>OX276381.1:10080000-11482500 GCA_946251855.1 Alsophila aescularia
TAATATAATCCACACCTTGTTATCTGTTACAATACATTATGTAAATGATAAACATTAGTAAAAAAAAAAAAACCTTTGCCATCATTTTCTTGACTATATTGATCTTGTATCACTTGTACCAAATTTTTAGCGCGACTTTCTTTAAATTTGTCTGCTTTTTTCATATCTTTAAATAAAATTTAAACATACAGGTGAGTATATATTATAATGATAAAATAAATTAAACTGGATCAAACGAAATAACCTGCCAAAGATTGTCATAAATACGGTCTTAGGTAAATATGTGGTGGAGCATCACTAGAATAAACTAAATAATACAATGTAAAAAAAGTAATAAAACATTAAAACTCCGTCTTAACTTTCTGAATTAAACACAGAACGAGTAAAAATAATCAAAAAAAACTAGCTTAAGATAGCTTATAACTATTTACTTCATTGTAAAATAATAAAAATAATTTTGAATTTCGGTAACATATTGTCATAATCTGTGATATGACCTCTTTGTAGATCAAAATATTAATTATCTACATGTAATGGTCCTATAAAACGGCAGTATAATGACTTACAACAGTTTTTTACTCCTTCTGTCACAATTTTTTGCAAAATTACTTACCTAAATGAAGGCCATAAAACAGTATACAACGTTTTTCACGAGCGCCAACACATGAACACAAGACAAGCACTGATGCGAGACTATTGTGGAACGGAATCCGAGTATTCTCCTTCCGTAAAAAACTGATATCTGTGCCATATAGTGAGTATTTTTCACACTACAGTTATGGCGGTTTTCTTGACTAATAGTAAATTAAATCTGCTAGCTAACTCTTAACTCTTGCAGCGACTACGCCTTATGGACGATATCGACTGCGAATCTCAAGTGTGAGATGTACTCGCCGTTTATGCTGATGCCCATTTCATTTAAAAGTTGATGGTCATTTCATTTAAAAGTAGCCCACACTTGTTATTCCAGGACCAAAAGTACCTACAAAGTACAATATACTACATTTCTTTAAAATTCGTTCAGCCATCAAAATAGTTTTTTATCGATTGCTCGGCATCTAATCATCGGAATAAGGCTAGCGCGAACTGCCTTGTGTTTTTATAACGCATATTCTGTGAAGTACGGAGTGTCATAGAAGTGAACGTATTGCGGTGAAATAAACGCATATAATACAATATGAAATAAACGGTAGAATAAACGCACCGCGTTCCACCGCAAGGCAGTGCGTGCAAGGCCTAAGATACCAAGTACCCCAGTTTTTAAATCAAACCTTTATTATCTTCTTTGTACAGACTTTTTTGTTCATAATGCTTTATTATAAGTATAGATACTACGCTCTCTAGTGTAGAGGTCCTACAATAAAAATACTTACGCCCGTGTTAAGGAAGTAGGATACTCCATTGTGCTATACTCGTACTCTAATATATACCCGTTTTAGGCTCTTTATTTGCAGTAGCGTTGTGTGGAGGTATATTCTCAAAATACACCGCGCTAAATCTAAATTTCGAAAGTATACCCGATCTCAGCTCGAACAATGACTCGCGTTGCTCGCCCTCACGCACGGATGTGACTGTTCTGTTAGAACACAAGCACATCCCCATTATAGCTAAGAAGCATTTCGATCACATCAGTTTTCAAACAAAAACCTCATCAAAATGGGTCCATCCGTTTGGGAGCTACGATCCTCACCCTCCCCCCTCCATGATAGCTAAGAACCATCTTGTTTACCTCAGCTTTGAAACATAAAAACCCGCAGTTAAATTGGTTCATTCGTTTAAAAGATACGATTCTCACCCCCCTTTTATAAAAACTCCCCCTCCCCCCCGCCCCCAATATAGCTAAGAACCATCTCAATCACATAAGTTTTCAAAGATAAAAAACCACATCAAAATCGGTCCATTCGTTTGAGAGCAACGATCCTCACCCCCATCCCCCCACCCCCTCCTCACTCCTTTTGATGGCTAAAGAAATTTTGATCAAATGTTGTTATATTGATCCTGGAATAGCACATTATGGTACTTTGAACCTAAAGAAAAGACCATGCGTGCGATGCCGCGGGTACAGCTAGTAATTAATTTAAGTATGTTACACAGAGCTATGAATAATTTGATGCGGCATGTAAGTAACTATTATAAAAATATGATTAATAATTTAAAAGAATATTATGATGTGTTAATAGAGATTGTGGTAAACGGTGACGGGGATATGACATCCCCCTGTCGTACTCCCCTTGGCAATTAGATTTGTTCAGTTTGCCGGTCCTGGACTTGGACCGACATCGTAGCAGCGTCATTCAGGCACCTCAACACTTCAATATATCGGCAGTCATTCCAGAACAGGATGATGGAATCAAAGGCCTTCTCGTAGTCCAAAAAAACCAGACACAGCGACCGATTATACTCTGACATCTGCATAATCTGGCGCACTGTGTCAATGTGGTCTATGGTGACATATCCTCCGCGAAACCCGACCTGCTCAGGAGGCTGGAATCCGTCGAATCTACGCGCGAGACGATTGGTGAGATCAACTTATAGACATGACTCAGGAGTGGAATGGGTCTATAATTCTTGAGCAAGGTTTTATCCCCTTTCTTGAAGAGTAGCACCACCACACTACTGTTCCACGCCTCTGCAGGCCTAGTATGGGGGATGGACAAATTATCTTTCACTCGTTTTTATTCCTTTTTCACACGTCAAGAAGTGGATAAAAAAGGGGGAAAAATAATTTGTCCACCCCCATGCTAGGCCCGCTGGAGTTCTTCTATAGTAGATTAAATAAAGCCTGAATCATCAGAGAGCTACAGCTCTCTAGGGACTGCTAAGGTCAGGAGTACCTCCTGCCTTTAAGAGCTCAGAGGTCAGAGGTAATACCGTCCTCACCCGGAGATGTGACGGTGACCTCGGGCGGTGCGTCCTGCGGCGGCTTGCTGTTAATGTCCAGCAGGTGGGACTCGTGCAGCCAGGTGCCGACGCTGCGCGTTCTCCGTCGCGGCGACTTCCGTGCGCGCGTCGTCGGATTCTTCTTCCGCTTCTATGACGGCCACGCGGGCGGCTGTTCTTACTGTTCTTACCGATCGGTCACTTCGGTGCGATACAGTCTTCATCACTTTTCATCATCATCATCATCATCATCATCATCATCATCATCCCTAATGCGGGTGAAGCCTAATGCGGGTGCGGGTAACGGGGCGTAGCTAGTCATTTATAAGACAGTTGAGAATGAAACACTGGAGTAAACCCTCCTATTATTATTACTTTATCTCACAGCAGAGACTGTAGTGAACTCTTTCTTTTATATAATACAATTTCACTGTTGGGTCACTGGAGTGAACCTTTCTATTGTTATTACTTTATTTACACTGCAGGGTCACTGCAGTAAACCCTTATATTGTTATTACTTTATTTCACTGCAGGGTCACTGCAGTGAACCCTTCTATTGTTATTACTTTATTTCACTGCAAGGTCACTGCAGTGAACCCTTCTATTGTTATTACTTTATTTCACTGCTGCATCACTGCAGTGAACCCTTCTATTGTTATTACTTTATTTCACTGCTGGGTCACTGGAGTGAACCCTTCTATTGCTATTACTTTATTACACTGCTGGATCACTGCAGTGAACCCTTCTATTGTTATTACTTTATTTCACTGCTGGATCGCTGCAGTGAACCCTTCTATTGTTATTACTTTATTACACTGCTTACTTTATTTGGTTTGGAGTGAACCCTTCTATTGTTATTACTATATTTCACTGCTGGGTCACTGGAGTGAACCTCTTCTTTTGTTATTACTTCATTACACTGCTGGGTCATTGGAGTGAACCCTTCTATTGTTATTACTATATTACACTGCTGGGTCACTGGAGTGAACCCTTCTATTGTTATGACTTAGATTCCTTAGATTATATTACAAAGTTATATACCAACCTAATAAACGCATGTTAAAAATACTGACAAAACGTTTCACCCGCTTTGATTATGATGATGGATACCAAATTTCATCCAAATCTGTTCAGCCGATTGAGCGTGAAAGATTTACAAATATACACACTCACTCACACAAACACAAACACTTCTAAAGATAAAAGTTAGATGGTGCTAATCGTTTTTCATGCATTTTATGGTGATTTGTATGAACTGTCAGTTCTAATGTATGGAGTTCTGCAGAACTCCATACATTAGAACTGACAGTCCATACAAATCGTATGCGCGATGCATCGCGCATACGAAGTTTTCCGCTAGTCGAGTTAGAGTAAGAGTAGTAATTTTTAAATCTCTAAGCTCTGATTGGCCTGTTTAGACAGTGGCTACACCTTATCTGATTTATAATATTATATATATAGTGAAGTGTGATATATGATATTAGTGTGACGGGGCGGTAAGGCCTCCACACTGACGTCGCGAGGTGTATTTGTGCATTTGCCCTGCCAGCCTCTACCCAAGCCTGCCCAAATCTTTTTAGTAGCGGAGTGTGGCGTACATAACCATTGATTGAATCACAATCAGGTTTCACATTAGTACAGGATGCTTTCTTTTTTACTAATTAAAGCTTACTTGTTTTCAGGTTTGGCGATTCTTGCTTGCCCGTTCCGCAAAAATGAATGAAGCCAATATTTAGTTGATGAACAACTTATTTTTTCCTAATGCATCTATAGCTTCTACGTGGAATTTACAGTTCCACGAGAATCTCTAAATCGTTTAAGGCACTATGTTTAGGCCCAACTTAAAAACTGCGCAATGATTGGTTCATCTGAGCTAGCGAATGCCACGTCCGTTCACGATTTTTCGTTTGTCAACATTCTAACGAATTAGGATCCGTTTTAATCTATCGTTTTTTACAATCTAACTAACGGTGAGCGGTTTTTAAGTGTTATGTATATAACACTTAAAAGCCGAAGTCTTAAAAATATAAAAAATACTCTATTAAAGTTCAAGAATAAGTATAAGGATTTATATTTTTATAACAAGAATAAAAAACCATTGCATACATTCTTAAAGTTTTATTTGACCCCATCAAAACTCAAGTCGTTCAAACAATTTACAACCTATAGTGTCGATTAATAATTATAATTAAAAAACATTCTCGGCTCTATGCAAACGGACGCGTTATACGAACGAAATTTAACAAAATGGCGGTTATAAGCGAATTCGTATCTACCCTGAAAATATCCAACTTATTATGAGGGTCCATTAAATACATCGATTTAGAAAGGAACATACAGGATACTTTCTCGCTGTCATACAAACATTGTTAGAAGTGTTAGGTACATCATAACATAATTTGTACAGAAATAGTGTTAGTTTATACCGGCCTATGCGTAAATGTATACTTGTCTTGCATGTAACAAGATAAGTATGTACTCGTAAACTTAAAGTGGCCCTATACTTGTGCAAGTATGCAGTATTGTTAGATAGATAAGTATGCAGTATAGATACAGTAGTCGCAGCGGATCTTTGTGGCTCGGAAGTTGTCTGCAAGTCGCTGCACAAATTGCTATTTTTCAGGCGCAATCCCAATGTTGAAGGTGAAGACAGCATTGTACCTTGATCACTCTTACGTTTTTCGCATCATCTATCTCGCTCTTACTTTATGCTGTTTTATCCTCACAGCAGTGCACAATCATTCACCGAACCTAACTTCACTATCACAAAGATCCGTTGCCACTTCTGTACTAAACTGCGCATCGGCAATCTTCGTTTATCTTCTATTATTCAAATATTTGTAACTAGGTACATCTTAATAAAGTCTAAAATCAAAGGTTTTGTTTAACCACTGGTAGTAGATACGTTGAATAATACTTGCCGTTTTGTTTTGGATTCTGTGGACAAAAAATAAAAACCTGACGATTAAAGACTGCATCAGACATGAAAATTTGTTACTAACGTTTCCTTTTAAAACATAATACAAGGTTTGTATCCGATTTCAGGTAGATATTAGTGAAAAGTCTCAATTCACTTACTATTGTACCTACATTATTAATTTAAATTATTTTAAACTGCTTCTTTTATTGGACACACCTCATGTTTAAACGCAAAATTTAATTAATCAACATCGTTATAATCATTAATTAATATTAACAAGTATATAGATTATGTACGTAAGTTAAACACCTGTTATACAGTGACACCTAATATTTTATATGTATTTATTACAGAAAGTTATTAATTGTGTGTGTTGACATTGCCCTTTTCTTTGACATCTAATTAAAAGAATATATCGTGATTTTGGCGGAGAGGAATCCTTCTTACTTTGGATAAGAAGAAAGACGGCAGAGCGCGGACTAATAAGAGCCTGACCTGGAATATAAAAAACCTCACCACTATCACAGAATAAATAATAGTACAAGTACCACTATACAGAAAATCTTTGTTTTTTTTTACATGCAATACTGCCGTTATCTGGTCATCCGTCATTGTTGTGTCATGCAATGGTTATCTGAACTGCTAAGTAGGTTTTAATAAGATCTAAGCATTAATGCCGGAAACGATTCATAGTGGTTAAAGAAAACTGATGATGAACAAGGTCGAGATCTTGCTGCGATGTGGCGGCCGACGGAATAACATGGCGGTACTGTACGTGAGGCTTGTGCGTATGAGCGGATCGGTATATCTTGGTTGCTTCACTTTCGATTTGGTGGCGTACACTCCGTCTTTTTTAATCCTTCTTGATCTATTCTAAATGTTGCCAGGTTTTTTATTTTCGTGGTAAGTATATAAAAAGGGTAACTACAGTACCGTTATTCGATCTGCAGATCAACTGATGGTATAGCGAGTAAAAAAAAAAAGCTGTCGCGAGACGCCTGGCAGATGTGAAACATCGAATATCGCCGAGCTGAGACGGAGAGAGTCGACGAGCCTCGCCACGCCAAGAGTCAACCTTACTCCCGTACCGCGTCAATGTTTCACATCTAAATATATCACATAAATATATTTGACATGCACTACAGGAGACTCAAATCGAGTCAATATTGTATGATATAGTTTCATTACATTCTAAAACTTTACTAAACTGTTCCATACATTGTCCATTTATTCTCATGAATAAAACAATGCCAACAGACACAATAGAATCGAGATCTCCACTTCAACTCCAAGCTATATTTGAATACTTATTAATAATCATCTAAATTAAAGAGTTCACGAATATTTACACTTCGATTCGACCACAGCTTGATGCCACTCATACATTTAAAGTGTACCTTCCTCTTAAATATAATATGTAAATGTATATAAATAAAAAGATGTCCTAGACGAGGCCATGAACACTTACAAACTTCTCAATTTATAAGTGTTCACCGAATTTTGTTTCATAATGTGTTCCAGAAATTTTGTTTCAATGATGTTTCCAGATTTTTGTAAAAAAACGATGCTCATTGAATTATGTAATGTAAATCAGCGACTTTTGAACAAATAGCTGTTCAGGCGGTCTGAAAAAGTGAGCATGGTCAGCCTCTTTTGTCGCTGACTGTACTAGCATATTATTAGCGATAGGTTCAATTCATTTCCAAGAAACTTCTGTTAACTGATGATGTACAGTGACCCAGTAAGAACAGACTCGCGCGCAATGAATCTTCTATAAATTTGTGCGTATATGTTTAGACTACAATATTAATTTTAGTTAAAATTTGCTTGAATCCGATTACTAAAGACATCAAAACATGTGGTAGAAACGCTTACTGTTCACACTAAAGTCGCTAATGTAATCAAATCAGTTTTAATTTATATTATAGGTACTCTCTTTTGATATATTAAGTGATGAAACGATCTAAAAACTAACTTTTGCCATCAATATGTCAAAAATATGGTACCCATCCGTTACTAGAAGGCGACTTAATGAATCATTAGCGACTGAAGTGCTACGTTAGATTAAAGTTACTATTCTATGAATATTAAAATACAGTGAAGACATCAATCTATCTGGCCTAAATATCACCTTAACTATAAACCTACATTTAATACAGACTATACATACATACTGAAAAGTTTACAAAAGCTTTCCTATTCTATTTTTAAGATTATGGCGTGTGCATACTTTTTAATCTGTTTCGTTGAATGAAAAACATGTTTTAACATTGCCGTTTAAGGACCTACTTAATATACCTCCTACTTCGGCGGCGACTTATTCTTTTCTAAGAGCGCAGTCAGACGGACTGATGCGGACGCTCGACGGGTTGACGCACGCAGTTGACGTCAACTATACGCAGTCATTTGCGGTCGTACTCAGACTGATATTTTAGTAAAAAAACAGTACCAAAATGGGTTTTGAAGAACAAACACTGTTTTAAGTACTCGTCGTCGTCATAATCGAAAAAAAACATGCAGGAAGGATAAATCCAGTCTTTACAACGGATGGTATCTTGTTATGGTAAATCCAACATGGATCATGGAATGCGTATACGCATTGTCAAAGAACCATACGCACGTTTGTGAAACTTGCTGTGCAACCCTGGACTGCTCTCTTTCAGAGACACAGATCGTATGCATATCAGCTCAACTTCATTCAGTCGTCTCTAAGCCGCGCTCTCTAGCAGGCGCGACGGTACAGCGATTGTCTGCAGTTGACCATAACAGTCCCAAAGCATATTGGATTTATTCATTATGCATGTTTTTGTTTCGATCACGGCTAAGACAATAGTGCTTCTGTTTCTAAACCCATTTTGATACTTTATAGGTAGAAGAAATAAAAAATTGATAATAAAAAAATACAATCGAAATATTAAATAAACATCGGCATGCAATCTACATCGGAGTACGACCACAAATGACTACGTGCAGTTGACGTCAACTGTGTGCGGTTGAGCCAGTCGACCGCGCGCATGCGGTTGTTTAAAGGTGCCCTAAGCGATTTCGTGTCGTCTGAGCTGAGCCTTTGATACAATACAAATGAAAGGAACAAGCAAAAGAAAATAAAACATGCAAATAAAGTTGTATCATTAAATTTATTTATAAACTAGGATATTTTACACAACTTAACAAAATACATACATCAAAATAAACAGAGCAACCAAAATAATGTCTATGTATCATTTTTACGGCGGCCACCATTTTGTTCACGAACAAAACGTGTATTGTTCACATAGTTGCGTTCATTTCCTCCGAAAAAATGTTAAACACATGTTAAATAAACGATCTGATTATGGCAATTCTCTTGTTCAGCATCCGAAAAGACACTATGTCCAGATATTTGTTTTGTTTTCAATGGCAAGATAAATAAAATTCACTGTAATTTCGGAACAAAATGAAGCAACATCAATGCAAACTATTATAAAGTTTCTCATAATACTGTTAACGTGAGTCTCTCGTAACTGAGCTCTTAATTTCATTTGAGAGTTAAATTTGTACTGTCACAAACAAATTTTGCATCTTTCGAGCCATGCTGGGGGATTGATTACAAGTCTAAAATAATTCAAACAATTTTAAGCTTACAACAAAAAGGCTAAGCCAAAAGGTCGATAAAACAAGACAAAACCTTAAAGCCAGATTAAAAATAAGAATAATTTTATAACTACATAATTGCCAATTAAAAAAACAGTCATTACCATAGGCTGCTAACTATGAGTGACGAAATAATAACATAAAAAGTTCTATTAATATTTACAAGAGTTCGGAAACTGGTAACATGTCAAAAACCAGCAACACTTTAGAAATTATTATAAAATGTTTAATTGCAGTTTCTAGTGGTGCTTTCTAAATATCTTTGTAGGCATTTAAAGACTTTAATAAGCGAGATATTTTCAAATTTATTCTAGTGCATTATCGCTATAATTTATCGTTTATAATGTGTAACCCAGTAGCCATGTTCGTATGTCTCATTTAAATACATCATCGTTTATTCTAATTAAACATTATGCTTAGTCTGTCGGGCGCCGGGCGGGCCCACGCGTCACAACGAGTCAAACATTCCATACAGCTAAAACTAGCGCAGCGAAATAATTTTGAAAAAATAAAATAAACAATATTGCATGAACTTATCACAAAATGTAGTCCTCCCCTTAACATCAAATATACTATGTATTTACATCGCAAATGAAAGTAATGTTATACTTACACTCATTTAACTATATTTAATTTGTCATTTAATATTTTTTTATAAATATCTTTAAATTCATTTAAGATGGCCTAAATAATACTAAAACATTTGTAAGTTTCTGGATAGAGGGAGATTGGTTCAAGCCGAACATGAAGAACTAATTAAGTAATTAAAACATAGGCAAACTTACTTAATTTCAACGAATCTTATCCGAAATACCTACTAAATTTAAACGTATCGGCAGCGTGATCTCTATTCGATCCGATTCGAGCTTTACGCGGTGAGTGACAATAACTGTTCAAAGGCTGTCCAGAACAAAATATGAAAGAATGCTAAATATGTCAATGAGCCGTTTTCCTAACGTGTAACGTTTTTTAGGTAAATAAATGTAGTTTCTTTCATCCAAACTAGATGGTGTTGTAACAGTATTGTCAACAGTACATTCGGCCACAGAGTAATATTTTAGTTTTGTATGTTCTCTTGCCTATGGTTTTTTGTGTTTAGTAAATACTTAAAAGTGCATTGTGTTCCACAAACAGAGCTTTTAATGTTAAATTATCGATTAAAAGTTGCAATAAAAACAAAACGCGTTTATGCAGTCGTCGTGACATGTAAAAACATGAGACGCCTCGCAATATATTCCCAACTGGTGACTAACTTTATGATCAAAGTGGATTAAAGTGCCACCAACTTATCTGTGAACTGAATGGTGGCGTGAGAGTCCCAATCAATCGATAAGTAGACCAATAAAAAAAAAGAAAAATACAGAAAATGGAACCTTATTCGTGGCGGCTGTAGTTTCTTTTTTTGCCACTTCACAGATAAGTTGGTTGCACTGCAAAGTGATTCTGAACGCCACAGATGATTTACTGAATGCAAAGCAAGCCCATGACAATAACTGGCACTTTTTCGTTTGACATATAATGTTTATAGAGTACAACGCCATCTGTTATTCCTCTGAGAACTATTTTTCTTTTGAAAACGCCTCATTTATAATGACATCACTTGCGATATTTTCAAAAGAATCTGTGCGTTTCGTAACCAATTTGTGCTATAATTTAAAGTATTGTCAATGAAGAACCTAAGAGGGATTAATTTTTAATGTAGCCACTTTGTTCCTGATTTAAAAACATCACAAGTACGGTCTGGTTATTCGTAGGGCGCACGCTATTCTGTCTACACTGTGAACACATAAGAGTCTGTGGTCTGGCAACCGATCGCCCGTCTCTCTCGCCCGTTCGCCGCTTGTATAGCTCCGTCTCGCTCCCACGAGGGGACATTACAATATGCAGCAGGATGCTGAACAACAACTGCTGGAGCCACCTTTACTCTTCTGTCGTTGATCTGGAAAAGAAAATATTACGATCAGAAAAAAAAAACTTTGAAAATCATTATTGAAAGGGAAATTATAATATTTTCAAATGTCTTTATGATTTTGGCATTAACGCATGCTTAATGAGAACATATCTAATAATTTTCTAAAGGAAAAATTTGGATAACGGACGGGGTTCGAACCCGCATCATCAAAGACTCTGTGCGGCTTGAAGGGCAAGAGAGGCGTAGTGGTGGTGGCGTTTGGCCACCATTTTTGATCGCACTCTTTTAATCAAGTCCTCATTATAATAATTAAAAAATGAATTATGATAAATAATGATTACATTAAGGCCCGGTTCTAGCACTTTTAGCAATGTTCGATCATTTTTGAACGTCTGTATCTTGTTTTATAATGAACCCAGAACTATGAAATTGGTATCACATCAAAATTTTACATATAATCTCGTACTTTGTAAACACAGAAACATGATTAGTATGAATTCACTCGATAGAAAATAAAATCAAAGGTACCACTACTTTATGCTTAGAACATTGATTGGAAAGAGACCCCGCCACTAAATGATATCAAAGATATACCAAGAGAAAGAGCTTATTATGATTGAGAAAATGTCTAGACACTTTTTAATTCAAAGCTTTAGTTTTCCTACAAATAAATAAAAACCTTAAATTTTACTCCCGAGATGTATCATCTTTCCCGCTCTACTTTATCACGGATGAGAGGGACAAGAAATTCACTGACACCCGGCCTTAAATGAGGTAAACTTTGGTCTAACACATTAAAATCATAAATATGGTACACATATATATATATATATCGATACTTCGGGGAAGAAAGGTCGTAGACGCCAAATTATAAAGTTTAAAGGAGAAGCAAAAAACGTGAACAAAAATAATATTTTATTCATAACATTTTTTATTGTAGTCTTATAATCATCTGGAATAGTGAAAAATCTTTGTGTTCAAATGTATTTTAACTCTGAAAACTTAAAGTCTAAATAAACCTTTTATTTTAAAAGTTAGTGTGGAATTACGACCTAAAGTTATAATGAATTGCTGGATACGCCCTTTAAAACATATGTTCCCTAGTGTAAAAAGGGTATAACTACGTATATATTACTATACTCAAGCAAGTATTGGGCTTAAAAGCTTATCTTAACCAAATATAAAACGATTAAAAAGATTAACTAAAGGCGTAGGTGATTAAATTATGGGGTTGTTGTACACATAGCAATTAAATTATATTACATAAAACCGATGTTTTTTAAGGCTGAAGTATTTTATTAGATTTAGGAAAAGTATTTTACGAATACATACCATAAAAGAGCCTCTTAAAGTGGGAAAAACTAAAGTTTATAATCGTACATAATAATAAGACATATGATAGATACATTTTATAATAATAGATTTATCAGTGCACGTGATCTTTTAGAATGAAAAGACCTAAATTTAGGATTCTAATTATTGTTTTTATTTAAACCAAATCGAAAAAAACACAGTAAAATAAAGAAGACGAAGCCGATTACAAAAATTGTAATCGGCTTCCTCTTCTTTATCACTCACTGAATGCGTCTTCAATCAATTTGTTATGAGGCAACTGCAGAAATGATGATACAGTCTAGGTATAACATCGCTTTCATAAAGTTGTTTCAAGTTTTTATATTGAGCAGTTGAAATCCGTAATCGATTGTTATATAATTTCCACAATACGAATTTTTTCGTCTGACTTCCTACATCATCTGTTTTATAGCTTATACAACTTTTCCTCTTTCTTCTTCATTTTCCCTTTCTTTTTCATTTCATCTTCATTGTCAGCTTCTTCAAATAATGTTACCTTTTCTGCAAGACCTGGTATATTTTTAATGTTGCAATTCGAATATTTATAATTGTATTTTTTTTAAAGTTCATTTTCTAAAACTTTTAGTGCATGCTTTTTCCAATTCATGAAATCATTGTTGTAAGGTCGAGGTCATTTTCGAGCCAAAAAATTGTATTGGACCCATTGAGGCCATTGAGCCATTAAGAAGGTCAGCAAACCGTTTTTTTTTTATTTCGCTTTCTATTGTGGCATGAACAGAATCAACCAGCATAATAATATAAGTATGCCTGGTAACAGAAAAATTATCTGTTTCGTCTGCACATTTGAAGTCTTCTGGAAAAAATTAACTGCCAAAATGCTTTTGGTCTTATATTCTTTTGTAGCATCTTTTAATTATTTCATTTCCTTGCGTCTGTTGATTTCTTCTTTTTTTTTGCGCTTATTGCTACTGTCATCTTTTTTAACTAACTTTTTTTATTTAGCGTTTTCTTCTGAGGAGACCCACTGGACTCGGATTCATTGCAAGTCTAATCATCCAAACTACCAGCAGAACAATCAAGTGCTTCTTCCTCTGACAGAAAGTCAATACATGACTTCTTAAATGATGAAATTTGACTTGTTTTTGTTCCGGTTTTCGGACTTTTCTGTGACCTACAATCTTGGCCGGTAGTGATATTTTGCACGCATATGAAGATCCAGGTTGCATTTCTTCAGGTGGTGGAGAAGATGGTTTAATGTCAGAAAAATCTAATGTCAGGGTGACTAAAAATTATGTCTCAACAGTTGGCATAGATTGCTGTCTTTTGGTTGTGTAGTGCAAGAATGAGCATGAATGGAGCCAAGTTCCAAGTCCAAAGATGATAATTTGGTAGGTGACGTTGGGTTTGAAGCTTGGATCTGAGCGGGATAGAAATCACCAGGTAAACAGTTGTAAAGGCGGCTATTCGGTGGGCGCTACAGAGCAAGATGTTTCAGGTTGATCGGTACAGATATCTGCAGATTCTGCGTGCTAACGGAGTGCCATCTGCCAGTTGATACTGTGTTTATCTCACTCTAATATGAAAAAAAAAAAAAAAATGTCCTCCCAAAAAAAAAAAAAAAAATGTTATGTCTCCTCCTAAAAATGTCAGAAGGAGCGCAGTTTTGTATGAGTTATCTCAAGTAAAATTAGTCGTGGATAAAGAATACTTTATTACCATGATCATATTCATCAAAAACGAAAATTATCTTTCTTTTCTAATAATAGTGAAAAGATAATCTATTATATTGTAGATATTGAATATTGAATTGTAATTAGATATTGTATTGTATTGTATTGTATAATCTGTTGAATTAGCACGCTACTAGGTGAGATTGAAGCTCCTTCAAGCCGGGCGTCTTTTTGACTTATATAAATAATAAATTAACGGTGTAACTCATACCTTTGAACACAGGTAGGAACTTAGATGTACAGAAATTACAGGATGTAAAAGTAATTATTGTATTTTTAGCGAAGTTAAAACGGCGTAAATTAAAGTTGATTATAACTTTTACTTTTACGGCGAAAAGTTTTTGATTACAATAGTGATACGCCTTACGATGAAAACGATGAAAACGATAAAACAATACGAATTAAGATACGATGAAAGTAGCATTTACATCGTTATTTTATTTAAAAAATTGTTTAGAACTTAAAAATAAACGGGTGGTAAAAACCTATTTTTCTTGAATTTTGTGACTTTAAATATACAGACCAATAGAGCGTAAAATTCTAAACAAAACTGCATCATTAAGTCATTTTCGCCAAAAAGTGACTTTTACGACCTTTCTTCCCCGAAGTATCGATATGTACTAGCAAATGTTGAGATAATCTGTAAAACAGGTGAAGTAGGTAAAGAGGTACATGGAATGGCAAGAATGTTGGATGGAATGAGCAAGACTTACTTAAGAAAAGGAGGGAGGAAGGTTGGAACAACGGGTAGGTTTAGTATTTGTTAGCTCCATCGGACTTCTGAAAAAACAGAAATCATGATCACTTCGCTTTCCTATTCAGAGTTGCTCACTTTTTCGATGTTTCCATTAAACAGTTAGATGTGTTTAAGTTAAGCAATCATAGAGAATGATTAGTTTTTTTTTAAATATTTTTGTTATCATATACATAGGTAGTATAAACAGTCAGTTTCTTCTTTCCCATCAAAATTCTGTCAAACAATGCCAAGAAAATTGAATATCATGACTATCAAAAGGGGTCACAAATTATAGAAAATAATAATTAAAAACTGCATTTAAACTTACAGTTTCAGATCAATAAACATGAATTTGAATCAAATCTAGTGTCATTATTAAAAATATACGTTATTTGATATTAAAAGTATGGTAAAGTTAAATTAGAATTGACGCCTGGAGTTTACGTTAATTATCCTGCCCAGCCCTCCTTCTCCTACCATACCTTTAAAGCAAGGATTGGAGTCTGTTGTTGGCTCTTGAATCGCTGACGCCACTCCAGTACTGCCACTGGAGCTAGTTACCTTGAGTTTCGCAGTACAAGTACCTGAGTATATCTTAAAAAAACTAAATGAAATATTTGAATCAGGGACGAAACTCGAACCAGCATCATTCATTTTTTTCGTGTTCGGTTGGTCAGTTTAGAAAACTATCAGTAGATGGCGTTACCGTCCCCGTAAGACTGACTTAGAAACTGAGGGAAAAATTTGGAGGATGAGTCAGTAGTCACGGTAGCCGAATTAGATAAAGGCATGGGCCGCGCAGAGTCACGGAATGATGCGGGTTCGAGTACCGTCCGTGATCCAAATTTTTCCTTTAGAAAATTATTAGATACGTTCTCGCTAAGCAGGCTTTAATGCTCAAATCATAAAAACGTACCTGGTTTAAAAGTCGCTACCAGTGAGTTTTATCATCTCCTATTATCGTTTGTATGTAGCCTCTAGATTAGACGAGAAGACAATCGCCTGATCCAATCTGGTTAGTAAATTTACCAGTTGGTCTACAGACCCGAGTGAAGCTCCAGAACTTACCTTCAGACGCGTTTAGTCAGTCATCTGACCTTACCGTGTGAGTTGGGCTCGCTCTACCAAGAGTTGCACTGCGTGCACTGGCTTTGCTTGAGGAATTCGTTGTGTATTCCTGGAGTTAGCATCTCGATGCACTCTGACGCCGTTATACTGATTTTTGCAGACAGGTACCGTGTAAGTTGGACTCGGCCAGGAGTTTGTGTGCACTCGCCTTGCATGCGGATTTAACGGAATTTCTAATCTGAAATTCCGATGTCATCTGACATGTTGATGTTCCGGGTTCGATGTTGATGGCATTTTGATGTACACCTTGCGTGGGCAAATTGATCCGTAAGCGTTATGGCTATGGTATTGACGGCATCTTGATATTCTCGACGCTAAGTATAGTTATGGTGGGACACGTACCGTGTGTTGGGCTCGCGTTCGCCCGCCTTACATGACCAAATTGTTCAGTCGGTATACGTAGGTCTTTGCTTTTTGACGAGATATCTTGTACTGCTTCTAGCGAGTCAATGGTTAAAGCCGCTGTATATAATGTGATGTCACGTACCGTGTGAGTTGGGTTCAGGCAGGTGCTCGCGCGGTACCAGGTGCATGACGGTGGTGCGGCCGAGGGGCAGCCCGAGCGCGCCCAGCGTCACCGAGCTGTGCAGGAACCGCCCTTGGTAGATCAGCCGCAGGATCTCGGCGCGCGACACGCATTCTGATGCCCAGTCCGCTGGAAACGGCGAAACGGGATATTCATAATTAATAAAAAAAAAACAATAATATTGTGTGGTGGTACGGAACCCTCGCTACACGTGTCCAACTTGCACTTCGCCGGATTTTTGTCACGCATTACAATGAGTTAGCAAAAAAAAGGAGTAGACTTATGAGGCTCTTTTACCAGACTGCGCAACGCAAAGGCCCGGTAATGTGTTTATCAGCATATATATGTATGTATGTTCGTTTGTGGCACTATATAGACCAAACGCGTCGACCGATTTTGATGATTCATACGTCAATCGTTTTGTCTTAATCTTGCGAGTGCTACTAAAGACATGAAATTAATCAAAATTCAATATGGCGACAACTAGACGCCACATTGTGAAAAAACAACCTCGATCTACGAGTACGTATATTATATTAATATCAAGTGGGGAATCATTGAATAGGTATTTGAAAATCATGTTTAGGTTTCTCTTATCATTTTTCATTTCGAATGACCATTAAAGACCCATAACGATTTAAAGTTGGTTAGAAACCATTCGCACTAAATCTTATAAAGTTGGTTAGCAACCATTCGCACTAATTCTTATAAATACTTATAAACTAAAAAGTTTAAAATAAAATAAATTAATTATAAAAATCAAAAACCCGACTGCGAACAAAACTAAAAAGAGGCAAACAAGCTTTAGATTTTTTATTTTGAAATATAAGATGCAGTCGAAGGCATGAAGAACTCGCCAGGTTCTAGCTGATCCTGTCAAAAGAGAAATGAAATGCATGATGCAGTAGGAAGCATGAGGAGGCTCACTGGGTTCTAGCTGATCCTGTCAAAGGAGAAATGAAATGCATGATGCAGTAGGAAGCATGAGGAGGCTCACTAGGTTCTAGCTGATCCTGTCAAAGGAGAAATGAAATGCATGATGCAGTAGGAAGCATGAGGAGGCTCACTAGGTTCTAGCTGATCCTGTCAAAGGAGAAATGAAATGCATGATGCAGTAGGAAGCATGAGGAGGCTCACTAGGTTCTAGCTGATCCTGTCAAAGGAGAAATGAAATGCATGATGCAGTAGGAAGCATGAGGAGGCTGACTAGGTTCTAGCTGATCCTGTCAAAGGAGAAATGAAATGCATGATGCAGTAGGAAGCATGAGGAGGCTCACTAGGTTCTAGCTGATCCTGTCAAAGGAGAAATGAAATGCATGATGCAGTAGGAAGCATGAGGAGGCTCACTAGGTTCTAGCTGATCCTGTCAAAGGAGAAATGAAATGCATGATGCAGTAGGAAGCATGAGGAGGCTCACTAGGTTCTAGCTGATCCTGTCAAAGGAGAAACGAAATGCATGATGCAGTAGGAAGCATGAGGAGGCTCACTAGGTTCTAGCTGATCCTGTCAAAGGAGAAATGAAATGCATGATGCAGTAGGAAGCATGAGGAGGCTCACTAGGTTCTAGCTGATCCTGTCAAAGGAGAAATGAAATGCATGATGCCTCCGACTGTATCTTATATTTCAAAATAAAAAATCTAAAGCTTGTTTGCCTCTTTTTAGTTTTGTTCGCAGTCGGTTTTTTTTTTTTTTTTTTTTTAATTGTGTAATAGTTTTTTACCCGACTACGGCGAAGCAAAGAATTTCCTCAAACTAAAAACTTGGCAGGTGAGCGTTTACGTTTACGCCGACTACGGCGAAGCAAAGAATTTCCTCAAACTAAAAAACCTGGCAGGTGAGCGTTTGGCCACCTGGCAACATCCTGTCTGGTGTTAAGTGACCATCTGATCTCAAAGCATAGAACAGTAGGTCTGGCTGTCGAGGACTATACATTATCTTATAATTAAACATATTTACTTAATTAAGTACGAGACTGTTATCTTATGTCGAAATACCTATTAACAAGAAGGTTAAAAAAATATAGTCCACACCGCCAAAAAAACGAGTGAAGAATGGCAAATGGCGGCTGCGTATGTGTGTGTGACAGTTGATACACAATTTCATCACAAAAGACTGCATCGTTTTTGTTTTTTCGTGAGATCGAGTTCTTGCTGCGATGTGGCGGCAGGTCGGCATAAAATTGGGTGTGTGGAATCCGTGTTTTTATACATTTTTGCCTATTCAAAACATACTTATTTTTTCCTTGTTTATTATTATTTATTACCATTTAACGCACCCATTCAAGATATTTTAAACGATGCGACATTACGACCTTGATTGATATAGACACGTTTTTTTGTGGCATAAATAAAAACATTATACTTAAAATATACTATAACATAGTTTTTTGCCACATGCCGGCCCTAACTCAGCTTGATCGCTGGAATTCCGTTGGGAACGGCAAGTGACGTCACTCACGAAAATACCCTGCAGTGTCAATGTGTATAATTGCAGTCAAACCTGCCAATGTTTTAGTGGCAAAACGAATATCAACAACAAATTGGTACTAACAAATCAAAATGTATTCCTAACAGTAAAAAGAGACCAATCCCGGTTCTGCCCCCAGAGAGATTTGAACTCTCGACCCCTGGTTTACAAGACCAGTGCTCTAACCCCTGAGCTATGGAGGCGCACGACTAGCGTGCCGTAAATGTCGATGATATCAAGACCACACCAACTCACACACACTATGATGAGTCAACCAACACAGGCGTGATGTTTATTCACGTGGTTTAGATTTGCATGGCCGTCAACAGAGGGCGTTGCTAGTAAGAAAAGACGAAACGTTAATATAATAATTTTTAATGTTACATGCAGCAAAAGGAAAAAGACTGTTGAGTATAAAAAAAAGGAGGTATTGCTGATAACATAGTGCAAAAATATTATCGTTCCCTTAATCCAAAAGCCATGTATTTCCAAAACTAATATATGTATACAATTTCCAAAACTAATATATGTATACAATATACATACATAAAAATATCGGATATACAGAATGGGACAAAATAATTGGGACAAATTTTCTTTTGTAGCTCAGAATTAGTACTTCCAAATATCATTATAATCGTACTTTGCGACCGATTTCGGTTGTAAAGCAATCGCTATCGATGTCGAGACTGAGGCTTTACAATCGAAATCGGTCGCAAAGTACAATTATAACGATATTTGGAAGTCAAATATCGATGTCAACCGTGTTCAATGTCAGTACAGATACCGATAACAATTGATAGCTTTTGACAAAAAGACTAAGTCGGGTTTTAGTTTTTTTAACTAAAATTATTTTGGGGTTATAATATATAAATTTTCGAAATGTGCTAATTAAGCCCTTTCATTTGATACCAAAAAAGGCAAAACTCGAAATAAAAATATTGTTTCAGTCTTTATGTCGTTTAGAGGGCGCCATATTCAATTTATGTGACGTCACATAGCCTACAACCAGCGGACGAGTAGTTTAGTATAAGCTTGTAGTATTATTTATTCTGTGGTATAAGTTATGAGGGAACAGCTGAACACACATACATAACCATAACCCTCCTTTTTGCTTCACCGTAGTCGGGTAAAAAATAACTGCATTTTGGATTTTGCAAAAAACGATTCCCATGCGAATACATTTCCACAGAAAATGAAATGAAGAATTTACGTTTTGTTTTAGTTGTGTTAGTAAAAGCTTTCCCGATGCGAGTTGATTATTGAGTTGAGATCATGACTTTTACTTTTCTAAACATCATCTAACTTTTTTGTACGCTGCTAGGCATAATTAAACTTCCGCCATTTTGTAAAAATCCCGATTTCTCCACCATCAATGAAACTAGTGTTAATCGGTGGAGAAAATTATATGAAACAAAAAACACCGAAGTGATATACTTTCCGAGATATTTGAGTTCAAACATTATTATTATTCGACATACTTTGACGATAATATTAATTTATCATGCAACTATGGGATGGCGCAGGTTGGAATAATTTTGCCTCTGACATTAATTTTGCCTCTGACATAAATCTCATCAGACTGTTGTTTTAATTTGGTTCCCTAACCAAGACAGAAAGAAAATGATAATTTTCAAACCTAAATATCTCGGAAAGTAGGTATATAATTTAAGCGGTTTTTTTATGGAAACCTTATTAAACCCTAATAAGTAACAGAAGATATCTACCTAACCTGGATGCCCAATAATTTGCCCCATCCTGTATAAAAGCTTTTACTTGTTTCGAAATTTATTAAAGCACGCCATTGAGCTCTGTCTTCAGCTCTCCCCATCCATTATCAATTTATTGTTGTGTCGTTAATATTCAGGGTATTGCCCATAATCGCCACGCTGGGCGGGTTGGCGAGTGCAGGGCGTAGCTCCTCGCATTTCTGCCCGTCACCAGCCTGTGTCATTTGGCTACGCTTGTTTTTAGGATGGTTATACCACCATCTATCTGGCAGGCGCCAGAGCCTCGCTCGTTATCCAGCAGGATGACCGCGTGCAGGTGAGGTTGGCTTGAAGCAGTATGATTGTGTTTCGCTCCCTTTCATCCCTCCACAGAACCATGCTTGGTCACGATTTAGGGCTATACTGCCAGATTGATACAATTTTGGCGATGCACAGACATGATACAGTAGGCAGCGCGAGCTCTGCAGACGCGACGGCCGACGGTAATAATAAACAAGAGCTAAAGAATCGCTTTCTGCAAAATTTACACGTCTTTTCGCGTTTTACCATTGTCAAGCTCCGGCCCAAACTCACGCCATGTTTTACCATTGTCAAGCTCCGGCCCAAACTCACGCCATGTTTTATCATTGTCAAGCTTCGGCCCAAACTCACGCCATGTTTTACCATTGTCAAGCTCCGGCCCAAACTCACGCCATGTTTTATCATTGTCAAGCTTCGGCCCAAACTCACGGCATGTTTTACCATTGTCAAGCTCCGGCCCAAACTCACGCCATGTTTTACCAGTGTCAAGCTCCGGCCCAAACTCACGCCATGTTTTACCATTGTCAAGCTCCGGCCCAAATTCACGCCATGTTTTACCATTGTCAAGCTCCGGCCCAAGCTCACGCCATGTTTTACCATTGTCAAGCTCCGGCCCAAGCTCACGCCATGTTTTACCATTGTCAAGCTCCGGCCCAAACTCACGCCATGTTTTACCATTGTCAAAATCCGGCACAAACACACGCCATGTTTTACCATTGTCAAGCTCCGGCCCAAACTCACGCCATGTTTTACCATTGTCAAGCTCCGGCACAAAATCACTCCATGTTTTACCATTGTCAAGCTCCGGCACAAACTCACGCCATGGTTTTTTACACATTTATCTACTGCTTGTACTATTATATATTCTGTGCTGCTGTATCGTCGTTGCTACCAGTGCAGTGCGGGTGCCAGCCAAATAAATAGATAACAAACACTTTTTTTTGTATGCATTTATATACCCCCCTCACCCTCCCATTACCTACAGCTAAGAAGCATCACATCCGCTTTCAAACATAAAGAAACGCATCAAAATCGTTCTGTTCATTTGGGAGCTACGATCCCGATCCTCTCCCCATTATAGCTAAGAAGCACCTCGATCACATGAGCTTTCAAACAGAAAAAAACTCATCATAATAGGTCCACGGATACAATGATACAGTGATACATACATACATACATACATCCTAAACTTATAACAAGATTTTTAACCCCCGAATTCGAAAAGACAGGGGTGTCTTTTCGAGTTCGGGGGTTAAAAATCTTGTCATGCTAGCGTGCCTACACCGAAGAAAATATACACGACATACAGAAGTGACGAGTCCGCAACCAAAGCACAGAATAAATACAAGTACGACAAAGTGCGATAAACGTGAAAGCGTGGGTAACTGACCTCACATAACATCATTCGCCATGCGAGGTCATATTAACACTTTTTTTTGTGCGTTGCTGACGCACTAATGTCTGGCGATCTGACACATTTTTCATGTTTGATATTTGGGGAAAATAAAAAGTTATTTTCAGTACAATAACAAGTTAACTGTTGGATCTGTTATTGTGGATTCATCACGAGATCAGTGATCTTGGATGAATACCTACTTTGAGCCACAGAATATATTACTACGTGGTAGTTGCCTATCAGTTTACTAGTGCGGCTTCGAATCCATCGATACCGGATTCGGTCCTAGGCTCCGCACCAATGACTTTTTATTATATGCGGTTTTCCATTGCTCCGTGCTTCGGAGGGCACGTTAAGCTGTCGGTCCCGGCTGTTATTGATTAATAAAAGTCGTTAAGCCATGTCAGAGGCCCTCGGGCAGCTTGACAATCTCTGACATCAGAGGCTAGCACCACCTCATACGACAAACAATAAAAACATACATAAATCGACTGTTAAACTCATTACCTTTCCCTTGCTTCACCGTAGTCGTGTAAAAAACTACTACACATTTTATTAAATAAAATAAATTATTATCTATCACAAAAAACCCGACTGCGAACAAAACTAAAACGAGGCTAACATTTAGTTTTGTTCAATTTTTTTTCATTTTGACATCTGTCTCGATAGACGTTAGTAATTTTTTGTTCCGTCGGAAATACAACATGGCAGCTGTAAGCCGCCATTAGTTTTCCTGGCACTTCATATATCCTATAGCATTCTCGTGATCAAGACGAATCCAATGATACCTCATTTATCAAAATCCATCAAGCCGTTTAAGCTGTAGGACGCGCCTAAGAAACGTACAAACAAACATACTGTTACGAGCTGGGGTTCGGATAAAATTAATGTATGCTAATTACACCAAATATTAACACCTTTATACGAAAAACCACAAAAGAAATAAATTCAACAAACAACGCTTAAACACTCTTTAACTTGACTGTACACTCTTATAAATTATCACTGAATACTCGTTTTGAATCACTTTGATCGTTTCGTTCCGAAAACCAAGTCAATACTATCCCAGGCAGTCGATGCGCGCTCTATTTATACCGCGACGGACATTTCCAGAAGATACTCGTAACTACTCGTATGTACTAACAGTAGTCGGTAGGTATTTGAACTTTCAAGGTCGGCGGCGCCTTTGAGTTGCCGCGCCGCACCGCGCCTGTAGGTACTTAAAGCCGGCGGCACCTTTGATGTCACCGCACCCGTACGTATATACCTATCGCGTGCTCTGGAAACTTCTGTAGGTACCTACGCTCTACTAGTGTTCCAGAATGTTCCTTTAAATGTAGGTATTGCGTCATTTTAGTACCTACTGTTTATCTAAGAATCGACCGGCGTAACAATACATACAAACCCAAACACATAACCCTCCTAAGTCGGGTAAAAACAAAGCAGTACCTACGTTTAAAACTTCGGCAATATTGGTACATATGGATTAGAATTAGGTTAGAATTTATAGGTACAAAACTCGGAAGAAGTTAATTGAAATGGTCGGGCTTTGTGACGTTCTCCTCAAAAAAGCCTTGATTTTGCTGATTTTGCCATCACAAACCTAACGCAGTATCGTCTTCATTTTCAATTGCTCGCACGAACGGGAGTAGCAAAGGAAAGAAACCGACAAAAACATAATAAAATTAGCATAACATCAAGCCCGGGGATCTGGAGATTCCTCCGCATAACTGGCGAAATAAGGAATCTGAGAAGAATAGCCAAGTAACGGAGTTATGAAATAATAGTATCATTTACATAACGGAATGTGCATGCCGCGTTATATTATGTACATAAATGTATTGTTATGAACTTCTCTTACGAACCCCAAATGTAGTTAAAGAGGGGAAGATACGGCACGCTTTAATATCACATAAATAAATACTGGACTAGATACAACTACCGTCAAACACACCAAATCAGCTCAACTACAAAGATAGACATACGCAGACTGTAGCGCGAATGAGAGTCACTGCTAACACGTGCTGCACAAACGCCACTCCGATTGTGACTAAGGCCAAGGGCCAATGGCCAACATTTCCAATTTTTAACATTACTATTTAAAAAAAAAACTCTGCAGGAATATTGAAAAATAAGTTAAACGTATTTTTTCTTTTTCCAATCTAAGCTATATTTTCCGAGAAATTAATCATTAAAAAGTAGCTTATTCTAAAAGGCCGTAACTGCCAGAGTTCGGTGGTATGAACAAGATTACCGAAGCCACATTCGAAAAAAAAACATTTATATATCTGTCAAAGTCAGGCTCTAGCTTAGTTATTTTTTTTTCATTACAGGCAACTGTATTTTATTATTCCACTGAACTCTGCTTCGTTGAGAGTTATTACTTAAAAAGAAAAATAAGAATAATGATCAGCGTCGCAATATCTCGAAATGGTTATCGAATTTCATTGCCTTATGAAATATGAAAACTTGTCAATTGTGTGCGTTGCACCAATATTATGCGTTCCACGTCCGAGAATCTGGTACCACATCTTCTCACTTTTTCTACACTAACATTATAAAGAGGAAACATTTGATTTTTGTATGTTTGTTTGTAATGGATAAACTCAAAAAATACAGAACCGATTTCAAAAATTATTGCACCTATATAAAGCTACACTATCAGCGAGCAATATGAGGAGTATTTTATTTTTCAAAAAATTAGAGATCCGTTCGAAAATTGCAATAATGTAACACAACGTATCAAACATTTAAGGAACGGAATGACATGTTGGCTTGGAAACGAAATAATAACAAGCCTGTCAAGTAAGTGAGTAATAATGCACTTGTCTATGGTCATAAAGCACCACGGTCGTTGCTGCTAAATAGTTTAAATTAGCGATTAAATAGATTAACTGCTTGGTACCTGAAACAATGCTTGGTAATGTTATGGTTTGATTGCTACAAAGTGTATAAATCTGCCCGGTTCATAATTAATTATTTTTCCTGATTCTGCTCCAATTTATATTTTAATCAGACTTTGGGAACTAGGACACGAGCATCGTCGGCATTATCTTCGTTTTTATTCCGCAAATAAAATCCCGGGATCCCGTCACGTGCCCGTCACGTCCGCACTCTGTAATCCGGTGAACTCGAAATGCCCAGTGACTTTTTTGCCCATTTTTATTTCACTGGTGACTATTATCTAGTTTAAATAAATCTGGCAAACAGTGACCTTAAGTTTAAATAAATTGGGAATATTTTATGCTAGGTAATCTTTAATTTCAATGTCCCATTATTGTTTCGGTCTAAATCGTCACACTGCTGGCTAAAAACATTGATTTTTGAATTGACGATATGCTGAACTGATTAAACAGTGCAGAAAAATTATTTTACGTTTATTCAAAGATAAATTATTCACAATAAAACATAAGATGTATCAAATATGATATGTTTGTTCGCGCATCACGTAAAAACTAATGGATTGATTGCGATGCAGTTTTCACTGTTGGTTAGCTTAATCTCAATCTCATCTTAAGTATCTCAATCAAATGGGAAGAAGTCGAACAATCGATAAAAAAAAAGAAGTTGTCGGAACGAAGTTTGATCTAGAATAAACACATCCTTCTTCGTCTTTGCCGTATATTAATTCCTTTCCATCCAAAGGTTGTCTGGAAGAGATCGCTTTTTAGCGATAAGACCGCCCATTATCCCATATATTTTGTATAAATGTTTTAGTTATTATTGTATTTTTGTTCTATGTGGTGTACAATAAAGAGTTATCTATCTATCTAAAAAAAGCGTGAAGCGTGAGTCAAACAATATTCCACCTACATTTTAGTCATAATTAATATTATCGTCATCAACCTAGCGAGTGAAACAGCGGGCCGCAGCTAGTTATCCATACCAACATATAAAAGTGAAACGTTGTCTGTTTGTTTGTTTGGGGAGCTTTCACGCGATAACGGCTCGACGGATTTTGATGAAATTTAGAATGGAGATAGCTTATACCCTGGAATAAAACATAGCATACTTTTTATTCCGGAAAATTGTAAGTTTCCACGGGAAAACTCGAAAATGTTGATTACTCACTTAAGGAATGGATGCCATTACAGAATGGTCTGTGGTTGCCATGGAAACGAAATAACAAGTCTGTCAAAAAACATCAAGAGCATTGGTGCTATACCTACTTCTGCATTGGTTTTTAATATCCTAGAAGAACATAGGATGCTTTTTTTCGCGATAAACAGTAGCCCGCGCGGACGAAGTCGCGGGCGACAAATAAATAAATAAATAAATATATTCGGACAATTCCACACCAATTACGTAGCCCCAAACTAGGATGCCCTGTGCTATGGGCACTAGATGACGGATAAACATACATAGAAAAGAATATTACATCCATGACTCGGAAACAAAAATTTCTTCTCATCACACAAATGATTGCACCTTGCAGGATTCGAACCCGCGACCGTTTGATTTCGTACCCAGGGTTACTAGCCACTAGACCAACCGTTCGCCAAACTAGAAATAAATAATTTCAAAACATACAAGTTTAAAATGGCAGTATTCTTAATTTAAATTACAGATAGAATAATGCATTCTCTCACATTGAACAAAAAGTACCTACATTTGCATCCAGTTTTCTTCGTGTGTGCACTTGTGAATATAATATGTATAATTACATACCTTTGAATACAGGATCTATGTTTGCCAAGTACCAAGTCTCGGTTCTTAGACCAGTATACTTCCGCCGTACAAATATAAAATGCTGTTAGGTACTGTTATAATGTTCGTGATGTTATAATTATTTGAACCATAATTTCGTCTACAGTGTTGAGGGTGCACAATTTCATGTGATGAAGGAGGCAATAAGCTCTTCAATGGATAATTTATGCTTTGGGTAAAAGTTTTTTTTAAATTTGAACTAGCTGTACTCGCGGCTTTGCACGCGTTGTCATTTCTTTAGATTAAAAGTGCTATATTAGTACAAATAAACCAATAAACCTAAAACACCAATATACCAACATTTGATCGAAATTTCTTCAGCCGTCATCGATTCCTCGGCTTGTACTCATCGGATTGAGATACCAAGCCCATGAGATACCCCAGTTTTTAAGTCAAAGCCTAAGTTATCCAACAGTGAAAACCGCATCGCAATCGGTCCAGTAGTTTTAACGTGATGCGCGAACAAACATACAAATAGAGACTATTTATAACAATGTTATATATTCTTGTTCAGTAGCTTATTTTCAGTACCCTAGACCATTATTTTATTTATTTTTTGTACAAGCTTTTTCGTACTTATTGCTTTATTACATGTATAGAAGATAGACGATTTGCGTTTCAAAACAACAACCGGATACATACTTAAATAACATGACTTACGCAAATGTTATCACAATAAGCTATTTTTGGAATAAACCAAACATTAATCGGACACGTAAAAAGGATAGTCGCTTGACGAGATCTTTGTAAAGTAAGTGTTCAGTAAATGTATTGTTATCTCCTTCCCTCCCCCTGATCCCCTGTACGAGAGATAGAGAAAGTAGCTGGTCGTGAGTTTTAGTAGTATTTTGATAGTATTTTGACTATAAATTGAGGTGAAATCTTTTGTCATTAATGTCAATCGCTTGAAATGAATATAATCTACGCTTGTACGTTTAATTTCTTTTATAAGTTTTTGAAATCGAGCATTATCAATTAGTCATAATTTCTGCGCAAAAGAACCGCCAGTTAAAGAGTGCTTATTTGAAAAACAAAGTCGTATAAGAGTTTTTTCGTTAATTAATTAAAATAAATTAATGCAAAAAAAATATGTTGGTTAATATTTAGTGGGTAGATAAGTGTTTTTTTATTTTTTTATGAACAAGGGCTATCGAGTCTCTTCTTAAAGCAACAAATGTGAGCAGATAGAATAATAAAGCAGTGGAATATAAAATAAAGGTAGTAGATTGCTAGTGTTAAACAAAAACGCATAACTGCTGCTGACTAGGGCATGCAAAACTCGGGTAGTTTAAATAAACCCGGGTTTTACGAGTTTTCAAAATTAAAATCCGGTTTTTTCGAGTTTTACGGGTTTTTCGAGTTTTTATTTATTTGGGCCATAAAATAATTAATATTAGTGTGTGTAAGTAAAGAAAAGGCTGAAATGTAATTAAATATGTATTTACTTTCGTATTCTTATTTTTTAGCTTTACCATCAGATTTATCAAGTAACATTTAGTATATGTACGAGTACTATTAATAATCAAAGTAACATTTGATCCTAGTTATAATAAAAAACGGACTGTCCGTCTCCAAGATTGGAGCATGAATTCTATCGAATTGCAAAAAGGGGTGAAACAGGGTGACATTATTTCTCCGAAACTGTTCACCTCAGCACTGGAAGATATATTCAAGCTTCTGAACTGGAACGGATATGGTGTTAACTTCAACGGCAAATGCATCACTCACCTTCGATTTGCTGATGATATAGTCATCATTACAGACCCTGAAAGACCTAAGCACAATGCTCATAGACCAAATTCCCATGTCGCACCCATGCCGGTCTATGTTGGGAACGATATAATCGAAGCTGTTGATCACTATGTCTACTTGGGTCAGACGATCCAACTGTGTAGATCCAACTTCGACAAAGAGGTCAACCGACGAATCCAACTCGGATGGGCAGCGTTCGGGAAATTACGCTACATCTTTTCGTCACAGATGCCGCAGTGCCTCAAGACGAAAGTTTAAAATCAGTGCGTGTTGCCAGTGATGACATGCGGCACTGAGACGTGCTCGCTAACTATTGGTCTCATACATAAGCTCAAAGTCACGCAGCGTGCAATGAAGAGAGCTATGCTCGGTGTTTCACTACGTGATAGAATCCAAAATGAGGAAATCCTTTGAAGAACAAAGGTTACCGACAGCTCTCAGAATTTGCAAGTTGAAGTGCAATGGGCAGACCATATAGTTCGTAAAACTGACAACCGTTGGGGAATAAAGGTCCTCGAATAGCGACCACGATGGACCAACGACATTGTACCCATCCCAGGAAGTCGGTGAAGAAAGCAGAAGAATGTTCATGGAAAAATGAAGAAGGCACATGGCGCTCTTTAGTGGAGACCTATGTTCAGCAGTAGACTTCTAAAGGCTGACATGATGATGATGATAAAAAAACAAACTTCTTCCCCTTTCATAGATAACACATTTAGATAAAGAGCTGGTACACTACATAAACACACAAACGAGATAATCTTAGCAACACCTTATCTATAATTAACTATTAAGTAGCATTTAAAAACAAAATCAACAAAACAAAATGTTTTCAAATAATAAAATTTGTGTGTGTTTTCTAACAGTTAATTACAATAAAGTGTATCGTATCGTAACGTAAATCACATGAAATAAGTCTTATTTCTTGCTTATATAGTAACTTTTTTTTAAGCAAAGACGATCTTTAAAAAAATAGTTAAACCAAGACGATTCCTAATCAAATCAAAGTAGAAATGGTGCAAATTTATTATAAAGGTACTCTTTCAAGTTGTAATAATTATAAATCTGCACCATTTCTACTATTTTATTGAACATTTTGTGACCCTAGTCAAGTTTTTACTTTGACAAAACTAATTAGGGTTACAGAATCCATACCAATATATAAAAATGAAACGTTGTCTGTTTGTTTATTTGTTTGTTTGATTGGGGAGGTTTCACGCGATGACAGCTGGACGGATTTTGATGAAACTTGGAATGGAGGTAGATTATACCCTGGAATAAGACATAGGATACTTTTTATCCCGGAAAGTTGTAAGTTTTCACGGGAAAACTGAAAAACTGAAAAATGGTGATTACTCGCTGTAAGAAATGGTTGCCATGGAAACGAAATAACAAGTATGTCAAAAAACATGAGTGGTGCTATACATAGACATATTACATTTTTTCTTCGTAATTCTATGGTGCTATACCTAATTTTGCATTGGTTTTTAATATCCTAGCGTGGACGAAGTCGCGGGCGGGAAAACTAGTGTTGAATAAAATCCGCCGTTACCAGTTATGATTGGAATAGAATAGAATAGAATATTTTATTGGCCTTATAACAGAGAGTGTCACTAGGCCAGTAAATTTTTACATCAAATGAAATCACATTACAATTAGTTATATATCAAAAAACAAAACAAATAACTTATGACTTCTGAATAAGTTTTTTCTCTGAATCGTACAAGAATGAAGATTCCGTCAGACGCATATCGATGTATTCTTTTAAAGAATAGAACGGGTTGAATTCGAAGAATTGTTTCAGTTTCCTTTTAAAATCGTTTATATGCAAGCTTGTAACACATAAGGGCAATTTATTGTATATACATATTTTCGTGTAAATTCCCTGTTTTTGAACTTTGGTTAATCTCAGCTTAGGCTTAAATAATTTCTCTTTATTACGTAGATTGTATTTATGAACATCTTTGTTTTTAGTTATATTGCACTTTTCGTCATGAATCTCTAAGAGACTGTTATAAATGTATGTGGATATAACTGTCATTATTTTATGCTTCTTGAAATAATTCCTGACTGAAATGCGTTTTCGTAATCCAAACATTATTCGTATTGCCCTCTTTTGGCTCGTAAGTGCCTTTTTTATGTCAGCAGCGTTTCCCCAAACAGTAATAGCGTACCTAACTACCGAATGAATGTAGGCGTAGTAGACTGATATAAGTGACTTATTATCAATTAGCGGCTTAAGCTTGAGCAAAGCATAATTGGCACTTGACAATTTTTTAATAGCTTTTCTATGTGTGTTGAATGACTTAATGTATAATCTAATAAATAAATCGCAGTCAATACTTGCGCATTTCTGCGACTTGTCCAATGAGTCAAGAATAAAATATATAAATTTTCTTATGGCCATTTCTGTCGATCGCCCTTTGCGAAATCCAAATTGTGACTGAGTGAAAAGGTCATTTTCTTCAAAATATTTAACAATTCTATGCTTTATGATTGATTCTAGTATTTTCGAGATTGTAGGTAATATGCACACTGGCCGATAATTACCAAGTTCGGAACGGTCTCCTTTTTTATATAAAGGTATTATCCTACCAGGCTTAAGACAATCGGGGAATATTCCTTCCTCTAGGCACTCATTGATAATAATAATAATAATATACAACAATTCCATAAAATAGCAATTTTTCAAAATTAAATCTTTTAATGTCTTAGTGTTCATGTCATATATATCTGGTGTTGTTTTTTGTTTCATGTTATTAACAATCGTTCGTAATTCTTTGTAATCTACTTTTTTTTCTTTTTTTTCGATGTCTACTTTTTAGCTACTTTACATGCACGATATCTTTTTTTAGGGAACGCTATGTTATAATAAAAATTTATAGCGTCTTGCAAAATGTTCAGTCTTATATTTGAGTTCTTACACATAACTATTTCTTTTTTTAACACAGCAAAGTCTCTTTTTAGCAAATAATGAAAATAGTTACAATTATTAGGTGACATAACTCTAGTATAATAAGGTGAATTATTGTCACCTGCCTCTTCTTTATTATCACCAAAACTTAATTTAATGACTTTATGGTCAGATAGCTTACGATTTAAAACATGGCCTTCACAGCTGTCAAAATTTACTATGAAGTTGTCAATACAGATAGCACTTTTTCCTTGTACTCTAGTTGGTTCATTTATAATCCATTTAAAATCAAAATTATTGAGGATCATTGAACACTTTTTTATATTTTTGTCAATTTTTAAAACATTTAAATTAAAATCTCCAGCAAGTCCTACTTGTTTCCCTTCTCGACATAGTTTATGTAACAGTTTTGTAAATAAAAAAAAAGGTAAATGTCTTTGTCTAGTCTATAAACTACTACAATAATAAATTTCAATGCTCTTAATTCTATTGCTGTAATTTCAAAATTCATTTCAAATGATAATTTATTTATGTCGTTTCTAATTTTAAATTCTAAATTATTTCTAATATAAATAGCTGTTCCACCATGTTCAAAAAATGATGTATTAAAATAAGATGCAAGTTCGAATTCTTCAATATTCATAGACTGTACTTGGTGATCTTGCCCCATGTTTCCGATAAACATAGAACGTCGCATTTGTACTCGTTTAGTAAGTCTTCAATCACTATATATTTGTTGTGGATTCCCGTAGTCTCGTAGCGCTCGCAGCGCCTCACTCATTCAACGTCGGACCAAAGCCTAACAAGTAACAATATATTAGTCCCTAATACTTATTAAGTATTAAAGGTTCTCAAATAGCGACCACGAACAAGCAAGCGAAGTGTGGGGAGACCCCCCACACGATGGACCGACGACATTGTAGCCATCGCAGTTGGTGGATGGAGGTGGCACAAGATCGCTCGTCATGTCGCTTTTTGGGGGAGGCCTATGTTCAGCAGTGGACTTCTAAAGGCTGAAATGATGATGATGATTATAGATTGTGGTCAGCCTGTTCAATTTGTTCGGTCAATAGAGTAGAAATAGGGAAACTGTAAGTTTTTGAGAAGTTTGATTCTTTATTAATGTTCTGGTGGTAGTATTTTACATAAACTAACATAAATGAAAAAACTCGAAAAACCCGAAAAACCCGGGTTTTTAATTTAAAAAATCAGAGTTTCAAATCAGTCGGTTATTCGGGTTTTCGGTTACTCGGGTATCCGGTTTGCATGCCCTACTGCTGACGCATTTTTTATGAACAAGGGCTATCGAGTCTCTTCTTAAAGCAACAAAAATGTGAGCAGATAGAATAATATAACAGTGGAATATAAAATAAAGGTAGTAGATTGCTAGTATTAAACAAAGACGCATAACTGCTCCTGACGCATTTTTCATTAAAACCCCCATTACATGACAATGGCATAACTGATTTCCATGGGCGTCGATAAAGGCACACCCCATTGAACCCCCTCGTTGTACACTCTGCCTCGATATTGGATATTTATTGACCGTTATGTAACGCGTAAATAATACCGTTATGAGTATTTTGCAATTTAGATTGCGCCTATGGTGTTTTATACCAGCAACAAAAGGTAGCCGCCCAGATCATCGTGTAATGGATATGTCGTGGCGATATCGTTGAATTGATCATTTCATGAAATGTTTGGCCACATCATGAAAAAGTTCTATTTCATAAAACTATCGGTGACATCAAGAAATGGTTTGGCCAGATGAATTAATGATTAGCGTTTGACGATATGAACAGCTAAACGCACGGCTACTGCATGATATGGTCAAACATTAGTGATCATATCGTAAAATAGTTACATTATCCACCATTAGAGGCGCTAGGCGGAAGCCCGAAATGGCCGTGATAGGTTAGGCCACATAAGACACACACGTCTACCTCAACGTTATCGGTCCTTCGGTCTGTTATATAACTAATAGTTCAAGCTAATGGCTTAAATGAAACAAAACAACAAAAATCTATGTAAAATTAAAATACGGCCTAAAAAAAACATATCTGGCATAAAGTAGAATCTAAAATACTTTGAACCATAAGACATCAAATGGATTTACTATAATTATAATCGATACTAAAAAATACTAAAAAATTATATTCAAAATGTTTTTTGTATACAAACACAAAAATGATAGAATAATTATAATTGAACCACAACAATATCAATATTTCAACATTAAAAATATAATATAACATATACAAAAATATAACATTATGATAAGAAAGAGTGTTGGCCCATGGCATAAAACTCTACATAAAACTCTTCTCTAACCGTTAGAGAAATGAGGTACCTACTCAATCAATTTTCATATCATGTCACCCTGGAGGTCTGACTTGTCAAATACAGTCCACGTGAAAACTTTTTGAAGTCGGATAAAACTGGCATAGGACGTGTAAATATTCAGAACAAGCTAATTTTAAAACCACCATTTGAAATGAGAGTTTTGTGCCAATGACACCGACTTCATAAAACTCTTCTCTAACCGTTGGAGCAATGAGATAAATAAAAAAAAGCATACGACTTGAGAACCTCCTCCTTTTAGAACCTACTCAATCAATTTTCATTTAATGTCACCCTGGAGGTCTGACTTGTCAAATACAGTCCAAGTGAAAACTTTTTTGAAGTCGGATAAAACTGGCATAGGACGTGTAAATATTCAGAACAAGCTAATTTTAAAACCACCATTTGAAATGAGAGTTTTGTGCCAATGACACCGACTTCATAAAACTCTTGTCTAACCGTTGGAGCAATGAGGTAAATAAAAAAAAGCATACGACTTGAGAACCTCCTCCTTTTAGAACCTACTCATCAATTTTCATTTAATGTCACCCTGGAGGTCTGACTTGTCAAATACAGTCCAAGTGAAAACTTTTTTGAAGTCGGATAAAACTGGCATAGGACGTGTAAATATTCAGAACAAGCTAATTTTAAAACCACCATTTGAAATGAGAGTTTTGTGCCAATGACACCGACTTCATAAAACTCTTGTCTAACCGTTGGAGCAATGAGGTAAATAAAAAAAAGCATACGACTTGAGAACCTCCTCCTTTTAGAACCTACTCAATCAATTTTCATTTAATGTCACCCTGGAGGTCTGACTTGTCAAATACAGTCCAAGTGAAAACTTTTTGAAGTCGGATAAAACTGGCATAGGACGTGTAAATATTCAGAACAAGCTAATTTTAAAACCACCATTTGAAATGAGAGTTTTGTGCCAATGACACCGACTTCATAAAACTCTTGTCTAACCGTTGGAGCAATGAGGTAAATAAAAAAAAGCATACGACTTGAGAACCTCCTCCTTTTAGAACCTACTCATCAATTTTCATTTAATGTCACCCTGGAGGTCTGACTTGTCAAATACAGTCCAAGTGAAAACTTTTTTGAAGTCGGATAAAACTGGCATAGGACGTGTAAATATTCAGAACAAGCTAATTTTAAAACCACCATTTGAAATGAGAGTTTTGTGCCAATGACACCGACTTCATAAAACTCTTGTCTAACCGTTGGAGCAATGAGGTAAATAAAAAAAAGCATACGACTTGAGAACCTCCTCCTTTTAGAACCTACTCATCAATTTTCATTTAATGTCACCCTGGAGGTCTGACTTGTCAAATACAGTCCAAGTGAAAACTTTTTTGAAGTCGGATAAAACTAGCATAGGACGTGTAAATATTCAGAACAAGCTAATTTTAAAACCACCATTTGAAATGAGAGTTTTGTGCCAATGACACCGACTTCATAAAACTCTTGTCTAACCGTTGCAGCAATGAGGTAAATAAAAAAAAGCATACGACTTGAGAACCTCCTCCTTTTAGAACCTACTCAATCAATTTTCATTTAATGTCACCCTGGAGGTCTGACTTGTCAAATACAGTCCAAGTGAAAACTTTTTGAAGTCGGATAAAACTGGCATAGGACGTGTAAATATTCAGAACAAGCTAATTTTAAAACCACCATTTGAAATGAGAGTTTTGTGCCAATGACACCGACTTCATAAAACTCTTGTCTAACCGTTGGAGCAATGAGGTAAATAAAAAAAAGCATACGACTTGAGAACCTCCTCCTTTTAGAACCTACTCATCAATTTTCATTTAATGTCACCCTGGAGGTCTGACTTGTCAAATACAGTCCAAGTGAAAACCTTGAAAGTGTTGGGGAAGTCGGATAAAAACTGGCATAGGACGTGTAAATACTCAAGTCACGTTCAAAACAAGCTAATTTTAAAATCCCAAAGGTCAAAAAATTAAAAGAAGAAAAGGAAAAAGGAAGAAGGAAGCTCATTTAAAAGAAGAGCCAAGGCTTAATTAACACAATTAAATCAATAAAAAATGTGAAAACCTTTTTCAAGTTGGATATAAACTGGTATAGGATGTGTAAATATACTCGAGTCACATTCAGAAACAAGCTAATTTAAAAATTCCAAAAGTAAAGCTCATTTAAAAGAAGAGCCAAGGCTTAAATAACACAATAAATTTAATAACAAATATGAAAACTTTTTTGAAGCCGGTTATTTATAAAAAGTTAATAAACGTCAATTAGTATTGCGCAGTACAGTTTTGTAGTGCGCAGTATTACTAATCATTGCTTAACTTTTTATAAATAAGGCGGGGATGTATAAATTACTCGTGTCACATTCAAAACCAGCTAATTTTAAAATCCCAAAGGTGAAGCTCATTTAAAAGAAGAGCCAAGGCTTAATTAACACAATTAATTCGATAACACTGAACGCGACCTCAGCCTTGGTTTTAATACAGCTACCAAACACTACCGGGATCACAAAACAGGGCAACATTTAAATTTAATTATTCTTTAATTATTGGACACTAATTGATATTGACGTGCCGTAAATGAGTCATGGAAGTGTTCTGACCGATGACGATTTGGTTTGGTACTCCCTGATTTTCACATTTCAAAGTTATATCTTCGTAAAGCACCGTTTTCATTAGGCGACATTTATCCTGCGACCTTGTCGACCGACACGAATTCTACGTGTCGGGCGACGTCGCGCGGGACATCGCCCTACATCGCAGGCGACATCTACGTGTCGCCCGACGGCATTTGGGTAGTGAGGGAGGACGCGTGTCGTTCTGTGTTCCGCAACTATCCGCGAGTATGGCAGTAGTATGGACCAACAAAACTTTATCGGGCGACATCTTGGGTATGTGGACGAGTGCAATGTCGGTCGACATTGTCGCCGGATAGTCGCACGTAAATGTCCCGCGACTACTCGCGACCTGTCTCTCGACTTTGTCCTCTAGTGAAACACCGTAGAAAGTAATGTTGCGTTGTTTGTTATGTAGACGGTCTTGAAATCGATAAAATTTCTGTCTTGCCATTAAGTTTTATGTATGACTTTGCTGATAATACCCTTGTGCTATGTAATATTATTTATTTTGTTTCTTTTGTTTTTGGAGTACCTGAAGTTTTCTATATTCTATAGTTATTATATATTTTTGCTGAATTTCAGCCTGGCAAATGCTTGTCTTTTAAGGTCAACACACATCTGACGGAATAGTCGTGAAGCGTACTGAGAAATGTACCGATCAGTACGCTCGTCGCACTAAAGGAAGGGTGTAAGGTTTTACTATCTATTTTACTGTGTTGGCGCTACGCGACCGACGATACGCGACGTATCTTCTGTCAGATGTGTGTTGACCATTAATGTTAACTAGACGTTTTCTTGTTTTTGTTTTAAAGAAAATTAAATTCTATCTTCTAAGTAATCTCGCTCAACACCGTTGTGTCCGTGTTTCATTGTTTCGAACAATTAAATTGTGCGATATCGAGCGCACGCCGGGCTCAAAGGATTAGGGACCTACTGTTGTCCAAAGTTAAGACCACAGCTACAAAGTTTGGCCTGTGTGTTGATAAATTCGGTTGTTCCTTTATACGTCTGATTTGGTCTAGATTAGGTCAAGTTCAAGCTGTTGTTTCAATCGCCGCACCACTGTCTTTGGTGAACTATTTCTTATAATTATTATTATACGTTTTTATTTAGTTTGACTTGTTTGTTGATTTTTGTTTGTTTATGTGTTTGTTTGAGTCAAATCTAGTAATTGAAATTTTACCCCCTTCCTGTTGACCGATTGATCTGAAAGAACATCGGTCAAAAGGGACCTGACTTAATCTAAGAGAGTGTCTAGAAATGAAGCTTACACGACAAAAATAAGTTATTTTTGTTATACATGATTATATAAACGTTTATCCTAGAAAACACCTTAAAAAAGATATTCCAATTTTAATTGAATCAACGTAAGATCCAAAGATTATGAATTACGCTTACTGGGTAAGGTGTTTGTTTCATTTGTGCAAAATGAAACTTCTAAAACCTTATTTATTCTGTGGTCAATTTGACATTGACCTCGGCGCCCGTCTTCGATATTTACGAGTACAGTGTAACCTGACATTGGCGAAATTATAGCAACCCCGCACAAGCCATTAAAAAAGAAATTGAAGTTGAAGTCAGTGTCAACCAACCAACCAACTTATCTGTGAAGTGGCAAAAAAAGGAACTACAGCCACCACGAATGAGGTTCACATTTTCTGTATTTTTCTGTTTTTTTAATTGGTCTACTTATCTATTTACTGGAACAATCGCCACCATTCAATTTACAGATTAGTTGGTGGCACTGTACGGAGTAATATGCAGTCATAGACAACTGCATTATTATTATTATTATTACTCATAGATATAGAGATCAGCGGGGCAATTCCATAATTTGTTGCAATAAGATTTTCATTATCCGTGCACTTAATGCGGCGCGTTGGAGTCGATATTGCTATGATAATCTGATTACAACAAATCACATTGGCTCAGGGAATCGCACTGCAGTGTTTGCAGATGTTTGCGTAAGTTTGCTCATATATTTTGGGTTAACGCAGTGCTTAAGATCCTGGCTTTGTTATTACGGACTTAGATACCTACCTACCGCTTGTGAAGACTACCGATGTGTGTGGTACCGATTTCGCTTTCCGTTTTATATTTATTGTGCTCTGAGAATTCTCAGTACGATTCTAAGAATATTCATTAACTAGCTGCGCCCCGCGGTTTCACCCGCGTCCCTCAGGAACCCTGCATTTTTTTCGGGGTAAGATGTAACCTATGTGTTAATCCAGGGTATAAGCTACCTCCATACCAAATTTCATACAAATCCGTTCAGTAGTTTTTGCGTGAAAGAGTAACAAACATCCATCCATCCATCCATAGCTATATCCATATCTAGCTGCGCCCCGCAGCTTCGCCCGCGGTCACTCTTTGCCACACCCACCACATTAGAAACATTTTTTAAATAAAATCACACTATTTAATGTTCATAGGGAGGTTATATTCACTTTCAACAACTTTGTTTGTATCTCCAACTTATTAAGTGTTTCTGCTCTCCTGGTGCTTAGAAATACTTTTTTTAATATAATTACCCGATATAATGTACATGGGGAGGTATACTTACTTTTAATAACTTTATTTGACAATTTTGTATCTCCAACTTCTTAAGTGTTTCTACTCTCTTGGTACTTAGAAACAATTTTTGCTTCTTTTTCCTTTTTTTTTCAAGTCCTTATGAAAACGTTTTTTTTTCCCAATTTCTTAATCAAAAGTAGCTTATGTGTTAATCCAGGATATAAGCTATCTTGGTACCAAATTTCGTCCAAATCCGTCCAGCAGTTCGAGCGTGAAGGAGTAACAAACATCCATCATCCATCCATCCATCCATCCATCCATACTTACAAACTTTTGCGTTTATAATATTAGTAGAATCTTGACTTTATAAGATAAAATAAAATATGTGATCACTTATAATAAATACCCCATAACACAACAAATAGGCATTTCATAATTCATAGTCAATGACTTTCGAAGTCAGGTCCACGGTAGTATGGAAAGTGACCGATGTTCTTTGGTACTCACCTTTACTTCTGGTGACAATACAATTATGTACATTCAATATCACTCGAAATCCAAGATGGCCGCCGCCACAAAATGGCGGATTACTTATTTTTTCAATACCCTCAATATGGGTATCAAATGAAAGGGCATGACAAGTAGAACACACACATAAGTGCTTTAGAAGTAACTAAATAAAAAACTAAAAACATGAACATAAAATAAGTAAAAAATGTTTTAAGTTAAACGGTTTTATATGTACTAAAAGCTAAAAAATAAAATAAAAAGTGAGGCGAGCCGATTCTCTATTACTCAGGTTACGCTACGCTAGTTATGTTTACTAGGTTTTGTGATCAATGGTTTTTTCTAACACTAATCAATAAGCAATAAAGTTAGAGAAGAAACGTTCTCGAGTGGCGACATGGAGAGCGTAAGACCATAGTCTATGGTAGGACAGTCTTCCACAAGGTGGGCCGAAGAAAAGTGTAGTGACGTTCTATGGGGAGGCTTATTTTCAGAGTGGACTTCTTATGGCTCATGATGAGTGTTTTTCTCTCGTCTGCTTAGTGGTTAATTTGGTGGATAGCTGTAGTGTGGTATTGAGGTTCGATGAGATGTTGTGACGTACCTTCCGGCCAATTGTCGTAGACGTACATCGCGATGTCGCCCGCCGAATCTACCGCACTGAACGTGAACTCCTTCGTTTTGCCGGACACCAGGATCAGTCGGAGGTTGATCTGGAACAACACATTTACTCATTAGTATAAATAAACATAAGTACTCGTATAATTAAAAATAATAATAATAAGAGCATAAGAGTTTTTTGATTGTCACTTTTTATAATTTAAAGTACTTTCTTCTTTTTTTTTTGCATTGTCATCGATTTGACAGCTAACCTGAAAGTTTCAGCAGGATAGCTAATCGGTGATAGCTAAGTGTTTTAAATTTGAATTGCAAGATTCCAGGACAGACAGAAATACATAGATACATCATCATCATCATGACTGCCTTTAGAAGTCCATTGCTGAACATAGGCCTCTCCCAAAGAGCACCATGACGAGCGATCTTGTGCCACCTCCATCCACCGACTTCCTGCGTTGCTTAAAATGTCGTCAGTCTATCGTTTGGGGGGTTCTCCCTACACTTCGCTTGCTTGTTCGTGGTCGCCATTCCAGAAACTGTATTCCCTAGCGGTTGTCGGTTCTGCGAACTATATGGCCTGCCCATTGCCACTTCAACTTGCAAACTCTGAGAGCTATGTTGGTAACCTTGGTTCTTCTACGTATTTTCTCGTTTCGGATTCTATCACGTAGTGAAACACCGAGCATAGCTCTCTCCATTGCACGCTGTGCGACTTTGAGCTTGTGTATGAGACCAATAGTTAGCGACCACGTCTCAGTGCCGTATGTCATCTCTGGCAACACGCACTGATTATAAACTTTCGTCTTGAGGCTCTGCGGTATCTGTGACGAGAAGATATGGCGTAATTTCCCGAACACTGCCCCATCCTAGTTGGATTCGTTGAATATGTCTACCTCGGGCACACTTAGCAATTATTTAGAAACAATTTCGAGAGAAAAGATGATAGGACGTTTCAGCTGGGTTGGACAGTATTTGGTAAACTTCGTCAAGTCTTCTAGTCGTCCATACCACATTGCAGTGCGTAAAGACGGAAAGTCTTCAATGCGAGAGTCATACCAGTCATGACCTACGGTGCCGAAACGAAGACAGTAACGGTAAGATTGGTTCATAAGTTCAAGGTCGCTCAGAGAGCTATGAAGAGAGTTAAGCTCGGTGAGGAGAAGATTCCAAAATGAGGTGATCTGGCAGAGAACCAAAGGTACCGATATAGCTCACAGAAATAGCAAGCTGAAGTGGCAATGGACTGATCACAACTCTAGAAAATCCAAGAACTTTTGCGGTAGACGAGTTTTGGAGTGGAGTCTGCGTAACGTAGTGTAGGATGCCCGCTGGCCAGAAGGAGTGAAGACTTGCGAAAAGCGGCTGGCAGGAACTGGATGAGAAGAGCCGAAGATCGGGCTCAGTGGCCTTCACTAGGAGAGGCCTACGTCCAGCAGAGGACGAATAAAGACTGATGATGATGCTCTTATATAGACGAGTCTTTGATTATCTTCAACCACAGAATAAATTATAATACAAGCTTCAACACCGAATATAATATCGTGTCCTACCATGGTCTACCAACATCAGTCACTAATTATGTATATGAGAAGTGTTAATTGGTCAACTGTTGACCAATGACAAACATGATGAAGGGAAAAATAGTTAGAAATCCGAATGTCAAACAAGACATAAGTTCAAAAACTAAAACCCGACTACGGTCGGGTAAGAAATAGCTCTTGCGATGAAGACTAATCGATTGACACATCGCTTGTCAAAATTGAACCAAGATTTTAGTTTGAACACATAACCTTTACTTTGCTTCGCCGTAGTCGGGTAAAAAAACATTAGCCCACTGAACCACTAAGTCTCATTCAGAATACATTTCGTATTGTGACAAAAATCTTGAAGATCAAACCATGCAGTTGAACCATTTAGCATAAACATTGTTAAATTCAAATGTTAATGGGTACATTAATGAGTAAATTAATAACACATACCATATTCAACGTCATTAGACTCCTCCATAAATAACACGGATCCACTTAACATACAAAATTCTTATTTGTTATGGATCTGTGTTACAAAAGCAACGCAACAGGTACAGAGCGGAATCGGGTCAAGGGAAGCGACCCATATATTTAGCAGGGAAGAAAACCTCTCGCGAAATAGACTGGGCTTATTAATATTTCACTCTGTACACTTTGCCGGAAGCTTTGACCTTAGAAAATGGCGCGTCCGGGCTGTGCGAGGCGTAAAATTGAACAGGACAAGTTCAAAAGCTAAAACCCGAGTGCGGTCGGGTAAAAATAACTAAGAGACTCTTGCGATGAAGACGAATCGATTGATACCTCGCTTGTCAACATCGGACCATGGTTTTATTTTTAGCACGTAACCCTTCCTTTGTTTCGCCGTAGTCGGGTAAAAAATAGAAGCCTATCACACTATACTCGTACATAAAGACGAATCGATTGATACCTCGCTTGTCAAAATCGGACCAATATGTACGACGCTATGGTGGAACAAGAAATACTGAACAACTTGTGACTTGTACATTGTATTACATGTATAACTATTTTCCAATGGAAAAATTTAGATCACGGACGAGATTCGAACTCGCATACTCCTAGCTGTCCTAAGTTAATCAACATTAGCCGTGTTTGGTTGGTTAGTTCGTAATACTACCAATACATTCACTGCCACCATTGCTGTAACCTGATGGATCACTAGCTCACACTGCTGGAGACAAAGCGAATTTATTTGCTTCTCTTTTTTGCAGAAGTCTCGCATCTAGATGCTTCTGGCAAGACACCTTCCTACCTTCCTCATTGCGGGGTTTTTATGCCCGAAATTCGCATTCGCCAGAAGGAGGTTCTCAGAACGCTTCGAGCTCTAGATGTGAACAAGGCCAGTGGTCCTGATGGTATTCCAGCGATTGTGTTGAAAAACTGTGCGCCCGAATTGTCTCCCATCTTAACGCGTTTGTACCGCCTCTCTCTTCAATCAGGTATAGTTCCGAATAGCTGGAAGCTTGCCAATGTACAACCAGTACCAAAAAAGGGTAGTCGTGCTGATCCGGCCAATTATCGTCCCATCTCGATAACCACCTTACTCTGTAAGTGTATGGAGCGTGTCATAAACATTAGGTTCTTGGCATACCTTGAAGACAATGATCTTCTCAGTGACCGGCAATACGGATTTCGCCGAAACCGGTCTACTGGGGATCTTCTCGCGTATGCCACTCACGTACTGAGCGAAGCCATAGAGATGCATGGTGAGGCGCTTGCCGTCCTCCCTTGATATATCGAAGGCATTTGATCGGATCTGGCACGATGGCCTTTTAAACAAGCTTCCCTAAAAGCCAACAGGTAACCCATATGGGGTTACCTGTTGGCTTATGCAATTGGATAGTTGATTTCTTGAGGGAACGATCAATTCGAGTAGTCTTAGAGGGCTGCTCGTCTGATCAAATGGCTATCAATGTGGTACCTCAGGGATCGGTTCTCTCGGCTACACTGTTTTTACTGCACATAGAGCGATGGTGACCTAACGGTTCTTTGTGCAATTTAGAATCCAACGACACCGGGTTCAAAACCTAGGCTCCGCACCAATGACTTTTCTAAGTTATGTGCGGTTTTCCATCGCTCCGTGCTTCGGAGGGCACGTTAAGCTGTTGGTCCCGGCTGTTATTGATTAATAGCAGTCGTTAAGCCATGTCAGAGGCCCTCGGGCGGCTTGACAAACTCTGACATCAGAGGCCAGCACTACCTCATACGACAAACAAACAAACAAACAAACAAACTGCACATTAATGACCTTCTGAAGCCCGTTACCTTTGGGTATGCTGATGACAGTACTGTAGTTGAGAGATACACTTCCAATGCTCAAGCCAGCGGTGACGCTGTCCAGTTTCAGAGAGAGGCTATGGTAGACCGTTTTAATTTAGCCTTAGAAGCCGTGTCCGATTGGGGCGATGCTAACCTGGTTAAGTTTAATGCTACTAAAGCGCAGGCGTGTTTGTTTTCTGCTAAAAAGAGTCCTCTAAACCAATCTCCGTCTTTCCAAAGTGTAACAATACCAATAGGCAACCATTTGGAGCTTTTGGGTGTCGAACTCACATCAAACCTGAATTTTGGGTCTTATATTGAATCCAAAGCCAAGGTAGCTGCAAAAAAACTTGGTATTTTGTCTAAAGTTAGGCGGTACTTCACACCGGGACAGCTTTTGAATCTCTATGAAGCACAGGAACGATCTTGTATGGAGTACTGCTGCCACCTCTGGGACGGTTCTGCCAAGTATCAGCTCGAGTCTTTGGATTCAATTGAGAGACGTGCTATCAGGCTCATTGGGGATGACACTCTGGTAAAGAGTAAGCTTCAAAGTCTGCCGCATCGACGTGAGGTAGCAAGCCTGGCGGTATTCTACATATTGCACTATGGAGAGTGTACACAAGAACTGCACAACCTGATTCCCCATATCACCTTTCCATCACCGTACGACTAGACGATCAGCAAAGCGCCACTCTTTCATGGTTGAAATACCTCGCACACGAACGAAGTGTTACGCTTCTTCATTTATTATAAGAACTGCAAAGGAGTAGAATGCCCTGCCCTAGTCAGTGTTTCCGGTAAATTATAACCCCGGTGTGTTCAAGTCAAGAGTGAATAGATATCTACTAGGCAAGCGTGCTACACCTTCGACCACATCATCGCTTTCCATCAGGTGAGATCGTGGTCAAACGATTGCCTAGTCTGTAATAAAAAAAAAAAAAAAGATTGCGTTACCGTCCCCATAAGACGGGTTCAAAAAAGCTAGTGGAAAAATTTGGATGACGCATAGGTCTCGGTAGCCGAATTGGTAAAGGCGTGTTGTGCCGCGCTGAGGCACAGTATGCGAGTTCTAATCTCGTCCGAGATCCAAATTTTTCCATTGGAAAATTTTTATATATTTACGCTAAGCAGGCGTTAACTGCTATAAAAATTATAAAATATTGTATAACATGTTATAAGTACAATAAAAAGAAGCTGACAGTTATTTTGTGTTGTGTTACATCGCGCCCTGCCCGTAGTCCACTATATCAATGGCTTGTTATTTATTTCCATGATGACGCGTGGCACAAGATCGCTCGTCATGGCGCTCTTTGAGGGAGGCCTATGTTCAGCAGTGGACTTCTAAAGGCTGACATGATGATGACGCGTCGTCATACTACTGAACCGCATCTACTTGTTTAATTTGCTTGTCTACTCTGCTGGACGTAGGCCTCTCCTACACGCCACTGAGCTCGGTCAGATCAATGATCCAGTTTCTGCCAGCCGCTTTTCATAGGTCGTCACTCCACTTTATAATCAACCAGTCTGCATGGTTCTTCTTCTTAAGAAAGAAAAAAGAACTGAAAAGAAGACTTTTCAGTCTTTAACATCCCACTGTTGGGTATAAGCCTCTTCTTTTTGACGCCACACCTTACGACCTTGAGCTGTCCTAAGAAACTGTTTTCCAGCAAATCTGGCTATGTCGTCTATCCATCGGGCTGGCGGTCATCTTCCCATGGCAACATCTCTTTCATTTCTTTGGTAACCCTTTGGACGTTCCGCTGTGTCACTTTATCTCCACTGAAGCTTAGCAATTCGTATACCGACATCCTGAACTTCGTCATTTGACGAATCTCGACATTCGGTTCGCGGTCTACCAGCTTGATATCTTGTGGATGTTCTCCAGCGAATAATTATTAGACGTTTTTTTTAAATTAATAAACCTTTTTTTTCTGTAATAAAATACTTTATTTTCAAGCGCTTTTCTAAAGCTTCACTTGTTTGTTTTTTGTTTCGGTTCAAATCTAGTAATTGATTTTTGACCCCCTTCCTGTTGACCAATTGATCTGAAATTTGGTACACCTTTAGTTCTGATGACAATACAATTGTGTATATTCAGTATCATTCTATAATCCAAGATGGCCGCCGTCACAAAATGGCGGAATACTTTTTTTTCAATCCCCTCGATATAGGTAACAAATGAAAGGGCTTGATAAGTAAAACACTGTACACTTTAGAAATAACTAAATATAAAACTAAAAACTTGCATAAGTATTTTTTTTTTAAGATAAACTGTTTAATATGTCCTAAAAGGTAAAAAAAATAAAAAGTGGGGCGAGGGTCATGGGTAACCTGAGTAATATTAATTGGACTCGCCCCAGGAATTTATTTTATTTTTTATCTATTAGTAAGTATATATAAAATAGATCAACTTAAAAAAACTCATTTGGAGACTGAACATTATCCAAGAAATTATTCGTTCCCGCTTCTGTACGGCTACAGTTTCAACGAGCTATTATTTAAATAGAACAAGCTTTGAAAATGTTCCCAACTAGTTACCTAGTTCTGACTGTGTGACCTTTTCAAAATCGACGTTTACGCTCCCGGATTAACATGACAAAGCCGCGGAGCAAGGTTTTACTCGGCGGAGCTCATCCTTGGCGCATTAATTTGTATGTAAATGTTACGTCGCAGAACTGGCGCGGGGGGCGCCGAAATGTCGCGTCGCGCAACTTTACATCGCATTCGCATCGCATCACATCTGTGGAGTGCACCCCGGTATGCGCCCGCCCTAATGCATGCCTAATGTAATGAACCATGAGCCGAATAATTATTAAAGAAAACGTAGATGCTGATCTTATTTGATGACTAGCTATGCCCGCGGTTTTGCCCGCGTGGACATTTCATTTAAAAGTAGTACGTATTATTCCAGGACCAAAATGTGTATGTACACATAAAGTACCATCTACTGCATTTCTTCAAAATTCGTTCAGTTGTCAAATAGTTTTGTATCTATTGCCAAAGTACCCCAGTTTTTAAGTTAAACCCTAAGTTATCCAACAGTGAAAACCGAATCGCAATCGGTTAAGTAGTTTTTACGTGATCCGCGAACAAACATACAGACAGACACTATAAAAAATAATGATATATTCTTGTTCAGTAGTCTATTTTAAGTACCCTACAACATTTTTTTTTCATTGTACTGATTTTTTGGGTACTTACTGACTTATTATAAGTTTAGATATCGAAGAAATAAACAGAATAGTATACCAAAACTAACTGCAAACTGTGGAGCTTCTTGATTTCGAGAATTATAAATAAAATGTACACTAAATTTTGGATTAGAAACAGACAAAATAAAAGTTGAGCAAAATAATACATTCGACCCTGCCAGGATTCGAACCTGGAATCTTCTGATCCGTAGTCAGACGCGTTATCCGTTGCGCCACAGGGCCAGTTAACAAGACAGTCGAAATTAGATTACTAGAACAACATTTCTACGTAATTTAAATTAAGCAAAGCTCAGTAATTTCTTACACAAATAAGTTTTTTCAATGGTCTTTCTCGAAGTATTATTATTTTAACAGATAAGTACCAATATTATTTTAATTGCCTACTACTATGAAGTTAAATTAAATTTAAAACACCCGCAAGATGTCCTCCTACCTAGATCTATGCCTGCTACAGAACCATTAAATGAAAGTTGTCTATTACACGACGTATATTGCACGGAGAGACAAGTTGTCTTGCGGCGACCACATCGCATTGTACCGGCCTTCATCCGGGAACGGTCGGCCATATTCGTATTTATATCCATTTTGTATCAAAGTTTCACAAGGAGACGCAAAATTGTATGCCATCCCTTTGTGTTTCCGCTGGATTTTTGGGCGCTTTCAAAGTGAATAGTTGCTTTTCAGCGATTTGATGGTCTTTGTAGTGCCGTTGATGGTATTTTCATATTTAGGATGGGTTTCTTAACTTTGATGGCAATGGCAGTAGGTTTCACATTTATTTCAGTTTGCCGCGGTTTGCCTTTTTACCCGAAGCGGAGAGTTATGTTTTTGGGCTATGTATGTGCGTTTGACGTTCCTCTGGCGCGTCCTACAGCCTAAACGGCTTGATGGATTTTGATAAATGAGGTATATTAGATTCGTCTTAATCACGAGAGTGATATAGGATACTAGCTGCGCCCGCGGCTTCGCACGCGTGGTCATTTCTCTAGGTTAAAAGTACTATATGTGCTATTCCAAGACCACATATATACAAATATTTTGATCAAAATTACTTCAGTCGTAAAAAAGTTTTTTATCGATTGCTCGGCATATAACCATTGGATTAAGATACCAAGTACCCCAGTTTTTAAGTCAAACCCTAAGCTATCCAACAGTGAAAACCGCATCGCAATCGGTCCAGTAGTTTTTAGTGATGCGCGAACATACATACAGACAAACAAACTTACAAACAGACAGACAGTCACGATTTAAAAAAATATCCGATCAGTATCTTGTTCAGTAGCTTATTTTAAGTAGGTACCCTAGGCCATATTTTTTTTATTATGATCATTGTACAGACATTTTCGTTTTTATTGCTTTATTATAAGTATAGATATGAAGCGTTAAGGAAACTAATATGGCGGCTTACAGCTTCAATTTTTTATTTCCGACGGAACAAAAAATGACCAAAACCTGTCGTGAGGTATCAAAATACAGGTATTTAAAAAAACATTCCAAAAATATTCATTGTTACCTTAACCCTAAAAAAATTAAGACCGACCTCTCGACGGAAACTGTTTGGCCGAATTAATTAGTTTGCGGGCAAACTAAAAAGTATCATAATAAAAAAAAATGAAAAACTAAAAAGACGCAAACAAGCTTTAGATTCTTGAATTCGAAATATAAGATGCAGTCGGAGGCAGCAAAGCCGCGGGCATTGCTTGTTAATTATAAGAACTACAAAGGAGTGGAATGCACAGCCCAAGTCAAGAGTGAATAGGTGTCTATCTAATAAGCAAGCCTGTGCTCACCCATTCCATATTACGGGCGTTACTGTTTGTACGCCTTTAACCAATTTTTATTTAGATATTTCCTTTGCAAAATAAATAAAATAACTGATAAACATAATCCTTTGTTACACTTGTATAAAAGTGTAAAAAATATACGTATTTCCGTTAAATGTTATGAGTAATATATGAAAAAGTGCCCGTTACGGGCGTTACACAAATTTGCCTAACACTTTTGACCACCGTAACAAAACATAAGAAATCTGCGTTTTTTTTTATATTTATCTTAAACGTGACATAAATGTACTATCTACTTTACGAATGTATGTGGGTTCTACCTCTACAGTTTATTTAAAAAAAACAAGATGACGTTACGGGCGTTACATGAATTTGTTACGGACGTTACGAGTACGAATTTTTAAAGAAATTTGTGTAATTATTTAGTTTTAATTGAAAGATTACAAACTATAAATGAACTTTAACTATACGAATTACAAATTATCCTGAAAATAGTTATTTATTTCACACAAAAAACACCTATTATATTTATCCTCTTTCAAACACAACCACCTTTTACTTACTCTTCTACACGAATAACAAATTGCTTACTATTATACTTATTAACCTTCTAATTACTTTTGTCCTTTTTCATACACATCTACATTTTGCTCAAATTCGTAATATGTATTTTAACTATGGGTTAGACAACTTGCAAATAATGTCCTCAAAAGGCACATCTGAAACATCATTTTCATTGGTGACAGACATCGTGGCGCTATCTCCTATCATTTTTAAATACTTAGAAATGATAGGAGATAAAATACTTGGTACCAATCCAGTAATATTTTATTTCTTTGTAACACATTTTCCCAATATTAGTTTTTCATTTCTGCCTCCGAACGTGAGGGATGCATTGTTTTCCTTAGGGGTCGCGCTTATTTATCGTCTATGCCGCTCAAACAGACGTTTCGAAGGGTTGGGGAGGGTGTTCTAAACAAAAAGGTTTAAAAAAGGACAAGAGTATACCGCCGAATCGAATGGGAAGCACCCAAGATATGCCGATCCGCTCGTACGGACAAATCTCACGCACAAACTTACACCATGTAATGCCACATCGCAACAAGATCTTGATTCGACCTTGTTAGTCATGTACATTCTATCAAGTTCTCACAAAACAGCACATATTATCCACTCACGCACACATACGCAACTGCCATTTGCTATGCTTCACTCGTTTGTTTGGCGGTGTAGGCTCCGTATTTTTTAAACCTTCTGGGTAAATAATATTTGTATTTTATTTTTGTGCAATATTCCACTTTCAGACGCGGTTTGTGAACAATGGAACATTAGATTTATTGCATTGTCTGCTCTGATGAAGACGGTTGTCTATCAAATAAATATTAGACAACGAGGAGGGTTGGGGCGGGTGGGGGTCGATGGTTAAACATGTATGGATCAGGTGAAAAGCAATCTTAGAATACATACTTATCTATTTAGAATGTTACAAGCAGTTTTTTTATTAAAAGCAATCTTAGAATACATACTTACATATTTAAAATGTTACAAGCAGTTTTTTATTAAAAGCAATCTTAGAATACATACTTACCTATTTAGAATGTTACAAGCAGTTTTTTTATTAAAAGCAATCTTAGAATACATACTTACCTATTTAGAATGTTACAAGCAGTTTTTTATTAAAAGCAATCTTAGAATACATACTTCCCTTTTTAGAATGTTACAAGCAGTTTTTTATTAAAAGCAATCTTAGAATACATACTTACCTATTTAGAATATTACAAGCAGTTTTTTATTAAAAGCAATCTTAGAATACATACTTCCCTTTTTAGAATGTTACAAGCAGTTTTTTATTAAAAGCAATCTTAGAATACATACTTACCTATTTAGAATGTTACAAGCAGTTTTTTAATAAAAGCTTTTATTTAACTTGACTTGAATGTATCTATGTATGTATTTTGTCTGTCCTGAAATCTTGCAATTCATATTTCGAGCACTTCCCTATTAGTTATCTGGCTAAAACGTTCAGGGTAGCCGAAACCGACGACAAAGCAATAAAAAAAAATTTGTGAAAAGCCAAAATGAAAAACGGAAAAAACAGGAACAAAAACCTTAAAAAAATAACTAAAAATTGTTAAAAGAGAAAACGAAAAAAAATAAAAAACTTTTTTATTTTTTTTTATTTTTTTTTATTTGTACTTATTACGTCTACCTATACTTATTATAAAGCAGTGACAAAAAGTCTGTACAATGAAGATAGGTAATTACCCTTTACCTATTTCCTATTTACCCGTTTGCCCTTTTATTAATAATTAAATATTAAAAAAGGTCTCCTAGGGGTTTTTTTTAGGTAGGTTTTGACATAAAATCTCTATTTGTATCTTTCGCATCTTGTAAAGGTTGCCTGGAAAAGATCGCTCTTAGCGATAATGTCGCCTATTGTGACACTTCTACAATTTTCCTTTATTTTTGTTAATTTTGTTTGTGGTGTGTACAATAAAGAGTTTATGTATCTATCTATCTTGCGATAGGTAGAAGCCGAGCAATCGACACAAAGATATTTGACGGCTCAACGCATTTTGCTGAATTATGGTATTTTGTATTTTTTAGGTACTGTGGTCCTGGCATAACTTGTGTTCATGGATTACTTCTAACCCAGAGAAATGACCACGCGGACAAAGCCTCAGGCTCAGCTTAGTATTATATAGCATATAACATGCAGAGCTACTCTTTGAAATGCGGATAAACTATTCACAAATCGACCGCATTTGGCAAACGAAATGCTGCAGCAATTGGCTTTGGAATAAATAGTTCACTTTATAACAATGCCCCGCGGTTTCACCCGCTTTGTAAACTTAATATAATTTTATTAGTATTTAACATAACATGGGATAATGTAGCATCTATTAGTGTCAGAATTTTCAGAAACGGATCAGTAATTTCAGAGATTAGCGGTAACAAACCAAAATCTTTACCTCTTTATAAATAACTAGCTAGCCCGCGGCTTTGCTCGCGTATTCATTTCGTTTAAAAGTAGCTCACACGTGTTATTCCAGGACCAAAAGTACCTATAAAGTAAAATATACTACATTTCTTCAAAATTCTTGCAGCCGTCAAGTAGTTTCTTATTGATTGCCCGGCATCTAATCATCGGATTAAGATACCAAGTACCCCAGTTTTTAAGTCAAACCCTAAGCTACCCAACAGTGAAAACCACATCGCAATCGGTCCAGTAGTTTTTACTAAATGACAAACAGACGGACACGATTTAAACAAATGTTATATTCTTGTTCAGTAGCTTATTTTAAGTACTTTAGAGGCATTTTTTAATTATCTCCTTTGTACTTTTTCGTTCTTTTTGCTTTATTATAAGTATAATTAGTATAGCAGTGTACATTGGAACAAACATGAATGACCGTTCCACAAAACAGAACAGTTGACATAATGTGTAAATATTTACATAATTATATCACTACGATATTGTATATTGGAACAAACATGAATTACCGTTCCACAAAACAGAACAGTTGACATAATGTGTAAATATTTACATAATTATATCACTATGATATTGTATATTGGAACAAACATGAATTACCGTTCCACAAAACAGAACAGTTGACATAATGTGTAAATATTTACATAATTATATCACTATGATATTGTATATTGAAATAAACATGAATTACCGGTCCACAAAACAGAACAGTTGACATAATGTGTAAATATTTACATAATTATATCACTATGATATTGTATATTGGAACAAACATGAATTACCGTTCCACAAAACAGAACAGTTGACATAATGTGTAAATATTTACATAATTATATCACTATGATATTGTATATTGAAATAAACATGAATTACCGGTCCACAAAACAGAACAGTTGACATAATGTGTAAATATTTACATAATTATATCACTATGATATTGTATATTGGAACAAACATGAATGACCGTTCCACAAGACAGAACAGTTGACATAATGTGTAAATATTTACATAATTATATCACTATGATATTGTATATTGGAACAAACATGAATTACCGTTCCACAAAACAGAACAGTTGACATAATGTGTAAATATTTACATAATTATATCACTATGATATTGTATATTGGAACAAACATGAATTACCGGTCCACAAAACAGAACAGTTGACATAATGTGTAAATATTTACATAATTATATCACTATGATATTGTATATTGGAACAAACATGAATGACCGTTCCACAAAACAGAACAGTTGACATAATGTGTAAATATTTACATAATTATATCACTATGATATTGTATATTGGAACAAACATGAATTACCGTTCCACAAAACAGAACAGTTGACATAATGTGTAAATATTTACATAATTATATCACTATGATATTGATTTTAAAAATGTTATACTTAAAGAAAAAGTAACAAATAAATAGATACCTATCTAATCTAATCCCATACCTACATAATACAAATTTATAATATTAACTAGCTGTACCCGCGGCTTGCACGCGTGATCATTTCTCTAGGTTAAAAGTACTCTATTACAAGACCTAAAATACCAATATCAAAACATTTGATTAAAATTCCTAAATAAAGCCGTCGTCATAAAGTTTTTTCGATTGCTCGGCTTCTACTCATCGGATTCAGATACCAAGTACACCAGTTTTTAAGTCAACCCCTAAGCTGTCCAACAGTGAAAACCACATCGCAAGCGGTCCAGTAGTTTTTACGTGATACGCGAACAAACATACAGACAAACAGACAAACAAACAGACAGACACGAATTTAAAAAATGTTTTCTCTTGACTTTTTTAAAATTATTTTTTGTACATTATTATTGCTTTATTATAAGTATAGATAATTAATAACAATACTTGGGACGTTATTTCAATAATATGTCAATATCATAGACAACTGCAATTACTCCGTACTCTACAAAGTCTAGACAGGCTTTTGACGAACGTCGCAATGAAAGCATTTGATTATCGCCATTTTGGCGCTGACAGCAGTAGTTGGCAGTAGTGAGCGTCCACGTATTTATACTAATATTTATTTTGTGACTAACGTTAGTAGATGAAACAACGTCAATTTTAGTTCCACGGACGCTCGGTGGTGGCGCTTCGAATCAGCACAAACGAAAGTACGGCAAAGCAAATCCATATAGATACATAGAAGCTACTGCTTTACATACATAAAGTGTCTTATATGCGTAATATAATGGTCTCGTACTTATTTCCCTAATTCTGTAAGTAAGTACCGATTTATGATAATATAAATATGAAGTTATGTGCGGACTGCCATTGCTCAAATCGTTGAAGAAAAACATCGCGATGGAGCCAGAATGTCCATATCGCATATCACAGTATTAAATCGAAAGTTTTTTGATATTTAAGAAAAACAACATTAAATATATCAACTTTATTGGATTTGCACCAAACACGAGGCGTCTGTCTGTCGTTCCAGGTGGAATCTTGCAACTCAAATTTCGAGCAGTTTCTGATTAGCTATCCGGCTGAAACCGGAGGGTAGCTCACAACTCGATGTCAACGCATTCTAAAAAACAACGTGGTCTTTAGTTTAGTTTTTTAACCTACATTTGCTGCATGGGAAGAAAAACGAACTCCACCATCAGAATTGGTTGACCTTGCAGAAAAACTGCAAACGCTCGAAATCTTCCATGGTCTACATGGAAGTCCTTGATAGACTACGGAAAAAGTTTTTTTTTTTGTTTGTCGTATGAGGTAGTGCTAGCCTCTGGTATCAGAGTTTGTCAGGCCGCCCCTGGGCCTCTGACATGGCTTAACGTATCGACTGCTATCAATCAATAACAGCCGGGACCGACTGTTTAACATGCCTCCGAAGCACGGAACGATGGAAAACCGCAAAAACTTTAAAAAGTCACTAATGCGGAGTTTAGGACCGAACCCGGTATCGTTTGATTCTGAGTTGCACTATTGAACCATTAGGCTACCTACCATCGCTCTACAGACATAGGTGGAGCGCGGCAACAGCAACATGTGCAGATAGGGTTTATGTTTCAGTAACGCACTGTAATTGAGGATCTCCCATTCATGCCATGCAATTTTACACCCATAGAGAAGAAACTTCTTTTTTGTTTATAGTAGAGGCTGATGAGAGATATATGCGCGCCGCGACCATACATCAAAAAGTGGTGAAACGTTTTTTTTGTGTTTCCATTAGAATTTATTAATAGCTAGGTTTTACTAAAGACGGCTGGTAAATGTTTGTTTTGGTGAAGTTAGGTTTTTTAGCAACCATGTCATGGTAAAGCTTAAAACCAGCGATCATAATAAAATAAACAAAATGCGTACACAAAATCTCATGTCTGTGCTGTTAACCGTTGAGCTCCTTTATCTGAAGCTCAACCTGGACCTGGACGTCGATTCAGGTCATGCTGAACATAAAAATGCATTGTCATCGGAACTGAACCTACATGTAAAAATTCAACTCCGTAGGAAAACAGGAAGTGGTGCTAATTCAGCTTGCAAGATTTGACCTAAACATACATAACATACATAGCAAGTTAAATAAAAGCTTTTAAAAATCAATAGTTTAATCTAACATGCATATAACATACAGCTAATATAAACTTTGGCGCGAATTTCACGTAAAAACCTCATACCAAAATTGAATAGACACACCACAGAATCAATAATAGTACAAGCTACTACATAGTACTTGGTTCTACATAATTATTCAGACGCTTGTTTATTTACCCAGTTCGAGTGCAAGAACACAACATTGTGTTGTGGGGTTGGCCTGCGGCAACGAAACTATTCGTTGGCGGACGGCCAGCGAATGAGTGCGATTTGTACTATTATTAATTCTGTGGTGCGGTGTCGAAATGTCTGTACTTGCCTCCGATTCCACGAACATGTATTTGAATTTTAGTAAAAAGGAGGCTTTAGAAGTGTTTACTCCAAAGGAGTAAGAGAAGCTTTTTTTGGATAGGTGGTAACACAGTAGTGGCTGTCCACCTCTCAGATGCCATGTGACCCCGCGATCATAGATCACGTGACCGCAAATCTTCTATCTATCTATCTATACTTATAATAAAGCAATAGGAACGAATTAGTCTGAACAAAGAAAATAATTAAAAAAAATGTATTCCTACCTACTAGAACATTTTTTTAAATTTTATTCTTGTTCAGTAGCTTGTTTTAAGTAGGTACTAGAATATAACAAGAACAAGATAGTTCTTTTTTTAATCTTGTCTCTCTGGTTTGTCTGTATCTTTGTTCGCGCATCACATAAAAACTACCAAACCGATTGCGATGCGGTTTTCACTGTTGGATAGCTTAGGTTTTGACTTAAGAACTGGGGTACTTGGTATCTTAATCCGATGATCTTAGTATCTTGATCTTATGATCTTGGTATCTTAGATGACAAGCAATCGATAAAAACTATTTGACGGCTGAAAGAATTACGAGTATGCACAAATGAAGTATATTGTACATTATAGGTACTTTATAGGTCCTGGAATAACACGTGTGAGCTACTTTTAAATGAAACGACCACGCGGGTAAAGCCGCGGGCACAGTTAGTACGTAATAAATTAAGTAATCGGGAATCGCCGGCCAGAGCATCGAGCGACATAATAACCGATTTTGATGAAACTTTGTAAATAGGTACTGTACAATATAGAAACCAACATAGGATACTTTTTATCCCGGAAAATAGTATTTCTCCACGGGAAAACTGTAAAATGACGATTACTTGCTGTAAAGAACGGTTGCCATAGAAATGAAATAGTAACAATCCTGTCAAAAAGCATCAACAGAGTTGGTGCTATAATTTTGCATTGGTTTTTAATATCCTAGCAAGATGAACATTCGTAGGACGCTTTTTTCTCGATCAACTCTAGTCCGCGCGGACGAAGTCGCGGGGGAAAGCTAGTTTTGTATAAAACTAGAATAAGATCAAGTACGGCTAATAACACGTCCAGGATAAGTAAATAGATTTAACGTGTTATTTTAGGAAGTAAAATAATGAAGTGACCTATGTCTGTTTGTTTGCCGTATGAGGTAGTGCTGGGCCCTGTTTCATAAAACTTACAATTGTAGTTTACTATTACAATTTAGTGTACACTGAAGTTTATCTTCTAGCAAAATTCATATTTACACGTAACACTCTAACATATGCATCAATGTACACTAAATTGTAATGGTAAACTATAATTGTAAGTTTTATGAAACAGGGCCCTGGCTATGCTAGTGACGTATGCTAGGTAGACAATCAATGCGCAATGCGTATATTACGCAAGTCGATCGCTAGAAAAATAGAATTATAGAAGTTTTTTTTTTTTGCGAAATTTTCTCTATTACCACTTTATAAGTGCTAGAAGCGAAAAAAGAGATGTTCGGAAAATGTATGAAAGCTGGAACTAAAATAATTTAAAATTCTAAACAAGATGTTAGATATTTTTGAAGAAAGAGAATATTAGCAAATAAAAACAAAAAGAAATGCCTCCATTTTTGTTTATTTGAGTATTGTTTTTTGTTTGGTAGAATGAATACACTTGCCACACTAGGTACTCTAATTTGACACTACTGGCAACAGTAACATTTAAAACGGCACAATGTATGTAGATCTGGCACTGACAGCTGATGGATGACAGATGACAGGACCTTAAGTTTTTTTTTCTACAGGCTTCACACGGGTTCTTTTTTGATGACATGCGTAAGGAAAGTTTTGTTATTTTATTATTATTTATATTCAGATGTTATAATATAACAATTGAAATAGCAAAACATATAAAATATATAAATCTGTTTTATTTTATTCGAAAAACGCACTAACTTAATAGAATGGAAAATATTAAAAGCTTTGTTCAACTTTATATCTAGGAAAATATTTTCTCTTTTGTTTAAGAAATGGAGGCTCAATAAAATATAAATTACATATATTTATGTGGCCCAGAAAATAAGCTTTTAAATGAGGTATATATCATAGCTGCTGGAATTTTCTCGGAATAAAGTACCACTTCTGAACATCTCTTTTGGGACATTTAAAAATAAAAAAAACAAACAAAATTTTCGCTTCCAGCACTTTTAAGAGGTAAATGAGAAAATTTCACAAAAAAAAACTATTCGATCCATTGCGTTATCGCGGTTCAGTAGCTAACAGAATCGGGGCCCTGGCCGGCGGGCGCCCTCCCTACACTAAGTTTGCCGGACGGTTGTCGGAAAAATATAAAATAAATAAAAAATAATACGAAGTGTGTTTTTGAAAAATATTATCACACATTAAAACGAGAAGAGCTGGGAAGATATAACCAATGATATCATACTCGAATAACATCGCCGAATCCAATTTGGAAACCGTGGATCTCACGTAATTGGGGAGACAAAACAAAAGAAATGTTTTTGTTGGAAATTGAAAACTTTGTTCAGGAGTTTCGTCACTTGTTCTCACGTACAAATTCGACGAACAATGTGGTGTTCGTGGTGAGAAATTATATTCTACTGAATATGCTAAAATTAAATTAAATTAGATACATTGTTATCATGACAATATACAGGGTTAATAAATGAAAATGTTATTTGATCAAGGCATATAGGTAATTCATCAAAATTTGAGGGCAATGCGAGAGAAAAGTACTTTTCAGGGGAAAACCAAATTCATTGTTCCATATGACCTCTTTTGACAATGGCGCCGACAGGCATCGCACGCTGCACTTAGGTAGGTTATTGTGGGATTCGGTCCCATTCCCGACGAACCGCTACTTTCATTTTGTTCCATATTGATAAATTTTCGTTTCTGTTTTTTGTCAGGTTGCAAACAAGAAAGCAATCTTGCGTTCTGTCAAATTTTGCCGCGCTGTCATTAAGGCCAGGCTTCATTAATACATTTTCCCACGCTAGCTCCGCCTCTACACTCAGCCACTCGCTACCCGCAACAAGCACTGAGGTACCTGCGTAACAAGGTTGAATATCATGAGCGCTGTTTGAACACACAATTTAGCTCGGAACTAAATATCGTAAGTCTCAAAAATTATTTACTTTATTGGCAGGTTAATAATTTAGCTAAGTCAATTTTTTCTTGGCGGTGGATAATAAACTATATTTTCTTGCTGTGAGATTTATTTTAGAGATAAAACTTAAGCCGTTGAGTAGAAAAATGAAAATAAAGTAATATTTAATAAGAAAATGTATCGAATGAAATTTAGTTAATCACGCTTTTGTCTTGATCACGGAAAGATAAAGAACATATATGTTAAGTTTCACATTTATCAGGTTTGCTTTTGACCCAGTAGGTATATTTATGGAAAAAATACTTAAATATTGGAGCCTGATCTTAATGTCACAGCAGTATGCATTTTGTAGGTAACACTTTAAATGACGGATCCTGTAGATAAGTACTGCGTAGTAGTAACAGTAAATAATAATTAAATACTTCTGAACCTAAGAACATTTTTAAGATAGAATCTTCATCAAATTGTAACAGTTCTGGAGCTATTACTATATTATTAATAGATCGAAATTTAAATACATCATTTATTGAAAATATAAATTGAATAAATTTAAGAAATATTTTTTTTTTTTTTTTTTTTTTTAATAATGGAATGATGATTTTAATATTTGACGGCCGGTTGGTCTAGTGGCTAGAGACCCTAGAAACGAAACCAAACGGTCGCGGGTTCGAATCCTGCAAGGTGCAATCATTTCTGTGCTGAGCAGAATTGTTTGTTTCCGAGTCATGGATGTGATATTCGTATTTATGTATGTTTATCGGTTATCTAGTGCCCATATTACAGGGTATCCTAGTTTGGGGCTAGATAATTGGTGTGAAATTGTCCCAAATATATTTATTTTGTTTATTTATTTTAGTTCTTTCCCTGATTGTTAAATTGCAAACGCAGGCCGCCGGGGACAGGTGAAGAAAACTACACCAGGCACAATTTTTTCTCAAAGTTGATCCTTATTTTATTATCATTCATATCACTACAGGCATGTTGCTACTTCGTTTTGGCCGTTCAAATTTTCTCTAGAATAAAGTCAATTCAAATTCCGAAATATACATAGAACCTTTAGGGCATGTTGTAAAGGTGGACGTTGTTACTTACGACTTTTTAAGTGAAACCCGAGTATTAATAAAGTTAATTTTTAAAAGGTCAGTTACATCGGAAATGATAATAATAATACTTTATTTTCCAAATAACAAGCGATAAAACTGATTATTTTATTATTATCTACATCACTACCGGCATGTTGCCATTTCGTTCTGGCAATTCGATTTTTCCTATGGAATAGAGTCCACTAAAATTCCAAAAGAACCTTTAGGCCATGTTGTAAAGGTAGGCGCTTCAACGAAACACGAGTATTCATTGAGGTTATTTTGAAAAGGTCAAATACATTGAAAATATTGGAGGTGTTCAACCTTTCAAAAATAATATTTTCTTTTTCAAATAACAAGAGATAAGTGAGAAACTGACAGGCCGCCCACTCGGTGGAATTGATTAAGGGTCGCAATAAGGAAAGCTTTTAAAAGCAGCCTTGCAAGTGGAATTGGTGTACGACGAGAGAACAATAGTGACAAATGACACGGATTGATAGAAAATCCAATTTAGTAACGTAAATGATTGCGACTTCCGTCGCTGAATCGCTTGCAGCTGCGCTCTGCAAATTGCTTGATTGCTTGACAGCCACCTTCAGCCACTTGATTGCTTGACGATTGACGATGTAATTTACTGAAGCATTTTGCTGTTTACCACCATAACAAAACAACCTGGTAGTTCTAATTATTTCGCTCTATACCTCTATTGTTAAGTTGCTCGTGAACTTGCCCTAAGCACCGCGCCCGGGTATAAAAAACTAATCTAACTAAAACAAACAAAATTACAATAAAATATTCACCGCAAACAAATAACTCTGGCCGAGCCCAAACATGTCAGACAGTGGATTGTTTTTATAAATAAAGTGGCTAAAATGTGATTGGCGATTCGATTTAATTTTTGTTAAAGCCAAGGTTGGAACGGTTGGTATAGTACGCGACAGCTCTGAAACGCTGACCTCGTTGTTTTAAAGGTTGCTCGAGTTTTGTCGATCGATATTGCTGTTCGGACATAGATCTAACTAAATGTGGGAAGATTAAGTAACAGCTCCTCGGTCGTGGACCACATAAATTACGTGCAACGCACACAATTGTCTTTCTTTGTATGTCTTTCTATCTTTGTTTTAGATGCACATGAAGCACGACGGTGTGTGGGTGTTATTACGTGATATAAAAGCGTGCCGAATCTTCGCCCCTTTAACTAGATCTATATGTGCTGACTAGATCTATGTCTGTAGTCTGTACATGGCGGTCAAACAGTAATTTATTTTAGGCCCATAACCATACGACATCTTCAGCTTCACCTATCTCCGCTTCAGAGAATTGTCTCTCTTATTAGTCATTTAGCTTGCTATTTCCTTTAGATGCGAAAAAACATATAATGTCATGCAAAATGACATTTCCAAGTGAACAGGTCGTGTCGTGACTCGTGACGTCTACTAGACGTTGAAATCGATATGAGAAGGCAGGTGTTACGTCACCGGCCGACATCGACTTTCGCTGGCAGCCTGCGAAATGACTCGGGGAAAGTTGTTAACTATTGAATTGTGAATGTGGGCTTACAAGGAACTGCCAAGTCCAAGTTCAGGGTCGATACGTAGGTTGTATATGACAGGCGTACGTAGGAGGAAGTCCATTCTGTTTGGTATTTTTGATGTGGAATATCTTTCCACTCGCTTTCTTGCAATATATGGGAGTGATTTCGTGAAAAGTTTTAGACAATATATAACCGGAAGTGTGTAACCGGAAGCGTAATAGGAAGCGCGCGCTATTTGATTTGACCAATGAGCGCGCGTGGTGCTATCAAGCTAGAAGCTTTCACATATTTTTTATAAAGCTAAATAAACACTTCATTCGGGAATAGAACTCAGATACTTCAGACTATCAACCGAACGGTTCCCGGGTGAGCTATCAAGACATACGATTTCTGACGAATAGTAAGATCAGATAGGTCAGATGAAGTAGTTGCTGATTCACAGTTGACCAATGAGCACGCACGGTGCTAGAGTATGTTAATGTTGCTTAATACCAATGTGAGATATCAGACACATACATATCATATGCGACTACTGTAAGGTTCGCTTTTTTATATAATACTGTACTGCACTCATCTTGGTGAGAAATAAACAGAGTCTATTTCTTGCAAAGCGGTGAACGAATGTGTGTTGCTCCTACGTATTTCTCTACATTAGTCTACTTATACAGGGTCCGTCACTCCGTCAATTTGGTAGGTAACACCAAATTCACAATGCCGCAACATTTAATATTACGCCGGCAATATTTTACAGAACGAATGATTGATTTCTTGTTATCAATTTGCCAAATAAGGATATTAATCGTTGGTTAAATGAAATAGAGTGATTGATTATTAACTCCCTTCGGGATTCTAAAACAAAATTCATCTAAAAATTTGCCATGTGATTATTAACAAGAGATTATTCATCGACATGTTCACACTTGATAAGTTCATTCATTTAGATTCACACTTATCTTTAGTATTTTGTGTCTACGTACTTAACTCTATCTTAGTCTCATTTGTTTTTTACATTACATAAATGAAATTTTCGTTCAGGCTCACATTTTGTTTGCAGCAAAGGTGTAACCGCCGGTTTCTGAAACGCGTGTAACATGAAGTGAATTAAATAATTAATAAATAAGGGTTGATAATGGAATTAAATATGTATTTTATTAATCCTAAGTATATTTTATAGCTCCGTAGATATTTAATACCCTTGAATAACTTATTCCAGCGATTAACATTAGGTTAATTGGCCTAAAATTTGCAATTAACTAGTTGCAAGTTAACAAACCTTTGACATGCGAAAAACCGTATCGGAAACCCAAAGTTGCGTTAACAGGCTGTCATATGAGATGTTCAGCAACCCAAAATGCGTTTAAAAGGAGATTAACAGGCAGTTAAGTATTTTTTCGCTAATTTACGTTCCAGAAACTGTCAGTAAAAAAAAACTCATCATGGAAACGAACGGGGTAATTGATACTAGTACCTACTACTATTCTTTATTATGTGCTAGTACTACACATTTGGGCATTCCGGGCAGCATTTGGGAAACTTCGTCATATCTTCTCGTCGCCCATCCCACAGTGCCTCAAGACGAAAGTCTTTAACCAGTGCGTCCAACCCGTAATGACATACGGAGCCGAAACGTAGACACTTGACTGTGAGACTGGTCCACAAATTTCAGGTCGCTCAGCGAGCTATGGAACGGGTTATGCTCGGGGTTTCTCTAACTCTAAAGGATCGAGGAGATTCGGCAGAGCGTTCTCTGACCGTCACCGACATAACTCAAAGAATTAGAAAACTGAAGTGGCAAAGGGCCGGTCACATTAGTCGAAGAACCGATAACCGGTGAGGGAGACGAGGACTTGAGTGGAGACCACGTACAGGCAAACGTATTGTAGGACGACCTCCGGCCAGATGGAGTGACGATTTACGCAAAGCCGAAGATCGGGCTCAGTGGCGCAAGCGAGTCTAATGCAGGCCGTTGATGATGATGATGATGACTACACAATATGAGTCTTGCACTTCTCTGATAATCAGTACACAACATCAACCAGATTGCTACTGGGTCAAGGTAGCCACTGAACTAAAGAAATATATTATGTGTTCAAATATAAATTATGTGTTGCAGGGATCGATACGTAACAGTGTTCGCGATGACCCACTTCCGGGCATGCCAGGGTTACGATAAATTTATACAATCAACCGATTACATTAATACTGCCTGCCGTTCGATATTATACCCAGTAGCACAACAAAAATCAAAATCTACATAAGACGGGGTCCGGCAACACCCGAACATGGAAAATATTCTTGTCCTTTAGTTTTCCCCGTCCGTGAAGTGTTATTTTTAGCAAATCTGTACACCACGATTCTCTAAACTAGTGGCTCTGTGAGCTGTCAACCTCGCGAGCACAAACTTTTTTATGCACAGTCGCGCCATCTAGTTACCTTAATGTAAAACTAACATTAATAACAAAGGTGCTCCATCCATCCCTACCTAGTAGGTTTCCACAGGTAGAAATCTAAAAGTGAGCAATGTAGTGCATTTTGAGGAGCTATTCTGCTCATCACGCCGAAGATCCTCACCAAATTTTTATAAGACCAATATAAATTTCCTACCTTTAAAAAAATAACCATCAAACTCGGATCTAATAAGAAGATGATAGTCATTAGCCCCCTTTGTCCCTTTTTGGAGGAAGTCAAAAAAAAACCCGACGACTAAAACAGGTCGCATTTCTCAACTGATCTAGACCAAGTTTCGTCTAGATCAGTTGAGAAATGCGACCTGTAGAGGAGAACAGCCGAACATCCGGACATTCAGACATCCGCCTGACAACGAAAGCATTTTTGCCCAAGCTGAAACGGAGATGCTACGCTCGCTCAGGCTTCGCGTTCGCTCAGTCTATTATTTATTCTGTGGCTCAGTCAACTAAATAGCACGTACACTTGCTAACAAATGACCTAATTTCTAATATGTACACGAAATGGATATTACACATTGCTTGCTTGCTTGTCGAATGAGGCCAACCGAGGTCTTCTGACATGACTTAATGACTGCTATCCATACCAATACATAAAAGTGAAACGTTATCTATTTGTTTGTTTGTTTGGAGAGCTTTCACGTGATAACGGCTGAACGGATTTTGAAGAAATTTAGAAAGGAGATAGCTTAAACCCTGGAATAAAACATAGGATACTTTTTTCCCGTTTTTTTTTTAAGTTTCCACGGTAAAACTGGAAAATGTTGATTACTCACTGTAGGGAACGGTTGCCATCACAGAATGGTCTGTTGATGTTTTTTGACATACTTGTTATTTCGTTTCCATGGCGGTTGCCATCAAGAGCATTGGTCCTATATCTACTTTTGCATTGGTTTTTAATATCCTAGAAGATATTAGGATGCTTTTTTTCGCGATAAACAGTAGTCCGCGCGTACGAAGTTGCGGGTGGGAAAACTAGTTAATCAATAAAAACCGGGAACGACAGCTTAATAAGGGTAGGTTAAGCTGTCGTTCCCGGCTTTTATTGATTCAAATTCAAATCAACTTTTTCCAGTTTTCCCATGAAAACTTACAATTTTCCGAGATAAAAAGTATCCTGTGTTTTATTCCAGGGTAAAAGCTATCTCCATTCACAATTTCATCAAAATCCGTCTAGCCGTTATCGCGTGAAAGGTCCCCAAATAAACAAACAGACAACGTTTAGCTTTTATATATTGATATGGATTGGTATGGATTTTGGTAGGTCCTCACCTAAATGACTTCCTATTTGGAATAGACCGTCTAGTAATGCAGATATCCATGATTAAGCAGGAGCTTAAATCTTTACTATTCTTCATACTTCTTTACCTACCTATAGCCTACTACTTTCTTTATTTCAGGTCAGGTAACACAATTTGTTTGTTTGTTGTATGAGGAGTGCTGCACCGTCCTCCGGTGTCATAGATTGTTGGCCGCCCGAGGGCCTGTGAAATGGCTTAACGACTGCTATTAATCAATAACAGCCGGGACCGACGGCTTAACGTGCCCTCCGAAGCACGGAGCGATGGAAACCCGCACATAACTTAGGAACGAACCCGGTATCCTTGGATTCTAAATTTCACTATTGAACCGTTAGGCTTACCATCACTTATCATTAACAGGTAACGCAATAAAAAAAGTTGATTTTATGATGAAGTTGCTATGCAACCCCGTAATTATGAGTACGTAAAAGTAGTAGTAGTAAAAGTAGATGAGCGCTACGATAAGTAACTGCGATGTTTGAAATTCTGTTATCACTGAACGGAAGTATATACTTTATTTATTCTGGGACTGCAGGGAAGACTCTTTTTTTTTATTACTTTGAGTGACTAGACGGGCAGGTCGCTCGCCTGATGGTAAGCGTCACGCCTGTCCATAATAGTTGCAGTGCCACCCAGAACTTTGGTTGCAAAGTCTTGCGCGTCACTGCACTGCGCTCGTCACCCACATTGGTTGTTAAGTCTCATTGCCCAGTAATTTCGCTGGAACCATTGCCCTTCAAACCGAAACACAGAAATGTTTACACACTACTGCTTGGCGGTTGAATATCTGACAAAGGTGTGGTACTTCCCCAGGCGGACTCTTGCGTAAGAGTCCTACCACTACAAAAGGAGGAGGAGTGGGAGTTGTATTCTTGAAGACAGTTTTTTTTTCTCATCCCTGTGCGAAAGATATCTTTTGGAAGATAGCGATTTCGGATTTCTTTCTAGCATAATTACTATATTATATCAACATGGTTCTCCTGTGTAATAAGTAATTCCTCCAAGAACTGTCGTTGGTCAGTGCCAGCCTGATTTTGGTTACTTTATGCTTTATTAAACAAATAAAATAAAATAAAAAAATAAAAAACGGGACAATTCCACACCAATTACCTAGCCCCAAACTAGGATACCCTGTGTTAGATAACGGATAAACATACTTGAATATTATAACATCCATGACTCGGAAACAAACATTTCTGCTCATCACACAAATGATTACACCTTGCAGGATTCGAACCCGCGACCGTTTGATTACGTACCTAGGATCACTAGCCACGAGACCAACCGGTCGTCAAATAAGTAGGTATATATAGATTAGGTTAAGTTAATGTTTTATCAAAAATAATTCGTCAGTTTTTAACCACTGCTTTAATAACGGTTTAAGACAGTTCAGATAACAGAGTGAGAAGTAATCAGCTAAAGTTGTGTTTATTTAAACGCTACTTTAAAATTCTGTTGAAAAGACCCAAAGAACAATCAGTAAATTTGAAGTACTGTTGTTATGATACGAAGCCTGCAGGGAAGTTAATATTGAACTTAAAAGTCAGATCCAGAGATCCGAAGAACATTTTGAAAAATCTTTGCTGTGAAAACACAGAATAGTAGTTCAAAGCGAAAGTGGGAAGATTGTTATAAATTGGTGCACATAATTGGTCTTAGTCACAATCAAAGTGGCGTTTGTGTAGCATGTGTTAGCAGTGATGAGTGTGCCAAAATTGTATTGGCATATCATTTCAAAACTATTGGACCGATTTCAATGCGGGTTTTCATAGCTGGGTAGCTTAGGATCCTGGTTAGAGAAGAACATTCCGGGAACATTTCCAAAGCTTCCAATACGTCCACGAAAGATTCCAAAGTTCCCTGAAACATTGGGAATATTGGGGAAGAATCGTGTCATGGGAAAATAATATTTACTGTACTTAATTGGAGAGTACCTAAGGTAGAATACTGAATTTTTTAAGCTTATCTACAACGCCTAAACAAAAATTATTGTTATTATAAGCTTTTATTTAACTTGCAATGTTAGTATGTATCTATGTATGTTTGTTTAGGTCAAATGTTGCTCCATATTGTTCAAATATTAAGTTTCCGTAAGAATTGGAAAGTTTCCTAGAAAGTTTCGGGAATTTTCATCCCTAATCCTGGTTACGGAACCCTAACTGCGTATCCAATACGCACTTGGCCGTATATATTTTTTATGAAATCGTTTTCATGTTGGTCGTGTAAGTGGTCTCTTGTTACCATAACTTTTGGTTCAATGCTAAGCCAGCCCAGGGCACAGAATAAATAAGAGTACTCATCTCAGAGAGAGAGAGAGAAGCTCAAAGCCATAAAGCAAATGTAACATAGAGTGTAATTTGTCCTGTCTTAGTTATTGTAGTTAATCATGTTGTTGCATCAGCGTGACCATCTAAAGTTTTATAGCAAACACTGAAATAAATTCTAGATTGATTACTAGCTTCCAATTTGCTTCAATTACTTTTTAGTTTCTCAAAACTATCGCATAGTTTTTTGTAGACAGTAGAATATCCAGCATACAAGCTCAAGTTCCGTTACAACTGTGTGTTGCATTCTTGCATTCTATGTCTCTTATTATTTCAGTTCACTGCTGACGAAAACATAGCCAACAAAGGAAGCCCGACGACTACCATTTATTTCCACATAAAAGTGCCGCCTACCGCGTCCCTTTGTCTATGATTTCGCCGGCATAACTTATGTTCTGCCGACAGACCCCACCCCTAAGCCTTGGGCGGGTGGGGATACCCCCCTATCCCGCCGGAAGTGACGCTACGAAACCCACGGCACAGTGCCCAACAATCGATGGCCAAACGTGCCGTTATTTGGGCCAAGGATAATACTTTAATTATGTTTTATTAGTACTACAATTAAACGCAATTATGTCGCAATTATCCCCTCGTTTAAATTTGAAAAACTATTATATTGGAAAGTGTACGTGGCGTATAACCACGACACATTCAATGATTGAATTACACCAAGAAAGATAAACGAAAGTATGTTTATATATCGATTACACTGCATTGGAAAAAAGGCTTCATTAACTACTTCAGAAAAAATATAGTATCTTAACTAGCTGTGCCCGCGGCATTGTCCGCGTTGTTAGTATCTTATGTGTTATTCCAGGACCTAGGTAAAATATCAATGAGTACATACCAAATTATATCATATAGTTTTTTATCAATTACTCGGCTTCTACTCGGCCTGGTTCTAGCACTTTTAGCAATTTTAGATCATTTTTGAACGTCTGTATCTTGTAATTAACCCAGAACTATGAAATTGGTATCACATCAAAATTTTACATATTATTATCACGTACTTTGTAAACACAGAAACATGATTAGTATGAATTCACTCCATAGAAAATAAAATCAAAGGTATCACTACTTTATGCTTAGAACATTGATTGGAAAGAGATCCCGCCACTAAATGATATCAAAGATATACCAAGAGAAAGAGCTCATTATGATTGAAAAAATGGCTAAACACTTTTTAATTCAAAGCTTTAGTACTTTTCCTACAGATAAATAAAAACCTTAAATGTTACTCCCGAGGTGTATCATCTTTCCCGCTCTACTTGATCACTGATGAGAAGGACATAAAATTCATTGAAACCCGGCCTAAAGCCGCAATGTTTTTGGTTGGTTTTGAATAACTTAAACAGTACAGTACCGTACGCCGATCCAGGCAAACGTGCAGTTAACCGTATGCTTGCGCAGAACCGTTTTTAGGAGCTAAATTGTATATTGCGCTGTCAAACGCTCGCAAACTGTACTGTTTGCGACTGAGAAACTAGTATTTTGTTGTTTAAGTTATTCAAGTTCTCAGTATTTTACGAAATGTAATCAGATAAGACTCAATCTGTAGCGGGATCTGTAACTGTATAATTAACGGATGTGACACCTTTAACGTATACCTACTCGTAACTATCAACATTACAATAAAATACAATACACTTTACAGGAAATCAAAATAAAAGAGTACAATTAGCAGACTTATCGCTAAAGAGCGATCTCTTCTAGACAACCTCAGTATGGGGAGGATCAGGGATTAAATACTAATAATATAGTATAAATAGTGCCGCAATAATATAGTAAATTAACATACATACATATTATAGTATAATAATACATATTTTATTAAATAATACATACATTACTTATAGTAAAACAATACATATATACAATTCAATTTAACACATTATGCAATCCCCAGTATATGCAACAAATATAGTAGGTACGTACTTACGTTTGACTATTGAAAATACTCGTATATTGACTATTGAACACAGGTTTTGTTTGTTTGTCGTATGAGGTAGTGCTGGCCTCTGATGTCAGAGTTTCTCAGGCCGCCCGAGGGCCTCTGACATGGCTTAACGACTGCTATTAATCAATAACAGCCGGGAAAGACAGCTTAACGTGCCCTCCGAAGCACGGAGCGATGGAAAACCGCACATAACAAAAAGTCATTGGTGCGGAGCCTAGGTTTTGAACCCGGTATCGTTGAATTGTAAATTGCACTATAGACCGTTAGGCCACCATCGCTCATTGAACACAGGTAGAAAGGTATAACATTTTTACTTGGCTTTTAAAAGTATTGAGTGAGCTCGTCTTATGGAGACTGGAAATGTATTCCATAGAAGGGCTGCTTGATATAAACCAGTAGTTTGAACATTATGTCATCACTGCTATAATAGGGTACGAGTAGGGAATGCAATCTCGACTCGAGATCGCAAATTCGAGATCTCGCGAGATTAGAAATTACAATCTCACGAGATCCCGGCGTTTTCGAGATCTCGGATAGTTTTCATAAAAATATTGCTATATTCGGATGACTAAAAAGCTATGAGAACTGGTTGGGGGCGGAGAGGTCACCACGCTTTTCAGGCGGCTTGGTGTTCGCAGGAGATGGAGATAATACACAGCAAAGTGCTGCTAGCCATTTCCTGAATTCCTGAATTGGTTCTTCACAGCAACCGCTGATGAGAAGGGGCAACACACCATATTTAGCTCATATCCAATCTTCATCATCATCATCATATTCAGCTTATTCCGTCCACTGCAGGGCATAAGCCTCCTCTCTTACGCCATTCATATCTGGCTTGAGCCAATCTGGTCCAGGTCTTTCTTACCAGCGTGCTTCTCTATGTCGTCGGCCCATCGTTGGACCGGTCTTTATTACAATATCCACCCAATATATAAAACTGAAACGTCTGTCTGTTTGCTTGTTTATTTGTTTGGATTTTAATGAAGTTTGGAATGGAGATAGCTTATACCCTGCAATAAAACATAGGATACTTTTTAACCCGGAAAATGGTAAGTTACCACGGAAAAACAGGAAAATATTGATTAAAGGAATGGTTACCATGGAAACGAAATAATAACAATTCTGTCAAAAACATCAAGAGCGTTGGTGGCTTTGCATTGGTTTTTAATATCCTAGATGAACATAGATGCTTTTTTTCACGATAAACTGTAGTCCGCGCGGACGAAGTCGCGGGCGAAAGATAGTAAAAATTAAAAACACTAAGAATATAACTAAAAACAGGCAAACAAGCTTTGGAATCTTGGTTTTGAAATACATGTTCGCAGGCGGCTTTTTTTATAACAATTTAATTTAATTTTAAACTTTTTAGTTTCCCTTATATAAACTTGAAAATGTCTTTTAAAAGACCTTCATATTGATACCTCACAAGGTTTGGTAATTTTTTGATCCGTCGGAAATACAATATGGCAGGTCTATGCCGCAGTATTAGTTTTCTTTGACACTTCATAAATCTTATGTCACTCTCGTAATAAAATTAAGTCGAATCCAATAATACCTAATTTATCAAAATCCATCAAGCCGTTTAGGCTGTAGGACGCGCCAATGGAACATACAAACGTTATACATACAGCCTTAAAACATAACCCTCCGGAGTCAGATAAAAACAGCAGCATTTACATGATTACCCGTACATTCGACTCGTCCAAGTTGATTAGGAGAACACGCATTGTATATGTATTTACAATAATCTGTCTGTATGAATAAACTAAAGATTCCAAAAGAAGGTTTATCCGAAGTTGCTGCCCCAAAGAGAAAGAAAACTACTTCCGAACTGGTAGGAGGGTACCGGAAAGCGGATGTCCGGGCAGGGGACGGGAAATAGCCGATCGGGTCATAATGAAGAGTCTAGTGATGAATAGGAACCCTTGTCTGGCTAGCTGAACATTCCACTGATCTATACATCTATATCTATATACATAATCTATATCTTCTATACAAATAAATAAAATTAAAGTGTCTGTTTCTTATGTCAAAATGACAGCTTTTTACTAAATGCATATTATGAAAGCATATACGATACTTAAATAAAATAGGCATTTTTTTTGTCTGTTTGTCAGTCTAGTTTGTTCCGGCTAATCTCTGAAACGGCTTAACCGATTTTGACGGGACTTTCACTGGCAGATAGCTGATGTTATAAGGAGTAACTTAGGTTAATTTTATTTTCAAAAATGAATTAGGGTTGTGCACAAAAAAAATACATGAATTTTGAGCACGCGGGCAAATTATTAAGCAAATAAATACAACCATCTTCATCATCTCATATCTGGTTCTCTCTGGTAATTATATTAATAAAAATAATAATAATAAAAAAAAAGATTATGACTTGAAAGTTACCTAGGAGCAAAAGTACCTTTTAAGTATAATCAAACTCGTTCAGCTGTCAAGTAGTTGTTTATAGATAGCTCGGCACCTTCTCATAGGATTGAGATACCAAATACACCAGTTTTAAAGTCAAAACCTAAGCTATCCAACAGTAAAAACTGCATCGCATTCCGTCCAGCAGTTTTTACGTGATGCGCGAACATAACAGAGTAGCTTATTTTAAGTACACTAGACCTTTTTTTTATTATCTTCATTGTACAGACTTTTTGGTACTTACTGTTTTATTATAAGTATAGATATAGATAGATTTAAGAAATATAATTAAAATATTTTGCAATTCCACCAATACAGCCCACAATATAACAGGAAAGTTAAACAAGAGTCCCCAATTATTCCACATACCCGACATATAAAACCCTTCGCCAAGATGATATGTCGGGAGGTCGGCACGAGAGCCTATGATTGATAACTTTCTGAATAGGATCCTGGGCTAATTTGTATCCCGTGGCTTGTCGAGTCCACTGGAATCTGACCTTTGATATATCAAGAGCTAATCAATTGTAAAGGTCAATATGGCGAATAATGATACCAAGAGCAAGAGACGTATTATATGTTTCTCATGTTTCTTTATGGGACTGGGACACCCACATATTTGTATATGATACTCGTATACTACAAATTTTACTTTTGCGCGCGACTTCGTCCACGGGTACTATAAGTTTATCGCGATAAAAAGTATCCTCTATGTCATTACCCAGAGTTCTAGCTATCTGTATACAAAATTTCATCAATATCGGTTCAGCTGTTTAGTCGTGAAAAGGTAACAGACAAACAGTTACTTTGGCTTTTATAATATTGTATGGATTGTAACTTTTTAGCAGACTGCGCAACGCAAAAGACGTTAATGTATTTATCAGCCTATGTATGTATGTAAGCCTGTTCATTTGTGGCGCTCTAGATACCAAACGCGTGAACCGATTTAGATGATTCTTACGTCAATCAATTTGTCTTAATCTTGAGTGTCACTAAAGGCATGACAGTAAAACAAAAACAATATGGCGACAATTAGACGCCATATTGTGAAAAAGAAAAAAATTATAGTCGACGTACAATGAAGGGGGGTAATCATTGAATAGGTACTTGAAACTCATCTTTATGTTTCTCTTATCATTTTTCAAATGTTTCCTCTTTATAGTTTTCTTTCGAACACATAGTTAGTATGTGTAATATGAGATTTAAGAAACAACGTCTCAGGGTGGCTAACGAAGAGCAGTGCCGCAGTGATTTTGCTATCCAGTCTGGATTGCACTGCTGCTTATCAGATGAACGACCTGCTCGTCTCATCACAAGAAACTATTGTATTTGGTCAAGTCAACTAACTAGTAGGAAAGATTTTTCATCGGCACACAAACAGATATTAAATCCGAAAAACGTGCAACATTTTATGACTATAATAATCACAAACAAGGAAAACATTTTCGACATTAACTTCCCCGGCCATAAACGTAAACAAACAACAATATATAAAGCCGGGCTTTACCTTCGAAAGCGCCGCGTCAGCTGCTGAGGCGGGCGCTAGTCGAACACTCGTATTTGAGGGTCAGAGCATTCAACATTGCTTTATAATGTGGAGCGTCCAAGAGTGGCCTAGTTGGCGCGCCTCCCGCTGCTCTCAAACACGGCCCGGTGACGTCATCGCGTCACCCTACTTGCACTAATGGCCGACTTGGGAATGTCGTGCGCCTGTGTCTCCGTGTGTCGGCACTGTCGCCCGTGTCCCGACACTTGGCTCGAGTAATTGCAACGTAAGAATTGCGAGTTCGTACTTCGTCGAGAGCGACGCAAATTGGATTTCAATGCGGTAAGGGAAGTGTGCATATAGGTAACGAGGCAACAACTCTTTCAGGAAATTGAATTAGGAATTATGGCACGTCTATTAAGAGTTCCAGTAAATCGTCTGTAGTCATTGACGTACCAATCTCTGGAGTACACTTTTCTGCAAGGTGTTGCAGAATCAGAAGGTGATCAAAATCTGTTTTCACTTCAATTATAATGAAGATAATATGTCTTTTCTTCTAGATGCAAAAACTCAAGAACTGTCCTATCGCGGGTCGAGCTCTTTCAACTAAGATGCGCCGATATTGATCTTTTCATTATAATCAATGAGACGGCGGAATTCTCTGATGAAGTTTACGCGGCGATTATGGATGATTTATTATAGAGGCTTTGGTACATTATTAATATTCCCTCTTATTAAAGGTCTGACGGTTATTAAGTCCCAAGATAAACAGGGGCTTATCTCTCTACTTAAAACTTATAATAAGTACGCGCTTGTCGAGCTGAGCAGCTTATGTTTATAAACGGTTTTATTTAGCTTGCATTGTATCTTGTGTGGTTCAAATCTAGTAATAAAAATTTTACCCCCCCCCCCCCCCCCCTTTTGAACGATTCATCTGAAATTTGGTACACACCTTTAGTTCTGATAACATTACAATTATGTATCAGTATCATTGTAAATCTAAGATGGCCGCCGCCACAAAATGGCGGATTGCATATTTTTGTTCAACCTCCTCATTATGGGTATCAAATGTAAGGGCTTGACAAGTAGAACACACTACACTTTATAAATAACTAAATATAAACCTAAAAACTTGGAAATAAAATAAGTTTTTTTAAAAGTTAAACGGTTTCATTGACCAAGCGAGCGCAAAGCGCGAGCGAAGCGTTTCCGTTTCAGCTTGGGCAAAAATGCTTTCGTATGTCCGGCTGTATGCCTGCCCGGCAGTCCAGCCGGTCTCCTCTACAGGTCGCAATTTCTCGACCGATCTAGACAAAACTTGGTATACAAGTTTAACGAAAAACCGCTTAACTTAAAAAATACTCATTTTATACACTTTGAACATGCGGCGATGAATCTGCTACAACATACACATGTACAATAATAAACATAAATAATCCATGAATGATTTGTTCCGCTTATATATAACTGGAAAAGCTAAAAATGAATCCCACATCGTTAACTGACGCCTGCGTTGCTTTTAATTTTACACAAAACCATGATACCCCTCAGAGTTGCAGAGTTCATTACAAAGGGATGAAGTACGTAATTTGATTCCAATTTGACGGGAACACTTTCCTCTTTGTATTTATTACAAGATACCGTGTCAGCCGGCGCCGGCGGTGCGGTACCCGGGGGACGTCTGTAATTTACCGCGCCGCGGTATTTATTGTCAAACGAGAGATGTGGCCGCGCCTTCTCGTCGGCACCAAACACGAACAGGGGGTTCTTCTCAAATTTTAAAATATTCATAGCAGCATGATTAAATAATGAGGGAGTCATAAATAATTCTATAGTCCATATTCTCTTTCTAACCGACTAAATCTAATACTTGTTTGTTTTTCGCATGAGGTAGTGCTGCAGAGCTTGTTTAGGTCGCCCGATGGCCTCTGACATGGCTTAACGACTGCTATTAATCAATAAAAGCCGGGACCGACCGCTTAACGTAAACCTTTAACGACAACATTAGCCTGCCGGAGTTTGAGGCAAATAATTATGAATACCAAATAACTCGTTACATGCAATATTTTAAATATTTTAAAAATTATTAATGAATATTCTATCCACCTACCTATAATAAAGCAATAAATACGAAAAAGTCTGTACATAGAAAATAATAAAAAAATGGTCTAACCCTAGAATCTTAAAATAAGCTACTGAACAAGAATATATCATTTTTTAAATCGTATCTGTCTGTTTTTTTTGTCTGTATGTTTGTTCGCGCATCACGTAACTACTGGACCGATTGCGATGCGGTTTCCACTGTTGGATAGCTTAGGGTTTGACTTAAAAACTGGTGTACTTAGTATCTCAATCCGTTGAGTAAAAACCGAGCAACAGATAAAAATCTTTTTTACGGCTGTAGGAATTTCGATCAAATGTTGGTATGTTGGTGTTTAGGTCCTGGAATAGAGCACCATATAGTAGTACTTTTAACCCATAGAAATGACCACGCATACGAAACCGGAGGAACAGCTAGTTACACAAATAAAACTCACTAAAATTGATTTTGCTCTTACCTACCTATGTATAAAAAAAAACCTCAAAGATTTCAATACAAAAGCGAAGCCTGACAACTGACGGAGTCATTGTATCGCCAAAATACAATTCCGTCAACTTGGAGCCCAATAGTCACAAGGAAACCTCGCAATGCTGAGTTGAGATTGGAAGCCGATTTCTTGTGCCAAAGACCTTCGGTTCTAATTAAGGCCATAAGGCTGAAGAGGAAATGTACGTGCCTCTTGACTACTTAGTTTTTTTCAGTAGTATTGTTTGGTTAGGCAGGGCACATTGTTTTTCGTTTGGATGTTGTCAGTTCGCTAGCTTTTAGCTTGTCCACACCAATATATAAAAGTGAAACGTTGTCTGTTTGTTTGCTCGTTTGTTTGTTTGGGGACTTTTAACGCCAAAACAGCTGATACGATCTTGATGAAACTTTGTCATTAGAAGTCATTGGACTTGTCATTGGATTGGATTTGTCATTGGAATTGTCAAGTATCCTATGTTGGTCTGTACAATATACAGACCAACATAGGATACTTTTTATCACAGAAAATGCGAAGATTCCACGAGAAGATTGGAAAATGTCGTTTACTCGCTGTAAGGAACGGTTGCTATGGAAACGAAATAATAACAAGCCTGTCAAAAACCATCAAGAGCGTTGGTGCTATACTTTTGCATTGGTTTCCTCATATTTATACCAAGATGCTGCCTCACTAAAGTATAAATTTCTTGACCATGGGCTATGGGATGTTTATTCACTCTACTTATTAAGGAGACCTCCTAACACTTAGGTATCCTGGATTCAACGCTCTAGCAAAGTTTAATTGAATGTCTGATCATACACAACGCAATCGCTGTTCACATGGTTTACCGACGAGTAAATCTCTCTGTTCTATGCAGACTTTATGACCCCAGCAAGTTTTCTCATTCTTGCGAGTAAGTGGCGTAATAACGTTCTGTAGACAGTACTGTACGCTGTCAAATGTCTATTACAGCTTAATCCGAACCAGGGTTTCGACAGCAAGCGTAAAAAAACGGATTGTCCACGACCTCATTCCACGGGCAGTTGTAATTGACACTGGTATTTTTAATTACGTTTCGGATACGGCCCGAGAAACTCGAGATTTCGAGCCTCCGAGGAAATTGCGAAATCGATTTGAAATCGCATGATTGTTTGCTGCGAGATTTAAGCTCGTGGTAAATATTTGGGCCGAATAATTTGATTTTCTTCTTTTTTCGAAACGGTTTCCGTATGAAATAATTGTTTTAAATAGAGATGAAACGAACAGCTGTTTAGCCGGATACCGGATATCCGGTCAACCTCGAAACCGGATAGCCTGATATCCGGCGGCCAGATTTCCAGCTTATTGCCGATTGGAGCATCGTAAAAACAAGCTCGCGTAGTTGGCGCACGAACGATCGGACGGGCTCGGGTGAATTCGGGTCTTTTCAGTCATGAGCGAAGTTAGCAAGTGTTTCATGGACTTGTTGAATTGATTGCAAGCTCGATCACTTGACTTTATTGTAAACTTGCTATTGCAGTTTGAGGTTATTATAAAAGTATTTTTATAATCCTAAAAAGATTTACCTCAATTTACCCCTAGTGCAGCAGGATTACTATATTAATTATTCAAAAATGAAAATTTGTTGATTATATTTGTTATGTGGATTAAATAAAGTACTCAATTTTGATATTTCGTACTCTTTTCTAAAATCCGGTATTCGGTCGATTACTCGCATACTTTCCGGTAACCGGCCGGATAGCATATTTAGGCTGAAAAGGCCGGATACCGGGTAGTTACCGTATATCCGTCTCATCTCTAGTTTAAGTCTGGGTTTGCTTGTTTGGTTGTCATATGAGGTAGTGCTGGCATCTGGTGTCACAGTTTTTCAGGCCGCCCGAGGGCCTCTGACATGACTTAAGGACTGCTACTAATCAATAACGGCCGGTACCGACAGCTTAACGTGCCCTCCGAAACACGGAGATGTCTGGGTGTTATGTATACTCATATTACCATGGCCTTGATTCTTGTACCTGATCTACCAGACTGCGATCACCAAGCCGCTTGCCAAGCGTGGTGATTATGCCGATTGGCAGCCCCAATTATGATACTGAAGAGCCGAAGATCGCAGTGAACAAACATAGGCTGATGTAATGATGATGAAATGATAGGCCAAAAGCAAGTAAGCGCTTGTTGTGGCGTTCTATAGGAGAGGCTGATGATCAACAGTGAACCTTTACACCAGCTGATGATGCGTGTGATGTGAAGATTGATAGAGAGTAAACAAAAAAAAAAATTTTTACCAAAGCGTAAACTGGCAAACATTGTAAAATTATGGTATTGGCATATTATGTACACTGGCTTTCAAAACTTAGTACCACACTTTTAATGTCTGTCTGTTCGCGCATCACGTTAAAACTACTGGACCGATTGCGATGCGATTTACACTGTTGGATAGCTTAGATTTTAACTTAAAAACTGGTGTACTTGGTATCTCAGTCCGATGAGTGGGATTTTTTTATTTTTTTTATTAAAAACTTTTAATTTTGTAAGGGTGGTACTATGTTTTGAAGGCCAGTGTATTATATTAGGCAGTGTTATTTACTTTCAGTTACATTAAGGCTAGGCTCCAAGGTTACATTTTCCCATTCCCCACTGTGACGAGGTCAAAACCTCTTTCATAATAATACTCTTTTGATCTCTTAATTCTTTCATAATCCATTTTTTTTGATAGTTGGCCATTATTCATTCTAAATACAAATATCCTGTCATTTTTTTACATTGATTTTTGGAGCAAAAAGGAAATATGATATAAAATACATAAATAAGTTTATAACCAGTTGAATTACACTTGTAAATATATAAACGATAATACCTACATAAGAGGTTATTTTAATCCGCATCGTCAAAGTACAAAAGTCTGATCATCTCCTCCTGTTCCTGTGCTTCCAATAGTTCCTGTAATTCTGTGTCACTGAGGTTTGGGTCCTGGGCTAGTGGGAGCAACCCAAACCCTGGGACCGCCTCGTGACACCACTCCCCCGCCACCTACCCTGCACTCTGCCACCCGCTACCCGCAATAAGCACTGAAGTGCCTGTGTAACAAGGTTGAATATCGCGAGCGCTGTTTGAACACACAATTTAGCTTGGAATTAAATGACGTATGTCTCAAAAGTTATTTATTTTATTGGCAGGCTAATAATTTAGTTAGGTAAATTTTGTCTTAACCTTAGATGATAAACTATATTTTCTTGCTGTGAAATTTATTTTAGAGATAAAACTTAAACCGTTGAGTAGAAAAATGTAAACATTACTAAAAATAACGTAATTTTTGATAAGAAAATGTATCGAATGAAATTCTGTTAATCATGTTTTTGTCTTAGTCTAAGAGAGATAAAGATCTCAAAAACATGTATGTTGAGTTTCACATTTATCAGGTTTGTGGTTGACCCAGCATATATATGTAAAAACCCTTAAAAATCAGAGCCTGGTCTTAACACTTAACTCCTTTTTTTATTGCGGACTTGGCAATCGTTTGGTCGCGATCTTTGAAGGAAAGCGAAGATGTGATCGAAGGTGTAGCACGATTGCCTAGTAAATACCTATTCACTCTTGACTTGAACACATCTGGGTTATAATTTATCGGAAACAGTGACGAGGGCTGAGCTGAGCATGCCAAGCAGTTCTTATAAAAAAATGAAGAAGCGTAACACTTTGTTCTTATGCTTGTTACTTCTCACACAAAAGGGTGGCGCTTTGCAGATCGTTTTTTTGTTGTAAATAATGTATAAGTATATTCGCACTCATAGATTTCTTTAATCTAGATTCTAGGGTTTTGGCTAAAATCTATAAGACTTATTCCGAAACATGTTCAATCAAAGACAGTAAAAGCTCTCATGAAATCATTATACACCGTAGAGTGGCATTCGGGAACGGTCGCATCGAATTCCCTCGACATTCCGTCCAACTACTTTTAGCCATTTGTTTGGCGTTCCAGATGCTTTCACGATTCTCAGATTAGATTCCCTTGTTGCTAACACACTGCTATTACCGCATTCTGGGTCTGCTTTGTATTGACGCCCACGTTGGTTCTTAACCAAGGCAAGGCAAGGCTGGATTAGTATTTAAATAGATTTATAATCAGGCTTTACCCAAACGGATATTGTGCGGAAAAAGTATCGTATATATTCCAGGACAAAAAGTACCTATACATGGTACAAATCGTCAAATAGTTTTTAATCGGTTGCTCTAAAATTAAGTTAAAAAGTCGATTGATCCGCTCGTCGGATAAAGATACAAAGTACACGAGATTTCAAATCATAACCTAAGCTATCCAACATTGAAAACCGTATCACCTGTAGTTTTTACGTGTTGGGCGTTCGGACAGAAAAACCGACAGACACCATTTAAAAAAAAAGTTATATATTTTTATTTGTTTATCAGTAGCTTTACTGACCATTTTTTTATTTATCGTTTTTGTACAGTTTTTTACTGCTTTATTATAATTATTGATAATAATAGAGTCTAAGAAATATATACCCTGTTCTGTTATTTGATGATGACAAAGCTTATACGTTAGATTAGATAATATGTACATTGTTAATACTCACTTGAGTTGCCTAACTAAATCAGAGGCCAACACTGTCAAATAATATTTACTTTAACTAACTTTTCTTGATCAACTTACCCGATTTGTTATTTATGAAACTAGAGCATTAGTTTAGATAGTATCACAAAGAATTGGAAAAATATAGGTTGCCTACTTCTCCTTTACCCTATGAACTTGCCAGCTACAAACAGGTAAACAGGCGTCAACAATATACCCTCATCAATTATTTAATTGTATTTTTTTACGAAATGAAAATTTATTTTATACCCTATCCAACAGTATTAAGTTGGCTTGTCAAAAGTGGGTCATATACATGGTTGAATAATATGTTCATGTATGTACCCTCATCAATTATATGTTTTTTTTTTTATGAAATGAAAGGTTATTTTATACCCTATCCAACAGTATTAACTTGCCTTGTCAAAAGTGGGTCATATCCATGGTAGAATAGAGTTTAAATTTTAAGTTTAGTACAAACTTACAGGTGTTATTAATATACCCTCATCAATTATTTGTTTTTTATTTATGAAATGAAAGGTTATTTTATACCCTATCCAACAGTATTAACTTGCCTTGTCAAAAGTGGGTTATATCCATGGTAGAATAGATTTAAAATTTTAAGTTTTGTACAAACTTAAAGGCGTTATTAATATACCCTCATCAATTATTTTTTTAATGAAATGAAATGCTATTTTATACCCTATCAACAGTAATAACTTGCCTTGTCAAAAGTGGGTCATATACATGGTTGAATAGATTTAAAATTTTAAGTTTTGTACAAACTTAAAGGCGTTATTAATATACCCTCATCAATTATTTTTTTAATGAAATGAAAGGCTATTTTATACCCTATCAAACAGTATTAACTTGCGTTGTCAAAAGTGGGTCATATCCATGGTAGAATAGAGTTTAAATTTTAAGTTTAGTACAAACTTACAGGTGTTATTAATATACCCTCATCAATTATTTGTTTTTTATTTATGAAATGAAAGGTTATTTTATACCCTATCCAACAGTATTAACTTGCCTTGTCAAAAGTGGGTTATATCCATGGTAGAATAGATTTAAAATTTTAAGTTTTGTACAAACTTAAAGGCGTTATTAATATACCCTCATCATTTTTTTTTTAATGAAATGAAAGGCTATTTTATACCCTATCAAACAGTATTAACTTGCGTTGTCAAAAGTGGGTCATATCCATGGTAGAATAGATTTAAAATTTTAAGTTTTGTACAAACTTACAGGCGTTATTTATATACCCTCATATTTTATTTTTTTATGAAATGAAAGGTTATTTTTTACCCTATCCAACAGTATTAACTTGCCTTGTCAAAAGTGGGTCATATACAGGGTTGAATAGATTTAAAATTTTAAGTTTTGTACAAACTTACAGGCGTTATTAATATACCCTCATAATTTTTTTATTTTTTTTTTATGAAATGAAAGGTTATTTTATACCCTATCCAACAGTATTCGGTTAGACTTAGACCATAATAGCTATGGAGATAATTGTGTATTCCACCAGAGAGATTTTTAACAATGGAGTTAACAACCGTCAATGAAGAATTTTTGGCTGCGCGTTAACATATTTTACCGCATTTTAAAGTTAACGGACTGAAATATTTTAAGCTACATACGTTGGTGAATTTTTTAGGACCGTTGCGTGTTTTCAAACGCAAAATGATTTCAATGCATCTTTATTCTCATGTAAACCTTACCTTCACGACATATTTCATACTAAAGGACAGTTGGCATTCGAAAACTCAATCAAATATACTGACCTCCAAAACTTGGTGCCACACTTTTAATGACCTGTCTGTTCGCACATCACTATAAAACTACTGGACCGATTGAGATACGATTTTCACTGTTGGATAGCTGAGGTATCTGAATCCGATGAGTAGGACAGAAACGATTTAATAAAAAAATATATTAATTATTTATTTATTGGTCAGATATTCAACCGCCGAGCAGTAGTGGGTAAATGTTTCTGTTTGAAGGGCATTGTTTACAGCGAAATTATTGGGCATAATGTCTCAAGGTTACGAGCGCAGTGCAGTGACACGCAAGATTTTGAAAACAAGGTTAATTACAACTGTTATGGGCAAGCGTGACGCTTACCATCAGGCGAGCAACATGCCCGTCTCGTCACATAAATAAAAAAAATGCATGGTACTTACTAAGATTTGAAGACCGTGTAATTCAGTAATCTTTTCTACTAATCTCCATCTGCGTCACGTTTCCACGGGAATGTAAAGCCACAATTCAAATCAGCGCGTTTCCACTTCTTTTTTAATAAAACAAAACAGCCCATTTACATTTTGTCTAAGTCGGAACGGAACGTAATATGAAAGCGGGGGCGAGCCAGCCAAATGTTAGGCAAACACATTTTTCATCCCGGACGTGAAATATACTAGAAGCTGAGGTGTTTTCACCTGGCACGACCACACATTACTTTTTGTTAAGATGATAAAACTTCGCGTATATCTACACGACCAACGAAATAAGAAGAGGGAATACCTACAAGCGACCATGCGAGCTAGGCAATCAGGAGGATAGGTTTCATGAGTCGATATTTAGCAAACGAGTAACAAAACGAGTCGAATATCGAGTTATTGATATGTTTTAAACAGAAATGTCTCGTCGAAATTCCCCAGACGATTTGTGAATATTAATAGAATTTCATTAACAATATTAATTACTAGGTTTTATATAATAAGTTTTAATTGAATAACGATTTAGTTTTCACACATTTGTAATTTGATGCAAGGTATTTTGTTGATAATCCACACCAATATATAAAAATGAAAACTTTTGTTTGTTTGTTTGGGGAGTTTTAACGTGATAACGTCTGGCCGGATTTTGATGAAATTTGGAATGGAGATAGCTTATACCCTGGAATAATACATAGGATACTTTTTATGCCGGAAAATGGCAAGAAAACTGGAAAATGTTAATTACTCGCTGTAAGGAAATGTAGACTTGGCTAAAGCTTGGAAATTGTTAAGATCATTGGGTGTTGGTAAATCACGTCAATATGCAATTTCAAAAGTTTTGGACATTGACTCCCTCAATCAGCATTTTTCTTCGTCTTCTAGCATAGTCCAGACTGACAAAATTAATACACTAAATTCTCTTTCTGGTACCCCAACTCACAATTATTATCTTTTCTTCTTTAATCAACTCACCGCTAGTGATGTTAATAGTAGTATCCTTTCTATCCAATCCAATGCTATGGGAGGTGACAATATCGGTCGTAAGATTATTGTTCCCATCGTAGATGAAATCCTTCCAATCATTTGTCACATTCCCAACGATTCCATTTACAACGGTGTTTTTCCGTCTACTTGGAAAGATGCAACCATCATTCCCTTACCTAAAAAAAACAATCCAGTCCTTTTTTCTGAATACCGTCCTATCTCTATCCTCCCGTTCCTTTCCAAAGTTCTGGAGCGTTTAGTCCAGAACCAATTGAGTTATTTTCTCTCCAAAAATAATTTGTTGAATTCTTTCCAGTCTGGTTTCCGTCCGGGTCACAGTAATTACTACTCTCGTCAAAATCACAGACGATATACGTCTGGGAATGGAAGCTGGAACCTAACCATCCTTACTCTCCTAGATTTCAGCAATGCATTCAACACTGTAGATTTTGACATCCTATTGGCAATATTCAGCTCTATTAACATATCTCCTTCAGTGATTGACTGGTTTCACAGTTATCTGTATGGACGCCGGCAGCGAGTCCGCGTTGAGGAATCTTTCTCCTCATGGTGTACTATTGGTGCTGGTGTTCCTCAGGGCGGTGTTCTATGTCCTCTTCTGTTTGCTTTATTTATCAATTCAATAACTCATTCTCTTACTTCTTCCCACCACCTTTATGCAGACGATCTCCAAAAAGGCTCCACTTGGTAAATTAAGTGAAGCTGTTGACACAACGAACATCAATTTATATCAAATTGCTGAATAGAGCAACCGTTTAGGGCAAAAAAAAAACTCAAGTAATTGTCATAGGGAGCTCCAGACTAATTGCTAGGGCTGATTTTTCTGTACTCCCAAAGGTAACATTCGAGGGTGTCGTTATGCCATATAGCGCACAAGTAAAAAAATTTGGTATCTTGATGGACAATTGTCTTTCGTGGGCTCCTCAGTTGGCTTCAGTAAGCCGAAAAATATTTGCTTCAGGAGCATCCCTTAAAAGGTTACGTAACTTCCTTCCAACTGCTACTAAAGATACGCTTGCGCAAACTCTTCTCCTCCCAATTCTTGATTACACCGGTGTTTCTTACCTTGATCTCACGGAGGATCAGTTGAATAAGATTGAGCGTCTCCAAAATTATTGCATTAGGTTTATTTTCGGTCTCCGTAAATATGATCATGTATACTTATTCCGCGATAAGCTCAAGTGGCTGCCCATACGACTTCGCCGGAATACTCGTCTACTGTCTCTTTTAAACAATATATTGTTCAATCCTTTAACTCACGTCTATTTGAAGGATCGATATGAGTTTCTTCATTGTTCCCATCTTCGTTCCCTTAGGTCATCAGAAAACCTTCAATTGAAAGTGCCTGTTCATAGCACTATATTCTATGACTGGTCGTTTTCCGTAGAATCGGTTCGTCTCTGGAATGCACTCCCAATCAACATCAGACAGGCTCCGTCACTTGCAATATTTAAAAAGCTAGTTAAGAGTTTTTATCTTTCTCAGTCATTGTAACTAGGATCTCCTTAAATTTTTAGAGGTATCTATGTGTTGGAATCTATATATATTATTATTATTATTTTTATTTGTTTAATTTTATTATAGTATTTGTATTTGTATTTAATGCAATGTATGTATATGTTTATTTATTTTTACTAATTATTTCAATATATATATATTTGTTTTAATTGTTTACTCCGCCATCCTCTCTCATTCCATTATTTCTTTCCATCCAAAGGTTGACTGGAAGAGATCGCTTTCAGCGATAAGTCCGCCCGTTGTACTTTAGTTATAAGATTGTTTCTGTCTGTTGTATTTTTTTTAACTGGTGTACAATAAAGTATTATCTATAAATAAATAAATAATATTCGGGACATTTCCACACCAATGAAAACCTAAAAAATGTTGTGGAATTAATCTATCTATCTATCTATCTAAGGAACGGTTGCCATGGAAACGAAATAAAAAGTCTGTCAAAAACCACAAGAGCATTGGTACTATGCCTACTTTTGCATTGGTTTTTAATATCGTAGAAGAACATGGGATGCTTATCGCGATAAACATCCTGTCCTGTCGCGGGAGAATGCTAGTAAATGATAAGAATGATATGGTATGAAAGTGCGTCTTAATACTGATGATACTTTAATTACTTACGTTAGTTGCCTTCCATGATAGAAAACGCGACAGGTTTCGTTTTAAGGCTCAAAGAGAGCGCGCGTGCAGAAATTAGTAGTTATTAGCGCGGTTTTAGTACCGTGTTTTGGTAACCACAGTTACCGGTCATACTGAGAACTTGCGACTTTAGCTTCGGATTTCCCTCTTTGTATACGTACGTGTCACAGGACATTCGCCCAGTCATATCGCTAAACGTCTAGATATTTAATTAGACTAATCGTTATTTAATAAGACTAATCGTCATCGTTGTTTGCAGATGTTTGCGTCCGTCTATGTTGAACGATTACTATTTCACTATATGTAAGTCTTGCTGTGTGATTGACCTCATATAAATGATTAATTAAGTTGAAGTAAACGAGTATAGTGCATTTAATACAAGCATAAATTAAAAAACATATAACCCCAACAGAAATATAGCTAAGAAGCTTCCCGATTACATCAGCTTTCAAACATAAAAAACCGCATCAACCCCCACAATTATAGCTAAGAACCATCTTGTTTACCTCAGATTTCAAACATAAAAAACCGCATCAACCCCCACAATTATAGCTAAGAACCATCTTGTTTACCTCAGATTTCAAACATAAAAAACCGCATCAACCCCCACAATTATAGCTAAGAACCATCTTGTTTACCTCAGATTTCAAACATAAAAAACCGCAGCTAAATAGCTAAATCGGTTCATACGTTTGGAAGCTACGATTCTCGACCCCCTTTTCTCAACATGTACAAGTCTTGATAGACAGTCGTACGTACTATAAAATTAATCATATGAAATCAAAGGCGACTATGTATATCTATACATCGGTGTAGATGGCCGCCTTTGATTTGATACTACGATTTTATATAGCTGTTTGTTATACTTATCACCACTCGGACTCTAATAATTGGCATCGCTTGTATATATATATATATAATGGTATGTATGGTGCAGATTAAATTAACATCAGACACTGTTCGCTCAATTAGCGCTTGTTTGTGCACTTGACCAATTAGACATGTATCCGGCTCGAAGGATCAAACGTCATATTCGTTCATGTAAACAAAATTTATTTATCTTCGTCGTTTGGACTTGTCTTGAATTTAAATGAAACTAGCTTTCCCAACAGTGACTTCGTCCGCGCGGACTATTGTTTACCGCGAAAAAACATCGTATGTACTTCTACAATAATACAAACCAATGCAAAAGTAGGTATAGCACCAATGCTCTTGATGTTTTTTGACATAATTGTTATTTCGTTTCCATGGCAACCGTTTCTTACAGCGAGTAATCAACGTTTTTTCAGTTTTCCCGAAGAAAATTGCAAATTTTCCAGGGTATAAGCTATCTCCATTCCAAATTTCATCAAAATCCGTCCAGCCGTTATCGCATGAAAGCTCCGAAACAAACAAACAAACAAACAGACAACGTTTCACTTTTATATATTGGTATGGACTACTGACCCGTCCACAGGTAGCTAAATATTTATTTGTACAACACGCTTTACTCTTTACCTGTCGCACCCGCGTCTTTGCATTATTACAACACAGAATAACTAATAGTAGGTAACACTAAGAAGAAGTTGGGCAGAATTAATTGCAATCCGCTCACCAAATCGTTATACATTTAAAGTAAACGTCAAAAAAGTTTGGAAAGACTAATGTGATATTGAATTTGATAAGGATAAACTCAGTGTAGATAGATAGATAGATAACTCATTATTGCATACCACTTAAAAGTAAATCGTACATTGTACATCACAAAAAAACAAAAAAATGCTGTAATACAATCGGCGCTCTTATCGCTTACAGCAATCTCTTACAGACAACCTTTGGATGAAAAAAGATGGAAAAAGAGTAGACGGTAGTGACAATAAAATAAACAACTTAAAAGTAATAGTATCAGGAACACAATAAATAAAAATAATAATAAAATAATACTTAACAAATATATGAATATATCAATATTTATAAAAATAATACATAAATAAATAAACAATAATAAACAACATACTAAATAAAGAAATAAAAGCATAAAGAGCGCTGGAAAATTGAGTAAACAATTGATTTGTTGTGACATTGTTATTGAAAATTGTTTATTTTGGGCTGTATAGAAACACATATTATGGTGCCGCGGTCTATTTTAGCATTAAAGGTAAACGCAGAACACGCAATAAAAAAACAAAACTGGCACGGACTTTTCCGACTTTGTTGAAAAAGTTCACCTTGGGTAGAACAAATTTAAAAAAAAACGTATAAGCTATACTTTAAAACCTGCCTCTTATGTCAACCAAAGCCTGGTGAAATTCGCTTACTTGAATGTTTACTCTAGTGATCTATTCCACAACTTAGGAATCTTCTCTCGAAGAATAGGCGTTGACAAAGTCGAGATACATATTTTGAGGAATTTATATAATGTCTTCTGACATGGTAGATTCGAGGAATCGATTTAAAGTGGTCTTCTTTCATTTAACAAGATGTTTCGTTTACCTGAAACAAAATAAAAAAACACGTTAAAATCAGTTGCGTAAAACCTTGCAAAGGGAAATAAGGAATAAAATCGATTTAATTAAAACAAGGCTCCGTCAGTAAAAGCGGTTATGGAGCACCGCAAAATTTTAAAACTTGAATTTTTCACATAGTTCTCGATTATATTTTAAAACAGGCCGTGACCGCGGCAGCTTTCACACTGACTGACGACTGACACACAGCCTAAGCTCGTAAATAACCTAGCGATTTGAAATTAAGAGGAAATATTGAGTAATTTAAAGGTTTAAGGGCAGTAAAGTTTATCAGAATATTTTTTAAAGTTACGCCGAAAATGAATCTCAGAGTTGAATTGAATATGGGGGTGGTTCTTTTATGAAGAAACATTAACGGATATGGATGAAATTTTATACTTTAGGTCCCGAAAAACACATATGAGTGAAACCGCGTGGCGCAAGTTTGATAAAAGTCTGAATAAAGTTTTGTATAACATATGTGTACCTAATAAAAATAAAATCATATATAATTTATAATTGCATATATATGATCACTAAATCAACATTACAATACAATTATTTTAAAATCAGTCTTAAATCATGAATAAATAAAAGATATCAACAATAATTAATAATAATAAATCGTCGAAATCGAAAAAAAAAGTCTTGAATAGTCTTTTGGTTTTTATTTTTTCGTCATACTGGTAGCCTCTGCGAAGAAGAAGAAACCTGCTTCTTTGTGATGTAATCTTTATTTTAAATTTAATTCATCTTGCTTATGTGAAGTCAAGGGTTCTGGTTGTGACATTTATCCACCAGTAATTCATTAAATACTAAATACTAGTTGCCGTGCCTTTCGTCTCTGCCCTTAGTGTTTCTGTTATCCCACGGAAACTTTACTAAGTTTTTTAACTAACTTTATACCAAGTACACCAGTTTTTAAGTGAAACCCCAATATATCCAACAGTGAAAACCGCATCGCAAATGGTCCAGTAGTTTTTACGTTATGCGCGAACAAACATACAGACAAATTTATAAACAGACATACACGAATTTAAAAATTGTTTTATTCTTGTTCAGTAGCTTATTTTAAGTACCCTAGACATACATTTTTTCAATTATCTCCTTTGTGCAGAGTTTTTCGTTCCTATTGCTTTATTATAAGTAGTATAAGTAGTTTTTTAATCTACATTTGCTGCTTGTAGACAAGCAGCAAATGTAGATTAAAAAACTAATCAAAAAAACATTTTTATGTTTTATTTTATTGAATGCATTTTCAAAAGTTGTTATTTACCCTGAAAGTTTAAGCCGGATAGGTAACCGGGAAGTACTCGAAATTTGAGGTGCTAGATTCCACCCGGAATGATAGACAGACTGACAGACAGACAAACAAGAAAGTGACTTAATAAAAACGAGGTAAAAAGGTCAGTCACTACAAGCGACATACGAAATTAAGTATGCAGGAATACATCGCATTGAAATTTATTGCCGTACATAAACAAGCAAACAGATTTTGCTTTTTTTAAGCAGATTATTGTGTTATGTTAGCGATGCGTGACAGAAGCTTCTGCAATGTGCCGGCAGCACAGTACTGCATACTAACCATCTTTTGAGATAGTACTGCATACTAACCATCGTTTGAGATAGTACTGCATACTAACCGTCGTTTGAGATAATACTGCATACTAACTGCATGATAAACGGTGCAACCGAACGAGCGTCCATTGCGTTGCACATATATATTATATTTGCATACGAATGTGCCATTTGCTTTGTATATTTTATACTAGCTGTGGCCTCGGGTTTGTCCGCGTGGTAATTTCATTTAAAAGTATCCCCTACGTGTTATTCCAGGACCAAAATTACCTATAAAGTACAATAATACTACATTTCTTCAAAATTCATTCAGCCGTCAAATAGTTTTTTATCGATTGCTCGGCATCTAATCATCGGATTAAGACACCAAGTTTTTAAGTTAAGTTTAAGCTATCCAACAGTGAAAACCGCATCACAATCAGTCCAGTAGTTTTTACGCGATGCGCGATCAAATATACACCCAAACACACACACAGAAACACCCGATTTAAAAAAATGTTATATTTTTGTTCAGTAGCCTAGTTAAAGTAATCTAGACCATTTTTAATAGATTTTTTGGTACTTTGTGCTTTAAGGCCAGGCTCCAAGGTTACATTTTCCCACTCCCCACTTCCCTGCCACCTACCCTACACTCTGCCACCCGCTACCCGCAATAAGCACTGAAGTGCCTGCGCAACAAGGTTGAATATCGCGAGCGCTGTTTGAACACACAATTTAGCTCGGAACTAAATTACGTATGTCTCAAAACTTATTTATTTTATTGGCAGGCTAATAATTTAGTTAGGTACATTTTGTCTTAGTCTTAGATAATAAACTATATTTTCTTGCTGTGAGATTTATTTTAGAGATAAAACTTAAGCCGTTGAGTAGATAAATGTAAACATTACCGAAAAAAACGAAATTTTTGATAGGAAAATGTATCGAATGAAATTTTGTTAATCATGTTTTTGTCTTAGTCTTAGAGAGATAAAAATCTCAAAAACATATATGTTAAGTTTCACATTTATCAGGTTTGTGGTTGACCCAGCATATTTATGCAAAAAACCCTTAAGAAGCAGAGCCTGGTCTTAATATAAGTATAGATATTCTTTGCCTGTAAGCTACGTGAAATTTTGTTGACCCGTGTGGTACCTGATACTGCAACAAGACGACAATGAGCTTTGTTTGCCTAATTCATGCCATTAGAAAAGTTTTTTTTTGAATCTGTTCAATATTTATTGATATTCGCTTTTGTTTGCTTTCGTAGTTTTATAATTGAAAGAAGTTTCAAAAGTGAAACTGACGAGAATGAGAATTTTGTTGTCCTTTAGCTTCTGAATGACGAAGTGTTAATTTAAGTAATTATTTCAGATTAGTTATATATGTATTCGTTTGATTAATTTGACGACCGGTTGGTTTTGTGGCTAGAGATCCTGGGTACGAAATCGTACGGTCGCGGGTTCGAATCCTGCAAGGTGCAATCATTTGTGTGATGAGCAGAAATGTTTGTTTCCGAGTCATGGATGTAATATTCTTATCTATGTATGTTTATCCGTTATCTAGTGCCCATAGTACAGGGTATCCTAGTTTGGGGCTAGGTAATTGGCGTGGAAATGTCCCGAATATATTTATTTACTAGTTTTCCCGCCCGCGACTTCGTAAGCGCGGACTACTGTTTATCGCGAATAAAACATCCTTTTTTCTTCTAGGATATTAAAAACCAATGCAAAAGTATGTACAAATAATACTATTGTTTTTTTTGACAGACATGTTATGTCGTTTCCATGGCAACCACAGACCATTCAGTGGTGCAACCGTTTCTTACAGCGTGAATCAACATTTTCCAGTTTTCCCGCGGAAACTTACAATTTTCCGGGATAATAAGTATCCTATGTTTTATTCCAGGGTATAAGCAACCCTCCCCAAACAAACAAACAGACAACGTTTCACTTTTATATATTGGTATGGATTATTAATATTATACAAATCGATATGTAGATTCCGTACGTAGAGGATATAACGAAACTGTTTAAATAGTTGTGCGAGTCGCTCTAACGGTTGTTGGACAGATTCTTCGAACCAGCGGTTTGTAGCTGACACGAGTCTAACACGAACTGAGGTGTATCTAAATTTAGATGCGACTTTGTCGAAGGTTTGCTTCGTGGTTAAACGTACTTATCATTTTAATTGACACTTCATAGTTCATACCAATGCACACAGATTTCTAAAATCCGTACATAAATAACTATAATAATTCTGTAATAACTAGCTTAAAAGCTAAAAACACACGCCTGCCCTGCCAAAAAAGAGCTTTTGCCAATAAATTATAAACTGTTGGAATGTGCTTATCAAGGCATTTAATTTGATACCCATAATGTAAAATTCGCAGTTTTTTTTTCGAATTTGAAAACAAAGCCATACTGCCGCCGAAATAATGATAAGTTTAAAAAAAATATATAGCTTATGTTACTCGGGGATGTAAGGGTTCTTACGATACCACATACGTCTAAATCTGTTCAGGCATTTAAAAGTTATGGTGGAATAAAAAACTCACACACATACAAACATACATGAATGCTAAAAACAATACACTTCTTACTTTTAAAATTCTAATACACATCGTAAATTCTAAAAAATATATATCAGTAAGCTTAATTCAAAATCTTTTTCAGCAACGCTCGTGATGCTTTTTGACAGACTTGTTATTATTTCGTTTCTACGGCAACATGTCATTCCGTTCCTTACAGCGAGTTTTTAATAGGCAAATTTTTGATACCTTGGATTACATTACTGCAATTAACGAGTCTAATTTTATTAGAAAAATTATGTATCGTCCATGTTACTCGCTGATAATGTAGCTTCCTATAGGTGAAACAATTTATAAAATCGGTTTATTATTTTTTGAGTTTATCCATTACAAACAAACATAGAAATATAAAAAATGCGAGAGTAAGCGTGAGTGTGTGTGTATGTGTATGTTTATTACTTCTTCTCGCTGAAACGGCTGAACGGATTTTGAAGAAATTTGGTATGCAGATATTTTAGGTCCTGGAATAAAACATAGTACAATTTGTCGTCACCATCTATCATCTTTATCCACGCGGGTAAAATCTTGGGATTACACACTACAATATGAGTGTACGATTAGAGCAGTATTCCTCTAAAAGAAACAGAGCACGGTTCCGATCCAAGTAACGGCGGGTCAGTCATTGGCAACTGTCGTCGGTTACCGTTAACTTCCGGGTGGTGGGGTAAGTTGTAAGCGCCAACGTTGACGCGATTGAATTTAACTATAGTTAATACCTAAACCATCGAAAACCGCATCAAAACTTTTGCTTAAGTGACACACATTATCATTATATTTTACAAGACATAAGTTTAAAAACTAAAACCCGAATACGGTCGGATAAAAAAGCCTATTACACTCTTGCGATGAAGACGAATCGGACAAAGTTTTTAGTTTGAACACAAAACCTTTCTTTTGCTTTGCATTAGTCGGATAAAAAATAGCCTATGACACTCTATAACTGAAGCCGAATAAATTGACACCTCGCTTGTCACAATCGGACCAATAGGGGCGTCGGTATGGTGGAACACCCACATATTATATACATACATACATACTACAGTCTATGTAAGACTGTTAAACTCATTACGCTTCCCTTGCTTCGCCGTAGGCATTAGTTTTAATTATGGCCAAGAAATCAATAGTTTTTCAAAATGGCGAAAGTCTAGGTCTCATACAAAAATGTTAGATGGTCTTTGTACAAGTTGGGTTTAGGCGTTTAATCGTGAAAAGGTAACAAATAGACAGACCGAGTTACTTTTGCTTTTATAACATTAGTATTTGTATTGAAGTATGGACAGAAGTAGAAGTGACAAGACGATTTGGTCCATAGTCCACGAGTTTCAATCGTCTAAAGCTAAAGACGATTGTATTGCAGTACGTAGTATTTTTTAATCAATATAAAAAAAAAACACCGCAAGTGTTGAGATGAGACCTGTGCTCTAAGATTCGCGTCCGCTGTAACCTTGTGCTTAACAATTTGTCGACTTTGCCCATAACGTTACTGCGGCCCCCACAGTTAACTTAACGACTGTGATTGCACCAGTTCTGGGATACCGCTTTAGACATAATCGTACAGTTTACCTGTTCTATAACATAATGACTTGATTAGAACGAACTATTTGTGACCTGTGCTCTAAGATTCGCGTCCGCTGTAACCTTGTGCTTAACAATTTGTCGACTTTGCCCATAACGTTACTGCGGCCCCCACAGTTAACTTAACGACTGTGATTGCACCAGTTCTGGGATACCGCTTTAGACATAATCGTACAGTTTACCTGTTCTATAACATAATGACTTGATTAGAACGAACTATTTGTGACCTGTGCTCTAAGATTCGCGTCCGTTGTAACCTTGTGCTTAACAATTTGTCGACTTTGCCCATAACGTTACTGCGGCCCCCACAGTTAACTTAACGACTGTGATTGCACCAGTTCTGGGATACCGCTTTAGACATAATCGTACAGTTTACCTGTTCTATAACATAATGACTTGATTAGAACGAACTATTTGTGACCTGTGTTCTAAGATTCGCTTCCGATGCAAGCTTGTGCTTAACAATTTGACAAATTTTCCCATAACGTTAGTGCGACCCCCACATGCCCACAATTAACTTAACGACTGTGATTGCACCAGTTCTGGGGTACCGCTGTAGACATAATCGTACAGTTTACCTGTTCTATAACATAATGACTTGATTACAACGAACTATTTGTGACCTGTGTTCTAAGATTCGCGTCCGCTGTAACCTTGTGCTTAACAATTTGTCGACTTTGCCCATAACGTTACTGCGGCCCCCACAGTTAACTTAACGACTGTGATTGCACCAGTTCTGGGATACCGCTTTAGACATAATCGTACAGTTTACCTGTTCTATAACATAATGACTTGATTAGAACGAACTATTTGTGACCTGTGTTCTAAGATTCGCTTCCGATGCAAGCTTGTGCTTAACAATTTGACAAATTTTCCCATAACGTTAGTGCGACCCCCACATGCCCACAATTAACTTAACGACTGTGATTGCACCAGTTCTGGGGTACCGCTGTAGACATAATCGTACAGTTTACCTGTTCTATAACATAATGACTTGATTACAACGAACTATTTGTGACCTGTGTTCTAAGATTCGCGTCCGCTGTAACCTTGTGCTTAACAATTTGTCGACTTTGCCCATAACGTTACTGCGGCCCCCACAGTTAACTTAACGAATGTGATTGCACCAGTTCTGGGATACCGCTTTAGACATAATCGTACAGTTTACCTGTTCTATAACATAATGACTTGATTAGAACGAACTATTTGTGACCTGTGTTCTAAGATTCGCTTCCGCTGCAAGCTTGTGCTTAACAATTTGTCAAATTTTCCCATAACGTTAGTGCGACTCCCACATGCCCACAATTAACTTAACGACTGTAATTGCACCAGTTCTGGGGTATCGCTGTAGACATAATCGTACAGTTTACCTGTTCTATAACATAATGACTTGATTACAACGAACTATTTGTGACCTGTATTCTAAGATTCGCTTTCACTGCAAGCTTGTGCTAAACAATTTGTGGAATTTGCCCATAACGTTACTGCGGCCCCCACAGTTAACTTAACGACTGTGATTGCACCAGTTTCTGGGGTACCGCATTAGACATAATCGTACAGGTTACCTGTTCTATACCATAATGACATGATTAGAACGAGCTATTTGTGACCTGTGCTCTAAGATTCGCTTCCGCTGCAAGCTTGTGCTTAACAATTTGTCGACTTTGCCCATAACGTTACTGCGGCCCCCACAGTTAACATAACGACTGTGACTGCACCAGTTTCTGGGGTACCGCAGTAGACATAATCGTACAGTTTACGTGTTCTATACCATAATGACTTGATTAGAACGAGCTATTTGCCCAGTTAAGATAAGATTGTGGTCATTAAATTAAAATTGTATTGACGTGAAAACACAAACATACAACAGGCAAAGTTATGAATCATTCATGGGTAAACATAAAAAGTTTTAAAAACAAAGTACTTCAAAGAAGGTACAACAATAGGCAGGTATTTTTATTAAATAATAGCTGCGCTCCGCGGTTTTGTACGCGTGGACTTATTTTTCTGGTATAAAAATATCATATGTATTATTCCTGGATATGTGCATTCTCCCCATCCTCACACACACTTCACACAGACTTGGTCTTTGACTAATAATTATAAGAGGTCCAACCTCGAGGTATTCCAGCGTGAAATAGAATGGACTCTATCTCTCGGAGTAAACTAACTGACCGAATTAAGAACACTAAACTGTGTTCCAAGACTTTAATTACAGATGTGACACAAGAAGCTACAAAACTAAAGTCCGATTGGGCTAGACATATCTACCGCATCCCCTAAGATTGCAAACGTCATCGCGGCAGACCAAGAAAGAGATGGCCGATGAACTTGACTCCCACACGAAGGACTGGTGTACCGTTGCAATAGACAGACCAAAATTGGTAGGGTAGGGAGACCTTTGTCCTGCAGTGGGACATTACAGGCTCGTAATAATCATTATTATTCCAGGACCTGAAAGTACCCTTTTACGAAATTTCATCGAAACAAAAATTGTTTAGGAATAAAATAGTTTTTTTTCCCCCGATAGGTTTGACTTGACTTGTTGCATGGTGATGCAAAGTACAATCGGAATTTAAGTACTGTTTATTGCCTACATAAAATAATGACAATTATGATGGTAATTATTTTTATTGTACTTGATATTTATTGAATAAAAATAAATTTATAATAATAAATAAAATATATGTATAAAAGTTATGTACAAACACAGATTAAGTATCAGAATTAAATAGTTGAAGAAATCACATCACAAGAACAAAACACGTAGAAAATATTCACGACAATTGTAAAATTTTATGCTCAGTCTATTTGCTTATTGCGTTTAAAAATGACGACCATCAAAAAAATGACGACCATCAAAAAAATGACGACCATCAAAAAATTAAACACTTCTCGAAATAAAACAAGGTTTTATTTTACAGCTCGGCTGTAATCTTGGGGAATTCGCGCGGATAATTCTTGGGCAAATAAAAAGGGGAGTATTTCAGAATTCACTCGACATTTTATCTCTACGTCTCGAGTCGGGTACAGTTGATTAAAGAAATTAATTGTTTATTGTCGACGGCAGTACGTGGAGGGAATCACTTTCGAGGGAACGTCCGCGATTAAACTGAAACGGTCACGATTTTTACCAAATGCTGGAAGTTCTGGACACTTATATAAAGTTTCAATGACTTTAGGAACGTGATGTGTCTTAGGAATATGTAGCGAGCTTGGAAGTTAGTTGGCGCTAGTTTATTTTCTTGAGTTTGTTGGGGTTCATTTACCAACTTCTAAAGCAAGGTTAGCTAACCTTGTACCAGATGTTTTGTAGATTAGCCCTCTACTCAAAATAGTATGTGTAGAATGTAGTACGTTTATTTTTGCTATTACTTAAACTCGAAAAAAGCGTGTACTTAAATTAATTTAGTTTGTATCTAGACTAGAATTATAGTCAGTAATGTACCTATTTTTAAAACGTTTCTCATATAAGTTTGGATCTGTGAAGTTTCTGACAAAATACAAAGTAAACATTAAATAATAATTTGCAAAAAAATACGGCAGATGTAGACTATGATGTGTGATGCAATAATATCGCGCCACTGCCCATCCATAGCGTATCACATGACTGCTTATGTCAGTGCAACACGGTCAGTTTATATTGTATATTGTGTTACTCAAAGTTATCTTCTTTATGTACGATAACATAAAATTTTAGACAAGTTTGTTAAGGAAGTACTGGAAGTATAATTTTCGTTTAGTCCTAGCCATCTCAAGAAAATTCGCAGCGCTTAGCTTTTCGAACCAGTGACGCTGCTGTCCGTCACCGGCCTGTGTCATCTCGTTCGTTATCCAGCAGGATGACCGCGTGCAGGCGAGGGCTTGCAGCAGTAACATTGTTTTTAGCTCCCTTTCATACCATTATTAGAACCAAAGAGATTCATTTATTAAACGCCACTCGTAGATGCTCCTGTCTCGCATACTTTCATACCAATATATAAAAGTGAAACGTGGTCTGTTTGTTTATTTGTTTGTTTGGGGAGCTTTCACACGATAACGCCTAGACGGATTTTGATGAAATTTGGAATGGAGATAGCTTATATAAAACATAGGCCTAGAATAAAACATAGGATTCTTTCTATCCTGGAAAACGGTAAGTTTCCACGGGAAAACTGGAAAATGTTGATTACTCGCTTTAAGGAACGGTTGCCATGGAAACGAAATAACAGGTCTGACAAAAAACATCAAGAGCGTTGGTGCTATACCTACTTTTTCATTGGTTTTTAATATTCTAGAAGAACATAGGATGTTTTTTTCGCGATAAACAGTAGTCCGCGCGGACGAAGTCGCGGGCGGGATAGCTTGTTCATAATAAAGAAAACGAAAGTTTCTAACAAACGTACAAATGAATGGTTTTAACATGGTTATTTTGCAACAAACTATTACGAAACTGGCTTTAAAAAATGAGCAACATCCATTGAATCAATGGCAGCATCAGACTATTTGTAAGCTCCAATCCAACACAATAACACCGCAAGCCGTTATTCAGTCGAATAATTCTGAATAATGTATGAGAGACAAAATGGAGAAGTGCGCCGGATTTCACAGCTAAATTGGATTTAGGACTCTCTGTAAAAATTACTGCTCGCAAACGTAGGACAAGTGATTTAAATCGCGGACGGTACCCTTTAATTTTATTGTAGTTTTGCAACTGGGGGTTGTAATTTGTACTGTGGCCTGTAGTATGCCTGACAATTTTTATTTTGGTCGCCGTCGTTTTCGTATAACATCTTTGTAATTGGAAAAGTCTACCAATTTAGGTAATCAGCAGGCCTAGCATAGGGGTTGGACATATTTTCTCCGGGGAAAGGATAAAAATTGGTGGATATACAGCGAGAGTAGCGTTCTCTATGGTTCAGTACCATTGTTTTTTTTTAATTTTACTTTTTAGTCTTCAATATTTTGACAAATCCAAGATACTTTCAAGAATCTTTTGATGTTAATTTCTGTGGTTTATAGATAATATTTCCAAAAAAAAAACATGGGTACCATTGACACACCCCGGACACTTTCCTAGATATCTATACAAAAGCCGTGTTCTAACTACCAAATAGACAGAGTAGACACAGTCGTTTAGTATAGGTACTTTTTTTTGTCCAGAAATTCAACGATTCACGGGCATCTCGGACATACCGCTCACGCCGGAGTTTTTTTCCATTGTTTGCGTTTCTCTCATCAAAATATAATTATAAAATGCTCGCGACATTGTATTGGTTGTATGAAGATAAACTTTTATACCCACCTTCAAGAGACGGTGATATATATTCCCCGTCTTATGTCAAACGGAGAGTATTATAATCTATTTTTTTGGAGTCTATGCTTTTAAGCGGGAGTAGCGGCACATAATGTCTATGAAAAACGTCAATAGAAACATTTTCTCCTTTGATTTTATCCCTTTCCTCGATTGCCGTGCTATGTAAGGTAGAGAAGAGAAAATTATTTCCACTGAGAAGTGGATAAAAACGGGGGAAAGTTAATTTGTTCTCCCCCCATGCTAGGCCTGCTGTAAGAGCACAAAAGCGTAAAAACATAACTACATATCTGAATAAGCGGTTTCCGAACCGGCGAGCTCGAAGGTCCCGTAACTAATCAGTTGTTTGTTCGCCTTCGAGGTTCTTGCCGATTCTTCTCGAAGGTATATTCCGAATCGGTGGTAATTTTTCTAAATCATGATCATGGTGACGCTGAGGCCGGTAGAGACCAACGGCAAACATAATGGTTAAAAAAAAAGATTATGATTTCAACCAAAATGCTGAATTTAGTTAGTATATATTTATTTCAATTTTAGGAATGAAGTTAGCAAGACAACATTTCTTTATTCCGGGGCACAAAAAAAAAACAAAAAACACTCCTACCCTGCTAAACTTATTGCCAATAAATTATATATATATATATATATATATACTGTTGGAATGTGCTTATCATGGCTTTCAATTTGATACCCATATTGTAAAACACGAAGAAAATGTATTCTTTTTGCATTTGAAAATGAAGCCATACAAGAGCAATATTGAAAAAAAAAACGTTTTACTCGGGGGGATCTAACTATTCTAACGATACCCAATACGTCTAAATCTGTTCAGGCATTTAAAAGTTATGGTAGAATAAATAAGCTCACATACATATCCAGACATACAAACATACATGAATCCTAAAAACATTACACTCTTTTTTTGGGCAGTCGTGTAAAAAGTAGCCTTTGTCCATTATGGAATAGTAGAGCTATCAATCACTGAAATGATTTTCAGAATTGGACCAGTTGTTCCGGAGATAACTCTTATAAACATATACGAGTATAAACAAACAATCTACATTTACCTCTTTTTTATTTATTTATTTGTTATTAAGCACAGCCACATCACACATATTAAAACACTTAAATATAATAATACACAATATGCTATGCTGATATGCGTGACAAGTTCTGCGTAAATAACATCGACCACTTGTACTCGTAAACATAATAGAAAATAAAACTAGTTAAAAAAATAGAAAGGTTAAAACAGAAAATAAAAATAAGATGTTAGATAGAGGAACTGTGTTTGGGAAAAAAATATGAATTTAAATATTTTGCGTTTGAAAACTGATGTTAAAAAAATACATCTAATTCTTCTATTTTTGTAGAGAAATCATTGTATTCGTTTGAGATACGTGAAGAGGGGTTTTGTAGTCCAAGATTTGTGCGTGCGGCTGGGGTATGAAATGGTTTGTTAATTGGATATCGTGGATAGTTGTAGGGAACTGACAGGAGGAAAAGTTCTAGTAATTGACTACATTGTATATGTTATTGTGTAAAAAGGTTAAATCTGTTAATTTTCGGCGATCACGAAGTGATATCATATTGAACTTTACAAGGCGCTGGCTATAGGGATGTCTATGGGAGAAATCGGGTATGAGAAATGCAAGATGTCTAGTAAAAGAACGTTGTAAGCTCTCAACGCGTTGTGAGTGAATAGTGTAATAAGGACTCCAGACGACAGATGCATATTCTATTCTCTTTATAATATTAGCATAGATGTATTCGCTCCGTGATTCGGAGGGCAACTTAAACTGTCGGTCCCGGCTGTTATAGATTGACAACAGTCTTTAAAAGCTATGTCAAAGGCCCTCGGGCGGACCTGACAATCTCTGACACCAGAGGACAGCACTAACTCGTACGAAAAGCAAGCAAGTGTAGGTGTAGACTACTCCCGGCGTAAAAACAGTAATTCAAGTCTTAAGAAACACAAATGGCCGTAAACCGTAACACTGTTTAATTAATTACATTTTTGAGTTACCGCTTCTGATATTTGCTGCTATTATAGTCCCCTATAACCATTTTTTAGCTGCACGACCCCTTTGTTCTTTAGACACAGCTCGACAATTTTCCTCTCAAACACAGTGACAACGACATAACGAGACAATGGAGGGAGACAAACAAACGCCGTGGAAATATGTAAAACGAAAATATGTAAACGGTCAAATACGAGTAAATGGCAGCGCGCGTGGAATTGGGTTTGCTATAATGTGACAAGGAGACGGGCAAAAAACCCGAGAATGATGTAACTAGTCTAACCACAGAATATTAAATAGTATAAACTGTATATGAATTTCAGCTTATTTACTAGAGAACATTATAATTAAGAAAAGTGATACACAACACAATGCAACACGCTGCTGTAGTTGTCCAGAAGTTCAACATTTAAGAACTAGTAGTCCTGCGGACATAAACATTTATGCAAACAATCTAGCGGTGCACAGTAGCGCCATCTAGTTACCTTATTATAAAACTAGCATTAATAACCAAGGTGCTCCATCAATCCCTACCTAGAAGGTAAAGGGCTGATTCCACTGGTAGAAACATAAAAGTGAGCACTTTGAGGAGCTATTCTGCTCATCACGCCGAAGATCCTCATCAGATCTTCACCATTTTTTTATGAGACCAACTTAAAGTTACTACCTTTCAAATTTAAAAAGAACCATCGAAATCGGAACTAATAAGGCGGAGATATTCAGTTGCCCCTTTTTGCCCCTATTTGGAGGAAGTATCCCCAATCAATAATAAACGACAAACAAAAAATAATAAAAAAACGTCCAGATCGGTTGTACAATACGTCCTGAAGATGAGTACCAATAAAATGACAGATGAAAGAAAATTGGTTATACTTGAAGCACAACTAATTTGCTTGACTTGAGCTCGCTTCGCTCGCTCGGTCAAATATACGCATAAGTTAATCGTTCCAAAAATAAGAATACCAGGTAAGATAGTGATTAAACTCTACACAAGACTATAAAAAATACCTACGTGCGAGTTTAGACTCGCACATTCAAGGTTTCGTACTTCAAAGACACCTCTCTTCAACGGTATACATGATTCAGTCTTACTCTCGATTGCTTGGGCTTTAAAGCGAGGAAGTCATTTGTTGCGGACGTTTACGAAGCCACTTGAACTAGTAGATTATAAGGACACTGTCCACCAAAATGTATGGATGAAGAACGTAAAATTACGAAAAAAGTTAAGTACCTGACATACATAGAAACCTGGATGATAAAAATTAAGTGGCATTGGGCTGGCCACATAGCTCGTAGAATCAACAACCGTTGGGGAAGAAAGGTTCTCGAATGGCTGACACGGAGCGGAAGACAAAACTCAGGACCCCCCATGAGGTGGAATGAAGTCCTGGTGAGAGTCGCCGGGAGAAGCTTGATGCAAACTTCGAGCAACCTCTCGTGGCGTTCTAAAGTGCCCTATAAATCATAAAATAATTAAAACGTGTTGGTCAAAAATTCTGAGCGTCTACGGTGTTTGCTGTATTTGTCAGTGATGGAAACCTGCATTGACGACGTCTTTGACAAACAAGTTTGAAGGTTTACGAGTGTTTGTCAAACAAATGTCTGTCATCGCTTTGACGTCGTAGAAAAGAAAATTTACTATTCGTAGAAAACTTTGGCTTGATCGTTTACGGCATTATTTGATGTGAACGTAGAATATGTCAAAAAACTTTGATCGCTTAAAGGGGGGTCATAGGTGATGGTCTTCCGGATGGTGATGAAAATTACGGTACGATGGGAGAAGCGACGGAGACAAAACACGGCTTATTAAGTTCACTGTGTTCTTCTAGTATTAATCAGAAGTTCTCTAAAAAGAAAAGCGACAACTTGATAGCTTGATTTACTAAAGCTTTGTTTACCTTCAAATCAAACACGCAAACTCCATTGTTCGACTAACTTGGACAGATTTCCCTACTGACCGTCCGGAGTTGGTCTGCAAGTTTCCAACATGCATCAATATTGACGTCCATGTTGTTTGTCCTCCAAACTTCATTAAATTATGAAGTTGCCAACAAATGATGATGATGTATCTTGCTTGCTTGCTTGTCGTATGAGGTAGTGCTGGTCTCTGGTGTCAGAGTTTGTCAGGCCGCCCGAGGGCCTCTTACATGGCTTAAGGACTGCTATTAATCAATAACTAATAGCATAATTGACGACCGGTTGGTCTCGTGGCTAGAGATCCTGGGTACGAAATCGTACGGTCGTGGGTTCGAATCCTGCAAGGTGCAATCATTTGTGTGATGAGCAGAAATGTTTGTTTCCGAGTCATGGATGTAATATACTTATCTATGTATGTTAATCCGTTATCTAGTGCCCATAGCACAGGGTATCCTAGTTTGGGGCTAGATAATTGGTGTGGAAATGTCCCGAATATATTATATTATTATTATTAACTGCCGGGACCGACAGGTAAAAGATAACGTGCCCTCCGAAAAAAAAAAAACGCCAGTAAGCGTAATTTAAAATCTTTGGCAGCAACGTCCGTTGTGCTTTTTGACCAAAGACAACTGCGTTATTACTGACGTACTTGACAGACTTGTTATTATTTCGTTTCCACGGCAACATTTCATTCCGTTTCTTACAGCGAGTAATCGATACTTTTGCAAATTTTTGATACCTTGGGTTACATTATTGCAATGTTGATAGGGAACTCAAATTTTTTCAAAAATAAAATGCTGCCCATGTTACTCGCTGATAAAGTAGCTTTCAGTAGGTGAAAGAACTTTTAAAATAAGGTTCAATTTTTTTTAGTTTATTTATTAAAAACAAACATACACACTAATCAAATCTTTCCTCTTTACACTATTAGTGTAGATTAGTGTAGAAATAGGCAATGCCACTGTCGTACCTACTCTATATTTACTTGAGGTTATGTTGTTATTGCTGTTACGTCATTTCTTAAGATTGATCGCTCATCGGTATTATTGTCGCAATAATAAGAATAAGCAATTTTCTGACACGACTAAATAAGTCTTTTGATGACATAGACCGTAAAAGATGGCTTATGTTATGATATGAGTCAAGATTGGAGAACACAAAGAATTGTTTTCCTGGTCTATATTCTAGAACAAAAAAATGGTGAAAAGCTGAAGCTAAAGGTAACTATACTCGTACGGTACGTACTTACAATGTTTTAATTATAATGTGGTTTTACTCATATAAAAATCTTATCTTATCAGAAGCACAGCGTAGTAAATCATTTTGCTAGAAATAAACAGTCAACAATAATAACAGTAACAGTAATATCGAGTGCGCACTTCGAAGTACGATCTAGCTTGTGAAATCCAGATAGATGAGCGATACCTCTACTGATATCAAGTTTCAAGTTTGTAGTACAGCATCTCCTACGATGACCTATAATAAAAACTACCTCGTAACAACCGATACATCCGCGCAATTATCGCATCGTCGATACAGCGCACGAGCGTTAATCATCCCGTGTACAAGCCGCCTCACACCACGCGTTATGGGCTCTTTGATGTGGCTTCGATTTATAAATCGAGTTATGTGCCATCGAATCGAATGGCACTTCTCGATGGCATATTTGCTCACAGAAATATTGAAGGGATATGAGTCCCGTCGTATTTTCCTTCACAGCCGAACGATATTTTAGGAAATAGGGCAGCCGGTACGATAGTTGTCGACGATTAATACTCAGTCAACTAAATTTTTAGGATTCGATTATTATTGATATCAAATCGAATAAAATCGATATTATCCATCTCTAATATACATCACGAAATTCCAAATTAAATGCACATACATAATTAATTCACCGGGTATTTTATAGTTTACTGTTATTCTTCGTACATTAACACCAAGAAAACTTCGCCCACAAAGATAAACAAGGTTTTATTAACACATTTTTAGACGTCAATTTGTAAAACATTTTTATTATGTAATAACAAATTATAATGGTAAAGAAAACTCTAAATAATGTTCAAAGTGTTGAAGCTTTACCTCTAATCTAACGATCTTTTTACGATATTGTATAGAAGTTTAGATTTTATGGTCCACAATGTTATTTTTGTTGCTGCTATAAAGCCAAAACGTTTGAGAACTTTTTAAGCGTTTTTTTTGTAGCGTAAAGTTTGTAAGTGTCATCGCATTACACCATACATACGTTAGTATCCCTATAGGCAATAAAGTTAAAAGACGAATTAAAGTTAGTGACATACTTTTCTTAAAGTGCTCTCATCTTCAGATCTCAGACTCAAAATTTTACAGTTGGTAAAGTAGCTCTCTGAAAACTGGACTGGATCTAGAGAAACTTAGTTTCTGTTAAAAGAAAATGGGAAAGCTGCGAAAGACGTTACTTTCGAGTTCAGAAGAAGCAATTGTAGGACAAGTAGAGTCGGCCCCCCTTCGTAGACGCCCTAGAGACATCTTGAGCGATCCGGACGATGAAATCGCTGCCGCAGTGCAGGCAGCGATTGATTCGCCCACTCCGTCATCTTCACCATCTTTCAACACAATTAGACACAGACACCGACCTCGCCGGATGCGAGGTCGAAGGTCCCGTAATTAATTTCGACTTTATTCGCCTTCGAGTTTCTTGCCGATTCTTCTCGAAGGTGTATTCCGAATCGGTGGTCAGTTATGCAATTCATTTAAAGGGCTCCAGCCATTTCATGAGGGCCCTCTCGATCACTACCTAACAGTAGAGATCGAGGGGTGTTTAGTTAGATACTCCCCAAGTAATCAATGGCAACTGTCCAAGCCGAGGTTCGTACCCCCTGGGTGCCCTATAAGTTCTATAAAACAGGACGATAACTGCAATTGCAAATTGGAGAGGGCTAGTTCTCTGAAGGACGAAATTCGTAATAAAGTGATCTGACAGAGAACCGAGGCAACCGACATAGCTCAAGGATAAGCAAGCTGAAGTGTAAGTGGGCTGGTCACATTTCCCGAAGAGCATTGGTTAAACGAGTTGTAAGTGGAGACCAAGTTTAGGTAAACTTAGTAGGTAGGACGCGCTCTTTGGCTAGGTGGAGTAACGACCTGCTAAATGCAGTTGGCAGAAACTGGATGCAGAAAGCTGAAGAGCGAACACAAACGGCATTGGGGGAGTTCTACGTCTAGCAGTGGACAAGTATACAGTGTAGGCTGATGATGTATATACAGTGCACCTAGAGAAGTTTGTTCTACGGAACCATGTCGTAGATTTTAGAGCTAAGAACAACTACGTTCAAAGTTTTTCAAAAAACCCATAGGTTCACGACACGGGAAAAGAACTCGGTCAATTTCCTTGAAAAAAATTGCATGGTGTCTTATTGCACAAATAGCCCATTCTAAACAACCCACAAGAACGAAGCGTTACGCTTCTTCAAATATTATAAGAACTGCAAAGGAGTGGAATGCCCTGCCCTCGTCAGTGTTTTAGGTAAAATATAACCCAGGTGTGTTCAAGTCAAGAGTGAATAGGTATCACTAGGCAAGCGTGCTACACCTTCGACCACATCATCGGTTCCCATCAGGTGAGATCGTGGTAAAACGATTGCCAATTCTGTAATAAAATAATAATGTAATTTAGGTGTAAATGGCAGTTCAAATTCAAATATTTATTGCATTCTTCATACTTGTTAACAAGCATAAACATATGAAATAACAGATCATTATGGACCCTGTCGGGCACAGTAACTAGAAGGGAGCATGAGTTATACTATAAGGTTAGATCGTACATTATTTATATAACATTTTAATGTTATTAAGGACTAATAACATTTTTCAATTCCATAAAGTTTTAATTTAGTGACAAATACATTTTCCTTTTAATTTTCTTTTATACTTTTAGGGATGTGGTTATACATTTTTATCGACATTGCATAAGTGCTTGTGGTGTGCTTTTTCATTTTAGAGTTTGGAAGCGCTAATCTTGTATAATTATGAATTAAGAGAGCGAAACTGCATACAAAGATTTTGAAATATATTGAATTAGAGATCAACTACATTTGTATAGGATTTTAACCCTCAATAACATGTCAGTCTGTGAGCTCGTAAATTTCCCAGTCACATTTAGATAGTTCGAAACAGCTTGAAAGAGCATAATGAGTTTACTACCGTTTTAATGATTCGAAAATAATCTTTCCCACCTTACGTTCGAGAATTCAAATTTATAACATTTACCGACCGGCGCGCGGCTCCTTTTAATATGAAACACGTTTGCCTAATATATCCAGTTAATAGCACCCCTTCAGCCCTTTGAGGGGACCTCGTTTGGTAACTAATTATAATTCAGTGGAACAACCCAGAGGGGTGTAGTGCCCACTGATGCACGTTGGCTAGAATGTTTCGTCAATATTGGTTTTTAATATATAATCGAAAATATTCATTGGATTTTATAAATATAAATTCCATTAATATGAAACGATTAGTGTGCGGTATTATTGAATTACTAGCTGTACCCGCGGCTTCGCACGCGTGGTCATTTCTCTAGGTACGAGTAAAAAGTACTCCGTGTACTATTCCAAGATCTAAAATACCAATATATCAACATTTGATCAAAGTTCCTTCAGCACTCAAAAAGTTTTTTATCGATTGCTCGGCTTCTACTCATAGGATTGAGATACCAAGTACCCCAGTTTTTAAAACTAACCCTAACTATCCAACAGTGAAAATAGTTTTTATGTGATGCGCGAACAAACATACAGACAAACAAACAAACAGACAGACACGATTTAAAAAAATTGTTATAATCTTGTTCAGTAGCTTATTTTAAGTACACTGGAGCATAATTTTTTTATTATCTTCTTCGTACAGACTATTTCGTTCCTATTGCTTTATTATAAGTATAGATAGATAAACAGTTTTCTTGGCACATGGGTCGTTATCTTGCTTTATAAAGTTTACACGGGTAATTGTGTGTAATGATCATTAGGTACTCGTACTTTTAAAATTAACCAAGCAACTAAACCGAAGGAATTAGGCGACGTTAACATTTTGTAGTATTATCTTATCATTGTTTGTGTCATTAGTACCTACTGTGGTTATAGTTAACCAGGCCAGCTCTATTAGTGGACGTAACGTTTATTATACTACGAGTAGAAATTATGGATTCGAACGTCTACTACACAGGTGTCCTCCTTTTCCACTTCTATTACAGCTTGTATATACACGTTTATTCAGTTTAGCATTGAATAACTACATAATAATCCATACCAATTTATAAAAGTGAAACGTTGTCTGTTTGTTTGGGGAGCTTTCACGCGATAACGGCAGGACGGATTTTGATGAAACTTGGAATGGAGATAGCTTATACCCTGGAATAAAACATAGGATACTTTTAATCCCGGAAAATTGTAAGTTTCCACGGAAAAACTGGAAAAAAGTTAATTACTCGCTGTAAGAAACTGTTGCCATGGAAACGAAATAACAAGTATGTCAAAAAACATTAAGAGTGGTGCTATACCAACTTTTGCATTGGTTTTTAATATCCTAGAAGAACATAGGATGCTTTTTTTCGCGATTAACAGTAGTCCACGTGGACGAAGTCGCGGGCGGGAAAACTAATATTACAATACAAACAAATACCAAATGATATAATTGATGAATCGTAAAAACCTATTCAAATGGTTCTCTATCTCTGTACCTCAATACTTGTTACTGTAGGTAGTACTCCTGCAAATATACTAAGGAAATGTTACATTGGAAGCAAACCCAAGACAATACCTCAAAAGCCACGCAGCATCTGCGTTTTATCTCGCCCGCATCCCATTCACTTGTTCATCCCGCCCGGATACAAAGTCGCCGGTCGTCGGCGGTTATCTCGCTCCTTCTAATTCGTTCCGCCAATGACCCGCGCGCGGGTTGATTAAAGAATTAATAGCTACCCACTACCCAACCCTCGGGCCCCGGGGCGGAGTCGTGACTAAAATTTGTCATAGGGCTAATGCAGGGGTTGGCACTTTTTGCGGGTTTAGTCGCTAGTTGGAAAGATTACAGTGCAAAGAGTCTGCTGACTCAGTGAACCCTAAGTTTACTACGTAGTAATCTTTTCATTTAGAAATTCCTCTATTTGTATTGCCGTCGGAGAAAGCAAACAAACTACAGCTTTTGAAGGGGCGACGCTATGGTGGAACATCCACGTATAAACATACATACATACTGTTAATGTATATGTATGTATGTGTATAGATATAAGCATATATATACATAGCGTCGTCCGTATTGGTCCGATTTTGACCAGCGAGGTATCAATCGATTCGTCTTCCATGTATACCAATGTCGTGGCGGTATCGTAGAATTGATCATTTCATGAATTGTCGGGCATTTCGTGAAATGGTTCTATTTCATCAACGTTTAATAATATTTCAATCCACGTTTGACCATATCATGAAGTAGCCGTGCGTTTAGCTGTTCATATCGTCAAACGCTAATCATTAAATCATCAGGCCAAACCAATTCATAATGACACCAAAAATTACAAGTTTTTTTTTTATGATATGGCTAACAATTTCAAGAAATGATCAAATTTGTGATATCGGTACGACATAATAGTGACATGGGCTAGAACTAAGCGGAGCAAAAAAAGTGCGATATCTTCAAACTAACAACTATTAAGTAAATAAAATTCAAAACTAAAACCCGACTAAGATCTTAGTGGACTAAAAAGTCACAAATAAGATTTCTAAAACGTTTGAAAATTATTGTTTGTGACTTTTTAGTCCACTAAGATCGTAGTTTTCAGTTTTTGAACTCATACTTTTATTTCCGTCTTCCGGTCCTGGTCGCTTTTCGAGAACCTTTCTTTACCAACTGCTAACGATTCTACGAACTACGTGGCCTCTCATTGCCACTCCAATCATTCACTTGTGTCTCACTGCTCACACTTGTAACAAACATTAACGATCAATTTATGTTCTATTTTACGTAACAAAAAGCTCTCTCAAAACAACGACCAGAGCTTACCGAGCCGTCTCCTAATTTGCTCTCTAATATCCAAGACGTGACACACAGCACATTAGGCGGCAGCCGCGAAGTCACGGCTAAATCTAATACACATTTACATTAGACGTAATGGCACGTAGAGCGAACAATTTCATCCGTTCATTAGGCTAATGGCCGCGGGGAAATAATTCCTCGATACAAACCATACGTGCTAGCTTTTTCCTGTAGTCTGGATTGGGTTAGCCACGCGCTCAGTACACATGTACTTGGTACCTGGGGTGCGGATAATATGAACTACATGAAGTTCGAGGAACTTACGAAATTATTGTTGACCCGCGACGAATTCTACTCACTCTAAAATTAAACCTAAAGACGTAAAGGTAGGCAACATTAAAACAAGGCTTTTTTAAGCAATATACGGTAAAGTAACTGCGCCAAATTATGAATTTGATGAACACATGGAAACATTAAAACTACAAGAAGGCTTTCGACAGTATCGAGCACTGGGCCGTGTTCCACTCTCTCCATCGTTGCGGGATAGATGGGAGATATGTGAATTATACGAGTCGGCCAGCATGCAGGTACGATTGCACGAGCTTACGGAACCCATCCCTATTAAGCGTGGAGTACGTCAAGGCGACACACTTTCTCCTAGGCTCTTCACTAATGTCTTGGACGACATTATAAAGACTCTCAATTGGGATGAAAGAGGAGTCAATATAGACGGGAAAAAATAACGCACTTTGTTTTGCAGATGATCTCATATTGATAGCAAAAAATATAACCAAAATACAAGGCATGCTTTCCGACTTACAGGAAGCGTCTCTGACTATCGGCCTAAAGATGAACGTGTTCAAAACTAAGATCATGGTGAGTCATCCTATACAATCACCCAACATTATTGTGGGAGGCTGCCTAATAGAGGTGGTGGATGATTATATTTACCTTGGACTTAGTTTGTCCTTTGGACGAGAGTCGCAGGGAAAAGAGATCGCAAGGCGTATTCAATTAGGATAAGGTCGTACAAAGAACTGGAAGACGTCTTCAAGGCTAATATACCGCAATGTCTTAAAACAAGGGTCTTCAACCAAAGTGTGCTGCCTACCCTCACTTATGGTGCCCAGACGTGGACGCTCACAAACGAAAACATGCACAAAATAAAGGTAGCACAACGAGCCATGGAGCATGCCATGCTCGGCATTTCATTGAGATACCGAGTACGAAATGTGGAGATCCGACGCCGGATACGAGTGTGTGATGTCGGGAAACGCATCACAGAATTCAAGTGGAGAGGTGGACCAAACCTTTAACGGAATGGAGGCCTAGAGGACATTCTAGACCAGTTGGCAGACCACCAGCGCGATGGGTGGATGACATCCGAATTGTAGGTTAAACATGGTGTAGGTTGGCTCAGCAACCGGTCAGAGTGGCGCAATAAAGAAGAGGCCTATGTCCAGGCAGTGGAGCCGTATTGATGATGGGAATATTCCGACAAAATTCATCATTTATATCCACTACCTACACTATTTATATTTACTATTTTCTTTTCCTCTGTAGAGAAAGTATGAGACATTCTAAATATATACTAATAATAAATCGGTAAGTACCAAAAAATCAGTACAATGAAGATAATTTAAAAAAAAATGCTCTATCGTACTTAAAGTAGACTACTGAACAGGAATATAACATTTTTAGAAATCGTGTCTGTCTGTTTGTCTGTATGTTTGTTCGCGCATCTCGTAAAAACTACTGGACCGATTGCGCTGCGGTTTTATCTGTTATATAGCTTAGTACTGGTGAACTTGGTATCTAAATCAAACGAGAAGAAGTCGAGCAATCGATTAAAAACCATTTGACGCCTGAACAAATTTTGATGATATTGGTACTTTTGGTTCTTGAATAACACATAGGATCCTTATATTCCAGAAACATGACCACGCGGGCACAGCTAGTATGAAATACGACTATGTTCTTCTAATTCTAAGGACTCGGTACTATGAGAGCTCGAAGCCACGTGTAACACATAACAGTTAGATGTCAGATTCTAACTCAATTTAAATAACAAATACACAAGACGCAAGTATATAGAACCACAAAGTTTCCTGTGAGACGTGACGATACATATCGTACCCGAAGTTGTGGTACAAACAAGGAGGCTTAGAAAAAGGCGGAGTCTATACAGCCAAACAACTGAGTGAAGCATAGCAAATGGTGGCGTATGTGTGCGTGAGAGATATTTTTTTTACCAAACTGCGCAACGCAAAATCAGGTATGTTTTTTATCAGCCTATGTATGTCTGTTCCTTATATAGAACAAAACGATCGGTTGGTCCCGTGGATAGTGATCCTAGGTACGTAATCAAACGGTTGCGGGTTCGATTCCTGCAAGGTGCAATCATTTGTGTGATGAGCAGAAATGTTTGTTTCCGAGTCATGGATGTTATAACATTCGTATATATGTATGTTTATCCGTTATCTAGTACCCATAGTACAGGGTATCCTAGTTTGGGGCTAGGTAATTGCTGTGGAATTGTCCCGAATATATTTATTATTATTATTTATTTATTATAAAAGCATGGACCGATTTTGATGATTCTTACGTCAATCGATTTGTCTTAATCATGCGAGTGCTACTAAAGACATGACAGTAATCAAAATTCAATATGTCGACAACCAAACGCCGTATTGTGAAAAATAAAAACAGAAAGTCGACGAATTCTGTTGAATAGGTATGGGAATTTCGAATTACCATTTAGGTTCCAAAACGATTTACTTAAAGTTGGTTAGCAACCATTCTCACATTTTTTTAGTTTTGTTCACAGTCTGTTTTTCTGTTATGTTTTTCGATTAAGTAAGTCTTGTTTGTGTTTTTTAGTTGATAGACAATTTCATCACAAAAGACTGCATTGTTTTTGATTTTCCGTGAGAGCTTGATAAAATGAACACGACTAACAAGGTCGAAATCTTGCTGTGATGGCGAACGGCTTGATGGTGTAAGTGTGCGTGAGGCTTGTGCGTGAAAGCAGATCAGCATAGCTTGGGTGCTTCACTTTCGATTTGGCGGTGTGGAATCCGTATTTTTTTAACATTCTTGGTCACAACTTGATACACTCTAACGTCTCTAACTCACGGCTAATATGCAAATCTCGATACCGACGGTAACAAAGTTTCAAGTTGCCATACTTCGTACATAAACCTTAGTTAAGTTTGGTGGGCGATAATTTAAGGATCGGAATATTTGTGTAAATCACGAGGCTGGGCTAGGCTGTTCTTATTTGTTATATTTGGAAGTAAAAAGACCGTGAGAATCGTGACCTTACTTTTTTTAATTCTTCACAATGTAAAGCCACAACAAGATCATCTTCATTTCTTTAAATATATTTTCAATCGTGCAGAGAGAGTTAGAGGGGTCAGAGGGGGGGGGGGGGGGGGGTGTTAGATAGAAAGCTATTCTGGGGCTACATGAGCGCAGGGGATCAGAGTCAAGCCATATATTTCATTTTGTAACTTAATGTACTTTAATAACTGTACAAAATAGGCAATAGCATGCAGAGAAAAGAATCCTTCGGCTGTACTGTAACTAAGGAAGATATTTCCCCAACAATTGGTAATTCTGCAGGAGCGGCTGGTGTAAAAAAACAGTGGTTCAAAAGAGGCCAAAGTGGACCACATGGTTTAAGAACGCTCCCACATCAACAGTGTCAACTGTCAATACTACAGTTCCTGTGAACTATCATCCTTTTCCAAGAGTCCTAAGTAAAATGGTCATCTATATTCGATCCGCAGGCATGGCAGATGCCGTCATATCCGATATGGCGACACTTGGCAGCTGCATAAAACTCCAATATGACCGCTGTTGGGGCTCCGCAGACGGCCGATTAGTTCTAACAGGCGTCGGTTCGGTTCGGATATTGGAATAGAACTCAGTTTTATGACGGGGTTAATGTGGTGTTATGGGGATATCCAAGCATGAGCGTGATGAGGCTTCGGGGACTACAGCGATAACGTTACGCCGTTTGGTAAATAAATAAAGTAGGAAAAGATATCAAAGCAGACACAATGTTGCATAGCTCATAGCACAGCGTATTACTTGGATTTATTTAAAAGCTTTTAGTACACTTGCAATGTTTGTATGTGTTTGTTGAACCACTTCCTCTTATCCTACGGAGTTGTTTTTTTTTACATGTTGGTTCAGTTCTGATGACCATGCATTTATATGGTAAGCATGACCTGAATCGGCATCCAGGATTAGCTCCAGATAAAGGAAATCTTCAACGGTCAACAGCGCAGACAAGACATTTTGTGTACTCATTTTATTATGATAGCCGGTTTTAAGTTTTTCCGTGACATAGTTTCTGCACTAAGGGTTGGGTCCTGAGTAGGGAACATCTCAAAGGTTAAAAGCACAAACACGAATAATGTATACGCATTTAATGATATCCCGTTCTAAGTTTCACTATGTTTTCATTAATTAACTTATTATGATGGGTATCTTTGTGTCTATTTTGAAGTTAAATTCAATATCACCATTGAAAAGAACTCGTTAATCCCTCAGACCGCGTCCAGGGACAATCTCATAGTTCGCAAACACTTAATGGACTTTAACTCCTTTGAGGGCGAGTTTCCTTCGTTCGGATGTGAGCCAATTTACGAGAGCCTTGGTTGAGTTAGCTTTGATAGTGTTTAGGGTATTACAGAAGACGCAGCTCTAACATTATCGTAGGCAGACTACGATTTGGGAGAATGACTTAAACCAATAACTAGTAGTTCTGCGAACAGTAGACATCGCGAGCACAAACTTTTTTGCAACAATCTAGCGGTGCACAATAAGCTATCTAGTGACTTTGTTGTAAAACTAACATTAATAACCAAGATGCTCCATCAATCCCTACCTAGTAGGTAAAGGGCTGATTCCACTGGTAGAAACCTAAAAGTAAGCAATTTACTGAATTTTTAGGAGATATTCAGCTCATCACGCCGAAGATCCTCATCAGATCTTCACACCAAATTTTTATGACACCAACTTTCAATTAAAAACAGAACCATCGAAATCGGATGTCATAAGGCGGAAATATTCCATAGCCCCTTTTTTGCCCGTTTTGGAGGAAGTACCCCTCTAATTCAAATTCCCCGAGGATTATGAAAATTCAAAAGATTGTAGATGAGTACCAACAAACTAACACACGAAAGCAAATTGATTGAACCCGAAGCAGAGACATGAACTCGCTTCGCTCGCTCGGTCAATTAGGTTCCAAAAGATTTTTCAGGGTACAGTACATACCTACATATTGGTTAGTTTTGATTGTTGTGAAACGCACGATTGATGTCACAAGCCACAAGCGAAAGAGATGATCTTTGAACAGGCATGGTCAAAATAAAGACCGACTCTAGACTCAATGCAAATAAATTTTCGAATCTCTATTGCCGAAGGTACGGTCAGACAATCCCAATAAAAACCTCGGCTTCACTTCAAACATTAAGACGTCCATCCATTGATAGGGTCAAACGTCAATTAAGGACGATTTAAATAGTAACTTGGTATTTGATTGGGGGAATTGGGGGGGTATTAAAGTTCCGGCGATTTGATTCTCAGGTAAGTCCCTAAGCAATCTGTAATTTAACTCAATTTGTTATTTTAGATTTTGTGATTGATTGTCTTAACAAGTCTATTATTATAACTCAGAATATCAATTAGCTGGAAAACCCTATAAGAAATCGATAGTCACATCACCAGGAGTGAATGATGTGTCTTAATAAGCTCATAGTTACGAGTACTTTGTGATTCAATGAATATCATCATCGGGTGTCATCTTCATATTGAAGTTTGAAGGTCATTATGTAAAATTTCTTGCGATCTTGCGAAGTCATCCAACCATACACGACGTGAATATACTTATTCTTAGGTATCTTGCCCTTAAGGATCAATCTTGGGAATCCGTATTGAGACTCTCTTTGCAGATGTCCAAAAAAGACCACCTTCCATCTCATTAAGGTCGTCAATAGCTCTCGGTTGCGATGAATCAACATCAGCTCAACAATTGAAATAATCACTTTTCTCAGAACCAATCTTCATCTTTGATCACACAAAATAGACAAACTGTTTTTACAAGCATGTAACAAAGACACATATGGGACATTACATTACAAAAATCATAACAGTACAGATGAAGACGTCGACAATAACTGTAAGCCTCGAGCGAAAGAAATCTACACCCCTCACAAAGAGATGGCTTCGGAATCGTCACAGGGGTGGAATAAACCCCGTTATCACCGCTTACTCGTGACGTCACGGCCAAATCGACAACTAAACATAACGACTGATAAGGATAATAGAAATTTCCAAAAGGGTGTTCGTGCAATTTAGGGAAACCGTCCTTTGGACATAGGTTTGGGTTGGAAACTGTTAGTTATTGTCTGCGTGGTTGGGAAATGGATGTTAAATAAAAATGATCAGATGACGAAACTAATGCAATTAAGTTCTTATATTATTATGATTTTAGCATTAACGACTACTTAACGCGCTGAGGCAACGATGATGCGTGTTAGAGTTCCACAAATAGAACTTATATTGTTCAATATTCGACTAAAAGTAGTAATCTATTAAGTATAAAACTAACTTCGTTCTTTCTTTCTTTCTTTTTCTAAGTAAAAACTACTAGACCGATTGCGATGCTATTTTCACTGTTGGATAGCTTAGGGTTTACACTTAAAAACTGGGGTACTTGGTATCTCAATGCGATGATTAGAGGCTGAGCAGTCGATAAAAACTGTTTGACGTCTGAAGGAATTTTGATCAAATGTAGTTATATCGGTATTTTATGACTTGGTAGTACATAGAGCACTTTTAACCTAGAGAAATGATCACTCATGCGTAGCCGCGGGTATAGCTAGTACTTATAATAAAACAAAATGTACGAAAATGTCTGTACAAAGAAGATAATTAAAAAATTAAAGTCTAGGGTACTTAAAATAAGCTACTTAACAACAATATAACATATTTTTTAAATCGTGTCTGCCTGTATGTTTGTTTGTTCGCGCATCACGTAAAAACTACTGGATCGCTTGCGATGCAGTTTTCACTGTTGGATAGCATAGGGTTTGACTTTAAAACTGGGGTACTTGGTATCTTAATCCGATGAGAAGAAGCCGAGCAATCGATAAAAACTTTCTGACGGCTGAAGGAATTTTGATCAAATGTTGGTGTATGTATTATTTTAGGTTTTGGAATAGAACATAGAGTACTTTTTTTTTATCTAGAGAAATGACCACGCGAGCAAAGCCGCGGGTACAGCTAGTAGCGGAATAGAGTGATTCTGAGTGTAAGTTCCAGTAGAACACAATTAACAGTTTTTTTTTAATGAGTGCGCCTCATTCTTACAAAGCTTCCAAGCTCCTACTGATGTACACCTACTGTGTATACAATTTAATTAAATGCTAGCACAGGCACCCGGAAAATGAGGGATATCACATCCCATGCAATTATGGCGTTACTTCACGTACAGTAGTAGCGAACATCTGTAACAGCCTATACCTATCTACATTTGTAGGCTGTTGTTCAGTGCATAGTGAGGGAAGATGCAAGACGATGTTATGGCTTACGCGAGTTTATATCCCGTCAATTTTCGAGAAGGCTAGCTTAATAGCCAGCATAATGCTACTTGCGTACGAAGAATCTGACAATACAGCGTCATTCCATAAAAAAAAACAAATTAAACAAACTTCAAATTGAATTACAAAAATATGCAACTGTACTCAATGCAATGGTGCTCAAAATAGGTACTCAAAGTAGAAGTCCTTATTACTACTTACTTATTAGTCCAACGACCGCTGTTTTTACCCGAATGCCCAAAAAAGGAGTGTAATGTTTATAGGGTTCATGTATGTATGTGAGTTTCTTTATTCCACCACTAGCTGTACCCGCGTGGTCATTTCGTTAGGTTAAAAGAACTTTATGTACTATTCCAAGACCTAAAATACCAATATACCAACATTTGATCAAAATTCCTTCAGCCGTCAAAAAGTTTTTTATCGTTAAGTCGTTTATCATTAAGTCCTCCCTTGTATACTATTTTTGTGCAAAACACAATAATTATAGAAGTAAATAAATAAACTTTGCAGAATTAACACGACTAACAAGGTCGAGATCTTGCTGCGATGTAGCGGCCGATCGGCGTAACATGGTGTAAGTGTGTGCGTGAGGCTTGTGCGTACGAGCGGCTCGTCATATCTTGGGTGTTTCACTTTCGATTTGATCCTGTCTGTTTTTATACTTTCTTGGTCTCATCATGGAAAATAACCTGATTTTGATCTGTCTGTCTGTACTGAAGTGGAAATTGAGATTACTTCTACTTAAAGCGAACTTGGAATTATATTACAAGTCGCCGTACGAAATAACCCCGAGTTACGAGAAAAGTACGCACTGAACTTTGTGCAAATTCCTATCCATATTAAATAGTACCTACTTCTTAAAAGGATAGGGCACCCGGCTTCTACAGGTTTCGCCTTAAATTTTCCGTGAAATTTGTGTTTTAGGAGAAAACGTTTCTACCATACTAAACCATAACCAAATCCAATTACCCTGCTCTTTTTTATTAATCACAGAATAAACTAAGTTTATAGCATTTTATTTTTATCAAAAGTTACACCAAAAAAATGAACGATATTTTTTCGTAACATATCTCTCAAGTTCGTGTACTGTTTAAATGAAAAATAATCATAAATTAAGATAAAAAGAAAAGCTATAAACGTAGTTAATTCTGTGAGTAATAAAAAAGGCCAGGGTAATTGGATTTGGTTATGGTTTAGAATAGTAGAAACGTTTTCTCCCAAAACACAAATTTCACGGAAATATTCCTGTAGAAATCGCGTGGGTTCCCTATCCTCTTAACCGTGCCAAACTGTAAAGTTGTGTTCAACATGAATTTATAAAAGGAAAGCTCCCGACGGCTCTAGACTTGATATAGTATTTTAGAGTCGTTATTTATTTCAGGCGAGAGGGCTATATTTGCATATTTGAAGGTAGGTGTGTAGACGTTGAAAATAGCACTATTCGACATTCTACTTCTTACATTATGTAAGCAGGAGTTACATAGCAGTTACACTACATCTATATGTAACTGACTAGCTGTGCCCGCCGCCTTCGCACGCTTTGTCATTTCTCTAGGTTAAAAGTACTATTCCAAGACCGAAAGTACCAATATACCAATATTTGATATATCGATTGTTCGGCTTCTAGTCATCGGATTGAGATACCAAGTACCCGAGCTAAGTCAAACCCTAAGCTATCCAACAGTGAAAACCGCATCACAATCGATCTAGACGTTTTTACGTAATGCCAGGGCGGTCGCACTCCGCAAAAAGTACAAATACTTCGGGGCCGTAATATTGGGGTTCATTCAGTAGAGTGTCAAGCGTGCGCTCGATGAGTCGCGCGCCGTGTGCTTAACGATAAATTACCTACTTACGTAAACTTACGTAAAGTTTTTCTCAAATATTATTCTTTTCTTCATTATGAATACCAAGGAGAAACCTAGAAGGTACTGCATCGCATTCGGTCTGTCAAATCTCGTAAATACCATACCGACCATATCTTAAATACCATACCGACATTTTATTACATAGGTAGCCATTTCTTTTTCATTCATTATTAAGCATCGAAGTCAGACAGGCACCTTTTATTCATCAAAGTGTAACCTATTATGATATAATCAAATAATAAGGTAGGTACTAGGTCTATTCTGATAAGAATGTCATTATACGTAGTTAATAGAACTATCAACATTTATAACAACAAGAAAAAAAAAGAAAAAAAAAAGTTTATTCGGTTACAATATCCAAGTCATATTATATCACAGAATAATTACTAGTGCAAGTACCTAGTCATATCTTGATACAACCCTACCGAGCGTAAAAGTGACAGAGCGATTCTGAAACGATTAGAGCAATGGAAGCTCTCGCGCGTTGTGATACGGTACATTCTAGCCTGCACGCAATGGGTGAGCGCCTTCTAGGTAAATGTAATTGAAATCTCGCAGCGCTGTGCGAGTTAAATTGCACTTTAATGCGTTGTAGCGAGAGTTGCTATGTATTTAAATGACTTTACTCAGTTAGCCTTCCGTACTTGTACTATTATTTATTTACTTGTACTATTATTTATTCTGTGGTAATGCAGGAACAAATATACATACAAACAAACAAACGGACAAAGAGACTGACACGATTTAAAAAAAGTTATATTCTTGTTCAGTAACTTATTTTAAGTAACCATGACCATTTTTTTTTTTAAATTTCGTCTTTTTCGTTCTATTGCTTTATTATAACTATAGATAGATGGTCTATCTGTGGTAGTAGCCCGAGCCAAGTTGCAGTATCAACTTTATTATAACTATAGATAGATGGTCTATCTGTGATAGTAGCCCGAGCCAAGTTGCAGTATCAACTTTATTTTAAGCTTTTATAATGATGAGACTTTAGTATGTTAGGATGGTTGGATTGATGTAGGCATATATTTAGATCAAATCTTGCATATTAAAAGTGGATCACTTTTTCATATATTTTATACATAACCGATGATACTGCTTTATTTTGACAAGGATGCAGTCTTGAATGACAGTATACAAAATAACTTCTCGGTGTACCGTGTTGGTACTTTAGACAGCTTTGGGTTCATTTTGCTTGCTTGCTTGTTGTATGGGGTAGTGCTAGCTTATGGTGTCAGTAACTGTCAGGGCCTCTGACATGGCATAACGACTGCTATTAATTAATAACAGCCGGGACCGACAGTTTAACGTGCCCTCCGAAGCACGGAGCGATGGAAAAGCATAAAAAACTTAGAAAAGTCATTGGTGTGGAGCCTAGGATCGAACTCTGTATCGTTTGATTCTAAGTCACACTAGTATACCTCTAGGCTACTTCCTTCAACTAAGCGACTACTTTTTAGGTTGCTTTTAAAAAGCTTGTTGCTTTTAAATCCTTACCAATATATAAAAGTGAAACGTTGTCTGTTTGTTTGTTTGTTTGTTTGTTTGGGGAGCTTTCACGCGATAACGGCGGGATGGATTTTGTGTGAAATTTGGAATAGAGATTGCTTATACCCAAGAATAAAACATAGGATACTTTTTGTCCCGGATAATTAAAAGTTTCCACGGGAAAACTGGACAATGTTGATTACTCGCTGTAAGGAATGGTTGCCATGGAAACGAAATAACAAGTCTGTCAAAAACTTGGGCATTGGTGCTGTACCTACTTTTGCATAGACTTTTAAAATCCTAGAAGAACATAGGATGCTTTTTTTCGCGATAAACAGTAGTCCGCGCGGACGAAGTCACTGGCGGGAAAGCTAGCGGTCTTATATAAAGTTAGCTGAACTTGTGGAACTACACTTAGCGTAAAAAGGAAAGCGACTTAGCGACTAAAGGAAACATTCTGTTTGTAGGTATGATAAGTATGAAATATAGAATGAAATCAGATTGTCCTCGTATGTGACTACCTTCTCAAAAAATAATTCAGACTGAAATCCTCGGCCATTGTTGAATATACCTGAAAGCAAAGAAAAACAACAGTTTGAAATAGGTACGGTACAGTGGAAAGAAATAATGAGTAAGGCAAACAAAAACAAGAGGTACGAGGGCTCTAGACAACTTATATACATCTTGAGCGGAAATTGAAAACGTAATGCAAACAGTTCGGTGTATGATATATTTTAGGTTTGATCGTAAAAATATGGAGATATCAGAAATCTTGCCCCAACTAAGTATGTATCCGCAAACATATCATCATCATCATCATCATCAGACTGTGTTCGTCCACTGCTGGACATAGGCCTCTCCCATATTTATCATGTTGGGAGGTTAATGCCCATAATCGCCACCCTGGGCAGGCGGGTTGGCGATCGCAGAACATAGCTTTTCGCACCGGTGACGCTGCTGCCCGTCACCAGCCAGTGTTCTTTAGCTACGCTACGTTTAGCGAACATATAGTAAAACTATAAGGTGGTGCTAAGAGGCAAAAACTTGTTTTTAATCTCTAATTAAACATTTATAGGAAATAATTAGCCCCCGAACACGAGGCTGTTATAAGCTTAGGGTGTGTATGTATGACTGTGTGTGTCTGTCTGTGGCATCTAGCGCCCAAACGCATGTACCGATTTTTATGCGTTTTTTTCTGTTTGAAAGCTGATGTGATCGACATGGTTCTTTTCCATGAGAGGGGGTAGGGGCGGATGAGAAAAGTAGCTCCCAAACAAATGGACCGATTTTGATGTGTTTTTTATGTTTGAAAGCTGATCTGATCGAGTTGCTTCATAGCTAAAATAGAAGGTGGGCGTCGGGGATTATATACATGTTTTATTTGTGCTTGTTTTATGACGCAAACTATGAGTGCATATAGAATTTTGTTCACATGAGATAATTAGATCACTGAACCAGTTATGTTCACTGGAACAAAAGGAGGTTACAGGACCGTAAAATCAGATCGGCGTAAAATTCGTGACATCGCATCGCATCGTTCGTTTTAATCAAGAGTATTTAGGTCAATACAGAGCACGAGGTTTTACGAAAATAATGCTTTCATCGACTCGTTTCATCACAAAATTGTATCCCGAATATTCCGATGGGAACAACGAGAAATCTTCAATTTAAACACTTTTTCAACACCATGCCTCATGTATATTAGATTTAAGCCCCAAATCTGTTATCTATTGACAAAAAGCCTTGCCACTGCTGCGATACCTCTGCGATTGGTCTGTCTGTAGTGTCATATTTGGTACTCTGCTAAATCAAGTGCACCTATCGCAGTTTTATAGCAAAAGCAACGCAGCAGCACACCCACACACGACCATATTGGTGTGGCATTCATTATTTCTGTGTTGCCACAGAAATAAATTCCACACCAATATATAAAAGTGAAACGTTGTCTGTTTGTTTGTTTGGGGAGCTTTCACGCTATAACGCGGCTGGGCGGATTTTGATGAAATTTGGAATGAAGATAGCTTGTACCCTGGAATAAAACATGGGATACTTAACATCCCTGAAAATGGTTAGTTTCCATTGGAAAATGTTGACTACTCGCAGTAAGGAACGGTTGCCATGGAAACGAAATAATAACAAAAGCACGCCACTGAGCCAGAGTCTGTCACAAGTCTGACAACAAGTATGTCTAAAAAACATCAAGAGCGTTGGTTCTATACTTTTGCATTGGTTTTTAATATCCAAGAAGAACATAGGCTTATTTTTTTCGCGATATACTGTAGTCCGCGCGGTCGAAGTCGCGGGCGAAAGCTTGTTGATAATAGCTAACAATCAAGCATCAGCGTCAAAACAGTTTAGGTGGTTTTCTAGTCAAAATCTATTGATAGCAGCTATAAACCCGCGATCGAGCCTAAATAGCGGGCCAATAGCGAGCAGACTACCAAATCAGCGATTTTCATGCAATCGACTTGCGTTATCGCGGTTCAATAGCTAACAGACTCGGGACCCAGGGTTGATGTTGCACGCCGCTTATTGCCCGGCAACAATATCCCCCCTTCTCATCCCGTGACATCCAACTGATTCAGGAAATGTGCAGCAGCATTCCTGCGTATTATCACCCACAAATGCAAGTAGCCTGCCAAGCGTAGTGATTATGGCACTGCCCCCCTTAGGTAGGCAAACACATAGCCAGCAGTGGATCTTTACTAGCTGGTGATGCGGTGTGGGTCCATGTTCGTGTAACCAGAAAGTTTGAGTTTGACCACGATCTCACCTGATAGAAAGCGATGATGTGGTCGAAGGTGTAGCATGCTTGCCTAGTAGAAACATATTCACTTTTGACTTGATCACACCTGGATTACAGTTTACCGGAAACATTGACGAGGGCAAGGCATTCGACTCTTTTGCAGTTCTTAAAATAAATGAATACGATAAAATCAAGCTCGGAGAGAAGAATTTGAACTTTAAAACTATAGGATTAGTAACCTGAAGTGGCAGTGGGCTGGTAGTATTGGTGGCAGTATTTGCCGAAGGACCGATAACCGTTGGGGTAGAAGTGTCCTTGAGTGAAAACCGCGACTCGGCAAACGTAATGTAGGACGCCCTCCGGCGGTGGAAGCGACGATATACGCAACATGGCTGGCGGCGGATGGAAAGGAAGAGCCGATGATCTGGCTCAGTGGCGTGCTTTGGGAGAGGCATATGTCCAGCAGTGGACTGATGCGGGCTGATAATGATGATGAAGCAACTTCGGTTAAGATAGGTAGTAATATTTTGTTCAAAAACATATAAGCGTGTTATTAAGAATTTCAGAGTCGTCTTATGAATAACCTGTGCCCGCGGCTTTGCCCGCTTGGTCATTTCTCTGGATTTAAAGTAACATATGTGTTATTCCAGGGCCAAAATTACCTATAAAGTACAATTAACCAAATTTCGTTCAGCCGTCGGCTAGTTTTATATCGATTTGTCAGCTTCTACTAATCGGATTAAGATAACAAGAACACATGTTTTTAAGTCAAACCCTAAGCAAAACCCCTAACCCTATCTAGCAGTGAAAAGATAGAATAAACACGATGTTCAGTAGGTAATTTTGTACACTAGACCAACTTTACAAAAAAATATAAATTTTTGGACTTACTGCTTTATTATAAGTAGGTATCGATTACAGAATTCTTATTACTAGAAATAGGAACAAAGCTTAAGTGTTCCAATCCCTATCCTTCAGGACAATATCTAAAAATCGTGTAAGCCTGGCTACACTAGTGGGTGCCTACGACTCGTGTCTAATCAGGGTTGACCCGGATAGGTCTTTGTTCCAGTGCTGAATGAGGGCTCGCCTGAACCCGGTTCTAATTGCGGGCGGGTAACAAGCGCCTTTGTCGCTGGGGCATCACCCCTACGAGAACTTGCTTATGTAAAATCACTGGTTTGTTTATTTGTTTGTCGTGTGTGGTAGTGCTGGTGTCAGAGTTTGTCAGGTCAGAGATGTTAATTTTGACTTGTGAAAGCGCTTATATTTTAGCCTATTTACAATAAAATACTTTGACTTTGCCCGATCGAGGACCCCTGACTTGCGATCAATAACAGCAGGGATTTACATCTTAACGTAAACTACGAAACAAATAGTTCCCTGTTCGTAGGTTAACAAGTCATAAGTTCAATAACTAAAACCCTAGTCTATGACACCTATACCTGGAGACGAATTGATTGATACCTCGTTTGTCAAAATCGGACCAATAGGGGCGACGCTACGGTGGAACATACACATACCCACACATACATAGATACATTCAAACATAAATATATCTAGATTGTTAAACTCATTACCCTTCCCTTGCTTTGATGTAGTCGGGTAAAAATAACAACACAACAAATCGTGGTGATAATTTTAATTATTGATTTGTTCCCAATGAAATGAGCGTTAAATATAGAGACTTTGAAATGTTGCCATTGTTTTCAATTTCATAATGTATCTGATATGAATTAGTTTGATCAACTTGTGACATTCCCAGCCCAATAAGTACATGAGATGAGAATGGTACGTCAAAGATGAGAACAAAATCTAGTGAAATATGGACTAGATATTAATATACATAAGTCACTTCAAAACATAACAATAATGTGACAGGACCTTTTGAGAGCTCCATATATATATATATATATATATATATATATATATATATATATATATATATATATATATATATATATATATGTGGTGTTGTACTTATAAAAAAACAGTAAGTAGCAGAAAATCTGTACAAAGAATTTTAAAAAAATGGGCTAGGTTACATAAAATAGGCTACTGAATAAGAATATAAGAGTAAAATTTGTTTTAAATCGTGTCTTTCTGTTCTTTTGTTCGCGCATCCCGTCAAAATTACTTGTTTTCACTGTTGGATAGCTTAGGGTTTGACTTAAAAACTGGGGTACTTGATATACTATAATCCGTTGATTCGATTCTGAGAAACTTAATGTCATTGTAACAAGAAGCGTGAGGTGCTCGATATTAATTGTTATTTGTATTTTAATAAGATATGTTACTATTTCTATTTCTAATTACAGAGTTAGTGTAAGAATGTCGTACAAAGCTCCCCACGCTTTTTTATACGCTTTATATTAGCTTCACTTGTATGTTTGTATGTTTGTAACCGACTCCTTTGGACGCTATTTTGACCCTCTTTAAACGGTCAGATTTCATTCAAATTTTGCACACCTGTCAAAGACCGATGACAATGCAATAATTCGAAGAAAAAAAACGCTCTTATAAATAAACCAAACTAATAAGTAGAAAATAAATAATAGTTTAAAAAAATTAAAATAAACGCTTTATATAGAAAACCAAACTAAAAAATAGAAAATTAAAAAATAGAAGATTTGTCCCATGATCCTGATCAGGATAATGGGACAAATCTTTTACATTATTCTATTGTCATCGAACCCAGATAAGTGTGCAAAATTTTGAAATAATCTGACCATTTAAAGTGGGTAAAAATCGAGTTCATAGATTCCGTTACATACATACAAACATACATACAGGTGAAGCTAATAAAAGCGTGTTAAAAAGAAAATGATACGTTACTTATGTAAACGATGGCATTCCGAAACATTTACGCCAGAGTTTGGCAGACGGGTTGCACACATATGCAAAGACGTGTGAAAATGTTGTGTCTACACAACATTACACTCTTACAAAAACCTTTATGGTTACTTTATTTCATGCTAGTGACTCGCCCCGGCTTCGCACGGGAGAGCTCACACTGCGGCATTTTTTCTTACTTTTAGCATTATAATAACCGAAAAATTTCTAAAAAACCTTTTTGACCATAGACAGCTGCATTATTTCCTTTCGAGTAATCGTAATTTTTATACAAATTTTGGATACATTATTGCAATTTTCATAGTAATTTTGTGAAACATTAAATTTACCATGTAACTCGCTGATAATGTAGCTTACTGTAAGTTAAAGAATTTTATAATCAATTCAACATTTTTCGAGTTTATCAATTATAAACAAACATACAAAAAATCAAATGTTAAATCAATAATCTTAAAAGTCAATGTTTTTTTCCCGGTGTAAGGAATACAAAAAAAAATAAAATAAAGGAAGGTAAAAAAAAAGGTGTAAAGGATTGAAAAGGATTGAATAATGCATGAAGCATATCATTGACGTGACGTGACTTAGAGAAAAGTTAAACTCAAAATGCTAACAAGATATGGGCACTAATCCCTGCCGACGGCGCGTTGATGGGAAAATTTCCAGCTGAACTAAAACTAAAGTTAAACTAAGCTACGTGGACCATTTATTAACTAAGACACGTAACACATATTCTCCTATGTTGTGGGACATATATGCTTTAAAAACAAAACACAGTCTAGTCAGTCAGTCTAACAGTTTTTTTAGATGAAGTAAATTAAAAACACAGTCTAGGGGACCTAAAATGAGATATTGAACAAGAAAAATAATGTTTTGGCAATCAGAAGTAGTTCTATTGCACACTGGATGAACACCAAGCTAAGCTAATAAGCATTATAAGCTTTATTAAGTTTACTTTATATAGGTTCGTTGGAATTTCTAGTGGAATCAACAATGTGCTATTATTATGGCAATCTAATATTGTTGAAAAACTGTACTAGATTGCCATTTGTGGTGGAACTATTGTTCCACCACTGTTTTCCTATCTCTTCACACATAATCAAATGTTATATACCAACTGGCGTGTACTCACGGTCCTACCTAAACCTAAAGGTCCTCAAAAACGGTTAAGATAATTATTGTACACCTAGCCAGAAAGCTACTGCAAGTACTGCAATAGAGTCAAGAAGGTTTAAAAAAGTAGGAGTCTACACCGCCAACCAAACGCCAAACAAAGCACAGCCAATGGCGGCTGCGTATGTGTACGAGAGTAATATATAATTTAATAGTGCGTAAGTATATATATTTTTTTTATCGGTGGTTGGTGGTGGCACAGGATCGCTCGTCATGGCTCTTTGGGGGAGGCCTATGTTCAGCAGTGGACTTCTAAAGGCTGACATGATGATGATGATGATGATGAAGTATAATTTGTGGCGTTTTGTAGTTGATTCATAATTTAACACAGTAAACTGCATTGTTTTTATTTTACGAAACAACTTGACATAATTAACACGATTAGCCAGGTCGAGATCTTGCTGCGATGTGGCGGACGATCCGCATAACGCGGTGTAAGTGTGTGCGTGGGCCTTGAGCGTACGAGATGATCGGCATATCTAGGGTTTTTTTTAAACATTCTTATATAGAACACCAATGTTGGGTAGGGTTGGGGTTCTTGGGGTACAAACTGCCTGCATAACCTATTGCACTAACAATACAATTGCGGCAATAAATGCCGAAAAAACAAGCCCGTTTCTGAGGACCTTCGGATAAATATTGCAATATTCGATCAGAGCAATTCTTCCGGGCCTTACGAGGTAGTCGGAGACGATATTTCGTTACATTACGATCGTTAATAATGAAAGTGTCGTAGATTCCAGATTAAGGCCGGCCACCGAGTGACCTTCGCAGCTCCGTCATATCTCGCAGAACGGGACGCGGAACATCCGATATTGATAAATCGACGCTTTAACCGTGCTTTTGCTGGTGCCATGTTGAGTTTTGATACGCTGGCTGTGATTAAACCAACCGTGTGATTAAATTCGGCTTCGATCAAAGCAATGGATGCGTGACCCAATTTTATTTATAAGCGTTTTTAATTTATTTAGTACATAAGCGTTTTTAATTTATTTAGTACTAGCTGTGCCGGCTTTGCCCATGTGGATATTTCTCTCGGTTAAAAATAACCTATGTGTTACTCCAGGACTAGAAGCAACTACAAAATACAATTCATTTCATCAAAATTTGTTCAGCAGTCAATTTTTTTTATCGAATGCTCGGCTTCATATCGTCGTAAAATACAAAGTACATCAGATTTTAAGCGAAAACCTAAGCTAATGCGAACATATAAACAGTAAGACACCTTTTGATAAAAACTGCTTATTTCAAGTCACCTAGACCAATTTTTAGAACCTTTTTTAGCCTTCAATGTTCGTATGTATGTTTGTTTAGGTCAAATCTTGCAAGCTGAATTAGAAACACTTCCTCTTATCCCATGGAGTTGAATTTTTACATGTTGGTTTGTGACGATGTCAAACCTCTTTCATAATAATACTCATTTGATCTCTTAATTCTTTCATAATCCATTACTTTCTTTCTCAGTTTGTCTATATTAATTCTAAGTTCAAAATAACCTGTCATTCCCATATTGATTGGATTAGCAAAACCGAATTTACGAAATAATATGTTATAAAATACCTAAATAAGTTTATTACATTGGTATATAAACTAACGTGAGCGTGATTCATTATATATAGTATGTTACGACTGTCACTCACGAGTTATTTTGACGAAATAACTCGTGAGTGACAGTCGTAACATATCTATATATAAGTTTATTACAACTGGAGTCGTTTAAATATATATGATAATACCTTCGTTAGTGGTTGTTTTGATCCATATTGTAGGAGCACGAAAAGTCTGTGATAATAATGTTCCTATTGTTCCTGTACTTTTGTGTCCACTGAGGTTTGGTCCCTGGGCTAGTGGAACAAACCCAAACCCCGGACCGCCTCGTGATAAGTTATATGTGGCTTTATATGGTTAGCATGATCTGAATAGATATCCAGGATTATGAGATAAAGGAACTCTTCAACGGTTAACAGTACAGTCAACACATGTTGCATACGCATTTTATTATGATAGCCCATTCTAAGTTTCACAATGACATGGCTCCTGCATAATAGCTTTATTTTTTATGTTTATAATTTAACTTATTTTATATTATCTTCTTCGGACAGACTTTGTGTTACCTACTGCTTTATTATATGTACAGATGGATCACATCACACACTTGTCTAACTTTGTGATAGATGTTTCATCAATTTGGTTTAGCGCTTTAATATTTGCCACTCTTACGTCATACCGATGAGTACGGTGATATCAATATTTTGACAATAAGCTTGAACTCCTCGAAGGCGAACATTGAGCTGATTTTGATGCGATGAGCGAGTTTTATATCATGCACTCGTTTTTTACACGACTGCGCAAAAAAAAGAGTGTTATGTTTTTAGGATTCATGAATGTATGTATGTATGTATGCATGTATGTGAGTTTCTTTATTCCACCATAACTTTTAAATGCTTGAACAGATTTTGATATATCGTTAGAATTCTTAATCATCCCGAATAACATATAGGCCATTTTTTTTCAAAATGTTCTTTATGGCTGCACTATGGCTCCGTATTCAAACGAGAAAATAAATCTTCGAATTTTACAATTAAGGTATCAAACTGAAGGCCTTGATGAGCACATTCCAAAAATATATAATTTATTGGCGTAAGTTCGTTTTGGCGTGTTTTTTATTTATTAGCTTGTTTTCGTTACTCTTTGGTCGCTTTATGCTTGCCTTGTGTAGAATTAAGTAACGTTCTCCGTTACTTAATTCGTGCTATTGATCTAAGTAGACTAGGTGGATATCCGTTTAATGATGATGGCATTATAAGTCATGTTAAACCTTGTGAATAGAAATGATAACCATCACAGATAGTCAACATTTTAAACAAGCAGGCTATTTTCCCAAAAGCGTTAACGAGTTTAAATGTAAGCTCTACGGTTGTAACAACAAATTTCAATTTTGAAAATGGAATTACGTAAGCTCATGCATAAATATTAAGCCAGAATTCAGAGGAAGGCATCAACAAAGCCTTCAACAGAAAAGTATTAACGACTTTCTTCGGAACTTAGGCCGTTAAATTAAGGGCAGCAACGTGACGTAACGATGGTTCATTTGGGAGAAAGTTAAGCCATGATTAGGGATTGGTGGAACGTTCCATCAGTGTTTCGATATTCTCGTTATTTCATCATCGAAAATCATCATCATCATGTCAGCTTTTCGAAGTCCACTGCTGAACATAGGTCTCCCCCAAAGAGCGCCATGACGAGCGATCTTGTGCCAGTGCCACCTCCATCCACCGACTTCCTGCGATGGCTACAATGTCTACGTTCCATCGTGTGGGGGGGTCTTCCCACACTTCGCTTGGTCGCTATTCGAGAACCTTTATCCAGCGGTTGTCGGTTCTGCAAACTATATGCATCTAAAATGCCTTCTAATTTTGGTGCCATTAAATTATGACGTTTGACAAGTTTGATAAAATAAAAGTTTTTTTTTTAATTTTCTTAAGTCTTTTATTTGGTATGTTTAAGAGAAGTTGAAAACGTATTTAAAACATTGTTTTGAATACTTAATTTACTTTAAATTAATTGTTCTGTTGTTCTAAACAACGAAACTCGTAAACAAAGTCGCGGAAGGGCGATCAAATGTTTTTATGTTTACAATGGTAGGTAATATTTGACTACATTTTCATTTCAATTATATTGAATCAACTGATTATGATCATTTTCATAGTCACAGTACCACGCATGCATGTTGTCATAATAATTCTGAAATTACTCGCTAATGGCCAAAGCAACTAAAAACGGTTTAAAATACCCGCACCTGTAAAACCGTTTTATAATCTGCTCAGTGGTAATCCCCGAGCTCAATCCAAGCTCAAACTTAAGAGTGGCTATGAGAAGTGTTTACTATTTACAATTTTTTAGGATTTTCAGTTTTCTTTTGGAATGATGCTTGTCCTTTTGCCATGTACAAGCACAATTAACTTCATTAAATAATGTAACTACGCATTATGAAATAAAACAGAGTTGATTTTATGTTTGTTTTATACATGTTTAACACAAAATATTTTTAATTGTGTTTTTAACAGGTGTGTTATTTTTGTAATTTATTTATATTTTATGCTGAATATCTTTCCGTTACCTCACTAGGTAAGCCTGTATAGAAGTAACGTGTGTTCTAAACTAACATTGCCTTTAATGAAACCTCAGTCACTAGATTTACAAGGTATAAATTATACGTCTTAAGGTACAAAATACCAAAATGAACAATATATAATTTAAAAAATATACATAATAATATTAAAATTTATGATTCTATCCAACTTAGATACATAATATTATATATAAATGTATATTTTTATTTTTTATGTTGCTTAAAACACTTGTTTTAAACACTGCCAACCCTGGCGTTTGATGATGACAGTGTTCGTATAAAAACCGTCATGTATGATGTGGAGAACATTCTTGCTATCAACGGCAATTGTCGTAACGCTTAATATGAGTGAAGATTATACTATTTTACTCCTTCACATCATATTAGGCCACTCATTTCTACCCAAACCATCCGCAATGTATAACCATCCATATTTCATTATTTTTTTGCCGTATCAAAACAGTTCAAGTTTCTTGTAATCCACTCTCTAATGACAGGTTTGGCGAACAAGGCACAATTTGGCATCCCTACAAACGGCATTTCATCAAAATAACCGAATGCGAAGAACATTTCCAGTAACTCGTACCATAACTTCCCAATAACTAGTTTCAAAGCTTAGAATAACTCCATCATACGGAACATTATCGTCATTAGGTAAGTCACTTAATTCAATTTGAGCCTGGATCAAGCTCACTCAATTGAACTCATGTAAAGCGCCACCCTTTAAAGGTTTACATACCACACTAAGAACGAAGCGTTATGTTTCTTCATTTATTATAAGAACTGCAAGGAGTGGAATGCCCTGCCCTCGTCAGTGTTTCCGGTAAATTATAACCCAGGTGTGTTCAAGTGAAAAGGTATCTACTAGGCATGCGTGCTACACCTTCGACCACATCATCACTTTCCATCACGTGAGATCGTGGTCAAACGAAGAATTAAGAGTAATAAAAAAAATGATTGCCTAGTCCGTAATAAAAAAACGATACGTTATTAAACACGTAGTGCTAGAACTCAGTGGATGCAAGTAGGAACCTCGTTTGACCTATTTCCAGGTATCGTTAGTTAAATCCTCGCTAATGCTGCACTCGTCAGCGTGGGAGACGATAATACACGACCAAAATAATGTACGACCAATATTGTACAGCCAATATTACACGGCCAGATATTATGTGTATATGGATTAGTAATATTTGGACGGCTAATACTGGCCGTGTATTATTGCCCGTACAAAATCAGTCCGGGTTGATAATGCACGGCCAGTATTACGCGACCAATATTACGTGTACAACTGGATACGTAATATCAGCCTGTGCCGATTTTGTACGACCAATATTACACGTCCAATAATACGAATCCAACCATAGACATAGCTAGAATCACTCCTTGATGCCCCGTTTGTGTAGGCGAGTGTCAAGATGAAAAAAACTGTCACAGAACCGAATCGGCCATCCCCGAATCCACGTGGTCTTGTCTGCCCTACACTAGAGTGTTTTAAAAAGCCGGAGGCGCGGAGGGAGTGCAGCCCCCGTCCACTGTTACAAAGTGCAGGTACCAGGGTGAGCTGGAGCGGTGGAGGCTGGTCGCCGATGGCGACCAAAAAGCCGAAGCTGCGGAGGCGAGCGTTGGTACCTGTGCTTTGTTACGCAAGGGCGGAGGGGCAGCACTTCCCGCAGCGCCGGAGCAATCGCGATTCATAATCTGTGGTAAAAGGAAAATGGGACGTGCAAACGAGGCTTTGAGTATGTCATTTCTGTATTTTAATCTGTGATGTACACGTAATATTGGCTGTACATTATCGCCCGTAAAAAAGTGTCCGGCCCGTATTACACAGCCAATAATGCACATCCTGTTATTACATGTACATATTTTGGCTTCGTAATCCTGGCTGCGTATTATCGACCAATATTACGTGAATTGGCGTCGTAATATCAGGGTGTACATTATTTGGTCGCGTAATATTGGCCGTGTAATATAGGGACTCGTCAGCGTAATCCCCGAGGTTTTGAATGCAATAAATATTATGTATTTTCATCCCATCTATTCAAAAAACACTGATTGGTTCCTTGTTTGTTTGTATGTATGAGGTAGTGCTTGCCTCTGATGTCAGTGTTTGTCAAGCCGCCCGAGGGAATCTGACATGGCTTAACGACTGCTATTAATCAATAACAGCCGGGACCGACAGCTTAACGTGCCCTCCGAAGCACGGAACGATGGGAAACCGCACATAAATTATAAAAGTCATTCCGCACCAATGACCTAGGTTTTGAACCCGGTATCGTTGGATTCTAAAGTGCACTATAGAACCGTTAAGCCATCATCGCGATTGGTTCCTGGAAAAGTGGGAGCAAAATAGGTCTTTTCTGTTCAAGACTTTCAGAGACGGCAGTAATGAATTTCCGTGGCTCGTCGGCTCTTTCCGTCTTAGCTCGGCCATATTCATGTTATAAGCCATCAATTATTATATAGTATTTATTATTAGTATATTGAATCCTTCGCTACGTTCAGAATTCTACTTAAGAATCCTTTACTCCGCTGTGGATTCAAAATAGCGCCCTCGCCGGCAAAATATTACTTCGCTCCCTAGTAATACAATCTACTATAGTATAGCTATACATTATATTGCTCGTGTAGGTCCATGCGATCTTCAAAAATTCCTAGGTTTATTTTATTCCTATTAATGGATGAACTAGTGGATAAAACATTGAAATACTAAAATCCCCCTATTTCTGCTTGTCATTGTTAACACGAGAATGCTGAGTCACCTTTGGTTTAACGTTCATTCCCAATAACCCCCCTGGCTTAGTTTGGGTGAAACTTTATAAATTATTACCGATATGGACTAATCCGATATGGAAGTACACAGCAACATCTTAATTTGTCAAACGCACACACACACATATATTTCATGTAACATTGATCCAAGCAGTTGCCGTTTTTGCAAGAAAATACAGAAACACGATACCTGGTAAAATACCTATCTGATCCAACACATAATCGAGCAAGGCACATCATCATCAGTTACATATTTTTTTTATCTTTCCTGTACTCTCTTTGATGTAGAATATACCTTTTATCGTTACCGGGTAAAGTTCCTCTCCAATCAAATAGGCAACTCTAACACAACATCATAGATATTCTTTAAAGTGTCGAAACGAGAAACCTTGTCCAGGTATTCAAAGAGATCTGTGCCAAGAACCACACTCGACTCGACTAAGGTAGGCGAGATCAAACAACTAAATTGGATTCCTCTTCTAGTTAAACGCATCTTTCCATAGACACATGAAGAGGGTCTGGTTAAGTCATTATCTTAATACAGGATCGCAAGCTGAATCAGCACCATCACCGTAGTACCAGTCAGCCACAACCTTATAAATATCACTGATATAAGTCAGGCTTTATAGGTCATATCGTATACCTCTAATATTGCGTTTATTGCCACAGTCCTGCCAGTGCCTGTGTGATCATAAACGTAGACAAGACACAATCGAAAGTGCTAGAAAACGCAAGTGTGGACAAAACTAAAAAAGTGGCAATAATTTAAGTGAGAATGGTTTGCTAACCAACTTTAAATCGTTATAGATCCTAAATGGTCATTCGAAATGAAAAACGATAACAGAAACCTAAAGATGATTTTCAAATACCTATTCAATGATAGCATAGTTCGTCGATTTTTGTTTTTATTTTTTTCACAATATGGCTTCTGGTTGTCGCCATATTGAATTTTGTTTACTTTCATGTCAGACAACTCGATTGACGTAAGAATCATCCAAATCGGCACACGCGTTTGGTCTCTAGTGCGCCACTAAGCAACAAACATACATACATAGGCTGATAAACACATTACCCTCTATACCTACTATATATATCCTATATATCCTACTATCAATTAATCAATGAAATTATCGATACCAATTCTACCAATATCAGTCTCGCGGAGTAATCCGCTGATCTCCCATTTATTTCGAACGTCAGCAGAATGTTAGAAAAAGGCTTTGCCCAATCCGCGCGATCCTATCTGCCGAGGTAGATCGCCAATCGTCCGATCCTATCCGATGAGTTAAATCTCCGATTGCAATTAAGGCTTTATTTTATCTCTACGTTCAAAAACCGTTTGTTTCTGATACTTCAAAGGGCCGATCGAAATTAACGTGAACGTGAGTACTTTCGTTGGAACTAGAAAGAAGAATCGTGTACAGATTTTTTTGATTATGTCTTTTATTCGGAGATCTGAGTCCAGCAATTTGAAATGATCTTATTCTTTGTTTTTTTGGGTATTTGATTGATTATTTATTTGATACTCCACTCCAATTACACTATTTGATCAAAGATCAAGAGATCAAAATGATTGTGTGCGGACCCGACTGCGGAGGGTTGTGTTTGGGTTGTATGTATGTTTGTTTGTGTGTTTCTTTGGCGAGTACTACTGCCTAAACGGCTTGATGGATTTTGATTAATGATACCTCATTGGATTCGTCTTAATCATGAGAGTTATGTAAAATACATGAAGTGTCAAGAAAACCAATAGGTTACGTATTTTATCTCCGACGGCACAAAAAAATACCAAAACTTAGCGAGTGAGCTATCAAAATAAAGGTTTTTAAAAGTCCACACCAATAATATATTAGGAAAACTTTTTATTTTTATGTATAAATAAATTATTATATTTAAAAAAAAACTCAAAGCTTCAGATTCTTGATTTTGAAATATAAGATGCAGTCGGTGGCATCATGCATTTCATTTCTCCATTGACGGGATCAGCTAGAACCTTCGCCATGCCTCCGAACGGTTCTGTTCCTAAAATGGTGCAGATTCAAATAATTCAATAGAGGTATTTTTTGTGTTTCAGTGATTATGAATTAGGTTAGGTATTCAAAATTACACTCCTGAAAAAACTAAGTGGGTCAGATTTGTTAAAAGTTTGGGATTCCTGACAAAAACTAACTGGACCACGTTTGTTTTGGCTGAGAGAATACGATGAACAATTTACATACGCATGATGTAACAACATAATCTACAACAATGTACTAGGTTCATGATTATTCATGAGAACAATTATTCTGAGAAGTATTTCTTTTACGCCATGGCAACTCGGCTACACTTTCGCTTTCAATTGTATTTCTGTACTGGCACTGTTCTAAGTTACATTTTTTAAGACCGCGACCAATTCCCCTTGAATACAATTATGACAAATGTCGTTGAAAGTCTAACGGTTTCCTACAAGACGCCCGATTAGGAAGATTAATAAGGAAGCTCTTGCTATAACGTATCTTCGAAGTTTAAGTATCGCGATCACGATAAGCCAAAGGAAGTTATGATGTCTTTTAGGCGGGGGGAAAGAGCGTTAGTCACGTTATGTTGATAAAGTTAAAAGATCTGTGCATGATCTGAAAATCTATGTCGAGCAAGAGCGGAGGTTTGTTTATCAGTATACTTGATAGATTATTGAACAAATTGTAGAAGTTAAAATCAATGAATTATTCAAGAACTAAATAGCTAGCTAGCTAGCTATAGCTACAGGAGAACACGATCACGATAAGCCAAGGAAGTTATGATGTCTTTTAGGCGAGGGAAAGAGCTTTAGTCACGTTATGTTGATAAAGTTAAAGGATCTGTGCATGATCTGAAAATCTATGGCGAGCAAGAGCAGAGGTTTGTTTATCAGTATACTTGATATTGGGGGAAGCCTATGTTCAGCAGTGGACTGGTTTGTTTATCAGTATACTTGATATTGGGGGAAGCCTATGTTCAGCAGTGGACTGGTTTGTTTATCAGTATACTTGATATTGGGGGAAGCCTATGTTCAGCAGTGGACTTCTAAAGGCTGAAATGATGATGATGATATTATACTTGATATATTTAGTAAACTAAAACTAAACAAGAACTAAATAATAAGTCCATAGCTACAGTAGAAGTGCTAGAATCAACTCAAAGCAAACTCGAGGTTAATGAAAGTCCTAATAAGATTTCGGGACACGTATTTCGCATACAACATCAAACGCGATAAGTTCAAAACGTTTACATTACAAAGGAATGTTAACGAAGATTGACGATATGTTCGTGCTTTGTTCTCCATCCATATCAGATTGCAGTTTACCACTCTTTGGCAATTATCTAAACACTAGCTGTACCCGAAACTTTGCCCGCGTGGTCATTTAATTTAAAAGTAGCCTATACGTGTTATTCCAGGACCAAAAGTACCTATAATGTACAATATACTAAATTTCTTCAAAATTCGTTCAGTTGTCAAATTAACTTTTTTTTCGATTGCTCAGTATCTAATCATCGGATTAAGATACCAAGAACCCCAGTTTTTAAGTCAAACCCAACAGTGAAAACCGCATCGCAATAGGTCCAGTAGCTTTTACGTGATGCGCAAACAAACATACAGACAAACTAACAAACAAACAGACAGACACGATTTAAAAAAATGCAGTAGCTTTTTTTACGTAACCTAGACCATTTTTTTAAAATTATTTTTATTGTACAGACTTTTTCGTTCTTATTGCTTTATAAGTATAGATAGATAGATTCCACCACTCTCGTAGCCGGATGACCTTTGAGTACAACTTCAGCTCGCTTTTATAATTTATCTGGATCACCTCACAGCGAAGGTATTTGTAATTTAACCGTCCTAAGTATTCCACTGTCAAGTCCCGCTTGATTCATTAACGTTTATTTATTGGATAGCTTCTGTAAAAGTTCGCTCGTTTATATTAAAATTTTCTCGGCAACTTTGCGAGTTGAAATTTTTCAGCAAAACTTGCCAAGTCGATTTAGCAGTAGGCTGCCAAATGGTTAGTGTGCTATGTTGCCGCCTTGTTTTAAATTTATACGGCTTAGTTGCATGTTTTAGGTTAAAGCTAATTGGTAATTATAACGCTTTTGGTAGTAAATATGATGTATGGCCTTATTCCGCAGCGGACGGTTACGGTTGTCTTATCGTAGAGGTTACAGTTTTGGTACAGTTTTGTCACATGCTATTTAAATCACTCTAAAGCTTGTAATTACGTATTTCTTATTCTTGTGTTTCTATCTGTAAATACTTTAGCTAGTAAGTACCTTTTGTAGTAACAACCTTTTGCAATTCTTTAGCATTTCAAATTGGGAGTCGTGCTCTGCATTTCCCATTTGAGGCAGTTCCTCGACTCGCCCCCTCCGCAACATGCCGTGTATGACTTAGCCCGTCAATATTTCAAATGTTATTAAGGGCGCACGCATCCTTTGGTTCCGTAATAACGTGGAACACATTAGACCCTCGTAATAACACGAGTGACGTAGTTAACACAACAGAAGCCGTGTTATTAGGAAGTGGAACACTTTGGCACAATGTAGTGTTTACAATTTGGGTGGATATCTACTACTGGAAATGTTTAAAATCAAGCACTGTCATGATTATACTGCCAAAGCCAGCGCTTCAAGCTCTGTTGTGTAAAGTGTATGCATTGAAGGAGGACAACGAATAAAATTCGACAGAAACAAACACTTTTCACTCTCTTCCTTTCACTTTTCTTTTGAGTTTCAGTCCGGCACTCGACGAGTCAACATCTCCAGGGGATGCCTCGTGTCAAGGCGAAAAACGTGACGTGTTGCTGTCAGATAGTGGTACTTACATGGAAATTTGGATAGAGACAGTTTTTTTTTTATTTTTGTTTAGTTTGACAACATCGCCTGTCGTTTATATGTTTTATGTTATTATTTTTCCATTTATCATTAGTTTGAGTAACAGTTTGGCGGAAACAAACTACATAGTTTTTCTTAGTTCATTTTATTTACTTTTCAAATAAGTAGGTTTTCATTTTGCTTTCGAAAGATGTCATCCATCGCTAAGCGTTATAACGAGTAATAAACTCCACTGTATAGAAGAGTACACAAGTCATTGTTGATGTTGTACCCTCGTCCCCATGTCAATTATTTGTGGGGAAGAATAGCGGGGCAGGTGACGTGGGTCTCGACCACGACCCCACGAATTAGGAAGAATTTTGGAAGCTAAATATTTAGAGAATCTGTTGATAGTATTTGTAGACAATGCGGTTGTTTTTTTTTTAGTTTATGTGAGACAGACAAGCAACTTTCGTCGGCGAAGCGCTAAATCGTTTTATTACACACGTAATTAGATAGTCTTATAATAAAACAGTAAGTAAAAAAAGTCTGTACAAAGAGAACAAGAAGAGAAAAAAAGAGAAAAGAGAAGAGTGTTGGTTAACTTAGGTTTTGACTTAAAAACCGGGGAACTTGGTATCTGAGTCCGATGATAAGAAGTCGAGAAATCGATAAAAAAACAGCTAAACGAAATTTGGTATTTAGTACTTTATATGGTCTTGGAATAACACGTAGCTTCTTCTTCTTCCGGAGAAACTACCACGAGGCCATGTACATTTTTGTTTTACACATTGTTCTCATCCTAGCCTTGTACTATTATTTATTCTGTGTCCTAGCCTGCAATATCATGTGAGATCATAAGATGATGATAAAAATAAGCAGACAAAAAAACTTTATGGCTATAATATTACTATAATTTTGTGTATAATGTATGTACTCGGCTGACAAGAATAACTAATTCGCCTTCGAGTATCTTGCCGATTCTTGTCAAATATGTATTCCCAGTCGGTGGTCAGTTAGTTAAACCAATCTAACTGACCACCAAAGGGCTCCTAGCCATTTTGTCAGGGTTCCCTGGATCACCCCCTGCACATGAGCTAGTCGCCAAATGATTGACTGCTTTGGCATCCCCCCCCCCCCCCTCCCCCGCCCGCCAGCCCAGTGACACTGTGAGGCCGTCAGGGGCAATAAAAGAAAAAAAACTCGGACCTCGCCTGTAACTGCGCTTAAAAGCCGAAAACTGCAGTGGTATTTAACTAAAGGCTCGAAATAGCTTCCAGACCACAGAATACTGCGGATATTTGTTTTTTGTGTTCACTCACACAACGCAATATCAACATGGTATCGCATTCGCTCGTCGTCCCTGACAAAGCGAACAACAGAATATATCAAGCATACCTCCTTACTATTGGAAATATCGGAATAGTAAGGATGCTCGCTATGTTTGTAGTTTCTCTGAAGGACAAGATTCGTAATGAAGATATCCGACGGAGATCCAAGGTAATCGGCATTTCTCAAAGGATAAGCAAGTGTGTGGCTGGTCACATTTCCCGAAGAACCGATAACCGTTGGGGTAGACGAGTTCTCGAGTGGAGACTACGTTTAGGCAAACGTAGTGTAGGACGCCCTATTGCCAGGTGGAATGACTACTTGTGAAAACTGTCCGGAAGAAAATGGATGAGGCGAGCTGAAGACCGAGCTCCTCCGAGAGGAGGAAAAATATAGGCTGATAATGATAATGAAGAATGCTCGCATCGAGGCTGGCCTTTGTGAATACTGTTTCGTTTCCAGACCAGACCTAACTGTAAGAGAACTAGGCACAGAAGTGGGACAGGATCGAAAGACAGCAAACTAAATATTGTATTGTCCAATGTCGCCTGTTTGCATATTCGAACGATAGGTAGGTATGTCATATCTGAAGCAAAAAAGTGCACAAAAACTCTTATTCGTCACGTTTATTACTATTTTTGATTGATTGCCCAAAAACAGGAGTGTAATGTTATGTTTGTATGTAAGTTACTTTGTTCCACCATAAATTTCAAATGCCTGAACAGATTTGGATGTATGGGGTATCGTTAGAATCCTTACATCATCCCGAGTGACATAGGCTATAAAAACGTCTATTGGCAAGGCAGTCGGGTTTTTTCTCTTTCATTGATGATGTACTTGTTAAAAGTAATAAACGCCATCCGTCTCATAAGAATATTGTATACTTATACGGATGGTTTCCCTACGCGTTTTTACGAACATTCGTTGCGATTTGACATGAATATGTACATTGAGACATATAGTCGCGGCTTGCGAGACTAGCATAGCCTCACTAATTCAAACAAAACAAATTTTATTTTTTTAGGCGTCTGCTTGTCCATTCCTAGTACAAGAGAACTCCCAACTGCACCGATTCAGAAGCAACCTTGACGAACGTTTGGCTGAATGGTTAGTAACCCTGAATGCGAAGTCAACCGACGATCGCGGGTTCGAATCCCGCAAGGAGCAATCATGATGTGATGAAGACAGGTCATAAATCACATTTAGACTGTGGTAACTCGGCACAAGCGATACAGCACTGGTTACCATGCCCTCAACATGGTCGCGAAGGAGAATCGAATGCTGCACATATCTGAAGATGTCATACTGTCTTTGACAGTTCCGTAGTATTGTACCCAATGCCTTTGACAGTTCCGTAGTATTGTACCCAATGCCTTTGACAGTTCCGTACCCAATGCCTTTGACAGTTCCGTAGTGTTGTACCCAATGCCTTTGACAGTTCCGTAGTATTGTACCCAATGCCTTTGATAGTTCCGTAGTATTGTACCCAATGCCTTTGCCGATAGTATATCAGACAGTATAGCGCAAAAAAGGTTTTATTTGCTTTACGCACATATGAAATTGAATGTTAGAGTTTGTGTTGTTGTTCAAATAGATATCACGCGGGTACGTGCTCAGGAAATAGTTTCAGCTGTGCGTAGAGTGGGTGGAATTTTTTTATTAACCCCCGAACGAGAAAAGAGAGGGGTGTTATAAGTTTCTGTCTGTGGCATCGTATCTCCCACGCGAATGAACCGATTTTGATGCGTTTTTTGTTTCTGATTGAAAGCTGATGTGATCGAGATGGTTCTTAGCTATAATGGGGGTCGGGGGTATGTACATTTTAATTTGTGTTTGCATAGTAAAATATTGGACATTTTCTCCGAGCCAGATTCACCCTGACGGACTCCGGATATTTGTGGCTTTATGTATCACGAATTCTTAGTTTTGGGCAAGCGTTTTTTTTTTAATGACCTATTAATTACCTAATTCAGTAAATGCAGAAAGTAACTTTTGCTATAATACAAGCTGGAGTTGCCCGCGGCTTGCCCGCTTGTACAATGAAGATATTTATAAAAAGATATGTCTAGGGTACTTAAAATAAGCTACTGAACTAGAATTTAACATATTTTTAAATCGTGTCTGTCTGTTCGCGCATCACGTGAAAGCTACAAGACCGATTGCGATGCGGATTTGAGTGTTCGATAGCTTAGGGTTTGACTTAAAAAGTTCTTGATATCTTAATCAGATGATAAGAAACCGAACAATCGATATAAAAACTATCAGACGGCTGAGCGAAATTTAGTATTTTGTACTTTATATTATTTGGTCCTGGAATAACACATAGGTTACTTTTAACCCAGAGAAATTAACACGCGGGCAAAGCCGCGGGCATAGCTAGTCTATACTTATAATAAAGCAGTATGTACCAACAAGTCTGTACAATGAAGATAATTTAAAAATAAATGGTCGAGGGGTCTTATAATAAACAACTGAAAAGAATACAACGTTTTTACAAATCGTGTCTGTTTGTATGTGTGTTGTTGGAGACCACGTTTAGGCAAACGCAGTGTAGGTCGCCCTGGGACCAGGTGGAGTGACGACCTGCGAAGAGCGGCTGGAGCGGGTGGATGAGGAGAGCTGAAGACCGAGCTCAGTGGCGGGCATTAGGAGAGGCTTACGTCCAGCAGAGGACAGATATAGGCTGATGATGATGTCTGTCTGTCTTTTTGTCTGTAAGCGTATCACGTAAAATTTGCTAGATCGATTGTGATGCAGTTTTCACTTTTGGATACCTTAGGTTAAGACTTAAAAACTGGTGTTTGATATCTCAATCCGATGAGTTGTAACAATTTGGTAAAGTTTAATCAAAATTCTGTATAATATAAACTGTAACTGTAGTCCATTATCAAAGCCTTATCATAACATTCGTGTTTGCCGTTCGTGACTTTTCCACTCGTGACCGTTTGTTGTAAGTACAGTTACAACTTAGATTATCAATGACAATATTTACTTTACAATACTAATATAATCTAATAAATATTTCTGTAAACTTGACGAGATATTTCTGTTTTCTATGTGCACATCTATGTCATAAAGGTGACTCCATATGGTGATCATAGTTTACACACTAGAATATCAGTAAATAAGTGTAATATTATTTTTATTATTATTTACTAGCCCGCGGCTTCACACATAGTTAAAAGTACTCTATGTGCTATTCCAAGACCTAAAATACCAATATACCAACATTTGATCATAATTCCTTCAGCCGTCAAAAAGTTTTGTATCTATTGCTCGGCCTCTTCTCATCGAACTGAGATACTAACTACCCCAGTTTTTAAGTCAAACCCTAAGCTATCCAAAGGTGAAAATCGCATCGCGATCGGTCCAGTAGTTTTTACGTGACACGCGAGCAAACATACAAACAAACAGACACTTTTTTATATTTTTGTTTATTAGCTTATTTGAAAGAATCTAGACCACTTTTTTTATTACCTTCCATTGTACAGACGTTTTCGTACTTATTGCTTTATTATATAGATAACTGTAAGTTTTACTTCGATAATGAGAATAAGGCGAGAATCTATATTTGTTTGTTGTTTTAATTTATTTATTGAATTAACTTTGATTTGAGCAGCCACGTGCATTGTAGTATACCATCTATCTATACATATAATAAACCAGTAAGTAAACAAAGTCTGTATAAAAATAATTAAAAAATGTTAGTCTAGAGTACCTAAATTAACTACTGAACAAGAATATGACATCAGCATGTAAGTTCGCGCGTCACGTAAAACAACTGCACCGATTAAAATGAGATTTTCACCGTTGGATAGTTCAGGGTTTGACCTACAATCTGGTGTAGGTACATTGTATTTCAATCCGATAGGTAGAAGACGAGTAATCGATAAAAACTATTTGACGGCTGAACAAATTTCATTAAATGCATTAAATTATTCTACTTTAAGGTACTTTTGGTCCTGGGTATAACACATAGGTTACTTCTATGTAACCCACAGAAATGAGCACACAGGTACAGCCATGACAGTGATAGCCATACATAATGCAGGTTCCTAACCTGACTACGGTCGGGTAAAAAATATCCTTTGACTCTCTGTAAATTGAAGACGAATCAATTAAAATACCTCGCTTGTCAAAATCTAATCGAAGTTTTTGCAATGAATACTTAATCCTTTCTTTGCTCCGCCGTATACGGGTAACAAAAATAGCCTATGAATAGTCTATACCTGACGACGAATCAATTGATATGGTAGAACATCCACATACCCACATAGATAAATACATACTGTTAAACTCATTACCCTTCACTTGCTTCACCGTAGTCAGGTAAAAATACACCGCCGCTAAAAAAAAAAACTGTTTAAAAATACTGTTCCTGCGAGTGTCAAATATTCGACACTCGTCGCCCGTTCCATATTACCCTTATAGGCGTATTTAATTAAATTTGAGAGTCGGTCCGCGAGCCTTGGTACAAGGCTGTACAGGTGTTGATGTTGTTCGCTCGCTCGTTAAATACATTATGAAGCCAGAAGCTGAGAAAATAGAAGTACAGAAAATAATTTGAAGCTGATGTCAACAAATTGTTTTCAAATAAATCTATACTCATAATAAAGCAATAAGTACGAAAAAGTCTGTACAAAGAAGATAATAAAAAAATAAGGTAGACGGTACTTAAAATAAGCTGCTGCACAAGAACATAACATTTTAAACAATCGAGTCTTTCTGTTTGTCTGTACCCATGTATGTTTGTTCGCTCATCACGTAAAAATTACTGGACTGATTGCGATGCGGTTTAAACTGTTGGATAGCTTAGGGTTTAACTTAGGGGGGAAGAGGTGGGGGGAGAGGGGTGGAGCACAAGCCAACATCTTGGAATAAAGGTGTGAAAAATTGATTTAATCAAAATAATTCACCAATGGTTTATTTTAAGTCAAAAATGTCAAAGGCAAAGTTAAAGAGGGTAAAATTATTTTAATTTTTGTATAACACTTATTTTTGTAAGTCCGGTAACTAATTTGTTACAGCGGCTAAAAGATTATACCAAAAAACTCCATGTACTAGGTATTTTCCTCAACATTTTTTCTGGCAGTTCATTGCAAGAGGCAATGTCCAGGCAGAAAAATGCTAAAATATGCTGTGTGGTGGTAATGTAGTGTGTGTTTGTGTGTGTGCGTGTGCGTGTGAGGGGGTGTGTGTGTGTGTGTGTGTGCGTGTGCGTGTGTGTTGTGTATGTGTGTGCGTGTGTGTTGTGCGTGTGTGTGTGTGTGTGTGCGTGTGTGTTGTGTGTGTCTGTGTTGTGTGTGTTGTGTGTGTGTGTGTTGTGTGTGTTTGTATAAAAATATGCACACACTCACGTGTGTGCATATTTTTTTTCATCTTTCGAAGTCATGGTGTTTGTTTTATGTAGGATCAACACTTTGGGAGTAATTTTAAGGAAAATACTAGTAGCTATTCAAGCGAAGCCGGGGTGGGTCGCTAGTATCTATTAATCTGACACCATCCTGAAATTGAGTATTTTAGTAATATATGCCAAACCACTCCTTTTCATAATTAGAATTACATATAATTATGTTTTATATTTGTATGGTAGGTAGGAGGTATAATTTCAACAAACACAATTTCTGATACAAGGATTGTGATGTGTAGAGAATCACATTCAAAGTCATGTCATGTGAATAACGCATGCGCAACCCACAGAAGCAACCGGTCTGAAAAAGGTCGAAGATGATGCGCAGGGGCATGCTATATGGCTCGCTCGACGCATGCGCCGTACATCACACCACTTACCATTTCACAGGCACTGAGTCAGTGAGTCAGAGCGCGTTGACCCGTCGTCAGCGCCGGACGCGTCCGCCACTCCACTTTTAATATCAAGCGATAATTTTACAACCGGTGTGGAACCGTGTACGGATTGTAATATGATAATTGAGTAGTACTAGTACGGTCACTAGACTGTGAACACGATAACCGTTGTAATTTGCGCATAATATAGTTTGAGCGAGATTTCGCTGTATGTTATCGTGCATTCTCGAGAACTGTACCTACTGTGGAATGTTGTTTAAACGTAAAGCGTGCGAGATGACGGATGTATTGTGTTGAAACATACTACTTTCTCTTCTGTCCTCGTGGTATTTTGCCCGCTTTCTATTGACACTTTTTGAGAGAACATTAATACGTCATGAACTAGTTACAAGTTGCATAAAAATAGTATGTCATGTTAAAAAAGTAGTTAAATTAGTATACAATAATGGAAAGTGCTAAAATAACAGTCTGCAAACAAAACTAAAATGAGGCAAATATTTAAGTGAGAATGGTTGCTTACCAAATTTTTATCGTTATAGATCCTAAAATGGTAATTCGAAATGAAAAATTATAAAAGAATTTTATACATGACTACCTGTGCCCGCGTGGTCGTTTCATTTAAAAGTAGCCCACACGTGTTATTCCAGGACCAAAAGTACCTACAAAGTACAATATTATACTAAGTACATTTCTTCAAAATTCGTTCAGCCGTCAAGTAGTTTTTTATCGATTGCTCGTCATCTAATCATCGGCATAAGGCTAGGGCGCACTGCCTTGCGTTTTAATAACGTATATTCTGTGAAGTACGGAGTGTCATAGAAGTGCACGTATTGCGGTGAAATAAACGGTAGAATAAACGCACCGCGTTCCAAAGCAAGGCAGTGCGCGCCAGGCCCTAAGATACCAAGTTACCCAGTTTTTAAATCAAACCTTAATTATCTTCTTTGTACAGACTTTTTTGTTCATAATGCTTTATTATAAGTTCAGATACTACGCTCTCTAGTGAAGAGGTCCTACAATAAAAATACTTACACCCGTGTTAAGGAAGTAGGATACTCCATTGTGCTGTAATCGGACTCTAATATATACCCGTTTTAGACTCTTTATGCGTGATCCATCTTGTTTACCCCAGCTTTCAAACATGAAAAACCCCAGCTAAATCAGTCCATTCGTTTGGAAGCTACGATTCTCCCCCTTTTTCTCACCTCCCCCCTCTTTTCTCACCTCCACCCCATCCTCTATATTTGTATCTTTTATTTTTGTGTGTGTTGAATAAATGTATTTTCTTTCTTTCTTTCTCTATATATCTAAGAACCCATAAGATATGTAAATGCTTTTAATTATGGAGCAAAAAATTCTAGAAGCGCGTGGTTACGTGAAGCTAACAACGAAATTTGGTACCGTTATTTATACGGATGTTTATTACTTTAATTTAACATAAACTTTGGACCCTTATCCCTTAAAAATCCTTTATTTTTTCGGGAGTAAAAGTATTCTAAATTTTAACAGATAATATAAACTTTGACTATGCCTAGTTACATCAAAATCCGTCCAGTAGTTTCAGCGTGATACGTGTTCTTTTAAATAACTTTCAACCCTTATCCTGCGGGAACCCTTTATTTTTTCGGGATAAAAAGAATTCTAAATGTTAATCCATAACATCAGCTATGATTGTGCCAAGTTGTATCAAAATCCGTCTGGTAGTTTCAGCGTGATGCGTGTTCAAAGAGACAGACAGACAGACAAAAAAAATAGCCTTTTTGCACTCCATAACGTTTTTGAAGTCTATCTCAATTAAAATTTTCAAAAAATATTTAATGCCCATTTACAGTTTTTACAGTTTTATTATAGTATAGAAGATAGATTTCAATGCACAGAACTGAAAAAGGAATACACTTCAAGTTGCACAGTTGATTTTCAAATACCTATTCAATGATACCCCACTTGACATAGTTCGTCGTTTTTTTTTCACTCTATGACGTCTAGTTGTCGCCATATTGAATATTGATTAACGTCATGTCTTTAGTAGCGCACTCGCAAGATTAAGACAAATCGATTGATGTAAAAATAATCAAAATCGGTCCACGCGTTTGGTCTATATAGTGCAACAAAGGAACAGACATATATAGGCTGATAAACACATTACCTACCCGTCCTTTGCGTTGCGCAGTGTGGTAAAAAAAAAAGTTTTAAGTTTGGAAATATAAGATAACGTAAAGTAAAATCGAATTAACAGCAAATATGGTTTACATTGCTTTTCAGACACACATTGCACAGGACTGACAAGCAAGACAACAAAATAAAAGATAATAATCCCTACCTGGGAGGGCTCAAATAAGCTAAATATTATGCGGTAGCAAGAAGCAACATGTCGAGACAAGTTCTGTGATTATGTGTTAAGTGTAGCAGGGCCAGGACAGAGATACGGTACAACAGTTACAGAGAGCAGCATGTTTCTGATTGTATCATATCTGTATAGATTGTGTAGTCAATACGAAGTTGTATCCAGGAGGACCAACGAATTTATTAGCAGCCTATTTTTGCGACAATCATTAAACCCCGTTCGTTATTTCAACAAAAGGACACAAAGGAGTACGTTTTTTTTAAATCATTGATTGAATATCCTCGATAAGTTTGAAGATGAGAGCGGCCCATCAATAAACAAACTATCCTAAGCCGAAGCAAAAGCTGTCAATTTTCAAACAAACAAGTCTAAATTTTTCACACCGAGAAAGAGGACCAACGAATTTATTAGCAGCCTATTTTTGCGACAATCATTAAACCCCGTTTGTTATTTCAACAAAATGACACTAGTACACAATCAAAGGAGTACGTTTTTTTTAAATCATCGATAGAATATCCTCTGTTTGAGGATATTCAAGACATTGGCCCAACAATAAACAAACAGAATAAATCTACCTAAACCGAAGCAAAAGCTGTCGATTTTCAAACAAACAAGTTAAGTTCTTCTTACCGTGACGGAACACTATGTTTCTAAGGAGGTTCAAGTTACCCAAGTCCAGTAACTGCGGTACGCTTTGTACACCTGAAACTTTTACGATGCAACTCCTGCCGGCGTCGGTTGAGGAAACCTATTTTAAAACTACTTTTATGTTACTTTAAAACTTTCCATGGGAAGCGCATGGACGCGGGGACTGTAAAGCTGTAATACCTTCGCTCTGATTGTTTTTTTGCAGGGATTATTGATTTAGCGAGCGAAGCGAGCTGCCTCTGCAAGTACAACCAATTTGCTTTCGTGTGTCGGTTTGGTGGTACTCCTCTACAGGTCGTATTTTACGACAGATCTGGACGAAACTTAATATATAGGTTAAACGTTTTTTTTGACGTTGGGGATTTTTAAGGGGGGTCGCCTTATTAGATCCGATATAGATTGTTTTTTTTTGTTTGCAATGTAGTAACTTTAAGTTGGTCTCATAAAAATTTGGTGAAGATCTGATTAGGATCTTCGGCGTGATGAGCAGAATAGCTCCTCAAAATACAGTAAATTGCTCACTATTACGTTTCTACCTTCTATCAGTGAAATCAGCCCTTACCTACTAGTTACGGATTGATGGAGCACTTTGGTTAATGTTAGTTTTACAATAAGGTAATTAGATGATTGTTTGCAAAAAAGTTTGTGCTCGCAAGGTCTACTGTTCGCAGAACTACTACTAGTAATATGTATGGGTATATAGAAGGTTTGAATCAATTTTATGAATAATATATTATTAAGTACCACGATTTTATGAACTCATTTTCTGATTATGTTTGAATGTTCGGTAAAAAAGTTCAATTGAATTTAATCTAAGTTCCCGGTAAACTAGAGAGTTGCAAACTTAAACATAACTCAGATCGGCATCACAACGAAAAACAATGAAAAAATATATCTGAATACTTCTTCGTCTAAAAACGTGGTATGAAAATAAATTAATAGTCTTGAATAAACAACAAAATAAAAGCTGTGATACTTGATTCAAACATTTTTATTTTTTTATTTATTTTCATAATAATATGGCAATAAGCAATAATTAACTACATCAAACTGTTTCTAGATTTTTATCTAGATAGGCACTGTATTAGACCTAAACCTCAAATAATAATAAAGTAAAGATATTGTAACGAAAAAGCAAGCTAAAAAGCTGACAACTGAAAATAAATATCAATAAGAAACCTACCACGCCACATACCTATTACCTATATCAAATCTAGCTGTCATTGAAGAGAGCGATGGAGTCCAGCCAGATTCCCGATGCGACCCCGTCTGACCTCCGCGGCCATTGAATCACACGAACGAAATAAGATAGGTACGCCCGTATCGAATATAACTCGAAGGGATTCCTTAGTTAATTGATTGGACATCCTTTGTTTGGGTCTATGATTTACTTTGTATAAGAGCTTTATTGTAGACTAGCTGCACCCGTGGCTTCGCACGCGTGGTCATTTCTCTAGCTTAAAAGTATCTATGTCGTTGTTGATCAAAATTCTTTCTTCAGCCGTCAAAAAGTTTTTATGGACTGCTCGGCTTCTACTCATCAGATTAAGATACCAAGTACAGTACAGTTTTTAAGTCAAACCCTAAGCTATCCAACGGTGATGAACAGTGAACTACTGAACCGATTGTGAAACCGCATCGCAATCGGTTCAGTAGTTTTTTCGTGATGCGCGAACAAACATACAGATAAACAGACAAACAAACAGACAGACACGAATTTAATGTTTTATTCTTGTTCAGTAGCTTATTTTAAGTACCCTATAGACAATTTTTTTCAATTATCTCCTATGTACTGATTTTTTCGTTCCTATTGCTTTATTATAAGTATAGATATAATTTCACAAGACGAATCCAGCTGGGATGGGCTACATTCGGCAAACTTGATGACGTGACGTGCTCAAGGACCGAAAAATGCCGCAATGTCTGAAGACCGTCTGTACAACCAATGTGTTTTACCCACAATGACGTATGGTGCCGAAACATGGACGCACACTAAGGAGACAAGATGCGAGTCGCACAACGAGCCATGGAGCGCACTATGTTAGGTATCACGGTGAGCGACAGAGTTCGAAATACGGAGATCCGAAGAAGAAACAAGGTGGAAGATATCGGATCTCGTATAATTAAACTCAAGTGGCGATGGGCACTTGGCAAGATGTGGTGATGGCAGGTGGAGTATGTCTCTGACGGAATGGTGGCCACGTGACGGTAAGCGTAGTCGAGGAAGACCGATCCAGCGATGGGTCGACGACATAGAAAAGCACGCTGGTAAGACCTGGACCAGACTGGCTCAAACCAGAGATGAATGGTGTAAGAGGGAGGAGGCTTATGCCCTGCAGTGGGCGGAATAAGCAGCAAATGATGATGATGATTATAGATATAATATGTCTATTTTTATAACAGACAACGCCAGCAATTTTATGAATCACGTCTGTTTGTCCATCAATTTACAAATGATATTTTCTTTAGTCTTCAGAAATCAAACCTAATACCATCCGTACCAATATATAAAAGTGAAACGTTGTCTGTTTGTTTGTTTATTTTTTTGTTTGGGGAGCTTTCACGCGATAACGGCTGGACGGATTTTGATGAAATTTAGAATGGAGATAGCTTAAATCCTGGAATGAAACATAGGATACTTTTTATCCCAGAAAATTGAAAATTCCACGGCATCACTGGAAAATGTTGATTATTCACTGTAAGGAACGGTTGCCATCACAGAATGGTCTGTGCTTGCCATGGAAACGAAATAACAAGACTGTCAAAAAACATAAAGTGCATTGGTGGTATACCAACTTTTGCATTGGTTTTTAATATCCTATAAGAAAATAGGATGCTTTTTTTCGCGATAAACCGCGTAGTCCGCGCGTACGAAGTCGCGGGGGAAAACTAGTTCTTAAAAGTTTGTTGTACTAAAGTTTCATTCGCTATATAGAATCCATGTTCCGTCCAATGTTATTGTTTATTTGGGTCAGTCATATTAAGCTATCTGTAAATACGGTTTAAATATCAAGTTTTTAGGACGATTCCCAGAATTGTATGATTATTTATTGTGGTTTTCATCCCGGAAACGGTCGCCGTCGGCGGCGCGGCGTCCGCATACTTTTATGTGAAATCTATAATGTTGTTATTCGTTATTTCCAACATTTTTATTACCTCAATCTGTATGTAGTTTCATGGCTTCAAGCGGTATGTACACGTACCTGTAACAAAGAGAAGAATCAAGTTGAGTTTATGTCATATTTATTGGTTAATCTTGTTTTATTAATATTTTCTATGCGATCATCTGTAGGAGAATCATTCTCAAAAAACTATACTACCGCAGTGATGGTAGCCTAACGGTTAAATAGTGCAACTAAGAATACAACGATACCGGATTCGGTCCTAGGCTTCCGCACCAATGACTTTTCACTTTTTATTTTCCACCCGACAACGTCACGATTAATGACCGACCCATACCGTGGGAAAAGTCAACTAAATACTTAGGAGACGAACTTGACTATCGACTCAACTTCCTTGGATTATTCTTATTCTTATCATAATGAAGGACTTTAAAAGTCCATTTCAAAAATATACAATTCCATCAGACGCTTTGACTCTAAAAACATTTGAACATACAACTCAAACACATAATCCTCCGCAACCGGGTAAAAACGAGTATTTGTGTTTCTACATTCCTATTATTTCCTACAGCTTGTGGCTAGACCGTCACTGTCACGACGCGTTGACAACTTTATCTCGGCTCAGTGTGCGGTCGTCTGGAATCCTGGAATCAGTGAGCACAGTACCGGCCGACGAACCTGGACGTTCACACCAGAGGTTTTCGTTACGGCAACTTTGGCGGCATATTTTGTAACAACACACAGATTAAAACGCAATCCTAGAAACATTATAATAGCATGGAAAGGAGCTGTTTATTCTGTGAACAAACAGTACATAATAACGGGCACAGAGTCTAATAACTTTATTTGTGCATAGATCTTACTATAGAGAAAATTTGAGAATGTAAATGGTAACAAGGGAAAATGGGGGAAAGATTGTGATTTGTGTAAGAAGGGAGTAAATACTGAGATTGGGTGAGATGTCATTTGTGTAAGAAGGGAGTAAATACTGATATGACGGCTGAGCGGGAGAAATGGAGAAAGGTACATGTCGTACCGACCTCACTTAATAGTGGTATAAGGTCAGGGAGATGACGATCTTATTTTATAGGTACATTCGTATGTTCTTTAAATATCATTGAGAGCCATCTTATTAAAGACTAGCTGTGCCCGCGGCTTTGTCAGCGTGGTAATTTTTCTGGGATATAAAAATTACCACGCTGACGAAACGAGATGTGTTATTAAACTAAACCAAAAGTACCAATATGTATCATCAAACTTCGTTCAGACGTCACATGGTTTTTTATCTATTGCTCGGCTCCAACTGATCGGATTGAGATATCAAGTACAGCAGTTTTGAAGTCAAACCCTAAGCTATCCAACAGTGAAAACCGTATCGCAATCAGTCCATTAGTCTTTACGTGATACACAAACCGACAGACACCATTTAAAAAAGTTATGTTCTTGTTCAGTAGCTTATTTTAATGTAGACCATTATTTTGTATTATCTTCATTGCACAGACTTTTTGTTACTTAGTACTTCCTGCTTTATTATAATTGTATAGATATACTTAGATTGAATGACACAAGTATAACTTGTAATAGAGGCAGTTATAGGACTGGGAAGAGTAAACGTTAGAGGCAGTAACTAGCTTCGTCGTTATTACACTTACTGTAGTTTACATAGCAGGCGTCTTAAACCGGTGTGAAGTTAGCAGCCAAAGTTGGCAGCCATTATAATCCGACCAAATTAAGGTGGTATTTTTGTCGCGGTAGAAATAAACAATTTCATGGTTATTTTACAGTGATAACTTCTGAAAATTCATAAATTTTGGGCCCCGTATATTTTAAATAATTACTAAATAAACTTAAAACCGCATGAAAGAAAAAAAGAAAAATATTTATTACGTTGGCTGCTAGTAAATTACGACCAATTATCCCCTGAAATGTAAAACAAAAACGATTAAAAGGTCAAGGTATATAGCTTAGATATTGTATCAATGCAATTTCGGAGCGGGAGGAAGCCTATTAAACCCGACAATAATAACTAAAAAATTATTGCATGGATTTTTTTACCATACGCTTTTCACTTGGCCAGTTTTGACTTTCCAGGCCTTGAACACTGAAACAAACGTTGACTCAATGTACGTAACTCTGTATATTCTTTACTAAAACCTGAAAAGAAAGCTGATGAATGCCGTTCTAACCCTACAATGAGCTGAAATCCGCAGTATATGCCATTTCTTTTGTCCTTTTGTGAGTTTATTGTCCTGTAAAACTACTTTTCTCCCCTGAAATGTAAGGTTTTTGCAGATTGGTAATTAAGTGTATGTAACTGTAAAAAGATCCTGATAGTTTCAGGGCGGGAGTCACTCTGCTTCATATTGAAATTTGATCTTATTGCAGTAAATGCATAATTTTGTGACCTTTTGTGAATTTATTGTCCTGTAAAACTACCAAATCCCGTGAAATCTGAAGTTTTTGCAGATTCTTTATCAAGTGTATGTATCTGTTGAAAGGTCCTGAAAGTTTCAGGGTGGGAGTCACACTGCTTCATAATTAAAATTGATCGATCTCATTCCCGTTAAGCATATGCAACTTTTTAAGTGTAGCGTTAGCTGCTGGTGAATTACGACCACTATTCCCCTGAAAATTGATACAAAAACTACTAAAAGATCAAGGTATATAACCAAGATATGGTATCTATGCAATTTCAGAGCGGGAGGAAGCCTTTTTAACCCGACAATAATAACCATAAAGATTGCATGGATTTTTATACGATACGCTTTTCACTTGATCAGTTTCGACTTTTCAGGCCTTGAAAACTGAAACAAACGTTGACTCAATGTACGTAACACACTGTATGTTCTTTACTTAAACTTGAAAAGAAAGCTGGAGAATGCCGTTCTAACCCTACAATGAGCTGAAAGTCGCAGTATATGCTATTTTTTGTCCATTTGTGAGTTTATTGTCCTATAAAACTACCTTTATCCCCTGAAATCTAAGGTTTTTGCAGATTGGTTATCAAGTGTATGTAACTGTTAAAAGATCTTGATAGTTTCAGGGCGGGAGTCACTCTGCTTCATATTGAAATTTGATCTCATGGCAGTAAATGCATAATTTTGTGACCTTTTGTGAATTTATTGTCCTGTAAAACTACCAAATCCTCTGAAATCTGAAGTTTTTGCAGATTATTTATGAAGTGTACGTATCTGTTGAAAGGTCCTGAAAGTTTCAGGGCGGGAGTCATACTGCTTCATAATTAAAATTGATATCATTCCCGTTAAAGATATGCAACTTTTTAAGTGTAGCGTTAGCTGCTGGTGAATTACGACCACTATTCCCCTAAAAAATTGATACAAAAACTACTGAAACGTCAACTTATATAATCTAGATATCGTATCAATGCAATTTCAGAGCGGGAGGAAGCCTTTTAACCCGACAATAATAACTAAAAAGATTGCATGGATTCTTTTGTGAATTTATTGTCCTGTAAAACTACCAAATCCCCTGAAATCAAAAGTTTTTGCAGATTCTTTATCAAGTTTATGTATCTGTTGAAAGATCCTGAAAGTTTCAGGGCGGGAGTCACACTGCTTCATATTGAAATTTGATCTCATTGCAGTAAATGCATAATTTTGTGACCTTTTGTGAAATTATTGTCCTGAAATACTACCTTTATCCCCTGAAATCTAAGGTTTTTGCAGATTGGTTATCAAGTAGTTAAATATTTAAACGGGACTTAATCGCGCTGAAAACTTAATATTTATTTACCTCGACGTTTCGATCAAGTTGCATTGATCGTGGTCTTCTCGTGACCTTGATCGAAACGTCGAGGTAAATAAATATTAAGTTTTCAGCGCGATTAAGTCCCATTTAAATATTTAACTATGTGTTCGAATCGCGAAAGTTTAAAAGTTACAATTGGTTATCAAGTATTTGTATCTGTTGAAAGTTCCTGAAAGTTTCAGGGCGGGAGTCACACTGTTTCATAATGAAAATTGTTCTCATTCCCGTTAAGGTTGTCCCGAGGCGGTCCAGGGCTTTGTGTTTGTTCCACTAGACAAGGGACCAAGCCTCAGTGACACAAAATTACAGGAACAACAGGTGCATAGACTTTTCGTGGTGCTACAATACGGATGAAAACGACCACTAACGAAGGTGTTATCTTATGTATTTTAAAAAAGTCCAGTTGTAATAATCTTATTATTGGTATTTTATAACAATTTCTGTATTGCTAAAAATCGATATATTGGAATGACAAGTTATTTATATTTTAGAATTAATAATTTCAAACCATCAAACTTTCAGGACCTTTCAACAGATACATACTCTTGATAGAAAATTTGCAAAAACTTCGGATTTCAGGGGATTTGGTAGTTTTACAGGACAATAAATTCACAAAAGGTCACAAAATTATTCATTTACTGCAATGAGATCAAATTTCAATATGAAGCAGTGTGACTCCCGCCCTGAAACTTTCAGGAACTTTCAACAGATACATACACTTGATAACCAATCTGCAAAAATCTTAGATTTCAGGGGATAAAGGTAGTTTTACAGGACAATAAACTCACAAAAGGACAAAAATTAGGCATATACTGCGACTTTCAGCTAATTGTAGGGTTCGAACAGCTTTCTCCACCTTTCTTTTCAGGTTTTAGTAAAGAATATACAGTGTGTTACGCGTACATTGAGTCAACGTTTGTTTCAGTTTTCAAGGCCTGAAAATTAGAAACTGATCAAGTGAAAAGCGTATCGTATAAAAATCAATGCAATCTTTTTGGTTATTATTGTCGGGTTAAAAAGGCTTCCTCCGGCTCTGAAATTGCATTGATACGATATCTAGGTTATATACCTTGACGATTTAGTAGATTTTGTATCAATTTTCAGGGGAATAGTGGTCGTAATTCACCAGCAGCCAACGCTAAACTTAAAAAGTTGCATATCCTTAACGAGAATGAGATCAATTTTCATTATGAAGCAGTGTGACTCCCGCCCTGAAACTTTCAGGACCTTTCAACAGATTCATACATTAGATAAAAAATCTACGAAAACTTCAGATTTCAGGGGATTTGGTAGTTTTACAGGACAATAAATTCACAAAAGGTTATAAAATTATGCATCTACTGCAATGAGATCAAATTTCAATATGAAGCAGAGTGACTCCCGCCCTGAAACTATCAGGATCTTTTAACAGTTACATACAATTGATAACAAATCTGCAAAAACCTTAGATTTCAGGGGATAAAGGTAGTTTTTCAGGACAATAAATTCACAAAAGATCACAAAATTGTGCATTTACTGCAATGAGATCAAATTTCAATATGAAGCATTGTGACTCCCGCCATGAAACTTTCAGGATCTTTCAACAGATACATAAACTTGATAAAGAATCTGCAAAAACTTCAGATTTCAGGAGATTTGGTAGTTTTACAGGACAATAAATTCACAAAAGAATCCATGCAATCTTTTTAGTTATTATTGTCGGGTTAAAAAGGCTTCCTCCCGCTCTGAAATTGCATTGATACGATATCTAGATTATATAAGTAGACGTTTCAGTAGTTTTTGTATCAATTTTCAGGGGAATATTGGTCGTAATTCACCAGCAGCTAACGCTACACTTAAAAAGTTGCATATCTTTAACGGGAATGATATCAATTTTAATTATGAAGCAGTGTGACTCCCACCCTGAAACTTTCAGGACCTTTCAACAGATACATTTGATAAAAAAACTGCAAAAACTTCAGATTTCAGTGGATTGGTAGTTTTACAGGACAATAAATTCACAAAAGGTTATGAAATTAGGCATCTACTGCAATGAGATCAAATTTCAATATGAAGCAGAGTGACTCCCGCCCTGAAACTATCAGGATCTTTTAACAGTTACATATACTTGATAACGAATCTGCAAAAACCTTAGATTTCAGGGGATAAAGGTAGTTTTTCAGGACAATAAATTCACAAAAGGTCACAAAATTGTGCATTTACTGCAATGAGATCAAATTTCAATATGAAGCAGTGTGACTCCCGCCCTGAAACTTTCAGGACCTTTCAACAGATACATACACTTGATAAATAATCTACGAAAACTTCGGATTTCAGGGGATTTGGTAGTTTTACAGGACAATAAATTCACAAAAGGTCACAAATTATGCATTTACTGCAATGAGATCAACTTTCAATATGAAGCAGAGTGACTCCCGCCCTGAAAGTATCAGAATCTTTTAACAGTTACATACACTTGATAACCAATCTGCAAAAACCTTAGATTTCAGGGGATAGATGTAGTTTTACAGGACAATAAACTCACAAAAGGACAAAAAATAGGCATATACTGCGACTTTCACCTCATTGTAGGGTTCGAACAGCTTTCTCCAGCTTTCTTTTCAGGTTTTAGTAAAGAATAAACTGTGTGTTACGCGTACATTGAGTCAACGTTTGTTTCAGTTTTCAAGGCCTGAAAAGTCGAAACTGAGCAAGTGAAAAGCGTATCGTATAAAAATCCATGCAATCTTTTTGGTAATTATTGTCGGGTTAAAAAGGCTTCCTCCCGCTCTGAAATTGCATTGATACCATATTTTGGTTATATACATTGACGTTTTAATAGTTTTTGTATCAATTTTCAGGGGAATAGTGGTCGTAATTCACCAGCAGCCAACGCTATACTTAAAAAGTTGCATATCCTTAACGGGAATGAGATCAATTTTCATTATGAAGCAGTGTGACTCCCGCCCTGAAACTTTCACAACCTTTTAACAGATACGTACACTTGATAAAGAATCTGCATAAACTTCAGATTTCACGGGATTTGTTAGTTTTACAGGACAATAAATTCATTAAAGGTCACAAAATTATGCATTTACTGCACTGAGATCAAATTTCAATATGAAGCAGAGTGACTCCCGCCCTGAAACTATCATGATCTTTTAACTGTTACATACACTTAATTACTAATCTGCAAAAACTTCAGATTTCAGGGGATTTGGTAGTTTTACAGGACAATAAACTCACAAAAGGCCAAAAAAAATGTCATATACTGCGATTTTCAGCTCATTGTAGGATTAGAACGGCATTCTCCAGCTTTCTATTTAGGTTTTAGAAAAGAATATACAGTGTTACGTACATTGAGTCAACGTTTGTTTCAGTTTTAAAGGCCTGAAAAGTCAAAACTGGCCAAGTGAAAAGCGTATGGTATAAAAATCCATGCAATATTTTTTAGTTATTATGGTCGGGTTTAATAGGTTTCCTCCCGCTCCGAAATTGCATTTATACAATATCTAAGCTATATTCTTTGACCTTTCAATCGTTTTTGTTTCAGATTTCAGGGGATAATTGGTCGTAATTTACTAGCAGCCAACGTAATATATATTTTTCTTTTTTTCTTTCATGCGGTTTTAAGTTTATTTAGTAATTATTTAAAATATACGGGGCCCAAAATTTATGAATTTTCAGAAATTATCACTGTAAAATAACCATGAAATTGGTTATTTCTACCGCGACAAAAATACCACCTTAATTTGGTCGGATTATAATGGCTGCCAACTTTGGCTGCTAACTTCACACCGGTGCGTCTTAATACCTACAGTGACGATGATGATGATGATGAAAAGTGCCCTATGTGTTAATCCAGGATATATTATATCCTGGTACCAAATTTCATCCAAATCCGTTCAGCCGTTTGAGCGTGAAGGAGTAACAAACATACACACACACTACTGACGATAAAAGATAGATGGCGCTAATCGGTTTTTATGCATTTTATGACGTTTTGTATGGACTGTCAGTTCTAATGTATGGACTATGGAGTTTTGCATCGCGCATACGAAGTTTTCCGCTCGATAAGGTATTATTCATTTTTAAAACTCTAAGCTCTGATTAGCCTATGTTTACGACAGTGGCTACGCTTCTCTGATTTATAATATTAGTGTGATAGTGTAACAACTTAATGGTCTGTCATTAAAGGGTTCCTTGGTCAACAGAAATGGACTCTTGTTGCAGTGATTGTGAGTTTCAAACCAGATGGTTAACATTATTCCTACAAGTTCATTTGTTTCTCACGTGTCTGGTGAAACCCCGATGTGTTGGTTAGTCACTACTTTTAGCATAATTGTGAAGCCATACCCATACTAGTACATACCTACATTATTAATAGCTCAGTAAACGACAAGTAGAACGGCAAGTCGCAGTTCGAACAGACCACTGGGCTATAGCGACTGAGAATGCGCCAGAAATGGCCAGGATATTACGTTGTCTCCACTAATGACTTCGTGCTGTTTTTGTTCGGAAGTTCAAATGATGAAGTACTTGGCACATTTCTATTCCATTTTGTGAATGATGTATTTCAAACTAACTGGCAGCTTACTTATTTCCCTTCCCCCTAAAATGGTTGAGTGATGACTGACTGATTCTGCTTGTGAGGACTGGTCCAGCCTGGTTTCTTATTTATCATTGTATTTGGCTCTCTTCAATAGTTCGTTGAGCCACCTTAAGCTTATGGACCAGTCTCGCCGTGAGTGTCCACGTCTCAGCTCCGTAGGTCATACATGGTAGGACGTACGCATTAAAGACTTTCGCCACACCAAACTCCACCAATGTTGCCTTCACCAATGCTATTGAGACAACAAACTATAAAAGCCTTTGCCAAAAGAGACAATGACCATTCAAGGAAGATTTCAGCCAAGATAATACCTATTGAAGGCCAATAAATAACAGTCAAGTTGCCTCTGCATTATATTAATAATGCAGACGACTTGCATAAAAGCCCATCCAAGGACGCTAAGCGATTTCAGCGTTGGCATAATTTACGGTTTGGCATCGGTCCCGGAGCATGCAGTGCCGCGGACAATGAACGAGAAAGCTTCTGATAAAGTGGCGTGTTATCGCCGTTATGTTAGGCTATTTTAGGTTATACAATTTATGGCAAAATGTAATTACACGAATTTTGATAAAAGGGTGGGTCTCAGAAAAGTGGACAAAGTCGTGTATTGTACGATTTTGACAAAACAAGCATTTTATATTACAATGAAACATATTTAAAAAATCTAATAATACTAATTTTAATGGTATTAACTCTCAAATAGGTAATAAAGGGAATTAATATACATTATTTTCTCAAAATTCCACCTTGAAAATCACTTTCCTGCCATGTAATGTTCTCATTTTTGCAACTGTTACCATTAATACGTGTATTTTAAATAGATATTTTTGACAGTTTTATTGTAATATTTGGGAGGTAAATATCACATAAGTCTTTTTAATTATTAGAACTGTTCTAAAACTTAATGGTATTTTAATAATGTCTCCTCTTTTTTTGTAACGGACATCGCAGTCATTAGCCTGGCAAAATTTTAAATTAAAAAAAAGGCTCTTCCACTTTAGCCATTGAGACTCGAGCTTTTTCTAAGAAGCGGTCGGTACTCGTTCTTTTCTATGATTCCAGTAATTTGATCGGCCATTTTGCTAGTCGCCCGCAAAATTTTGTCCAGAGCTGTTGTGTGCGTCTATTCCAGACAAAGTGTCATATAGTCTGGCTAGATTTATTTCTGTTTGTGTGATAATCTCGTTGGTGACATTCTGTGCAGTCAACATACAACAATAGGTAAGTCCAATAATACAACTATCTTATACCTAAGAGTTACCTTTTTGTTTTTGTTAAGTGTTTTTGTACCAAATCATCATTATCCTGCCATCATTAATCTATGAAACGAGTGACAGGAAAATGACCAACAACCAGGAAAATGTTTTTTTAGTGTTTCACAGCCAAATGTTGATCGAAACAGACCAGAATAGAAATCTACTCGATGGATGATGTATGTTAATAATTTGTTTATTTAATTTAAATAGGTCTGTTTTATATTATTCTAAGTAAGTACTTACTTACATCTGTTTTTGTTATAAGGCGACAAAACGTGCAAGTCCTTCGCCTGATAACTGATGCAGTGCCACTCACGATCTTTTTTCACGAGTAAAGTTCTGTATAGCACTTACACTGCGTCCTACATCCCGAGAAGCTATTAGTTAAGTCTCATTCACCCAGTAACTTCTCTTGCTACAGTGCCCTTCAACACCATAACATAGTAATGTTTGCACAATATTGCTTGGAGGCAGAATACCTGCCACTGCGGTGGTACCCACCAATAAAAAATACGCAAGCGGACTACCACCTAGTATGTCACCTGATTGGTACCACTTTATCGATAATACGATAATAACTAACTGTTTGTTTTAGGGAAGCAGTAATGGCAAAGCGTAAGCGCAAGAAGACGCGTGAAGAAACTCTTGAAAGAAAAACAAAAGCTTGAAAAAATATGTATATTATATGTCAGCGTATTAAAGAAAATAAAGATAAAATTTAAGACCTGAAAGAAGAAGGTTAAATAAAAGCTATTTCAGATTTAACAGAGAGAAAAGACAAAAAAGACGTCAATGGAAACAAAACAGTGATAGATACAGAAAAAAATAATATAGTACTAAAAAAATACAATGGGATATGGCCACCACTCCACCTGATTCATACGAAGAAAACCGTGTTAAAGTCCCACGAATCCCCAACGAATCGCCTATCCTTAATCGAATCGCCAGCAATCTCCTTGGTTCCCCGATAGAAGGGATATTGTTGCTCACCGTAAAGCACCGCTCAATAGAAAACTTAAAACAATAGAGTTAAAACAAATAGATATGATGATTTCTAAATTAAATCAAAAACTTAATGCCTACCGTAAAAAACTGTGTCGCATAAAGAAGACTAAACATGTCAAAGTCTAAACTCAAAGAAATATTTAGATCAGAATCCAAAGAAAAAGTAGAAAAACGATTACTATTTGGAGAAGTTATAAAAATCCAACTGGTAGAGAACACACATTCATTGAAGACTCAAAAAGAGAAAGGTGTATTTGCGAATTAGTAAGTGATGATATAACAAATAAGTACAATGTATTAACTAAAGAAAAGATTTTAAACTATTAAAGAAGTAAATCCACTACTTCGGACATTCTCAACGTCAAAAGAAAGAAGAACAAGACAAGTAAACTGATAAATGAGAAATAAAAGGAGATAGTGGCCTTCTTGCAAGAAGTAGAGTTTCACAGTAGAGTAGTGTGCAGGAAAAAGAGACACTTAACGAAGAATAAAGAACAAAAACAGAAAATATATTTTTTAGATATACTGAATAACCTTAATAATAAATATAACCTAACTCACTATCGGGTGGCCTACTCAACATTTTGTAAAGCTTGCCCTTTTTGGATAGTAAAACCTAAGATACAGGATTGTGATACTTGCATGTGTGTATTATAAGCAAATTTTGAACTATTGCTTCAGGCACTAAATACGATTGCAGTAATAAAGTTTGCAAGCTTTGTCAAATGTCTTGAAGTGATGTGCTGTAATAAGAATGAACGAGAAGTGCTTAGCCAGAGCATTGTTTTTGTTTGAGTTGTAGCTTTAATAAGCTTTTGTTATCACGTTTTTATTGATTATGACTGTATTCATGAAGATTTAATAGAAGCAGAGTAATATTTTTGTTGTTTTAATGATTATTTTTTATTATAGTGGAAGTTAACAGTACCTACATAGTTTAAAGTAAGTGAAATGCGTACTGGAAGTCATTATCCTGCCATTTGTCATTATCCTGGAAATCGTTTTTTGGCGATAGTAACCTATTGGAGTATTATTTGTCAAAAAGACTGTATACTATTTTTATTCTATGATGATTGCAAATAAAAAATACAAAATATAACATTATTTTTATCATTATTATCACTTTCCTGATAGGTTTTGTAATTTTCCTGGATAAAGGATCATTTTCCTGCTTGATCATTATACAAAAAGGGGTATAAAATCGTTGAAAATTATTAAATTGTCTGGCCAAAGTAATCAAAAGTGGCCACATGTCGGATATGAACAGTTCTTATATAACTTTTTCAGTTCTGCTTCATATTTTTCAATATTTATTTGCATGCTGATTTTGTCCACTTTTCTGAGATCCACCCAAAACGCATTCGTGCGTGCTAGGCGCGACCGCGAACCTAAGTATTAGGGAAAGGTTTAATTCCCTTTTAGTTTTATAGGATCCGTAACTCAAAAGAAGAAAAAAAACTCAGGAACGCGTGGAGGGTATCAAGTGGAAATTAATTTCAAATACTCAGGTCTGCAATCCCTTGGAGCTGTGAAAAAAACAATCTTCTAAGTCAACGCACACAAAAGATACGGCCCTTTATGCCGTATATTTTGACACTAGCAAAGGTAATCACAACCTTAGGGCATTTCCCGTTGACCTAGAATCATGAAATTTAGCAACAAGCAATGTCTTATACCATAAGTAAAGGGAAAATCCGAAAACCGTAACTTTGTAGTTAAACTTCTAACTTATTTTTGTTGCATTTGTTGAACTGATTTGTCGATGTATGGGACAACAATTTTTCAACGGCAAAGTTAAGTTTGTACGAGTACGGAGCCCTCGGTGTGCAAGTCCGACACGCAATTGTATTTTTTTCTAATTAAGTAGTTAAATAAATAAAAAATAAGCGGTGGATTTTAAAAAGACGCTTTAATGCAATATGTAACATATCTATCTATCTATCTATACTTAAAATAAAGCAGTATCTAATAAAAAGTTTGTGTACAAAGAAGATAATTAAAAATAAATTGGATTAGAGTACTTTTATTAAGATACTGAACAAGAATAATATAACATTTTTTTTAAATCATATCTGTCTATTTGTTTGTCTGGTCGCGCACCATGTAAAAAATACTGGGCCGATTTCGATGCGGTTTTCACTGCTGGATAGCTTAGGTTTTAACTTAAAGTGTGGTGTATTTGGTATCTCTATCAGATGAGTAGAAGCCGAGGAATCGATAAAAAACTATTAGACGGCTGAACAAATTTTGAGGAAATCTAGTATATTGTACTTAGTTACTTTTAACCAACCACAATGACCACGCGGGCAATGTCGCGGGCACAGCTAGTATACTGATATACGGATACCCGAAGCCTTATCAAACTATTTACCAATTATGTATTTATTTTTACCAGACCGCGGAGCGCAAAGACCCGGTATTGTATTTATGTATTTATTTTTAATAGACCGCGGAGCGCAAAGACCCGGTATTGTATTTATGTATTTATTTTTACCAGACCGCGGAGCGCAAAGACCCGGTATTGTATTTATGTATTTATTTTTACCAGACCGCGGAGCGCAAAGACCCGGTATTGTATTTATGTATTTATTTTTAATAGACCGCGGAGCGCAAAGACCCGGTATTGTATTTATGTATTTATTTTTACCAGACCGCGGAGCGCAAAGACCCGGTATTGTATTTATTTTTACCAGACCGCGGAGCGCAAAGACCCGGTATTGTATTTATGTTTCCTGTAATAAGCAAGTACTTGTGCCCTCAAAGTAAAACATAACCAAGCAAAACTTATCCGTTCTCACGTTGTAATTATCTCAATAGAGCTGCTTTCATATATCAAATAACTAGATTAAAAGCTAAAAAAACACGCCTGCCCCGCCAAAAAAGAGCTTTTGCCAATAAATTATATATTGTTGGAATGTGCTTATCAAGCAAGGCCTTCAATTTGATTCCCACATTGTAAAAATCGAAAAAAAAAAGATTTTCGAATTTGAAAATAGAGCCATACTGCCGCCATATTGAATGTTTTCATAAATAAGTTATTTGTTATGCAAGGCTTCAAAGTGTTTTTTTGGCGAAAATAAAAACAGCTAAAACAATGTAATAAATTAGTGTTTATAATAATAATAAAAATGGGCCGTCGCGGGATGCCTGGCAGATGTGTAAACATAATAGAATAGAGTCAAACAGAATCGAATAAAATAGAATCGAAAAGAGGTGAATAGGGTTGAAAAGAGTCAAATAGAAACGAAAAGAGTCGATTAGAGTCAAGTAGAGTCGAGTAAAGTTGAATAGAGTCGAGTAGAGTTGAGTAGAGTAGAAAAGAGTAGAACAGAGTAGAACAGAGTAGAACAGAGTAGAACAGCGTATAACAGAGTAGAACAGAGTAGAACAGACTAGAATACAGTAGAACAGAGTAGAACAGACTAGAATACAGTAGAACAGAGTAGAATACAGTCGAACAGAGTAGAACCGAGTCGAACAGAGTAGAACAGAGTAGGATAGAGTAGGACAGAGTAGAACAGAGCAGAACAGAGCAGAACAGAGTAGAATATAGTAGGATAGAGTAGTACAGAGTACAACAGAGTAGAATACAGTAGAACAGAGTAGAATACAGTAGAACAGAGTAGAATACAGTAGAATAGAGTATAACAGAGTAGATTAGAATTGAAAATAAAAAGATACGAATAGAGTTGAGTAGAGTGGAGTAGAGTGGAGTAGAGTCGAGTAGAGTCGATTAGTTTCGAGTAGAGTCGATTAGAGTCGAATAGAGTTGATTAGAGTCGAGTAGAGTCAAAAAGAGGCGAATAGAGTCAAGTAGAGTAGAATCGAATCGGATATAAATTAGTAATAAAGTATTTTCAGTGGATTGGCTGTATAGAAATATATTGAATAGAAAGGTTTGAATTTTAAAAACTCTTTCCACGCTAGCGGGTAAAATGCGTTTTTGCACTCAGATTTCGAATGACAAACAGAATCTTTCCGAGCTTGTGAGGTGAAAAATATATAGCCTATGTTACTCGGGGGGATTTAAGGATACCCCATACGTCTAAATCTGTTCAGGCATATAAAAGTTATGGTGGAATAAAGAAACCCACATACACACATACATGAATGCTAAAAATATTACACTCCTTTTTTTGGGCAGTCTTGTAAAAACTGGATAAAAATAGTCTAATTTTAGCAAGAGCAATAATGCTTGAGTTACCGTCTGAGAAGCAATAGCGAAGCTCTTTGATTTTTTATTTGCAGTTCCAACCACTTTTCTCATAAATGATACGCTTGCTATATTATATTTATTTCTCATAAATGATACGCTTGCTATATCATATTTATTTCTCATAAATGATACGCTTGCTATATTATATTTATTTTCGTCTAGGTTCGCTTTTGGCTGTCTCAAAGAGAAGCGTACACGTTCACGGTTAAATTCACGCGCGGAACTTATTCTAATTCATTCCATTTACTTTAACAAGTTTTTCAATATCCACTAGACTACTTACGAGATACCTACACAATTTTACTACATTTTCCAATATTGGAACGACCAATATTATTCCATTACTTAAGTTACCTATCTCTTTTCTCATCAAATTACAAACGCTTTGGGTATTTACTTTGATCCTTTACCTTCCTGACATTTGAAATAGGTTTAATCGGCTTCCAGTAATCAAATAGTCGAGCCCGTCCATTAGAAAAACAAAACACGAGTATCGGCAAGAATTCTTGAGTATCGGTATATAAATTAGAGGTGGCAGTCAAGTGGGCTTTCCAACAAGCTCAGGGTAGTTTTAACTATTATACTGGTCAGATCACTGTTGACAAGTTTCTGGGGTGACCTTACATCAAGTTAAAAGAGGGAAGATACGGCACGCACTAATATCATGTTATTTTTTTATTGTTTTATTACGGGCTAGGCAATCATCAAAGCTAATCATTTTGGATAGAGTAAAAAATGAATTAATCATAATTATTAAATAAGTGGGTGCACAGTGTGTGTATACATCCAGAATACAACAATTAATTCATAAAGCAACAATATGTCAACAATTTAAATAGATACAAAAAGTAATCATATCAAACAAATACAACATGAATCAAAGTAAAATCAATATACAAGCATACCCACTGTATGAATGTCAAAAATATACAAAAAACGCAATAATGTTATACTAACATAAATTCCTCATAACTATAGAACGTTTGCTCGATACGCCATCGTTTCAGTCTGGATTTAAAAAGGAGCAGCAATAATATCCGCAGGAAGTCGGTTATAGACCGCTGGACCCATCACACGAGTCAGCTTGCTGGACTTGGCGAGAGAGCGAGATACAGCTGCGAGTTTGTCTGCATTGCGTGTGTGTATAGAGAGGCAGTAGGCACTTCTTTGGCACGCTATTGGCTTGTTCACACACCAGTAGGGCAGTAGACATCCGCCTCGCATGTAACTGTCCCCCACTAACCGTAAGCTCAAGACAACATCCAACTATCATGGATAGTAGATAAAGCACTACATAGACAAACGCAGACTGAAGTGCGAAGGAAATAATAATAATTGACACGTATTCAGAGTGTCAATTATTGCTTCACAAACGCCACTCCGTTGTCGCGTTGCACCTAATTTATAAGGTCCACACCCGAGGAGCTACAACCTAATATTCACACTTTTATTGAGATCTATCGATGGAATCGGCTGAATAGCTCGTGCGTCCTTGGGCTTGGAAGATGTCTTCCTTTACGTGACCGTCAACGGCGAACTACATTTCATTTTAAAGATTGTGTTATACCGGAAAAATTGTCTAAATGTGCGTGTGTGTGTTGCTGACGAGGGGCGAAGGCCTACCTATCGCCCGTTGAAAAATAATAGGAAATTATACAACAACTACTTTTCTCTAGAGTTTATTGAACACTGACTTTCTATCAAAACATATTATTTAAAAAGAGAACTATTTACAAAAACGTATGCGGCCAGGTCGCCAACAATATGGGTGTAGAAAGGTTTGGGGTGGTTCTTATTCGGCTTATTCCTAAGACGCTCGGAGACCTTGCAGTCGTTTTTGTCTAAATTTTCCAGTTTTGTCTCGGCCTTGTTAATATAATTGCGCTTCTCTCTGTACTTGGTAGACTATAATGGTGGTCTCACTCGAGCTGAGCCGAACGCAAACAACGTTAAGAATTTAGATTAATCCCGGGTCCCCAGGGACCCCAATAAGGAATTTGTCCACATCGATTAATTTGTTAGCTAGCGCGCTGCCCCGCGCCCCGCTCGGTGACTATGTGAATAATTAAATGCGGTCGCCAACGGTTTGGAATATTTACCGGGAATAATAACGGTATTGCCTTTTTAGGTAAACTTGTATGGTTATGAGGAAAAGTTAGGTTATGATCAATTCCTGTTCTTATTAAAAACATTATGACGCATAGAATTTATTTCATTGGTGTTAATTTTAACTTAAATTGTATTTACAACTAATGCCTTGTGTAAATCACTGCGTTATTTTTAACTATACGTAGTCAAAATGAGTAAGATGACGTGTAAAATACTGTTATATCAATATAATGGGTTAATTCCCATGCAGCCCTAATATTTATGTAACAAGACAAGTTCAAAAACTAAAACCCGACTACGTTCAGGTAAAAAGCTTATGGCACTTTTGAGATTAAGACGAATCGATTGATAACTCGCTTGTCAAAATAGAACCAAGTTTATAGTTTGAATACATAACCCTTCCTTTGCTTCTATGTAGTAGGGTAAAAAAATAGCCTAATGTACGGTTTTCCATCTCTCTGTGCTTAGGAGGGCACGTTAAGCTGTAGGTCCCGGCTGTTATTGATTAATAGCAGTCGTTAAGCCATATCTGTGGCCGGCCTGACAAACTCTGACACTAGAGGCCAGCACTACATTTAATGACAAAAAATAAATGCTACTATTACAAATGCACTAGCATAGGATGTTAGCCAAAAGTTTCACTCGATGTTCTACTAATTGGATAAAACTACTTATGTAATTTTTCTTAGTTGATATTTTCGTATGTACAGATAGTGAAAAATTTAAATGTTTCATGAAAAATTTGAGAGAAATACCCTCGAGGTCCTACTGACATTAAATAGGAACACGAAAATATATATAATATCTGTATTTAGGTCAGAATTTGAAAATTCATCAATTTATTAATAGCGCGTGCCAATGTCACAAAATGTCATAAATCAGCAGTAGCATAAACAGAAATCTATATTATGCGACCTTTGTTTGTCTCTACACCAAATACAGCGATTATACACCGAGCTAACAAATGAGGCGTAATACCGTGTCAAATTCTGTCAATATATCAGTGAAATATCATTTAAAATCGGACAACTTATGCTTTTTTTTGTCGTATTCAGTCCTTGAGTTAGCACTCCACAAGCCGACGGTCATCATATGAAATTATAATATTGTTACATTTACTCACTGCATTGAGATTGCTTTATATCAATGTGGTGCTTTTTTAGGCCAATGCGTGGCGCTGTCATCTCCTGACCTATTCCAGTCCACCTTTCCGGTCTTAATCAAATAAGGTTACCCAAATGGTTTAACCAGTTATTTTTAGCTATTTTTGTTTTTAGTGCATATTGCACCCACGACACGTAGTCTACATTAATATTATAATAAGGAACAATTTGTATGTTTGTTTATTAGATAAACTCAAAAAATACTGAACCGTTTTTAATAATTGTTTCACCTATAGTAATCATTATTATAGTTAATGCATTATCAGCGAGAAACAGTTATTTTATTTTTCAAAAAAAATTATTTCCCTACAGAAATTACAATAATATAACCCAAGGTATCAAACATTTGCTTATAAAATTGTAGATTACTCGCTGTAAGGAACGGAATGACACGTGGAAATGAAATAATAACAAGTCTGTTAAAAAGCAACACGAGCGTTGTTGCCAAAGATTTTGAATTACCATTAATGGCGTTTTTTTTTAGAATTCACGACGCGTTTTGAAATGCTAAAAGTAAGAAAAATGCCGCGGTGTGAGTGCTACCTGTACGAAGACACGAGTCACTAGAATGACATAAAACTGCATTCTCCTCTGTTGGACTGTGTCTTCGATGGTCCCGATACACAATCGACGCATAATATTCAATGCCCTCGGGCCGTTAGCTAGAATAGCTTTAATCCGTTAAATGCAAACGGCCAATTGAATACATATAACGAATTGCTTATTGATTCGCTTTGTACGACACACGAATGCATGGCAACCATTCCGTTGAATGCTATGACAATGTTGTATGTTACTCTGGTATGTTTGGTCCTGCAATAAACGAATGCCTGCCGTTTTACCACCTTTTTATTAAAAGCTTTTATTTCACTTGCAATGTGTGTTTTTGTATGTATGTTTTTGTAGGTCAAATCTTGCAAGCTGAATTCCACTTCCTCTTACCCTCCGGAGTTGAATTTTACATGTTCGTTTAGATCCCGATGACAATGCATTTTTATGGTATGCATGACCTGAATCGACATCCAGGATTAGCTCCAGATAAAATAGCTCTTCAACAGTTAACAGCACAGACACGAAATTTTGTGTACGCATTTTATTATGATATCAGGTTTTGAATTTTATCCACAACATGGTCTCCAGTTAAAGGAACTCATCAACGGTCACCGGCACATACATTTGTGTATGCATTTTATTATGATAGGCGGGTTTAAGTTTTACCATGATTGCTGCACTCAGGGTTGGGTCCTGACTAGGGAACTCTTTAAAAGTTAATAGCACAAAGACGGAATGTTGTACACCCATTTAATAGTGATAGCCCGTTCCAAGTTTCACCGTATGACATAGCTACTGCATTGAAGCATATTTGTATAAAACGTTTTTTAATTAACTTATTATTATTTTGACTGATCAAAATTACACAGTAAATACAAGCGTTGTCTAAAACTACTAATTACTAATTAACACCAAACAAAACTAACAGTTTCAGCGGAACTGTACTGCTGGTAATCAGACCGAAATTCCCATACACATCGTTATGTTAATATTTAGTAAACGTGACCAAAGAGGACGCAACGGACAGCGCTGGCACCCTGCGGCGATTTATCGTCGCCCGGAACAGGCGTAATTAAATCCACTAGCCAGGGGACGGCCAGGGGAATGTCGGGTACTGAATATTGCAGGACTCATAGTTGGACGGCGTTTTTGTAGACTTAAGCCGGAATGCAGACATGGAACTCACAACAAGGCAATTGAAAACAGTCCCAGCTTTGTTTTTTCCCAACTAAAGTCGCAGTGGGCTGGTCACGTTTTTCACGAAGAGTTCTCGAGTGGAGACCACGTTTATTCAATCACTGCGTAGGACGCACTGTGGCCAGGTGGAGTGACGACCTGCGAAAAGCGGCTGGCAGAAACTGGATCATCATCATCATCATCAGCCTATATTAGTCCAGTGATGGACATAACCCTGTCCCAATGAACGCCACTGAGCCCGATCTTCGGCTCTTCTCATCCAGTCGCTGCCAGCTATCTTTCGCAAGTCATCTCTCCACCTGACCCGCGGGCTCCCACACTAAGCTTGCCTAATGGTGGTCTCCACTCTAAAACTCGTTTTCCCCCACGGTGTCGGTTCTACGAGAGATGTTACCAGCCCATTGCCATTTCAGCTGGAAAAACTGAATGCAGAGCTGAAACCGAGCTCAGTGGCGTGTATTATTCAGCAGTGGACAAATATAGGCTAGTGATGAATATGAATTGTTTTTCTGGCACTTTCAATATGGCTGTCTTCCAATCAAAAGTTTACTTCTGGGTAAGCATGTCGCATCGTGGGCCTCACTACCCACCTGTTTGGTGAGAATGATCAAACGAGAATCAACTCTAAGTATGTATAAATCATTTGATTGATCGCAGCGAGATGTTCTTATTTCGGATCTACAGTGATCATGCATTGTTCCTTGGCACCTCTCGATTAGATGAGAATGGTATGGTTCGCAGATACACGATGCATTATCCTCCATGTGAATAGAATTGATGATTGTTAAAGACGCGAAGCCAGCTCTGTTACCTTGTCCTAATAATATTGGCAAAGGTAGTTTGCTACGAAATAGTGGTGTGCGCTTTAGCGATTTATTGTCACCCCGTACAGCGCGTGATTAAATCTACTATCCAAGGGGACTAATCAGGGAAATTGGGTGAAAACAAATATCTATCTATAGTTATATCTATATCTATACTTATCTATCTATATATCTATACCTACTTATAATAAAGCAATAGGAACGAAATAGTCCGAAGACGAAGAATAGATAGAATAGTACGAAGAAGATAATATCTTCTTCGTAAAGACTATTTCGTTCCTAAAAAACTCTAGGGTACTTAAAATAAGCTACTGAAAAAGTATATAACATTTTTTTAATCGTGTCTTTCTGTATGTTTGTTTGCGCATCACGTAAAAACTACAAGGCCGATTTCGATGCGGTTTTCACTGTTGGGTAGCTTAGATTTTGAGTTAAAGCTAACTGGGGTACTTGGTATCACAATCCGTTGAGAAGAAGCCGAGCAATCGATACAAATATTTTTGACGGCTGAAGGAATTTTGATCAAATGTTGATATATTGGAATTTTAGGTCCTGGAATATCATATAAGGTACTTTTAACATAGAGAAATGACCACGTGTGCGAAGCCGCGGGCATCAGCTAGTACTTATAATAAAGCAATGAGTGCGAAAAAGTCTGTACAAAGATAATTAAAAAAAAAACGGTCTGTGGTACTTAAAATAAGCTACTGAACATGAATATAACATTTTTTAAATCGTGTCTGTCTGTTTGTTTGTCTGTTAGTCTGTATGTCACCCATCACGTAAAATCTACTGGAACCGATTGCGATGCTGTTTTCAGAGTTGAATAGCTTAGGGTTTCGTTTAAAAACTGGGGTACTTGGTATCTTAATCCGATGTTTAGCTGCCGAGCAATCGATAGAAAACTATTTGATGGGTGAATGAATTTTGACGTAATGTAGTATATTGTACTTTATAGGTACTTTTGGTCTTCGAACGTATGGTCTACTTTTAAATTAAGTGACCACGCGGGCAAAGCCGCAGGTACAGCTAATTGATGATATAAATCCTCTGTAAGAATTGGCCTTTTCATTCAACCGATGGACTGAGAGGTCAAGAAACCGAAACGTCAATTGTAAGATGTAAGATCAGGCTCTGCTTTTTAAGGGTTATTTTCCATAAATATTCTGGGTCAACCACAAACTTGATAAATGTAAAACTTAACATACATGTTTTTGAGATTTTTATCTCTCTAAGACTAAGACAAAAACATGATTAACAGAATTTCATTCGATACATTTTTTTATCGAAATTTATGTTATTTTCCGTAATATTTCAGTATTTATCTACTTAAAGGCTTAAGTTTTATCTCTAAAATAAATATCATAGCAAGAAAATATAGTTTATCATCTAATGTTTAGACAAAATTGACCTAACTAAATTATTAGCCTGCCAATAAAATAAATAACTTTTGAGACATACGTCATTTAGTTCCGAGCTAAATTGTGTGTTCAAACAGCGCTCACGATATTCAACCTTGTTACGCGGGCACTTCAGTGCTTATTGCGGGTAGCGGGTGGCAGTGTGCAGGGGAGGTGGCAGGGGAGTGGGAAGTGGGAAAATTAAACCTTGGAGACTGGAAACCTTTTCTTTAGACATTTAATTGAAATCGAAAATAACTATAAAACAAATAAAGTCTCTAAAAAGTACAGATATGTGAAAGTATTATCGTATAGTCTGGTATATTAATACGAAAGGTATATAAGTGGTGTAATATCAAGCCGAAATAAACCTAGAAAAGTTACTAACACCAGGATAAACAGAAAATATGTATATATATATATATATATGAAATATCACAAAAGATAACAAAGAACCTACATGTTAATGTCAACTGAATTGGAAACATAAAAGCTGTTGAGCACATTTTTACGATGGGTTCCTTAAAGCGAAAAGACGCAGTCGAGCAAATAATGGAAAAGACGTGGCATACGTAGGTATGCATGGCTTCCAAATTGTAACAAATAATGTGGAGAATATGCGAATTTTATTCACCTACAAGAAATAAAAATAAATAATAAAACTTTTTTTCGTACCTTTTGTGACAAGTTGTGAGTTAAGCCAATAAATTTTATATTTATGTAATGAGTTCATCAAGGCCTTCCATTTGTTACACATATTGTATTTTTTTTTTTCATTTTTCATTCTGGTTCTATACAAACACCACATAAAATAAAAAAATATTGCCTTTGTTACTCGGGATGATGTAAGGATTCTAACGATACATCCAAATCTGTTGAGGCATTTAAAAGTTATGGTGGAATAAAGAAACTCACATACATACAAACATGCATGATTAACATAACAGATTACATATAGAAAATAATTTAGAATGACATGGTATATTTTGTGATCGATTCCATAATGGAACCGACAAAAAAATAATTCAAAAAATAAATAAACCGACTTCAATTAAACTTCGTATAAAACTTAAGAGAGATTGATTTTGAGATTGCTATGTAGCAATAAGGCCGCCCAATGTACCTTTCATTTCATGAGTTTATCCTATATATTATCCTTCTTCTTGGTGTGCAATAGTGTTGTTGTATTGTATTGTATTGTAAAACTTAAAAGAAAGAAATAATTTCAAATTTTTTGAGGTCTGTCCGACGCCCACTGACTAAAGTAAGTAGGCTTACCTGGCACTTCTTTTAAGTTTTATTCGACTTGAAGTCGGTTTAAATATTTTTTTATTAGTTTTTGTTTCTTACTTTCTAGTTTCGTTCAAGTAGGTCCGATCGCTAAGAAAAAAGCCAACACTGGAAACAGTTAACAGTCCATATCTTTTAAACTACTGAGCCGATTTTGATGCAACTTGAAAGATACTGAAACTATTATAAAAAGAATTATTGCAATCGGATTGTGGTTTCCGAGAAATTCTTGGACAAATGTACATACATATCCATACATTCGCGAAATTTGGTATATTTGTTCAGATACTCGTATTTAACACCGCCCGCGACTTCGTACGCACGGACTACTGTTTATCACAACAAAAAACATCCTATTTTCTTCTAGGATATTAAAAACCAATGCAAAAGTAGGTATGCACCAATGCTCTTGATGTTTTTTGACAGACTTGTCATTTCGTTTCCATGGCAACCACATACCATTCTGTGATAGCAACCGTTTCTTACAGTGAGTAATCAACATTTTCTAGTTTTCCCGTGGAAACTAACAATTTTCTGGAATAAAAAGTATCCTATGTTTTATTGGTATAAGCTATCTCCATTCTAAATTTCATCAAAATCCGTCCAGCCATTATCGCGTGAAAGCTCCCCAAACAAACAAACAAATAGACAATGTTTCACTTTTATATATTGGTATAGATTTTGACAATATTAGGTACATATGCATAGTCACCCGTATAGACTAACACAATATATGAATATAACGCATTTTCAACAATATTACATACATAAACATCAACTTGGACCTAGAACCAGAACCTTTATTTTTTTGAAGACGGATAAAAACAGCGAAGTTGCCATACGATAGAAACAAAGGAATTTAAAAAGAACGAAGAACAAGAACGAAGCGTTACGCCTCTTCATTTATTATAAGAACTGCAAAGGAGTGGAATGCCCTGCCCTCGTCAGTGTTTCCGGTAAATTATAACCCCGGTGTGTTCAAGTCAAGAGTGAATAGGTATCTACTAGGCAAGCGTGCTACACCTTCGACCACATCATCGCTTTCCATCAGGTGAGATCGTGGTCAAACGATTGCCTAGTCCGAAAAAAAAAAAAAAACGATTTATTTTGGAGTTGTATCTTAAAAATACGAAATACAATTTTCATTTTAAAAGTAGGTACCTAAGTATTACCACATAACCTGTGATGATAAAAAAAACACCGAAGGGAAAATAACCCTCTCCGCGCAAAATATATTTTACGAAGCTGACCTACTTCTTTCCTTTCAGAGTTCAATATGGCGAATAATTTACAGTAAGCGCACCTTAATTTTAACCTTACCATTTTTTAATATTGTTTGTACCCCACAATAAACCCTTGTCACTTAATTTTTCTCTTATCTCAAACCTTATTAGACCAAAAAGGTTGGGATTCGCCTTAAGGGAATTTTATAATAAGCGTTATTGTAACTCTTGTCCCCTTGTTTTATAATAAGCGTTATTGTAACTCTTGTCCCCTTGTTTTCCGGAAAATTGCTAATTAGCTCGGAGATATTGAAAAGAATTGGAGATCTTTTGGAATAAAACTACACTGTCCTTTTTAAAGCCCTTATTGAGATAAATATTCACCCTGAAGCAAACGAAACGACGACGTCCATCGAAGACGGGCCGAGGCCGGGTCGCAATCGCGAAGGCGAGTTCTTAGATGCCTTGCTTAAAAATAAAAACAAATAACTAGCTACAAAGCTAAAAAAAACAAAACGGCCCTGCCAAATCCACCTAAAAAAAATTATGCCACTAAATTATACTCTATATTGTTGAACTGTTTTTTTTTTTTCAAATTAAATTATAACCTATGTTGACTCGGGATGACGTAAGGATTCTAACGATACCAGATACATTTTAATCTGTTCAGGCATTGGAAAGTTATGGTGGAATAAAGAAACTCACATACATACATAGATGCACCCTGAAAACATTACATTCCGTTTTGGGCAATCTAGCTATCTTCTATACTTATAATAAAGCAATAGGAACGAAATAGTCTGTGCAAAGAAGATAATAAAAAAAAACTCTAGGGTACTTAAAATAAGCTACAGAACGAGCTTTTTTTACAAATAATTTTTTGTCTGTTTTTTAGTTTGTTAGTTTGTTTATATGTTTGTTCGCGCATCACGTAAAATCTACTGAACCAATTGCAATGCGGTCTCCGTTGGATAGCTTAGGGTTTGACTTAAAAGCTGGTGAACTTGGTATCTGAATCCAATCAGTAGAAGCTGAGCAATTGATGAGTTGGTATAGGTCTTGGAATAGTACATAAAGTTTTAACTTTTAGTACTTTTTAACCTAGAGAAATGACCACGCCTGCGAAACCGCAGGCCTTAGCTAGCCGTGTAATAAAGCAAGCGTGGTGAGCATGGAGGATAAATAGTAATCGGTGGATAATGAAGTATGGCCTGCACTCTTTCTCTGTGAGAACGCTCTGGCTTAACGATGATGCATAAAAATAATCTTAGAAAGTCCAAAACCACCACCCCAAATCACGAATAGTTTGAAAATAGCAAACCGCAGTAATAACCATAAAATTGGATTACATAAAGCCAATGAAACTTTCTCGCACCGGACACAATAAGAGAAAGGAAACGACAAACGACAATCCACCAATGACCATTCCGATCAGGCGGCGCGGGCCAAATTGTAGCTATTGTATAACGCGCATTGCATCCGTGCCTTTCGTCGCAAACAAAATGGAGCAGTGCTCGGAATTTGATGTTTTCCAACTTCTGCGAAAATGTTGACATGCTCCAACTACTGTGTTGAGTATTAAGGATGTATAAAACACCACACCTATCTTATAGTAGTTTATGAAACGGTTGCATAATGAGGGGAATTAAAACAAGAGAGTGAGTTTAAAAAACGAGCCGTAGGCGAGTTACACTCATGCAATAGGAATAATAGGAATAATTTAATGAAAAGAGTAATGTCCTAATATTTTCTTCATTTTGCTGGTAAAACTCGTTCGTCATGTTCGTTGCTGTTCCGTGTTATCAGATGGAGTCAATCTCACGAACACTGTTTTCACATCTTTATCGCATTTTCAATCAAGATAATATATTGAATCTTCAAAAAAAAAAACACATAAAATTGTTTAGGTACTAATGTTAAGTACATTATGGCGCCAAAATCCAGTCCGCAGCTAATTCTCGCACACACGGTCTACACGCGCCGCCATAGATAATAAATAGCAAAAACCCTCGTAGTGCGGAGCCAAACCGGTGCTTGTATGTGGAAAAAATATATTATAACATTTTTTACTTCAAAAAACAGTGTTATAATTTTGTTTTTCTTATCAGAGACGTGCCATGCGTAATGTATGTCATAATGCCACAATTTTTGAGTTCATAATCCAGATTTTACGATATGAGTGTAGATAGAATATCTCAGATACTCCAGTCAAATAAGTCAAAAACAAGGGTCTACCTCGGAATGAGAGATATGAAGCTTGTAACCTGTATATAATTAAACCTTTATCATTCTTAAAGTTGTCTCAATAGTCTTATGAAATCACGTGTCGTAAAAGTATCCTATATGTACCAGGACCAAAAGTACCAAATTTTGTTCAGCCGTCAAAAAGTTTTTATCAATTGCTCAGCTTCTACTCATCGGATTGAGATACCAAGTATCCCAGTTTTAAAATCAAACCCTAAGCTATCCATCAGTCAACAAACCGCATCGCAATCGGTCCAGTAGATTTTACGTGATTCGCGAACAAACATACAGACACGATTAAAAAAAAAGTTATATTCTTGTTCAGTAGCTTATTTTCGCTTTCGTACTATTTCAAGACTTAAAGTACCAATATACTAAAACATTTGATCAAAATTCCCTTAGCCGTCAAAAAGTTTTTAAACATTGCTCGGCTTCTAATCATCGGTTTGAGATATTATATACCTTCACCAGTAGATTTTACGTGATTCGCGAACAAACAAACAAACATACAGACACGATTAAAAAAATGTTATATTCTTGTTCAGTAGCTTATTTTCGCTTTCGTACTATTTCAAGACTTAAAGTACCAATATACTAACATTTGATCAAAATTACCTTAGCCGTCAAAAAGTTTTTAAACATTGCTCGGCTTCTAATCATCGGTTTGAGATATTATATACCTACACCAGTAGATTTTACGTGATTCGCGAACAAACATACAAACAAACAGACACGATTAAAAAAAATGTTATATTCTTGTTCAGTAGCTTATTTTCGCTTTCGTACTATTTCAAGACTTAAAGTACCAATATACTAACATTTGATCAAAATTCCCTTAGCCGTTAAAATGTTTTTAAACATTGCTCGGCTTCTAATCATCGGTTTGAGATATTATATACCTACACCAGTAGATTTTACGTGATTCGCGAACTAACATACAAACAAACAGACACGATTTAAAAAAAAACTTGTTCAGTTGCTTATTTTAAGTATCCTAGACCATTTTATTTTAATTAATTTCTTTGTAGAAACATTTTCGTGCTTATTGCTTTATTATTAGTACTAGCTGATACCCGCGGCTTCGCACGCGTGGTCATTTCTGTACGTTAAAAGTATTCTATGTCCTATACCAGGACCTAAAATACCAATATACCAACATTTGATCAAAATTTATTCAGGCTTCATAAATATTTGTATCGATTGCTCGGCTTCTACTCATCGGATTGAGATACCAAGTACCCCAGTTTTTAAGTCAAACCCTATGCTATCCAACAGTGAAACCGCATCGTAATCGGTCCAGTAGATTTTACGCGATTCGTGAACAAACATACAAACAGAAGACATGATTTAATAAAATGTTATAATCTTGTAAAGTAATTTATTTTATGTATCCTAGACCATTTTAATTTAATTATCTTCTTTGAAGAAACTTTTTCGTACTTATTGCTTTATTATAAGTATAGATTGCATCCCCCACCGCCACGTGAATAAGATGCACGCATGGAAATTACTGTTTAAATATTCTATTAACACTTTCACGGTACAGTACTTAAAGGTATGTTCATTCATAATCACAACCGACCCAACCTAAAACTAAACTCTATGGGTAAACGAATAGGGTTGAAACTCGTACATGTATGACAATAATAGGTAACCGTTGCTTAGATGGATGAGAACGAAAGTTGTGTGTGACTCGTTTAATTGGTATTCATCATTCAATACAAGCGAAATAATTATGCATATCCCGTCTGTTAATTAATATTGAACACCTTATTAATAGATGCACTTTCATGAAACGCTGTCATCACATATCTGTAACACGATATTGCCTATTTACACGGTTGGTTCTGTCAAGCATTACAGATACACTTATTCACTTTACATTTATTAATTACGAGCTGTGCTTTGCTTGCGTGGTCAAAATTTAAGGGTTTTTTTGACGTGGAACACTAATTATTTTTCCAAATTAAAAGTAGTTTATGTTACTCCTTATAACATCAGCTATCTGCCAGTGAAAGACCCGTTAAAACTCGGTCCAGCCGTTTTGGAGATTAGCGGGAATAATCAGACAGACAGACAGACGGTAAAAATTTTTAAAAATGGTCTTTTCGTTATCAGTACCGTTTATACTTTACCGTTTTTACATATGCATTTAGTAAACAAACTTTTATTTTGACATTACAAACAGACACTTCAATTTTATTTATTTGTAGTAGTAGTGTAGTATGTAGTATACAGAATGGATTTTTTTAACCACAGCCGGGTGGAAAGTACTTTTAAATACTGGAGATTGCACATTTTACTAAAGGAAATATTCCTTTATTTTTAAAAAGAAACCAATCTGCATTTAAACATATATGAAAACTCGCTTGCCAACCTCGGTAATAGAACCTGCTAAATTCCGAAAATATAACAGCCTGTACTTTTATGGCATCAATCGATAGGGTCAATCATAAGGATCAAATCTCTTTAATAAATATGGTAAATTAAATACCCTAGTGTGGCAAGCGAATTTTCGGAAATCTTTCGAAACGCATTAGTAGTATAAATGCAGTCACATACTGCCTTGCTAGAGAGTTTAATTAAAGCTTATTATTAGCATTAAACTGTCGAAATCTATACAAAAATAATGATTTAATGTTAATTGACGTCTTTATGTAAGACTAGCTGAGCCCGCGGCTTTTGCCCGCGTGGTCATTTTTCTGGGATATAAAAATCCTGTGTTTTTCCAGAACCAAGAGTACCAAAATCATCAAACTTCAACCGTCAAAAAGTTTTTTTATCGAATACAAGGCTTCTACTCATTGGATTGAGATACCAAGTACACCAGTTTTTAAGTCAAACCCTAAGCTATCCAACAGTGAAACTGCATCGCAATCTGTCCAGTAGATTTTACATGATGCGCGAACAAACATACAGACAAACAGACAGAAACGATTTAAAAAAAGTTATATTAAGTACCTAGTTCAGTAGCTTATTTTAAGTACCCTAGACCAGTTTTTTTAATTATCTTCTTTGTACAGACTTTTCGTTCTTATTGCTTTTTGGTTAACTTATCATATTTTTCTACATGGAGTACTAATGGCAAAGTATTTTTAGACATGACATACAAAGTGCATTAACGCGCGTTTTTTTTTTCAAGTTTAATCTTGCACCTACGAGTTTATGAGAGGGATTCGTGTTTTTTCGTCAAACGTTACCCCTGTACGTTATGTTCTCACGTCACGTAGACACCGTGAGGATGTGACTTCGGTTATATTGATCAACAGAAGTTAAATTGATAATATTAGATTATATGAAAAGGGAGCCCAATAATATTTTGACGGCATGGGCGCTATTTTGAATCCAGAGCGGAGCGTAAGATTCTACTCTAGAATCCTGAAAGTAGAGAGGGATTCAATATATGTCGCCCGAAGAAAAATAATTTTGCGTGCGATTGATAGCTACTTTTCATTTATGAGAAAAATAAGGCTCTTTTAGATACTTTACAACTCATATTATTTCTTTTAAAATGGTTTTCAATAAACAACTTAAAAAACTTGGTAATTATAATTACTTATTAAATAGAAATAATTACTAAAAAACGTATATCCATTTTGTACTTCTTTGATTTCCGACCTTCAGATAGTCTCTTCAGATATTGTGTTCTAAATTTTGTGTAGATCTCGATTTGAGTCATTATTGGTAACGGCCGCCACCGTGTGAAGGTTGCTCACATTGGGTAATTCTCGAAAATAGGTACAGGTTTCCGAAAATGACTTCGCTTTTTTTGCATTTTCCCACTCGATAAAATTGTTATACGCTTTCAAATATTTTTCCCGAGATTTAGTTGGTAATAGATTCTGTATCACATTTATTGCGCAGTATTTTCAGGTGTAAGTAGTATAATATTTTCGCTACACTTGCATTTTCGTGAAATTATTTAGTTTTGCTCTGTCAATATTCCTTATCTCCGTGACAATGATATCGTAATCCGCGCGCTTTTAATATTTTTACTCCTCTCCTTACATTCACATGATTCTTTTTACAAATACAGACAGCGCGCCACGCAACCCAATGAACAAAACACACGATCCAAATTCAGATCTCATTACCCCTCTTTGAAAGTCTTGAACAAAACAGACCTACTTTGCTCCCACTTATCGAGGAACCTATCAGCGTTTTTCGAATAGATGGGATGAAAAACAGATTTCTTTAACTCTTCAACCATAGCCACCGTGGACAAAGTCTGTGTAGATTCTCCCTATAAATCTTAATCTAAGTAACAATGGGCTGAAGATAAATGGAATTTAAATTTCGTTAAGGTTAATTAAAACTGATTTTCCAAGCGCAAGCACAGAATAATACTAACTGCCAAAAAAAAACATTTATACAGCATCTTACAAGTCAAAATAATTAAAAATAGTCACAGATCACAGAATATGTATACATAGATATAGTTTAGAAAAGATTGTCCTAAAAAATACGCCGCCAGCGCCAGAACAGAATTATATCGAATTTGTCGCCAGTCTTTATCAAATCCGAATATTCCGGACCCAGTGATAGATAAACTTTAATAATTGCCCTAGGGTATATATGGGTATAAGATATACTTGAATTTCGGCCAAATGTTTTTTTTTTCTATAATGATGCGTCCAATTTACTTTCAAAACAAGCTTTCATCATCAGAATGTTCGAATCTAGCCAGTCCCGATTTTCATAATTGCAACATTTCTAATCAAATCAAAGTCCACAGCCACATAGCTCTAATCCAATAGCCAGTTGTCAATCATGTCCAATTTGTCGCGTCGCGTTCAGAGCTATCAGTTCGATTAGAGGGAAGCCCAAACGCGTGGGCTGTACAAAAGTGGTACGCCCCTGTACTCAGCTCGCGCCATGCAAATTAAATCCGGTGCGAATCGGTCTGTGACATCGTATCAGCTCTGAAGAACCAGTAGATACAGTTGTGGTTATCCATTTATATTTGAACTGCCGCTGAAGTGGCAGTCGGCTGGTCACATTCCCCGTAGAACCGACAAGAGTTCCCGAGTGGAGACCGCGCTTATTTGTAGGCGACTTAATAACGAAGCAATAAAATATTTAAAAAAAAAACAAAATATTACCAGTATGCCTAATATACATATATTCAAAAGATTTATTTTACATAAAAAAATAAAGAAATTTAAGGTACTAGCTGTGCCCGCGTGGTTATTTCATTTAAAAGTAGCCCATGTGTGTTATTCATGTACCAAAAACTACATTTCTTTAAAATTCGTTCAGCCGTCAATATTTTATTATCGATTGCTCGGCATCTAATCATCGGATTAAGATACCAAGTACCATGAAAACCGCATCGCAATCGATCCACTAGTTTTTACGTGATGCGCGAACAAACATACAAAAAAATTATTATATACTTGTTCAGTAGCTTATTTTATGTACACTAGACCATTTTTTTTAATTATCATCTTTGTACAGACTTTTTCGTTCATAATGCTCTATCTATACTTATTATACGTAAAACTGTAACAGGTCCAATTCTATACATTGAAGATATTTTGTAAATTTTTTTTGAAGGCTGTTCAAATTTCAAATACCTTTCCACCGGTTTACGCTGGGCGTTGTCTGTCTGTCAGTCAGTCAGTCAGTAAGTATGTCACGGTACTGTTTTATATAGGGATGATAAAAATAATGTACATATTTTTATTATTCTGCCCAAAAGTGAAGGGCATCTACAATAAAGCAAATAAATTAAAAAAAATTGGGTACTAAAAATAAGTACTAAAAAGGGATAAAACATTATAAAAATTTGTGTCTGTCTGTTTGTCTGTTAGTCTATTCACACATGACGTAAAACTATTGGACCGATTGCGATGCGGTTTTCATTTGGATAGCTTAGGGTTTGTCTTAAAAACTATTGTACTTATTATCTCAATCTGATGAGCAGAAGCCGAGCAATCAATAAAAACTTATTGACGTCTGAGGGAATTTTGTTTAAATGTTGTTATATTGGTATTTGAGGTCTTGGAATAGTAATAGAGTTCTTTTTACCTATAGAAATGTGTAGAGGTTACGCGTGCGAAGCTGCGGGTACAGCTAGTTATAAATAAAGATCTTAAAACGAAAAAAAAAAACATCACTTAGTTTAACAAAACAATATGTCACAGTGTACAAACCCATATCAATATATAAAACTGAAACGTTGTCTATTTGTTTGTTTGTTCGGGGAGTAGAATAAAACATAGGATACTTTTTATCCCGGAAAATTGAAAATTTTCATGGAAAAACAGGAAAATGACGATTAATCGCTGTAAATAACGGTTGCCATGGAAACGAAATAACAAGTCTGTCAAAAAACTTCAAGAGCGTTGGTTCTATACCTACTTTTGCATTGGTTTATAATATCCTTAAGAACATAGGGTGCTTTTTTCGCGATAAACTGTAGTCCGCGCGGACATAGTCGCGGGCGGGAAAGCTACTTACTAATAAAACCTCCTTCTTTTATAAGCTATCCAAAAAAAAGTATTAAAGTCGATATTTTTACTGTAGACATAATATAAGCAACCATACCACGTCCTGTCGGGAATACCTCGAGTAACAATATATATAGTGTATATATCTGTAACATTATAGTTGTTATATATACATAAAACCAAACACAAATAAACTACTAATATAGTACAGGTACTAACATCGACAAGTTTTTGTAAATAAATTAAGCCGCGATTTGTGAATAGTGTCGTTTCAGGCGTTTGAATCTACAAACATATTGGAGGTCTCAGTCTTAATAAGCTTCAAGTCAAATAAAATCAGCTGCGTGAATAGGCCTCTATTCCCGTTTCCAAGAAGCTGAAGCCCCAAAAATCTAATCTTAGACTGAAAGCTGGCCTCAATCGATATTCAATCTCAACGATCTCTCAAAGACATCGCAGCTGGAAAATATGGATGGCAAAATACACGCGCGGCTTCAAGACTCGTTCGTAACAACTGACAACAGAAATTCAATTATTTACTGGCAATTTGTAAGTCTTTAGCGAGGCGCTAAGCAAATTACCGATTCATTGTGTTTCGGAGGCGACAGTTAGCACAAAGCTGTATTTACCAGTATTATTGAAATATGGAATGGGACTGGATTCGGAAGAAGGGTATGATTTAGTCATTATCTAATTCGAAACCGTTATCGTCATTGTTTTCTGTTTTTGTTTTTAGCAGGTAGTTCCGACACTGCTGACCTCTGATGACAGCCACAAGACGTGGCCAATCGAAATCTTCCTAAAAATAATAAATAATAATCCGCAAAATAAATAAATTTCTAATATATGTTGACGAAATCATTCAAGTTTGTGAAGGAGCCTTTGTTGGACAGATTTTAATATCGCCAGAAAATAACATAAACTCAAAAATTATTTCTAATATATAAACGTTACACTTTATATAGGGAGGAAATGACCTTATTTTACCTTACATTGTATTTTATAGTACATACGTAGCCGTTAGTTTTCCTTTGATAAAAAAAACATGGAAAATCAAATTACAAAACAAAAATATCAAAAGGAGCAGCCGCACTTAAACCAAGACTTCAAAATAATCACTTCTTGGTAAACAAGTTTTTTTCATTTAAAGACTTCAAAGACCAATACCAATGAGAAATTGTGGCAACTGACTAAAGATAAAATATTAAATTCGAACTAGGGTAAATACTTTGTTTACAGCAAACAGAATAGTGGTTGGGTTGGAACAATCTCTATCATAATTAAAAACTCGCCGCTTGAACAAATAATAACGGTTAATAAACTCTTTGAATAGCAAGGATGCGATGAGGTTATGGCAAGAAAATATCATTGATTTGAAACGTATCATTATCATCATCCTTCATAGGAAGAAGAAAGGTTCCAGTCAAAAGTAAATTTCTGGAGTTAGAGGGACTGATTGGTTGGTAGTCTTTACTGGTAGCGTAAAGCTATAATGTGCGCTATTAATATTGCCATTACTCAAATTAATACAGTTAACATTATGTTTAAGTAAATAAAAACTGATCACACTGAAAAAGAAGAAAAAGAAGAAGAAAAAACATTTATTTTACACACAATTACAAAAAATTACAATAAAAATAACAAAAAATAGTAAAAAATTAAGTGCGGTGCCAAAAAGGCCGCGCCTCAGCATAATACTGAGTGTCTATGACACTCAGCGCTGGTATTCTGGCACAACCCTGAGGGGGCGATTTGGAAAAATAATAATCACAAAATCAAATACACTGGAGGATTTAACAAAAAGAGCCGATTGTTGATCGAATTGGTTAGTCTAATAATCGAAATTTATGAAGAAAACTAGCTGTGCCCGCGTGGTCATTTCATTTAAAAGTAGTCCACACGTGTTATTTCAGGACCAAAAGTACCTATAAAGTACAATATTATACTACATTTCTTCAAAATTTGTTCAGCAATCTAATAGTTTTTATCGATTGCTTGACATCTAATCATCGGATTAAGGAATACCAAGTAATCCAGTTTTTAAGTCAAACCCTAAGCTATCTAACAGTGAAATCCACATCGCAATCGGTTCAGTAGTTTTTACGTGATGCGCGAACAAACATACAGACAAACAGACTTACAGACAAACCGACCGAGCAAGCGCGAACGAAGCGTCTCCGTTTCAGCTGGGGCAAAAATGCTTTTTTATGTCCTTCCGGGTGTCAGTCCTTCCGGATCTCTGTTCTCCTCTACAGGTCGCATTTCTCAACCGATCTAGACGAAACTTGGCATACAGGTTAAGCTAATTTTGAGGTTTTTATTTGTCGTCGGGGATTTTTGATTGGGGGGGTTCTTCCCCCCAAAAAGGTAAAAAGGGGGCTACTGAATATCTCCGCCTTATTAAATCCGATTTCGATAGTTATTTATTTTATTTGAGGTAAGGTAGTAGTAACTTGAAATTAGTCTCATAAAAATTTGGTGAAGATGTGATGAGGATCTTCGGCGTGATGAGCAGAATAGCCTCAAAATGCTGTAAATTTCACACTTTTAGGTTTCTAGCAGTGGAATCAGCCATTTAACTATTAGGTAGGGATTGATGGAGCACCTTGGTTATTGATGTTAGTTTTACAATAAAGTAACTACTGTGCACCGCTAAATTGTTTGCAAAAAAGTTTTACGCGCGAGGTCTACAGCTCACAGAGCCACTAGTATTCTCGTTCAGTAGCTTATTTTAAGTACCCCAGACCATTTTTTTTAAATTATCTCCTTTGTACAGACTTCTTCGTTCTTATTGCTTTATTATAAGTATATAGATATAGATAGATAACAGTATGATACTATTGGATCTAACAATCGGCCGCTAAAAAACAAGGTTAGCAACGTTAATGAATTTATAGTAGTGTTAAGATTTAAGAAACAGTTTATAATGTCAGACAAACATACGTTAAAATACCTCAAATTTAACCGGACCAAATAGCCTTCGAAGATCTAGAATTTGCGTTTAGTGATAAGTACTAAACTGATAAGTAATTACTTGGTTTAATTTTAATACCTAATGAAAATTATTAAATTCATAAGACCTGTCAAAACTTTACATCTGCCTGGGGAAATTAGGGCCGAAGTGCTATTTTGGGATTATGAATTCGTGACCTTAATGTTTCTCGCTTTATTTAACTCAGTCTGGGCTTTCATTAATCCAGTAGAACATTCGAATTCTTTTCTAGAAGTCGTAATCAACTTTAAGCCTTTTTTCTATCAACAAAGTCGATCTGAGCAGCGTCAGAAGTTTACATTTCAGGATTATGCACAAATCCTGAAATGTAAACTTCTGACGCTATATTCTGACGTGATTTATAAAATTTGAGAATCATCATCATCATCATGATGTCAGCCTTAAGAAGTCCACTGCTAAACATAGGCCTCCCCCAAAGAGCGCCATGACATCTTGTGCCACCTCCATCCACCGACTTCCTGCGATGGCTACAATGTCGTCGGTCCATCGTGTGGGGGGTCTTCCCACACTTCGCTTGCTTGTTCGTGGTCGCCATTTGAGAACCTTTATTCCCAAGCGGTTATCGGTTCTGCGAACTATATGGCCTGCCCATTGCCACTTAAATTTGCAAACTCTGAGAGCTATGTCGGTAACCTTCGTTCTTCTACGGATTACCTCATTTCTGATTCTATCACGTAGTGAAACACCGAGCATAGCTCTCTCCATTGCACGCTGCGCAACTCTGAGCTTTTGTATGAGACCAATAGTTAGCGACCACGTCTCAGTGCCGTATGTCATCACTGGCAACACGCACTGATTATAAACTTTCGTCTTGAGGCTCTGCTTTTTTGGGATTACTACCTATCAATTATGCGTTGGTGCGTTACTGACCCATAATGTTCTTAACCCTATGTTTATAGTAATCTATGTTCTTGCTTCCTTCATTATAATAGAGGCCAAAGCCGTCACTGATGTGTGTGAAGTAACCACAAAATGGCTATAAGGTTGAAAAATTGAGAATGAGTTTTTTTTAGTACATAGTGGCGAACCATGAAGAGTGGTAATCATGGTGAAAGAGGATGACTTCGTCACAGGGTCACGGGAACAGGGAACAGGGAACGTCACAGGGCAGGGTCAGTCAAATAACTAGCCTAGTTATTTGACTGTATTATCTTGTGCAAATGACCTAAACACGTCATTTATCCATTAGGTTTCCCGTGACCCTGTGACGAAGTCATCCTCTTTCACCATGATTACCTTTAATTTTTTTTTTTTTTTTTTAGCTTAAAAGCTAAAAAAACACGCCTGCCCTGCCAAAAAAGAGCATTTGCCAGTAAATTATATACTGTTGGAATGTGCTTATCAAGCCTTTAAATTGATATCCATATTGTAATACTTTTTTCTATTTGGAAATGGAGCCATACTGCCGCCATATTAAATGTTTTAAAAAAAACCTATGTTACTCGGGGGATGTAAGGATTCTAACAATACACCATACGTCTAAATCTGTCCTGACATTTAAAAGTTATGGTGGAATAAAGAAACTCACATACATACATGAATGCTAAAAACAATACACTCCTTTTTTTTGGGCAGTCGTGTAAATAGAAGACCTGTTATTTGAAATCTCGAGCAGTAGGTTGGTTTAATAATACATTGAGAAGGACGATATATTTTATATAATTAAATGGAGTAAAATAACAGTCCATTTTACAGACACGTAAAAGTCGAGTATTCAGCTTATTTACCGGTTTAAAAGTTTAGCACCCAGATTAGAAGTTCCAGGTGTACTATGTCGCATTGAAAGTTTTTGTTCATTTGGATCGACTCTCCAAATTCGTATTGAGACAAGGTGAACTGATTATGTTACTATTGACCCAGTTAACCAACACGGATTTATGAAAAGTGTATAAATACATGGAAAACGATAACAAAAATAACGATATAGGAAGTGAGCTTAAAATAATTACTTAAAAACAATTAAATAAGATTTAAAGTATATACATGTTGAATAAATAAATATTTAGGTTGTACAAATTGATTTACTATTTCAATAATTCAAAGTAATGTTATTGAAATTACTTCTGCTAGAGTCGACGGAATCAAACCACCGTTAACAACAAAAGAACAAATAAAAAGCCATGAACCCGTCGATTTTTGTCCCCACAGTTAAATTAATCCATTTGTATTCCAAACCTGCGCTGAAGTTCAATAAAAAATCTCCAATGTGCGCAGTTTCCGCTTCCCCTACACAGTACCTGCAACAAAACAATACGCACGTAAATACAAACAGATCGTTAAGGGGAAACAACTAAAATCGGAAACCATTGTAACCAGAACCCAGCTTGATTATAAGACTAACAAATTAAGCTTCAGAGACGTAACTAACGGAGGTCAGGTCAAATTGGTGGGATCGAGTCAATTGCCAAACGTAAGTCAAATCGCTGTTGTATAATAGTAATGGTAAACAGGATCCCGTCTTTGTCCCTTTCGATAATGAAGATAAGTTTTGGAATGGGTCTATTTGTATTGGGAAAAAATCGGGACGATTTGCACGGCTCGGTTGTGGGATACGGTCCTGGGTATTATTAGAAAATGAAACGGCTATACAATCTAATCCAAGCCAAATACAAATACGAGCAAGAGTTTTTAGTGTTAAACCTAAAAATGCAGTGAATGTTTTATTGATTTAAATTGGATAAGTTAGCTTTCAGTGAGTACAGCATTAAGAAATACACGTTAATTAACGTTGAAGCGTTAACACCGGTTATTTATATAGCACTAAATTTTATATTTAATCACCAACATTCGCCAATTATCGCTTCAATAAATTTGAAACTTTTTAATCATCTTTTCTCTCATCAAACTGTTCGCAGACAGTTTTACGATGATTCTCGCTTCGAAACGACTCGAGGTTATTAATCCATCTTCAGAAACATCAGCCTCGTTGAACTGATAACCTGGTTACGGGTTAAATACAGCTCAGATCTTTTATCGAAAAGAAAAACAAAGATCAGGAGATCCACTAGACACCTTAAATTTAAACGTGGGCTTCGGTAAGCGATAGTGGAAAATGATCCAGTGTCACTGACGAATTCTATAGGAATTAGGTTCCTTTTCACGATGTGCTAAGCCTTGCTTTTGCTGTGCTTTTGTCGTTGCTATATTTTATATATACTTTTTTATTTATTTATTTATCTATGTTTATTTAAATAACTTATATGTAATTATTATTATTATATATATATATATATATATTTATAAATATATTCATATTTAATTTCATTTTTTATACTCTTATGTTTATTTTTTTCCGCTCCCTCTGGGCTTAAGCTGAAAACCAGCGCTGCGTGCCTTCGGCAAACAGCCTAATGCTGAGTTAAGGCCCATTCATCACCACTTTAGCTGAAAACCAGCGCTGCGTGCCTTCGGCAAACAGCCTAATGCTGAGTTAAGGCCCATTCATCACCACTTTAGCTGAAAACCAGCGCTGCGTGGCTTCGGCAAACAGCCTAATGCTGAGTTAAGGCCCATTCATCACCACTTTAGCTGAAAACCAGCACTGCGTGCCTTCGGCAAACAGCCTAATGCTGAGTTAAGGCCCATTCATCACCACTTTAGCTGAAAACCAGCGCTGCGTGCCTTCGGCAAACAGCCTAATGCTGAGTTAAGGCCCATTCATCACCACTTTAGCTGAAAACCAGCGCTGCGTGCCTTCGGCAAACAGCCTAATGCTGAGTTAAGGCCCATTCATCACCACTTTAATTATCTACTTTTACCTTTTCTTTGTTTTCCTTTTCTAGTGTTCCTACTTAATTTTTCTAATTATTTGGTATCTTTTATTTTTGTGTGTGTTGAATAAATGTATTATCTTTCTTTCTTTCTTTCTAAGCGAGGCAGAAATAGCACCAATGACTGGTGAAAGTTTATTTATTACCTGCCCCCATGAACGGCATGACCGGCGTAGGGCAGACGGTAATAATTATGGCTATCGGCCATATGTATGAAAAGTGGGGACCAACAATAATACACATAAGGCTATCGACCTCCCAATATTTTGTTTAGTTAAAAGTTAAATGAAATAGTAATTTAGTAGATAGTGTTTACCAATATAAAGCAATAGTTAAAATATAACGTAAATATAAGAAAACAAGAAAATCAACGCCATGGTAAATTAAGATTTACAGTCAAACTTAAAAGGTAATAATTCCGAAAGTGATTATTATATCTATATATTTATCAAATATATCTATCAAAATATTTGCAAAGTCTAGTCTATGCCGTGTCTAGTGATGTAACTCGTCCAAGACCAAACCGTGTAATGGCATCAATATTTTAAGTGTAAATCAGCATTGAAATAGTACTAACGTTTAAATTGTTTCACTCTCTATCGTTTAATGAACCCGTTGCTATATGCCAATAGCCAAACACGACCTACACGTGCATAAATAATATTTTAAGCAGTCTAGTATATGCCGCGTCTAGACATGTACGAGTACCTAGTCTAAGACCAAACCGTGCAATGGCATCTATATTTTAAAAGTAAATCAGCATTGGAATAGCACTAACGTTAAATTTACGAGCCCTAGCGTGGGTGACCACAGAAAATGGAAGGGAACTGCACAATTGAAGATAATAGCCTCGCTGCTCGTTAAATCCTTTTGTATCTCCCAGACGATTCGTGGAAGTGGTGTGTCGTGAACGTGGGTTTGTCGATTAAGAAATAGAAAGTGAGACACGTCATATGCCTCAACTTTGTTTCAGTTTCTTACACTTGAAACGGACAGAACAGAAACTAACAAATAGTTCAAGGGTTCTCTTTGTTTCAAGGATTGTTGCTCTATATGGTAACCCGTGGATATTCAACCAACAAAAAGGATAAAATTGTGTCTTAAGTATTACTTTTTCTCCACAAGTTTGCGTGTGAATCATTTAACCTGATAGTAAGTCTTCGTTTATTGCCCGTGTTCCAACCGCGTGATTCTACTAGTGGGACCACGGGTATTTTTGTTCCCGGTGGTCCTATGGTAGGACCACGGGCTAGTCGTATTTCCGATAGACCGACTTGTTGAACCATGGGCAAATATTTTTGCCAGCAGCTCATTAAAATATACATCATGATTATTTTTTGTCAAAATGTACCAGGGTATCATACATTTATAGGTGTGCGATAGTTGCCTACGCCGACACTGGGTTGTATAACTCCTGATTATACCGGGTTATAAGGAAAACCTGAAACTGTAGCCCTAGACGACGACACGGAACTAATTTTAGTACGCAATTTGAAATCAAAACCGTCAACAAAAAAAATTAGGATGTATTGTAGTTTGCTTTAATATTTATCTATATATAAAAGTTGTGTTAGTTACACTATTTATAACTCACGAACGGCTGGACAGATTATTATGATCTTTGATTTTTTGTATTTGTCTCCGCCCCGAATAGGATAATCACCATTAAAATATAGAAAAAAAAAGTTTAATTTTCAAATTTTTTTTTCATGGAACGTATTTTTTGGAGATATCTCGAAAGAGATTGACCTATTTCGATGAATGTAGTGGGGGATCAGGGGTTTGTTGGTAGGGGTTTAGAGAGAAGGGGTTTGGGAGGAGGGAGGAGGAGAGGGGGGGGAGGGTGCAAAAAGTACGCATGCAAAGCCGCGGGGCGCAGCTAGTATTAATTAAATATGAAAAGTCCCAAATACAAATTTGTTTTCAGGGTAATGTATCGATATTGGAAGGTTCATAGTTTCAGAACTAAAAGTGCTGGTGAAGCTTTAGAATCAGATACATTACTGTACATCAAACGTAGTGCCCGCAATTTCTGCGGAACTATCCACAGCAATGTATTGTCATAGTAGTATGGTATTGTTTCCAAACCAACAATATTCAGTATTGCTTGCTTGCCGTATGAGGTAGTGCTGGCCTCTAGTGTCAGAGTTTAACAAGCTGCCCGAGAGCCTCTGACAAGGCTTAATTAAATCCTATATATATATATTCAATTAACGCACGATAAAGAAAGACAATCGATAAAATCGATTTACGATGACACATTTATTAGTCGACATCAGATATCTAAATGTTTCGTAAAATATACTTAAACCTGTAACTACTAACAAGTTAGGCTCGGTAATATCTGACTACTTTATATTTGCAACCAACATTATAGGTATTTGTCCCACAACATTTTACCCGTAATGATTTCGCACCACACACATAAATGACATAAACAAACCAGACATAAGAGAAACCTAACATAAGAATGGAACAGTCATATTTGTCATAATTTACTAGATTGTCCCTGACACAGTGAACGAGCGAACGCGAACGTTTGGAACATATTCACATTTTGCCGCTGAATATATTATTATGTCACTTTGACGTTCTAATAAAAGCATGATTGGCTGGAATACGTTTCACTGCGAAGTAAATCCGCGAAGCAACAGCGAGGATTGACTTTAACTGATTCTAGGTAAAAAATGTTAACGCTCATTTTACTGTCATATGAAATAAAGATCTCGATGAGATCTATACTTTTTGTAAAGAAACTACTAACCTAAGATCAATAGTTTCAGAGATATAGATATTTTAAGTTTGACAGCTGTCATCCAAAATGAAGATATACTCGTAGATGAGATCTACCACTTCTATAAAAACTACTAGTTAAGGATCAATAGTTTCAGAGTTATAGCCCTTCTAAGTTTGACAGCTGTCATCCAAAAAGGAGATATCGATGAAATCTATAATGTTTGTAAAGTAACTACTAGTCTAGGATCGTTAGTTTCAAAGTTATAGCCCTTTTAAGTTTGACAGCTGTCATCCAAAACGAAGATATCAATGAGATCTATCACTTCTGTATAGAAACTACTAGTCTAGGATCAATAGTTTCAAGAGTTATATCCCTTGTAAGTTTGACAGCTGTCATCCAAAACGAAGATATCGATGAGATCTTGACATGTGTTGACGTATGACTTTAAAGTTTGACATATCACTTTGACATCTGTCATCTGTCACCTTGACTTCTAGTTACTTTAAAATGTCTTACTACCTTATATAAAATAAATTACAATACATGAATACTTATTATAATACTTTTTTTTTCTTCATAGATATTGATTATTTTTTTACTAGTTTCCAACTCTAGTGCAGTGGGTGACCCTTCACCGTAAATGCGAATTACCCGTGCTGGGTGCACGGGTAATTCGCATTTACATTAATGGGTGAAGCCGATGGGTGGACGGGTCATTGTTATTTTTATCGATTGTTCACTTTCTTATTGAGATACCAACCCAAGTAAGTACACCAACTTTTAAGTCAAATCCTAACCTATCCAACAATGAAAGTCGCATCACAATCGTTCTAGTAGTTTTTACGCAAAATACAGAATAAAAACATAAAAAATATATGTATCTTATTTTAAGTACCCTAGACCATTTTCTTTATTATTTTATTGTACAGAGTTTTTGTTAGGTACGTACTTACTGGTTTATTATAACTACTAGCTGTGACCGCGGCTTTGCCCGCGTGGTTATTTCGTTTAAAAGTAGCCCATACTTAAAACTACATTTCTTTAAAATTTTCATCTAATCATCGGATTAAGTAGTAAGTATTTAAGTCTAACCCTAAGCTATCCCACAGTGAAAATCACATCGCAATCGGTCCAGTAGTTTTTACGTGATGCGCGAACAAACAGATATACACGATTTAAAAAAATGTTCAGTAGCTTATTTTAAGTACCCTAGACCATTTTTTTTAATAATCTTCTTTGCACAGACTTTTTCGTTCTTATTGATTTATTATATGTATAAATATAGATAGATCGATAAACCAGAAAGCACGCAAAGTTTCAAATTACGCTCGTGGAAATACGTTTAATATAGGAAGCAAAGACTGGTTTCTATAGCAACAATAAATTGTTTTTATTAGCATAAGGGCATGCGGAAGACACAAAGCTATATAAAAATGGGCAAACGATCGGGCGGCTAATCTAAGAGATTGGCTTGGAGATAACTCCGACAAGGGTACTACACCGAACACAGATCTACGGATAAAATTGTCTGCGGAGATGTTTATGGTGTCTGAAAAACGTGGAATGTTTTTGTCTTTCACGACAAAGAGGTCACTATTACAAATATTTATTGTATTTTACTGCTGTTTTACACTTGAGTGTATTAATTTTTCTTCATTAGGGGAAATATGTTCAGGTGCTTTTAATCATACAAAACAGATGCAAATATTATGTATTCATTTAGGATTTGTCCTAGGAACGTTGCTCAGTCTACTCTTGTTTTTACACGACTGCCCAAAATAGGAGTGTAATTTTAATCATACAAAACAGATGCAAATATTATGTATTCATTTAGGATTTGTCCTAGGAACGTTGCTCAGTCTACTCTTGTTTTTACACGACTGCCCAAAATAGGAGTGTAATTTTAATCATACAAAACAGATGCAAATATTATGTATTCATTTAGGATTTGTCCTAGGAACGTTGCTCAGTCTACTCTTGTTTTTACACGACTGCCCAAAATAGGAGTGTAATTTTAATCATACAAAACAGATGCAAATATTATGTATTCATTTAGGATTTGTCCTAGGAACGTTGCTCAGTCTACTCTTGTTTTTACACGACTGCCCAAAATAGGAGTGTAATTTTAATCATACAAAACAGATGCAAATATTATGTATTCATTTAGGATTTGTCCTAGGAACGTTGCTCAGTCTACTCTTGTTTTTACACGACTGCCCAAAATAGGAGTGTAATTTTAATCATACAAAACAGATGCAAATATTATGTATTCATTTAGGATTTGTCCTAGGAACGTTGCTCAGTCTACTCTTGTTTTTACACGACTGCCCAAAATAGGAGTGTAATTTTAATCATACAAAACAGATGCAAATATTATGTATTCATTTAGGATTTGTCCTAGGAACGTTGCTCAGTCTACTCTTGTTTTTACACGACTGCCCAAAATAGGAGTGTAATTTTAATCATACAAAACAGATGCAAATATTATGTATTCATTTAGGATTTGTCCTAGGAACGTTGCTCAGTCTACTCTTGTTTTTACACGACTGCCCAAAATAGGAGTGTAATTTTAATCATACAAAACAGATGCAAATATTATGTATTCATTTAGGATTTGTCCTAGGAACGTTGCTCAGTCTACTCTTGTTTTTACACGACTGCCCAAAATAGGAGTGTAATTTTAATCATACAAAACAGATGCAAATATTATGTATTCATTTAGGATTTGTCCTAGGAACGTTGCTCAGTCTACTCTTGTTTTTACACGACTGCCCAAAATAGGAGTGTAATTTTAATCATACAAAACAGATGCAAATATTATGTATTCATTTAGGATTTGTCCTAGGAACGTTGCTCAGTCTACTCTTGTTTTTACACGACTGCCCAAAATAGGAGTGTAATTTTAATCATACAAAACAGATGCAAATATTATGTATTCATTTAGGATTTGTCCTAGGAACGTTGCTCAGTCTACTCTTGTTTTTACACGACTGCCCAAAATAGGAGTGTAATTTTAATCATACAAAACAGATGCAAATATTATGTATTCATTTAGGATTTGTCCTAGGAACGTTGCTCAGTCTACTCTTGTTTTTACACGACTGCCCAAAATAGGAGTGTAATTTTAATCATACAAAACAGATGCAAATATTATGTATTCATTTAGGATTTGTCCTAGGAACGTTGCTCAGTCTACTCTTGTTTTTACACGACTGCCCAAAATAGGAGTGTAATTTTAATCATACAAAACAGATGCAAATATTATGTATTCATTTAGGATTTGTCCTAGGAACGTTGCTCAGTCTACTCTTGTTTTTACACGACTGCCCAAAATAGGAGTGTAATTTTAATCATACAAAACAGATGCAAATATTATGTATTCATTTAGGATTTGTCCTAGGAACGTTGCTCAGTCTACTCTTGTTTTTACACGACTGCCCAAAATAGGAGTGTAATTTTAATCATACAAAACAGATGCAAATATTATGTATTCATTTAGGATTTGTCCTAGGAACGTTGCTCAGTCTACTCTTGTTTTTACACGACTGCCCAAAATAGGAGTGTAATTTTAATCATACAAAACAGATGCAAATATTATGTATTCATTTAGGATTTGTCCTAGGAACGTTGCTCAGTCTACTCTTGTTTTTACACGACTGCCCAAAATAGGAGTGTAATTTTAATCATACAAAACAGATGCAAATATTATGTATTCATTTAGGATTTGTCCTAGGAACGTTGCTCAGTCTACTCTTGTTTTTACACGACTGCCCAAAATAGGAGTGTAATTTTAATCATACAAAACAGATGCAAATATTATGTATTCATTTAGGATTTGTCCTAGGAACGTTGCTCAGTCTACTCTTGTTTTTACACGACTGCCCAAAATAGGAGTGTAATTTTTTAGTATTCATGTATGTGTGTGAGTTTCTTTATTCCACCATAACTTTTAAATGCCTGAACAGATTTAGACGTATGGTGTATCGTTAGAATCCTTACATCCCTCCGAGTAACATAGGCAATATATTATATATTTGTGAAAAACATTCAATTTGGTGGAAGCATGGTTCAATTTTCAATTTCGTAAAATATATTTTTTCTTCATATTTTACAATATAGGTACCTAACAAATTGAAGGCCTTGACAAGCTTGTTCCAACAGTATATAATTTATTGGCAAAAGCTCTTTTTTGGCAGGGTTTTTTTTTTTAAAGCTTCTAAGCTAGTTATCAATGTTTGTGTTAGACATCTCATCTTGTTTTCATTCTTCTAAAACAATGATCTACGCTGACAATACGACAATTCTATTCGAACTCTTGAAGACGCTTCATGTGTCTAGAAAAGATGAAAAGGATTTAGATACACATTGAAAATACTTATTTTTTGTTAATTACGTACCACGCTATTGTGGTAATTAAAAATTTATATTACAATCTAGCCGTAATACTAATAATTGAATTAATTTGAAAATACTACTCTAATCTATACAATAAAAAAGCAAAAAGTCTGTACAATGAATATATAGTTTTTTTACCACAGAATTAATAATAGTATGTACTACGTACGAGTACTACAACCATAAAAAACTATTTGACAGCTGAACCAAATTTGGTACTAATAAATATGGAATAGGTAACTTTTGACCCAGAGAAATCACCACGCAGGCAAAGCCGCGGGCACGTCCAATTCTGAATATACAAATACATTTAATTTTAACGGCTTTCTGGTTTATATATATACTTTGTATCAATTCGTTTAGTTCATTGTTTCAACTGTACCCCAAATTCGAGCGAGCGGTTTAAGCTCTTCAATTCTTCATAAAAAGGTTTCGAAACAAATTCGAATTCCCTTCAGGTCCAACGTAAGCCAAGGATACTCCTCTACGTAGTAATGGAAACTCACCAAGCCCCAAACTTCAAGAAAACAAACGGAAACCTTTCATGGAATTCTCGGAAATTTCGCAAACTATAACATTTTGCTATGAAGCTCAGGTAGTTTTGGAACAGTTTGAAGCATTGAAAACAATAGGTATTTCGCATGCTCAGCGACCGTAAATACAGGTTTGCCGAACCAACTTAATTTATTTCAGTTACGAGTTTAACATCGTAATTAGTAATTTTCGTAAAAGGTACGCCTGATCCGACTTCCGACTGGTTGGCCGATCGATCCGGCGGGTGTAGTGAAATGTGGATGCGACGAAGCTTTGACCCAATTCCAAAACGGGGCACCCGGGTATTCGTATTCTGGGGTTCCCCTTCACGTAATATGTTGGTTTGTTGACAACAACCTACCAAGGGATGGATGGGAGAACTTTTGCTAAATTACGAGTGAAAAGTTGGAGTATTACCTTTTGAAGATGGTGTGATCTGTCTGCTTTCTTGAGTGTGTACTTGGTATTTGCTTATTTATTTCCCGTATAGAATACATGGTTTTGTATTAACTGTGGTTTTGTATAACCTTGTTGTTGAAGTTTGTTTTTACAAAGCGTGGATTTGATATACGATACGGTAGAGAATGAACAGACAGAAGTGTGGAGGACATAATCAATAGGTATTTAAGTTTTATTTTCGTAGAGAGTAAAATATCTCAAGACCATGGCACGGAATTGACTTACTCGCCTGTTATAACAGAAAGCCGTATACAGGGTGGAATTAAAAGCCGGGGTCGGTGAAGGGAAAGTATCTTAAGTATTGATGTTAGCGAATTTTACTCATAGAAAACATTCCATTATTTTTTAAATTAATTACGCATTCAAAGATTTTTGAAAATTTGCTTGTCCTGGCCGGTAACCGCACCAACAGAAACGCAAACAACATTATCCTGCAATTTCATGTCATCAATTGAGGGGTTCAGTGATAATGATCAAATGTTTGTAAGAAACATTGTTCCTTTAAGCAATGGAATTCTATGAAATCTAATATTTTTTTCAATTCAATTGGGCATCAAGTTCGAAAGCTTTCACAAATATTTGTAATTATAATTATTTTTAAAATAAAGGAATGTTTCCTTAGAGTAAAATTCGCTATCATCAATATATAAGGTATTTTCTCTCCACCGCCTTTAAATTCCACCTTGTATACGCATGGCGCAAGGATAAAGGTGATATCGCGGTGCATAACACCGGTTTAACACGTCGTGATGAATAATAGAGTGAACGCGCGAGGGAAATGAAATCTCAGGGATAGACCGAGCATCTTGACTTATACTCGTACTAGAGAATCGTACTTACAAGAGGAGATATATTAAGAGGTCTATAAACAAAAGAGTTAGGAATTGATAGTCTGTAAATAACAACGACTCAGCATTGTTGTTTAACGGGGAAATGTCGTTATTAGTCTGTGCGATCAGTCTCTGGTACTTATTAGTTCTTTACAATATGTTAGATAAGGTGAGTTAGTACTTACTTCGAAGTAACTAGGGCGAAGCAAGGGAAGGGTAATGAGTTGTACAGTATATGTATGAATGTGGGTATGTGGAGTGGATGTTCCACCATAGTGTCGCCCATATTGGTCCGATTTTGACAAGCGACTCGCTTGTAAATCGATTTGTCTTCAGGTATAGCGTGCCATAGGTTTTTTTTACCCTTCTACTGCGAACCAAAGAAAGGGTTATGTGTTCAAACTAAAAACTTGGTCCGATTTTGATAAGCGAGGCGAGGTATCAATCGATTCGTCTTTATCGCAAGAGTGTCTTAGGCAATTTTTTACCCGACCGTAGTCAGGTTTTACTTTTTCAACTTATTGTATTGTTTATAAATAAGCAAATACCTTACATACTTCTAATTAGCAGAATAAAATATTTGGTTCACTAAAAATATAGTGCGATTTATACTAATCAGTATAATGTAATTATAGAACAAAACCTGTGCCAATTTGAAGTGTGACCTTAGACTGCGGTCAGCACTGAGCGGACAGAAGGTTATGTAATTTAATAACATTATAATATGTGCCTATATTATGTTCTGATAGGCTGTAAGACAAAGGAATAGGATATTAGTCAAACAGTATCAAGGCTGTGTTAACTCATTGTTAACTGAACAGATTTCCTATTACAAAAGAAGTCAAATGTGTGGAATAGTATCAATGGATAATCATTTCTTTTTCAATTATCTTCTTTATACAGACTTATTCGTTCCTATTGCTTTATTATAAGTATAGATACGCCAGGAGTTTGAAAAGGAATGACATCTTTCGTTGTTCTGACATGCCTTGCTAACTTGGATAGAGGAGTATACACGGTCTTGATAGAATAGTCATTTAATAATGCACCGAATTTATCTATCACTCCTTTTACATACGGCATCCCGTTAAAATATATAACTATGTGAATTAATAACATCATGAAACGTAGAGAATCGGATAACGCAGGCAATCGAACCACTTATTGTTCCAAGTGTTTTCGGCGAACAAACGCCTCGTTACCCATATTGTAGCAAATATTGTTTGTTTGCGCACGCGGAAATTAACGGGTTTATTGTTTCGCTGAATTGTTGTAGTTTCAATTGTTGAAACGTTTTGATTGGTGTGAAGTTACAACTTTTTTGTAATTGTTTTCAGAAAAAAACATTGAAACTGGTATCCGTCTCTCGATATCTCAAATTTAATAAGTACTAAAACCCGACTACGGTCGGGTAAGAAATAGCCAACGACCTCTATAACTGAAGTCGAATCGATTGACACCTCGCTTGTCAAAATCGAACCAATAGGGGCGACGCTATGGTGGAACACCCACATACATAGATACATACGTGCATAGACTGTTAAACTCATTACCCTTCCCTTGCTTTGCTGTATTCGGGTAGAAAGAAACCCAAACTCATAATAATATACCTATGAATGTAACCAAATTTCATAAAGATCAGATCAACAGTTCGATAGTTATCGCCGAACAAACCTACATACAAACAAACGCCGTTTTGTCCAAATTGATTATAAGGCCGCTGCGCTCGATCATTTGTAATTCGGAATAGTATTTTTGGTCTTGCCTAATCAATCTCGCTGCGGCGACCGTAACAACAACAGTTCCTAACCGGTCAGCAATGAACGACAGTTATGTCACACATTAGGTAACGACACAGAATAAATAATAGTACTATATTACGGTGACGCAAATGCTTCTAATTGTGGGTCATTAGGACTATGGACAGACTAGTCAGGGTCGCGAGACCACGTGGCCAATTGGCCATGCAATCGATTCTCGTTTCAAATGGGCTCGCAGTTATCGTGAAACTGCTCAGAGTAATTAGACTTCGCTGGTTAGCGTTGTGGCACTTGTGGCGGAAATGAGAGGTATCATTTCCGCCACAAGTGCCACAACGCTAACCAGCGAAGTCTATAGCTAAGTATCATCATCATCATCATCATTATCATCACCATCATCAGCCTATCCACTCCTGGATATACTCGTACGCCACTCCTAATGCACGCCACTGAGCTCGGTATTCATCTCTCTGCATCCAGTTTCTACCAGCCGCTTTTTGCAGGTCTTCACTCCACCTGGCCGCAGGGCGTCCATACAGTTCATTTGACTAAACGTGGTCTCCAGTATAGAAGTATTCTATCCCAACGGTTGTCGGTTCATCGGAAATTGTGACCACTGACCAGCCCACTGCCACTTCAGCTTGCTTATCTTTAGAGCTATGTCGGTTGATTTTGTTCTCTGTCAAATCACTTCATTTCGAATCTTGTCCTTTAGAGACTCCAAGGACAGCTCTCTCCATAGCTCGCTGAGCGACCTTAAATTTGTGGATTAGTCTAACCGTGAGTGTCCACGTTTCGGCTCCGTAGGTCATGACTTGTAGGGCGCACTGATTGAAGGCTTTTGTCTTCTGGCTACCGCTAGTCAAATAACTTCAGTCCATTCCAAAAGTTTTGCGGAAAGCGCCTACAGGAAAAGAACTTGATCGGGTTTCTCGCCGGTTCCTGCAGCCTATTTGGTGAATTCCTTTGCTAGTTCTCACAGCACCCGGGGATATGGTTAGTCCTATTTGTATGCCGGGCACCACAAGCCTGGTTGCACAATAGTGTTTTTGTACAATAATAGTCAATGGACTGGTGCCGTAGTTCCGTATCGTTCTGTAGTCCTTACGTAAAGTGATTAATCGATACTGTGACATTGACATCGTGCGTTTTAATATTTAATCTACTAATGTACGCCGGTGGAGACCAGCTGGGTAACATCAAATAGTGGAATGGACTTGACCTATTGATATTGATTTTAAGACGCTGTATGAGACCGCAAGTAGTGTCACGTACTTGGTATTTTATGTTGTTTTTGGTCAATGATGTTATATTTAGTTTTTGGTGAACTATTAAGTGTTTTCTATTCTACTGTCTACTGATCTTTCCGTACAATTGACTGATACTTACAATCAGAATTATTTTCATTTTATCCTATTTTTAAGTTACCGATGTATTCTTTACCTAGAATAAAGCAATAGGAACGAAATAGTCTGTACAAAGAAAATAATCGAAAAAAAATGGTCTAGGGTTCTTAAAATAAGCTACTAAACAAGTATTTTTTTAAGTCGTTTCTCTCTGTTTGTTTGTCTGTCTGTATATTTTTTATCGCATAACGTAAAAACTACTGGACCAATTGCGATGCGGTTTTCACTGTTGGAGAGCTTATGGTTTGACTTAAAAACTGGGGTAGGTACTTGGTATCTCAGTCCGATGAATAAGATACCGAGCAATCTATGAAAACTATTTGACGGCCGAAGGAATTTCGATCAAACGTTGGTATATTGGTAGTTTAGGTCCTTGAATAAGCACATGAGTAATTTTATTCTAGAGAAATGACCATGCGTGCGAAGCCGCGGGCACAGCTAGTTCTAAATAAGTGGCGACATAATTGCGGATTTTCAATATCACATTTTGTTGTTACAGTCTGACAGTCTTGTTTAATGTTGTGTGTTGTCAGAAATAAATGTATTTTCTTTTTCTTTCTGACGGTTCTAAACATTAAACGGTGAGGTATACTTTCGAGAGGAAAGTAAGGGTAGGTACTTTATGCGTTTGCCTTTTGCCTATATTTTTACCAGCTTTTATCTCAAATTATATTTCGCGCCTAGTCCTCTAGATTGATATATAAACACATGTAGTATCGCCACCCGGTCCCACCATTTTATGCACAAGTTGAGGGTAAAAAGTTGAAGAAAACCTCCTTGCTCCATTAAAACCTTCCCGTATTTTCCTATTTCTAGTTACGTCATTCGCATAATATTTTTATTTCGTGTGCAAATGCACACGAAATAAAAATATTTTATTAAGTTTTATTGTTTTTAGGGTGTTTCTACGAAGTTAAATAGGCAAATATGTATAAATGTGTAAAATAAACGTTCCAAAATATATATATTGGGATATCAAGAAAGCAGGCGGTGTGCGCCTGTAGATATGATGACTATTTCCTTCTGCAATACATTATAGCCAGGTATTCTTCATTGGATGAAGTTCCAGTTTTTTGATGTTTTCACATCTTGAAAAAGCGTATTTACGCTACGATGAGAATGCAATAAGACCTGTCCGGACTGACCAGTCAGGGACTTGTTCGCTGCATCGATGAAAGATTGGCTTTACTTCCGCTCCGAGAAGAAGACCTAATCTGATATTATTATCTTGGCTTGCGTTCTTTTCATTGGGAAATTAATCTTGCCATAGAAATATCACAAGCGGTTCTTGCTATGTAGTTACAATCGTTTACTTTTACCTATTTAGGTAAATTACATGTTTGACTTAAGTCAAAGAACATAACATATGAAGTACTTACGTGACACTGGTAAACGACTTACCGAAATATGTTGTATTACATTGAATTGTCATCATGATAATATTTGTAAATATTGTCGATTTTATTCCATGTTTGACTATTTAGTCATAGAATTACACATGAAGTATTTACGTGGCACTATGTTCAAACGAGATTACCGAGGTAACCGAGGATAAAGTCAAGGAGCCTCACCAAGGACCTTGTGTTTTTTAACAGATCTAGATCCAGCAGTTCTCTCATTTTAAGATGTATATCCGATAAGCTGCAAAGTTGATCTTTCCAGCATCCAGGCCACGCCAAGTTCTTGTAGACCGCTTGTACATAGCCTTAGAAAATGCCTAGAAGGGAATACGTTCAAATATTATCCTTGGAGATACCTGCCTGGAGCCAGGGACCAGTATAGAAGAATATATTCAGAACTAAGAAAGAATCTTATAACTATACAATGGACATCCTTATCGCTAAAAGCTATGTTTTCCAGTTAATCTTTTGGATGTAAAGAAATATTACTAATATTATAATGATACGTGATTTATAATAAGTCCAGCCAATGAGAATATATAACATCATTGAGTCCAGCACAATAGCTTGGAGATCTCGTTAACATGCTGTTAAATTGAAAGATGAATTGTCTTAAGGAAATGATAATTATGTTGCAAACTAGAAAACTATTTGATGCATCATCTAAAACAGTTCCAACATTAACTCCAAAAATAATCTATAATTTTGAATTTAATTTAGACACATCACTAGAATTTGTGAATTGTAAAACTGTTTCGACTTGAAAGATATCTTACGACTGTCACTCACGAGTAGTTTCGTCGAATAATTCAATTCGACCGGTGTACGGACGTTAAAGATGTCCATCCTCGGGAGTTTGCGCAGCGAAGGCGTGACGTGAAATGCGGACCACCGCACGTGTCGTTCATTACGTCAGTGGCGCTGGCGGAGAGGGTGCTGCAGGCGGGGGAGCCCCAGCCCAGATGAAGACTCACTTAGATGAAGACTCACTTACGCACGCACCATTTTCACTGTTGTCGCTGGCGTACACAAACAGTTTAGGGTCCTCACACCAGTTGTCGACAGTGTCCACCTCGCGGAGAAACGGCTCACTTTCGGTGTTTCGACTTTAATTGATCTTTCAGACGCGTTTTTTTTCTAATGACCAATTCCTGACTAGTGCCTCGGTTTATTAAAATTCCAAGATCATACCTATATCCCATGACATCTATTATAGACCAAATCATACAAGATGACGTTTCAAATTCGATCACGCTGCAGTCCGTTGCCTGAATTGAAGATCTCCTGGGAGCTCCTACTCTGTGCCGCGCGAGATTTCTTGCTGATGGCGTATGACGTCATTGCGGCAATTGCCGAACGGTTTCACGAAGATATTGTACCTTGACGTTAGATTGCCTTGCGCTGACTGAGTGCTTAAAGAAGTAAAACATCTTTTGAGTATTTTTTCACGGGCACATTAGAGCGCGTTTAGGGCAAACCTAAACTTCTACCTCTTAACCTCTTCATTATATTATCTACTTCCTCTTTAATATAATTGCCTATATCTGTTAATGTACCAGGAAGAGATACGGAATCTATAAAATAGCTTCAACAACTCAGTCTGAATTTTGATCTTATTTTTTATTTATTTTGATGTCACCTAATTGCTAATTTAGTATGACCTGCGGGCCTGATTTATTAATACCATGTTATGTTGCCTGTTTTTTTTTCATTTAAACAACATTACGTCGCAGTTTGTAGCTTTAGTGTAACACTTCCTTCAATTTGTTCTATTATCAGTAGATATTAAACCACAAAAAAAAAAAGAATTGAAAAACTGTGTATTTTTTTTTTTGGGATTATTCATAGAGTTAATATTCATCTTACCGCCAGACAGAGATCACGAATTAAATCAGAATTTTAATGTTTTTATTTCATTAATAAGGGCTAGTAGACACACAAGAAATTTAATCGGGATGATTATTACCTGTGAGTCATTTCCTCCTGACCTGACGTCAAATAAGGAATGATGGGTTCAACTGAGATCAAAACCACTGAAATGTCTAGTGATGCACCGTATGTATCATACCCGTAGACATTCGCGCCGATATTCGTCGTGAGGTGACGTTTGGTCAGTGTGGCGACTTGAGTATGGGGCTGTTTGCCACATAATTATCGCTTGGAGACAATTGACCATATATTACCTCTCGGTGTTTTAGATATATACGTTGAAAACACAACGGTTACTCGTTGCCTAGTCTTCATATCGTATCAATACTGATTGAAGACTCCTGTTTCGCGTACTGTGACCCAACTTTATTCTTCTTTTATTTAGCAATGTATTCGTATTATTGTCAAAAAGAAGCTATTCTGGATCGCATCTTGATATTATAATCTTGATACTGTATATACTGTGAGATGGTGGAACTTTTATTAGAAGACTGTCAAGTAGTAAGAATTCAATATCGACAGTTATTTATTTTTTGAACTCTTTAGTTTAATTATGGCTCCTAATATATGACCATGGAATATAGAAGGAACAATGCCTTCAGGTTGCCGATGATATGTAACAGTATTTTTAAATTATTACTTCGTTCGATGCTTACTGTAGCACATGGGATATTAATTTTGTTTTGGATAATTTCAATGATAATTTCTAATTAGGAGTTTTTTTTGTCTAAGCTACACTTTTGAATGAAGCTGTTTGATGTTTTTAGCTCTGCCGATGATTATAATTATATTATGATAGTTTCCGATCATATTTTAAGTTTGTCTATAAAAATTGATAATGTTGATATATTGCCTTACCGTATCACGATGAAATCTCAGATATGTATTATGGTAGATACAATATTTCACACATGGATAAGCGTGTGTTATAGTTAGATATTTTATTATTATTATTATTTTTCGTCATTACGCTCAGCTGAAAAGCTCTTACATTGTTGTATTGTTCATCGTTTTTAATGGAAGTCTGAAGATCTATTTTATGTGTATTAATAAGCCTCGCAAACTGGTAGTTGTGCAAACATTTAATTGCTTAATTAAAAGCAATCTGGATGAGAGCGGGATTTAAATAAAAATAAATAAATAAAGAAGTAAATTTAAGAATTAAAACGATAATGTTGACACAATCTCAAGAATATCAGTTATTGGTCACAATATGTTTTATTAGTAGACATAGTTCTAAGGTTAATTGTTCATTAACGTTATCACAAATTAATTAGTGATAAAATGTACTGTGAAGGTACAAACTTCTGCATTGATGATATTACCGTTATCTCTCAAGGTCTACACGTGTTTATATATTAATCTAGAAGACTAGGCGCGAAATATAATTACTGATTAAACGAACTGAACTATAAGTGAAGTTCTATCATAATTATAGGAGCGCCTAGTCCGAAGAAATTGATAGCCCACCCTCCCTATATTTCATATTCCCAGTCTAAAGACTCTAGCGGTAATATTATCAATGACAGCAGGTTTTTCCAGCTCTAAACAAAATGACATAACTAGAAATAGGAAAATACTGGAAGGTTTTAATGGAGCAAGGAGGTTTTCTTCCACTTTTTACCCTCAACTTGTGCATAAAATGGTGGGACCGGGTGGCGATACTACATGTATTTATATATTAGAGCATGCTAAACTCGGGTAGTTTAAAAAAACCGGGTTGTCCGAGTTTTCAATAATAAAAATGTTCACCTCTGCACTGGAAGATATATTCAAGCTTCTGAACTGGAACAGATATGGTGTTAACTTCAATGGTGAATGCAACACTCACCTTCGATTTGCTGATGATATAGTCATCATCGCAGAAACCCTGTAAGACCTAAGCGCAATGCCCAGTGACCAATATTGTATCCCAACAGGTAGGTCTTAGGGTAAGACCATCATCATGTCAAATGCCCATATCGCACCCATGCCGGTTTATGTTGGGAACGATATTATCGAAGCTGTTGATCACTATGTCTACTTGGGTCAGACGATCCAACTGGGTTGGACTCTTTGTCGAAGTTGGATCTTCCCGATCCAACTTCGACAAAGAGTCCAACCAACAAATCCAACTCGGATGGGCAGCGTTTGGGAAATTGCGCCATATCTTCTGGTCGCAGATACCACAGCGCCTCAAGACGAAAGTTTATAATCAGTGTGTGTTTGCCAGTGATGACATACGGCACTGAGACGTGGTCGCTAACTATTGCTCTCATACGTAAGCTCAGTCACGCAGCGTGCAATGAAGAGAGCTATGCTTGGTATTTCACTACGTGACAGAATCCGCAATGAGGAAATCCGGAGAAGAACCAAGGTTATCGACATAGCTCTCAAAGTTTGCAAGTTGATGTGGCAATGGGCAGGCCATATAGTTCGCAGAACAGACAACCGGTGGGGAATAAAGGTTCTCGAATGGCGACCAGGAACAAGCAAGCGAAGTGTAGGAAGACACCCCACATGATGGACCGACGACATTGTACCCATCGCAGGAAGTTGTTGATGAAGGTGGCACAAGATTGCTCGTCATGGCGCTTTTTGGGGGAGGATTATGTTGTTCAGCAGTGGACTTCTAAAGGCCGACATGATGATGACGATGATAAAAAAAAACTTCCCCTTTCATAGATAACACATTTAGATACAGAGAAGGTACATTTCATACACACACAAACAAATACACACACGCACACACCCTCTCACACACACACACACACACAAATACAAATACACACAACACATACACGAGGTAATCTAAGCAACACCTTCTCTATAATTAACTATTAAGTAGCATTTAAAAACAAAATGAACGAAATAAAATGTTTTCAAATAATTATTTGTGTGTTTTCTATCTGGTCGTTACAATAAAGTGTTTCGTATCGTAAATCACATAAAAGAAGTCTTATTTATTGTTTGTACAGTAACTTAAACTAATCTTTAAAATTAAATTAGACTAAGACGATTCCTAATCAAATGAATGTAGAAATGGTGCAAATTTATAATAATACAACAAGGGACCTTTATAATAAATCTGCACCGTTTCTACTATTTTATTTAACGTTTTGTGACCCTATTCAAGTTTTTACTTTGACGGTAAAAACTAACTAGGGTTACAAAATGTACAATAAAATCCGCCGTTACCAGATGACTCCCGTAGTTTCATAGCGCTGGTCATTTAAATACATAGCAACTCTCGCTACAAAGCAATATAGTGCAATTTAACTCGCACATCGCTGCGAACTTTCAGTTATATTTACCTAGAAGGCGCTCACCCATTGCGTGCAGGCTAGAATGTACCGTATCACAACGCGCGAGAGCTTCCATTGCTCTAACCTTTTCAGAATCGCTCTGTCACTTTTTCGCTCGGCAGGGTTGTATCAAGATATAACTAGGTACTTGTACTAGTATTTTTTTTGTGATATGATATGACTTAGATATTGTAACAGAATAAACAATTATGTAATAATGTATTATATTTTTTTGACTTTTTATTTTAAATTAATTAAATGTTGATAGTTCTATTAACTACATATAATGATATTCTTATCAGAATAGACCTAGTACCTCATTACTTGATTATAACTTAATAGGTATTGCAATTTGATGAATGAAAAAGGTGACTGTCTGAATTCCATGCTTAATAATGAATGAAAAAGAAATATTGGGATACCGCAATATTGCGGCCGCAAAGTTTAGGTATAATATTTGTACTTGTTGCGGAGTGCGACTGGCCTGCTAATACCTAATAATTATTATTGGTTGTGGTCAGCCTGTCCAATTTATTCGGTCAATAGAGTAGAAATAGGGAAACAGTAAGTTTTTGAGAAGTTTGATTCTTTATTAATGTTCTGATGGTAGTATTTTACATAAACCATCAACATTGAAAAAACTCGAAAAACCCGAAAAACCCGGGTTTCAAATCAGTCGGTTATTCGGGTTTTTCGGTTAATCGGTTATCCGGTTTGCATGCCCTATTATATATCAATCTCTTCGGACTAGGCGCTCCTATAATTATGATAGAACTTGACTTACAGGTAAGTTCGTTTAATCAGTAATACTGCTAATAACCTTATGTTTTACATTCTGTGGTGTGTAATTATTATTTTTATTCTAATAGAACGAGTGCGTGATGCTAAAAATGTGCACTGTACATTGGGCGTATAATAATTTACCTACATTCATTTGTTTAATTAAGAAACGCTTTTTGTATAATATGTTTTGACGTGTACAAACAAACATAAATACTTCTTTTCTTATAAGACTTTATATAGGCGATGTTAGCCTGCCGAGTTATTCGAACTGTAGTTAAATGTGCACTGTACATTGGGCGTATAATAATTTACCTACATTCATATGTTTAATTAAGAAACGCTTTTTGTATAATATGTTTTAACGTGTACAAACAAACATAAATATTTCTTTTCTTATAAGACTTTATATAGGCGATGTTAGCCTGCCGAGTTATTCGAACTGTAGTTAAATGTGCACTGTACATTGGCCGTATAATAATTTACCTACATTCATATGTTTAATTAAGAAACGCTTTTTGTATAATATGTTTTAACGTGTACAAACAAACATAAATATTTCTTTTCTTATAAGACATTATATAGGCAATGTTAGCCTGCCGAGTTATTCGAACTGTAGTTAAATGTGCACTGTACATTGGCCGTATAATAATTTACCTACATTCATATGTTTAATTAAGAAACGCTTTTTGTTTTTGCAAAGCGCCACCCTTTCATGGTTGAAATACCTCGCACAAGAACGAAGCGTTACGCTTCTTCATTTATTATAAGAACTGCAAAAGAGTGGAATGCCCTGCCCTCGTCAGTGTGTCCGGTAAATTATAACCCCGGTGTGTTCAAGTCAAGAGTGAATAGGTATCTACTAGGCAAGCGTGCTACACCTTCGACCACATCATCGCTTTCCATCAGGTGAGATCGTGGTCAAACGATTGCCTAGTCCGTAATAAAAAAAATATATGTTAAAACGTGTACAAACAAACATAAATATTTATTTTCTTATAAGACTTTATATAGGTGATGTTAGCCTGCCGAGTTATTCGAACTGTAGTTAAATGTGCACTGTACATTGGCCGTATCATAATTTACCTACATTCATATGTTTAATTAAGAAACGCTTTTTGTATATGTTTTAACGTGTACAAACAAACATAAATATTTATTTTCTTATAAGACTTTATATAGGCGATGTTAGCCTGCCGAGTTATTCGAACTGTAGTTAAATGTACACTGTACATTGGGCGTATAATAATTTACCTACATTCATATGTTTAATTAAGAAACGCTTTTTGTATAATATGTTAAAACGTGTACAAACAAACATAAATATTTATTTTCTTATAAGACTTTATATAGGTGATGTTAGCCTGCCGAGTTATTCGAACTGTAGTTAAATGTGCACTGTACATTGGCCGTATCATAATTTACCTACATTCATATGTTTAATTAAGAAACGCTTTTTGTATATGTTTTAACGTGTACAAACAAACATAAATATTTATTTTCTTATAAGACATTATATAGGCAATGTTAGCCTGCCGAGTTATTCGAACTGTAGTTAAATGTGCACTGTACATTGGCCGTATAATAATTTACCTACATTCATATGTTTAATTAAGAAACGCTTTTTGTTTTTGCAAAGCGCCACCCTTTCATGGTTGAAATACCTCGCACAAGAACGAAGCGTTACGCTTCTTCATTTATTATAAGAACTGCAAAAGAGTGGAATGCCCTGCCCTCGTCAGTGTGTCCGGTAAATTATAACCCCGGTGTGTTCAAGTCAAGAGTGAATAGGTATCTACTAGGCAAGCATGCTACACCTTCGACCACATCATCGCTTTCCATCAGGTGAGATCGTGGTCAAACGATTGCCTAGTCCGTAATAAAAAAAAAATATGTTAAAACGTGTACAAACAAACATAAATATTTATTTTCTTATAAGACTTTATATAGGTGATGTTAGCCTGCCGAGTTATTCGAACTGTAGTTAAATGTGCACTGTACATTGGCCGTATCATAATTTACCTACATTCATATGTTTAATTAAGAAACGCTTTTTGTATATGTTTTAACGTGTACAAACAAACATAAATATTTATTTTCTTATAAGACTTTATATAGGCGATGTTAGCCTGCCGAGTTATTCGAACTGTAGTTAAATGTACACTGTACATTGGGCGTATAATAATTTACCTACATTCATATGTTTAATTAAGAAACGCTTTTTGTATAATATGTTTTAACGTGTACAAACAAACATAAATATTTCTTTTCTTATAAGACTTTATATAGGCGATGTTAGCCTGCCGAGTTATTCGATTTGTAGTTAAATGTGCACTGTACATTGGCCGTATAATAATTTACCTACATTCATATGTTTAATTAAGAAACGCTTTTTGTATAATATGTTTTAACGTGTACAAACAAACATAAATATTTATTTTCTTATAAGACATTATATAGGCAATGTTAGCCTGCCGAGTTATTCGAACTGTAGTTAAATGTGCACTGTACATTGGCCGTATAATAATTTACCTACATTCATATGTTTAATTAAGAAACACTTTTTGTATAATATGTTATAACGTGTACAAACAAACATAAATATTTCTTTTCTTATAAGACATTATATAGGCAACGTTAGCCTGCCGAGTTATTCGAACTGTAGTTAAATGTGCACTGTACATTGGCCGTATAATAATTTACCTACATTCATATGTTTAATTAAGAAACGCTTTTTGTTTTTGCAAAGCGCCACCCTTTCATGGTTGAAATACCTCGCACAAGAACGAAGCGTTACGCTTCTTCATTTATTATAAGAACTGCAAAAGAGTGGAATGCCCTGCCCTCGTCAGTGTGTCCGGTAAATTATAACCCCGGTGTGTTCAAGTCAAGAGTGAATAGGTATCTACTAGGCAAGAGTGCTACACCTTCGACCACATCATCGCTTTCCATCAGGTGAGATCGTGGTCAAACGATTGCCTAGTCCGTAATAAAAAAAATTTTGTTAAAACGTGTACAAACAAACATAAATATTTATTTTCTTATAAGACTTTATATAGGTGAGTGCCGAGTTATTCGAACTGTAGTTAAATGTGCACTGTACATTGGCCGTATCATAATTTACCTACATTCATATGTTTAATTAAGAAACGCTTTTTGTATAATATGTTTTAACGTGTACAAACAAACATAAATATTTATTTTCTTATAAGACTTTATATAGGCGATGTTAGCCTGCCGAGTTATTCGAACTGTAGTTAAATGTACACTGTACATTGGGCGTATAATAATTTACCTACATTCATATGTTTAATTAAGAAACGCTTTTTGTATAATATGTTTTAACGTGTACAAACAAACATAAATATTTATTTTCTTATAAGACTTTATATAGGCGATGTTAGCCTGCCGAGTTATTCGAACTGTAGTTAAATGTACACTGTACATTGGGCGTATAATAATTTACCTACATTCATATGTTTAATTAAGAAACGCTTTTTGTATAATATGTTTTAACGTGTACAAACAAACATAAATATTTCTTTTCTTATAAGACTTTATATAGGCGATGTTAGCCTGCCGAGTTATTCGAACTGTAGTTAAATGTGCACTGTACATTGGCCGTATAATAATTTACCTACATTCATATGTTTAATTAAGAAACGCTTTTTGTATAATATGTTTTAACGTGTACAAACAAACATAAATATTTCTTTTCTTATAAGACTTTATATAGGCGATGTTAGCCTGCCGAGTTATTCGAACTGTAGTTAAATGTACACTGTACATTGGGCGTATAATAATTTACCTACATTCATATGTTTAATTAAGAAACGCTTTTTGTATAATATGTTTTAACGTGTACAAACAAACATAAATATTTATTTTCTTATAAGACTTTATATAGGCGATGTTAGCCTGCCGAGTTATTCGAACTGTAGTTAAATGTACACTGTACATTGGGCGTATAATAATTTACCTACATTCATATGTTTAATTAAGAAACGCTTTTTGTATAATATGTTTTAACGTGTACAAACAAACATAAATATTTCTTTTCTTATAAGACTTTATATAGGCGATGTTAGCCTGCCGAGTTATTCGAACTGTAGTTAAATGTGCACTGTACATTGGCCGTATAATAATTTACCTACATTCATATGTTTAATTAAGAAACGCTTTTTGTATAATATGTTTAACGTGTACAAACAAACATAAATATTTCTTTTCTTATAAGGCGATGTGAGCCTGCCGAGTTATTAGAACTATAGTTGAATAAGTATTTGACTGTGTCTTGAAAGAAATGTTGAAAAAAAAAAACTATTTTGAACCCTGCAAATTACTAAAGAAAGTTTTATCTAATACTAGTTTTCCCGTCCGCGACTTCGTCCGCGCGGACTACTGTTTATCGCGAAAAAAAAGTATCATATGTTCTTCTAGGATATTAAAAACCAATGCAAAAGTAGGTATGACACCACTCTTGATGCTTTTTGACATATTTGTTATTTCGTTTCCATGGCAAACGTTTCTTACAGGGAGTAATCATTTTTTTCTCTTCCAGCTTTTCCAGTTTTCCCGTGGAAAGTTACAATTTTCCGGGATAAAAAGTATTCTATGTTTTATTCCAGGGTATAAGCTATCTCCGTTCCAAGTTTTCAAAGTCCGTCCAGCCGTTATCGCGTGAAAGCTCCCCAAACAAACAAACAGATAACGTTTCACTTTTATATACGAGTATTGGTATAGATAATAAATGTTTTTACAGATTTATAAAAACCTAACGTCAGTTTTAAATAGGTTGTACATGGTACTACATCACCTACTGGCATGCACTGCTGGCAATCTATCGAGCGGGCGACATTGCGCGACCTTGCTACACAGAATATATAATAGCCAGTACCACACACAACTCTCGAGCCGAAGCAATCGATACTGCGACACTGACACAACTCGCCGTTTCATTATTAATACACTAATTGATGCCGATCCGAATATTGATTGCAGACGATCAAAGTTTAATCTGAAGCATTTTTTTTACTGGCGACGAGCTCTGTAAAGTTATTTAAAACGTTTGACCATAATATCGGGTAGTTGCATTATAACGTTTCTAAAATTCGTGTCTGTCTGTTTGTCAGGATGGTTAAAAAACTATTGGACCGATTGTGATGCGGTTTGCACTGTTGGATAGCTTAGGTTTTGACTTAAAAACTTGGTGTACTTGGTATCTCAATCCGATGAGTAGAAGCCGAGCAATCGATAAAAAACTATTTGACTGAATTAATTTAGTACTTTAGTACTTTTGGTCTTGTAATAACACATCTAATAGGTAACTGTTAACCCAGAGAAACGGCCACGCGGGCATTGCCGCGGGCACTGCCTGTAGGTTAATAAAATGGATTTAATTTAAAATTGGATAACCCAGATCCAATGTTTCATATAAACTATACACTGCAAAGAATAATGTTTATAAGAAAGTTTATACTTTAATAGGCATGTTGGTTACCGTTACTTTGTTTACACGGGTTCGGTAGAAAAACGAAATTATCAGAGAATAAATTGACTTCTAGAGTTGTTAGGCCGCAGCTGTTATTACGTAACTTTTGCTAACGAATGGAGAAGCAATAATAACTACTAATTGGATTCTTTAACTTTGGGCAAGATTAGGGGATTTCTAATTTCGTAGTCGAATGGGCGTATCTAAGTTTTAATGAGCTCCTTAGTTACGGGGTATTACTAACAATAACAGGGTATTAAGTTAGGGGTAAGACATAGGAGTTAAAGGAGGAACGGTACGCATTAAACGTAAACAAAAACTGGACTAGATTACAACTACAGGTAAACACACACACAGCTACATCCACACTATCGTGCTTCCTTTGCATCAATAACAAAGATAGAGAGACATACGCAGACTGTGGCGCGAAAAAGAAACACTGCTAACACGTGCTACATAAACGCACTTAATTTTGTTGCATCTTGAGGAGCTGGTTCCGAATCTACCCACTTTTAATTATATACTCGTATCTATGAGTATTTGATAACATTTCATTTTGGTCACAGCCAGTTTAGTAGTGTCCCCAAAATTAATAATGATGCAAAGATCAAAGTATTCACGTGACACGGGCAGTTTGGTCCATCATCATCATCATCATCATCGGCCCGCATACGTCCACTGCTGGACGTAAGGACTCTCCTTGTGAACGCCACTGAGCCCGATCTTCGGCTCTCCTCATCCAGTCGCTACCAGCCGCCTTTCTCTAGTCGTCACTCCACGTGGCCGGGCGGCGGGCGCCCTACACTAAGTTTGCATAACCGCGGTCTCCACTCTAGAACTCGTTTACCCCAATGGTTGGTTCTTCGAGTTATATGACCAGCCCTTGCCACTTCAGCTTGCTAATTCTTTGAGCCATGTCGGTTACCTTTGTTCTCTTGCGGATCTCCTCATTTCAATCTGGTCCAATACCTTTCAATAAAAAAAAAAACGGTTCTGCACGAGCGCTCGCTTGGTACCTATCTCAAATTCATTAATTCAAAAACTTCCATAATTGTACTTTGCGGTTCGCAATCTGTTGATAGCACCGACAGACAAATTAATTCATGGGTATCATGCAAAGGGCATACTCGAAGTATCTCATTAATCTTGGATTCCTAGGAGTTTCCCTTTACGACGCCCTAAAGGGCAGAGGAAAAATGCGCAGAGCCCGCAATTTGTGAACCGACCACAAGTGAGTAATACCTTTCAATAAACAAGCGAGGAAGGGTCAACGGGGAAATTATAATAACAATAACTTTTTACGACTTTTGTAATTTGATGCAGGGTTCATAAATGCCAGACGGTCGGGGATTTTTGTTCTGTGTGAAAATGCAGATGTTGTACTCGTAAATAATATACCATAGAAAGACATCCTTTCTATCCGAACGTTGCCTGGATGAGGTCGCATTACGCGGCCGACCGTTGTTACACTATGTATGCATGCTATGTATGTGTGTATTGTTATCTTTGTATGCATGTATGTGTGTATGCATGTGTGTATTGTTATGCATGTATGCATATATGTGATTTTCTTTATTCCCCTAAAACTTTTGAATGCCTGAACAGATTTGGATGTATCCCCATACATTTACCGTTAGAATCACCATCCCGAGTAACATAGGATATTTATTTTTTCGATAACAACTGTTTGTTGACAGGGCAGTATGGTTCCAAATTCAAAAGCGAAAAACTTCTAATTTTACTACAAAGGTATCAAATTGAAGGCCTTGTTGAGCACATTCCAACAATATATAATTTATTAGCATAAGTTATTTTTTGGCAACGCAGGCGTTTTTTTTTTGATTCTAGTGTTGATTATTTCTATATTTTTGTAGTATTCTTTGGTTCAGCATCATGTCATACGGCATCTTGCTGTGGGGGCGAGCTGCGAACGCCGAAGCTCTGTTTATCCTTCAGAAACGGTCGGTTAGGTCAGCCTATGGAATAGGTGCTCGGGATTCAAAACTGACTATGTTATGCCCTCTTTTATAATACGTGAACATATGTATGTGAGGAAAAACTTTGAATCATTTGAAAATCTTAGGCATGCACTATGAGGGTCATATGTAATTTTACGTCAAGATCCATGTACATAAATGATGGATGGTTTAATAATGAGTATTGAGTACAAATAAAGTTTAGCGTACATCAGTATCAGTAAGTACACTCAATCTCAGATGTCCGTTAATCAACAGATAGTTGCCAAGCTTTTAATACACAACTTCTTAATTTAATCAACAGGGACTTTAACAGTTAAGAGTTTCAAATTGAGTGGTCACTTTTAGTTTGTTGAAGTTTTAGTTGCAAACAAATAAACAAGTTCACAACAAACCTATTAGTTTTATTGTACAGATAGTACAAGAATAGTAAGGTGAAGATTTTTCAGAATTGGTCTCCAATAGCTTCCATGATTAATTCTCAATTATCATTAAACAAACTCCAGTGAATTGTAAAGTTTCTATAAAAAAAACAAGAAGTTTTAAAGAGAGACGGAGTCTACCCGACATATAAACGAGTGAAGCATAGCAAATGGCGTGAGTGGATAATTTGTGGTTGATACACTATTTCATCACAAAAGACTGCGTTGCTGCTTTTTATTTTTACAGAACTAACACGACTAACAAGGTCTAGATCTTGCTGAGATGTGGCGGCCGATTGGCATAACTTGGTGTAAGTGTGTGCCTGAGGCTTGTGCATACTAGTGGATATCTTGGGTGCTTCACTTTCGATTTGGCGGTGTGGGATTTATCTTTATTTAAAAATTATTGATATCATAAATATATATATTAGAAAATTAAATCAGTCCAATAGAAGCAATTCCATGAATTATGCGTAAAGCATCGAAGCGCGATGCGTAAAAGGGCGATTCACACCGAACTCAGCTCGAAGGACCATGACAGTGTCAAGTGACCTGTTCCGCTCAGTTTCCTCCGAGATCACAGATTTTCAAGGGTGAGAATTTACAAGCTCTCGTATAACAAATGGCGTGTTCAGAGTCGTAATACAGTCGAATATTTTATTACCTGAGGGGTAGAACAAACAATGTAGGTGTATGTATATACTGTACGTATTTGCCTCAGGATGTTGTTTTTGAGTGTTTTAAGTGGAAATATCAGTCGCGGTGGAACAGCATTATCAAGTTTGTTATTTCAGAAAATTTATGTTAATGATGGTTTGTTTGCAAAATAATATTATTAAATATAATTAGGTATCGACGTCAGAAGAACGCCACTTGGTTTGGTTAGAATACAATAATTAAAACCACCATTTTGTACAAATGAGTATATCAAATGAACGATATTACATAGTCAATTTCCATAATTGTTAAGACTCTCAACATATGTTATGAACTAGGACGAGTGTATGATTGGTTACCCAAACAAAATAAAAATAAATTATCATAAACAAGTCATAAGTTCAAAAACTAAAACCTGACTACGGTCGGGTAAAAAATTGCCTATGACACTCTTGCGATGAAGACGAATCAATTTATAACTCGCTTGTCAAAACTTCACCGTAGTTGGATAAAAAATAAGCCTTAGACACTATAAATGGAGACGAATCGACAAACGAGGTGTCAAACCGTTTGTCAAAATCGGACCAATAGGGGCGACGCTACGGTGGAACATCCACATTACCCACATATATACATAGACGTTAAACTCATTACCCTTCACTTGCACAGGACCTTCTTCTAATCTTAAGGCTCTGGCGCGATCACAGGAACTACTCCAGAAGAGTGTAATTGTACAATAAAAAAAAAAAAAAAAAACTTTAGACGAGTACATAGATCCTATAGGGTCATTCAAAATGAAAACTGATAAGGGAAACCTAACTTCCAAATACCTATTTAATCATACCCTACCATAGATCGTAGACTTATTTTTGTTTACTATTTGAAGTCTGGTTGTCGCCATATTGAATTTTGATTACTGTCATATCTTGAGTGACACTCGCAAGATTAAGATAAATCGATTGACGTAAGAATCATCAAAATAAGCACACGCGTTTGGTCTCTAGAGCGCCACGAAGGAACAAACATATACACATTACCCACCTTTACGTCGCGCAGTCGGGCAAAAACGAGAACTTGAATTGCCTTACTGTAGTCGGGTAAAAAATATAGCCTATGACGCTCTATATCTGAAGACAAATCGATTGACACCTCGCTTGTCAAAATCGATTGACACCTCGCTTGTCAAAATCGACCCAATAGGGGCGATTCTATGGTGGAACATCCACATACCCACATACATCTTCCCTTGCTTTGCTGTAGTCGAGTAAAAAATACATTTTCAGGAAGCACTATTCGCATTACAAAGTTCCAACAAGCACTACTGGCATCTGGCAATTTCGCAGAAATAACTCGAGCTACACGAACACTGCATGCTCTCGCAACAGTAGCGGGTACTGCGGTTCTCGCGATCCGGTAACGATACAACGTCTTGTTTGCCCTCTTAGAATCCACTTTCGACGCAGTTTGTGTACCTTGCACTACGTTACCCGTTTCTGATGCTCTGGATGTTTTGTAAGCATCTCATCTACTCGTGTGTATGGTCTTCAATCGTTTCAATAGACCGATGTCCATACAAAAAAGGGTCTATCTTATCTACACACACTAATATTCATCATCACCATCATCATCAGCATATATCAGTCCACTGCTGGACGTAGGCCTCACCTAATGCACGCCACACGCCACTGAGCTCGGTCTTCAGCTCTCCTCATCCACTTTCTTGCAGCCGCCTTTCGCAGGTCGTCACTCCACCTGGTCTGGCCTACACTACGTTTGCCTAAACGCGGTCTCCACTCAAGAACTCGTCTACCCCAACGGTTATCGGTTCTTCGGGAAATGTGACCAGCCCACTGCCACTTCAGCTTGCTTATCCTTTGAGCTGTCGGTTACCTTGATTCTTCGTCGGATATCTTCATTACTAATCTTACACTAACATTATAAGGAGGTAAAGTTTGTTGTTGCAAGTTTGTTTGTTACGTCTTACGGCTAATCTCAAAAACACTGATTCGATCCTTCACAAATAGGAAGATAACCGCGAAAAAAAAACACATTTTCCATGGGATAACTGGAATGGGAAAACTACGTGCGTATGCGTAGGGCAGAGCGGCTAGAAAAAATAAAATAGTGCAGTTGTTATAAAGATTTAGGCGCGTGAACTGTTTCAAGCCGCGTGCTTAGCTGCCGTACAGTATAGGCCATCATAGTGATTAGCTTAAATACATATAAATAGATATAAATAGATTACAGTAGACTGATAAAAACTGATTGATGTTTATCAGACTATCCACCCCTAATTCAACTTGTTAACTGTCGGCGACAAGTGGGGAGTTTGTTTTACTTGTTGGCCGTGAATGCTTGTCATTAAATGTGTTTATACAGAAATCTGAGCTTTTCAATATTTATGTTGATAGTTCCGGTCTATTGAACGGTACAACTGAACTAAATACCAAAACATAAAAACATGTAAGATTATTTTAACACGTTAACACGTTTTTATTAAGTTATACTCGCGCCTCGTCCTCGAGTTAAGTACAATAGTTATTTATTGATACATGTAACGCCAAAGCCTCACCTCTCTTGTTTCTACATGTGTCAATAAATAACTATTGTGCATACTTAACTCTTCAGACTCGGCGCTCGTATGATTATGATACAACTTCAAGTACAGGTAAGTTCGTTTAATCATTAATCACTTTCTTGTCTGTCGTTCCGGGTGGAATCTTGCAACCCAAATTTCGAGCATTTCCCGATTAGCTATCCGGCTGAAGCTTTAAGGATAGCTCACGACTCGAGGACAAAGTATTCATAAAGAAAAAAACACTAAATAACTTATTTTTAGATTAGTTTTTAATCTATATTTGCTGCTTGTTACAAAGTGACATTACAATCTGTCACAATCCGTGACATTTACACCGTCTACGTGTCTCGATAAAAAACCTAATGTACTAGGTTTATATTTAAGTACAGAAAATAGGCTCGGTATTGATTTCAGCGCCTGTGAAATATTAAAAGCATCATTAACGAGGTGCGTGAAAGAATCTGAGAGCTCTTTTGATTCACTTCTTAGGAGTACGAGTACTGTGACACTTCATAGCTGTAAGATTTTCCATCTTGCCTTCGATGTAAGGATCTTGCTTATACAAACCCTTAGATAAAAGCACATTTTCTGTCATATGTAAGCATGTTGCTTCAGTCGTGCAGTTCTGGCGATGTTTTTATCAGAACCCAACTCTATTATAGATCACAATATTATACAAAACTACGTTTCATGCAAAAATATAGATACAGCAAGGAGCTCTCAATATAAACTGAACTAAACCAAGTTCCCCCATGCTGCATGAAATAGAACGTCGCTTTGTCCTGGACTCTTGTACAGACGTCACACGCTTGGAGTGCTCGTAGGAATCAGTTTACAAAGTTGATAATGCATTCGTAAACAAACGGCGGAAGCGGGACCGAGCTGAACAATCTCAAAGTTGTTTTCAAAAGACCTGTAATGGGCAATGAATGGGAGGAATTCAATGGCTGCCGCTAAGGGAGATTGGAAATAAGCTAGGATGCCTGTTTATGAAATAGAGATCACGTCCAGAGAGATTGAGTCTATTCAATTGGCCGCCATATTTAGTTTTCTATGAGGCAAAATGAGTAGCCGTCTCTAAGAAAATGTATGGATGTTTGTAGGTACTAATATTCACCTTATCAAAAGGGTAAACTGAGGGTTGTACTGAAATATATAGCAACAAAGGGACAAAAATGAACAAGAAAATTGACGCACAATGAAGAAATCATACTGCAAACAAAACTAAAACGAGCCAAAAACTGAAGTGAGAATGGTTTGCCAACCAACTTTAAATCGTTATAGATCCTAAATGGTCATTCGAAATGAAAAGTGTTCAGAGAAACTTAGGGATTATTTTCAAATACCTATTGAATGATACCCCACTTAACATGATTCGTCATAAAAATTTTTTCATTTCTCACAATGTGGCGTCTGGTTGTCGCCATATCGAATTTCGGTTAATGTTATATCTTCACACTCGCGAGATTAAGACATATCGATTGACGTAAGAATAATCAACATTGGTCCACGCGTTTGGTCTATATATATATAGTGCCACAAAGGAACAGACATACATATAATACATACATACATAGGCTGGTAAACAGTAATAAACACATTACCCGACCTTTGCATTGCGCAATCTGCTAAAAATTAAATACACGTGTATGGTTATAGCCCTGTGGCCAGGTGGAGTGACGCCATGCGGAAAGCGGCTGGCAGAAAATGGATGACGAAAGCTGAACACCGAGCTCAGTGGCGTGCATTAGGAGAGGCCTACGTCCAGCAGTGGACAGATGTAGGCTGATGATGATGTATGGTTTACCTTAAAACATAATCAACTAAAAGGTACTGATACTAAGTTATGTCATCAGCAGTAAACACGCCGGCAGCAATATTATTATAGAGGAAATTACAAGGCACAAAGGATAATGATTTAGCCGGCACCCTCTACTTAGTAACGGGAAATCTAGGTAACCGAAGCGAATGCAAATATACGCATCGCTCTAAAGCAGCAATGCGGTGCGCGAACATAATTTTAATGCGACGGCTTTGCCTTCGAGGCTGATGTAAATTGGAGCTTCGAGTGAGGAGGAATATAACCGTGTTAACCTCAAAATCATTCTGTTCATTCTGTGCCACAGAATCCATACCAATATATAAACGTGAAACGTTGTCTGTTTGTTTGGGGAGCTTTCACGCGATAATAGCTGGACGGATTTTGATGAAATTTGGAATGGAGATAGATTATACCCTGGAACAAAACATGGGATACTTTTATCCTGAAAATTGTGTTTCCACGGGAAAACTGGAGAGTGTGGATTATACGCTGTTAGGAACGGTTGCCGTGGAAACGAAATAACAAGTTTGTCAAAAAGCATCAAGAGCATTGGCGCTATACCTAATTTTGCATTGATTTTTAATATCCTAGAAGAACATAGGATGTTTTTTTGCGATAAACTGTAGTCCGCGCGGACGAAGTAGCGGGCGGGAGGGCTAGTAATTTATAAATTGACGCTTTTGATTGATAGAATAACTTTTTATTGAACACCACACAAATAAAAATATTAACACTAAAACACAAACTTAATAATAAATGACACGATGGGCGGTCTTATCGCTCAGAGCGATTTCTTCCAGACAACCGTGCACGGAAAGGAATAACGGAGATAATATGATAGAAGGATAGAAGAATTTTAGGAAGGATTTTTTGATAAACGTAGTGTAGTCAAATGTGTAAGTGAAGAACCAGTATTTATTACCCGACTGCGGAGGATTATGTGTTTGGGTTGTATGTTTGTTTGTTTGTATGTTTGTAAGTTTCTTAGGCGTGTCCTACAGCCTAAATGGTATGATCGATTTTGATAAATGAGGTATAATTGCTATATAATTGAGTTATTGTCTTAATTACGAGAGTGCTATAGAGGGTATATGAAGTGTTCAACTATAATTATAATTCGTAGTGTCAAGAAAACTAATATGGCGGCTGACTGCTGCCATATTCTATTTCCCATGGAACAAAATAATTACCAAAACCTATCGAGTGAGATATCAAAATGAAGGTGTTAAAATACCATTCCAAAAATATATAAGGAAAATTAAAAAAAAAAAGATTCCAAATTAACCTTATATTTCAAAATTAAATCAAGCTTGTTTGCCTCTTTTTAGTATTGATAAGGTTTTTTTATAATAATTTATTTGTATTTCTAAATGCAATAAATAAACTTAGGCGAGAAAATCAATATCTCCAAGAAACGGCCAAGGTAAGTAAAAGCCCCATCTTTTGTTTCTCGACCAATTTCTTACATCCCACACTGACCCTGTTTAGTATTCATGAGGCGTCCTGCGTAGTATGCGTACCACATTACCCTGATCTGCTTGCGAGTAGTTTCGGATTAGGACTGCCAGCCTCGCACAGAAATGTGTTTCTCTCGGAATTAAGTAGTTTCAAGTCCTCGTTGGCAATTTGCTTCGGCGCGTGAACTGGAGCGGAACTTACGTAAGCTGTAGGAACATAGCTAATGAACCGTGCCTTATTTCCTATGGACAGTTTAGAATTAACTTCCGAACACTGATGCATTTTGATGAGCCCGAGAATTTATTTACTAGCTGAGCCCGCGACTATGCCCACGTGGTCATTTTTCTGGGATAAAAGTATCCTATTTGTTATTCCAGGACAAAAAGTAGGTACTAAGGTACACCAAATAAAATTTCGTTAAGCCGTCAAGACCGACAGACACGAATTTTGAGAACGTTATATTCTTGTTCAGTATCACATTTTTTGTCCTTATTTCATTATCTTCTTTGTACTCTTTTTGTTATTTACTGCTAATTTATTATAAGTATCCACACCAATATATAAAAGTGAGTTGTCCGTTTGTTTGAGGAGCTTTCACGCCAAAACGGCTGATTCGATTTTGATGAAACTTTGTAAATAGAGACCAACATAGGCTACTTTTTATCCCGGAAAATGGTAAGTTTCCACGGGAAAGTGGGATAATGGCGATTACTTGCTGTAAAGAACGAAACCACATGTTGCCGTGGAAACAAAATAGTAATAAGTCTGTAAAAAAACATCAAGAGTTATACTTGTGCATTGGTTTTTAATATCCTAGAAGGCCATAGGATGCTTTTTATCGCGATAAACTGTAGTCCGCGCGGACGAAGACGGGGACCAAAGCTAGTAGATTATAAGATCCGAATAGCAATATTAATCTAGTAAATTAAAAGTGAATCCCGAGTGAGATTTAGATTATGGTACATAATAATTGTTCATCCCACTCATTCATACTCTCTCTGTTCATACTCAACATTTAACTTAATACAACGCGCTCGAACACGGATGCGGTCAATTATTCACAGCTTTCGAGCAATTAGGGCCCAGTCGACTTTTCGTCCTGTCAGGGACGTCCGTAAAATATGGGAGGGATGACATTGTGGGAATAGTTTCCGTTCCCTATCCGGGAACTATTCAAATAGGGGTCCTTGCCAAAATCCAATCAGTCGGTGGATTCGGTCGCGCGGATTACGTGACACCCGCGAGTGCCATCAATATTCATGGCCGACATCGAATCGACACGATGAATAGTCGATGACAAAGCGTCGATGCTCTGGCGCGCGATATACCGATATTGTCGATCAGCAATCGGCCCTCGATTAGTGGTCTGGATTACATAGCCGTTTGAGTGGACGCGCCAAAAATATGTTTGTTTCGGGAGTCTGATCATATTGCGGCGAAGATTTTTAATTTAATTATAAGTTAATCATTATTATCTACATGATTTGGTCTTATCTCTGTAGATAAGTCCAAGATCATGTAGATAAGACCAAGTTCATGTTTAACGATCTTGTTGACCCGGAACCGATTGCAGTCAATGGTGTACCTCTTGAAGTTGTCCAGCAATATGTTTACCTTGGGCAAATATTGCAATTAGGTAAGAACAACTTTGAGAAGGAAGCCAACAAAAGAATTCAGCTGGGTTGGGCAGCATTCGGCAAGCTTAGCAAGCAACAAGCAACGCGGCAAGCTTTTTCGGCTTTCCAATCTTCTCCATCTTCTCAATCTTTTTCCTTAGTCCAGTCGTCCATACCACAGTGCCTGAAGACATAAGTCCGCAGTCAGTGCATCCTATCAGTCATGACCTACGGAGCCAAAACGTGGACACTCACGGTCAAACTAGTCCACAAATTTAAGGTCGCTCTGCGAGATATGGAGCTATGCTTGGAGTTTCTCTGAAGGACAAGATTCGTAATGAAGATATCCGACGGAGAACCAAGGTAACCGAAATAGCTCAAAGGATAAGCAAGCTAAAAGCTAAAGTGTCAGTGGACTGATCACATTTCCCGAAGAACCAATAACCGTTGGGGTACAAGACGAGTTCTCAAGTGGAGACTACGTCTAAGCAAAAAGTAGTGTTGGACGCTCTGTGGCCAGGTGGAGTGACGACCTGCGCAAAGCGGCTGGCAGAAAATGGATGAGGAGAGCTTGTTTGTTTGTTTGTCGAATGAGGTAGTAATGGCCTCTGATGTCAGAGTTCGTCAAGCCGCCCGAGGGCCTCTGACAAGGCTTAACGACTGCTATTAATCAATAATAGCCGGGACCGACAGCTTAACGTGCCCTCCGAAGCACGGAGCGATGAAAAACCGCACGTAACTCAGAAAAGTCATTGGTGCGGAGCCTAGGTTTTGAACCTGGTATCGTTGGATTCTAAATTGCACTATAGAACCGTTAGGCCACCATCGCTCTTCATGAGGAGAGCTGGAAACCGAGCTCAGTGGCGTGCATTAGGAGAGGCCTACGTCCAGCAATTGACAGATATAGGCTGATGATTAATAATTAACACATGTGTCGTGTTGTGCCCGGCATAATAATAGTTTATAGTAGTAGTACCACCCGTTCTCATCGGGTGGTGTGGACCAGCTAAGGGAATCCAATTTCCAGTCCAATTTCATGTTTCCGCTCCGATCAGCGCCGTCGAATCAGTCCGGCGGCCGCGCACGAAACGCGTTGCACATCCGCAAAGTTCGCATGGGCGTCAAACACCAAATCTAAGCCCATGATCTCAGCTAATATGACGTGTGTCTGACGTTTTTTTTATATGAGTATATGGACATGGGTCGGACATGGGTGCGCACAGCACAGGATCGAGATGAGTGGCGTACAAAGAGAAAGGCCTATGCTCAGCAGTGGGCGGACATGGGCTGAAAATGATGAATGAATGATGATGAATGATGTATATACCTATATACTATAGTTTTTTTTAAATAAAACGATTATAACTTACATGTGCCATTAAAAATTAGAAATAAAGAAAAAATATTTAATGATTTTCAAATTCCAGAAGGTAAAATAAATAAGAAGAAGAAGATTTCATGAAAGCATTATAATAAACAGTGCTTTGTATTAATATCATACAAAGAAGCTTTTCATCTAAACATAAACGCAAAAGTTTTAAAATTACGCAACAAAGCACGGCACACAAAAGCTCTACAAAAAAAACTGTCTGGCCATTGTGAAAGTCCCTGTAAACCTTTGTTACATTTGTATGCAAATTTTTCATATCTTCAACGGATGGCCGGACTATCAATCTACCGAGACCAGGTGGCGGCCTGTTGTCATGGAAACGATGGTCTTTGTGCCGGCACCTTCAAAGAATGGAGCAACTCGATTTAGAAGCCATTTTAGGGCCGAAGGTCAAACTTTATGGGTAAGGGGTTCGTAACTCTTTTAAGTTCTACCCGCTTTGTTCTTTTTACTTTGGTAACAATTTAACGCACGCCTGAAGTGAGTTTCTTTTGAATTAATGACGCGGTAAAAATAAAACAAGCGTTTGGCAGCGAAATCAATTTATCTTCTATTTTTTGCTGGTGTCATTGGAACGTGCTCGGATACCGCACATTTCACGTGGTGTCGGAAAAAAGTGACAAATTCGCAGATGCTTCGGACACAGGCACAGATTACTATAAAACCCATTTGTCGGGATCCACGCCGTTAAACCCTGGAACGGGCGGCCTCCAAATGAGTTATTTGGGTCGCAGTGAGACATCGAACATTTTAAAACAAACCGACCCAGATTGAGTCTCATAAATTAATATAATTTTTTCGATTCAATTTTTTTTATGTGTCAATCTCTTAATAAATGGACTAAAAATAATACGAAATTTTACTACACTAAGTGGCATGGAATGTGACCCAAACTTAGCGATAGCGCTAATTGGCTGCCGTGTGTCAAAACTTCAAGAGGCAGTTTGTAATAACTTTTGTTTTTTGTTAAGTTAAGAGAGTTAGTACAAAAAAATGATTCTATTTTACATTTCCGACACTAGAACCTGTGTATAACAGCGCGAGATGGACGATTTATTGCTCTCGTAATTTTAAGAAGTCGGTTTACTGCGGTTGAGATATGACGCCTACAGACAACAAGAGAGATCGACGTAAGTGAGCGAACATTTACAAGGACGATGGAGGAACGCAATTTGCGCGCTCCCTCTGCTCAAGACTGAGGCTTAAGATCAGCGATAGCCCAGAACTGCTCCGGCAACATCGCGTAGCTCGACTGCGGTTCGCTCGCGAACACCTAAATTGGACGAGCAGTGGAGTAAAGTTCTGTGGAATGCAGAGTGGATACACGTGACACGGGTATGTGTCACGAGATATTTGAGGGATTAAGAGCTCCAGGTGGCCGTGAACGTGTGTGGAGAAGGCGTGAAGAACGACTTCTGCCAACCACTACCAGGCAATGTCATTTTTCATGAGTTAGTTATGGTTTGGCGAGGAATAAGTTCAGAAGAAATTTCCACTTCCTAACAAACTCCCCCCTTCCCCCTTTCCGGCCTTTCCCTGCCCTACTATCCCATCCACTCTCCCCATTCCTCTGGGCCGTGGCGGTCAATGGATTGAGCTAATAAAAAAGTCCCGAGTTGAAATAATATTATTTTTGACGTGGCAACTCGGACAACCACCCGATTTGGGAATGAATTAATAATAATTGTTTGATGTGGCAACTCAGATATGAAATCCTATTTTATAATAGGCCGAACTTGGAACAACTCATCTTGTTGGGTTGGAAAGTCATAAATATTCGTGAAGTGGTGTCAGGAACTTGTATTGGTGATATATTGAGCCATAAATTGAAACTTACTTGACTATATCCGAAAGATATGACAAGTCGTGACTGTATATTATTTAGTAATGAATCTCGAAGTTTCTAGAAAACTATTCATAACTTCAACTTAACATTGAGCATCTGGACTAAGTATAAGAAATTTAAACATTTGCACAACAATTTTACGACCATTTGAAATAAATGTCACCGACGAAAGTGAGTTGTTTAGTGAAACGTTTGAAATAATCTTACGGGGCGGCACCGGCGCTTTGCTAAGCTTTCTCATTGCTTAGAATGATAAATTTCACGTAGGCATACTTTATAATATACGAAAGCTATAAAGTAGGTGCTTGCGCTAGATTAAAACGCTCTGCTTACGTGATGTAGTTACGTTTAAAGATTCACGTTTTTCGGAACGCAATGACAAACCTCTATCTACGGCAAAAAGTCCACGTAAGTCAAAAGTGACACAAAAAACTGTCAAAAATGACACTTTCACTGTAAGAGAATTTTTACCCGACTACGGCGAAACAAGGGAAGGGTAATGAGTTTAACAGTCTCTGTATGTATTGTATGTATGTATGTATGTATGTATGTATGTATGTATGTGGGTATCTGGATGTTCCACCATAGCGTCGCCCCTATTGGTCCCATTTTGACAAGCGAGGTGTCAATCGATTTGTCTTCATTTATAGAGTGCAATTAGGCAAATTTTTAACCCGACTTTAGTGTTCAAACTTACAATTTGATCCAAATTTGACAAGCGAGGTATCAATCGATTCCTCTTCATCGCAAGAGTGTCATAGGCTATTTTTACCCGACTAAAATGTTCAAACTTACAATTTGATCCGAATTTGACAAGCGAGGTATCGTTTATTTTTTTCTTTTAAGTATTTGTGCTGTTGGTCTATAACTGACCTCTACAGCGTCACCGGACGGTGGGGCGCGCGCAATAGTGCTCCGCCACAATGCGTGACGCAGAAGGCGTACGCCAAAGTTAAGTTTTGGCCACTTGCTCAAGAGCACCCAGGGAGTACGAACCTCGGCTTAGACAGTTGCCATTGATTACGGGGGGCATCAAACTAAACACCCCTGGATCTCTACTGTTAGGTAGCGTTCGAGGGGGCTCTGATGAAAAGGCTGGAGCCCTTTGAATTAACTGCATAATTGACCACCGATTCGGAATACACCTTCGAGAAGAATCGGCAAGAAACTCGAAGGCGAATAAAATCGATATTAATTACGGGACCTTCAACCTCGCCAGCGAGGTCGGTGTCTGTGTCTAATTGAGCAATCGATTCGTCTTCATCGCAAGAGTGTCATAGGCTATTTTTTTACCCGACCGTATTCGGGTTTTCGTTTTTGAAATTATGTTCTACACAGTGTTGTATTTGCTGTCCCAAAACACAAATGTACCTACTTTAATTGTTACATAATGAGCTGGCAATCCTAAAATTAGCGTAGAAGAGTAAACCGTACATAGATTTTTTACGACAATGACTTAGAAAAATATATGAAGTTAACAAAAGTATAAATAAAACGTAAAAACTGGATAATGCCTTATCGATCACACAATTAGCGACGGCGAGGACACTGAAGTGTCTCCGCGATCTATCAACGTCGCACTTGCTCGCTCGGGGGATGCGCGAGATTGATTGTAAAATTATTACAAGGCACGGCTTCTTTGACAAAAAGTGGAGATACATCCAGGATTTCCGACATGGACCACGCCTTTTGTGTGGATGTGGGGAGAATGGTCACTCGTGGTGCTCGACTGTTGTGCGACCACAGTGGTGGGTATGCGACATTATCACTTTTGCTTCTCGAGATACCAAAATCAAAGTTGAACAGTTGGTACCTGCCCAGGGCCCCAGAGGGCCTATTACGATGGCTTGCGAGCAGCGCTGCTGCCACTGAGCTCGCGTCAAAGTCATAATTTCGCAATGCAAAATTACGAGTTTGACAGGAATTCAGCGGCAGCAGCGCTGCTCGCAAGTCATCGTAATAGCCCGGCAGGTCTGTTAGCTATTGACACAAAGCTTTGCCACTGCGATACCTCTGCGATTGGACTGTCTATAGTGTTAAATGTAGTCCAATAAATCAAGTACACTATGGTAGTGTACTTGAATTAGCAGACTGACACTAAAGTTTTACAGCAAAAGTAACGCAGAAGCACGGATGCGATAACCATTCGTCACATTAGCTATTTCGTCGCTAACCCTGATAGGTCACATTTATAATACGAGTACGTCATTTTGTGCATCTAGTCAGTTTCCTTTACTCGTTTCATGCTGTTTTTCGACTCTTTCCCAACTCGTCCAACGCATTTTTTTAATGTACAAAAAAAAACATTTAAAAAAAAATTCTATTGCTATTATTTTTGTTTCTTTGTCGCCATCTTAGTGTGACGAACTGTCATAAGATCATTGTTTTCTAGAAATAACAAGTTTGTAATGATTTATTAAATAATAAAATGTTGTTATACTTTATATTTTATTTTGTTATTCATTATATACGTGCGTCGGACGAGTTGGGAAAGAGTCGAAATACAGCATGAAACGAGTAAAGAAAATTGTCTAGATGCACAAAGTGACGTACTCGTATTATGAATGTGAGCTATCAGGATTAGCTACGAAATAGCCAATGTGACGAATGATCATCGCATCCCAATCAAACATCAGGATCAAAATATCATTATTGTAGTTTGCTAGCTTACTACGCAAACTGACATATATTTGTACCTATTGGTATTTGTGTTCACATTAAATTTATCGAGTTGCAGGTTGCAGGCTTGCTCAGAACCAAGCTACCACATTTTCTTTATAAGAAAAAAGTATCGTATATTTTTTTTTGTCGTAGAGAATATTATAATCTTTTCACAACTAGCTGTTCCCGCGGCTTTGCTCGCGTGGTTATTTCATTTAAAAGTAGCCCATACGTGTTATTCCAGGAACAAAGTAAAATACATTTCTTCGAAATTTGTTCAGCCGTCAAATAGTTTTTTGTCGATTGCTCGTTATTCTAATCATCGGATTAAGTAATATGTACCCCAGTTTTAAGTCAATCCTTAAGCTATCCAACAGTGAAAACCGCATCGCAATTGGTCCAGAAGTTTTTACGTGATGCGCGATCAAACATACAGACAAACATACTAACAAACAAACAGACATACACGACTTTAAAAAATGATCTGTTCTTGTTCAGTAGTTTATTTTAAGTACCCTAGACCATATATTTTTAAATTATCTTCATTGTATAGACTTTTTCGTACTTATTGCTTTATTATGCTGGGCCACCAGTCTCCTCTCTCGCGTGCGCTTCGCCTGCTCAACGCTATGCTGCGACGCCAGCGCCACCCGCAACTGGATTTATTCCAGTGTTCCAGTTCCAGTACATTTGTAGAGTTTCACAGAACGGCAATGGAGTTTGTGGAGACATACACAAACTTAGGGAAATTGTAGTGTTATTGTTTGTATTTTGTAGCTGATAGTTTTATATATTTTTGTAAATCCTCCTAATGTTTATTTTTGTATTATTTAACTTAATTAATTTTTTAAGGTGGGTGAATTGGGTGAATGTAATGCCCACCCAAAGGTATGTTATTTGATAAAAAATAAATAAATTATAAGTATAGATAGATGAGAAAAGGCACCAGAACAGGGACGATCCGCTTATGATATGATGGACAACTAACTATATGTATACTTGACCACTACTTTATTGTAAGGTTTTAAGGTCCAGTAAGATTAGCATAGAAATTATTTACGGTTGGATTGGACAAGCAAAAATAAGCAAGCAAATAGAAATCTAGTTTCACAATGGGTGACAGTATTTCACGGTGTTTGCTGCTTTCTAGTTTCTATTCATTCGCCTGTTTTTGTGGCTAGGACATAGCCACATTACCTATTCTATACTTCTTGTAAATCAGTTAACAACAAAAAGTCTGTACAGTGAAGATAGTTATTAAAAAACTGGTTTAGGGGACGTAAAACAAGCCACTGAACAATAATATAACATTTTATTAAATGGTGTATGTGTGTCTGGTTGTGCGCGCATCACGTATAAAATACTAGACCGATGACGATGTGGTTTTCACTATGGATAGGTTTTTACTCAAAAACTGGTGTACTTGGTATCTCAGTCCGATAATTCGAGGCCGAGCAATAGATAAAAATCTATTTGACGTCTGTACGAACTTTGAGGAAATGTAGTATATAATGCACTTTATAGGTACCTACTTTTGGTCTTGGAATAACTCATCTAGGTTAATTTTAACCTAAGAGAAATGACTACGCGTGCACAGCAAGTTTACAATAAGCCATTCAGTTTCCGCTTTAATGTTAACGACTTTTTTGTGAGTCTTACTAGGTCTTTAGGGAATGACTTAGCGGGTTAGCTCTAATACTCTTTGTATTAGGAAGGAAGCCCATACAAAAGTAAGAAAGCCGGCGTGCATAAGTAGGTAATGATGAAATTTTAGTTTTGCTAAGTATTCCTTGAAAATGAGAGGTAGTTTAGAATCTAATGTATCTTAATTATGTCCAAAATGTTATCATCATTCAGCCTTAAGATGTACCACCCCTATAAAAAACGGGGGAATAGCCGCAATCACAGCGCTTGGTACGCGTCTTGGTGAACGCCTACTGCGTTGGTGATAATACACAGAATAAATAACTTAAAAAAATGTAGGGTTTATGCAGTAGCCATGTCAAGGTAAACTTGGAAGGGGAAATCACAATTCATTGCGTATGCAACATTTCGTTTCTATGCTGTTAATCGTTGAGGAGTTCTCTAGTCAGGACCCAAACCCTGAGTGCAGCAACCATATCAATAAAACTTAAAGCTGGCTATGATAATAAAATGCGTACATACACATAATTTCGTGTGTGTGTGCTGTTGACCGTTGGAGAGTTCCTTTATCAGGAGCTAATCCTAGATGTTGATTCAGTTCATGCTTACCATAAAAAACATTGTCATTGGAACTGAACCAACATGTAAAAATTGAACTCCGTAGGATAAGAGGAAGTGGTTCTCATTCAGCTTGCAAGATTTGACCTAAACAAACATACATACATAAATACATTATATACAAACATTGCAAGTTAAATAAAAGCTTTTAACAAGACATAAAAGTAAAACCCGACTACGGTTGGCTAAAAAATAACTCTTGCGATGAAGACAAATCTATTGATACCTCGCTTGTCAAAATCGGACCAAGTTTTTAATTTGAACAATAACCCTTCCTTTGCTTTGCACTATATACCTGAAGACGAATCAATTGATACCTCGCAGATCTAAATCGGACCAATAGAATGATATGTGGAACTTCTACATATACACATACATAGACTGTTAAACTCATTACCCTTCCCTTGCTTAACCGTAGTCGGGTAAAAAGCAGGATTATTCCCTATTTCCCGGGATTAGCATCGAATCGTGAAATTTATATCGATGCGATGCATTTGCCCGCATGATTAGCTCGCGGAATTGCTTTGCTACAATTCTAAGCTTAGGTAGCAACTATAGCTGTGCCGGCGTGTTCAAAATTCATGTTTTTTTTTATATGCATTTAGTAAAAAGCTTTTATTTTGACATTACAAACAGACACTTTAATTTTATTTGGATTTCATCAGGTAGCATATAATATCAAGCATATATCAGGAGTTCTTTAATCGTCATTAGTAGCATTGGTTTCGTTGACGATTCTTCATTCTTTGTCACTTACATCTACGTCAAGTCGAGTTTAATCCTCCTTCGGCTTGAAAAACGACTGTGAGTTTGACCGTAGGGGACGTATTAAACCTAACTTATCGCTGCGCCATCGTTACTGTTCGGTGTAGCCATACTTAGAAAAAATAAAAATCTGGGGAAATAATGGGGGGCCATGAGGGAAGGTGGGGGAAATTGAGGGGAGGGTTGGAGAAGTGGACGAATGGTGAGAGCTGTCGGGGAAGGGTGCGGGAAGTGGGGCAGGTGGTGCAAATTGGGGAAAACGGAAAGGAAGGGTGGGGGCAGAGTGGGAGAAAGTGGAACTGGTAGGGGGAAAGCCCCTTCACCCTACCCTCCCTCAACTTTACACATCTTCCCACATTTCCCCAACTTTTATTTTTTCTAAGCATGGCCTCACCGATCACGGTAACGATCACGTTGCAGTGCAGGTTAGGTTTGTTAGCTGCATACGGGGGCAGTTTGTGTGTACGGCGTTTCAAAGTTGCTATCTCAATTTTGAAGTGGTTATTGTTGTAAGACAGAGACTTTTTCTGTAAAGCTTAAAGTCTATGTCTTGTTGAGATTCTGATTTAACAGCAGAACTAAAGAAAAGGCGCGGTCCGCAAAAAAAACTGTCTGCAAATAAAAAAGAAGCTACCGCCCCTTAAGACCAGGCTCTGCTTTTTAAGGAGTTTTTTCATAAATATGCTGGGCCAACCACAAACCTGATAAATGTGAAACTAAAACATACATGTTTTTCATAAATATGCTGGGCCAACCACAAACCTGATAAATGTGTGAAACTTAACATACATGTTTTTCATAAATATGCTGGGCCAACCACAAACCTGATAAATGTGAAACTTAACATACATGTTTTTCATAAATATGCTGGGCCAACCACAAACCTGATAAATGTGAAACTTAACATATATCTTTTTCATAAATATGCTGGGCCAACCACAAACCTGATAAATGACAAACTTAACATACATGTTTTTCATAAATATGCTGGGCCAACCACAAACCTGATAAATGTGAAACTTAACATACATGTTTTTCATAAATATGCTGGGCCAACCACAAACCTGATAAATGTGAAACTTAACATACATGTTTTTGAGATCTTTATCTTTCTAAGACTAAGACAAAAACATGATTAACAGAATTTCATTCGATACATTTTCTTATCAAAAATTACGTTATTTTCGATAATATTTTCATTTTTCTACTCAACGCTTTAAGTTTTATCTCTAAAATAAATCTCACAGCAAGAAAACATAGTTTATACTTTATTATCTAATGTTTAGACAAAATTTACCTAACTAAATTATTAGCCTGCCAATAAAATAAATAACTTTTGAGACATACGTCATTTAGTTCCGAGCTAAATTGTGTGTTCAAACAGCGCTCGCGATATTCAACCTTGTTACGCAGGCACTTCAGTGCTTATTGTGGGTAGCTGGTGGCAGAGTGCAGGGGAGGTGGCGGGGGAGTGGGGAGTGGGAAAATGTAACCTTGGAGCCTGGCCTTAAACGACACGCTGTTACCTCGTCCAAAGCTAATTTACTAATAGAATATATATTTTTAGATCTAAAGCAGTATATTTAACTTTACTGTTTTTTTTTGTTACGTCCGATCGGTTAATGAATCTCACTTGCAGGATTAATTTTAGTCAATTACTTACTGTTTGTTTTCGAACACAGTCATATCATAACCGAAACAATGCTGTTTACTATTATCAGGTTTTTATCTTGCGGCTAAATTTATGAACCATAATGTTTTATGAACGAAGCTATTTGCTCTTTTCGAAGCCATAGTGTGTTTATGACTTATTTTTCCGGAAACAGACAGACAGTATTGTCTCAGACACATTATATTAAATTCATAACTAGCGGCGCCCCGCAGTTTCACCCGCGTGTTGAGAAAATGGGGTGAGAATAGTATTTTCCAAACGAATGGACCAATATGTGATCGAGATGCTTATATAAATTTTTAAGTTTTTTAAGTAGCTTTTTGCTCGGCATTATTTTTTTTTGGTAAATTGTGTTTTTTAGAAATTATATTTAAATACGAATTACATAGGTACTGATGAAATATGAATAATATTTTTCGATCTTACCGACATAATAATAAAAAATTATGAACTGATTATTTAAATAAAAAATCACGACTGCAATTAGTTTAATATTATATTAGAAATAAGTACTTAATTTTTTACATTTTATCAACCTATTACGTAAGTATAGAAAAAAAAAAGTTGATGTTTAAGTTGATTATCGATATAGTTGATTGTTGAAAACAACACGAACAAAACAACATTTTCTAAAAATGAATCCTAGTTAGATCGATTTATCGCCCCCGAAACCCGCTGTATACTATATATAATTTCATGAAAATCGTTGGAGCCGTTTCCGATTATATATCTGTATATTATATATATATATATATATACACAAGAATTTCTCGTTTAAATATATAAGATTTGTGCTTGTTTACTTGTTAGTTCGGTTTAATAGTATTAAAGGTTTTTTTTTTATATATAATTTATTTAATGAAAAGTTATGTTTTTGTCAGGGCAGTCGTGTTTTTTTCTCTTATTTCGATGATTTACTTGTTTAGGTTATTAATTAGGACCATATTTAAAATTCTATCAATATTTATGTCACTCTACTGATTCATGTGCAAAAAATGGCGTCACCTAAATCTTCGCCCTAGGATATCGTAGAGCTTCCTCAGACGTCTCTCTATAATAGAAATCCATAATCGGTTTACCTCAAGAGCATGTCGAGAAAACGTGTCTAGAATCGCGACGGTCATTTTTCAACGCAAAGTTCAGCGGGTAATCGAGTGGAAAATGCAGGAATATCGATTTATCGGCCGCATCTACAACGATATGTGTCGATAGTAATTGAGTTTGCGTGATACCGTTACGGTCGCTGTATCGAAATCAATACTCTATACAAGTTTTCCCGCCCGCAACTTCGTACGCTTGGACTACAGTTTATTGCGTAAAAAAACATCCTACGTTCTTCTCGGATATTAAAAAACCAATGCAAAAGTAGGTATAGCACCAATGCTTTTGATGTTATTTGACAGACTTGTTATTTCGTTTCCATGGCAACCGTTCATTTAAGCGAGTAATCAACATTATCCAGTTTTCCCGTGGAAACTTACAATATTCCGGGATAAAAAGTATCCTACGTGTAAACCATTCCAAATTTCATCAAAATCCGTCTAGCCGTTATCGCGTGAAAGCTCCCCAAACAAACAAACAAACAAATAGAAAACGTTTAACTTTTATATATTGGTATGGATGCACTGTTTTTTTTTATTTTATTTTTTTTGTTGCATTTTTAACCCCCCAACGCGAAAAGGATGAGGTGTTATAAGTTTAGGGTGTGTGTGTATGTGTATATCTCTGACATCGTAGCGTCCAAACGAATGGACCGATTTTGATATATTTTTTTTAAAGCTGTTGTGATCCAGATGGTTTTAGCTATAATAGAGGGCGAAAGAGATTGAGGATCGTAGCTTCACAACGAATGGACCGATTTCGATGCGTTTTTTTCTGTTTGAAAGCTGATGTGATCGTACTGGTTGTTCTTAGCTATAACGTCAAAATCGGTCAGTTTTTTTATGGTTGAAAGTTAATGTGATCCAGATGGTTCTTAGCTGAAATGGGGGTGGGGGGGAGGCGTGTTTTTTTTTTAATTTGAACTTGTTTATTTTACATGTTCGGATATCTTGGCACAGTTATTGAATGCTTCCGTCTGATGATAACGTTAATGATAACCTAAGTATAAAAAAGTCGCTTTCCGCCGTCTGTCTGTAACGCTTAATCTTTTAAACTACGCAACGGATTCTAATGCGGTTTTCACCATCAGTTAGATAAATTTTCACGGAAATTATATATATATATATATATATATATATATATATATATATATATATATATATATATGCCCGCGTAGTCATAATTCATGGGGTTTTTTTACACGGGCCCCTAATTATTTTCAAATATAAAAGTTTGTGTTATTCCTTATAACATCAACTATCTGTCAGTGAAAGTCCCGTCAAACCTGTCCAGCCTTTTCGGATATTTTTATTATTTAATATGGATATAAATAAGACGAGCATACGAGACCTGAACGTGGGGAGGAGGGCCGCCGCCGTCCTCCGAAGCGGAGTGAAGATCGAATGTGCGAGAACTAAATTTTTTACCTCATTTTTTTTTCTTAATTTCAGCCGTGCGATTCTGGGGCTGGTCGCTAGTAGAAAATAAAATGATAACTCTGCACTCTCACAATATGGTACCTAATTTAATCTCTTGATAAGAGTCTCCCTAAAATATAGTTAATGTTATCATAGTTATATTTCCCACGTAAAATCATGTAAAAGTTACATTGAAATAGTAGATTGTATTATTAGGGAGCGAAATAATATTTTGCCGGCGAGGGCACTATTTTGAATTTAGAGCGGAGTGAAGGATTCTTAAGTATAGATAGATAGATAGATAAATTCTTTATTGCACACACCACAAACAAAATCAACAAAAAAATAAAGGAAAAATAGCAGAAGAAGTGTACAATGGGCGGCCTTATCGCTAAAAGCGATCTCTTCCAGGCAACCTTTGGATGGAGAGGATTTGTTATAGTTGTGAGGGACGGGGTGCATTATGATATAAAAATACTACTTAGTAAGAAATAGTGTATAATAATATATAAATTTCCAATATATATACATACATATATAAATAAATATATATTATATGAATACATAAATACCCAAATATAATTATGAGATGATAAAAAACAAAAAAAAAACTGTAATACAAGCAACATGACAAACGTGATAATAAACATAATATTTGCTAGACTTCCAAGTAAAACCTCTTCACTTGACACTTAAAAACTTCCAAAGATGGCGCACGCCGTATAGAAACAGGCAATTTATTCCACAGACGAACAGCTTCTACCGTGAAAGAACGTCCGTAAAAAGTGCTGCAATGCAAAGGTAGCTTGAGGGTGAGATTTTCGGATGATCTAAGATGGAAGGTGTTGGATGTGTAGAGGAAATCAAAGCGTTCTTTAAGATAGCTCGGGGTAGAAGGATTAAACAAGATATTATAAAGAAGGTTAAGGATATGAGCATTCCGGCGAAGGCGAATGGGTAGCCACTTGAGCTTTGCACGAAAGTGAGAAACATGGTCAAATTTGCGCAAGCCAAATATGAACCTTATAGCAACATTTTGTAAACGCTCAAGCTTATTCAGCTGTTCTTCGGTAAGATCGAGATAGCAGACGTCAGCGTAATCGAGAATGGGAAGCAAAAGAGATTGCGCGAGAACAACCTTAGTGGCAGTAGGTAAGAAATTTCGAAGGCGCCTTAAAGAGGCTGCCGCAGCAAACATTTTACAGCTAGTAGCTGCTACCTGAGGGCTCCAACTGAGAGATCTGTCCATTATAAGTCCAAGGTTCTTGACTGAATCGCTGTATGGTATAGTAATTCCATCAAAAATTATATTTGGAAGGGTTAGCCAGTTCACCTTAGAGATCATACGGGAGCTCCCTAAAATAATGACCTGCGTTTTACTAGGATTTACTGTTAATCCGTAGGATTTACTCCAATCATTTATACGACGCAGATCACAATTTGTGCTTGTAACAGCTTTATCTAGCTCATTAACTGAGGCCTGGGAATAGATTTGAAGATCATCTGCGTATAGGTGGTAAGAAGAAGTAAGATTTTGAGATATGGAGTTAATGAAAATAGCAAATAAAAGTGGAGATAGGACGCCGCCTTGCGGTACACCGGCTGACGTGTTGCACCAGGCAGAGAAAGTCTCCTCCAGGCGAACCCGCTGCCGACGTCCGTATAGATAACTATGAAACCAGTTGACCACCGATGGAGATATGTTAAGTGAGCAAAGAATTGCAAGGAGAATATCAAAGTTGACAGCATTAAATGCATTACTAAAATCTAGCAATGTCAGCACAGTCAACAGGCCGTTATCCATACCAAGACGAACGTCATCAGTAATCTTAACAAGCGTAGTCATAGTGCTGTGCCCGGGACGGAAACCAGACTGGAATGGATTGAGAAGATTTTGGTTGGACAGGAAATGGCTAACTTGTCGGTGAACAAGACGCTCAAGAACCTTGGATAGAAATGGAAGGATGGAAATGGGACGATACTCAGAATATGACTTTGGGTTGGATTTCTTGGGTAAAGGTAAAATCTGTGCGTCTTTCCAGACGGCAGGAAAAACACCACTGAAAATAGAACTATTAAAAAGGAAACAGAGGACAGGTAGGATAATATCAAGGATGGGCACCAACATGTTTCGACTAATACTATCACCACCGACAGAGTTGGAGGAGATAGACAGTACCGCCTTCTTAACATCACATTCGGTGAATCGACTAAAGACGAAAAGAGGACGGTCAGGAGTTGTAATGGCCGAAAGGTAGTTGATTGTTTTATTCTTTACCGACGCTTGCAAGGCAGTGGTAGATGAAAAATGATGATTAAGAGAATCAATATCTAAATTATTGGGAAAGGAGTCCTGTCGTGATTTGCCAATTCCCAGAGACCTGAGGAACTTCCACACTTTGGCTGGATCCTCATCTTCAACTGATGCATAGACATGGCGACGTAACGCATTCCTACACACCATATTGCAGCGATTTCGAGACTGAACGTATTTAGCTTTACTGTATTCAGTGGGTCGCATCTTGTATCTAGTTTTCGCTGCAGCCTTTTTGTGCATTAATGATTTAATATCGTCCGTAAGCCACGGAGCAGGGAGATGCTTCAGTTTGATTGCACGCAAAGGAGCATGGACATCATATAACTGCGTGATGATAGAGTTAAATATAGCAATCTGATCATCCACTGACGGTGCATTATTGACAGTACTCCAGTCAACCATTCTGACATCATTAACGAATGCCACACGATCTATACCACTAAAACTGCGCTGTAACATGATTCGAGGTTTAGGTTTTGGAGGGCGAACTGGGGGTATACTCCTGAACGTAGCGAGGGATTCAATATACGTCGCCCGAGGGAAAATAATTTTGCGCCCGAGTGATACACTCTACTTTTCATCCCCCTCTATGAGAAAAAGAAATAAAAGGTGCTTGTAGATACTTTACAGCTCATATATTTATTTACAAGCACACATCTAAATTGGTCCCCCCCCCCCTTTCCTCTATTATAACTAGAGAACCATCTCGTTTAAGCCAGCTTTCAAACATTTCGTGATGTCCGGATAGCTACCATGGGACATAGTCTGACTTTGGATCTTTAGTACCGGAGTTCAAATCCTAACTGGAGTGTTTACATTTTGCACATTAAAAAAAATGTGATGGCTTCTGACTTGAATATGGCCGAGCTAAGACGGAAAGAGCCGGCGAGCCACGGAAATTCATTACTGCTCTGAAAGTCTTGAACAGAAAAGACCTACTCTGCTCCCACTTTTCCAGGAAGCAATCAGTGTTTTTCGAATAGATGGGATGAAAACCAAATTGTAGTCGCAATTATTTGAAACTAATAGCGTGTCTATAATGAATTATTGATTTCCTACCTTTCCTAAAATACAAATTTTGTTAATTAACATCATAACGCCTGTCTAAGAACTAAATAAACGTAAGTCAAAGTAGTTTAATGATTAATGATTTTAGCATTACTCCTGCTTAGCGAGAACATGTCTAATAATTTCCTAAAGGAAAAGTCTGGATCACGGACGGGGCTCGAACCCGCATCATTCCGTGCCTCTGCCATTAATACGTTTTTCCCACGCTAGCTCCGCCTCTACAATCTGCCACTCGCTACCCGCAAAAAACACAGAGGTACCTGCGTAACAAGGTTGAATATCGCGGGCGCTGTTTGAACACACCATTTAGCTCGAAACTATATGACGTAAGTCTCAAAAGTTATTTATTTTAGATCGCTATTTAGCGATAAGACCGCCCATTGTCCCATATATTTTGTATAAATGTATTAGTTATTTTTGTATTTTTGTTTTATGTGGTATACAATAAAGAGTTATCGATCTATCTATCTATTTTATTGGCAGGCTAATTATTTAGTTAGGTAAATTTTGTCTTGACTGTGGATAATAAACTATATTTTCTAGCTGTGAGATTTATTTTAGACATAAAACTTAAGCCGTTCAGTAGAAAAATGAAAATATTACTGAAAATGACGTAATTTTTGTTAAGAAAATGTATCGAATGAAATTCTGTTAATCACGTTTTTGTCTTGATCACGGAGAGAGAAAGATCTCAAAAACATATATGTTAAGTTTCATATATATCAGGTTAGTGGTTGACCCAGCATATTTATGGAAAAAACCCTTAAATATTGGAACTTCCTCTTAACCAATTCGGCTACTGATACCGTGACCACTGACTCATAATCCAAATTTCTCCTTCAGTCTCTAAACCCGTCTTACGGGGTCGGTAACGCTATCTTTTGGTAGTATTCTGAACTAACCAACCGAACACGGTAGTAGTAGCTCAGAACTAGTAGTAGTGGTAGTTTAATTTCTCGAAATCGGATTAGTCTGAGCCCCGTTTTCGCAAATGGGGTGCGTGCAAGTCACAAAATCAATTAATTTAAGCATCGATGACTTTGACAGCGGAATATGAGTTCTATTCCATAGATAATTGAGCTCAGGATATCAGGAAGCCTAGCAGAAGGTTGGTGTACAACGAACGAAAAATAGTCAATGGAACTTAAGTGTGATTGGTAAGGGTGCTTGAAGAATTTATTGACCCCGAGATTTTTGTTTAAGTCATTGGTGAATTTTCTTATACTGAGATTAGGAACGGTGTCGGCGATGAGTTCCAAATGCAAGATTTTCCACATTATACTTTTCCGATATTTTTGAAATACGTAATCTTATTTGTCCAAATAATTAATTACATATTGATTTTAGCACTTGGAGTGACGATTTACGCAAAGTAGCTGGCAGCAATTACATGAGAAGAGCCGAAGATCGGGCTCAGTGGCACGCATTAGAAGAGACCTATGTCCAGCAGTGGACTAATGCAGGCTGTTGATGATGAAGATTTTAGCATTTATGTATATGGTCCAATAAGAAGAAGCGACTAGAAGACCTCAGTATGTTATAGATATATTATATACTAGCTGCGCCCCGCGATTTCGCCCGCGTGGATTATGATGATGGATGATGATGATGATGAAAAGTAGCCTATGTGTTAACCTAACTATGTGCTATCTTGATACCAAATTTCATCCAAATCCGTTCAGCCGTTTAAGCGTGAAGGAGTAACAAACATACACACATACAAGATAGATGGCGCTAATTGGTTTGTTTGCATTTTATGACGTTTTGTATGGTCTGTCAGTTCTAGTTGGTTCTAGTGTATGGAGTTCTGCATCGCGCATACGAAGTTTTCCACTCGATAAGATAGTATTGATTTTTAATATAAATGGCCTGTTTACGAAAGTCTCTGATTTATAATATTAGTGTGATGCCTGAAATATATCGTCATATATATCAACATAGTTAAATGGTTAATCAAGTGAGATTAAAAAGATGAAATATTAAGATATTTACGAAAAACAACTTTTAACCAGGTATGCTATAATAAGGTTTACTAAATGGGATGACACCATAACAGACGGACAGACAGAAGACCGCGAAGAGACTACCCAAAGTTATGGATAACGTTTGGAACCGATCGTAGCAGCTGTGTTACAAAAAGTCTGTAATAAGATAATAAAAAAATAAATGCCTCGAGGACTTAAAATTAACTATATTTTTAAAAACGCTATATTGTATAACAATATAGCGTTTTTAAAAATCGTGTCTGTCTGTCTGTCTTTCTGTATGTTAGCGCATCACGTATAAACTCCTGGAGGGATTGAAAAGCGGTTTTCACTCTTGGATAGCTTAGGTTTTGACTTAAAAACTGGTCCGATGAATAGAAGTCAAGCAATCGATAAAAATGAATTTGCCGTCTTTTTTTTTATATTGTGTGCTTTGGTCGTGGAATAAATAATTCTTGGAATACTTTTCTCCAAGAAAAATAATCACACGGGCAAAGCCGAGGGCACAACTAGTTTCATTAATAATTGTGCAACTTAAAGGTTTATAGTGTCCCGATAAGGAACCCTCATAGTTTCGTCATATAAGGTATAAAGATCTCGATGCTGAAAATCCGAAAATCATCGGCTTTGGCCGGTTCTTAAATCATAAAACGAACCGTTTTCACTTACTGTCCGTCAGTTTTTGACATAAACGCCATATAAAAACGTCAAAAAGGAACGAGACGTTGGAAAAACGACTCGTTTCATATTTATAGAAATGGAGGGTTAGTTGTCAGGAGCAGGACTACGTGATATCAAAACATAAAAGACGTTGACGAGTATTAGACGGTATATCAATGTCGTGGCGATATCATAGAATTGATCATTTCATGAAATGGTTCGCAACATCATGAAAAAGTTCTGTTTCATGAAATTATCGGAGACGACATGAAATGGTTTGGTCAGTTGAATGAATAATCAGCGTTTGACGATATGAACAGCTAAAAACAGTAAGCGCACGGCTACTTCATGGTATGGTCAAACATCATTTAGTAAAATAAAAGGCGAGGGCGGGCGGAAGCCCAACTTAGCAATGATAGATTAGAAGGCGAAGGCGGGAGCGAAACGTAGCGAGCTTCCGCCTTCGTCTTTGTTTTTTTTTAGCTTTGAAAACCTATCTGTTTGAATATCTTTGGTATCATGAAAACCCTACATAGCCACGGCCGCGGCAGTAATAGTACATTACTGCCGCAGTATGTAATGACTGCGTTGCTGGCAGCGATGATGATGGCCGAGAGCGTAGCTAAGCTAAGCTCGAGGCCATCATAGCGTGGCCAGCAGTGCAGTCATTGCGGACCAAGGCTTGTATAGTGCTTTACTCAAACAATGAAAGTAATTTAAATAAAATTAGCGCACAGGTTTAAAATGTATGTAACCCCCGAATAACAACAACAACAACAACAACATAACAACAAAACAACACCAACAAAAAAAACAACAAAAAAAACAACATAAACAACCACATCCAAAAACAAGAACAACAACAATAACTACTAAAAACAACAACAACAGCAAAAAATCAACAAAAACAACAACAAAAGAACAACACTAACAACAACAACAATCGCTAAGAACCATCTTGAACACCTCAGCTTTGAAACAAAAAAAAAAACATCTAAGTAATTCGGTCCATTCGTTTGGGAGCTACGACGCGTTCGGTGGTTAACAAAACCACAGAATAAATAATAGTACTAGACAAAACACGACAATAATGGATTTTCAAAGGAAATTGCCGGCAGCAAAACACGACAATAATGAAATTCCATACAACTCCTATTCAAGAAGCGCAGCAAGGTAGCCTTTGCTCAAAGAAGCTTGACGAAATAATGACCACATTACGAGCTTGTTTGAGTAAATGATATTTAATGATATGGCCAAACGTGGATTGAAATATCATTAAATGTTGATGTTTCAACAATATAATAATTTTTAGCTGGCCATTTCATGAAATTATCGACCACACCATGAAGTTGCTGACACGACTGATCTGAATGTTGCTATGCAAGACGGTTGCAATGTTTTCATGGCTTGATATTATTATCCTGGTTATCTATTTATACTTATAATCTATATCTATCTATCTATACTTATAATAAAGCAATTGGTACGCAAAAGTCTGTACAAAAAAGATAATAAATAAAAAATCTAGGGCACTTCAAATAAGCTACTGAACAAGATTATAACATTTTGAAAAATCATGTCTTTCTGTATGTTTGTTTATTCGTGCATCACGTAACAACTACTAGACCGATTGCGATGCGGTTTTCACTGTTGGATAGCTTAGGGTTTGACTTAAAAAACTAGTGTCCTTGGTATCTCAGCCCCATGAGTAAAATTGATAAAACTGACAGCTGAAGAAATTTTGATCAAATGTTGGTATATTGTTATTTTAGGTCTTGGAATAGTTCATACGTTTAACCTAGAGAAATGACGACGCGTGCGCAGCCGCGGGCACAGATAGTGATATATAAAACACTACAACAAAACTAAAGTGTTGCAAAAAATAACGATGGTTTTATTTTCTTAAATCTAATTGCGATAACTCCAGGTCAAAGCGTGCGGCAACGTTATTAGATGAAGATAACTGACATTCCACCATTAATCGTTATTAAACACAGCTCCGTGATAAGGAGCTATACCAGTTCCCATTAGGGGGATTTGTAGTGCTACTTAGTTATAACGGTACGCGCAAATGTTTTCGTGTACTAATAACGATATGTAACTACATAGCACATCGATGTTTGTATCTAATCAGCACCTGTCCCCCACTGCTGGGTATTTAATTTACTATGTTTATAATGAAACAGTAGATGATGTAGTAGTAGTACAGTCTGTACAAAGTAAAACAATTAAACAAGACATGAGTTTTAAAACTAAACCCGACCTACCTACGGTTGCGTAAAAAATAGCCTATGACACTTGCGATGAAGAAGAATCGATTGATACTTCGCTTGTCAAATCAGATCAAGTTTTTAGTTTAAACACATAACCCTTCCTTTGCTGCGCCGTAGTCGGGTAAAAATTTGTATATGACCCTCTATAAAATATAAAGACGAATCGATTGATACCTCGTTTGGTAAAATCGGATCAATAGGGGGCAAAGCTATGGTGGAACATCCACATACATTTATTTATACATACAAACATACATATATATATAATAATGGTCACGGGCGAGATTCGAACTCGCATACTGTGCCTCAGCGCGGCACATGCCTTTACCAATTCCAGTGGCCGAATTGGTAAAGGCATGGCAAAGACCTATGCATCGTCATCCAATATTTTCACTAGCTTCTTTGAACCCGTCTTATGGGGACGGTAACGCTATCTATTGGTAGTATTACGAACTACCAACCAAACATACATAGATTGGTAAACTCATTATCCTTGCTTCGCCGAGATCGGGTAAAAAAAGGTACCCTCAGCACAGAATAAATAATAGCCCTCAGTTTATATAGAACATCGCTGGGGTGGTACTCACCTATTATTGTGTATAGGGACAAAAACAAAGCTAATGAAAAATAATTTAACCTTTTTTTAATGCTGACTGTCTGTACTGGACGGATTGAAATGTGGTCGGTCGGTTTTCATATCATACGAAAAATATAAACAACCCTAGCATTGATCTATGATCTAATTAAAATGGAAAGATTAGGCATTAGCTCATCGGGCGTGGACCGCATGAATTGGGTGCAACGCACACAATTTCCCTACGATTTAGTCACAATCGGAGTGGCATTTGCACAGCACGTGTTAGCCTAGCAGTGACTCTGAATCGCGTTACAGTCTGGCGTATGTTTCTCCATCTTTGCTGTTGATGCATATGAAGTACGACGGTGGGAATGTAGCTGTGTGGGTGTAATTTCCTGTAGTTGTATTCAGTCCAGTTTTTGTTTTTTTTAAAGTGGGCCTTTTTTACCCAGGTTAAACTAGATTTATAGCCTCTACATCATCGGGAATCTCAGGGAATTGAACCCGCAAACGATGGTTAATCAAAATCTATTGTCTTGTATTGTAGATAAATTAATTAAATACCTTTTCTGACAGAACTCTTTGGCTTTCCTTACATTAATGAGGCAAATCTTACCCATAAACTCGGTCCTTAAAGTTTTAGGTACAACTGGTACAAAACATTTACCTGCAACAAACAAATAATTGTCTTTAAAATAAACATACATACGGCGCAAAATTAAAATTCTAAGGACTGACGTCAAAGCAGAACCGGACGGTATTTAAAAACCTGCTTCAAATCAAATCTTTTGACAATTAAATACTGATTAAAATATGTGCACATTACATGTGCAATTATTGCCCTATAGTTAGCTAATAGGGCAATAAGTGCGTGCGGCTTTGTCGGCGTGGTCAATTCATTTAAAAGTAGCCCATACGTGTTATTCCGGGATCAAAAGTACCTATAAAGTACAATGTACTACATTTCGTTAAAAAACTTTCATCCGCCAAATAGATTTTTATCGATTGTTCGGCATCTAATCAACGGATTAAGGACCCCAGTTTTTAAGTCAAACCTTAAGCTATCAAACATCGCAATCGGTCAAATAGTATTTACGTGACGCGCGAACAAACATACAGACAAACAAACAGAAACACAATTTTTAAAAATGTCCTATTCTTAGTAGCTTATTTTAAGTACCCTAGAACTTTTTTTTTTAATTAACTTCGTTGTACAGACTGTTTCGTTCTCATTGCTTTATTATAAGTATAGATTAGATCGATAGATAAGTAGATATAGATAGAGAGATTGGGAAGTTTAAGCACAGGCTAAAGCTTCTATGTCATCAATCTAGTTACCACACTTACCACATGCAATGGCACGTAGCAGTGCCTAAACAAATTTAACAAAGACAAAACCTACTTTCACACTAACAGGCACAATAGTAGGAGAGATGTTACGTGTAACATACACATACACACATCCACGAAAGTCATGTTATCATTTGCGCGACTTTGAACCCTATGCTGACTAAACACAGCTGCAGATTCCAAAAATGTTTTGGTAAACTTGAGGTGGCGACTGTTCCATCAACAAATGTGACTAAGCCGTGAGGCACTGTTATGCAATCTCGCTTTAATTAAACGTTACGAGCTGGTTAAACTAGAATAGATGGTTTAATGAAGGCGGTCCGAATTAGGCGTTTAACTTTTGGTTTTAGTGGCCGGCTGATTGTAGCGAGTTTTTGGTATTGTTTAAAATGTTTTATAGTTTTAATTATAGTGTTTTCGTGGTTACTGGTGAGGATTAAGGTGCTTCTTTAGTTAAATAGAGTCATTTTATCCTGTGGTTTTAACCGTCAAAACGAAAACACTATTGAGACAAAGCTTAGCGTTATTATATATATATATATATATATAAGAGTTGTACGAGTAAATTGAGCTTTACTGATTCATATAAATTTGCTTTTATTAATATTTCATTCGGCTATTCAAAGTTTAACTGCACAGGCTGCGCACGGGTAGCTAAGGGTGTCTCTAAATATTACTTTATGCAAAATTTCGATTCTACTAGTGTTATGATTGACTAATATGAACAAAAACGGTCATTGTAACTGTAATAGTTGAGACATATAGACTCATGGACTTTTTTGTGGGTAATGATGAGTATTATTTATTTTATGTATCATCAATCGTTTTCGCAGGGCACGCCAAATAACGTTTTATATGCAAATTTTTGATACCTTGGGTTACATTATTGCATTTGTGCTACACCTTCGACCACATCTTCGCTATTCATCACGTGAGATAGTGGTCAAACGATTGCCTATAACGTAATAAAAAAAAAGTAGATATATCTTTTTTTTTTGTAAAATAATGTACAGTCCATGTAACAAGTTGATAATGTAGCTATCTATAGGTGAAATATTTTTTGTAAAATAATGTACAGTCCATGTTACAAGTTGATAATGTAGCTATCTATAGGTGAAATATTTTTTGTAAAATAATGTACAGTCCATGTTACAAGTTGATAATGTAGCTATCTATAGGTGAAATATTTTTTTTAATCCTCTCATAATTTTTTGAGTTTATCCATTACAAACAAACCACAAAAAAAACCTTTGTATAATATTAGTGTAGCTCTACCGACTTCTAATACTGTACAATGTACATGCACACGAAGAATCTCCAAATTACAAAGTTGTGTACTCGTAGTAAATCTTCCCCGTACACGTGTCGAATCGGTACACGCGTGCACGCTCCACTGGTCTGAATAATACTTACAATAGTGCCGACAGTAAAATATTTCACATTAATTATATGACAAAATACGACCTTAAAGTAAACTATCGTGCACAGTTTTTTAATACATTTCCAAAAGGAGGAAGTTCTCGATTCTGTTGAGTTTTTTTTTGTATATCGAAACGGTATTTTTGTTTAATTGAAAGGATAGTTTCTCATATAAATTCTACCAAAATTTGTTTCAAAGTTTTTCAGTAAAATTCATTTGAAGTAGATTTTTTTATTCAAAGGATTATTAGTTACGCTCGGTTGGTTAATAAAAAAAGTGATGTGACAGTAGAAAAATATATTTTATTACCTATGTATTTTTGTTCCTTTGTGGCACTAATATATAGACCAAACGCGTGGACCGATTTTGATGATTCTTTTTGATACAAATCAAAATTCAATATGACGACAACCAGACGCCATATTCGAGTCATAAGTCGAGTCTATGTAAATGTATGAATAAGCGTCTTTAACGATTTAAAGTTCGCAGTCGGGTTTTTTTCATTGTGCGTAAATGTCCTTGTTTTTACTTTGCATATCAATGCGTTCAGTTTGAAGTAACCCTAAAACATTTCGTAAGATCTCTTCTCCTAATCTGAATACCTTTTAAGATAGGATCAGCTTGCTCCTAATAAAGCCCAATTGAATTCGCAGTCACACGAATAACACGCAATACGAGTTGAGACATTTCGTGATTACATCAATGTTTTAAACGGATTAAGAAATTAATTCTGTTTTGCAATTGTGTGAGAGGTGGTCTTAACTTTGAGATTAACGTTCTATTTTCAACCGACTTCTAGAGGATGTTCTCAATTCGACCAATATGTTTTTTTTGTATGTATGTTACGCGATATCTCCGGCAATTAAAGATCGATTACAAAAATTCGTTTTTTAATGGATAGGGTTATGCCTCAGGGATAGTCCCATTTAAATTTCATGAAAATATTCCACCACTAAGGGTGGAAAATTAGGGGATGACTTAATTTTATTTACTTTCTCCCACTTATGACGCGATATCTCCGTCAAATGTGTGTCGCATTTGAAGTTTTTTTTTTTTATACAATAGGATATGCTTTTACCAAATTATATATACAGGACCGTATGGAATGGAATTTATGGAATACACAAGAAGATCTGGTGAAGACCTTCGGAGATACAAAGGAAGTTTATTTTATGTACTAGCGACCCGCCCCGGCCCGGCTTCACCGACTAGAAGGGTTCCTTTAAATATTTCTTGGTACAGAACTTTATTGCACAAACCCGCGTCCAGACCGCACCCGCGATTCTTTACACCACACATGAACGGAAAACGCCAAGGCCAGCTTCAGCAGCATTCATAAAATAAAGTGTCTATTTGCGTCTGTGGAAGACTAAATACAACTACTATGCTATTCAATTTGATAAGGATTCCCACAATAGGTATGTACTTGAAAAGAGCTCTATAAAATTGAATCGTACTTTTTTTCATGAGATTCTGTTATTTTGGTTATTTTAGTTTGGTAATTAAAATACACCTTCGGTTTTATTTTCAGACTTCTTTGAGAAAAATCGTCATAGATTGGCTAATTTACGCAAAAATATCGTACAGGTTCAGCCTATGCAACCGGAACAACAAGTGGTCTTTCTGCAAAGACAGATAGACACACACGATTGTTGACTTTGTTTTATATTATGCAGTAAAGTGATGCAGTGTGGTTAGCTTCACGCGCCGAAATTTCATCTACTTGGCCTTTATGTTGATCTCGCCGTTGCTTGCAGTGGGCTGTTAACACAACTTAGCTTCAAAAATAGATATGGTTTGCCTGTGTATGTAACCATACTGTCCATACTATACCGGATCAAAGCCGAATATTATGATGCTTAGTTAATATAGAACTATGTTGGATCATTACAGTTTACTACGTACTGGTGTAGTGTATAGCAACAAGAAATAAGTAAAAAAATAAGCCTTTGACAAGCTTGCGATGAAGACGAATCTATTACCTCGCTATCTAACCCCCATTCCTATAAAAATGAAAGCAGTCGTTTTTCCAATGTCTCGTTATTGTTTGTCATTTTTTGTATAACGTTTATGTCAAAAGCGAAGTAAGTAACAGTAAGCGAAAACGATTCGTTTTAAGATATAGGAAATGGCCATTAATCGGACCAAGTTTTTAGTTTGAAGACATAAACCCTTCCTTTGGTTCACCGTAGTCGGGTTAAATAGCCTATGGCACTCGACATGTAAATTTAAACTAGCAACCCGCCCGGCTTCGCACGAGTGTAATTAAAAAAAAAGAGGTGAAAAATGTAGTTCTCGCACACTCGACCTTCGCTCCGCTTAGGGGGATGGGGCGGCTCGCTTCGCTAGCCACCTCCTTCCTCGCTACGTTCAGGTCTCGTATGCTTGTATTAATATGTAACCCTTCCGTGAAAAATAACTGATGGTGAAAACCGCATTAAAATCCGTTGCATAGTTTAAAAAATCGAAGGGTACAGACGGCCGGCGGGCAGCGACTTTGTTTTATCAATATATGTATTGACTTCTTGAACATCATTATCGTCAAATTTCAACAAATTAACACAAAACAATATCAAATTATACTTAAACCTTCCTCTTGAATCTCTCTATCTATTGATGAAAACCGCATTCAAATCTGTTGCGTAGTTTAAAAGATTAAGCGTTACATTAAAATGTTTAAAAAAAAAACTTGAAGTAGGTTAGTAAACTGTCACAGGTAGCTTACGACAACGTTAAAAATTTAACATAAGCGAAGGAATTTGTTCGAAAGTACGCACTGGCATGGCTAAGAATACCAAGGCTGACCGCGATTGCAATACCGATGCTGCTACTATTTATTCTGTGCCGAGGCGTACATTTCGCGTTTAATCTTACAAACGATCCAAGGGTATTAAACGACTGCTGTTTCATGCTCGCGAGCACTTATACTGTGCAACCTATTATGCTCTGAAACTGTTATTTGGGTCTTAGGTTTTAACGAGATTTTTATCTCTAATAGATTAACTCTGACCTCTATCTCACCTGGCGAACAATATTAGATTGTACAACAAGTGCATAAAATAAGTCATTTATCAGCCCAAGCCGAAGGCGAGGGTAGATGGTATATTCCACTATGATCACCTGGATAATCATAGGCGACTCTTAAGTGTCCTTTGATCAGCCGTGATCAAGTCAACACCAATCAAATTATTAATTCAGTATCCTTAAATCACCTGTAAAGGCCCATTACTTCCTAAGCTTTTTTTATAGATTGGTAAATTTATATGTAAGAAAATATACACACTTAATAATTTTATAGAGGTCGAGGATAAAAATGCCTTGTTTTATAAACCACCACACTCTAATTTTGCGAGAAAATTAAAAGTGATATCTTATATATTTTTTTTTATTACTGACTAGGCAATCGTTTCACCACGATCTCACCTGATGGAAAGCGATGATGTGGTCGAAGGTCATAAGGTGATATTATTTACATACTGCTAAGAAAAGGCGAAAGATTCTTTCCCGCCAGACCGGCGACCATAGAGAATAAGAGAAGTAAAGCACTTTAGCGCTCCCATCTTGTACTCCAGGCTGGGTGAGTTATTGACAACGAATGTAGTCTAATAAAGTAAACAAAGGCTGGAATCTAAGGGCGGTAAGTGAAAGGACCTTAAATATTGATGATAGCTAATTTCACTCAAAGGAAACATTCCTTTGTGTAATCTGTCCAATACCGGACATGCCTATAGATATGCGGAGTTATTCGTTTTCCTATTGTTTGACAACTTGCTTGCCTCAGCCGGGAATCGAACCCATAAAAATTACAAAAACGGAATCCTTTATAATTTTATGCCATCAATCGACAGTCATCATCATCATGAGCCTATATATGTCCACTGTTGGACGTAGGCCTCTCCTAACACACGCCACTGAGCTCGGTCTTCAGCTTTCCTCATACATTTTCTGCCAGCCGCTTTTCGCAGGTCGTCACTCCACCTGGCCACAGGGCGTCCTAAACGTGGTCTCCACTCGAGAACTCGTCTACCCCGACGGTTATCGGTTCTTCGGGAAATGACAGAGTCAATGATGAGGATCAAATATAGATTCACTATATTATTAAACTTTGATTATCAGACGGATATGATATTTCATATAATTCTGCAACGATTTGAATATAGAGTTCGTATGCCGCCAACTTTACAAAAGGTCATGGCTTTATATTCAAATGCGGGTGTTTTTTCGTTCGAAAACCTCATTTAAATGCAAGTCGTGTCCTCTGAGACTACCTCTCTATGGATTCTTTTTTGTTATCCAAAGTCGGAAATTCGAGCATTCCCAGTCAATCCGGTTTGCATTTTTATCAATTTATTTTCTACGCTTATCTAATCTTTAACGCGGGGATTTCTAAGAGATATATAAGTGACTTGTTACGTGATATTCCTGAACTGTATTCATGGAAATAATTCCAAATTCCATAAACATGATCCTTTGTTTGCCGCGTGTTTATTTTAGACCTGCAAGGCCGTCTGATAGTCGCCGCTTCTTTTTCAATTTCAATACGTAAGCAGTTCGTATCTCGCAGGATGTAACTTAAATAAATCGAAAGTAGTTTAAAAAGCCCAGGGCCACAGATTACTGAATAGTTACCTTATAAACAGGACCTTGTACTATTAGGTAAAGCAGTGAATTGTTACTACCAACCGACTTCATCTAATACTACATTATAGTTACACTAGTTGCACCCTTAGTTTTCCAGCGTGGTCATTTTTATGGGGAAAAAACTTATGTTGTTCCAGAACAAAAGTACCTACCAAGTACAAATATCTAGCTTAAAAGCTAAAAAAATACGCCTGCCCTGCGAAAAAGGAACTTATGACAATAAATTATATATTGCTGGATTGTGCTCATCAAGGCCTTCAATTTTATGCCCATATTGTAAATACGAAGCTTTTTTTCGCATTTGTAAATGGAGCCATACAGCAGACATATTGATTTTTAAAATAATACTATTTTACGGGGGGTGTAAGGATTCTAACGATACCCCATACGCCTAAATCTGTGCTGGCATTTAAAAGTTATGGTGTAATAAAGAAACTCACATACATGAAAAACATACAACATCTTAAAAACATTACACACCTTTTGTTGGGCAGTCGTGTAAATACCAAATTTCATCAAATTAGAAAAGAAAAGAAATAAAAAAATAATTGCTCTGCGTCTACTCATCGGATTGAGATACGAAGTACACCAATACCTTTTAATTATCTTCATGGTACAGAGTAACAAACGATCCAACTTTTTGCTACTATAAGTATAGATTAATTAGGCCTCACATTTAATCAGCTAAAGTCATGTCCAGACTTGCGATTACATCAATCGTGCTATTACCATTGTACCCTCACTTTCGGACATTTGTGCGTATACGGCACAAACTCATTAACGGTCCGTAACATGCATGTTACATGTCATATCCAGTAATGAGTGCCACATGTGAGGTGGCAACGTATGAAGGGAATGGGGGTGAGAGACATTATAGAAATTTCAAGGGCTCCCAGGTGGTACCGACCTCGGCTTGGGCCGTCGGCTATATTAGGGGGATCGCACTAAACACCCCTGGGTCGCTAGTGTTAGTAGTGATCCAGGGGGTCCTGCCAAAATGTCTAAGTGCCCTTTGATTCGTTTAAGTAAGTACCGAGCTATGATTCTAAAAACGTCCAGCGCACCGCTATGATTCTAAAAACGTCCAGCGCATAGCTGCACCGTTGCAATGTAGACTTAAAAACCAAAAAAACAAGGTGACGAGCGCATTGCAGTGACGCGCAAGATTTTACAACCAAACTTCTGTAACTGTTTTGCGCAGGCATGACGCTTACCATCAGGCGAGTGACCTGCTCGACTCGTCACTCAACGGAATAATACAAACAAGACGTAACATAGACGCTTAGGTCTCGGTGGCCGAATTGGTAAAGGCATGTGCCGCGCTGAGGCACACTATGCGAGTTCGAATCTCGTCCGTGACCCAAATTTTTTCCATTACACAATTATCATATATAACAAGACATAAGTTCAATGACTAAAACCAGACTATGGTCGGGTAAAAATTAGCCTATGACACTCTTGCGATGAAGTCGAATCGATCGATACCTTGCTTGTCAAAATCGGACACACCCACATACATAAGATATACTGTTAAGCTCATTACCTTTCCCTTGCTTCGCCGTACTCGGGTAAAAAGCTGGCTAATCCTGTCACCTGATGTTTTCATCACAAGGGTTGAAACATTGACATGAAAGATATGGGTACATGCTACTACCTTGTTGGTCTATTTCCAGTCAAGTGCTTTTGCAGAAGTGTTCCGTAATCTTAAAGTTATACCAGTATTTGCTTAGGCAAACGTTCTTACGTTCATTGTAGACTTTATCGTCAAAACAAGCCGCAAAGGTAGATTAAAAACTAATCTATTTTTTTAAATTGCTTTTTCATCAATTTGTTAGCTACCCTGAAAGTTTCAGCCGGATAGCTCGGGAAGTGCTCGAAATTTGAGTTGCAAGATTCCACCCGGAACGACAAGAAAGTGACTTAATAAAAACTTGTTAAAATCTAAATGGATACTATGCCAGCTCATCCTGTACCACCTTGCCGCGTGCGCACGCGCAGTATGCGCGCAATGAGGCGAGTTGGCGATATATCGCCACTCGATCACCGACTAGTTAGTAAATATTTTCTCTTTAGTGAGGTAACAAATACTCGGTGAGATAGACAGAGGGTTCCATTTTGCACTACGGTACCCTAGAGAACTTGTTTGTTAATGGAATAATGTTTGTAAAGGACTCTTTTTATGACTTTACTGTCAATGTTATGTTGTTAAAGTAAATGTTAGCTTAAAATAAAACATAAAAAAACGCGTGTTAAGATAGAAATTGTAGATAAACAGTTTGTAAATGGAATGACAAAAAAGCTGAACTGTCGGATATTAGAATCTATCAAACGAATAGTCGAAATGAATGCAGTGGTGTAGATTCTGGGTGTCAAAATTTATCAGGCTCAACAAGGTTTAAAAAATTACTGAGCCCACACCACCAAACAAACGAGTGAAGCATAGCAACTGGCGACTGCGTATGTGTGCGTGAGTGCAAAATTTAATCACAAAAGACTGCATTGTTTTTGTTTTTTCGTGAGAACTTGACAAAATGACTAACAAGGTCTTGCTGCTATGTGCGGCCGATCGACATAACATGGTGTAATTGTGTGCGTGAGGCTTGTGCGTACGAGTGGATCGGCATATCTTGGGTTCTTCACATTAGATTTGGCGGTGTGGAATCTGTCATTTTTAAACGTTTTTGGTCGGCAGCGTGCCTAAAGCCTACTTTACACGTATTAAGTTGTCAAGTAGATAAGTAAATTTTAACTTAATTTTAAGTAAGCGTTTTCACGCATCCAGACAAGTAATTTAGTAAAGCTCTTAAGTCCAGTATATATGCCTGAATGGCTTGATTTTACTCGGTGTATGTGAAGCCATATAACAAGGGTTGAAAGATTTTATACAGGTACGTAAGAAATACTATGATTTAAAAAATATATATTTATTAGATTGTCTATTTTATCTCAATATATACAATCTTTGATGAGGTAATTTCCGTCCACTTCGACATTTTACCGTAAACTTTGACCCGCGCGCAGTCGCAAATTATGAGCTTAATTTAATTGTCCAAACGTGCTGTAGTCGCGAGCCACGCCACCGGGGGTTGCGCGGGGTGCGGAGCGCGCGGCTACTTAACCGAAAAATAATCAAAATTCTATTCTACTTGTTTACTTGCACACTAAATTTTAATTTGCAACTTATTACTAAATTCATTGTTTACATGCACTCAGTCACTTATAATTAAGTTAAAATTTAGTTAACTGCTTGACAAAACGTGAATACGTGTAAATTAGGCTTAAGGGCTTCTAGCAACCGGGACCGAATAAAGAGTGAATCCGCAGAATACTTAATAAAAAACCTTGCTGGTTACCTACTTATCTGAAATTCAATTAACACTATGGCCATAAGGCAAGCGGCCTACTCGTCCTGTCACTTACTTGTATGAAATGTACCTATACTTTTTCTTTACACTACCAGGGCGGTCGCACTCCGCAACAAGTACAAATAAATTCAAGGACCCAATATTCGGGTCCGTTCAGTAGAGATGAGTTGTACTAGGCAAATTTAAGACTAGGTGCACCTATTCCTAGTCCATTCAGATACTTTATCAAAATACCTGTTCCACCTAGTCCACCTAGTATGAATGAAGTCTCGGGTTTCAAACTTCAAATCAAAGTACGTGTGGCATGTCTGTGTTATATTAACTGTACTTTTATCATGTCTCTTCTTTCTTAGTGGAAGTGAAGAGAATAACTACAAAGACTTTTTTTTATTGTTTGTGAACTTAGTTTTTTTTATAGTGTTTTTGGTTCTATTAAAAAAATATTTTATTTACATCTAGGTAGTTTGTATTACGCATAACTTTTTTCTTTTTTTATAGTTTACATCTCTTTAAAATTATAGTTATGTTATACTAGCTGCGCACCGCAGTTTCAGCCGCATGGATGATGATGATCCAGGGTATAATCTATTTCCATTCCAAATTACATCCAAATCTGTTCAGCCGTTTGAGCGTGAAGGAGTAACAGACATGCACACACGCACATACCCTCACACACATATACATACACACATAAAAGTTTCGCTTTTATAATATTAGTGTGATTTTATTTATTTATTGTTACATAAAATTAAATAATTAAGTAATCACTTTTGAAGCTATGTTTCCATCACACAGTTTAATTTAACGTTACGTATCGGCATCGAGTATCGAGGTATCAAGCGAAGCAAAGCGTACGTGACGGCCACGATCACCTGTACTCGGCTGTTTGTCAGTATCATGCACACACCTAGTCCATGAAGTCCATCGCGTACCGTATCGTACCTAATCTAAAAAGTCCATGAAGTCCATCGCGTACCGTACCTAATCTACAAAGTATTTTACAAAAGTAGCGAAGGTAGTAGATTGCCAGTATTAGCGTGTTAGAGAAAGATAGCTTCTCTTTTATGAGTTTCGAGACGACGATAGTTGCCGAATATCCACGACTGACAGTCCGCATGCGGCGGCCACGAGAGGGACTTCCGATTATGGCGAGTGCTATCTCACTCACTTGTACACTACAAACTTCGTACTTCGTAGGAAACTTCACCGCAAGATCGCGCGGTTCGTGATACTAGGTGGACTAGGTCGATGGGACTAGGTGCGGCCTAGTATTAAAATATACGTGATCTCTGCACCTGTTCTAGTATATACGCTTCACCTCTACCGTTCAGTCGAGTGTCAAGCGTGCGCTCGATGAGTCGCGCGCCTTGTACTTAGCGATAGAGCACCTACTTACGTAAAGTTATTAACAAACTTTATTCGTGTTTTAATGAGTACCAAGAAGAAAGCTAGAAAGCACTGCATAGCATTCGGCTTGAATAGTGATAGAAATGACGAATTGTCATTCTTTACGCTTCCAAAGGATATTGAAAGGTAATAAATTGTAATACCTATAATAGGTCCTAGTTATGTAGTTAGATATTGATATTTTTTTATTACGTAGGTTCCTATAGTTTTATGTTATTTCATTTGTTACGCATATTTAAGGTTTTTCCGCGCAAAAATAAAGTCGTTTATTAAATCGATCAACGTAGTTTTATAATTGATTATAGTAGGTATTGTTGATCGGAAAATGAATTACTGTGCTGACTTAGTAAGTAGACTACAACTAATTAGGAATTTACCTATCATGAAATAAATCAAACGAGTGATATAGTCTGAGAGCTGACGTAAAATTATTATGAAGTGCTATGAGCTATTCTTGTTTACTAGGTAGATAACTAATAATAATAAGATAAATTGTACAACATTAGATTTTATATATAATTACTGTTATGTTGTTTTTTTATTGTAATGTGTTCAATAAAGAGTTATTGTATTGTATAACTACTACTTATTTTTTGCAGCAAACCTCAAAATTTCTTTACAGTGCTTAACCTGCTTTAAGCTGGATTTTCAATTGTTGACCATTCTCGACTTCTAGTGATTATAATAGAAAGTATTACTAGTAGTACTGGTGATCATAATAATGCTATTTTAAGTTCATAAAAATGTCGAAGTAAATTCATGCTGTCGGTTCTTGGGCTAACTATATATGGACGCCAAGAAATGTCCTTTTGTCCTCAATTATCGTTTTCAAGGATGTTCGATAATTATTATACAATTTGCGATTTCTTGTATATTTTCAGGCGCAGTTAGCGTTACTTGATAGAGAAGATTTATTAATCAAAGAGAATTTGAAACCCCACAGTTATTCAGTATGCTCGGAACATTTTAAAGATACATCGCTAAAAAAGGGCCTTAAAATGGGTTCAGTTCCAATTAAAGTTAACGTTTCAAATCAATTGCAAGAAAACTCATTTAACACAGACGCACAGACCAGCGCACAAAACAAACCTAAAATCAAAATTATATCCAATGCACAACTTCAAAAAGCATATACTGCCTCAGCCGAAATTCAGACAGAATCTATAGAACAATCAGAAAAGGAAACACAGACATCTAAATTCTTGTCAGCTCAAACTCCTCGGAAACGTAGACTTTCAGAAGAATTACGGAGTTCTCAACATAAATGCAGGCGTTTAGATCGTGAAATACCAAAAATACAAAAGGACGTAGAAGGCAACAATACAGCCATTACAAGCGAGCATCCTGATGACGAAGTCAGCAAAAGATTCCATAAGTTGATTGAGTGACAGAACAAATTAAAAAGCAGATTTAAAGGCAATCGATACGAATTAGAATACAAAGTTTTTGCACTAAATTTATACTATGCAAGTCCCCATGCTTACAGATTATTACAAACAATTTTAAAACTACCAAATAAAGCTACTATTAATAGATTTAAAATTGATATTCCACCAAAATTTGATGATCGAGGAGTAATCAAAAGTTTGGTATTTAAAATTAAATCTCTCCCTGATGCCGCGAAATACTGCACGATTTGTGTGGATGAGATGACCCTTAAAAGAAACTTGTATTACAATACAAAAACAGATGAAGTGATTGCTTTTCACAATATTAATGGAAAGATATCACCAGAAATTGCTAGTAATGCTCCATCGGCAGAAATATCAGTTGTGTGCTTAAATGATCACCATATGGATGTGCCTGAAGAAAATGCCCTAACTTATGTTTCAAGATACTTACTTTTCAAGTGTATGGGTAAACCCAAATGCCATAACATTGATAGAGCATTGAACTCGATTCCAGATTTGGGAGAAACGAACTTGTTCACAAAATACAAAGCCTACAACAAAAATCTGGATACTATGGCTCACTGAAAATGCCGCCTAAAGAATTTATCCAGTACATCCAAAATTTGGAAGACGTCTTCATAAAAACATTATACAAGGGAAACCAGGTACAAAACTTTACGAACTGCTGCAAGCTGTATTTCCAGAGACACCGTGTGCCTGTTTTCCTTTAAATTACCTTTTAAAATTGTTCATACGGTTACGCATATACGCCACTCTAATATTAGATAATCGAAAATTTAAAGACGGGAAAAAGGATATAAAAAAATATATAAAAGTTAAACATTTGTAAGTAATAATTATAAAAATATCCAGCACCTAATCCTGTTATCTATTTTGTGCTATTACTATAATATACACATACTTTATTATTTATTGTTCATTTATTATTATACAATAATTGTTTTCCAATCTAACACTAGGTAAGTACCTACTTACATTTATTTTTCACTGCCAAAATCGCTCCTCTGCTCCCGAACTATAATAGCCGCGCGTCGCGTTGCTACACGTCGTACGGTCACAATCACCGCGCGCCCAGATTCGGCAAGTCTTCATGCACAAGTGATGAATGACAGGTCTCGTATAATACCTACCTACTTTTAATACCTTTTATTACGTAGGTAGCAATTTATTTTTCACTCATTAAAAAGCATGGAATTCAGACAGGCACCTTTGTTCATCAAAGTGCAATACCTATAGGATATAATCATAATCAACCAACGAGACGTAGGTAGGTATCTCACTAAACTTATCGACGTTCTGAAAACGGGATAGGTAGGTAGTAAAAATGAGGTAGTAGGTCTATTCTGTTATGAATGTCATTGTATGTAATATAACTATTTTAATTTATAATAATAAGTAATAACATAATACATTATTACTTATTTATTCTGTTACAATATCTAAGTCATAACATATCACAGAATAATTAGTAGTACAAGTACCTGGTCATATCTTAATACAACCCTACCGAGCGAAAAAGGGACAGAGCGATTCTGAAACGGTTAGAGCAATGGAAGTTCTCGCGCGTTGTGATACGGTGCATTCTAGCCTGCACGCGGTGGGCGAGCGCCTTCTAGGTAAATATAATTGAAAGCTCGCAGCGCCGTGCGAGTTAAATTGCACTTTATAGCGTTGTAGCGAGAGTCGCTATTTATTTAAATGACTTTACTCAGTTAGCCTTCTGTACTTGTACTATTATTTATTCTGTGACACTACAACAATATCACAATTGTTCACCTAAAACGAAAGCAGAAAGCACCTTGTTTCTGGTCATAAGAAAACCAGTGGTTTCTGCACTGTTTTTCTTATGAGCATAAACAAGGTGTAAGTATGGAAATCCATTACATCCCGGTTCTATTATATTTTAAATAATGTCAATGTAGAATGTTAGTATGTAAATCCATTCCATCCCTATTTTATTTTAAATAATGTTAATGCAGAATGTTAGAATGTAAATCCATTACATCCCTATTTTATTTTTATTTTAAATAATATCAATGCAGAATGTTAGTATGGAAATCCATGAAATCACAGTTTTATTTTATTTTAAATAATGTCATTGCAAAATGTAAGTATGGAAATTCATTACATTACAGTTTTCTTATATAGTAAAAACAGTGCAGGAAGTACCTAAGTATGGAAATCCATTATGTCACAGTTTTATTTTTATTTTCGTTTGTATCCCAGTTTTGTTTTAATCATTTAAACTTAGCCAAACATAAGTGTTCCTGGTCCTTTTCAGAATTGCTCAATCACAATAATAAAAAAAAGTGTTGTTGTTTTGACTAACGCTTTCGCTGTAGTGGAAATAAAAGCAGATTATGGCCCTCTCTCAAGTGACTTCTTGATTCACTCGTTTTTTTAGATAACAATCAACACTCGGTGCATCAAGAAGTCACATTCCGCTCGATGCAACAATCTACTATTCTTCTTCTTCTTCTCCTATCGTGTCGTATCAAATTTTGACTTAAAATATAGTATTGGACCAGAAATTTGCCACCTCGATTGCTCTATCTGTGGCCCTTTGTGCAGGTGTACGGGCACGTGATGCATTCGAGAAAATTAAATTGTAGCCTAGTTTGCGAAAATGTCTTGCCATCGCACAAAGATCAAAAGAGATAAACTATATTCCAAAACTTCTGAGAAATATTAAATGTTCAATATTTACCCGCCTTGAGATTTCATCGGAAACGGATTAGATAAATCTTCAAAGGGGAATATAGAAAATGGAGCCAATGAAAAAAAAATACAGGAAAAGGCCAGGTCCCAAGATGATCCCGCTTCGCCGTAAGGGTTGCCCCAATTTTTTCGCTGCTGGCCCGCAGAACATAAAATTTACTATGTTTTTATCATAAAAGGTGTTCTGTTCACACATGTAACGTATATATTAAAAGCAATTTTTTTTAGGGTTCCGTAGTCAATGGAACCCTTATACTTAGTTTCGTAATGTCCGTCTGTACGTCACAGCCATTTTATTCAGAAAGTGTTACCACTAAAAGGTTTAAATTTGCACATGTACTCATAACCGCTAAATAGATGTGTAAAAACATTTTTTTGTTCCCGACCATATACTAAGAAAAGTGATCAAGAAAAATACATGTTTTCGCATTCTCACTTTGAATAGGTATTTGAAAATTATAATAACCTATCTGCACCATGCGGCTTAGCCCGCGTGTACAATTTTCCAGGATAAAGTATCCTATGTTAGTCTCTATGGTATACACGTATACAGCATCTACATGCAAGATTTCATTAAATTCGGTCCAGCCGTTATCGCGTGAAAGCGCCCCAAACAAACAAACAGAACGTTTAACTTTCATATACTCGTATTAGTGGGGATGCGAGTTTTACCTAGATGCTTTGCTGGTATTGGCAGTCAATATTATTTTGTATGTGTGAATGTAAGAGTTCGTTACTTCTTCTAGCTTAAACGACTGAACAGATTTTGAAATTTGGTACAAGGATGGCTTATACCCTGAATTACCACATGGCTACTTTTGATACCGACTAAAATTAAATATATTTTTTTGTTTATGGATATTGTTACATCGATGTCAAACTGTCAGGTGTCAAAGTGGCATGTGTGAAAGTAACGGGGGTCAACGTGACGGGCGTCAGTGTGGTGTGACTGGTGTCAAAGTAACAGGTGTCAGCGTGTAAAACCGCGGGGCACAGCCATATTTTTATATTTATATTATATCCATATTTTTGCGAAATGAACAAACTTATATTACGAAACAGTGAACTTTAAGAAGCGACGAAAGTATGATAGAAGGAATGCCTCAACTTTATATTCCCTACCCCATAAGACAGTAAACGGCAAAATGAACTTGTTCATCTTTCCTTACTTGTAACAAATGGCCACAGGTGGCCCACACGTTCCCCATTTGATGCTATCGATCGACACCATGTTTCGCTTTATAAAAACCGCCGTAAATAGACGCCCCTAGATGTTTTATTGTCCATAAAGCCACATGCTGACTCTCTTTCGTCGATACATCACGTACGGGGAGCAAGGCGTATTGTTTATTCCTTTTTTTTTCAAACATGAATATGTTTTCATCGCGATATATATTTGTTTTCATTGCGTTCTATAAAGCAGCAACAAAAATACTGTACAAAAAAGACAATCGAAAAAAAAAAACAAGGAAAGATAAAATAAGCTTCTGAACAAGAATACAATATTAAAAAATAATTTGTGTCTATTTGTTCTCACATGACGTAAAAACTACTGTATCGATTGGAATGCGGTTTTCACTGTTGGATAGCTTAGGATTTGAGTCTTTTGAGTCTTGTTAGCTTCGCATTCTAATGCGACAAATAGAAGCAGAGCTATTGATAAAAACTATTATTTGACGAATTTTGATCTAATTTGTTATTTAAGCACCTGAAATAACACGTAGGGTACATTTAACCTCGACAAATGACGACGCGGGCAAAGCCACGGGCACATTTTATGAGTGAATAAATTTTAACCATGCGTCCCATCTTCTTCTTTCGTGTTGACATTACAACCATTTAGTCTTGAGATTGGCTTTGCTTGAGACTGACAGGATTAATCAGACTGTCAAGCTTCTCAGGGTGCGCTGGACGTATAGAATCAAGGTATTGCTTAAACGCTTTTCTGGGTGGTCGTAATTTGCACCAGCCGCTGACTGAATGAATCAGGGCGCGACAAGCCTGCAAACTACTGTCCACAGCAATGAAGAACAGCTTCATCAGCAGATTTCTATACAAAATTACAAGTCTTGGCTGATAAATTGTAAGTAGACCGCCCAATTATCTTCTTGAGACTTGAGGCTAACGTAATGCGGGGACAATATATCATTAAGTTACCAACATTATCGCCAATAAGTCAGAAAAACTGGGCAAATGGTTCGGTCATGATACAAACGAGCTTGACGCCGCCCAACGCTGTTAAATCTTCCGGCTCTCCTCGGCCAGCGTCACTAAATTTTGACTATACAGTATGAATATCCCTTAATTTTGCACCAGCCGCTGTCCGAATGTATCAGCGTGCGAAAAGCTCGCAGACTACTGTCCACAGCAATGAAGAATAGCTTCATCAGTATTTTTCCATCCAAAATTACATGTCTTGGCTGATAAATTGTAAGTAGACCGCCCAATTATCCTCTTGAGACTTGAGGCTAACGTAAAGCGAGGAAAATATATCATTACGTTACCAAAATTATCGCCAATAAGTCGGAAAAACTGGGCAAATGGTTCGGTCATGATACAAACGAGCCTGACGCCGCCCAACGCTGCTAAATCTTCCAGCTGTCATCGGCCAGCGTCACTAAATTTTGACTATCCAGTAAGAGGATCCCTTAAGGCGTGCCTGCAAGATTTATCGATGTCGGTCGGTGCCGCGTGGGACCTATCACAGAGATTTGTAACTGTACATGTTGAAAATATTGAATGGAAGAGAGAGTAGACTTTTAAAGACATAATGTGGGGAAAAAATCGCAGATCTAGGTGGTTCAATTCCTAAAAAGATCTATTTATTGAAAATGATATACAGTACGTTCTTTTTATCAATGTGTGCTTTTATTTCATGACTAGCTTTGCCCGCGTGGTCATTTTTCTGGGATATAAGTATGGGTTATTCCAGAACCAAACGTACCAATATCATCAAACTTCGTTCAGACGTTAAATATCTTCCAGGACCAAAATTACCTATAAATAAGCTAGATGCAATATACCAAATTTCGTTCAGCCGTAAAATAGTATTTTATCGATTGCTCGACTTCTACTCATCGGATTGAGATACCAAGTACATCAGTTTTTAAGTCAAACCCTAAGCTATCCAACACTGAAAACCGCATCGCAATCGGTCCAGTAGTTTTTACGTAATGCGTAAATACTACTGGATCTCAATCTGATGAGTAGAAGCCGAGCAATCTATAAAAACAACTATTTTACGGCTGAACGAAATTTGGTATATTGCATCTAGCTTATTTATAGGTAATTTTGGTCCTGGAAGAACATAGACTTAGGCAAACGCCGCGGGTACAACTGGTTGTATAATAATAATCTACTATTATATTCTATTCTACACAGACTATTTTTGTAGAAATTTTGGAAGTATTTTTTTATATGAAATCACCGAAGCTCTCAGTAAATATGCCAGAAAATAAGTATAGTGACGTAAAGAGAAACCTTCGCCTGCCTACACGTAGATAACTGTGAATTAGAAAATAAATAATTTTAAACACACTTATCTGTTAACGTTGACTGATACAGTTGTTTAGTGTGGGTGAGAGTTATTGTTACCGTAAATCAGCTGGTTCAATGTCTCTGTATGTAGGTTAATAGCACCATCAATATTTTTTATACACAGCTCGTCTGGCAGTTAGTTCCAAGGCTAAATGTGTAGGACAACACTAAACTAATCAGTAGATATACAGGAAGGAAGATGTTGATTTTTAATTAAAATCTTATATTTGTACTCGTATGTACCCATCTATCTATTTTCTGTCTGTCCTGGAAACTCAAATTTCTAACACTTCCCGATAACCTATACGGCTGAAACTTTCAGGGTAGATCACAACTCGATGACAATGCATTTAAAAAAAAAAAAGAAAGAGAATAATGTGTTTCTGCCAGTTTTTTTTTTATTATTTTTATTTTACTTCATGCGTATCTAAGTCTAACCATCTATACAATAGCGCAGTTACTTTTATCTGTGCAGAGGAAGTGTTTCTACCAAGACTGCAGACATGGCTACAAACTTGCTAGGTATGTCGGTAGAGCTGGCCTCTGGTGTCAAAGTTTGTCAGGCCTGACGTGATTCTGACGTGGCTTAACGACTGATATTTATCAATAACAGCTGAGACCGACAGCTTAACGTGCTCTCTGAATCACGGAGCGATGGTAAATTCATACATACTACAAAAAAACGCGAAAGTGCGTGTTTGTTTGTTTGTTTGGTTACGTTCGGAGAAAAAAACTTTCACACCTAAACTACTCAACCGATCATCATGAAATTTTGCACACACGTTGTCAGGGGTACAGAAATAGACATATGGTATCATCGAGATTTATGGGGGGAAAAACAATAAATCGAAATTGTTAATTTTGTATGGGGATTGACACTTCGATATCAAAGTGACAGGTGACAAAGTGTCAAAACTGTCAAACTGCCAGGTGTCAAATTTACAAGTGTCAAAGTGACAGGTGTCAACCCTAGAGGTGCAATAAGGAGGGTTTTTTTTGGAATTTCATTCCTAAAGGGGTGACGGGGGGTGGCAAAGTTTGCACGTGGGCGAAGCTGCAGGGCGCAGCTAGTTTCTTTTCTTATAAAATATCATTAATGCGGAGCCAAGGATCGATCCCGGTGTCGTTGGATTACAAACCGCCCATATTAACAGCCCGACCACCGTCATTTCATCACAGCATCACTCTTAACATGATGCCATGGTGAAATGTACTATTAGGCCCACTTGCACGAAAACAAAAATAAAGTATCTAATTAGTTAGTCCAAACATATTGTTATCTCTTTCACGCTACTGACTACGCTACGCTACTGTCTGCGTATGTCTCTCTATCCTACTTGTCTTAAATATTTTGCCCAGACTAGACACTACCCCGGGGCTAAGACATCTGTGCAAGTGGGCCTTATAGGATGGGTATTATGATCACCTTAGTTCTTGTTTTAATTCTTTAGACCCACACCTCTAACTTTGATTCCCTGGGAATCAAAGTTAGAGGTGTGGTTCTATAAAGTATACTCAGAACGCTATAGTCTCTTACTGTTGGTATATTGTATCTATTAGGGAGCTGTTTCGGTAAGTACTTCTATTCCTGGAGCCGTTTGAAAATGCTCGCTCTTCGGTGAATAATTTAATTTAGTTAGCCATCGGACGGACTCAGGGCAAGAGAAGCACATTACCATAATTTACAGTTGAAGTAGACCGAAGATTTTCTCCGATAAAATCTTATGCCAAGGAGAATTTTCAGATATCTTTACGGACTATCGATCAATTTCAACCAAATTTGGATAAAAAATAAAACATTCCAAACCTTATTTTTCTATTGATAATTCAGTTTCAAGATGATCTAAGACAGTAAGAATTTCCGGTTAATTTCGCTTGCATCATCACATAGATTAACAACTCCAGTGGCATAATAAATCAAGGATTATCATATTATCTTCAAAGAATTACCCTCAGTTGCTCTCGGATGCACGTGATCCATTTCGTTCAAGTCAGCATTATCATAATCCTATTTTGCAAAAATCAAAAAGAACCCCTCACAATTTTCCCCTTCATTTGAATTATAACATCAGCACTCCTATGGGGGCAGTTTTTATACACCATGGAAACTTATTTTCTTCTGCAATTTTTTATTCTAACCTACTATTGCACTGTTGGCATTAAGTTGATCGTGATAACACATTTCTGCAATTATATCAACGTTTTTTTCTTCATGGCCTCTAAGTCTCCAAGCGCCACACGGTTTAAAATAGAATAAGGTAGGTACTTATTCGAAATTCAATCAAACATCTGCGCCAATCATTGTATCGTAACTCCCTTTGTTCTTCGCAATTTTCTTTGCAAGACAAAGGAGCTCGCCCGAAGGTATTTCACTGAATATTTTATACGTAACAAATTCTGCGCGAACCGCGTCACCGTCAATTATGGTCCTTCGAGAAAGTCTTGGAAGGGGTTGCATGTAATTCTATTTACGTTGTCTTCAACAGGCTACCTAGTTGTCAAATTACGCAGTGGATTTGTCTTTTAAGGATCATGACTCGTTAGGGAACCTACGATCTCTTTTAGTCGAAAGTTTTCGGGTCTGAACTTCGACATCTCAAACAAAGAAGACATTAGACATTTGGCTGAACAAAGAATGCGATCCTTGAACTTTACACAGCGAATTCGTATTAGCCGTATCGATTTCACAAATACATGTTTTAGAGATATTATAAAAGATGTAAGAGCAAAGTTGCATTAACGGCAGGTTGACCAAGTATTCGTATGCAGGAACGAGATCAATCAGATGTCGAAAGAAAGTTTAATGACTTCACTGCTGGCTAGTTCCTAACTGTAACTACCTTTGCCGTTTTAGACATGTGACGCACTAGTTTCAGGGAGATAAAATCAGGTTGGAGTCGTCAAGGCAAACAATACATATTTTTTTGGTGTTTAACACCTCAAGCAAACAAGTATAGCGACGCGTCTTATTACTTCGTAGCACATCACGCTAAGGTATACTCGTATTACATTAGGCAAGGCTTGCGTTTCGTTAGGCGTTAAGACTGTAAGAATAAAAGGCTCCTGATTTAAAGCCCCCTGTCGGCGATAACGAGCAAACAGGCCACGCTACCGGCCGCTCCATAAAACTTCCAACTACCCACGTTTTATCGGCGCCCGCAATCTGCCCGCATCTTGGCCGCATTCGAATCGCGTCAGCGTCGGCCACTGGACGCGAATTATGTTGCCATTATGCTTGATATACGATTGTGTAACCGAAGGTACCGATAAATTGGTGCTTTATTCGAATCCGGTGACCTCGATCTAACTTTATTTTGTTGCAATAAATAATCTAGTTTTGCTAGCATAAAATACTTTCGTAAAGCGTTTCTACAATGGAAGCAATAATTGCTAAAGCATGCCAGTGCAGTTTAGATTACACCACACGAAATGTACTCCCGCTCCCGGGTTCCCGGGCGACTTAAGGCGTCTGGGGCGACATAAAATTACGCAACACCCCCGAGGCAAGGGTCCGACACGCGACATCCACGTTAAAGGGGATTATTGCCCCTGCACTTGAGAATGCACCCTCAATACTCCCGTAACGGCACATATTGGAAAAAGAGGGGACAATAACCCCAAAAGCATTAGTAGGGATTATTGGCGTATCCCTTTGCGAGACATTACGATACTTGATAAGTCACCTTAATCTTAACGAGCAGCTTTGTCTGAGCACATTCGATTGTTTCCGCGAACAACACTATGTTGGAATTTCAACTAGTACCTAACAAAGAGTTCTCGATATGTTAGAAGGGTCACATTACCATTTAGTGGTAAATCGTGCCTATATTGGGGTCTACGGGTTTACGGGCGGTCATCTGGTGTCCTCATTAATAATGTAGATTGTCTGGACACTTCCCTCGTTTTCCGATGAGTCACTGGGACGGACAAATGAGTTCGCATGACGAGTTTGGGGCGAGGGCTCGTGTCAATTAGTTCAAACTGTTCATAGGCAGGCTTCGCAGCTCGATACAACGATTTTTGTCTAGACGTTCCCCTTCGTATATTTACACGCTCGAGTCTATTGAATCTACCACTCTGAATATTTACTCAAGAATATTCCATTTGTTCACTACAAAAAACCCTATTGAGGGATAAACATAAACGGTTACAAAAGTACTGTGCGTGGCATAACTTTCACCAAAATTTATTTAAAAGAGATTTTATTGGAGTCCGAAATGGTCAAATCTGATAAGCTGGAATAAATTCTGGCAGGTTCACCTATAACTACATCTCAGATTGAACATTTAATCGGATTATATCGGCACAAAGAACGCTGATCGGCTTTGTAAAACTACCGTACCGAGGGATCGTAACGAGGATAGTTGAATAGATCATTCTGTGGGAGCTATCTGGACAGACTTTGGATTAGATTGTACCGACCACAGTCACGGACTGTAAAATCTGGTCTAGTAAGTTGTAAGTAATACTTTTGGCGTCTTTACATCGCCCTCAAGCCTAGGTTTTCGTTGTGCAAATTTCCAGTCGTCTGGATTTAGTTCAGGGTTAGATAAACATTTGAAAAGTATTGCGTCTCAATGTCAGACTGAGTAGAGTTGTTGATTGAGGAATTATGCTAAGTATGTCACTTTATATAATATCTATTCGGCGTAAAATATTTATCGTCGATAAGGCAGAATGAGCGTACAGTTTGGAAGCTCCATAAAAGCAATCGCGAAAACTATCACACGCGAAATATGTAGATGACAAATAGCTATGTCAATAGCGACAATCTCTTGTTTGTCAGAGAGCATCTGCTGACACCGGTAATCCTAAGTGATCCAAATCATCCGATTTGTAGTGCCGTCAAGTTTTTATATTGTTTAGTGAATTTCTGTCAGATATTAAGAATCGCGCATGAATTCCGTAATGGCCCGACTGAGAAACTGCCGAAGCCGTCTAATGTAAAAACGTCTACCGATCGTAGAGATTTCCAACGTCGCGTCGCCGTCGTGCATTACTTGCGTAAATATTCTTTGGCAAACTTAATTTAGAGCTTTTAAAGCTAAAGTTAAGCGTTTTATATTTTATTACTTTCTGGCGAGTCAACGACCGACAAGGGTCGGGGAATGATGAGGGATGACACATGATCGTAAGGAGAGGAGTGAAAAAAGCAAGCAAATAAAACGAACAAAATAAGCGATTACAAATTCAATTTTGAACCAAGTTTTAACTTTTATTTAGAACCGTTACCGTTAACCGTTGATATTATGTTTGGTTTAAAAACTTTAATTTTATATATAACTTAGGTTAGGTTAGATCACAAATATCTCGCGTTAAAGCATACTTCTACGTATGTACCCAGTGAAGTTAGAAGTTGTATAAAATTAAACCAATTAGTAAGTTCTTCGTAATATGAAACTGTGACAGCACAAAATCAGCACCCCATTGTTAAAATACCTTCACAGACATGACATGATGTATTTACACGCGTGTGTAAGATTAGACGAGGGAGGGTGTAAAACTAACAAGGGTGCAGTGTTCTTATTAACGGCCTGCCAAACGTGTAATACCCCAATCTCGTTTAATTCAAACGTACTGAGCTCGCAACACTGTATGCAATCGAAGTCAAAATAACGAACATACCTACTTCATAGAAATAATTTTTGAAAGAGATTAGATAGAGATTTTGGTGAAGATATACAAGTAGGTAATGAATCTAAAAAAACATTCTAAATATTTATCAAAACAATCAATAAACTAAAATGACTAGGTATAAATACTAACTTACCTGTACGTGAAGTTCGATCATAATTATATGATCAGCTTTATTCGATGCGATTTATGCGATGGCTGAGACATGAGGACCTGATTACAATATTTAAGCTTAACAGCATTGAATGAAGCTGTAAAATACAGGATGTAACATAATTATCTATTAAATACCGGGGTAGCGTATTCCGCACGTCATGGCGAACAACTTTAGTTTACGACTTTTGAGAAATCGAAGTTTTTCATTCATATATTTACTTATAAATATTCCTCTAGGAACACTGTACTTCAAACCCTAGTAGCACATAGTAAATAATAGTACTAACTAATAGTCAGCTGGGAAAGAATCAATACTGACCTTGACCTTGAATTTGAGCATGTCTGTTTGTCAAGTCTGGTTGACCGACTACGCGCATCGGAGCCTACTGCGCAGTGGTCAATCAAACGTCAAAATAAAAATGTATTCAATGTATTCAACCAATGCACAAGAAAACGAATTTACATGCTTGATCAAAACAAACATGCTGCGTACTTAAAATACTATTCAGCGACACGTTGTATAAATACACATATCTCGCACAGGAAAAAATAAAAATATCTTTCTGATTCAAAGAGCCAATTAACACCAAGAAACAAGACAGGGATGTTATTTAAAATGTCACATTAGAGAATAAATAATTATAATAATAAGTATAGTAAAGGTATAAGTGCCAATGAGATGTCATGCATTTATCAAAATAAGATACTAGGCAGGACCAGTGCCCACAAGCAACAACCTTTCACTATTATTACCAGCCATCATAATGTCCTGACTTTAACTAGGGATGTATGTGTGCATAGTATATATACACCGATAAAATGTGTGTATTGAAACAAAAGCTCTCACATTTAAAACATATTTCTTAGATTACGTAAGACTTACGCACCCTATTTTTATAACAATCTAGCCACGAATTTGCTAATAAGTAATTTGATTATAACTTAAACTTTTTTTTTTTTTTATTATCAATGATCTCCACTGGGATCTCAAAATAGAGTTCGTTGACAAAGTAAATTAAATGTATGCTGAAGCTTACGACTATAGACTTCATCATCATGTGAAGATAGAGGCAATCAACCTCCTCGATCACACTGACATAGTAACAAGACTTACAAGGACAAAACCGTTTGAGTTAGTGTAGCGTATATTATTGTATTAGTGTAGCGTAGTGTGTAACAAGTGCCAATTAATAAGACACTTTGTTCATGTGTTCTTTATAAGTAGTACTTATAAAGAGCACATGAACAAAGTGTCTTCACCTTAATAGAGACTATAAGAAAAGGGTTAGTGGACACATTCTTAGTATACTCAATCTAAAAGTTTAAGTATGATAATGATTAAAATACTATTATTATTATTATTCAGCCATGGTCATCCCACTGCAGGGCAAAGGCCTCCCTACCCTCTTTCCACTCCTCTCGGTTGAAAGATTTCTGCGGCCAATCCTTCCAATAGGCGTCTAGCTCGTCCCGCCATCTCCGTCTGGGCCGCGATGTCGTCTAACGTTGTGTGGAATCCACTCAGTAGTGAGTCTTGCCCACAGCTCGTCCGACATGCGGCAGACATGACCAGCCAGTTCCATTTAAGGCTTGCGGCTTTTTGACCAACGTCAAAAAGTAAGTAAAGTATACTGTTCCTTATGCGGTCTGATAATTTACTTATCTACTTATATAAAATACTTTTACTATCACATAAAAGTGACAGCATATTTACGAAACGTCTATTTCTTGGAAGACGTTTCGTAAGAATGAACAATGGGATTGTTTGAACTTGTATGAATGTTGAAGATTTTCTGCTTTGTGAATCGTCATTACAAAGATGTATTGCTTCGTTAGCCTATCTATACCAATAGTAATTATTCTTTGGTATTCTGGGCATAGATTAAGATCATTATTTGTTTCCTTACTTACATTATTTGTACAAGTGTAACTAGTTCAGTATTAATGAAGTTAGGTAAAATTACGAGTAATAACCCGCAGTAAAAAGTAAGCTATATTATGTTATTCCACGACCAAAAGTACATTATATTATATAATATACTATGAGGTATTTGTACCTTATTATAGTATATTATATTGTATGTTAATACAAAATTTCGTTCAGCCGTCATATAGTTTTTTTTACACGATTGCGGGGCTTCTACTCATCGCATTGAAATACCCAATATATCAGTTTTTAAGTCGAATCCTAAGCTATCCATCAGTGAAAACCGCATCGCAATCAGTTCAGTAGTTTTTAAGTAATGAGTGAAAAGAACATTAAAAAAGTACATTCTTGTTCAGTAGCTTATTTTAAAACCCCTAGAGCATTTTTTTAAACTTCCTTGAAATCTATTCCTTTATGTATAGATTTCAAGCACGGCAATGTTTAGTAGGAAATTAGATTGATGATGATGATGATGATGATGATGCATGCATTGCAATGTTTTTTTTTTATTCATTTTTTCTTTTTTGCTTTGCTCTTCGCAAGTTTTCTTTGACATAATAGTGAAATAGAATTTCAATTTATATATAAGTAAGTTTTTTATTTAGTTTTGTGACTGTATGTAGTTTGTTATTCAGGTATTTTACAATAAAAATATAGAAAAAAAGTTTAATCATATAGTCGTGAGTAACAAGAGACCTCAAATAAATAATATACGACTTAATCAAGTTGCCATACAATAATTAGTCAAAGCGGACATTGTTGTATAGATTGTATCCAGTGGCTGCAATAGGTAAATAATCAAACAGCTTGCGACAACCGAGGAGTGGCCCTTGGCCACTTATTTTGCAATATATTATAGAATCACGCAAGAAAAATACCGCGGTTGGCAAATAATAATACACAGTATTTTTCCTTACAACTTGTTCTCAAAATAGGTACAGTATAACAAGACATAACTTTAGAAACTTTTTGCTCTTGCAATGAAGACGAATCGATTGATACCTAGCATTTCAAAATCGGATCAAGATTTTAGTTTGAACAAATAACCATTCCTTTGCTTCGGTGTATTCGGGTAAAAAATGACACCCTATTCATGAAGACGAATCGATTGATACCTCGCATGTCAAAATCGGACCAAGACTTTAGTTTTAGCACATAACCCTTCCTTTGCTTCGGTATATTCGGGTACAAAAATGGCCTTTGACACTCTATACATGAAGAAGAATCGATTGATACCTCGCATTTCAAAATCGGACCAAGTTTTAAGTTTGAACACATAACCCTTCCTTTGCTTCGCAGTAGTGGGGTAAAAATGAAATATTTCATCCGTATTACGTTTCCGTGCAGAAAAAAACACCATTCTATTAGCTGGCAATACAATAAAAACTGCGATGCAAAAGTAGGTAGGTACTTTCTGAAAGACGGGCAAGGTCTCCTTAAATATTCTTCACAAATTAACCGCGTCGGTTTGGATGATAGCAAGAAAGCGTAGTCCGGTACATTTTATAGTACCGCCAGGGAACATCAGGCGAGGTGAAAACAGAGCTGTAAGAGGCATCGCCCCCCGAAGGAGGGGATCCATCCCCTGAGGCATCCGGAACGCAAACACTTTTAATACAACCAAGAAATTCGCCCGAATCGCTCTACGAGGAAAAAAAACAAGGAAAAAAATTAAGAAGCGCTATTCCACACAGGATGTTTGGGAGATTAATTTTAGCCATTCTTCTTTCAGCTTACTTTTTATTTTTAAAACTCGCTTCATATTTGTAAATTTGAGGGCGCACGGCAGTGTTTTTTTTATCTTTGAATGTTCCAAGCTGGTAAAAAAAACCTTTCCGATCCGAGGCGACCGTATAGCTAGCGGCACGTAAGTCTAGCGGTGAACGAAACGTGGCGGGGGTCTTGGCACAGTCAGTTTTCGGGATAAAAAGTATTCAACATTTTAGCACATTTTTTGAGAACTTTTTTGCAGACTAAGGAAATGGATCAGTAGACGGTAATAGAACGTTTTTGATTTTAGCATTAAAGCATGCTTAGCGAGAATATCTATACTTATAATAAAGCAATAAGTACAAAAAAGTGTGTACAAAAAAGTAGGATACTTAAAATAAGCTACTGAACAAGAATATAATTTTTAAATCGTGTCTTTCTGTTTGTCTGTATGTTTGTTCGCGCATCACGTAATACTACTGGACCGATTGTGATGCTGTTTTCACTGATTGGATACCTTAGGGGTTGACTTTTAAACTGGGGTACTTGGTATCTTAATCCGATGATTAGATGCCGAGCAATCGATAAAAAACTATTTGACGAATTTTGAAGAAATTTAGTATTTGTACTTTATAGGTACTTTTGGTCCTGGAATAGCACATATCGGATACTTTTAAATGAAATGACCACGCGGGCAAAGCCACGGGCACAGCTAGTATGTAATATTTTTTAGTAACTTCAGAAAAAAAATGAATAGCGGTGCGGTGTAGTGGTCACCGTGGCCGAATTGGTTTAAGGCATGTGCCGCGCAGCGCAGAGGCACGGAAGATGCGGGTTCGAGTAGTGATCCAAATTTTTCCTTTAGAAAATTATTAGAGACGACGGTAATAGGTTTGGAAGCACTCGCACTAGCAATGATAACAATAACAAAAATAAAAAGCTTTTAGGGGTTTTTTTAATGAATGTCACTTTTTTTTACTTTTGCTTTGTAACTTTTACGATTTGAAGTTTTTATTTTTATTTATTTTTTCATTCATTATTAAGCATGGAATTCAGACAGGCACCTTTTATTCATCAAACTGCAATACCTATTAAGTTATAATCAAATAATGAGGTACTAGGTATATTCTGATAAGAATGTCATTTATATGTTTACTCAAACAAGCTTGTAATGTGGTCATTATTTCGACAACCTTCTTTGGGCAAAGTCGACCTTGCCGCGCTGCTTGAATAGGCGCCAGCAAAGTTGTATGGAATTTCATTACTGTCGTGTTTTGCGGCCAGCAATTTTTTTTGAAAATCCATTATTGTCGTGTTTTTTTAGTACTATTATTTATTCTGTGATTTTGTTAACCACCGAACGCGAAAAGAGAGGCGTCGTAGTTCACAAACGTATGGACCGATATTGACGTTTTTTTTTCTGTTTGAAAGCTGATGTGATCGAGATGGTTCTTAGCTATTATTGTTGTTGTTGTTGTAGTTTTTGTTGTTGTATTTTTGTTGTTGTATTTTTATAGTTTTAGTTTTCATTGTTTTTGTTGTTTTGTTATTTTGTTGTTGTTTTTGTTGCTGTTATTGTTATGTTGTAGTATGGTTTTTTGTTGTAGTTTTTGTTGTTCATTATTGTTTTTTTTTGTTATTGTTGTTGTGGTTTCTGATCTTGTTGTTTTTGTTGTTTTATTGTTGTTCTTGTTGTTTTTGTTGTTCTTGTTGTTTTTTGTTGCTATTGTTGTTGATCTTGTTGTTTATCCTGTTGTTTCTGTTATTGTTCTTGTTGTTTTCGTTGTTCTTGTTGTTTTTGTTGTTGTTCTTGTTGTTTTTGCTGTTCTTGTTGTTTTTGTCGTTCTTGTTGTTTTTGTTGTTTTCCTTGTTGTTTTTAATGTTATTGCTGTTTTTGTTGTTGTTCTGGTTGTTCTTGTTGTAGTTCTTGTTGTTTTTGTTGTTGTTGTTCTTTTTAATTGTTTTTAATTGTTCTTTTTGTTTTGTTGTTCTTGTTGTTTTTGACGTTGTTGTTGTTTTGGTTTATGTTTATGTTGATGTTATAGTGGGTTATATAATTTTTTAATCAGTTTGCTTGCTAGCTTTATTTAAATTCCTCGCATTGTTTGAGTAAAGCACTATACAAGCCTTGGTCCGCAATGACTGCCCTGCTGGCCACGCTATGATGGCCTCGAGTTTTGCTTAGTTAAGTTCTCGACCATCATCATCGCTGCCAGCAACGCAGTCATTACAGACCGCGGCAGTAATGTACTATAAGTAATAGAACTATCAACATTTAAAATAATAAGTAAAAAAAAAACATTATTACATACTTGTTTATTCTGTTACAGTATCATATCACAGAATAATTACTAGTGCAAGTACCTAGTTATATCTTGATACAACCCTGCCGAGCGAAAAAGTGACAGCTATTCTGAAACGGTTAGAGCAATGGAAGCTCTCACGCGTTGTGATACGGTACATTCTAGCCTGCACGCAATCGGTGAGCGCCTTCTAGGTAAATTTAGTTGAAAGATCGCAGCGCTGTGCGAATTGCAATTTATTGCGTTGTAGCGAGAGTTGCTATGTATTTAAATGACTTTACTCAGTTATCCTTCTGTACTTGTACTATTATTTATTCTGTGCTAATGGTTAATATTCTACACTAACACTCGAAGAAACATAAGTTTGAGAAGAAAAAACAAAGCAAAACAACCGTGTCCACTTCGTTTCCCGCCGAAACTCCCCAGATTTATGATTAAAGTTTTGACATTTACTTGTTCAAGGTATTTAAATAAGTTTAAGAGTAGGTCAGGTCAGGTCAGGTCATAAGTCTATAGAACAGCTGATGTTTGTGATATTGTTTGAAGCTATGTCGACTTTACTAGATTTTATAAGTTTTGTGTGGGAATGGCACATCTTCATTTCCACAGTGTGGAGGTAAATCTTTTGATTGTAATCACTTGTTTATAATTATTAAAAAAATTGTTTATGAACAATAAAAAAAACCATAGAAATAAACGAGAGCGCATCATAACAAGAACAGACACAACGCAAATAATAGAAATAGGCTATCGATTTGTAATCCCATCAATTTAAAATGGTAACACTACGTGGGCAACTGGGCGATCATTAAAAAAATAAAACAGGGTCCGTCACTCGAAGTGTTACCCACTTCACACTGCTGCAAATAATGACAGCGGGGCAAAATTTGGCACAACACAAGATTGCTTTGGAGATGTTAATTTTGACTTGTAAAAGTGCTATTATTTTTGCCTATTTACAATAAAATACTTTGACTTTGCTTTCTTGTTTGCAACCTGACAAAAAGAGCGGGAGACAAAAACTGTTAAACGAAAAGTTATCAATAAGGATCGTTACCACAATAGTGTGATTGCCTTGCTTTTGGATGGAAAATCACAAGCAATCATTGTTCGAGAGCCCAGCGCTTGCAGGTGAACTATAAGTGTGCAAACGCTGAAAGCGCTTCGTCTTCTAATGGGACCGAATCCCACAATAACCTACCTTCGGGCAGGGTGCGATGTATGTCGGAATACTTGATGCCATTATCCATGTCAAAGGTCATATTAGGCCTAGCTGTACCCGAGGCTTCACACGCGTGGTCATTTATCCAGGTTAAACTCTATGTACTATTATACCAAGACCTAAAATACCAATATTTGATCAAAATTCTTTCAGCCTTCAAAAAGTTTTTATCGATTGCTCGGCTTCTACTGATCGGATTGAGATACCAAGCACACCAGTTATTAAGTTAACCATAAGCTGTCCAACAGTGAAACCGCATCGCAATCAGTCCTGTAGTTTTTACGTGATGCGCGAACAAACAAACATACATGATTTAAAAAAATGTTATATTCTTGTTCAGTAGCTTATTTTAAGTACCCTAGACCGTTTTTTTTTTAATTATATTTTTGGTACATACTTTTTCGAACTTATTGCTTTGTTATAAGTAAAGATTATCCTAAAATTTTGATATATTGTATGCCAATTGATCAAATAACAATGTTCAATTAGTAACATTTCGAGCGACGGATCTTGTACCTACATGTATAGGTGAGAGTTAACACACCAGACTTGAAATGAGCCGTCGATGATGATGATGCTTGAGTGAGCAGTGAGCACCAATGACATCAACCTTAGGATTGCACACATTAGTAGTATTGTACTTTACTTAACTCGGTATCTTTCTCATTAAGAATGGATAGGCATGGGCAGTGATACGACCTTCAAACTAGCACGTCACTCACAAAGAACTCTTCAAGCTTATCCGTTAGATGTTAGTTAATGCACCAAATATTATGAACAGCATATCTACACTTCTACATCCACACTAATAAGAGGAAAGATATGATTTTTTGAATTTTTGTATGTTCGTTTTTTTGTTTGTAATGGATAAACTCAAAAAATAATGAACCGATTTTAAAAAATCTTTCAAAATCTACTTAATCAGCGAGTAACATAGCCAGTATTTTATTTTTAAAAAAATATAGAAATCCCCACAAATATTACAATAATGTAACTCACGGTATCAAAACTTTGCAAAACTGTATGGAACGGAACGACATGTTGCCGTGGAAACGAAATAATAACATGTATGACAAGTACGTGAGTAATAATGCAGTTGTATATGGTCAAAAATATTGTTGCTGCTAATGATTTTGAATTACGCTTACTGGCGTATTACTTATTTAGAAGTTATGACGGATATAAATAAATAATAGTTTAAAAAACTAAAAAACCAAACTAAAAAATAGAAAATAAATCTTAATAGTGTAAATAAGATATATTTTTTTTATTTCATAAAAATCGTGGGGTGCATGGGTCTATAAATATTTCATTGACAGATAAGTTTTTTATTTTTTTTCGAAATATTGCATTGTCATCGGTCTTTGACAGGTGTGCAAATTTTGAATGAAATATGACCGTTTAAAGTGGGTCAAAATAGCGTCCAAATGAGTCGGTTACAAACATACACACATACAAGTGAAGCTAATATAAAGCGTATAAAAAGAAAAATTACGCAGTGTGAAAGCTAACGTGCGAAGCCGGGGCGAGTCACTAGGAACAAAATAAAATGTAAGTAGGTATAGGTGACATACGCAGTAAAAGTATCATCTTTCTTTGTGGTCACACCCACTTGCTAACCTTGTTAAAAGATTGTTTTATACTTATCGCATGAGCTCAAAGACCCGAAGTAAATCTTAATCACAGACAAAAGAAAGCGCCACAATACCTAGTCACTTAAACATGTTTGATGAGCAGCAATGTCAACGGCCTCTATTATGATGACTCAGGTGTCTAGCAGTTGAAGAAGTGTCAGCGCTTCTTTGTAACACCCACGTTAATATAGATCTTATTACCATTCTAGAGCTTTTATTATTCATTGGCCATAATAAGTTACCACGCCCTTTGAGCAAAGTGAAACCACCTCCATGGATGTCTATTCTCTATATGATGAAGGTGACAAGACATATCTCATCGCCTCTTTATGATACCAACCTACGATGTGTCACGATGATGGAGAGCTCGCATTACCATTCGTCAAGTACTTTAGTTCTACTATCCACTATTCTAAGGTACATTTAACTTTATGTCAGACTAGCTGTGCCCGCGGCTTTTCCCATGTGGTCTTTTCTCTGGGCTAAAGTAACCTACGTTGCCTACGTGTTATTCCTGGATCGAAAGTACCTACTGCATAATAATATTACATTTCATCCAATTATTTCAGTCGTCAAACCGTTTTTAATCAATTACTCGGCTTCTACTAATCGGATTGAGATAATGATTACACAGTATTTAAGTCTAACCTAAGCTACCCAAAAGTGAAAACCGCATCGCAAACGGTCCAGTAGTTGATACGTGATGCGCGAATAGACAAACAGACTGAAAGACACGATTTAAAAAAATATGATTTTCTAGTTCAATAGGTACTTCATTTTAAGTCCGCTAAACATTTTTTTTCTTTTTGCTGGCTTTTTGTTTCTTACTGCTTTATTATAAGTACTAGCTGTGCCCGCGGCTTCGCACGTGGTCATTAAATTATAAATTAGCCTATACGTGTTATTCCTGGACAAAAAGTACGTATAATACAATATATTATTTTTTCGGTTGCTCGGCTTCTAATCATCGGATTAAGATACCAACTACCCCAGTTTTTAAGTCAAACCCTAAGCTATCCAGCAGCAAGCTATCTTTTCAGTAGTGTTTACGTGATGCGCAAACAAACAAACAAACACATTTAAAAAAAAACATTCTTATTCAGTTCCTTATACCATTTCTTTTTATCTTCATTGTACAGACTTTTTGGTACTTACTGCTTTATTACTAGTGGCTGTGAGCTGCAGACCTCGCGCGTACAAACTTTTTGCAAACAATCTAGCGGTGCACAGTAGCGCCGTCTACCTTATTGTACAGCTAACATTAATAACCAAGGTTCTCCATCAATCCCTACCTATTAGGTAAAGGGCTGATTCTACTCGTAGAAACCTAAAAGTTAGAAATTTACTGCATTTTGATGAGCTATTCTACTCATCATGCCGAAGACCCTCATCAGATCTTCACCAAATTTTTATGAAACTAACTTACAGTTACTACCATGCAAATAAACCATCGAAATCGGATTTAATAAGGCGGAGATATTCAGTAGCTCTCTTTTTTGGGGTTATAAGCCCCCCCCCCCCCCCTCCAATCAAAAAAATCCCCGACGACTAAAAAATTCTAAAAATTTGCTTAACCTGTATACCAAGTTTCGTCTAGATCGGTTGAGAAATGCGACCTACAGGTCCGAACAGAGATCCGGACATACGAAAGCATTTTTGCCCAAGCTGAAACGGAGAACTTCGCGCTCGCTCGGTCAATAAGTATAGAAAGATATAGATACTTCAATTCAATTAAGCGGCGCGAATTGAAACTTAATAAAATTAAGGGGGTTTTCGAAAATGCATGCTTGGAAATTTCCTTTTATATGGCACTTCACCGGTAATAAAACTCCTTCACGGGCACGTGTTATGTTGGGGCCACACTAACGGGAAACATCAATGCCCGTCATCGCGATAAATATTACGTTAATTATTAACGCGTTAAATGGAGTGGCCACACTTGAACGGCCAACGTCAAAGCCCATTCCATTGGCGTTATTGTTCCTTGAATTTCAAACAAGATGGACGTTGAAGCTGCTACACTGTGTGTATCATTTTTTCCATCTCCAGACTTCAAATACCTACTTTATATATTTGTTGAGATGGGTTCTATAATAGGTTAGCGTTAAGGTTTCTTTTTTCTTTTTAATTTTTTCGATTGTTTGTTTTAAATGGTAATAATTGAGTATTCGTCGCCAAGCATCATTTTGTGACGCACGATTCTTGTAACTTTTGTGCCTCGGATCCCACAGGCTCTGTTTGCAGAATTTTGATGAAAGCAATGACTTCCTAGAAATTAGTCCACTCCATGTATTATCAAAGACAAACACGCACGTGCGATCCCGCCGCGCTGACAAACTCAGTGTGGCCGCTTTAACGCATTAAATCTCGCGAAATCTCATTTGATGTACCGCCACTCGAGCTATCGCCTAACGTCAAACGGCTTAAATTATCACGATAGGTCGTGACTACACCAACGTTAAACGTCCATCATCGCGATAATTAACGGCGTTCCTTGTTAGTGTGGCCCCAGCATTAGAATATAACAATGATTGTGGCTGCACTGGGCCGCCATGCTTATTTATAATGCGGACATCCGTCCCTGTCTGTGATAGCCCTAGGTCTTAGCTAGCCCGGCATAACATGGTGTAAGTGTGTGCGTGAGGCTTATGCGTACGAGCGGATCGGCATATCTTGGGTGCTTCACTTTTTTTTTTAAACATTCTTGTACTCCCTATTCAATCTGCTTGAAGATCTAATTACCGTCTATCATATTGACAAGTATTCTCGAGTTCACTATTTGTAGCAGTTCATTCAACTCTGTATCGTGTAGCAGCATGTACTATCAGTTATTCCATGGGTAGGGGGGAAGCGAGTGTATCGAGAGATCAGAGGCTAGTATATTGTACTAGTAGCTATTATGTGCTACTGGCTACGTTTAGATCCCGTTATAGCAGCGCATAGCGGTCACGGAGCGACGGCAAGTCATGATGAGATTGGTCCAAGGAGATGTTTTGTATGCGGATAATGGCAGTATATAAACAAACAGACCGACAAGAAAAAAAAAATGTGTATTATTTTAGAGATTTAAGAAAGTAAAATTAAGTTTTTGACAAATATTTTCATACTAGCTGAGCCCCGCGGTTTCTCCCGCGTGGATTATAATGATGATGAAAAGTAGCCTATATGTTAATCCAGGATATAAGCTATCCTGGTACCAAATTTCATCCAAATCCATTTAGCCGTTTGAGCGTGAAAGAGTAACAAACCTAAACATAAAAGATATATGGCGCTAATCGGTTTTTATGCATTTTATGTCGTACACAATGCGGACACCAGCCCTGCAAGCATGGATCTTATCGAACGATAAACTTACCGAATATACCGAATTTCAATGTCAAATTTGACGAATGTTACCGAATCAATAAAATTTTACTGAAGCTAGAAGATCCATGCTACCGAATTTCGAAAAAATCGATAAATTTATCGATCTTTACCGATCGATAAGATCCATGCTCGCAGGGCAGGGTCCGCACTTTTTTGTTGCTTAATTTATTATGTTATATTTTCTTTCTTATATACAAGGTTCGAAAAATTACTCTAGAAGTTTTTATATATAATATTTCTAATTACTACATATTATATTATGACAGTTTATGCATCGGCCATGCATCCGTTATGTTATACAGACTTGCGGTTCTAATGTATGAGGTTCTGCATCGCGCACACGAAGTTTTCCGCTCTATAAAAGAGTATTCATTTTTAAAACTCTAAGCTCTGATTGGCCTGTTTACAACAGTGGCTACACTTCTCTGATTAATAATATTAGTGTGATCAATGACGGGGATACTTCAATAGCCTCTATCATCGTCCTGCCTAACCTCGACTTTTCGGTCAAGTTGCGTTGATCGTGGTCCCCAGATGACTAGAGAAACGGGTATCCAGTCTTGAGCGACTTTTAGGATTTTAGACATTTTATTGATGGCATAAATAGATCTCATATGAGTGTTAACTAGATCTATGTGGCACAAGCAAAAGTAATAAGAATAACGAAAAAAGATTACCAGTAAACATAGTGTTTGTTCGATCCATCAATCATGATATCGACCTTGTTAGTCCTGTTAATATGTAAAGTTTCAAGAAAAATAAAAAACAATGCAGTCTTTTGTGATGAAATTGTGTATTGTAATTTATAACACACACAAAACACCACAAATTATCCACCCATGCCGCCATTTCCTATGCTTCACTAGTTTGTACGGCGGTGTAGACTCCGTATTTTTTAAACCTTCTTTTAGGTATTATTATTTTTTCAGCAAGTAAGCATTAAAAGCTCATAACTTCGTTTTAATAGACAAATCTTTTAATTACTGTTTGTAAATGCGCATTTTTTATATTAATAATTCATTTGCAAAAGTTTATTAAACTCTGCAAGAATTTTCATGTAACAATCGTAAGTCAAAGGCAATGTCAAAGTATTTATTGTAAATAGGCAAAATATTAGCACTATTACAAGTCTAAACTTAACATCTCACGAACAAAGAGAAAAACAAAAATAATTAAAAATAGATCATTTCAATAAAATTAGGTCTAGCTTATGCTTTGAGTTTGAAAAGGAAATTTCCTTTTCATGTGCCGACTCAGAGTTGAATCTCGCACAAAAAAAGGAAATACCCTTCTGACTCTATCGGAGCTTCGGAAATACGCCCGTTAGAGAAGAGAGGACCAAGAAACTCTATGGGGATGTCATTTTCTCAATTTTTGACTGAGGAAGCAGAATTTTGTATTCTATGCTTCGGGACTAGCTACTAGATGGTATGGTAAAAGGTTTGTATCGAGCGAAATGGTAATATGTTTGTATAGAGCGAAAAGGATTCAATCCTGCTCGCTCTAAACAAACCTATAACCATCTCCCATTATTATCCATATTATTATTTATCATTAGCTCCCACACGTGTATCAAACAGTAACAATTATACCAAAACCTAATTCACGGTTCTAGTCATAATTTGCGCCAAAATCTTTACGCGATTACTATTAGTTATTCTGTGGCTTTACCTTGCGTCTGCCGCGAACATTAATCATCGTAAACAAAAGGAATCATTATTAAAGTCATAAATTAAACCTCAGAGGTTTCGTTCGCACCCATCTACTGTAAATTACAGTTTATAAGCGTTTAAATCTTCCACGATTTCATTTTAATTTTGTTAGGTGTTGATGGAAAGTTGCTTTACACGTATTTAGGTACCTAGTACCTACATAGGTACCAATCTAAATAGTTTAGCATCTCTTTGGCCTTATAAGCAAATTTATTCACCAACTGTATACAACTAAATATTTCCAACTTTTCTGTGGTCCGAAATGACTATGCACTAGAATAATATTGTTTCGTAGGGTGGTGGAAACCCGGCTCGCGGGTCAGCTGTATTTATTTCTGTGGGCCGAAATGACTACACTGGAATAATCATTTAGTAGGGTGGAATGGTGGATGGATTGGTAGGTATGCAGGCCGAATTTACTCCCGACTTTGATAAATAAATAGACTTCGATAATGTAATGAATGGAAGAACGAAGCGAGATCTTCAAATTGATTTTAACGAATCAGATGACATAGGTCTTAGTTTCATTTCAAATTATTTGTTTAATTTTAGGATTGTAGTTTTTGAAAACCCCAATAAACAATGTCGTATTTTATATCCAATAACAAAAATAATTAACATTAAGTAGTGTGGTAGTTAATATCAAACTATATATCGTACCTCCCTAAAATTACAATGTTTCCATAAGACTAATAAGTAATTTAACTTTTACCTAAACTGATAAGTAGAGTAAAATACTAAGAGTGCGTCCAATAGCAATAACACTATTGTTGCTGGGTATTAAACAAATATAGAGATGTTCCTATACCCCGAGCTATCTTAAGGAACGCTTTGATTTCCTGTACACATCCAACACCTTCCATCTTAGATCAGCGGAATATCTCACTCTCAAGCTACCTTTGCATTGCAGCACTTTTTACTGACGTTCTTTCACGGTCGAAGCTGTTCGTCTGTGGAACAAATTGCCAGTTTCTATACGGCGTGGGCCATCTTTGGAAGTTTTTAAATGTCAAGTGAAGAAGTTGTACTTGGAAGTTTAGCCAATATTATGTTTACACGTTTGTCATGTTGCTTATATTCCTTCTTTTTTTATAAAAAAAATATATTTGCATGTATATTATAATATATTATTAATCATAAAATAGTTTTAATTATTATTTTTGATATACTATTTCCTTCTAGTATTTTTATATCATAGTGCATCCCGTCCTTCACGCTTGTAACAATTCCTCTCCATCCAAAGGTTGCCTGGAAGAGATCGCTTTTAGCGATAAGGCCGCCCATTCTAACACTTCTTCTACTATTGTTCCTTCATTTTTGTTATTGTTGTTTGTGGTGAGTATTATAAATAATGTATCTATCTATCTATCCTAAGTAATTCGGTTCACCTCAATCCTATCAACACAAATGCATCAAGTTTCAAAATTGACCGCGATAATCTAACTGGGAAACTTTCTGGTCAATATCCGAAACTTTCGTGATTGCAAGACATTAGCAATTGAGAAACGCGAAATCCGTTAAAACCTATTATCTCGATAAACGACCACCTTGAAAACCACCATGAAGCGGAAAGAAAATGTAGAGCAGGGGGATTTAGATACAGTATTCTGTTAAACGGTGTAAAAGCATCATAGCTGTTGGACATGTTGTCAAACGACGCGTCGATTGGCTATGTTAGCTATGCGCTTTAGCGTACATGAATCACAGATGACTGTGGCATGAGCCCGCTCCACATTCCCGTGCGAATTCACGCCGCGAATCACGCCGAGCATTCGCGGCGCGGATCGCGGCAAGAACTGTTCATTATTCCACTCTCGCAAAAAGTTCGCGTCTGGTTCACATAATAGTTCGCGCGCTTGACAAAGATGGGCGCCGAAGTTGCTGAGTACTGATGGTGTGGAGCAATCTTTCAATATAGTATACCATAACACGGGCTCTGCATGGAAATATTCTCAAAATTACAGTTCCAGTTTTTTTAAAACAATTTATGGTCATTTTATTGTCACTTAAAACCTCGCAACATTTAAATTCACTACACTTAACCACTCGCGGCACTCGCCTTCGCGACTGAGCCTCATTCGAATGTGGATTATAGTCGCTTTCGCGCCAAGTTGGAACTTCACGGACCCTTTATCGCGGAGCAGAAAACCGACAAATTTGGGGAACAAGACGCGAAGGCAGCGCCTCGAAGAATATGTGAAACTGTTCTACCCTCATGTTTCGCGGCTTCACGCGCGATTCGCAAGGGAACGTGGAGCGGGCTTCACAGCAGCGAAAGTGAAAAAATGTTAGGTCTTGCGTGTGCTATACTTATTTTAAAGGAACACTCATGAATGCTGTTAATGCATGAATGTTGTTGAGGGACTATGGACCGTGTACCGTTCTGAATTTCCTAAGATACAGGAAATCCTAGGCAGGGGCATAGTACACATGTTGTGGACAATACGTGTACCGCGGTATGGGTCAAGATCCATGCGTACGTCTCCAATGCGCTATCTAAAACGCACCAGCTTAGGTACTGTCTAAGTTAGAACTCTGAGGCAATAGTACTGTCAGCGTGACGAAACCGCTGTTGTACAGTTAACTGTCCATTGTTCGGATCCGAGAGCCGAGACTGGTCTCGTCATAATTGCAGATCGTTAACCGGCGTTTACCCGACTGCTGAATGACGTTGGCGCTGTGACCTAGCTTTTTCAGATGGAAGCTGTAGGTGACTGGGTGACAACACTTAAACATTACAGTTAGGAGATAGGTACGGTTAGACGGCAAGAGGACAAGACATAAAGCCAGTCATTGGATATGAGTCCTTACTGGGTTTTTTACTTAACAAAAAAAGCATTCGATTGTGGCAGAGCAGCGGTCGGAGGGCGGTAGCATGACCGCTTCACAATCTAAACGGCGACAATTGGTTCAAAACCTCGGCCGCCCTGCACATATTGACATACTAGCTGCGCCCCGCGGTTTCAGCCGCGTCTTATGATGATGAAAAGTAGCCTATACGTTAATCCAGAATATAAGCTATCCTGTTACCAAATTTCATCTAAATCCGATCAGCCGTTTGAGCGTGAAGGTGTAACAAACATATAAACACACACTTCTAAAGATAAAAGATAGATGGCGCTAATCGGTTTTTATGCATTTTATGACGTTTTGTTTGGACTGTCAGTTCTAATGTAGGAGTTCTGCATTGCACATACGAAGTTTTCCGCTCGATAAGAGAGTATTAATTTTTAAAACTCTGAGCTCTGATTGACCCGTTTACGTCAGTGACTACACTTCTCTAATTTATAATATTAGTGTGATTATATTATTAGCTTTGCCCGCGTGGTTATTTCTGGACATAGAATACCAAATGAGATCAAAATTCCTTGAGCCGCCAAAAAGATTTGTAACGATTGCTCGGCTTTTTCTCATAGGATTGAGAATGAAGTAAACCAGATTTCAAGTCAAAACTTAATCTATCTAACACTGAAAACCGCATTTTAATCGCTCCAGCAGTTTTTACGTGATGCGCGAATAAACATTTAGACAGATAGACATGAATCCTAATACTAATATTATAAAGAGGTAAAGTTTGTGAGTTGGTGAGGTTGTAGGGGGTAATCTCTGGAACTACAGAACCGATTTTGAAAATTCTTGTACCAATAGAAAATCACGTTATTTGAGTGTCATAGGCTATATATTAAAGTGACAACGCGTGTGAACTTCCGGGCATCAGCTAGTACCTACATTATAATCTTGTCGTTTAGTGATAAACCTCTTGCCAATGTCCGGAAAATATCCGAGTTTCATGACTTCTTGTCTTATCTTTGACTAAACATGCAGTTTAACTGATATAGATACTACTGTGTAGATACTTCGAAAGTGTCTCATAGTTAGTTGGCAAACAACCCTATCAAGCGGCTCGTAGTCTAGACTAGCTGCAGAAGCCTAAACAAATGTTTGTCGGCTTAAGTGTTCTTTAATTATTTGGTTGTCGCAGATATCTTGCTCCGATTACCTACTTTTCAAGGAGTTTAGTTTTCCTACTTTACTTTTTAGTAGAATGCTATCAAATCAAAGTTTGCAAGATTGACGATTAGTACGCCAACACCAAGCTGCTCACAGAATAACTGGTGCCAGCCTTGAGCTGACAGAAGATATATTAAAAGGTAAATTAGGTCCAAAGAGTCCACCAATTTGGTTTGGACCTACTTTACGCTTGGTACGTCATCCTTGCTCATTACTAATAACATCCAAGATTGCCTTGCGAGAATCAATTTTAATAAGTATATCTGCAAGATATACTTATTAAAATTAAATTGTTTCCCTATAAGCCATAGATCTAGTAGAGGGGAGAAGTTAAGGCACGCTTTAATATCACACAAACAAAAACTGGACTAGATACAACTACAGGCAAACACACCCACACACCTACATGTCGGTGTACGTGAAGCATGTGCACCAACAACAAAGATAGGGAGCCATACGCAGACTAGCGCGAATGAGGGTCACTGCTAACACCTGCTACACAGCGCCACTTCGACTGTAACTAAGGCCAAAGAAGGTCAATTGTGTGCGTTGCACCTAATTTATGGCTCCATGCCCGAAGAGCCGGTACCTAATCAACACACTTTTAATTAGATCTATACTATAAGCACATCTCGTTCCTCTCATTAAAGATCGATTGGTTTTAAGGAATTAACCAAAATAATTATTATAGACTAGCTGTAACCGCGGTTTCGCACGCGTGTTCATTCCTCTATGTTAAAAGTACTCTATGTGCTATTCTAAGATCTAAAATAGAAATATACCAACATTTCATCAAAATTCCTTCAGCCATCAAATAGTTTTTTATAGATTGCACGGGTTCTACTCACCGGATAAAGATACCAAGTACTCTTTTTAAGTCAAACCCTAAGCTATACAACAGTGAAAACCGCATCGCAATTGGTCGAGTAGTTTTTACGTGATGCGCGACTAAACATACAGACAAACAAACATATAAAAAGAAAGACACGGTTATTAAAAATGTTATTCTTGTTCAGTAGCTTATTTTAACTACCCTAGACTTATTTTGTAATTATCTTTTTTGTACAGACTTTTTCGTTCTTATTGCTTTATTATAAGTATAGATAAGTACCTATAGATTTCCTCAGTTTTTCTATGATACTTCACAATAGTCCTGCTGAAATTAATACGCGCAGCGAAAAGCCGTAGAGAATAATTGGGATTCCTCCCGTCCGCGTCGTCATTTCAAAGCGAATACGAAAGAATAGTCTGTTGATGAGATATTTTTTTCTACAATTTGCGGGAGAGGTTCATAATCATTACGAAAGGAACAAAGGACAATTGTTCGTCGAAATCACCGGCTGCGAGTTTGGGCTCTTCATTTTTATCCTTTTTCCGGCGAGGCTTAGCTAAAACAATACACGGCGAGCGTCGTTTTTCAGTCAGAGACGTTTGGTGAATCGAATGAGGTTTTCTAGATCAATGGTTTTATGGATCAATGTCAAATTAAGTATGTTACTACCCACATCATCGCTCTCCATCAGGTGAGATCGTGGTCAAACGTTACCTAGTCAGTAATAATTAAAAAAAAACTAACAAAATTATTAGAAAGACAAATTAATGAAAAACTCGAAAAATGATTTTACTAGCTATGCTCGCGGCTTTGCGTGGTCATTTCTGTGGGTTAAAAGTAACCTATGTGTTAATCCAGGAGCCTACGTACCTTTAAAGTACAAAGTACCAAATTTCGTTCAGCCGTCATTTAGTTTTCTATCGATTGCTCGGCTTCTAGTCATCAGATTGAGATACAAAGTACACCAGTTTTAATTCTAAGCTTAAGAGGATTATGTACCGCGTCCTAGTCTCATACAAAAAGAAAAACCTCTTTTCTACCTCCTGTTATCGTCAGATTTCGGTTCGGTTTTTTCATTTAATTAACACATTATTTACTAGGCTTATGCGTCTTATTATTTTCAGTTTTTTTAAATCACTTTAAATTTAATAGCATCTGAACCAGACATATTTTTGCGCTGAAACTATTGACTTATTTAAAAGAATTAAAAAAAAACAAAAAATACTTGTAAGCCTAAAATACATCCTATTAGAGCAAGAAACAGAGTTTTTTTTTTTTTACAATTTATTGTGTGGAAAGGGGTTTGCCTCGGAACGTAAATTATATCAATATTTTTTAAATTTTTTTGACCACGATTTCACCTAATGGAAAGCGATGATGTGGTCGAAGGTGTAGCACGTTTGCCTAGTAGATACCTATTTACTCTTGACTTGAACACACCAGGGTTATATTTTACCGGAAACACTGACGAGGGCAGGGCATTACCAATCCTTAGAAGTTCTTATAATAAATGAAGAAGAGTAACGCTTCGTTCTAACTATGTACATGATATCATGCATAATATCATGAGCGGCAAATCTCAAAGGAATCAACAACGGAACAGTTCAGTGTTTGGTATCGAATCCTCTTAAGCTTCAAACAATGAAAACCGCATCGCAATCGGTCCAGTAGTTTTTACGTAATGCTCGAACAAACAGACAGACTGACAAAATGATTAAAAATTATATAATTTTGTTCAGTAGCTTATATTAAGTCCCCTAGACCATTTTTTATTATATTCGTTGTACAGGCTTTTTCTTACTTACTGCTTTATTATAAGTACTAGCTGTGCCCACGGCTTTGCCCGCGTGGTCATTTATCTGGGTAGAAATTCAACTATGTGTTATTCCAGGACCAAAAGTACCTATTATTACTTATTACATTATACCTACTACATTTCTTCAAAGTTCACACTTATACATGATTTGATAATTTGGTATTTTTCAGATTGAAACAATATTACTTATCTACATCTTATCTCCAACAAATACTTATTTATTCCAATCTTTAGTTTGTAAGTTGTGTAGACTATTATTCACCTATCCTGACTTTCGCAGAACATTCTACAGTCAACGCGTCCGCGTCGGTCGCGCGTCGCATCTTTTATTGCTTTCTTTACGATCCTTATATTTTTCGCTAGTAATAAACCAGAAGTGGTAAGTACATAGAGGTGCTCGAACAAAGGAAACAAACGCAATAAAAAGGAAATCATCGCCATGAGAAATACAAAGAAGAAACACCCAAATTGCCGAAGACAGGCGAGGGGAGCAGTAACGAATACATGGCATTAACAGACATCAAAAGATGTAGGCTTTGCTACATATTTGGATTGCTTATTACTTCTCTGTGGAATAACCGAGATGTCTCTGTAAATTGTGCTTCATTGAAATCCAATTTCTTATCTCCACATCTTTTACATGGTTAACGACATTGTCGATAAAACAGAGCAAAGTGGCCGGGCGTGTGTTGTAAAAATATATTTTGCTGTAGGTAATGAAGCGCCAGCGAAGCGAGGGTGCTTGTTATTAAGAGCGACGCCGTTGGTTTCTCTGCTACTAATGGTAAAATAATACACGGAACACCTTTGACCTTATTCCAAAGCGTTTAGGACGAAAACGGCGCATAATTTTTGAAGAAAGTGGATGTAGGCTACCTATCAGAGCGAATTAAATAATTGTAATGCAAAAATCACGTTACACTTTCCTCGATGCTTAGCAAATGTTTGAACAGCAAAATGCACTTAGTGCATGCAACGTACGGCTTTGTTCAGACCGTGATATCTGGTAGAAATATTTAATAAGTACAACGTTGACTCACGATTTCAAAGGAAAAACAATGAGTGCATTCACACTTTTAATTCGCAGACTGGCTAATATTATTGTTTACACGCTTATCTTTGAAAACATTCACATGTCGCAAATTTAAATCCAATAAATTGCAGATAGCAGAAAGACGCTATGCAAAGCTAAAAGAACCGGATATTTGCTCCCAAACCGCGTCGACAGTGAGCCGGTAGAAAGGCCTCCATTGCATAAAGAGAAAAACTCCGCGGGAAATGGCATGAATATGGCAATTTATGTCGGCATAATCTGCAGTTTGACTTCGACCCGCAAAATGTGCCCCACTGGCTTACTGTATAAAGGACAGGACCTCCGCATTTGGGTGTTTTAAGCTGCGTTTTACTTTCCGACCTTTGTTGTCTGACCTACTTTTAAAAAGATATTGAAAATGTATACGACCTTCTTGATAAACAGCCGTTTGTCGAAGCAAGTCAAGCGAGAAGTCTAGGCAACAAGCGATTAGCTCGTTGGTGAATTTTATTTTGAGGTTTTTGAGCAGGTGTCAGTAAGGAACTTTTATCTTGGGAATTTATGAGTGAAAGTCGAACAGGTGAGGATATTTTATGAATAGATTCGTGCCGAGCTTGGTCGTGTTGACGACATTCTGCGGAGGTAGTTGCGTAGCGTGGGTGTCAGTATTGCTCATTGGAGCGTTCACACGGAAGAGCTGTCGGTGTCACTTTTATTATTGTTCCACGTTTGTTCCAGGGGTTTATTGTTAGTGACGGTTTCTGAACATTACTGGAAGTAACAATGAAGCGTTTTTTAAGGCACATAATATACCGCAATTTGTCGTAGAATAATAGTTAGAGCGAGTCATATGTTACGGAGCCCCCAGGACAAGTGTAGCAAAATCCTGACAGAATAGCACCCTAGAATTGGTAAACGAAATAGAGGTCGACAACGTAAAAGAAGGGAGGACGAGCTTAAACTCACAGCAGGTCCAAACTGGAAAAGAGTTGCAAAGGACAGAAAGCAATGGGAATCGTTAGATGCCAAGAGGCACACTGAACTCCGAGACATACTATAACTCAGCGAAAGAAAATAACAACAATATAATTAGCACAAGAGAGTAGTTTCCAGATTAAAGGGCTATTGATTTATTGATTGATTGAATAGTTAGATATTGGTCGTTATTCTTGACTTGAACGCAAATTGTTTTAATCTTACAAAATAATTAGTATAATTTCTATTCTTACAAGGAAGGAAGAGAAGCCTGGAGGCATTTAATTTTTTATTTGTCCTAGTTACAAACATATATCTAGATACCTATTTACCCAACTGCGCGGAGCTTTTATCAGCTTATGTATGTTTGTTCCTTTTTCGCACTATATAGACCAAACGGGTGGACATATTTTGATAATTCTTACGTCAATTGATTTGTCTTAATCTTGTATCTTAATGGGTATCATTGAATAGGATACCTATTTGAAAATCATCTTTAGATTTCTCTTATCATTTTTTCGAATGACCATTTAGGATCTATAAAGATTTAAAGTTGGTTAGCAACCATTATCACTGTAATTTTTTGCCTCTTTGTAATTTTGTTTGCAGTTGGGTTTTCTAACACTAGCAGATTATGTCTTGTTTACAGCCTTAAGTAACTGTTATTCAACTTTACTGGTTAACTCCTCCATCAGGTACCTAAGATGTATACGTTTGTATGTGTATGTTTGTATGTACTAAACTTATTGTAATGCTGTTTTCACAGTTGCACAGCTTGAAGTACAACTTACAGGACGATATAATACGTTCCAAATATGTTTATTAAAAAATAGATGTTATATTATGAGATGGAGATATGTTCTCGATTAGAAAGCAGGCGTTAATGCTAAAATCATAAGAAGGAAGAAGCTGAGATATAGAATTTTAATCACTGAGTTTAATTTGTATGTAAAGGCAACTGAAGATAAATATGTAAAAAATAGTAAACTGATTACAATTCTGTTTTCACCAAAGTCTAACTTAAAAGATGGTACACCTATAAATTGCACATATATTTTACTAGCTTTTGCCCGCGACTTCATCCACGCGGACCGCAGTAATTTATCGGGATAAAAAATATCATCCTGTCTTAGCTCCTTACCCAGGGTTCAAACTATCTCCATACCGAATGTCATTAAGATAAGTTCAGCCGTTTAATTGTGAAATGGTAAAAAAGAGAGTTACTTTCGCTTTTATAATTTAGTATGAGGTACGGATTAAGTAAGAGAATTAAAAGAAACCAAGTAAACTTAACCGCAAATGAAGTCGCAGGCATCGGTTAGTCTATACTTATAACAAAATATATAAATAAATAAATATAAATATATTCGGGACAATTAGACACCAATTACCTAGCCCCAAACTAGGATACCCTGTACTATGGATACTAGATAACGGATAAACATACATAGATACGAATATTATAACATCCATGACTCGGAAACAAACATATTTCTGCTCATCACACAAATGATTGGACCTTGCAGGACTCGAACCCGCAACCGTTTGATTACATACCTAGGATGACTAGCCACGAGACCAACCGGTCGTTAAAGTAGTAAGTAAGTCTGTACAAAAAAGATAATTAAAAAAAAAGTACTTAAAATAAGCTACTGACCAAGATTTTTATTTGTGTCTGTCTGCCTGTTTGTTTGCGCAATGTTACGTAAAAACTGCACCGAGTCCAATGCGGTTTTCATGGTTAGATAGCTTAGGATTTAGCAACTGACGTGCTTGGTATCTCAATCTGATGAGTAGATGTCGAGCAATTGATAAAAAAGACTAAGTTCAAAAACTAAAATCCTACTATGGTTGGGTAAAAAATTGCCTATGACACTCACAATGAAGATGAATTCAATTGAAACCTTGGTTGTCAAAATCAGACCACATTTTTAGTTTGAATTCATAACCCATCCTTTGCTTTGCCTTAGTCGGGTAGTAAAAAATAGTCTATGACACTATAAATAAAGAGAAATCAATTGACACCTCGCTTGTCAAAATCGGACAATAAGGGTGATGATATGGTGGAAAATCAACATACATACATAGACTGTTAAACTCATTACCCTTCCCTTGCATCGCCATAGTTGGATATTTTTTTTGATGATATTGGTACTTTTGGTTCTGGAATAACACAATGGAGCCCTATATCCCAGAAATGTTACCATATAGGCAAGGCCACAGGCACTGAAAGTTCCTAAATAAAACTACCTACTACTTTGTCTACACTTCGATTTTTACCTTCCAGTGAGCATTGGTCTTTATAAGGTGAACCTTATATTTGCTTAGGTATATTATTTTGGTTACCACCCCTCCTACACTAATTATGATAGTAAGCCAAATATCCATAATTTATCCTATAATTAAGCTTATTGTAATACATACCTACTATATCAAAATATTTTAGTTTTGTTCGTCACATCACATTATTATTTATTTGTCAAGATGATGATGGGTGTATTATTTTCTTAGAACAGAATGGGTATTTAATTACCTATTCCAGAATTGACATTACTCATCAATATCACACATTAAATAACATGTTATAAAGAAGTCAATCATGCATGATGAAAATAAATTCTTTTTGAATTGGTATCTTTGAGAATTTGTTGCAACTCAAACTACATATATTTAGTTGAAATTTAAATATGTTTATTTTGTTAGGTAAGTATCTACAAACAAATTAAATGTAGTAGGTATTGTCATAAGCCTTATATAGTTATGTACAACATTTGTTTTCAACTCAAGACTTGGGGGATTGTACTTACCAGAAAGTTAAGTTGTTTTTATATTTCTTTGAACATGATCATTTATTTCTATATATTTTTTCCTGCAATACAGGTATGCAGATGAAACTGCAGTTTAGTTAGAGAGCACTTTTATAAAGTTTTGTTTACTGTACCTACAGACTACATCACTTATACCTAAAAGTCTATAGCAATAAATTACAACAATGCAATATCAACAACATTGTCATTACAGACATAGTGAACCCTATGTAGACTAGTGTTTTGGGTAGCTTTCATTTGTAGCCACTGGCCATAGCCTTACGCCTCGACACTCGAGAGAAAGGAGCGGTCATACAAAAAAAAAATGACCTTTGCGGCCAAACTTTAGCCAACGTTGGCACGACATTCCATGATTTTTACCTTATCTCCTGGTATGTTTTTCGCCGACATGATGGGTCACCTGCCTGTCCCGGGGTTCGACGTCGTCTTGCTGACGATGTATCCAAAGAAAGGATCTCACTGTTGTCGTGAGAGCCCACCATAAAACACATACACTAAACCAATAACTCGACCATTATCACTGATCGCGAGATGCATTAGAGCCACATAAACAATAATCGACCCATCGTTTCGAGTCGTAATCAACACGGTTTCCCATTGAGATTCATCGGCACAGATAATTTTTCACAACACCATACACAAACACAGCGACTGACAGAAGCTAACTCGATCGAGTTTAGCTTGCTTGACGGAAAATGGCGAGGGGTGGACGGGACGCCCCTCTCTCCGCTCATTCCCCGCGCATGCCCACGCATACCATTGGTTGGTGACGTTAGTTGTTTTGTGATGTGACAGTAGCAGTTCGGGAAAGCTTGGCAGATGGCATCACGTTAGAGCAACAAACAAATGTCAGAAACATTTGAAAAGATGCTGACAGATGGCGTTGTCCCTCAATGTATAGAACATAATAATAATAATAATATTCCCGTGGCATAATCATTTATTGATTATAAAAAAAATGTACTATAACTTCTATTAAAACTTTTAGTTTACATAATTTATATAGTAAGTAGTCATGTTTTTTTTGCGTAATTGTTCTTTAGAGTGCTGAATATTAGGTATATTGGTATGGATAATAGGTACCTCCTAACATTGAGGTAATAATAACTTAAACATCAATGCCTCAGGTAGGAACATGGAAGTAATAATGTATTTTTGTATTATTGTAGTACGTAGAGAGAGTATCTCTACGTTGTAGCACAGAATACCTAATGTACTTAAATTACTTCAATGGCTCGGAGTAATATGCAGTTGTCTACGGATTAGATGGATGGCCGTATTACAGAACTTGGTATCAATCAAATTGTCACTTTTTTTCATAGCAATTTCGACTCTATTGCAAGGCATTAGAGCGATATTGACAATCCGATTGAAACCAAGTTCTGTGGTCGGTGGCCCAACTACAGAACTTGGTTACAATCGGAATATCACTTTTTTCATAGCAATTTCGACTCTATCGCAAGGCATTAGTGGTTGCGATATTGAGAATTCGATTGAAGCCAAGTTATGTGGTCGGGCCGCTGGGCACTGCTAGTCATGTCTTGCGCGCACTGCCTTTGCGGTGGAACGCGACGCGGTGCGTTTATTCTACCATTTAATTCATATTGTAAAATATATGCGTTTATTTCACCGCAATGCGAGCACTTCTATGACACTCCGTGCTTCACAGAATATGCGTTATAAAAACGCAAGGTAGTACGCGCTAGCCCCTAGTATCCAAGGAGCACAGACCAAGAAGTATACAAATACTACGTAAGACTAGTATCAACCCTATAGACATTTCTTACTGACGTTGGTATCAAGAAAAAAAATAAAGAAACACGTAGTATTTATATACCTACTCTTTAAAAGAAACAAAAACATTTGAAGAGGTCCTGAGGAGATGCTGAAATGGGGCGCTGTCACTTAATGTATAGAATTTTATAAAAATATGTGATAATGCCCGGCATGCGCCCGCCGGTGCACTTGAACAATTTTATATTTCATAGCTTTCTTTTTGTCAGAAACTTTCACGCAAGTGCAACAAACATTGTACAAACTCAAATGCACGATGCAATACGAACGCATAGAATAAATCTGTTTTTTTTTATATTATCTATGCGACACGCACTTGGCCGTTTGGCGTGATACTTAGTTTTCTACGCCATCTATTGTCAAACGTAAAAAATATTAAACAATATTTGCTGTTTTCCCTTGGTTTTCCCATTCACTTTACTAATTCATACATTGCTGTTAAAATATAGAATAAAAAGAAGATAGTATTTTTTTAAATTATTTATCGTAAAGTACTTAGGTAGTAATTTATCTTGTGTAACCACAGAATAATAGCCACAATAATACACAGATTAGAGATATGTAGCTAGCTACAATAATAGCACAAGTGCGTAGACGCGATTATATACCAACATAATCTTTGTATAACTTAACTTGTTTTTTTTTATTACCCTGCATTCGAGTTGAAGTAGTGGCGTTTTGGGCAGTTACGAGTGGCATTTTTGTCACATAGGATCCTACCGAAACCGAACGAAAAACTACCCTATTCTGTACGCATAAAGTTGCTTTTCTGATGTCAAATTTAACATCATATTCAAGACGAACGGTGATCGAAATATATTTAGCGTTTTTAACTGTTATTTTTATCAATTCGCTTTTACACGAACGGCCCAATAGTCAACACTTTGTGGCTTTGTGGGTTTTGCCTGTGGTTGAGCTTTGTATGGTAATTAGTACCTAGGTACCTACTCTTTGGGTTGAGAATGTTGGTAGAACTTCCGCTTAGTGATGTCCTAAAAAATACGTAGTTCGATTTATTCACTCTATTATTAATATATTAGAAAGAACCTGTGTACAGTAGTCGCAGCCAATCTACATGTTTGTGAAGTTAGAGCCTAACGTGAAGGATTCCGCAGTTAGCTACTGCTTTGTGTTTTTTTTTAGGAATGACTAATGCTGTTGGCCTTATTGGCCTCTACAGCTTGAACCGGGCGGTGGGGCGGGCGCTTACAAGCACTCCGCCGCAATGCGTGACGCAGAAGGCGCACGCCAAAGTTAAAATTTAGACGACCCGCACGAGGGTACCCAGGGGGTACGGCCCTCGGCTTGGACGGCCGTCTGATTACGGGGGTAACGAACTAAACACCCCTGGATCGCTACCGTTAAGTAGTGATCGAGGGGGCCCTGAACAATGGCTAGGTGCCCTTTCATTGATTATTATAACTGACCGCCGATTCGTAATACACCTTCGAGAAGAATCGGCAAGAAACTCGAAAGCGAATAATATCTGACTATGTGTTATGGGACCTTCGACCTCGCCGGCGAGGTCGGTGTCTGTGTCTAAGTGTGTTGATACCCCCTGGCGGGTTGCCAGAGGTGGTCGAATTGGACGAGGCCATCGCTGCCAGTACTTTGACTGCGATGGCGTCGTCCGGAAGGTACTGCTATGGGGATAAAACAGCATAAAGTAAGAGCGTGAGACAGAGTATGCGAAAAACATAAGCGAGTGAGCGAGGCAGTTACACAATGCAGTCTTCACCTTCAACATTGGGATTACGCCTGAAAAATAGCAGTTTGCGTAGTGACTAGCAGACATTTTCTGAGATACATACTTCCGCTGCGACTACTGTACATGAAATGTTATTCATTTAAGTTTTAACGCCAGCAGTGCGATTAATGTTGATCATGATAATGTTGATCATGACGGTTTCAAGCCTTCAAATTCAATAATGCTTTGCGATAGAGTCGATTTTGCTAGGAAAAAGTGACAATCCGATTGTAGCCAAGTTCTGTAATTTGGCCACTGGTTAGCTAAAACATAAGCTAAAAAAAAGCAAGCCTGGCGGTATTCTACAGATTGCACTATGGAGAGTGTGCACAAGAACTGCACAACTTGATTCCCCCATCACCTTTCCATCACCGTACGACTAGACGATCAGCAAAGCGCCACCCTTTCATGGTTGAAATACCTCGCACAAGAATGAAGCGTTACGCTTCTTCATTTATTATAAGAACTGCAAAGGAGTGGAATGCCCTGCCTTCGTCAGTGTTTCCGAGTGTGTTCAAGTCAAGAGTGAGTGCTTTCCATCAGGTGAGATCGTGGTCAAACGATTGCCTAGTCCGAAATAAAAAATAAAAAAAAAAACTTCAAGTAAAATTTGGATCACAGTTGGGACTCGATTATGCCATGTGCCTCGCAGAGGCACGGATGATGCGGGTTCGAGTCCCGTTGTCCCGCACGTCCCTGTGAGCCACGTTTTTCCTTTAAAAAAATATTAGAGATGTGTCACGAGGTTCATGAGATTAAAATTACTCTAATAATAACACTTCATGCGTTTCAGACGTTTAATATTTCTCACCCACAAAAAAAAACAAGTTATTTTATGTTGCATTTGCTAGAAAAACATATATTTATGATATACCATGATAGTTCTGTAAATATTGCGAGCAGATTTTTGATTTTAGGATGTTGTTGTCAATCTTTAGCTAAAACTAATAAGACATCAATTAATTCTGCCCCGATTACAATGTAACATTTGAGATAATATTGTACACCGATAAAAAACGTAATATTCACTGCATTGTCTAAAGTGAAGTGATGCGAAGCGAATGGAAGCTCCTGCTTGAATTGAGAATTTCAGTTTGAAATCTTCCCCTCCGATATCTCAACAACCCCCTGCCTGAATGAGGTTTTAAAGACTGTTATGTTAAGTTAGTGTGAATATCTATTTACCAATTTTCATTAAGATCGGATCTACAATTTATTACATTCAAAGCAAAGTTTGAGCTTGCTTCACTTGGTCATTATAATAATGTAAAAAATGAAACGAATACTGAATCGATATGAAAGAACATCGAGAATCGAGATTGAAGCGTCATTCTGCCTGTACATCACTGATAAATTGACTTCCGTTCGGCACATTTCGCAAAATGGCGGATGGAGGTGTGGATATAGATTTGTACGCCGATGATATTGAATCTGATTTTAATCGCCAGGTACGCAAAATTGTGGATAAATATACCAATTTATAAAATCTTGTGATGGTAAAAGTTTCCCGGTTGGACAGAGTGTTTTGGTGATAGTTTGGGAATTGTGATATGATATGGGCGTTTGCGGCGTTTTTCAGGACGAGTTCGGCGGTGAGAACGTGGATTTGTATGACGACGTGATCGCCGCGCCTGCATCGAAACCAGAAGACGGTGACGGCCCTCCGAATTCGGTGTCTTCGCAGCACGCACCTGAGGAGACCAACGGCAACGTTCCCTACCACAACAACGGCCCAAGCCATGGACATCATGGCCGCCGCTTCCAACTTTACATCGGCAACCTGACCTGGGTTCGTACACGATTTTGTTATATTTAGTTTGTAATGTAAATATAGGATGTTTATGTTTTGATCTCTATTTTTGCCATAGAGCGGTGAAGAAAGAGATCTTGAAAGTCTGTCACCGAAAAGCGTTCAACATTACGACGCGATTTTGCCAACAATCGATTTCTATTCTTAGATTTTTGACTGAGGCTCCACATTGTGTTGTTTGTATGTAGAACAGTTAGCAGGTATTATTACTGAAATTGGTCACTGGAATGATTATAAGTTTGGTGGCTGATTATGCCGAAGTTCCACTGTGTATGATAGCTTGAGCTTTTTACATAGGATGTAAACTAGTTATGCCCTATGGTAATAAGTAGTGGGATTTGTCTACTACTCAGGATTTATATTATAAATGTCATAATCTGTATTTCATCAGTTCAATTTTACTGCATTCACAGTTGTGGTCTTCAGCTTGATTCAATTTAATGCTCTGTAACAAAAGTTTTAAGAGCTATTTAATCGTATTTAAATAAATTAAAAAAAATTAGTAAGTAATTTTTTTTAATGTGAGAACAGAAAAGATAATATTCCAGTAATTTATAACCAGCTTGGGTGACAGACTTAAATATTGAATAAGCAAATGAAACAATGCTGTATTTATAATTTTATACATATTTTAAGGAATTTGATATTGTCCTAGCTGTGCCCTGTGACTTTGCCCGCATTCAAATTGACACCTCTCTTTACCCACTTGGGGATGGAATTTCAAAAAACCCTCATTAATGCTCATAGTACCTAAAAATTACTACTAATTATGTCTCTATCGCCTCTTGTTTAGGCTATGGTTTGTCAGTCAGTCAATCAGAGACATTGGTTTTATTCTTTACATTAGATTACAATCTGAATGAAGAAGGAATGGAGGTAAGGGTAGAAACTTAAAAGGATGTATTTGCTTGCTCAACGTTGGTTGCTATAGCGCCAAACCAGTTATTAAAACTAAAACTTCAAGCAAGCGCCTTATAGTTTATAGTACAAGAAAACCTGTAATTTCCGTTACTTGATGATCAGGATAAATACAAAATTTTAATTTTGACTATATATATGTGACTGGTGGTTTGTTTGGAACTGATACATTGTGATTTACTTTTTTTATATTTGCACTTCTAACACCTGACATTGGACAAAAATAGTTTTGTAATTTAAAAACAACACCCAATTGATCTAATAGTGTCACTAAAAAAATTGAGACCCCCATTTATACATTGTTTAGTGACAAGTGCTTAATTTTGTGTACCGGCAGGGGTGAGTGCGAGTGGATAACTAGTTATCATTAACTCTTGACAGTATCTACTTGACACTTCTCTCTTGCACTAGCACTTATCAAAGTGTAAATGGGGCATAACATTATTTTGGACCCCCGTATCCTCAACCTCTGAGCAATATACTCTTATGCCATGTGGGGGCAGTAAGGTCTACACTGTGATCCCTCATCTATCTATTGTCCAAAAAGACTGATTTTGCTCTTAAACACACATACATTTTGTATTATTTTAGCTTACATTTCATGAAAATATGATCAATAATATTGTTGATCATATTAAACAAACATACATGTATAAACACGGTATACATACATATAAATGCTGATTTTTTGATGATCATGCAAAAGTTGATTCAGATATCTCTTTGTAATCAGTCAGGGTGAGCGATGGTAGCCAAGTAGTATAGTACTCGTTAGAATCCAACGATACCGGATTAGGTTCTCTGCCCTGCACCATTACTTTCCTAAGTTATGTGCAGTTTTCCATCGCTCTGTGCTCTGGAGAGACAGTTAAGCTGTTGATAAGCCATGTCAGAGGGCGACTTGACAAACTGACACCGGAGGCCAGCAAGCACTGCCTTATATGACAAACTAGTGTTGGTCAGTTAACTTAAGTAAGTTGGTAAGTTAAGGCCTTGTTTCATTTGATTATTCAATTAAATGCCTTGTTACATCAACTAAGTAATCCAGCTGGATGGTAACTACACAAACTGAATAGACTTGCCAACTGATCAACAGATTTTCATATATTTTTTGTTATTAATGTCTTCTCAGGCTGAGTTTTATTTCAGTTGGTTACTGGGCTGGTGTAAATATGGCATTAATTTTATAGTAAAAACATAAAAGTAAGTATACAAAATGTAGTAATTGTGCTGCTTTGGACATTATAAAAATTAGTTCTATGGCAAAGCTTCGAAAAATTGTACAATGTTATTTTATGTCTAAAATTATGTCATGTATAAATAAAGTTATTGTTATGAAAAAGCTTTGAAACCTTTAGAAAACACTTGTGAGTTTAATTAGTTTCTGAAGTAAATAAACTGTTTATTGCAAGGACACTTTGTAAGCTGTTTTTTTTCTTGTTTTTATTCTCTGCCCGTCAGAAATACCTATTTCAGTGCAGTTTGTCATTAGGCTTTGCCATAAAATCATTACAGTAGCACAATTACTATTTTATACCAAATTGCGATCTTGTATGGAGGTAAGATTCTGATTTACATGCATTTTAAAAATTATCCATACAATGATTTGTGTTGAAAATGTTTTGGGGTTGTTGGTTTAGGAAAGCCATTAATAAGCCAGTCAACAGGTATTTTTGACTTACAAAAGGTGGAGTGTAAATGTTTTTATTTGTTTTGCTTAGGTATGAGGTCTTTAAGAAAAATTCAAATTTTCTATCAAGGCTCCGATCCATTAGCCGCCATCTTGAATTAAATGTGTATTTTTTAAATAATCTTCATCAGTTGACTTCATGACAAATTGTCTATGAGAACTGAGAAGCATAAAGAAGACAAAATATCTAACCTTTTTTTTACTTATTTACTCTGTATGTCTTTGTACATACCTTGGGTATATAAAATGGTCAGTTAAGAACTTCAACTTGAATTTCAAATTTCCGTTGTATTTTGTGTTATTTTTTTGCCACTTGTATCTCTGTACATATAAGACTTACAGAATAATGCATACAAAAAATGTTACAAGTTTTGTCTTGTTTACAATTCTCATAGACACTTTTGTCATAAAGTCAACTGTTGACGAATCATTAGACAAAAACAAATAATGCCACATTTTCAAGATGGCAGCTAATGCTAATCCCTCGAGGTCGAAAATTTAGATTTTTCATGAAGGTCTCGTACTTAAGCAACACAAATCAAAAACTTTTCTGCTCCACCTTTTGTAGGGCGAAATGCTAATATTTTCCCCCACTGACTGGCCTATAAGCCAAACCTATCTCAAAATTTTTGCAATATAGAAAACCAGATTGTGAGCAAAAACATAGAAAATCTGTTTCTTTAATAGAAAACCCAAATATTTATGTAGTTAATATTAACAACTATTATTTATTAATCATCTATGTTTTTGCTTCAATATTTATAATATTCACAGTTGTATTACTAAATCATATCATTATGATTTATAATATTCACAGTTGTATTACTAAATCATATCATTATGATTTATAATATTCACAGTTGTATTACTAAATCATATCATTATGATTTATAATATTCACAGTTGTATTACTAAATCATATCATTATGATTTATAATATTCACAGTTGTATTACTAAATCATATCATTATGATTACTAAATTCTCCTGGAAAATATAAATTCTTCTAGTTACATAGTGTCAATACTTGCTCAATTTTTTCAAAACTGTTTTTTCTTTCGCCCAACATTGCTGATTGGTCAGCACAATAAAAGTGTCATTATTTTATTATAATACCTTTTATGTATGATAAAATTAATTCAACGCCAAAAGTTTTTTTTTTTACTCTCTTAAGAATGGAAACAAAACTGTTGTCTCCATTGTTTGTTATTTTATATGGTTAACTTGTTGGCTACAAGGGTTATTTACAGATACACACAACAAAGTATGTGTTTGGCCGAGAACAATAAGTATGGGAGACCAGGGCAAAACCGTATAGCTAAGGGTATTTGGATGTAGATAATTGATTTCAAAACACATGTATAAAATCAATGTTTGTAATTAGTTAGTTTCATTAGGGACAAAATCACATCAACTTTATTCTAAAATACATAATATTATTACTGAGTACAATATTGCCCCGGAAACTAACGTGAACCAATGCATCCCCTACACTCGACATTATCCAACTCCTCCGAGTCATAGTCAGAGCAAATACACACACTTTAACATAGATACCTGGAGACTTACCTGCAGTACACTTAAACTTTATTATTGTGGCTCGAGCTTTAACAAAAATAAGATTGAGATGGCCGAAAAACAATAAAATTAAATATTTTAATAACGCGCGTTCTTGCAGCGTCAAGTGTTTGTGGGTATACAGCTCCTAATGGAGGACGCCATTAAAGACCGTTCGCACGGGCAATTTTGAATTATTGGAATGAACAGACATCCTATACAATTCTACCTCGGTATACAGCTTTGTACAGGTCACCCCTACTTGGCTACGGTTCTACCTCGGTATACAGCTTTGTACAGGTCACCCCTACTTGGCTCAATAAGTAATTTGGTGTAGTTTTGTGTGTAACATGTATGCTATTTGTTAAATTTACCATCTAACAAGCTGTTATGAAGAAACGAAACAGTCCTGTTTCCATGGAAAATTCTTAGTTCGTATTTGTCCATGTTTTTGTTCTGCTGTATGTGGAATTTGTTTAGTACACTTGCTTTTAATTTTTTTTCATTTATTTTTCTTGAATAATCATATATTTGTTGAGTATTTTACAAAGAGATATTTGCATGGTTTTTAAAGATCCATGGTTTGTACAATGTAGAAAATGGTAGCAAGATGTATATGTATATATATATGTAGATGTAATCATTATGATAATTTGATAATAGATATGGTTATATATTATATGCTTAGTACCCCATTTACGCCAGTAAGTCGAGACATAAAAGGCCTTTGCCTTGCAAAAGGCGGTGTAGTAACGATTTTCACTTAAGTTGTTTATCCAAGAATGAAAAATCCAAGTTTTCGACCTTGGGGATGGAGGGAGCCGCCATCTTGGATTAAAGGTGTGAAAAATTGGTTTAATCAAAATAATTCACCAATGGTTAATTTTACGTCAAAAATGTCAAAGGCAAAGTTAAAAACGGTAAAATTATTTTCTTATTTGTATAACACTTGTTTTTGCAAGTCCGATAACTAATTTGTTATAGCTTTGAAATTATTTTACCAAAAAAAACCCTTTACTAGGTATTTGTTTGTTTGTAAACCAATTTTTCACACCTACAAGATGAGACCTAATACAAGATCGAGGCTCAACTCAACCCCCCTCAAGGTCGAAAACTTGTATTTTTCATCAAAGTCTAGACCTAAAAACAACATATGTGAAAATCATTACTACCTCAATCATTATACCTTTTGCAAGGCAAATTTGTCTACTTACTGGACAGATTTCACAAATAAAAATAATACCTTATATTAAAAGGCTCCTCGCCTTATAGAATCTTGTATGAAAATACTGGACTAAGAATGAAAATGTTGTTTAAATTGAACTAAAGGTTACATCTAAGGCAGGTGATATTAGCTTAGGTCCTCCAAAAGTTATTGTACCTACTGATTTATTACATGTTCCAATGTTTGAAATGATGCTGATGTTGAAATTATTCAATATAATAGTTTAATATAACTTGTAGATAAATAATGGCAAAGTTTAGTTTTCAGTGTAGTCTTTTTTGTTTATATTCAACAAAAGGTAAGTTATTGTACAAACCAGAATCTACACATGTAAATATCTCTTTAACAGAAGTTATGTTCGTATTATTATCACCCTTAAATAATAATTCAAATATTTTATATTATTTGTTTGGAACAAAAGTGTTGTGTGCTAGCGGATGTATGAATGTTGATGAATATTAATTGCTAGGCAAATGTATATAGTTTATTATATTACACTACTATTAAGTATTGTCCCTCAATGTAGTGAGTGACCTATTAACCTCACTTTTAATACAGATTTATTTAATTTACATTAAAACTCGGTGTCTGTAGCACTTTTTAGATGTTTTGTATCAGGTTTTAGATGATCCCAATGATTGATCCCGATGACCTATTGTAGTCTACCCTAACTAAATACTTAGCCATATCTTGGTTGAGTACAAGCTATCTTGGCCTCACTGTCTAATCTAGTAAGCCACTTAATAAACCAATTAATGTTTCTGCCGAACCAATGTTATATTCTGGGTTAAGTTAGTGGTTATTGTAAATTGGGCATGGTGTTGACCGAACAATCTACAAATTATTGTGATCTTGACCAAGAAAAGCTTTTGTTGTTACCATAATAGGAATAAACACAGATAATGGTAGCAATTCGGTCATACACTAAACTATACTTAATTTCTTCAAATGTAATTTAAACATTGTTGCCTTCGTAACAAGGTATTTTTGCCCCTGGCATCTATCCCTCACTCACTTTTACCTGTCAGCGTAAAATCAACTTTGTTTCCACACGGCGAGAATCCCGATTTGTCCAAACACTGTCTCAGAACGTGTCCGAGTTTATCCAAACGCTGTTACACAGCGTGTTAAAAACCGCGTTTAATTACGTTATTTTAAGCGGTGCGGCTTAAATTGACGTGAGTTTAGAATAGATGCCAAGGGCAAAAATACCTTGTTATGAAGTCGATAAGGTTCATTACATTTGAAGAAATTAAATTTAGCTTAGTGTATGTCCGAATCTATACCAATGTCTTTCAAAGTATATAAATCTTTTTACATTCATTTCTAATTGTAGAAAATTCCCTATAACTGTGCGATTATCCCGTATTGGCGTTGTTAGTTAATTATAAAAATTCTGCCTTCAAAACAATTTTAGATTAAATAGATTAAATTCCCAAAATGAAAGTGAATAAGTACCTAGTTTTTTTTATATATAGCGCAAGGTGAACTTTAATAGCTTGTTTGAAAATGCTTGTCACAAAATCAGAATATTGATTTAATATTCTGGTTTTTCTGTATTGTGTATGATAACTAATGTTTTGTTTTATCAGGTTTGCAGAGGTAAGAGGTTTTAGCTTGTTTCTAATGTAGTGATATATTTATTTTACTTTGTTTTAAACAATTATATTTTGATGGTGTCTTTATTATTGAAAATGGCGATTCGGCTCTTTGGCCTATATTTTTCATGTCTGTTGTTGATTTATTCCTATTTTTTTTTGTTGAACATGTATTAATTTAAATACTTCATTTATGTGTACACTATATTTTATGAAATGTCTAATCGAGACTACGGCATACGAATGTTTCGGGTTCTTGTTGTATGTTAGAAAATTGCGGATATACCTACTTTACTCAATTTTGTACGAGACGGTTAATTCTAATTTTGTAAAAATACAATCTACTTCGTCTTGACTTATACATAGAAAACTTCGTCTGACTTATACATAGTAAAATTTCGTTAGTAAAACATGTATTATATACTCTTAATGCAGTGACCACAATTAGGGTTTGTATCTCATAGAAATGTTCAATATAATTTAATGTTCATTGCAGTTGGCTTACGCTACGCGGCTTAGTCAGCAAATGTATTTTATTGTTAAAAGGCAGTCATATATTTGAACGTCCCATTAATAAATAGATAACCTATCTTGTAAAATTACGTACGGATTTGTGAACTTATTATCTAATATCAAGATCATTATTTAAGTATCAAAACTGTTCTTGCAAAATATAATAACACAATTGTAATTAAAAGTCGTGTCAAGATATTTTTGGCCTTCTCAGATGTTTGGAAGGTCTCAATTCCCACTCTGTAACGTTTCAGCAGTCTGTGCACTGCCTAATTTAAACTCTATAGTGATATTATGGTTATTTAAATCTGTGATAAAAACTAAAAAGATGATAATAAAATTGTGGTGACAAAGAAAACTCTTTTCTTTTATCCCAACGTCTCCTGTTGCGGAGGTCGGCAAATCTGAAAGTTATTACGATAAAAGATTTTGTTTTGCAGAATAAATGCAGAAATTTTATTTGAAAATGAGTAGTGTAGTTACTGTTTGTTTGTGGTCGGATCTCCTGAATATAAAACTAATTTAACGTTAATTTTTGTTTAACACTTGACACGTTAGGTTTCGTGTTAGGTCTGCGCCGTATTTTTGTGACGACTTTTTGTGCCAAGAGGTATGTAACAGCATGCATATATCACGGAAATGAGAACAGTCTCTTTCGTTGGCGTACTGTTGGTTTAGTTTTGCATAATACTTTTTTTCAGTGGGCTACGGATCAAGATATCGCCAATGCGATCGCAGATGTTGGCGTTACGGACTTCCAAGATGTTAAGTTCTTCGAGAATAGGGCAAATGGACAATCCAAGGGGTTCTGCGTCATATCTCTGGGTTCGGACCAGTCCATGAGAATGGTGATGGACCGTCTATCCAAGAAAGAGATCCACGGCCAGCACCCTGTGGTCACTTTGCCCACTAAACAGGTAAATAATAAACGGTATCTATGTAAACTAATAAAAAAATCGAGAGAATGAAATAGAAAATGGGTATGATGAGCCTGATCAAGACTGGTTGTGCTAAGTAAAATACGTGCGGCGGATCTTGTCCGCCCTGGAGTAGCAGTACTATTATTTATTCTGTGCCTGGAGGTGTTGCTGTTGAAGTGGCAATTAGGGTTAGCAGATTTAAAAAAAAACAGTTCAATACATGAAAAATGCCTCTCGCCGCTACTTTGACGCGGTACCCCATCACCCTAACCCCCTAGTAGTTCAGGCCTCTGACTACACGACAGACGCGACATCAGACGCACGGCTCCTCCGTAGACGCCCTAGAGACATCTTGAGTGATCCGGACGATGAATTCGCTGCCGCAGTGCAGCCAGCGATAGATTCGCCCAATCCGTCATCTTCACCATCTTTCAACACAATTAGACGCAGGCACCGACCTCGCCTCGCCGGCGAGGTCGAAGGTCCCGTAATTAATGTCGATTTTATTCGCTTTCGAGTTTCTTGCCGATTCTTCTCGAAGGTGTATTCCGTATCGGTGGTCAGTTATGCAATTCATTCGAAGGGCTCCAGACATTTCATCAGGGCCCCCTCGATCACTACCTAACAGTAGAGATCCAGGGGTGTTAAGTTCGATACTCCCCAAGTAATCAATGGCAACTGTCCAAGCCGAGGTTCGTACCCTCTGGGTGCCCTTGAGCAAGTGGCCAAAATCTTCAACTTTGGCGTGCGCCTTCTGCGTCACGCATTGCGGCGGAGCGCTTTTGCGCCCGCACCACCGTCCGGTGACGCTGTAGAGGTCAGCTATAGACAAAAATCACATATCCTTTCTAAAAAAAAAAAAGTTTAAAAAACTGACAAAGCCTGATTTCTATAAAAAAATACCTTTAAATATTGCCATACGCTTTGTAAGGGTAACAATACTCAAGGTGTTGCAAGATTATCGGTGTTATATAGTACTAGCTGATGCCCGCGACTTCGCACGCTTGGTCATTTGTCTAGGTTAAAAGTACTATATTATGTGCTATTCCAGGACCTAAAATACCAATATACCAACATTTGATCAAAATTCCTTCAGCCGTCAACAATATTTTTATCAATTGCTCGGCTCCTACTCATCGGATTGAGATACCGAGCACCCCAGTTTTCAAAGAAAAAAATGAAAGTCGACGAACTATGTTAAAGGGGTATCATTGATTTGGTATCATTAATATTTTTTTAATCATTTTTCATTTCGAATGACCATTTAGGATCTATAACGATTTAAAGTATGCGCAGTCGGGATTTATAAATGCGCGTAAATTTTCTTTTTAATAATGAGCTTATTTTAAGAGCCTCTAGAGTCTAGGTCATTGTTTATCAATCACTCACCGATTTTGTGGAAAAAAGGTACAACTATGAAACCGTTGAGTTGAAATTTAAATCTAAGATTAACCCTCGATAGCACCAAAAGAAGACACACAAATAAAAACATATAAAAATAGTACAAACGGCGGCCTTATCGCTAAGCAGCGTATCTCTTCTAGGCAACCGTAGGCTATATTGAGACACATGACTATGTAATAGAGGTAGGTCTTCTGGTCTTCCTATTGAATTGAAAATTGTAGATAGTCAAAATATTTTTAGGGTTAAGGCAACTCCTTTTTTAGGGTGTTTCTACTCAATGGATGAATATCTAAGAAGTAATAAGATCCTGACCTGACATATTTTTTTATTCTATTTTATTCCATTTTAATTTTGACTATTACTTCTTTTTATTAATTTTATTATGTTTTTTTGTTGTTGACATATCAATTTGCTATATTTTATTCTTTGAATTATTCTTATTGTATAAATACACAGACATGATGTAATAATCATCTATACTTATTATAAAGCAATAAGAATGAAAAAGTCTGTTAAAAGAAGATAATTAAAAAAAATATGTCTAGGGTATTTAAAATAAGATAGTGAACAAGAATATAACTTTTTTAAATTCGGGTCCGTTTGTTTGTCTGTATGTTTGTTCGTGCATCACGTAAAAAGCTACTGAACCGATTGCGATGCGGTTTTCACTGTTCGATAGCTTAATTTGACTTAAAAACTGTTGTATAGTAAGCGCAGCCGGTCTATATGTTTGTGAAGTTAGGCTCTGTGAACAATTGCGCAGGTAATGCTGTGGAGACAAAACCGCATAAAGTAAGAGCGAGATAGAATATGCGAAAAACGTAAGCGAGTGAGCGAGGCAGTTATACAATGCTGTCTTCACCTTCAACATTGGGATGGCGCCTGAAAAATAGCAGTTTGCGCAGCGACTAGCAGATAACTTCCGAGACACATTCTTCCGCTGCGACTACTGTACTTGGTATTTCAATCTGATGAGTAGAAGCCGAGAAATCGATAAAAACTTTTTGACGGCTGAAGGAATTTTGATCAAATGTTGGTATATTGGTATTTTAGGTCTTGGGATAGTACATAGAGTACTTTTAACCCAGAGAAATGACCACGCGTGCGAAGCCGCGGATACAGCTAGTTATTTAATAAATTAATTTAATTGAATTATCTTAAGTGTAGGTACTACAGTCTTTTTGTTACTACGTTAATATGAGCTTAGTTTGCACCAAAAATCCTGTTATTTTAAAGTCCGTCTGAACGTGGAACCCTGTCTAATGCGAAAAATCCTGACACGACAGGACCCGTCTGGTAACCCTAGTCGCAAATAGATACTTGAGAGATTGAAAGTTCTGAAGCAATCTGTCTCATTCAATGGTGTTACTCTTTTTACAAGACTGCCCAAAAAAGGCGTTTAATGCTTTTAGGATTCATATACGTATATATGTGAGTTTCTTTATTCCACCATAACTTAGCTAAACAGATTTAGACGTATGGGGTATCGTTAGAATCCTTACATTCCCCCGAGTAACATAATATATTTAAAAAAAAATTTATATATCTTCCGAGTTTTACAATTTGGTTATCAAATTGAATGCCTTGATAAGCACATTCCAACAGTATATAATTTATTGGCATAAGTTATTTTTTGGCAGGGCAGGTGTGTTTTTTTAGCTGTTAAGCTAGTTATTTCCACATGCGCGAGCGAATGCATTCAGTGCGCTAAGATCTGTCACGCATATTGTATTGGCCATTGAATAGGTTCTAGATTTGTACGCTTCTTTCAGCCTAAGATTAGACTTCAAAGGGCTAGGAAAAACTAGGCAGGTAAATGACGACGTGTTGGCGTGCAATTCGATACCTAATTTCTAAAGACGCGTTCTTAACGCTAGAATTCGTTGGGTCGGGAGGAAAAAAAACAATTTGAATGGTCGTAGGTACTGCATCGTATGCTCGCGGCGAGTACCAACAACAGTACCAACCGTAATTTTCCATCAGAAACCCATATGATACAAGTATGGATGGAGATGAAATAGTTGGCGAAAATTTCTAGAATGCAGTGCGTGGCCTTGTAAAAAGAGACGCAACTAGTCCTTGGGCATCATAATAACAAGAATCTATACTTATTATAAAGCAGTAAGTAGGTACCAAAAAATCTGTACAATAAAAAAAAATGGTTTAGTGTACTTAAAATAGACTACTGAACAAGAACAAAGGCGGACAAAGCTGCGAGCTTAGCTAGTTAGACCAGGCTCTGCTTTTTAAGGATTTTTTGCATAGATACGCTGGGTCAACCACAAACCTGATAAATGTGAAACTTAACATATATGTTTTTGAGATCTTTATCTCTCTAAGACTTAGACAAAAACATGATTAACAATATTTCATTCGATAAATTTTCTTATCAAAAATTACGTTATTTTCGGTAATGTTTACATTTTTCTACTCAACGGCTTAAGTTTTATCTCTAAAATAAATCTCACAGCAAGAAAATATAGTTTATTATCTAAGGCTAACAAAATTTACTACTAAATTATTAGCCTGCTAATAAAAGTTCCGGGTTCAGACGGAGCCGCGCTCGCACCGCGCCTGAACTCGCTAGTAAATCGAGAGTAAATTTCAAATTACAACGCATTTGATTGAACTCCAACGCGCCCGCGTACTTTTTTCCCGACAGATGGTATTGTGTTTATCAGCCTATGTATGTTTGTTTGTTCCTTTGTGGCACTATATAGACCAATTTTGATAATTTGCGAGTGCTACTAAAGACATGATAGTAATCAAAATTAATTCATTTTTTTCTTTTTCAAAAAAATGTAAAGAAAAATTGAAACTCGACGACCTATGTGAATAGGTATTTAAAAATCAACTTTAGGTTTCTTATATATTTTTCATTTCGAATGACCGTTTAGGATCTATAACGATTTAAAGTTGGTTAGCAACCATTCTCAGTCGGGTTTGTTCTATGTGCGTATTGTTTCTTGTTCCATCAAGGCCCGGGCGTGGGTCCACCTCAAAGCGTCCTTACACCACGGCAATGTTTCCTTCAGGCACTGAATCAGTTCGAGAGCCAGTCGAAGACGAGGTCAACGCCCCCCGGCCCCAACAACCCTGGAATGAGAGGCCCGCACCCGGGAGGTCCTCCCGGCTCGCACCCTGGAGGTAAACAACTGCATAAACTGAATGTGCCTCTAAAAGTACGTCATGGTAGCGATTCGGACATACACTAAACTAGACTTAATTTCTTCAAATGTAATTTAGACCTTGTAGATTTCGTTACAAGGTATTTTTGCCCTTGGTATCTATTCTAAACTTACGTAAATGCTGCACCGCTTAAAATAACGTAATTAAAACAAGTTTTTAACACGCTGTCTAACAGCGTTTGGATAAATTCGGGCACGTTCTGAGACAGCGTTTGGACAAATCAGGACTCTCGCCGCTTGGAAACAAAGTTGATTTTACGCTGACAGGCTTTAGTGATAGTTTAGTGAGTGAGGCATAGATAGATGACAGGGGCAAAAATACCTTGTTACGAAGATAACAATGTTTAAATTACATTTGAAGAAATTAAGTTTAGTTTACTGTATGTCCGAATCGCTACCAATGTTCGAGGAGCATAACCATAGAAATAATTCATCGTCACCAACAGCCTGCAGACCGAGCACAGTGGCGTGCATTAGGAGAGGCTTACGTCCAGTAGTGGACAGATATAGGCTGATAATGATGACGGTAAAAATGTGGCGTCGTATTTATAAGTCTTGAAACATCTTTGTATACCTACCTATATTTAAGCAAATCTTTTCGAACCGATAGTTCAATCGACAAACTTTTAAATATGCTTTGACCAATGTGCTGCAACTCCAACTGCCCAGTCTGTAGCTTCCAAGAGATCATTGAAATCACACGATAACAGGTAATTAGAACGTATCATCAAGTGTGACATGGTGTGTGAAGGGGCGCCATAATCTCACTGCTTTTGCGTCTCCGCGATGAAGCCCCATTTGCACATTTTACTCCTGCCGCGGCTGATTTGTGTCCCCAGTCTATTTAATGAGTTCCATGTGGACCATACAGATTCACGACCGGCAGGCAGCGTTTCCGCAGGAACTATAAATTCTGGTGAAGGTGCTCTGGGGTCTAGTAAGAGTTTTATAGTTTTCGAAAACAAAATGCAGATTCGTTTAGTTCCATACATTTACTGGCATCGCGGAAACTTGCAGGAACTAAACAAAATGCATGGAACTAAACGAAACTACATTTCGTTTTCGAAAACTATGAAAACTCGTACTAGGGGTACAGTTCTCTTGCCATAACTTGAGACGTGCTTGATTGGGAGAAGTTGCTAGAGGTTCAATGTGCCAAACGAAGCTTTTTCTACTTTTAAGACGTGCTTTATTGGGAGAAGTTAAAAGAGGGTCAATGTGCCAAACGACGCTTTTCCTACTTTTAAGACGTGCTTCATTGGGAGAAGTTGCTAGAGGTTCAATGTTCCAAACGAACTTTTCCTACTTTTAAGACTTGCTTCATTGGGATAAGTTGCTAGAGGTTCAATGTGCCAAACGAAGCATTTTCTTCTTTTAAGACGTGCTTCATTGGGAGAAGTTGAAAGAGGCTCAATGTGCCAAACGAAGCTTTTTCTACTTTTAAGACGTGCTTCATTGGGAGAAGTTGAAAGAGGCTCAATGTGCCAAACGAAGCTTTTTCTACTTTTAAGACGTGCTTCATTAGGAGAAGTTGAAAGAGACTCAATGTGCCAAACGAAACTTTTTCTACTTTTAAGACCGTTATTAGCTCGGGTGTATTTATGTCTGGAGTCTTTTGTCTGTTTTTTCTTTTCTATTGTAAAGGTCACTTCTACGAAAGTCTGGTGTGTCTATGCCAGCTAATGTAGATAAGTAATGTAGCTAAGGTAGAGCATCGCTAAAGGGGTTGGTTGACAGCCTGTAATAACACAGCAGGTGTCTTTTAGGGCTATGTCAACTTCTCGTGCGTATGTGGATCTATGCCAGACAGAGCTAGCATATTCCCCAGCGGAGACACAGAGACATCCCTGACGTTCGCAATATTTTAGGAGAAACTCCACACGATGTTCTTGTAAGTCGACGCAGTTAAAAAGTGACTTAGCCTTGGTGGCCTCATAATGATGTCTGTAGGTCAGTGATCTGACAAGTGTAATGCCTACCTAGGAGCTAAGGCTAAGCCAGGCTAAGAGTGTTGGATGCAGACATCTCGCCATATGATGTTGACGTAATAAATAAAATAATGCAAATAAACAATAATAAACTCTTACTTTGAACCTCTTGCTTAATGAAGTTGATGAAAATATTTTTTATTATAGAATTCTTCGGTCCCCCGAACGGGCCGGGCCCCAACGGACCGCGCATGATGATGCCGGGTGGGCCGCCGGGGCCCCACCACCAAATGCGCGGGCCGCCGCAGGGCCCGCCGCATCACGCGCCGCACCACATGCAGCCGCACCAGGGGCCCCCGCCTCACCACATGCAGCACCAGGGCCCGCCGCAGCACCAGGGCCCCCCGCCGCACCGTCCGCCCATGCAGGTATGAACCTACACAGATTTTATTGGATGCTTAAGGCACTTGTTCGTCCCGTGAAAAATAAGGTCTCGTCAGGGCGGTCGCACTCCGCAACAAGTACAAATAAATTCGAGGACCCAATATTCGGGTCCGGTCAGTCGAGTGTCAAGCGTGCGCTCGATGAGTTGCGCGCCTTGTACTTAGCGATAGAGCACCTACTTACGTAAACTTATTGACAAACTTTATTCGTGTTTTAATTATGAGTACCAAGAAGAAAGCTAGAAAGTACTGCATAGCATTCGGCTGTTTGAATAGTGATAGAAATGACGAATTGTCATTCTTTACGCTTCGAAAGGATATTGAAAGGTAATAAATTGTAATACCTATAATAGGTCCTAGTTATGTAGTTAGATATTGATATTTTTTTATTACGTAGGTTCCTATAGTTTTATGTTATTTCATTTGTGTTCCATACCGAAGCTACGCATATTTAAGGTTTTTCCGCGCAGAAATAAAGTCGTTTATTAAATCGATCAACGTAATTTTATAATTGATTATAGTAGGTATTGTTGATCGGAAAATGAATTACTGTGCTGACTTAGTAAGTAGCCTACAACTAATTAGGAATTTACCTATCATGAAATAAATCAAACGAGTGATATAGTCTGAGAGCTGACGTAAAATTATTATGAAGTGCTATGAGCTATTCTTGTTTACTACTCATTTTTTGCAGCAAACCTCAAAATTTCTTTACAGTGCTTAACCCGCTTTAAGCTGGATTTTAAATTGTTGACCATTCTCGACTTCTAGTGATTATAATAGAAAGTATTACTAGTAGTACTGGTGATCATAATAATGCTATTTTAAGTTCATAAAAATGTCGAAGTAAATTCATGCTGTCGGTTCTTGGGCTAACTATATATGGACGCCAAGAAATGTCCTTTTGTCCTCAATTATCGTTTTCAAGGATGTTCGATAATTATTATACAATTTGCGATTTCTTGTATATTTTCAGGCGCAGTGCGTTACTTGAAGTTAGCGTTACTTGATAGAGAAGATTTATTAATCAAAGAGAATTTGAAACCCCACAGTTATTCAGTATGCTCGGAACATTTTAAAGATACATCGCTAAAAAAGGGCCTTAAAATGGGTTCAGTTCCAATTAAAGTTAACGTTTCAACTGATCAATCGCAAGAAAACTCATTTAACACAGACGCACAGACGCACAGACCAGCGCACAAAGCAAACTTAAAATCAAAATTATATCCAATGCACAACTTCAAAAAGCATATACTGCCTCAGCCGAAATTCAGACAGAATCTATAGAACAATCAGAAAAGGAAACACAGACATCTAAATTCTTGTCAGCTCAAACTCCTCGGAAACGTAGACTTTCAGAAGAATTACGGAGTTCTCAACATAAATGCAGGCGTTTAGATCGTGAAATAACAAAAATACAAAAGGAATTAGAAGGCAAGGATACAGCCATTACAAGCGAGCATCCTGATGACGAAGTCAGTAAACGATTCCATAAGTTGATTGAGTGACAGAGCAAATTAAAAAGCAGATTTAAAGGCAATTGATACGAATTAGAATACAAAGTTTTTGCACTAAATTTATACTATGCAAGTCCCCGTGCTTACAGATTATTACAAACAATTTTAAAATTACCAAATAAAGCTACTATTAATAGATTTAAAATTGATAATCCACCAAAATTTGATGACCGAGTAATCAAAAGTTTGGAATTTAAAATTAAATCTCTCCCTGAAGCCGCGAAATACTGCACAATTTGTGTGGATGAGATGACCCTTAAAAGAAACTTGTATTACAATACAAAAACAGATGAAGTGATTGGTTTTCACAATATTAATGGAAAGATATCACCAGAAATCGCTAGTAATGCTTATACCATAATGCTTCAAGGTATCCACATAAAATGGAAACAACCGATTGCTTACGCTTTGCTAGCATCTGCAAAGCATTATGGCGAGCTTGATTTATGGTTGGAAGAAGTAATTTCCAAACTTCTTGCAATAGGAATTAAAGTAAAAGCTATTACTTCTGATCAAGGATCGAACTTCAACAAATTCGCAAAAGATAAAAAATGTAACAGTAGATAAACCTTACTTCATATGTGATGATCAAAAGATCTTTTATATATTTGACGTCCCTCATTTAATCAAGTGCATTCGCAATAATCTAATCACCAGTGACTTTCATTATGATGAACTTTACGACCACCAAAAAGACATAAATTTAAGGCTTGTCCCTAAAATAACTGAAGCTCACATAGATCCTAATAACTTCAAAAAAATGCGAGTGAAATACGCAGTGCAAATATTTAGTCGCACAGTTTCTGCTGCTCTTCATACCTTCATAGACTTGGGAATTATTTCCGAAGAGGCCAGGCCGACAGACAATTTTGTGGAATCCATGAATAACTTATTTAACGTTTTAAATTCTAGCAGAATAAATTGTAAAAACAAGTATCCAAGTGCCTTCAGAAAATATGATTATCAAAAGAAAGTACTCGATGATGCCTTAGAAATATTTTCCAAAATTAAGGCCATTAATAAAAAATAATACGGTTCACATGAAATCATTCATAAATACACAGATATCAATACAATCCATTCAAATGCTTTATGAAGATTTAAAAAAGAAGGATTCAAATATATATTCACTCGAAGATTGAATCAAGACAGCATGGTTTTTTTTTTGTTCAGTTAGGCAGCAAAGCGGTTCTTGCACAGAGCCTACACCAATTCAATTACAAAGAGCTTTTTCAAAGCTATTCGTATGTAACATGCTGAAAAGTTCACCAAATGCTAACTGCGAGACAGATATTTATGACATTTTGCTCCAATCCGAGGATGTTATGAAAACATTTAATTTGTTTACCCCTCCATCGGCAGAAATATCAGTTGTGTGCTTAAATGGTGAAGAAAAAAAAAAGCCCTAACTTATGTTTCAGGATACTTACTTTTCAAGTGTATGGGTAAACACAAATGCCATAACATTGATGGAGCATTGAACTCGATTCCAGATTTGGGAGAAACTTGTTCACAAAATATAAAGCCTAAAACAAAAAAACTGGATTACTGGACGAAAGGAAAGTGTACTAACATTTTACACCTATAAATCTTCCATTTGTCAAAACCACACGTGACACTTTTACTAGAGTATATCATTTTTTGTTTCTCTTGGAGTCCTCTATCGATTTATAAGGGTTTGATCATCGGCTGTTCATATTATTCATAGCATACTTGTAGGTGCACAAAAATTAGAAGGACTTTCTATAAATCGAGTTATATTGAGGCAGTCTTGTGCCAACTTTCTCCATTATATGACTGGAATCCAGTTCAATATTGGCGTTTTGTTAACTTTTTGTTGATTAGTCAACAATTGTTTGTTTAGTTCCAGGGTCCACCGCAAATGCAGCGTCCGCCGGGCCCCAGGCCGGGGCCGGAGTGGGGCCCGCGCGGCCCGCCGCACGGACACATGCCCCCGCAGGCCGCGCCTCAATACGGCCCGCCGCAGCACCAGATGCACCAGCACCAGATGCCGCCGCCGCACGCAGTGAGTTACCGTGTATGACTATATAACAGAGGCCCATCTATTTATTTATATTTCAAACGCTTGTTGCACTTAAAGCTATGCCAAAGCATGCAACATGCCAATAACATAAAAGATACAGATAATTAAGATACAAAAATCCATAACAATATATAAAAGTGACACTTTGTCTTTTTGTTTGTTTGTTTCGGAAGCTTTCACGCGATAACGGTTGGACGAATTTAAATGAAATTTGGAATGGAGATAGCTTATACCCTGGAATAAAACATAGGATACTTTTTATCCCGGAAAATTTTAAGTTTCCGCGGGAAACTGGAAAAATGTTGATTACTCGCTGTAAGAAACGGTTGCCATGGAAACGAAATAACAAGTATGTCAAACACATCAAGAGAATTGGTGCTATACCTACTTTAGCATTGGTTTTTAATATCCTAGAAGAACATAGGATGCTTTTTTCGCGATAAACACGCGCGGGCGGGAAGCTAGTAATCAATAATTATCTTTAATAAAAATATGTAGCTTACTTCCGCCAAAACTGTAAGTCAGACAAATGATAAATGGTAAAATGAACACAAGTAAAACCCCACCAGTGCTGGACTGAGAGTGACCAAGCATGTTTTTTTTTTGTGGCCTCCAGGCTTTAGCTTTCATTTAATTTATATTTTACAATAGTTCAATTTGGGTAGGGTTTATTTAGCGTGGGGTTTTACTTTTGTTAATTTTACCATTTATCATTTGTCTGACTTACAGTTTTGGCGGAAGTAAGCTACATATTTTATTTTGTTCATTTTAAATATGCATTTCCGCAAAGTAACGCCTGAATCTATCAACTATTATCTTAAGAATTTGATAGACAAATCTACAAACAAATAAAATTTTGTCATCAAAGACATCAAAGTCTGTTTCACTTCGCAATCAGGGCGTTGAGCAGATTTAAGGCTTGCGGAGGCGCATGCAGGCGCCGCAACCGGTCCGCTGTGATATGTGAGCAGCGCGCTAGAGTGATTGGATGGTCTATTACACTGTTGAGTAGTAGATAATAATGTATCATTATCGCGCACTTGGGCCTGACTTTCAAAGTGTAGAGTCTGTTTATTAAGTTTTAATACATGTCAGATTTTTTGAAAGTTTTAAAAAACACATATTGGTTACACCATTGACAGTAGAAAATAGTATTAAAGGTATGTAACCTATTTTGATACTTTATTTGTTTACCATTTATATAACGATGAGATTTTTTGAAAATATTTGTGGTATCAACGAAAAGTAGGTAATAATTAGTTATCACTAATCATTATAAACAAGTACACGTCAAAGTAAGAGAAAAAACACGACTAACCTGTAAAAAAAACGAAGTTTAAAAAATGTATAGCCTATATCACTCGGGATGATGTAAGGATTCTAAAGATACCCCATACATCCAAATCTGTTCAGGCATTTAAAAGTTATGGTGGAACAAAGAAACTCTCATACAAACATACATACGGTAGTCGCAGCGGAAGTATGTGTATCGGAAGTTGTCTGCTAGTCGCTGCGCAAACTGCTATTTTTCAGGCGCAATCCCAATGTTGAAGGTGAAGACAGCATTGTATAACTGCCTCGCTCACTCGCTTACGTTTTTCGCATATTCTATCTCGCTCTTTATACTGTTTTATCCCCACAACAGTACCTGCGCAATAGTTCACAGAGCCTAACTTCATAAACATATAGATTGGCCGCGACTACTGTACATGAACCCTTAAAATGTTACACTCCTTTTTTAGGCAGTCATGTAATAAAAAAAACTGTTGTGCTCTAGGTATTTCACGTGGTACAGTGATAGCACTATATTTTAGTGGATTTGAATTCTTAGTCAGATTTTTCGTATGCTCATAACTGTTTTATTTAGAGAACTCTACTATCAAGTATCAAGTACCACTACTTATAGAATAAAAATTATGTCTCAAAACAATGCAGGATTTGATAAAACTTCACACTATTGTCATATTATTTTATTCTTTTAAAACACATTCCACTACAACTACTATAATAGTCATCGAATAATTTCAAGTATCAAAACTTGTTGTGCAATGTTACTTTTTACGCAATGTTGTCTACATCTACCTACCTTCTAAGTTCCCTTAAAATTACCCAAGTACAATAACTTATTAGACAGTCTCTACGCCCACCATACATGCTACGAATAGGGACGGTTACAGTACAGGGCCCCAAGTCTGTTAGCTATTGAACCGCGATAACGCAAGTCGATTGCATGAAAATCGCTGATTTCGACAAGTTTTAGTAGGCTCGCGATCGCGGGCCGACAGCTGCTATCGATTTAGCCTAGAAAACCATAATAATGATGTTTTGAGTTTGATGCTGATTGATAGCTATTATCAATTTTGTTTATGTGGCAACACTCAAAATCAGCTGCTATCGATTTAGCCTAGAAAACCACTATAATGATGTTTTGAGTCTGATGCTGATTGATAGCTATTATTATTTCTGTTTTAAGGGGCAACACTCGGGATTTTCAGAAGCCGTAGCACATCTGTGCAACTGCATTGCTGTTGCTATGAAACTGCGTTAGTGTTCTAGATTTAACAGACTACCTAATTTGACACTATAGACATCCCAATCGCAGAGGTATCGCAGAAGCAAGGCTTTTTGACATTAGCTACTAGACTTGGTGCCCAGTACAAATGCAGCAGTTCCTGTTTCCGCGACAAAAGACTGCCTTGACGAAGCTGGGCGAATACTGCCCAGCTCAGCTAAATTCTGCTATTGGTTGCCTTCTTTTCTTATACAATACTAACAGGGTACTTGATTAATTTTCGCGAACTAATCGATAGGGTGCCAGCAGAAGCTTTTATTTTAGCAGAATAGTAAATTATATGAAGAAATTTAAAAAGCGTATGTACTTTGTCGTAGCCTGGAGGCCAGGGCATGGGCCCGCCGCCACACCAGATGCAACACCCGCAGGGCCCGCCGCGCGGCCCCGCCCCCATGCAGCAACATCCAGGTAATGACATACGCATTAAAGCAATTTCATCCAAATTTGGCGAGTGGTTTTTGTAGGGCCTTGTAAAGCTGATTTCGTTGTTCAAACGTCTGTCAACTTACCGTCTGTCGTTCCAAATATGAAGGCAATTTGGAAAGGCCTATTTCAGGTTTAGATTAGAAAATGATTAAATGATTGACATCACTTTATTCGTCATATCGGTAGTAATATCTTAACAAAATGTGTCCGTGCTTTCCCGTTTGAAACGGAAAATAGCCAATCAAAGAAATAAATCAATCTTACTTTCACAATAGGAGAATTCCGTGCTTCGGAGGACACGTTAAGCTGTCGGTCTCGGCTGTTATTGATTAATAGCAGTCGTTAAGCCATGTCAGAGGCCCTCGGGCGGCTTTACAAACTCTGACATCAGAGGCCAGCACTACCTCATACGACAAACAAACAATAGGATAAGAGCTCGACTCGGCATTTTAAGCAATAAATATACCTTAAAATATGATTCACGTTACACAGAGCTGTGAAAAGTGCACGGCCAAACATCTACATATAATTTTGTATGATATAATTCATAGTAGATGTGCCGATACCGCACCACGGTCGGGTATTCTTTCTCCGGCCCGGTCACAAGCCGACGACAGTCACTAATGCGACAGTCATACTATGACTATGTATGTTTATTCGTTATCTAGTTCCCATAGCACAGGGTATCCTAGTTTGGGGCTAGATAATTGGTGTGGAAATGTCTCGAATATATTATTACTATTATTAGTCACTCACACGACAGTCACTAAACAACAAACGATGACTCCGCACGGTCAGCTCAGTGAAAACGATACGGCATGGACAAGGCCCGGTCCCGTCACTGTGTAACATGAACCATCCTTAGCCATTGTTCATTAACCCTGAATCCACGTTCATAATCTCGTGTAATTACTGACGCTTTAGTAGTGATGCCCTTAGGAGTGGGTCCGGGCGCGCCGGCGCCGCACGTGAACCCGGCCTTCTTCAACCAGCAGCCACCCGGACAGCCCGCCCCGGGGGTGCAGCCGCCCGGCCCGCAGCCCGGCCCGCCAGGTAACAACACTTTCCATTACTTTACAGGTTTGTTTTAACCTCTTTATCCCACTGCTGGGCAAAATTTTCGCTCTTTGTCTTCCACACATTTCTATCCAGAGCTAGATCGATCCAATTGGTATGATAGGCGATTATGTCGTCACGCCACCTTTAATAACGGGGCCGGCAACGACGTCGCCGACCGTCTTTAAACTCCCATTGTGTGACAACATTTGCCCATATTTAAATATATATATTTTTTTTTTTTTTTCTTAGCAAATATATAAAACTATAGTTTTCCGGTCTTGCAAAATGATTACATGATAAAGACAGCATGAAAGATTGGATGAGAAGAGCGGAAGAACGGGCTCTGTGGCGTTCATTGGGCTATCCATCATTGAACGAATACAGACTGATGATGATGACGCGTGGATCTTGGCCGTCTTATATTAAGTGGGGGCGGTAAAGCCTACACTGACGTCCCGTTTGGAGTGGTTTGTGCATTTACACCTGCCAGCATCTACCCAATCCAGCCCAGCTTCTTTATGAGCCAACCCAGCTTTTATATGAGCCTAACCAGCTTGTATATGAGCCTACCCAGCTTGTATATGAGCCTACCCAGCTTGTATATGAGCCTGCCCAGCTTGTATATGAGCCTACTCAGCTTGTATATGAGCGTGCCCAGCTTGTATATGAGCCTACCCAGCTTGTATATGAGCCTACCCAGCTTGTAAATGAACCTGCCCAGCTTGTATATGAGCCTACCCAGCTTGTATATGAGCCTACCCAGCTCTTTTATGAGCTAATCTAGGATGTCCATGGAGCGAGCGCTTTGGCCGTTTTTAGAATCATTGGGATCAATTTAAACTATTGCAAGATAGGAACGCCATTTGTATCTTCTACCCCTATAACACAATGTGTGAATATAGCTGCGATGTTCACTATAGGTCCAGGAGGCCCATACGGGCACCCACCGCACGGCGCTCCGCCCCCGGCGCAAGGCCCGCCACCGGGAGCTCGGCAGCCCTACGGAAGACCACCACAGGTATGTTGCAGTGCAATAGTCAGTTATCTTGTTCTAGTAGTATTAGTAACACTAGTGACTCACCCTGGCTTCGCACGGGTAGCTAAGGGTTCATTTTTATTTGAACACGAAACTACAGTAGTGCTGCGGATTTATGTTGTTGTGAAGTTAGGCTCTGTGAACGATTGCGCAGGTACTGCTGTGAGGATAAAACGAATCGAGTTCTGCTGGCATTCGTTTTCGAGCGAGTAAGAATATGCGAAAAACGTAAGCGAGTGAGCGAGGCAGTTATACAATGCTGTCTTAACCTTCAACATAGAGATTTCGCCTGAAAAATAGCAGTTTGCGCAACGATTTGCAGACAACTTCGGAGACACATACTTCCGCTGCGACTATAGTACCCGTGTTTAATTAAACAAAAAACGGTTATTGTGACATATCTATAATAGTTAGACATTTAGCCTCGCGGACTTTTTTGTGAATAATAACGAGTATTCTAAATATGTTGTACATTATTTTTATGTATCTCATTACTCTTCGAAGCGCACGCCAAATAACGATTTTTATAGATGTAAAGGCTGGTATGATTTGAACTAACGCAAATATCTGCGGGATATTAGAGTAGAGGGTTTAAAAAATACAGAACTCCACGGAAAATATAGCACAGAGAGAGATATTTTCCATTTAAATATGCAGTGACGTTTTGCGAATGACTCGCTTGCGCGATGCAGAGCCTTACAACGCCATCTAGTTCGATTCAGGTGAAACAAAATGACAACAAACAACAGGCAAATTTTTGATACCTTGGGTTACATGGTTACATACATTATTGCAAATATCGTAGGGTTCTATATTTTTGTAAAAAATATTACAACCTCGCTGATAATGTAGCTTTCTGTAGGTAAAGAATTTTTTAAATCGGTTTTGTATTATTTCAGTTTAACCATTACACAAAACATTAAAAAAACATATCTTTTCTCCCTTTTAACACTTTTTGTGACGGTCTTCTAAGGAAATTATTAGATTCATTGCTCATTTTGACAGATCAGACAACAGCTGTTTGGTCAGATTTAGTAGGCTTAATTTCTTATCGGATCTGATCTCGAATCGATTTTGAAGGTCGAGATATCGTTTACGAAGTAACTATTTAGTAATCTGGGATATTGTGGTATAAAAGATTATAAGCACAATTTAATTATATATATGACCACCACCCCCCCACCCCTCACCCACGCCCCAATATAGCTAAGAAGATATATTGGGACGTTTTGCAGCATTTTTCAAAAATGGAAAAACGCTTCACAATCGGTCCATTCGTTGGGAGCTACGATCCTCAAACTACCCCCCGCCCCTACTCGAACATTATACCATCTCGATTACTTCTGCTTTTAAATATAAACACAAATAGCTCGAGGGCTCAATGGGCGAACCACAAGTACATCACATCACACCGATGGACTAAACGATACTTTACTTACCCTTACAGCAGTATCCGGTAGGCGGCGAGGCGCGCGCGCACCACCCGCCCCCGCTGGCGCCCCACCCTGCGCACCCCCCACACCCCGTCATCAGCGAGGCGGAGTTCGAGGAAGTGATGTCGCGCAACCGCACCGTCTCATCGTCCGCCATCGCGCGCGCCGTCAGTGATGCCGCCGCCGGCGAGTACGCCTCCGCCATCGAGACGCTCGTCACCGCCATCTCGCTCATCAAGCAGAGCAAGGTACGTACAGACGTGACATTGCTACAGCTAGTGCAGTGACGCCACACAACCGCACCGTCACCTCGTCCGCCACGCCGCCGCCGGCGAGTACGCCACCGTCATCGAGAGGCTCGTCACCGCCATTTCGCTCATCATGCAGAGCACGGTACATACAGACGTGACAGTGTTACAGCTAGTGGAGTGACACCACACAACCGCGCCGTCTCCGCGTCCGCCATCGCTGGATCACTATTTTTGTTGTTGATTAGTCAACAACAAAAATAGAACAACTACCGATTTGATGCGCGTAGAAACGATGTTGGAGCCTATACGAGACATTTGCAAAACCACAGACACTGGATCGAATAAAAAATTACATCTATTATATTAGTCTAATCAATAAGTCACGTCCGCATGACTTTAGGTTACCCATTTTATACTTCAGTGTCTCGCGGCTGCTGCGGGAGCCAAAACTCAGTACAAAACCGGTTTACGCACGCGCGTGGGGCACCTGCTGACCCACGACCCACACGCGTGCCTATTTCACACGAGGATAGAGCACAGTATTGCTACCTACTGTTATCAGTGGAACAGTTAATAGTTATATTTCCAGGGCAATAATACGCTTTCGCTCTTTTCTGCCCTCGAAACTGGACGCGGTTTGTGCGGCAGAACAGAGATTAAGGTGTCAATATCTGTGGCGATACTTCCCGAAAATATGTCCATAGTTCTGTCCACTGCTCTGTCTCCCTGCGTTGCACTTGTGTGAAATAGGTTTCTCCAGACGAAGAAGGTTTCTCCAGACACCGTGCTCTGTTCCAGGTGGCTCACGACGACCGCTGCAAGATTCTGATCTCGTCGCTCCAAGACACGTTGCATGGCGTGGAGACCAAGTCGTACAGCTCGGCGGAGCGGCGGCGGTCGCGCTCGCGGGACCGCGACGCGCGCGCTCACCACCGCGCGCCGCGCCGTCGCGACCGCTCCGCCAGCCGCTACCGCGAGCGCTCGCGCGAGCGCGAGGACCGCGACAGGTCCGTGCGCCGGCATGCTGAACAACCGTACGCGCCTTATTGTTAACTACGGGGGAGGAATATGGAGAATTAAGGGGGTAGAGGACGCCCAACCTTATCGCTGCCGCGGAGTGACGCGGAAAGTACGATTTTAGTAAAATTTAGTATCGGTTTCAGTAAAAAAAATAACACTTGAAAACCATACATTAAAATCGCGCTTCGTAACCTTTTTGTATATTTATCCTAGAATGATGTATTATATTATACCTAATAAAATATTTTGTAACGTACCTATCCGATAAAAGAAAAGAAGAGTCTTTAAAATATCTTTTCAATTACAAAATTATGAGATGATTGAAACTTGAAATTCAACTAGATTGAGCTCTGCCATATCGAGGATAGCAGCGTTATACTTTTTCGAAATAAAAAAAAACAAATGGAGGAAGTGTTCAGTACAAAATTAAACATAGTCCATATTTAGCTGACTAAATAAGAGCTATTTAACTATGTACTTTTGATTTGTTGTTTCTCAAACACCTCTGGTGCCAGCACGGATATGACATAGCACTAACTACTTTATTTCGCGCCCTGCCCGTAGTCCACCTACCTACATATCATCATTATTTAATGATATGGAAACTAAGTTTGTATGAAGAAAAAAACGCACTACTCTATGTCATTCTAATGAACAATTCTAGTATATTTCTTTTCCCGGGGACATAACTATATTCGTTAATTCTTGCCATATTTCTCCCCGCCCACTTATTTACTGAGCTAATAACCAATCATAACACCGATTACCATTACATAATTTAACAAGCATTTACGCACATTTTCTTTACATAAAACGCTCGCGTGTGACCGCTTTCTCGTCTGATGAAATGAGACGATGCGGTCGTATGTGCCAGGGATATGCTTCATAAAAAGTAAAAAAAATAATGTAAATAGGTAAAAATAATAGCACTTTTACAAGTCAAAATTTACATCTCGTGGACAAGGAGAAATACATAAAATATTATAAAAAGATCATATCAATAAAAATTTGGTAAAATAAGTACACTTTGAGTTTCAAAAGAAAATTTCCCTTTCATGTGCCAGCAGAGTTAAATCTCATACACTGATAATGCATACGCAAGATTTAGGTCGTAAATTCAGAAATTGTGCAGAGCATAATGGAAAACAAAAGCTAAATCTTTAAAATACTTATCAGAGACTGCTACATGTTTTTTTTTAATGATTATCGAATGAGGTAGTGGCGACACTTCCGGCCTCTGTTAGCAGAATTTGTCATGCTGCCCAAGGGTCTCTGATGTGACTTAATGACTGCTATCAACAGTTAGCAACCGGGAACGACGTCTTAACGTCTCCCCGAAGCACGGAGCGATGACAAATCCGCACATATCTTACATCGTGTCCCTGAAGTACGGAGCGATAACAAATCCGCACATAGCTTATAACGTGACCCCGAAGCACGGTGCGATGACAGATTATAACGTATCCCCGAAGCACAGAGCGATGACAAATGCACACATAGCTTATAACGTGTCCCCGAAGCACAGAGTGATCACAAATCCGTACATAGCTACAACAAGTCCCCTAGCACGGAGCGATGAGACATCCGCACAAAGGTTATAATGTGACGCCGAAGCACGGAGCAATGACAAATCCGCAAATAACTTATCGAAACTAGGTGCGGGCCGAGGTTCGAACTTGATGTCTAAATTAATGTCAGATAGCGTAGCTTGCTCTGCACGTTTCCGAATTTGTGAACTATAATGTCAGCATAAAAAAAAAACAACAAGATGACAAGATTTGGTATATTTTCTGTCACGAGACAAAAAAACCAACTCATTTGCAATCGTCCTCTGTTTTTGTCGATTCCGCGCATGAGTTGATCTGATCCGGATATTTCAACATTCATTCCGCGTTAGTATATCTGCGTGTGCGCAAGTCGAAGACCACAACGTTAAAGGCCTTGTCAAACACAAAGCGAAGCGAACACGTGGCGAAGCGTTTTTAATTTGTAATTAACGGGTTCGCTTGAATTTAGTCACACAAAAGCGAAACGTGTTGACGCGTTTCCGTGGCGAACAGGCGAAGCGGGGCGTGAGCGACATAGTTGTACTAGCTGACATGCGAGAGCGAATCGTGCCTTTGATGCGTGGATAAAATGGATACCGAACACTTTAATGAATGCTCGATAGTGTAATAATCAGCTAGTTCAAATGTGATATAACGTTTTAACGTTTTGTTAGTTTTATAAGCGGCTGAATCAGTTCCGTTTTTTTTAAACTTATTATTGATCGAAATAATCGTTTTTTCTGCCTGTAATCGATAGAATCTGGTCATCGCCATCGCTCACGCGTCACTTCGCTTTCGCCACGCGTTCGCTTCGCTTTGGTGCTTGATAAGGCCTTATTGCAACTGGCCCGTTGATTGCAGGTATAGGGAAAGGTCGAGGGAGCGTGACCGCGAGCGTGATCGCGACGCGTAAGTGCCTACATATTGATAGATCATACAGTTACTGGCCTGTACAAGTGTACACTCACGAGCTCTGAAATGTATACAGATTTTGTAATCAATGTAAACACTAGCTTTAACCTCGGTTTCACCCATGACGATGGTGATGAAGAAAAGTATATTCCATACATAAAGTTTCTTCAAAATCTGTTCGGTGCTGAGGAGTAACAAACATACATACACACAAACTTTTGCATTTGTAATATTTGTAGAATTATAATTTTGCTAAATTCCAGGATCTAAATACAGGGTGGATATTTGAGACGGGACAGTAAGGGCAGGTACCTTAACTGTTATAGTTACAGGAAAACATTCATAGGAGACCTGCCATAATTATTTGAGATATTCTGAACTGCATTCTCAGATTTTGGAAAATATTTACAGTCAGCAAGAAAATGGTAATTTTATACAAAAACGTTTTTTGATGCCAATCGATACTGTTTCTTATAGGGATCAAAAGTCTCTACTGGACCGACTGCGGTTTGAGTTCTAGAAATGTCAGAAATTGCGAAAATCTTTTCCCATACATTTTGTAAGAAATTACCTTAACCGTTGTAGCTACAAGAAAACATTCTTTGGATACTCTCGTTAACTTTTGGAGATATTTTGACCTGCATTCACAAATTTTGTTTAAAATGTTCAGTTATCGAGAAAATAGACAATTTATCGAAACTTTTTTTTGATGCCAGTCTCCTGTTCCTTATAAGGATCAAAAGTCTCTACCGGATCAATAGGTTAGAGTACTAGAAAAGTCAGAAATTGCAAAAAAACCTATTCCATACATTTTTGTACGAAATGAATAAAATAAAATTCTAACATCGTCGGAATAGAAACTTTTCAAAAATACTGGCGGCTCTAACCTCAGTTGGTCCAATCTTTGACCCTTATAAGAAACTGGATCGACTGCCATTTTTTTTTTGTAAAATTCCCATTTTCTTGATGAGTATATATTTTTTCAAAAATTTGGGAATGCAGGGCAAAATATCTTCAAAAGTTAAGAGAGGACCTGTCTCATAAGAACAAAGAACTGTAGCTATTACGGATAAGGTAATTTCGTACAAAATGTATGGGAAAAGATTTTCGCAATTTCTGACATTTCTAGTACTCAAACCTCAGTTGGTCCCATAGAGACTTTGATCCTTATAAGAAACAAGATCGATTGGCATCAAAAAAAGTTTGTGTAAAGTTACCATTTTCTTGATGACTGTACATTTTTTGCAAAATCTGTGAATGCAGTTTAGAATATCTCAAAAAGTTATGGAAGGTCTCCTAGGAACGTTTTCCTGTAACTATAGCGGTTAAGGTACCTGCCCTTACTGTCCCATCTCCTAAAAATCCACCCTGTATACCAAGTTTCATCAAAATCTATTCAGCCTATACATCGCTGAGTATGGTAGGTAACAAACTGACATACACAACACAATCTATTGTACAAAAATTTGATAATACTGGTAGATTAAGATTAGTTTTCTTATAGAAGTGAATGAAGTTCTGTTCAAAGTACAAGTGTGTAATTTGATAATACTGGTAGATTAAGATTAGTTTTCTTATAGAAGTGAATGAAGTTCTGTTCAAAGTACAAGTGTGTAATTTGATAATACTGGTAGATTAAGATTAGTTTTCTTATAGAAGTGAATGAAGTTCTGTTCAAAGTACAAGTGTGTAATTTGATAATACTGGTAGATTAAGATTAGTTTTCTTATAGAAGTGAATGAAGTTCTGTTCAAAGTACAAGTGTGTAATTTGATAATACTGGTAGATTAAGATTAGTTTTCTTATAGAAGTGAATGAAGTTCTGTTCAAAGTACAAGTGTGTAATTTGATAATACTGGTAGATTAAGATTCGTTTTCTTATAGAAGTGAATGAAGTTCTGTTCAAAGTACAAGTGTGTAATTTGATAATACTGGTAGATTAAGATTAGTTTTCTTATAGAAGTGAATGAAGTTCTGTTCAAAGTACAAGTGTGTAATTTGATAATACTGGTAGATTAAGATTCGTTTTCTTATAGAAGTGAATGAAGTTCTGTTCAAAGTACAAGTGTGTAATTTGATAATACTGGTAGATTAAGATTAGTTTTCTTATAGAAGTGAATGAAGTTCTGTTCAAAGTACAAGTGTGTAATTTGATAATACTGGTAGATTAAGATTCGTTTTCTTATAGAAGTGAATGAAGTTCTGTTCAAAGTACAAGTGTGTAATTTGATAATACTGGTAGATTAAGATTAGTTTTCTTATAGAAGTGAATGAAGTTCTGTTCAAAGTACAAGTGTAATTTTGCACCATATTGTTAATACGATAAATGTATGCATAATTTTGACTCTCTTTAATGGATACGTAGTTTTGAACAAGCACATATTTTTGCAGAATATAGAGAAATACTCTGAAAATTTTGAACGTTTACGTTTCAGAGCTTGGGACTGTATTGGTGATGTCTAAGCTTTCCATCTCGACTCCGTGTGTATGTGTCGAGTGCATATCGTTGATAATTATGTAGACACTTGTATAATTGCATGTGTAAAAAGAAAAAAAAACATGATCCAATTTATTTTCTTCTACTGCTTTTCTCAAAATTATTATTTACATATTTCCTAAACTGTTTGTTGTAAATGATTATAATTTCGTGCGATTTTAGATTCCGTTGGTGTGTTAAAACTTTTTAGTCTCGCTTATAATGGCTCCTGTATATATTTACGATCCTTGGGCGTTGGGTTACTGATTATCTCTTAAGTAACATGGTATTCCACTAACTTTCTTTAATAACCGGGGTCCTAGTATAGTTATATACTAGGTAGCTAGCTAGTATAGTTATATGCCCGAGGGTTAACAGTCCAATGTACGATCTATCAATATAACGTATAGTCGACACGCAACTAATGTATACGTATTTTTGAAACGCTTCTGAAATATTCTAAGGAATTTTATATGTATATGCGTGCGTAGTACAGTAGAAACATTGTATCGAGAATTGTCTTGCCGGCTATTTGTCATCTTTTCTATACACCGTGACATTTAATTGTTTTTTTTTTTTAAGTATTTACTCTGTCCATGCAACAGAATGTATCTAAATATGAAAAGAAAATAACTAATCAAACAAAACTAGGCATTACTAAATTAGTCAAAATTCAAAATTATTATCCCTGCGACATCGCCGGAGCGGATGGCAGATATGGGTGGGTTACAAACAAACTTGTGATCGCGCGCCTGTTGTTGCGCTCGCACCGCGGCCGTGTAGCGTGTTTAGTATAGACATTTCAGCTTAAGGCTAATTATATTTTGGCAAACATGAAAAGGCTGTTAAACACAATACCCTCCGCGCAGTCGGGTAATAATGCGCTGTCCTGCATTCCGATAATCTATCAAGATATCCAAATATACTGTACCTATACATCAGATGTAAATCCTAAATAGAGGGACGTAATTGGATTTCGGATATGAATGCATCAATATCCATGCGACTTTGCTCCATAACGACACATACAATGCGTAGAACGAATAGCGGTTTACTGAGGGAGAGAGTTTATTTTTTTAAATTTATTACTTTAGAACTATGCTAAATAATGGTCTGAATACTACGTGAATCTAACAAAAATATCGAATTCAATGTCACGGTGTATAAATAACGGACAAAGAAAGCCTGCTTTGTGTCAAGTCTGAACCTAGATCCAGTTTACTGGCGCTCGACTTCTGTAGATATTCATTTATACAGACTTAATCGCTCTAAGAACGTTATAGGTATTAAGTTTCGCTTTGCCTCCTCGTGACCACGATCATTACAATTTTATCTAAACGGAAGGGCATTCTCAACGCGACCAAGTCACGGATAAATGAGTACCTACCTTTGAGTTCGAGCCGCGAAGTTTTAGCAGTTACAATTGAGCAACTCCTTATTCCGAATTTCTCGTAAAACACTCCAAAGAGTGCTAGTAAAATTCGGAGCAAAGAGCTGAACGGAGCTTCCAGTTTTCGCACAACCTTACGCACATCACCACGTCAAACATGCATGCTTGCGTAGCACAATATTCATAATTACATTCTTATTTTTCTACCATGTACTGACCTCTCTCTACTTCTATTATAAGTACGCTGGACTGGTTTGAGGACGATAATTTTGGTGTGTAATTGATTATCTGCAATGAAAGGTGCCCTTTGGCTTTGGCCCATTTAATTTAAGTTTTTATTAGATTTCACGATAATATTTTTTTTAATTCATTTGTTTCTCGAGACGGGCAGGTCGCTCGCCTGATGGTAAGCGTCACGCCTGCCAATAACAGTAGCAGTACCCAGAAACTGCACTGCGATCTGAGACATTGGTTGTAAAGTCTCATTGCTCAGTAATTTCGCTGGAAACATTGCCCTTCAAACCGAAACAGAAATGTTTACACACTACTGCTTGGCGGTTGAATATCTGACAAAGGTGTGGTATTTCCCCAGGCGGCCGCTTGCGTAAAAGGCCTACCAAAACAAAATAATAAAAAAAAATAGAGTTTTGATCCTTAAGCTGATCCTACAACACAAAAAAAAACAAAAATTTTGAGTTTTGATCCTTATGGTGATCCCATTAATTAGTGCCATAAAAATAAAGGAATATACTTCAGTTGGGAACTAAAAAGTACACTTTTGAATAGTCAGATAACATTTCACGCGATAATTTATAACAAGAAATTATAAACATAGTTGCAATAATATTTAAAAGATAATAACAATAACAACTCACATATTATTTTATCACCCGTGTCGTTTATGCGCTCCAGGAATGGCATCATGTACGAATACATTTGAAGACAGAAATCTACCCCTAGTACGAGTTTTTATAGTTTTCGTAAACGAACAACGACTGGCCTATATTGTTTTACAATCGAAATCGGACGCAAAGACCGATATTTGCGATATTTGCTAGAGTCTACAGTACAGATACCGATGATAATCGATAGCTTCAAATCGTTAGGTCTTTGCGTCCGATTTCGGTTGTGAAGCAATCGCTATCTATATCGAGACTGCAGGCCCAGTGAATGCGGCCAGTGGCGGCTGCACAGAGCTTACTTGCAAACTGGCCTCGTGTCTCGAAGCCAGTCCAGCGTATTTTTATGACGGAGGTCGGAGTGGTGTAGTTGTGGCCTCGGTAGTCAGTTTGATACAGAGGTTTGTTGTCATGTTTTAGGTACTACAGGGACTACCGCGAGAGGGAGAGGGATCGCTCCAGGTCTCGCGATCGGGAAAGGGCTGAGCATTACAACAGGGGACATAGTCGGGAGGAGAGGTGAGTTGGTTTTTCATTTATTTTAGCACCCGAACTAGAAAAGAGAGGGTGTTATATAAGTTGAGGGTGTGTGTGTATGTATGTCTATCTGTATTTCTTAGCAATAATTGGTGGCGGTGAGGATCGTATCTCCCAATCGAAAGTATTTTGTTGCGGTTTTTATTATGTTACTAGCTTACCCGCCCGCGACTTCGTGCGCGCGGACTACAGTTTATCGCGAAAAGAGCATCCTACTTACGTTTTTCTAGGATATTTAAAAGTCAATGCAAAAGTAGACTTAGACTTCTTGGTTATGGCCTCCGTGGCTTGTTGACTTAATCTGTGGCACCAACGCTCTTAATGATTTTTGACGGACTTGTTATTTCGTTTCCATGGCAACCGTTCCTTACAGCGAGTATTCAACATGTTCTTGTTTTCCCGTGGAAACTTCCACGGAATTCGTGGATTTTTCCGGAATAAAAAGTGTCCTATGTTTTATTCTAGGGTATAAGTTATCTCCATTCCAAATGTCATCGAAATCCGTCCAGCGGTTATCGCGTGAAAGCTCTCCAAACAAACAAACAAACAAACAAACAGACAACGTTTCACTTTTATATATTGGTATGGATAAAGCTGATGAGATCGAGATACTTCTTAGCTATATTGTGGGATATATTTTTATTAGATATGTATTTTGGGGTAGGTTTAAAGATAAAATATGTTTGGCTCACATCTGAGGCGTTTAGAAATTATTCCCAATTATCGGGTGCATGTAAGCAAAGCCGCAAGCAACAGCTTTATATATATATAAATTTTTGAAATGTGCCCGTTGTTTTGATACGCAAAATGGCAAAACCATATTTTTTGTTTATGGTGTTATGTCCGCTAGAGGGTGCCATATTCAATTGAATGTGACGTTGCATAGCATATACACGCCGACGATCAAGAAGCTTCCAACGATACCTCATTTGTCAAATTATTATAAGTAGTTTAGAAGTTATGAGGGAACATATGAACATACATATGTACTGTACATACCCACATACATACCGGCCAAAATCATAGGCCTTTTTGCTTTGCCGTAGTCGGGTAATAATTGGTTCTACGGTACTGTTTTTAGTATATCCAATCTGTAGTTGATTGTTCCCGAAAGATGGGCAAAGATCGCCACATATTGGGTACCCAATGACCGATGAAGGCGTCGAGGCCGCCCAAGAAAGCGGTGGCGCGACGATCTCGATACTTTCGAAGGAAATTGGCTTGCAGAAGATACAGATACATGGAAGGAATTGTGGGAGACCTTTGCCCAGCTGTGGGACACTACAGGATAAGCAATAAAAAATGATCATTTATTTCCCTTCCAGGCCGCGCAAATCGCCCGTAGAGCCAGTCCCGGAGAGCGGCGCGGGTGACGCGAGCGTCTCGAAAAGCCGCGCGGCTGCCGCGCCCTACTACGACGAGCGGTACCGCGAGCGCCGCGAGCGCGACGCGCCGCCCGCCGACCGCGAGCGCGAGCGCGATCACCGCCGCGACGCACGCCACTAGCAACGGACAGCCAGCACGTACCACAAAGAGAAAGCCTGTAGCAGTGCTAGCACATCATATACGAAGCCCCGGCCAAAATGTATGGCGCCTTGACACAGATTACTAAATATGTACTGTGGACGCGCGCTCGCGTCGCTTCGTATATCACGGCCCCTAGAGTCTGGCCAGCAAAAGAACAAACTGGGAAAACCCGCCCGATAAAATACATGATCTGCTAAACCTAACATTGATACTGGAAATTTACAGTAACAGGTAATAAATATATTCTAAGTTAATTTTGTTTCGAGGTACAATGACTACTATAATATTACTCCGTTTTAATAAACGCTGTTTGTTCGCCTTTTCAATGTTATGGACTAGTTCATTCTAACCTTCCACATTTTGTAAGTTATCGGTAGAAAAAAGAATGAAGCAAAAAAAAACGTATTTTTATAGGTCTAGAAGAAAAAATGAATAAAGTAATATGAGAAAAAAGATGATTTAAATCTGGGTTGACATAATTATAGACAAAGAATTTGCTTTGAATTGGTGTTGCCAAAAAATAGCTATGAAAATATCCAGTCATCTTTCGCTGGCCAGACTAGCAATGGACGTTAGTGCAATCTAGCGGTCGGATTGGAGATGTATTAGTTCAGGAATGAGACCATTTTGCTCAGCTTTGTCGATACTACATCCCTGACACAATGATTCGTTAATTTCAAGAACCCCTAGCGATCCTGTGAGTGACAGTATCCTTTAAGCTTGGTACTATTTTAAAATCATGGTTTCAACTATACTAACCTTATAGAATTTATCGGCTGGCAAGTTAAAGTCGATCTGATTAATTTCTGAGCTAAAACTTCTCTGCTAGTGATTGACACAACTTACGTGAATTGTTTTGACGCGGAACATGCATCACTGTTCAAAACTTTTTGTTTGTGTCGTATGCAAAAACAGTATGATTTTACAGTTTATAGTTTATAATAAACTCTTGAGCTTTGTAACTTTGCAATAATGTGTAGTTGTGAGTGTTAAAGAAACATTAACTTCTTAAATGTATATGGACTTTGAAGGTTATTTAGCTCGTTTTACTTCGGGCGGATAATATAAGGAACATTCCAAAAATCTATTGCCCGTGCTAAAACCTTTGACCGCGTGTACAAAAATGTTTGTAAATCGATTTGTTAAACGGTTTATTAGTAAACCTATTTTTCGCTATCTATTTTTCCCTATGAGAGGTTGATGTGTTATTGTAAGGTTTTAGTCATAAGTTAAGATATTCTTGTATGGAGTGCTCCATATTAATTAGATTATTATGACCCTAGAATTTAATTTACTTAATAAATTAATGTATCAATATAAACGTTTCTTTGATTTGATATATCCCCGGATCCCCAAAAGCCTAGGCGTGTTTTGAATATGCCCATTATAATTTCATTGTAAAGATAAACGATATGAACACGCAATATACTATACGCCGGTAAGCGTGATCATTTCTCACAGTAAATATGGCGCCCCTATTATTTTGGGGCATGCCCCGTGCACCCACTGGCTTCTCCCACTGGTGGGTGCACGGGGAATTCGCATTCTCCGTCCACCCACTGCACTAGAGTTGGAAACTAATGAGAAATAATCGACATTTATGAAGAAAAAAAACAACATGTTTTGTAATTTGGTAACATGACATTTTAAAGTGACAGATAACCGATAAAGATAGGGTACATTATGAAGATAGATTTTCATCCAGTTGTAGCAAAAATCTGTCGATACAAATTTATCTTCAGACTCGCTGCGTCCCTTCACCCAAGTGGATTATAATAATGGACGATGATGATGAAAAGTAGCCAGTAGTGAAGTTAATCCAGGATATAAGCTATCCTGGTATCAAATTTCGTCCAAATCCGTTCAACCGTTTGATCGTGAAGGAGTAACAAACACATCTGTAGATAGCTGACGCTAATCGGCTAAATTTTAATTTTTCACAGTTTCTAGATTGTGGGACATCTCATTGTCACTTATATTTGTAATATAAAATATGTTTGTCAAGATATTCAACCGCCAAGCAGTAGTGTGTAAACATTTCTGTGTGTCGGTTTGAAGGGCAATGTTTCCAGCGAAATTACTGTGCAATGAGACTTAACAACCAATGTCTCAGGGTGACGAGCGCAGTGCAGTGACGCGCAAGACTTTGCAACCAAAGTTCTGGGTGGCACTGGAACTGTTATGGGCAGGCGTGACGCTTACCATCAGGCGAGCGACCTGCCCGTCTCGTCATTCATCAAATAAAAAAAAAAAGATTTCTTACTTGAAAAAATTATAAACATTTCATATAATATATGGAACTATCACAAAAGCTAAAAAAAAAGCCTGCCGTGCCAAAAAAGAACGTATGTCAATAAATGATATACTGTTAGTATGTGCTTATCAAGGCCTTCAATTTGATACCCATATTGTAACATTCGAAGAAATTACTTTTTTGCATATGGAAATGGTTCTGTCGATAAATTGGAAATTTTCAAAAAAAAATAGCCTTTGTTTCTCGGGCGGGATGTAAGGATTCTAACGATACACCATACGTCTAAATCTGTTCAGGTATTTAAACGGTATGGTGGAGTATAGAAACTCACATACAAACAAACAAACACACAAATGGATCCTAAAAACTTTACACTCCCTTTTTGGGCAGTCGTGTAAAAAATGACAACCCCGTAGAGTTTCTTGATGTTCTCTTCTCTAACGGGCGTATTTCCGAAGCACCGGTAGAGTCAACAGGGTATTTCCTTTTCCTGTGCGAGATTCAACTCTGCACATGAAAGGGAAATTTCCTTTTCAAACTCAAAGCATACCTAATAATATTGATTAGATCTATTTAAAATATTTTATATATTTCTCCTTGTTCATGAGATAATTTTGACTGGTAAAAATGCTATTATTTTGCTTATCAATCAATAATAATCTTCACATACCATAAAACAAAGTCACTTTTCGCGTGTCTCTCTGTCTGTCTGATTGGCTGCTAACACCTAAACCACGCAACGGATTTTCATGCGGTTTCCACATAGTTAGATAATTTTTCAGGGAAGGTTCATCATCATCATCATCAATACATAGTACAAAACAAAGTCGCTTTCCGCGTTTGTCTCTCTTTTGCTCGAGCAGCGATGCAAAACCGCCCAATAGTCTGTCTGTTTGGCTGCTAACTCCTCCAAAACCACGCAACGGATTTTGATGCGGTTTTCACCATCAGTTAATTTTTTTTCACGGAAGGTTTATATGTATAACTAGCTGTGCCCGCGGTTTTGCCCGCGTGGTTATTTTATTTAAAATAACCAGACTCCTCCAAACTCCTCTTCCGGATTTTGATGCCATAGTCACCACGCTTGGCAGGCGGATTGGTGACCGCAGTGTTACAAATATGTACTCGGAGGACGCTGCAGCGTCCTTCAATTTGATATCCATATTGTAAAATGCTGTTGAAAATGGAGTTAAAATAAAGTCTATGTTACTCAGGATGATGTATGGAACCTAACGATTTGGATGTACGGGGTACATCCAAATCCTGCAGGCATTTAAAAGTTATGGTAGAATAAAGATACTCATATACATACAAACATACATACATACATGAACCCTGAAAATATTACACTCGTTTCTTGGGCTGTCGTGTAAAAACATGTGGCTTAACACAAGATGTTAACATTTTAAGACAATTTTAAAATAAGAGGTATAATATTTTTAATGTGGTCCAGCATCCACGGCCGCAAGCTATGCTTGCTTGGCTGCACGCTGCTGAAGACAGATATAATATGTTTGTTGTTGTTTGTTTGTCGTATGGCCTCTGGTGTCAGATTTTGTCAGGCCGCCCTAAGGCTTCTGACGTCAATAACAGCCGGGACCGACAGCTTAACGTGCCCTACGACGCACGGAGCGATATATGTACAGGATTCAATAGCTGGAGATGGGCCCGAACCGTGCCAACACGGACGACGTGCTGTTGACAGGCAGAAGCACGCCTACGACGTAGCTACGACGAGGAACGACGATGGTGAGTCCACACATATTAAGCTGTAGTGGTAGGACTGGAAGAGTATGCTTGGAGAAGTGTGCCTTACATTTAACTAGCTTTTGCCCGCGTGAACTACAGTTTATCATTATGTCTTTCCCCAGGGTTCAAACTAACTCCATACCAAATTACATCAAGATATTTTCAGCCCTTTAGTTAACAGGCTTTTTGTTACTTACTTCATTATTACCAGAATCGATATAGCGAGATAAGTTATATCAGTTTATTTTTTTGGTATATAATCTGGTAGAAGTTTTGAACGTTTTGAAGTTATCATAGAATTGATTAAAAATCTTTTCTTTGTTTTTAATGGGTTTTTTACATCGATTATTTCATGAAATGCCTCCAGCTAAAACTGCCGAAATTATTAAAACATCAACGTTTAATGATATTTCAATCCCCGTTTGGCCATATAATTAAATATCATTAATGTAGTGTTTTCATGATACCAAAGGTGTTCAAACAGATAACTTTTCTAGGCTTAAAAGAAGACGAAAGTATGAAGGACGAAGCTGCACGCTTTCCCGTTTTCGCCTTCTAACCTATCACAGCCAAGTCGGGCTTCCACCCTCGCCTTCTATTTTACGATATGATCACTAATGTTTGACCATATCATGATGTAGCCGTGTGTGACCATATCATGACTATACTCGTATATGTAGGTACTCAATAACTCAAAAATCAATAGAAGTATAGTACATATATAGTCCCATAAATATACCTATATATGTACTGTGACTATACAGTTATTGATTTTTAATCAACTGAAATCTATATCTATCTATACTAATAATAAAACTGTAACAGGTCAAATTCTGTACACAGAAGTTTATTCTTTTGGAGTTTCTCTTTATTCGATACTGGAGACAAAACTGTATATTTTTCAATGTTGTCTGTATTGTCTGTTTGTTCGCGCATCACGTAAAAACTACTGGGCCGATTGCGATGCGTTTTTCATTGTTGGATATCTTATGCGTTTGACTTAAAAACTGGTACACTTGCTATCTAAATCCGATGAGTAGAAGCCGAGCAATCGATAACATCATTTAGACGGCTGAAGGAATTTTATTGATATTTTAGGTCTTGGAAAACATGGAATACTTTTATCCAAGAGAAATAACCACGCGTGCGAAGCCGCGGGTATCAGTTAGTTCTAAAATAAAACTAAACTGTTCTCAATTTAACTATGTTTTATTTTTTATACGGTTTTATTTAGCTTGATTTGTATTTATAATCACTTCATATCTCGGGGATTTCTTGACCGCTTTGGGTGATTATTTGAAAGGATAGATATCCAGTAGGTAATATCGGCCACATTTTTCCGAGTCAAGGTTTATTCGCCTGTTTACAGCCAGGCTTTCCTTGTATCTATTTCGGTGGCAGTAATGAGGCCATGAAACCGAAAAACTCGTAAATACCGCAACAAAATAGATATAACGATGGAAATGTGTTCTTGGTTATTTATTAGGTTTCCTCTCATCATATTTGCTGACATTTATACCAATAATGTTCAGGTTTGAAGATCATTATCTTCTTTTCTTTTCTTTACCTGTTTTCCTCTACATATTCTTTTCTAGCTTTTTCCGCACGGATATATTTCTAAGATAAAAGTTCCTATCCTAGTATTTGTTATTCCAGGACCTAATAAAGAAAGTACGTAAGTACCTGCCTAATAAGAGCGATGGTAGCCTAACGGTTAAATAGTGCAACTTAAAATCCAACGATACCGGGTACGTTCCTATGCTCCGCACCAATGACTTAAGAGTTACTAGCTTACCCGCCCGCGACTTCATCCGCGCGGACTATAGTTTATCGCGAAAAAAGCATCCTATGTTCTGCTTGGATATTAAAAACCAATGCAAAAGTATGTAAAGCATATAGAATCCATACCAATATATAATAGTGTAACGTTGTCTGTTTGTTTGTTTATTTGTTTGGGGCGCTTTCACGCGATAATGGCTGGATTTTGATAAAATTTAGAGTTCCTTACAGCGAGTAATCAACATTTTCCAGTTTTCCCGCGAAAACTTTCAATTTTCCGGGATAAAAGTATTCTAGAGGGTGGATTGAAAAGTACTCAGCCAAACACAGATCCATTCCATTCTAAAAATCAAATCTACCCACATTATTTAGTTCAGTTCAAACTAGTTAATGTTCGAAATTTAATATCATTTTTATAACTTACCTACTCGTACCTACGACTTTATTATAAGTACTAGCTGCGCCCCGCGGTTTCACCCGCTTTGATTATGATGATGGATGATGATGATGAACAGTAGCCTATATGTTAATTCAAGTTATAAGATATCCTGGTAACAAATTTCATCCAAATCCGTTCAGCCGTTTTAGCGTGGATGAGTAACAAATATAGGTACACACACGATTGCGCTAATCGTTTTTTTTTTGCATTTTATGACGTTTTGTATGGACTGTAAGTTCTAATGTATGGAGTTCTGCATCGCGCATACGAAGTTTTCTTTTTAGTGTGTTAGATATATGTAGGTACCTACCTACTTAGGTATCAGTAAAATCTACACTTATAATAAAGCAACAAGTACGAAAACATCTGTACAAAGATAATTGAAAAAGAATGGCCTGCGGTACTTAAAATAAGCAACTGAACAGGAATATACTTTTAAAAATCTTGTCTATCTGTTTGTTTGTCTATATGTTTGTTCACACTTCACGCATCATGTATAAAAATCTGGACTGATTACGATGCAACTTTAAATTTTGGATAGCTTAGAATTTCACTTCAAAACTGGGAAACTTGGTAACTCAATCCGATGAGTAGAAGTCGAGCAACCGAAAAAAAACTTTTTGACGGCTGAAGGAATTTTGATCAAATGTTGGTATATTGGTATTTTAGGTCTTGGAATAGCACATAGAATACTTTTAACCTAGAGAAACCACGCGTGCGAAGCACGGGCACAGCTAGTAGTACCTAAGAATGAAAGGTGCCCAAGATCTCATTAAAGTTTACACCTATATGTTACTGCCAAATCTGCCAATGCCAATTAACTTTAATCCAAATTAATTTAAAAACGCCTTTTCACACGTTACGTTCTGTTACCATCTGAACTGCCAATTCCGCCAATTGATTAAAAGGGGCAGGCAGTGTAACAGGCGGAAAGGGACACCTTACAAGCGAACACTATCACATTGCTTTACATCAAAGTACAAATAGACGAGCGACACCCACCACAATTTTTCTTTGACGAGGGTTACGTTTTATGTAGGTAACTGCCGTAACCTGTCATCCTTCGAAAACGCTCACTCTTTGTAATTCTAGATGGATGATGGCTGCATAAAAACATTCAAAATCGTAAGGCTTGTTCTCACTTTTACGGTACTTGTTAGATTTGTTAGGTTATGTGACCTTGGAGCTCATCTAACCTATTTTTATTTTAAGACTGCGCCTTGATTTGGTAGGTATGTCCTATTTTGTTCAGGTTTCCTTAGAAGTAAGTAATTGGGTTGTTGGGCAGGTAAGTGCCTTTAGCTTATTTGAAGAAGTAATTGGTATTGTATAGGAAGTAGGTAGGTAACTAGAAACTTCTGCACTGAATTACTTAATTTAATAACACTTGGATAATCGGAGGAATTATTTTCCACATATACGAGTATGTACCTATTTATAATTATAATAATAATATAATATATTCGGGACGATTCCACACCAATTACCTAGCCCCAAACTAGGTTACCCTGTAATATGGTATGGGCACTAGATAAAGGATAAACATTCTTATGTACAAATACTACATCCATGACTCGGAAACAGACATTTCTGCTCATCATACAAATTATTGCATCTTGCAGGATTCGAACCCGCGACCGTTTGATTTCTTGTTCCTAGCGTCACTAGCCATTAGACCAACCGGTCGTCTCCAATTCTTAGATAATTAAAGGTCAACCCATTTTAATTCTAACTAATTGTTTAGTTTTGATTAAAAAATAAAATGTTAAGCGCAATGATTCAAAATATACATCTTACCTACAATTGGCTAGCGTTCACTTCCAGCAATTAAAAAAAAACGAATTCAAATGAATTTAGTAAAAAGGATTGTTAATTCGAGATAGCCTCCTTAGTGAGTTACAAACCGCAAAGTAAATCTTGAATAATGAAAATGTATACCTCTCTATTCATTTATTTAAATCAGTACTGAACTGTACTTAGGTTCTTTTCTCGAGAGCTGGACCTAAACCTAAGTTAGTTCGAATCTGCAAACACTGCGCGCAAGTTTCCGCCAATTTAATTATTTAACTCGCTTCTAGCTTAAGAGCTCAATCATTTTGAGTGACGACTTCATTAAAGGAAGGAAGGAAGATTATTCCTTCTTTGATACTTCCACTTTTGTTTCGTTAACGTATAATAGGTATCTAAGTACCTACATATTTACTTTATTGGGGACTAGCTGATGCCCGCGGCTTCGCACATGTGGTAATTTTTCTAAGTTAAAAGAACTATATATTATGTAGTATTCTAATACCCTAAAATACCAATATACCAAAATTTGATCAAAATTCCTTCAGCCGTCAAAAAGTTTTTATCGATTGCTCGGCTTCTACTGATCGGATTGAGATACCAAGTACCCCAGTTTTTAAGTCAGACCCTAAACTATCCAAAAGTGATCCGCATCTCAATCGGTCCAATGTTTTTTACGCGATGCGCGAACAAACATACAGACAAACAGATTTAAAAAATGACAGATGAACAGAGAGAATTTAAAAAATGTTATATTCTTGTTCAGTAGCTTATTTTAAGTAAACTAGACCATTTTTTTTAAATTTTGTTCTTTGTACAGACTATTTCGTTCCTATTACTTTATTATAAGTAAAAAAAGCTAAAAAAAAAAAAAAACTAATAAAAAAAAAGCTTTGTAATCCTTTATATCCGAGGGACAGTACAACTGCAGGCTACGTTCGAGAACGTCGCTCAACGACGCTCGATGACATAAGAAGTACACGTATTATGTCATTGAGCGACGTCATGCGACGTTTACGAACGTAACCCTGTACCATACGAATAATTAATGACACTTATTAATTACGCTTATTCCTAAACTTACTTTTGTTAACTCTGAACACAGATTAAGTCTATTGTTGTCTTTGTTATTTGTTTACTGCCAGACAAAGGCAGCATTAGAATTAATCTGTTGTTAAAGTTAACAAACGTTTCAGAAACCCGAAGTTAATCTAATCATTACACAGACGTCTCGTGCGATATGGATACTTCAATTTCTACGTTCATGAACGTCGCTCGACGACGTCTGATAACATAAGAAGTACACGTATAATATGTCATTGAGCCTCGTCGACTTCTTTATTCTGTGCTCGTCGTGCGACGTTTACGAACGTAGACCTGTACCATATACTTATTACTTACTGTTATGCCTACACTTAAATCACAGACTTCTGTATGATACTTCAATTTCTTCAATCGATTATTCAAACAACTACTTACTTACTTACTTACTTACAACTACTTTTTTTTGACCGAAAGAGCGCGAAGCGCGAGCGAAGCGTCTTTGTTTCAGCTTGGGCAAAAATTATTTCGTTTGTCCGGATGTCTGACCGGATGTCTGTCTGAATGTGTGTCCGGCTGTTCTCCTCTACAGGTCACATTTATCAACCGATCTAGAAGAAACATGGTATACAGATTAAGTGAATTTATAGAATTTTTTAGTCGTCGGGCATTTTTGATTGCTTCCCCCAAAAATGGGTAAAAAGGGGGCTACTGAATATCTCCGCCTTATTAAATCCGATTTCAATGGTTATTTTTTTATTTGAAAGGTAATAACTTTAAGTTAGACTTATAAAATTTTAGTGAGATCTGATGAGGATCTTCGATGTGATAAGCAGAATAGCTCCTCAAAATGCAATACATTTCTAACTTTTAGGTTTCTACCAGTGGAATCAGCTCTTTACCTACCAGGTAAGGATTGATGGAGCACCTTGGTTATTAATGTTAGTGTTACAATAAACTAGATGGCGCTACTGTGCACCGCTAGATTGTTTGCAAAAAAGATTGTACGCGCGAGGTCTACAGCTCACAGAACCACTAGTTTAATTACATAAGTGGCTTTCACTCACAGAGTATTTTATCGAAAACGCAACAGGCCGTTACAAGTTTTAATGATTCACGCTCACATTAGTTTGTAACTAAGTAAAGTGAGTGTTATGTTGGTAGTTAGATAAATATAATTAGTCACATTCAGAATTATTGTTAAAATATTAAGTTGATCGGTACGATTAAGTACCCACGTAGGTAGATTTGATAACACGATGATTTCGGCTTCTGAAAGTCCTAGAGTTGTGGTTGCGAACTGTACACCTAGTAAGAGTTTGCATGTTAAGAAATCGGAAAAAGTTTTCGTGAACTCGCTAATTTATTTGGTGAGCTCGCTAAACTATCAGTTTTGGTTGTAATCGATAGTACGAGATTATATTGTTACGAGGTGGGGTTCGGATAAAATTAATGTTTGCCAATTAAACCAAAAACTTATATCTTTATTCGAAAAAACCACAAAAAGAAATTAAACCGACAAGTACCTAAGACTCAAACACTTTTTAACTAGACTGTGCACACTAATTAATTATCACTGAATATTCGCTTCGAATCATTTTAATCGTTTCTTTTCGAATGCCAAGTTAAGACTCTTCAGGCAGCTGATGTGCGCCCTATTTATACCGCGACGCACGGATTGAGTTCTTTCTAGAAGGATACTCGTATATACTCGTATATACTAGCAGTAGTCTGTAGGTATTTTAATCTTTTAAAACTGGAGCCGCCTTTTATGTTGCGGCTTCGTGCCGCGCTCTGGCGGCGTCTTTGAAGTTGCCGCGTCGCGCCACGCCCGTATGTAACTACCTACCGCGCGCTCTAGAAACTTGTGTAGGTACCTACGTGCCACTGGTATGTTCCAGAAGGTACCTGGGGTAGGTACTCGCGTATTGCGTCATCCAGCCGCGGTTCCTCGAACATGCAGGTACCTATTGTTTTCTAAGAATCGACTGGCGTAACAATATTTTCAAATAAAGTTTACACGATATAAACCTTCGAATAGCTCAATTGAACGTACTTCACACTAAATATTTCTATTTTTCTCTCCACAAGCAAAGAAAACTACGAATAAGTAATAAGTCAGGAAACGTAACAGCGTTAATAAAATGATCCAACAAAAGTCGTGCCCAAGTAGGTGGGGCTTAAAAGTCGTGTCCAGCGCGTCATCAGTCGTACATTTTTCATGCAAGCGAGCACACGTCATATCTTCGCGTACGTTTTAATTTTATCATTGTGAACTACAGCTGTGAATCATCATGCCAGCATGTGTTGTGAAGTGGTGCAGGAGCCATACAAGATTAAAATGTCCAGGGATCACTTTTCACTAGTAGTAGTTGCAAAATTATAATTATATTCAAAGACGTTCAAATACATTATCAAACCGCGATGGTCAATACTATGCAAAATGAAGTCAGTCAATTTTTGCACTAAAGTTTAATTTCTACTCGATGAAATTTTGAAATTAAGCTGTTATTTTTTTCACGCAGATGATTCATACCTAAGAAACGTCAACATATTTAGGAGAATACTAAACAAAATGAGCAAATAAACAATAATGAACGATTACAGTCGGTATGTAATATAGGTTCGGCTTTTTCGACTCATGGGAATAACAATAGCATTAAAAAAACAGTTCATAGTTTGATCAAATTAAAGCACGTTTAATTTTTCAGGCTAATGAAAATTCACCTTCTGGAAATTTTGAAGTGTTTGATTTACCTGAGTTGCTCAAAAAAACAAATAATGCTTTCCCTCAAGGAATAAGGCACAAAAACTTGTAAGATTTCACTATTTTTTTGCACTTAATATTTAGGTTTGATAGGAATTTTTATTTTATCTGTATATGTGTATCTATTTCAATTAGTCTTTCATAGATTTGAAACTGATCTTCAATAAGGTTATTTTCAGTGTTGATATTATTCACCTGAAAACAACACCGTCATTACATTCAGTGTTGATATTATTCTCCTGAAAATAACCTTACCAACCAAGAAAAATAACCAAGAAAAACAAAATTAAAAAATAATCTTATTTCAACCGAAGTCTTTAGTTTTGAAGAAAGAGGATCATGCGTTACGCCGGTAAATATACCATCGTCAGATATTGAATCTGCTCTGAATACTCCTAAAACGCATATTTTAAAGCAAAAACTAAGAAAAAAACTATTTTGGCAGTATAACGACTATCACAGATCAGAAATCTACAACGCCCAAATAAAAGATTAACTATGAAGAATATTTCACTTAAAATATTTTATCCCAATTGAAGAAAAATGGATTTGGCGATACTACAGAAAATACTGCATTGAATGATTTTTCGGACGATATAGTTTTAGCCCTTAAAAGGAAAAAGTCAAAAGTTACTTTGATCTTTGATGGCTGTGCATCTAACATCGCTACGGCTAAGATGTTGGGTTGCAATTTTGAAGACACAAACAATTCAAAATCGTTTTTTGACCACCCATCTACCGGAGACCCAGTAGTTGTAATATTAGATCCATTTCATATGGTGAAACTTCTGCGTAACACATTAGAGGAAAAATACACTCGTAGATAAAAACAAGAAAAAAAATTGAGTGGGCACATTTGCAGAAACTGAAAAATGTTCAAGATATCGTTGGATTGCATTTTGGGAATAAATTGTCAAATCGGCATCTATACTTCCGAAATAATATCATGAACGTGAAACTAGCGATTCAAACCTTAAGTCAAAGTGTAGCTGATGCGATTAAGTTTTGTTCGCAACAGTTAAACATGCCTGATTTTCAAGAAACAGATGCAACTGTTAGCTTTTTAGAAACGTTTAACAACCTTTTCGACATACTAAATTCAAGACCGACCGATACGGGTTTAAACACCCTTTTTCAGTGGTAGAAAAGAAAAACTACATGACGTTTTGGATCAAAGCGAAAAATATATTAAAGGTCTCTAAATCAATGTGCAGTCAAAAAAACTCGAACAGTAAATGGACAAAGAGTAACAGTATATACTAACTCTTTGAAACCAGTCACCAAAACTCAGTCCAAAACTGGATTTCTAGGACTTCTCATATGTATTTCAAGATTTAAATTACTTTTTGCACGGCTAGTAGAGTTACAAATATAGAAATTTATTTAACCATATTAAGCCAAGATCATATTGAGTTGTTTTTGGAGTGATCCGCAACCACGGCCGTTGCAACAATAACCCAAACGCCTGACAGTTTATGGAAATATATAAAAATAATTTACTGAACTTGAACCTCAGCTCTAAATTCACAGGCTGACAGGAGGACATTCCCTTTTAAATTTCTCGGAATCCGTCTTCACTACATTGCGAAGAAAGATTCTCTTTTAATGTCTTCTGGACAAAAACTTAATAAATTAATTATATTTCGTGGGACAAAGAATTTAATGAATTGTAAAAAGTGAGCAAAAAAAAAACATTGTACAGTAATATTGTTTTATTACTGACTTGGACCGGTCCACTTATTGCAATAACATCGTCCACGCCGCTATGACTCAGCTATCATAGCAGACATTGCATTACGCGCGTGAACCAATCCCTGCTTTCGTTCTGAATTTAAACCAATCACCAAGCATGTCTATTTGTAACCTCGGAAGTGATTCGTACTTTGAATCTTACGTCGTTTTGGTTTGAAGTAGGGGCACTTTTATTGTGACATTTGTTCTGAATTAGAGTTCCTGACTTATTATTTATTCGTAGAAAGAAAAGACAAAACTCCACCGTGTTTGACGTTTTGCTTTTCGTATGTCGTTTTTATGTGTGGTTTTATTGGGGAAAAAATATCATCGATTTACGTTTAATTGATAAGTGAAATGGAAAGAACGTATTTTTCTGATTCTTCCAGTACCTTTGGTCATTAATTTCGTTCAGTACTAATGAAGTTACGGACCAAGGCAATCCAACAAAACCTAGGCATTTTATATCGATTTTATGTCTCAAGTAGGTACGACAACTAGCTTCGATATAATGCTTGATTTTTGATAATTACTAGGTACGGATATCCTGGACTGTTTGTTTTATCAATTGAGGCGTAATTGGCGAAATACGAGTATATATGTATGTAACTTCATCACGACATTAAAATTATAAAGTAGGTAGATTGGTACCTAGTACTTCACACTATAATTATATTTCCTAACTTTTTTGGCAGTATTGTTTTAGATACCTACGTGCTGCAAATATACAAAATACAAGTTCAAAATATGATAAAGTATTTATTTACTTTACTAATAACTTACTTTGGTCTCTAGAGAGATTCTTTGAGAGAACCTGAGATTAGTATTTTCCGCAGAGTATTACAGATATAGAAAAAAACCTTCTTTAGTTAGCCGATACCGTTGCACAAAGTGAGAAGTGAGTGTCAGAGATGCAGCTGGGTGTAAATAATCTCCGCCTAGGTACAAGCTCCTGTCGCTCCTCTTCACGACCGTCAGCTTCTACAGCCTCTGAGGCTAACCTCCACGCAAGATAACATATCAATATAATCTCGTTGACATAATAAAATGAAAAAGTCGCAAGCTCTTACGAAAATTTATGTGTTCTTTGAAAATGTTCGAATACGTCAAAGTGGCAATTCGTACTGTCAAAATGCAAAGAATACTTTTATCGAATTCGAATACTACCATTTGCTAAAACCCGTACTACCGATTTTAGTTCCTACTAGTTTCTGCTAGAGGCGCTGCCAGCAAATGTATGGAACTAACCGAAACTACATTTCGTTTTCGAAAACTAGAAAAACTCGTACCTACTATGGGTACTGCAAAGTGTATGGTTTACAGTTTATAATGGTCCATTTGTCTGTAATTGCACATATTAAACTTTAACATATCTTGAATACCACACCCTTAATACTTTTAGGATTTCTTTGGATATAGGTAGGTTTGACTTCTTTTCACTATTTACGTCATGTCTTCTTCAGTATCCATAAATATATAATATATAATACTTACTTTTACTTAGACCACCGCTGCCAACCAACGGGTTGGGTGAGGCAGCGGTGTCGATCAAGACAAAAAACCAGCCGAGGGCGTGTCGGACACGCATAGATATATTGGACACGGTTAGGGTCCCATAGCCTATGCTGAAAACCGCATTGAAATCGGTTCAGTAGCTTTTAAGTAATCTATACTTATAATAAAGCAATAGTAACGAAAAAGTCTGTACAAAGAAGATGATAAAAAAAATGTGTAGGATACTTAAAATAAGCTACTGAACAAGAATATACTACGAGTATTCTTAAAAATCGTGTCTGTCTGTTTGTTTTGTTTGTTTGTCTGTATGTTTGTTCGCGCATCACGTAAAAAATACTGAACCGATTGAGATGCGGTTTTCACTGTTGGATAGCTTTTATTTTGACTGAAAAACAGGGGTACTTGGTATCTTAATCCGATGAGTATAAGCCGAGCAATCAATAACAACTTTTCATACAACATGAATGAAAAACTTCGAAAAATTCTTCGATTTCTGTTTTGAACAAATGTTGGTATATTGGTATTTTAGGTCATGGAATAGTACAGAGAGTACACTTAACCTAGAGAAATGACTACGCGTGCGAAGCCGCGGGTGCAGCTAGTACGCCAATAAAGTAGATTTTTATGGTTGTGCACGGGCCATCTTGGGATAACTCGTGTTATCTTGGTCGGATATAGCTCCTAAATCAGTAAACCCTCGATTGTCGTGATGCTCTGCGTTGCATATCTATCCGACATTATCTATATGAATATATTGACCGTGGCGGTCTCGGCTTAGAATAAGACCCCTCCCAATCCTCCCGTGGATGTCGTAAGAGGCGACTACGGGATTTCACACCGAAAGATGGGCAGCAGCGTCCTCCGAGCACATATTTGCTACACTGCGGTCACCAATCCGCCTGCCAAGCGTGGTGACTATGGAAACCAAATATGATAAACAAACCACAAAGACGGCGCCCAGTCCCCGGCGGCTCCGTTATTCCTGTCACCGGTAGCAGCCATGGTAACGGCGGAGCAGGGGGTGCCAAGAATCCCCGGCAGGGACCCAGCTACCAACCCCCACGATCTCTGGACCTGGCAACTTATACACGCACGCACCTTGAGGACCGATGAGAAGTTAATAGAGCTGGAAGAAGTAGTAAGTAAGTTGCGCTGGGGTAATATAGGGTTATCAGAAGTCCGATGAGAGGGAAAGGATACGATGAGTCTCAATATCGGGTTTCTCGTCCACAAGTCCCTCGTCTACAACATTGTGAAGATCGAAAGCGTTTCGAGCAGGGTGGCATACCTTATACTCAGAATTACCGAACGGTATTCGTTGAAGGTCATACTGGTGTACGCCCCACACTCGAAACACCCGGACGATGAAGTGGAGGTTATGTATGGAGGCTATGTACACATTTCTAATGCCATACATGCCCCGAAAACACACTTCACAGTGGTGATGGGGGACTTCAACGCACGGCTGGGCATGAGGAATGGCGATGAACTGAGAGTGGGGCAGTTTGGGTTTGGACAGCGGAACCAAAGGGGTCGGCGATTGGCCGAGTTAATGGAGAAGGGACTCTTTATGATGAACTCCTTTTTCAAGAAGCGCCATCCAGGAAATGGACGTGGCTGCACCCCGGCGGTCATAAGCACGAAATAGATTTCATTTTGACAACCAATAAGCATATATTCAATGATGTCTCTGTGATCAACAGGGTTAAAACCGGCAGTGATCACCGCATGGTAAGAGGCTCATTGAATATCAACGTAAAGCTGGAGTGGTCTCGTTTGATGAGATCTACTCTTCGCCCAAGTCCTGCCCAAATTCAAAACCCCGAGAGCTTTCAGTTGGAGCTCCAAAACAGCTTCCAAATCCTTACCGAATGCGATACAGTGGACGAACTAAACAACGGGCTGGTGGAAATTGTCCACGCGGTACGCGGCGCTTTAAGACCCCCCGCAAAAAAAGAAAACAGAAACTCTCTGAGCATACACTCAAACTTATGGCAAAACGAGGCGAGATGAGGCTGCAGTCTTCTGTGGATATGTCGAGTTACAGCTTGCTTAATAAACAGATCTCCAAGGCAATGCGACACGATTTGCGTTCCTATAATACTACTTGTATTAAGAACGCAATAGAGCGGAACAAGGGCTCCAAAGTGTTCGCAAAAGGTCTGTCTATTGGGCAAAGCCTGATGACGAAGCTGAAAACCGACAGTGGCAGCATCGTTTCGTCGAAGCCAGAGATTTTGAGTAAGCTCGAGAAGTTCTATGGACAATTATACACCTCATCGCATAGTCTTCCTAGCAAGACTAGCGATGCAAGAACCCGTTTGACCCGACATTATACCGAAGATATCCTGGACGTCAGCCTATACGAGATCAGAATGGCTCTCAAACAACAGAAGCTGTTTAACTCCGTCATCTTCGATGGTTCTACGCCAGAGGCGTGGCACAGGAGCGTAGTGGTTTTGTTCTTTAAGAAAGGTGATAAAACCATCTTGAAGAATTATAGGCCCATTTCGCTGCTGAGCCACGTGAGCTGAGCTGTTTTCGAGAGTAGTTACAAACCATCTCGCTCGTAGGTTTGACTACTTTCAGTCTCCCGAACAAGCTGGATTCCGGAAAGGCTTTAGCACCGTAGACCACATCCATACGCTCCGGCAGATTATACAGAAGACCGAAGAGTATAATCGGTCACTATGTCTAGCGTTTGTGGATTACGAAAAAGCCTTTGATTCAGTCAAGACCTGGGCAGTGCTACAGTCATTACAGCGGTGCCAGATTGATTACCGGTACATCGAAGTATTTGTAAGCAAGGCCACCATGACAGTCCGTCTTCAGGATCAGAGCACGAATTCTATCCCCGTGCAAAAAGGGGTGAGACAGGGAGACGTTATTTCTCCGAAATTGTTCACCTCTGCACTGGAAGATATATTCAAGCTTCTGAACTGGAACGGATATGGTATCAACATCAATGGCGAATACATCACTCACCTTCGATTTGCTGATGATATAGGCATCATGGCAGAAACCCTGGAAGACCTAAGCACTCAGTAACCTCAATATTGTTTCCCAACAGGTGGGTCTTAAAATGAACATAGGCAAGACGAACATCATGTCAAATGTCCATGTTGTACCCATGCCGGTTTATGTTAGGAACTATATTATCGAAGCTGTTGATCACTATGTCTACTTGGGTCAGACGATCCAACTGGGTAGATCCAACTTCGACAAAGAGGTAACCGACGAATCCAACTCGGATGGGCAGCGTTCGAGAAATTACGACATATCTTCTCGTCGCAGATACCGCAGAGCGTCAAGACGAAAGTTTATAATCAGTGCGTGTTGCCAGTGATGACATACGGCACTGAGACGTGGTCGCTAACTTTTGGTCTCATACGCAAGCTCAGAGTTGCGCAGCGTGCAATGGAGAGAGCTATGCTCGGTGTTTCACTAAGTGATAGAATCAGAACTGACGAAATCCGTAGAAGAACGAAGGTTACCGATATATCTCTCAGAGTTTGCAAGTTGAAGTGGCAATGGGCAGGCCATATAGTTCGCAGAACCAACAACCGCTGGGGAATAAAGGTTCTCGAATGGTGGCCACGAACAAGCAAGCGAAGTGTGGGAAGACCCCCCCACACGATGGACCGACGACATTGTAGCCATCGCAGGAAGTCGGTGGATGGAGGTGGCACAAGATCATGGCGCTCTTTGGGGGAGGCCTATGTTCAGCAGTGGACTTCTAAAGGCTGACATGATGATGATGATGATGATGAATATCTATTTATATATATAATTAGATAATTTTATTTAAACACTGAAAAGCTCATATCATTTTTGCATTGACCTGAATTACAAACTAGAACAAAATTTGATCTTTCACTGTGCATACGAATTTCCTCTGATCTCAGAAAACTATGTCGGCTTATAGTCTGTTAGAGGAAGGTTGAACATATGCAACGGGTGTTTATTATCTATTTCTTGTTTTTCTAGATCTACATCTGATTTCATATGGAGAGTCTGAGAGATTGGTGACTGAGTTTGCCTTATTGAGAGACTGGTGGAGAAGCTACCCAGGTACAGCATACCCTACCCAGCGTACATGTTAAACCACGGAGCAGGTTATTCTTAGTTCCAAGTTTGACCTTGGTTTTCTAACAGAGTGCTTTAAAACTTAATGTTCTGTCTACCACTGTAACACTGGGATAGGTGTGCTTACGACAATTCAATACTAACACATGATACATGGAGAGGGCGATCACCTGATCGTCCTTCAACCTTGACGGTTTCGCAAAAGGAAAGGATTGCCATTTGGACGGGTTTGGCCTTAGGGTATTCACGTCATAATATTTCCCGAGGCCTTCCAGGAAATCCGTCATTTTTTAATTTGTCTGCCTAAGCTATTATTTCTTACAAAAACGTGTGCTCAGCCTTCGAAAAGCAAACCTACACTTCTAGTAATTGATGCATCATTCAGCTAAAGTCTGTCTCAGTCTGCTAAATGAAAAGTTCGTTTCACCGCGCTGTTTCATAATACTTACTTTTAATACAAACCTCCTCTTTTACAAAGGTAATAGTTGGAGCCGCCCTTTTGTTTTTGCAGCGGGAGGGGGAGAGCAGATGGCGGAACCGGGAAAATGAACGATCGAACCGATGGTCGGCGAGGTGCGAAGTGGACTAGAAACAAATGGAGACTGCCAGTTGCTGAAAGATTTGACCGTATCCGTTCTTGTTCCATCGTTGTATCTAGTATTAGCCAAGTGCGATGTAGGTATAATGCAGCACGCTTGCTCAGAATAAAATGTGTTAGCTAAAAGATTTGAAAATATCCATACTTCCAAAGGTTCCACAATGGAATCTTCTATTAAGCAAGTGTATCAAACAGCGCGCTTGTTTGGAACAGAAGGTATGCTCGTAAATATTTTATATGTTATATATCGTTCATCATTGTTTATTCAGGTCAGGGCCTGGATTCTGTATGACCACTCACGCCAATTCCACGTGAATTCCACGCCGATTCCACGCTACCTGCGTGGAATCATGATCAAATTCCACGCAGGCGGCGTGGAATTGGCGTCTTAAAATTAGAGAATTAGGCCCCTGGAGATAATTAAATACGAGTAAACGATGGTAGCTGCTAATCTAGGGTGTTAGTTTGTCAGGCCAATCAAGGATTTCTGACGTGGCTTAAAAACTGCTATCAATTGAGAATGATGGCTTAACGTGTCTTCGAAGCCGATGGCAAAACCGAAAATACTCGTTACATATTAAAAGACATTGATGCGGGCCGTGTATTGAACACGGGTTTGTTGTATTTACCCTTTATACATTCTTGACTCAGCCTATGCATTTCTTCTCCAGACAGATGAAAGAAAGAAAATACATTTATTAATGAAAACACCCAAAATTATACACAATGACAAACAAAAAACAAAAAAATAAATTTTATGCTAATGTTGTCACAAACAGGTCCCGACTCAGCAAACGCTCAGACCATAAGCCTTGGCACTGGCTTTCTGCCGAAACTTATTTATGATGAATACAGTGGCAACATTGATTCAAACACACATAAAATATAACAATAATAAAATATAAAAAGAAACAAATTTAATACATGAAACATTTATGTTTGTTGTTTGTTTGTCGTATGAGGTAGTGCTGGCCTCTGGTGAAAGTGTTTGTCAGGCCGCCTGAGGGCCTCTGACATGGCTAAATGACTGCTATTAAGCAATAACAGCTGACAGAAAACGCGTCACGTCACTACATAATAAAAAAACACAATCCCCGTGTTCAGATTGTGCTAAGGGCGTGTTTGGCAGTGTCGAAAAAAACCGTCCGGTTTTGCCAATTTCAACTTTTTTGACACTTTTGCAATTTTTGCCACTTTTGCAATCTTTCCCATACCAAACGACAAAAGATGATATTAGCTAGTTCAAAGTTCTGCATGAAAGTTTTAATGTTTCTACAGCTCTCCCAGTTCCCCCATCAAGTGCCGCTAGAGCTAGCTATTGGACATTAAACGAGAGATGTGTCACAATAGCTGTCCCCAGTCAATGGAGAGGCGACTTGATATTGCCGATTCGAGGCAATCGCTTCAGTTCCATTAAAAAGTTAGATGAATTTGCTGACGATTCTTCATTGCACTTAGGTCTTAGGTATAAATAAGAATAATTCAAAAATATATTTAAAAAAAGCTTTTCCGAACATTGTTGTTTTTTTTAACAAAATACGAATTAAGATGTTGAAATAGTGTTTAACAAATTTTTTAAAGACTATTTTAAAATATTTTTATAAGCTTTTATTTAACTTCACTTGTATCTATCCATGTATGTATTTTGTCTGTCCTGGAATCTTGCAACTCAAATTACGAGCACTTCCCGATTAGCTATCCTGCTGAAAATTTCAGGGTAGCTCACAAATCGAAGACATGCATGAAAAAAAACACCATTTCTATTCTGACACGTGATTAAATTAACTCAAAATTCAAAATCATAGATAGATAAATTATGAATGTACATTACAGAACTAATTACCTTACTTACATTTAAAACAAAAAACCTACATATCGCTAAGACAAATCTCTTATCGAAAACCTTTGGAAGGGCTGCTACATACTTACATATAAAAATGAGTTAACTTTGGAAAGTTAAAGATTTGCCCGTATCACTAAACTCGGAATACTCGTCTGATATCTTGTGGAATAGCTACCCACTGATATACCAACACATATATAAATTTAAAAGTGCAGAGTATTATAAATAGAAAATTAATTGCGAGAAATCTACAAGCAAATAGTACAGATTGAAAAGTTTCCGCTATATGACCAAGTAATTGAAGTAGAAATAACTTGTCAACAATGCAACGCCATCGCCTTTCGAATTGTGAGTCAAGCTGTGATGCAACAGTGCGCCTCGTCTTCTCTGCATTGTATTCTAAAGTGACAACGCTTCCTGAATAGCTATTCTATTTGAAATAAGCTTTTGGAAATTGGAAAATATTTTTCAGTAGCTTTGACCACCTAGCCAACTTCTAACGAGATAACGGTATCTTTTAACGGGTTCGTTTCACATTTGCTGCCACCGTGGCTTTGCCCGCTTGGGTTTTTTCTGGGATAAAATTTGGTACCGTATTTTATAAAACACATATTGATCAATTTTCAATTATTTTCCAGCGCTGCGTGCGTTGTTACTGCTTTATTATAAGTAAGTACCTATAGGCACGTATAGATATATAATATCTAATAAAATTGTTAACAGTAAAACAGTAGGTCTACTGGTAAACCGAATAAGGGTTATTTTAGTTCTATGTAGGATTTAATTATAATTATTCTATAGTACAAAGGTCTCCTATAACTAGAAACTCACCGTCAACTCTTCCCCTCTCCATTACCTAGGGAGTAGATAAGTTTATAAGGTCGCAGAAAAGGACGCAATGGCACATAAAAACTTCAATTCCCAAGCTCGATTTTGCATAAAAAAATACATTTCTTAATAATAACAGCGGAAAAGAGGAATTTATTACATTTCGCACCCTACCCTGAATGACACGTGGAACGAATTGAATTTTACAGAAATGAATTTTTATCTGAAGAAAATTGAAGGTTCTTACTGCAAAATATGAGATTTAAAGTTACTTAAATTAAAGCTACTTTATATTCATTTAATTTAGATACGCGGATATTCACATACATACGGTATATAGGTAGGTACGTGTTAACGCAAAAACTACGTTTTGTTTCAATTACCTGTTCAATTATATTTCAATTGGCCTCCTGCGTCATTTCGACAAAATCCATGTCTCATGCGTTTCATGCATTTCCATTTAATTCTACATTTTAGTTATTCAGCGAAAATCAGCCAATAGCAATTTATTTAGCAGCAATTTTAAATCAGAACTAAATTTTATTGGTTCAGTCTTTTTATTAGTTCAAAAGCTGGAGCTTCGACTCATTGTCCTTGTCTAAGTTATGGTGGCCATACACGCAACAGTATACCTGACAGGTTTTCCTGAGCAGGTTTACTTTTCAGATATATCGAAGCTCCATATGATCCACACACGTAACGACAAACTTGTTGAGTAGTCTCAGTTTGAACCATGCCATCTGCATAGCACGACGTGACCTACGTACTCTTGTTGAGTAGTCTCAGTTTGAACCGTGCCATCTGCATAGCACGACGTGACCTACGTACTCTTGTTGAGTAGTCTTAGTTTGAACCGTGCCATCTGCATAGCACGACGTGACCTACGTACTCTTGTTGAGTAGTCTCACTTTGAACCGTGCCATCTGCATAGCACGACGTGACCTACGTACTCTTGTTGAGTAGTCACACACTACATTATTTGCCTACCTTCAGTTCAAGTCAACAATAATTATTTATAGATGAATGAAGCTCTATGTTTAAGCTCTGGTTTACCTGTACAGACGAACGTATGTATTGATAGCAATGAAATATTCTACAATGGCCATGAATCTGTAATACTTCGGCAACGGCATCCCTGCATTGTCTATAGTCTGTAGATGTCATGTCGAGTCGATGGTACAATGTGGCTTCTAGTGTACTGCATCTCCTATTTGGTCTGTGATGTACTGCATAGAAAGGGTGATGGCAGCTACATAAAAAAACCTGCTTTTTACACGACTGCCCAAAAAAAAGAGTGTAATATTTTTAGGATTCATGTATCTTTGTATGTATGTATGTTTGTATGTATGTTTGTATGTATGTTTGTATGTATGTTTGTATGTATGTATGTTTGTATGTATGTTTGTGTGTATGTTTGTATGTATGTTTGTATGTATGTTTGTATGTATGTTTGTATGTATGTTTGTATGTATGTTTGTATGTATGATTGTATGTATATTTGTATGTATGTTTGTAGTTATCTTTTTATGTCTGTGACTTTCTTTATTCCACCATAACTTTTATAAACCTGAACAGATTTAGACGTATGCGGTATAGTTAAAATCCTTACATCTCCTCGAGTAAGATAGGCATTTATTTTTTAAATGTTTTCGTTTTTACATATATTTTTACATTTTACATATTACATACAAAAAATATGTGTTTTCATCAAATTTTACAATATGGGTATCAAATTAAAGGCCTTGATAAGCACATTCCGACAGTATATACTTATTGGCATAACTTATTTTTTAGCAGGGCATCTCTTTTTTGGCTACTTGGCGTGCTTTTTTTAGCTTTTAAGCTAGTTATTACACAATATTTGTAAAATATACAAACAAACAAACATACAAACTTTCAATTGTTTTCAGGTTACCTGTAAAGGTTCTTGTTTACACGTAAAGGTAACATGTTCAGGTAAATCTGTCAGGTATACCGTAGCGTGTATGGACACTATTAGGGTTATTTTTTATACAGGATTTAAAAATACACACAACAAACTAACACTATAACAACAATAATTCATTTCATTGCAGTTGAACCACAGAATAAATAATAGTACAAGTAGTAGAACACAGGGACACTTTATAAGGCACCACGCTATATATAGTTACTAGCTGTGCGCCGCATCTTTGCCCGCATGTTCAATGATAATAATTGTTTAAAAAAACTAAAAAACACGCTTTATATAGAAAACCAAACAAAAAAAAGGAAATAAATTTTAATAGTGTAAATAAGAAAAAAAAAAATATTCAAAAAAATCGTGGGGTGCTTGCGTCAATAGTTATAAATATTTCATTGACAGATATGAGAAGCACCCCACGCTTTTTTTTAAATACTATTAAAATTTATTTCCTTTTTTTTTGTTTGGTTTTCTATATAAAGCGTGTTTTTTAGTTTTTTTAAACTATTATTTATTTTCTACTTTTTTTTTTCGAATTATTGCATTGTCATCGGTCTTTGACAGGTGTGCAAAATTTGAATGAAATCTGAGCGTTTAAAGTGGGTCATAATAGCGTCCAAAAGAGTCGGTTACAAACATACAAGAAAAACATACATATTTTATTAAAGCGTATTTATTTATTTATTTATTGTACAGAAGATCAACAGCATTTACAAAACAAAGATTCATAAGTTTAACATGTTCGAAATATAGACTAATAATAGATCTTCCTAAACTAACATACATTTTTCTTACAGCTCTCTAGCGTTAAAATGTATCATACGTTACTCGACTATGTTTTCATTTGTCAGCGAATAGTGCGAGTACTACCAATATACCAAAACTTGCCTGATTTTTCTTCCACTTATCTTTTTCCGGGATGAAAGTATTTTATGTTTATCTTGTTATTGTTCAGTACATATGTTCAAAATTTCTTCGAAATCTATCAAGCAGTTTTGTATTTACGATTATAATACGTGGGTTTAATATGTTTTAAGCTACTCGTATGTAAAAAAAAACATCTAAATCGGCCACTTTGACGTGAAATCGAGTAAAACCATTCTACCAAATATTTCCCAATTTCCCAATTTAGTGTGGACTTTAATTTTTCCGGGATAATTGTATATTATATTAATCTCTGTATTGCACAGTACCTAGAAAACATACCTAACTATTTAATACAGTATATACAAACAAATTGGCATCAAAATCGATCCAGTCGTTTTGGCGTGAAAACGCCTCAAACAAACAAACAGACAGCGTTTCAGCTTTACGTGTTAGTAGGGATTATATGACCACGTGCAACTTAACCTTGACATCAAGTTCACGAGTCACTTCCGTAACCGGATCATGGTAGGATCAGCTTTACGTTTATAGGACAGCTAATCCTGCATTAACACCCTCCACAATGGAGGATTTCATATAGTTCTTGTTTATGTCGCCTTGACAGTAATAAAATCTAGAATAACTTTTGAAGTTGATCAATATTACACAATATTATTGTAGTGTGGGTGTCAAGTTTTACGGGGGTTGTCTCAAGGGTTATTTTATTAACTATCAATACTACAGTTTATATGAAGAAGGCCAGCTAACAAAACTTTCGACGCAACATCCAATTTTTAAAGTAATTTTAATTATTGTAAATAGGCAAAATAAAGCACTTTTACAAGTCAAAACTTAACATCTCACGAATAAAGAGATTTTTTTTAATTATAAATAAGTGAAAGCAATACTATAAGGTAAACTAAGTATGCTTTGTTTGAAAAGGAAATTTCCCTTACCAACATGTGCCGACTCAAAGTTAAATCTCACACAGGAAAAGGAAACCTTACTGACTCTACCGGTGCTTCGTAAATACGCCCGTTAGAGAAGAGAGCACCAAGAAACTCTACGGGGATGTCATGTTCACCATTATTGACAATTCTTTATATACCTATTTATTTAAATGTCAGAAATTATAATAATTCACGTGTAAATGAGAATAATAAAAGTGCCAATGAGACGTCCAATGAGAAACCAGAATGGATCAGTCCCCGCAAGCAGCACCCATTCACGAGTATGACTTGAGCACTAGCCATCAACCCCTTTATAGAGAATGGCACTCCCTTCCCTACTAAACAACCCCTATCTAAGCTATCAACCCTGAAAAACGCAATTGGTAGATGCTAGGGATGGAAGGTTTTTTTTAAATAAGCTTTTACGGGTTCCTTTTTTTGGTGCTTTGTAACTTTTACGTTTTTAAGTATTTTTCTTTTTTCCTTTTCTCTTTTAACTTTTTTTTCTTTATTTTTATTGCATTGTCTCCGTTTTGTGAGCTACCCTGAAAGTTTCAGCCGGATAGCTAATCGGGAAGTGCTCGAAATTTGAATTGCAAGATTCCAGGACAGACAAAATACACAGATAAATACATAAGTGAAGTTAAATAAAAGCATTTAAAAAAAACGTTAAACGTTTTCTAAATATTGGTTGCTTTTAGAATCCAAGCGCAGGATTTCAGGGTTGCTAGGGGTTGTTTTGTTGTGTTAGTAGCCTGGGGTACCAGAGACAGGCCCCAAACCTACAATCGCCCTTCCCCCTCTGCCCCTTATCCTCCCCATCCTTATTCTCTGTGTTGTAGGTATTATATACAGAGTGAATTTTTCAAGTGGGCGTAGTTGGCTAAATCAGAAACTATGAGGTTTAGCGAAAAGTACTCAAAGGAGTCTCGGGCCCGATTTTGATGAAAACTAAAACTGCATATTTGGATTTTTGAAAAAACAATATTCCTAGGCAGGAATCGAACACGTTGATTTTGGAGAAAAAAAACACATACTCTATTATTACACCATTCGATAGTGTCGCTAACTTAAGGAAAGAGCTCATTTTTAACGAAAATAGTTAAACCATAACTGATTAATTGTTCAAAATGATGACCGTTGTTTTCAATACATCGAACCCAGCTAGGATTCGACGACTCAAGGATTGTACTGCATTCAGTATTAAAATATTATTGATTCCGCTTAGAATATTTTCCAAAGTTCGTTTCAAGTCATCAATTGCATTATACGTGTCTTTGTAGATTTCGTTTTCGTTCGGGTAAGATCCGGTGACCTCGCTGGCCACGGCACAGGACCACAAATTGCGATAAAATGTTCACCAAACTGCTGAATCAACATCTCTTTTACTATACGACTATTAATACGAAACAGTACGCAAACAGTTAGTAATAATCAACGAAACGTGGAACAAAATCTAAATTATTGGCACCAATTTACTTTACGTTCTAATTTCAATTGTTTACATTTTTTTTCTTTTACTGTGGCCTTTAACCGCGAAGAAATAATAAAAATTTGAAATTAGAACATAATGTTGTGAAGATGACCGCGCTGCGGGTCTGTGTTGAGAAAAAATATTGAGTATCATTTCGGACAAGGAACAGGTAATGCAGGTATGAATTAAAACATTACTTTAAAATATGTAACAGTTTATTAAAATACAACATTTTCCTTAAGTTTGCCGTATGTCATTTCTTCCCAGAATTCAATCCTTATTAGCGACACTATCGAATGGTGTAATAATACAGTATGTGCTTTTTTTTTTCCAAAATCAACGTGTTCGATTCCTGCCTAGGAATATTGTTTTTTTCAAAAATCCAATGATGCAGTTTTAGTTTTCATCAAAATCGGGCCCGAGACTCCTTTGAGTACTTTTCGCTATTCCTCATAGTTTCTCATTTAGCCATCTACGCCCACTTGAAAAATTCAGCCTGTATACCTTAGCGATCCGTACCTCAAATTGAAAAAAATAACCCTTATAAGATCACTTTGTTGTCTTTCCATATGTCTCTATGTATGTCTGTCTCTCTGTTTGTTTGTCAGTCAAGGCCTTTTTCTCAGGAACGCGTGAATGTATCAAGTTGAAATTAATAACAAATACTCAGATCTGCAATCCTTTTAAGCGAACACAATGACCTCGCAAAGGGATCATAACTTATAGGGTATTAGCTATTAGCTATTTCTTATAGCACAAGTTAAGTTTATCCGAAAACCGTAATTTTGTAGATAAATCGCAAAAAACTGTTAAACTGACCGAGACCTATGTCGATGTATCGGGAAAACAATTTTACAACGGCAAAGTTAAATATGTACGGAAACCTCGGTGCGGGAGTCCGACTCGCGCTTCCTTTACTGAAAGCAACAGCTGCGCGACTAGCTATAAAAAATAATGATCGCTCACAGAGAGCCAAATATACTATGTATTAGGTACAAAGGGACATAAGTAAGCGCTAGATTTTTTGGTCTGTGCAGAGCTAAAATCTCGTTGTTTTCCTTTCAAGGCAGTAGTGGATTGCAACAGGTGAATCAACGGTCTGGATGACTTGTTGCCTAAACCCCACCCATATAAAAATGAAACCAGTCGTTTTTCCAATGTCTCGTTACTTTCTGACGTTTTTTGTATGGCGTTTATGTGAAAATCTGACGGACATTAAGAAAAACAGTTCGTTTTAAGACATAGGAACCGGCCCTTAGAGTATATACACGTGTCCCAAGAAATCCTACTAATATTATAAAATAGCGACACGCCCAGGGATAGCATGGGTGAAATTAAGAAAAAAAAAAAGAGTTTTTTTTTGTTTTCGCACACTCTATATTCACTCCGCTTCGGGGGGCGGTGACTCGCTTCGCTCGCCCCTCGCTAAAATTATTCCTCGTAGCCTAATCAGTAAGGCAAACTAGTCAGGCCACGAAGAAACGCCCTTACGTTCAGATCTCGTATGCTCGTATTATCCATTTCTATAGTATATAATAAAGATATCCGAAACGGCTGGACCGATTTTGACAGGACTTTTACACGCAGATAGCTGATCTTATGAGGAGTAACTAAGACTTCTTTAATTTTAGAGAAGAATTTGGGTACCGTGCAAAAATATAAACACATGAATTTTGACTACGCGGGCACAGCTATATATATATATATAAAGAAAACTTCCGTGAAAAATAATCTGTTTAAACCACATTAAAATCCGTTGCGTAGTTTAAAAGATAAAGCGTTACAGATGGACGGCGGAAAGCGACTTTGTTTTATGCTATGTATTGATACGAAAGTGAGTCTGTTTGTTACTCTTTCATGCCTTTAATAATCGATCGATCATCATGAAATTTTGCACACAAGTTGTCAGGGGTGCAGAAAATGACATAAAGTAAGATTTTTTTCATTATAAATTATAGAATAATAATAGTAATATATGAGTTTATATATATAGAAATATATAGATTGATTATTTAAGGCATGAAAGAGTAACAAACAGACTCACTTTCGTATAAATTATAGAATAATAATAGTAATATTATTTTGTGACTTATCTATGATAGTTAGACATATATCCTCGTGGACTTTTTTGTGCGTAATGATTACATTATCAGCGAGTAACATGGTCGGTAATTTATTTTTCAAAATATTTGAGATCCTGCGAAAATTGTAATAATGTAACCAAATGTATCAAAAGTTAGCCTATAAAAGTCATTATTTGTCGTGCGCTGCGTAAACTATTGATGATAGGTACATAAAATAATGTAAGTACTACACGTTTATAATATTTTCTTTTAATGTCCTTGCATTTTTTTTAAAGTTTATCCACTGCAAAAAACACACATACAAACATACAATAAAATAAATCTTTTGTCAGAATATTATTAGTGTAGATGTATAATATCATTGAACTATGTGAATAATTATGTTCTAGATCTGTTCTAGATTATGTTCTAGAACTCCAGCCACATCCTCACTTACAATCAGGCGAGTTAGTGTATATTTAAAAGAAAAAAAAACATTTACTAGTCAGTTCAAAACATAATTTGTAGACAGATTGAGCTATCTTCAATGTTTAAAACCAAAGATTGCCTTAACAGTGGGAAGATTAGTTACTAGCTCCTCAGGCGTGGACCGCATGACTAATTCATGCGGTCCACGCCTGAGGAGTTAGTAACTGTTTGTGTAGCACTTTACCAGTGACAATTACTATCTGCACAAGTCTCTCTATAATTGTTGTTGATGCACATGAAACAAGATGTAGCTGTGTGTTTGTGTTTATCTGTAGTTTCTAAAGTTTCGTCATTTAGCTAAATAGTCATTCTGATTTGGTGCGGATGGAGCGGTTGTATCTAGTTCAGTGACAGCTGCTTCAACTTAAACTAGGTATAATTTATTAAGTTTAACGATAATGAACTTAACTATAATAACTCTTTGAAATTTGAAAAAGACCTTGCGTCAGAATCATGGTATTTCAACTAAATATTTTTTCAAAACCCTGCAATAGGTCTATGTTTGTATTCCCTAGTAAAGAACTCCGTTATATGTTTGCGCACTATTGTTTACGTACATTTAATTAAACAAAACTCAGAGGACATTCAACTTTAATACTATAGATTGAATTAACATACCGTTCAAAATCACAATTTTATTCAAAAGCCCGTCCGCCATCGCCCGTTTTAATAACCACACCTACGCCTAAAAATAACAATGCGCTGTCGAGGCGGTCACAACAGAGGAATTATAATTATGATATTATTATGAAAGAGCTTCGGTCCGTTATTGGAATAGTAATTATGTTACACCGCAATCGGTGGTGGATTAATAACCGCTGAAGGTGAGCTCAGGTATGGATTAAGGCACGACGCGAATGATGAACCGACACATCTTAGGATAACATTATTTATTAACACTTGTCGATAAAATTATTTATTAACACTTGTCGAACTAAGATCCACTTCGGGTTATTAAGCTAGTGGAGAGAATGTTCCTTTTCAAATTCAAATTCAAAATTATTTATTATCGGACAGCAAAAATCCATTAATAATTTGCACAAGATTAATAAAATTTAAATAGGGTAAGTCAACCGTGCAGACGACAATCAACTAAACATTGAGATTTAGCTCATCATCGTCCACACTAAATGCCTCAAATAATTCATACCCTGGCCATCACGGAAGCTACTTTTTTGCGAATAATGGCCAGAGGCACTACAAAAGCGAGGTAGACCCAACAGCATCCTAAATATATTATTATATTGTACTCACAAAACATCTAGCGATCTTTTGGTACAGTCGAACCTATGAAGAGTTTGAATTTTTAATTCTAGGGCTACCCTGACATGGGTTACTGGTCACATAAACGATTGGTCGATTGCCTGAAGCCAGACGCGGCTGCGAAGTGGCGGTAGAGCGTGACAAAATTCGGTGGACGGTAGTTGATGCAGGTGTTAGCGTATTGTATCCGCAAGAAGCGAGTGGGGGCGACAACAGATGTAGTCCGTGGTCGCCACTAGACACAAGTGTGGGGAGTCGTGTATGAAAAGTGTAGTCTGCTGCTTGTTGCGGGCTAACGTGGCGGTGCAGTGGTGGCCCATATGCGGGTAGCTTCTATTTTAACGGTTTCTTTTGCACCTAGCTTGTTGAAAGATTATTGCGCATTAATATTTTTGTCGATAATACATCCAAATTGATTATACAATAAGATACAAAAGATATTACTATATTATCTATGGTGAACAGGGCTTCAGTCAAGCGATAAGCCATGTCAGAGAACATCGGGCAGCCTGACAAACTCTGTCACCCAGAGGCCAGCACTACCAACAACTAAAAGGTTTTAGTTACAGCGGCCAGAAACAAACCTACATATAATTAAACCCTATTTTCTACTCCTAGTTACGGCCAGTTCGCCCCTGTTCTCTTGATAGTACTAGCTTTTATTCAGAGGTCATTTGAGGATAAATATGGAGTGATTTCTGATCGCAGCTGATGAAATTTCATGAGCCCTGCATGTATTCTCATATCTAGGGGTTAAATATGCCACATAACGAACTAGCTGTCCAGGAATGGAATACCTTACCAGTGTCTTTATTTCTCAGAACAGCCATCGCTATCTATGTTGAGTCTGCAGACCACAGGTTGTGACGAAGTCATCCTTTTTATCACTTCCCATTTCAAATTAAAACAATTCTATCGCAGCCTTAAATTTTTCTTGAATTCATATTTTTGATTCTTTTCAGTCCAGAACTGTCAGCAAAGAGAAAAATTATATTCTCTTAGACAAGTCCTACAATACTTAGGCCTGCTACAGTTTGCTAAAATAGCTATTTTACTCCTAAAACAAACAGTTTTAGATTTTATCATTTTAATTTTACACAAAGGGTCTATATCTATCTTCTATCTATACTATAATAAACTGTAACTGGGCTAAATCTGTACATAAAATTATAATTGAGATAAACTTCAAAATCAATATGGAGCGCAAACAGTTTTATTTTTTGTCTGTCTGTCTGTCTATCTATTTGAACACGCATCACGCTGAAACTACCAGACGGATTTTTATGCAACTTGGCACAGTCACAGCTGATGTTATGGATTAACATTTAGAATACTTTTTATCCTGAAATAATAAAGGGTTCCCACAGGCTGCTGTAATTTTTTGTTAAGTTTTAATTTAAAAAAAGCAGATAAAATATACAGACGACTGCGCGTTTATTATATCTTAGGATATTAATAATCTATTATATCACAGAGACCTGTTGGCGTCAGGCATGTTTAACAAAAAAAGGGAAAACCCAACTTTTATGGCCGAGCTGACATCGGGTATACTTTCGAATTTAGGAATTCGCGTAGCTTATTTAGAAATATACCTCCACACAACGCTACCGTAACACAGATTTCTGTCAACAACGTTCAGTGGCGATCTGACATGGTCTTGATAGGTTAGAAGACGAAGGCGGGAGCGAAGAGTAGCGAAGCACAGCGAGCATCCGCCTTCATCTTCTAACCTATCACGAGCATGTCAGGTCGCTACTGAAGGTTCTTAACACAGGTAGGTAGGTACCTATTTGGTACTTTTGGTACTGGAATAACTCATAGGATCCCTATATCCCAGATCACAATTTGACCAGTATCTTCATCAGTTTTATTTGCGTGGTTCTGTGCTTTAAGAAGTAGCAATTTCTACAAATTTCCAGTGTTCATTAACTTTGATCCAGTTCCTGTAAATACATTGTGGTATTCGGAATGTTCCTTTGAGACGGGAAACCAACCCTCGGGGGACTCCAGTCCATGGTAACTAATAGGCGAGTATGCTCTACATCGTGCATATGTTTAGGCCTCGTGATCAGACTGCCATGCATGGTCCAGGTCGTCACTCAGGGGATACTCGAAGATGGTCGTCGACTATTGGATAGACCGAGAATATCAGTGGTATTAGAGCAGTATAATAATGCGAGTTTGAAATTCTAACTTAGAATCCAACAATACCGGGTTCGGTCCTCAGCTCAATCAATGACTTTGCTGAGCTATGTACGGTTTTCCGACGCTCCGTGTTTCGGAGGGCATGTTAAGGTGCCGATACCTACTGTTATTGATTAATAGCAGTCGTTAAGCCATGTGAGTTGCCCTTGGGTGGCCTGACAAACTCTGACACCAGAAGCCAGCACTGGCTATGACGTGATGATGTTGAGATTGTCAGCAGGTACATATGAGAACTCTTCGAACGAAGTGTTTCTAATATCCATATCCATACCCATATATAAAAGTGAAACGTTGTCTGTTTGTTTGTTTGTATGTTTGTTTGGGGAGCTTTCAGCGAGTAATCAACATTTACAAGTTTTCCCGTGAAAACTGGAAAATGTTGATTACTCGCTGTAAGTAACGGTTGCCATGGAATCGAAATAATAAGTCTTTCAAAAAACTTCAAGAGCGTTGGTGCTATACCTACTTTTGCATTGGTTTTTAATATCCTAGAAGAACATAACATGCTTTTTTTCGCGATAATTTGTAGTCCGCGCGGACCAAGTCGCGGGCGGGAAAGCTAGTTTTGAATAAAACAATATTTTTATTGTACTGTATTGCAATAAAGAGTTTATCTACCTATCTATGATATAACAGCTTTAAATCCTACGCATATAGTTATTTATGTGTATACCTCTTCCTACACAAACCAATATTGGTTATAAGGGTAATATCGTACGTCATTCCAGGGAAATTACCCCTTCATTTTTGCGTAACTTAATGGGGTAAACAAGGGGCAGTGTAGGAGGGTAACATAGTAAATATGCTATTTATTAATAAGTACCTACTACTAAATAGGATCTAATAGGTATGTGAGTAGGACCACGACAGCAGTGGGCGCCACTCGCCATGCTAATCGTTTTTCGCCATAATTTTTTTGGGTATTGTTTAATTTTTGAAGATACTATAAAAGCTATAAGTTGTAAGTTGCTTGCCACACGCGCACGCGCATGTATGCGCTCAGTACTGCGCAATGTTAGATATAGCGCCACCCGATGATCATGTACATAGGTACATAGTTAAGTTTAGATCATTTTAATTCGTAATAAAGTCATCCGTATTGTATTTAGGTTTAAGGTTACTTTTTAAATGGTGGCCAATTGGGTGGACCCCCGACTATTAAAACTCAGTTTTTGACCCAATGTCATTTTTTTAAATAATAGTTTAGTCTCATGTTAAACGATCGGAGCATTTAATGACAATTTGCTATAGTACTTACGTTGCTAGACTTGAACAAAATTTACGATCCAATCCTAAGCTTTTTTAGTCTTTTATAAAAAATAAAAATAAAAATGATGGACACTATCCAGCGCAAATGTCTTATGATAATAAAACAGCTTTTAATGGAAGTGACATCTGTAATCTCTTTGCTCAAAAATTTTCATCTATTTATGATAGCAGCAGTTCTTTTGTAAAAACCCCCACAGCTAATTTGGACCGTGTGGCCATGTTGACCAATGATTATCTCACTTTAATTAAATTCAAGTACGATCAAGTTCTTAAAGTGTTAAAAAGACTGGATTTATATAAGGGTGCTGGCATTCCATCAGTTTTTGTTGCTAAATCCGCCCAGGCTTTAGTGAAGCCGTTATGTCTTATTTACAATAAATCTCTAAGCACTGGCGTCTTCCCTTCTGCCGTTATGTCTTATTTACAATAAATCTCTAAGCACTGGCGTCTTCCCTTCTGACTGAAAAGTTGCACTAGTAGTTCCTTTATTTAAAACCGGACAAAAAGACCTAATAATAAACTACAGACCGATTTCTATTTTGCCAGTGTTTGCTAAAATTTTCGAACAACTATTATATCTTATTTTGACATGGCACTTCAAACAACTGATTAATCCTTGTCAGCATGGCTTCATGAAAGCTAGATCTACTGCAACTAATCTTGCATCCTTTATAAACGATGTTTCTCTGGAACTCGATGGACGTTCATCCGTTGGTGCGATATACACTGATTTTAGTAAAGCGTTCGATCGAGTTGATCATCAAGTGTTACTTCAAAAACTTTCTAACCACGGCATTGCTCAGTCACTACTGGATTGGTGTGGATCGTATCTTTCGGACAGAAAGTCTAAGGTTGTGGTAAATGGTTATTCCTCTGAACCATTTTTGGTGTGTTCTGGTGTACCACAAGGATCACACTTGGACCCTTTATTGTTCAACATATTTATTAATGACATTGGCAGTTGTTTCCATCACTCTAGGTATTATTTATTCGCTGATGATTTGAAGATTTTTAGACCCACGGACACTCTTTTAGATGCAGCTCTCTTGCAAGAGGATCTTAATCGTTTGGTTGTATGGTGTCAACATAATAACATAGACTTAAATGCAACCAAATGTTTTTCCATTCGATTCTCTAGGAAAAAGTTTGATATTGACTTTGCCTATAAAATTAAGAATGATACCTTGTCTCAAGTTGATAAAATAAGAGATTTGGGTGTTTTGCTTGATAGTAAACTAAGATTTAATGCTCACATCGACAACATAAGTGCTAAAGCGTTCAAGAGTTTGAAATTGCAGAGATTTTAAATCTCCTAAAACTAAAATGTTGTTGTTCAATTCATTTGTCCGCAGCGGCTTGGAGCCTGGAATCCATTCTATGATTTTTATATAAAAAGACTCGAAAGTGTCCAAAAACGATTTTTATGGCATTTAATTCATTCGGTAAATTTGGGAAAACAGATAACAAATTATAATGAGAGGCTTAAACATTTTAAAATATCTTCACTATCGGATCGAAGACGCATGCTTGATATTTTATTTCTTCATAAACTTGCGAATGGTGTTCTCGACACCCCAGAACTACTTTTTGCTCTAAAATTTTCTTCACCATCACGCCTACCACGAGCTTCCAGGTTCAATATTTTGAGTGATAGTTTAAGTAAATCTAACTTGGGTCGAAATGCTCCTCTTAATCGACTAATTAGAGAGTTCAACGGTTTTGCTAAAGCCAAAGACCTAGACTTGTTTGCCGACAACATTCGCAAATTTAAAAAGAGCTTCCTGTGATATTTTAGATTTTGGATTTTATTTATTAGTTAATCAATTTTAATTTTACATGTTGACATTTTAATTTACATTTATATTTTAATTTGTATATTATTATTACTATTATAATTTTCGATGTAATATTTTTTTTATAAATTGTAATGTAATGTGTTCAATTTTTTTTTTTTTTTTTTAGGTAGATACTTTTTTTTTTGCATTCTGTCGTCATCTTTAATTGTAATGGCATTAGGCGAGTGCTATTCTAGTTTTAATTTTCTCAACAATGTATTAATGTGCATTATGTAGATGGCCAAATAAATAAATAAATAAATGTTGGGTCTCATCTCCCTCTACCTACACATATGGTTATAATACATTAAAGACGTACCCTACCCAAAATGCGCTTCTTGCCCGTAGTACAGTTGGGATTGTCCTGTTGACTGGACCATCGATGAGCTTTCATGCGGTAGTACAGTGACAAGACCAGCGATAAATTGTTACTAACCATGGTACAGTCAATTATATATTTGGGTACAGTTGAATGAACAACTGTACTATCGTTTTCTTAAAGAGGTACAGTTGACCGTGCCTGTAATATCCTACATGTTATTATCATCTTGTCTTTTGAGTCATCAATGGGTTAGGTTGTTTCTTCATATGTGCCACCCTTTCTTTCTACATAAAACAGTTCTATATAAACAAGTCGAACCTCTGCCGCTTCAGACATAGTGAAATAGAACACTTTTTTTTAACTATTCTAAATAATTTAAAGATGATTTCTTACACAATTTATGAAATTAACCAAGAATAAAAAGGCAGGAAAAGGACTATACATATAATATGAAATTTAAGATATAACAGACAAATAAGTAGGACATACGAGTACGTCAAATATTCTCATAATAATATCAAATAACTAGCTTAAAAGCTAAAAAAACACGCCTGCCCCGCCAAAAATGAACTTATGCCAATAAATTATATACATACTATTGGAATGTGCTTATTAAGGACTTTAATTTGATACCCATATTGTAAAATTCGAAGAAAAAAAATATTATTTGGTATTGAAAATGGAGCCATACTGCCGCTATAAAGAAGTTTTTCAAAAAGTAATATACTCGTAGCCTATGTTACTCGGGGGATGTAAGGATTCTAAATATACCCCATACGTCTAAATCTGTTCAGGCATTTCAAAGTCATGGTGGAATAAAGAAACTCACATACATACAAATATACATGAATGATAATAAAAACATAACACTCTTTTTTTGAGCACTCGTGTAAAAAGCCCAGTACCTAGGTACTCTTTGTGAAAACATTTTTTACCACGGTTTCTTACCTATTTTTTAAGTTATTTTTCCGTCGTGTAGTCAAATGAACCAAAGAATATTTATTTATTCCGCGGTACAGTTAACTGTACCAGGGAAATATTTATTTTACCGAAGTCCGGCCAACTGTCCTACCGCATGAAAGTTCAACGATGGTCCAGTCAACAGGACAATCCCAACTGTACTACGGGCAAGAAGCGCCCAAAATGCATACTTGCATGTCGAATTTACCATACTAACTTGTTACCTAACACATATAATTCTGTACAAAGGGGAATCAAGACATGGACCATAAAGTGCGACGCAGAATGTCCATAGCGGATGAATTGTCTGTGGTCACGTGGTTCGACCGCAAAGTCCGATCAATCGCGGGCGAACGTCCGTCGCGGATGAAATGTCGTTCAGTTCCTTGCTCTGCGCGTCCACCTCTCACTGAGTAGGTACTGACACTCGTAGAACATTTTAATACGGTAAACACCAATTCGTACTGAGCGTTTCGATTCTCATTTAGACACATGGCGTCTTTATTTCCTGACAAAAACAACCTAGGTATCTTCAAGTCTAGAGTGAAAAAAATAATAACATATCTTCTAGGTAATGCTTTCCTTCTAGGTAATGTTTATGCTTCTTCTACCACACCGTCACTTAATTAGCATCAGGTGATCTCACATATATATCCCGCGATTGGTCGAATGCTTGCCTATCACGCATAAAAAAGGCCTGCCCTCACTTATGGTTTGGTCAGCACAGCTATCCGATTTTTTCGGTCCAACCTCTGATAGTTTGCGCAGTCGAGTGCAGTGTCTTAAGTTTCCTTTGAGGGGTACATTAAGAGTATCTTTAAACATTTAGTTAAGACTTCTTGAAGACGACGCTGGTCAAGAAAAGCGCTCAGGTGAAGTTGTTATAAATGGAGTGGACGCTGGAAAAGTATGGAAATGGAACCTTAAAATTTGGTTGGAGACTTTCCACTGAAGTTTTTGTGTAAAGTTACTTGTACTATTATTTATAGAGCGATGGTGGCCTAACGGTTCTATAGTGCAATTTAGAATCCAACGACACCGGGTTCAAAACCAAGGCTCCGCACCAATGACTTTTCTAAGTTATATGCGGTATTCCATCGCTCCGTGCTTCGGAGGCACGTTAAGCTATCAGTCCCGGCTGTTATTGATTAATAGCAGTCGTTAAGCCATGTCAGAGGCCCTCGGGCGGCTTGACAAACTATGACATCAGAGGCCAGCACTACCTGATACGACAAACAAAGAAAAACAAACAAACAATAATTACTTATTCTGTGGTTAAGTTCAGATTACGGCAGTACAATTGTCGCGTGCTTCACTCCGGTGTATACCCATCCCTAATACAAACGATATTCTAACTTAAACACACCACAAACTAATAGCAGATTTAAAAACAGCGATAGTAATCACGATCCTGGTCACACCAAGGGGACCCAGTAGCGGTGACCAGGCAGAGCGGTGCGAGCAGCAGACGCGCGGGCGCTCACCCGGAGGCGGTTGCATTGGGTAGGAATCCGCAGAAAGGAGCAGACAGTGGTAGGTAGTGTAAGCGCTAGTTATAGTGTAACATATAATTAAAAAGCGGGGTGTGGCTGTGTTGTGGACACGACCGTGTGCTTTACGTGAATACTTACGTATCCGATCGGAAGCCTTCATTATTTTACGTTCCCGGCACCGCTTCACTGTCATATGGTGTTTTATGGGCATCACTGGATTGCTTTTGAGAAGTTCTTTCTAACCGTAAACCACCTATATTTTGTTTTAGCTTTTTGACGAGTATAAGCCGACATTACATTATTGATTTTATTTTGTTACTTTAACACCATATATATTCGCTACTAGCTGTACCCGCGGCTTCGCACGCGTGGTCTTTTCTTTAGGTTTAAAGTACCATAATGTGCTATTCCAGGACCAATATACCAACATTTGAACAAAATTTCTTCATCCGTCAAAAATACTTTTATAAATTACTCGGCTTCTAACTCACCGGATTGAGATACCAATTACACCAGATTTAAAACAAACCCTAAGCTATCAAAAAAAACCGCATTGCAATTGGTCCAGTAGTTTTTACGTGATGCGTGAACAAACAAACATACAGACAAACAGAAAGAAAGACACGAATAACAAAAAAAATATTGTTCAATACCTTTTTTAAGCACTCGAGAGCATTTTTTTCATTTGAATTCATTTAGTAGGTTGGGTGCAATGCGCGGTCAAGATACGGACAAACAGACAGACAAAATTAAAAAGTAAAATAGTTTGGCTTCAGTATCGAATATAGAGAACCATTCAAAAAATATTTTTTATTACATAAATATTAACATAACTTTGGACCCATATCCCGCAGAAACCCTTTACTTTTTCGGGATAAAACGTGTCCTAAATTTTAACCCATCATATAACTTAAGACAGTGCCAAGTTGCATCAAAACCCGTCCATGAGTTTCAGCGTGGTATGTGTTCTTTTAAATAAGTTTCAACCCCTATCCTGCGAAAACCCATAATTTTTTCGGGATGTAAAGTATCCTATGTCCTACCTCGTAGTATGAACTCAAATCATACCAAGTTTCATTTGAATTCATGCAGTAGTTCCGGCGGCGTGATGCGCGGACAAGATACAGATAGAAAGACATACAGACAGAAATGAAAAAACATACGGTTTAGGCTTCATTATCGTATATAGATTAACCTCCAAAAAAACACAATATCTTTAATGTACAGAATTTGAACCCATATCCCGCAGGAACCCTTTATTTTTTCGGGACAAAATGTATCCATAATTTTTACCCATCTTATAAACTATGTCTGTGCCAAGTTGCATCAACACCCATCTTCAGCGTACTACGTGTTCTTTTAAATAATTTTCCACCCCTATCCTGCAGGAATACTTAATTTTTTCGGGATGATAGTATCCAATGTCCTACCTCGAAGTATGAACTCAAATCATACCAAATTTCATTTGAATTCATTGAGTATTTTCGGCGTGGTGCACTTCCAAGGTACAGACAGACAGACGGACCGACAGACAAAAGACCAAAACTTAAAAAAAAATAGTTTTGGCTTTAGTATTGAAAGTAGAAAGGCACCAAAAAAAAACTTTCATTTACAGAATTTGGGACATTATCCCACAGGAACTCTTTATTTTTTCGGGATAAAAAGTATCTTGAATTTTAACTCATCATATAAACTATAACTGTGCCAAAATGTGCATCAAAATCCGTCACTTCCCTCTCCACTATGCGTGATGCGACACAGTCCTCAATCAACGTAAAAAATTCTTTGATCTTTTAGCTATAGAGTGGTAAAATTAAATTTTGGATGTCGATGGTATCCAAAAAATATATATATGGAGCGCAATACCAAACTGTATACCCAGATTTCATTATCATCAGTTTTTTGGATTTTTAGTTAAGAGGTATAGTCATCATCATCATCATAATCATTTGAGCCTTTAGTCCACTGCTGAACATAGAAATCTCCCAATGAGCGCCTATAGTATAGTATGTTTATTTACACTGTCTAGATTTGATAATTCCATGTTTCATTGATAGCTGCGCGAAAATATAAATTCTCCACCTGCCCTACAAATAAGTTAAAACTCATTATCTCTTTTCGGACTGAGTTTAGAAGTATTCTGTCATAGTTTGTTACACTGTTTACAATTGATAATTCGTTTCATTGATGGCCGCACGAAAATAGAAATGCGCCACCTGCCCTACAAATATGTTAATTTCATTATCTCGGTTCGGACTGAGTTTAGAGGTATCCTTTCATGTTATGTTTTGTTTGTTACACTGTCTGCAATTGATAATTTTAAGATTCACTGAAGGCTGCGCGAAGAAAAATTGGCACCAATTTCCATACCAAATATCTAAAATTAAATCCTCTTTATCTCGGTTCGGACTTAGTTTAAAGGTATATTTGTCATAATATGTTTTGTTTGTTACATTGACTAGAATTGATGATTCCATGTTTCCTTGAAGCCGCACGAAAAATGAATTGCACCACCTGGCAGGACAATTGTCATTGTCTTTTTGTTGGTGATTGCTTTATCACGTCGTCATCTCTAAAAGGAAAGACTCCACGGTGATATCGTATCTACTGTACCAGGCCGGTCGCACTCCGCAACAAGTACAAATATTATACCTACACTTCGAGGCCGCAATATTGAGGTTAAATCAGTAGTGTCAAGCGTGCGCTTGATGAGTCGCGCGACGTGTGCTAACGATAAAGTACCTACTTACGTATATATTTTTTATTTTTTGCTCTAGAAGAACCTAGAAGATAGTGCACAGCATTTGGTCTGACAAGTCTCGTAAAATATCAACATACCGACATTTTATTACGTAGGTAGCCATTTGTGCAACTTTTATTTGTGTAAATTGTGTAACTAACATAAATGTAAGAATTACAATAACATAGTTATAATATATTATAACATGCATGCTAGACATGTAATTATTGCACACCTCTGTTGAGGTAGATTGTACGGGACTCATAGCACTGTAACAACTATCAATTTACCTACATCTATGGCAATAAATGAATTTGAATTTGAATTTGAATTTGAATTTAAATTTCTTTTTCATTGATTATTAAGCATGGAATTCAGACAGGCACCTTTTATTCATCAAAGTGCAATACTTATTATGATATAATCAAAAGACAAAAAAAAGCAAGACGAAGTGAATTTTGGGATGCTTACTAGTGCATCCCAAAATTCACTCTTAACCTCCTAACTTCCTAGGCCCCCTGTTATCCGTAGACGTTAGGATCCCGACTTTTGGTCAATTTATAGTTTAATTTTAAAATTCTTGTTTTTTATATTATTACGTGCTGGGGTTCGAAGAAAATTAATGTACGCCAATTACACCAAAAATTAACAAATTTATTCGAAAAACCACAAAAAGAAATTTAACTGACAAATAACACTCAAACACTTGTTAACACGACTGTACACACCAATCAATTATCACTGAATTCTCGCTTCGAATCACTTTAATCGTTTCGTTCCGAATGCCAAGTCAAGACTGTTCCAGGCAGCCGATGCGTGCCCTATTTATACCGCGATGGAAATTTCCAGAAGGTACTCGTATGTAATCATTTATACTAGCAGTAGACGGTAGGTACTTCAACTTTCAAGATCGGCGGCGATTTTGATGTTGACGCTTTGCGCCGCACCTGTAGGTACCTAAGGCCGGCAGCACCTTTGATATTGCCGCGCTGCGCCCGTATGTACCTACCTACTACGCGCTCTGGAAACTTCTGTGGGTACCTACGCGCCGCTGGTGTGTTTCAGAATGTTCCTTTAAATGTAGGTATTGCGTCATCCAGCCACGCTTCTCGAAAATTTTGTTACCTACTGTTTTTCTATGAATCGACCGGCACAACAATATATTCATCATGTCAGCCTCTAGAAGTCCACTGCTGAACATAGGCCTCCCCCAAAGAGTTCCATGACGAGCGATCTTGTGCCACCACCATTCAAAAAATCTAATAAAACCTAAATTGTTTAAACAAATAAATACTATTTAAAATAAATAACAATATAAATACTTTTTTTTATGCCTTATTGCAAATTTGCAACACTATGCTATATTTTAAGGGTTAATGTCTACTCATATAAATTATTTTTTGTAATCTCTCGAAGATCCCGTCATCTTTAATGCAACAGATTTTAATGCCATGCAACTCAGTTGGAGTTGCATGGCATTAAAATCTGTTGCAACTCAGTTGGAGTTGCATGGCGTTTCAGAGGATGACTCTCCACGGTAAAGATTATTCATGGAACCCTCGGAATGAATCGCTGTTTTTTTTATAAAGTTGCGCCTTTTAAAATTGCGATTCAGTTTCATGTTTAATATGCACTGCATGTGCTTTTATGGGTAGACGCGGTGCTTACAAGCAGGCAATCGGTATACTCGTTTCGTTACTCAGACAAAACTAGGTCTCTTGCTAAGGAAGCCCACTCCACACTTGTCGCACCATTGCTTAGCGTGGGCGCGGGTCTTTTAGTTCACCGAAGCGAGCTCTCGTTTACGACCTAACCCGTCCAGTTGTTATTGCTTGCTCAAAAACCGTGAAATTCTTTATGAAGTGCGTGGTGATTGACGGGTGCATGGGCACTTTAGGTAAATTTTAATTAATTTTGTTTTTGCTAAATTGCGTCGCATTAAAAACACGTGTAACACGGTTCGTGTGATAGATTTTTGCCCGTGGGATGATTTTTAATATTGTTTTTACTAAATAATGTCGAAATTTGAAGGCACGTGTAAGAAACTGAAGGTTTTACAAATCCTTTGGATTTGTAAAAACATCTATATCTACTTATAATAAAACTGTAACGTGTCCAATTCTGTACATTGAAGATATTTAGAAATTTTCTTTTGGAGGGTACTCTATATTTGATACTGAAGCCAAAACTGTTTTTTTTTTCATTTTTGTCTGTCTGTCTGTCTGTCTGGATCTTGGCTAGGCATCACGCCGAAAAATCTTCCAAGCTTCATACCAAGTTTCATTTAAATTCATCTAAATGAATTTAAATGAAACTTGGTATGGTTTGAGTTCATACTACGAGGTAGGACATAGGATACTTCTAATCCCGAAAAATTAAAGGGTTCCCGCAGGATAGGCGTTGAAAGTTATTTAAAAGAACACGTATCACGCTGAAACTAATGGACGGATTTTATTGCAACTTGGCACAGTCATAGTATATATAATGGGTAAAAATTGAGGATAATATTTATCCCGAAAAATAAAGAGTTCCTGTGGGATAATGTCCCAATTTCCGAAACCGAGCAGTTGATAAAAATATTTTTGACGGCTGAAGAAATTTTAATCAAATGTTCATGGAATAAGCACATTATGGTACCATTTGAACGTAAAGAAAATACCACGCTTGCGAAGCCACAGGTACAGCTAGTACTTAATATATTTGTTATCTTGAAGGCTCTTTTTCAGGTGCATGTCGTTTTTAAAAATATTGATTCGTGGGTGATATATGTTCGCTTGGCTATTGTGACTGCTCACTTGTCCAGAGTGACCATATTCCTTAATTAATAAAAATAATACTTTTAATCTTAATTAACTAAAAAACAGCTGAACCAATTTAGATGAAATATACCTAAATGGGACCGCAGTGAAGCTTTAAACTAACAAATAAAAATATATATTTTAAAGCTGCTTATAAATCTTGGAGACGTGAGGAGGTAAATGGCAAACACAAGTGCATAAAACGTCAGGGAGTAGGTAGATCATATATGGAAGTGTAATCTTCCGCACGCCGGCGTCTTCGTACCTTTGAATACTGAAGGATCTGTAATAGAGTTGGAAAAATTTATTAACGCCACGATAGACAGATAAATTCGTACAATGTTCCTTCACACAAATCCATCAAGCCGTTTAGGCTGAAGGTCGCGCCTAAGAAACGTACAAACATACAACCCGAACACATAACCCTCCTCAGTCAGGTAAAAATAAGCTTTTATGCTGCTGGACCCATCATGGTGAATCTTAGTACGGGCTACCACGATTAAATGCGAATACAACATTTCGTGTCTGTGCTGTTAACCGTTGAGGAGTTTCCTAGTGAGTGCAGCAACCATGTTGTGTTGTGTGTTTAGCCTATACTGTCCCACTACTGGGCAAAGGCCTCCCCTCGATTTTTCCATTCATTACGGTCCTGTGCTGTTGTGTACCAATTTTTGTCGACGGTGTCAAGCTCATCCCGCCATCTTTTGCGTGGTCTGCCGCGTCGCCTTCTTTCCGTGCTGGGATTCCATTTAGTGGTTACTTTGGCCCATAGCACCTCCGGCATACGGCAGACGTGGCCGGCTCAATTCCACTTCAGCTTGGCGGCTTTTAGAGCTACATCTGTAATACCGGTTCTGAAGCGCAGTTCGGTGTTTCGAACACGGTCTGTTAACTTAACACCTAGTATGCTGCGCTTCATTGCCCGCTGGCATACCTTGAGTTTGGACTTTTGGATGTCGGTCAGAGACCAAGTTTGTGCACAGTATGTTAGGATGGGTAGGATGCATATGTCCATGAGCTTCCTCTTTAAGGATATTTGAATATCTACCTTCATGAGTTCCTTCATGGACCAATAGGCATTTACCGTCCGTCTTGCAACTTCTTGGTCTTGCCTGGCCTGGAAGGAGACTATTTGGCCTAAGTAGATGTACTCATGGACATAGTGCATCTCTTCGCCCTCTATTGTGACACGGCGTTTGGTGCTATTCGACATCAACTTGGTCTTTGTCATGTTCATCCGCAGTCCAACCTCAAGGCTTGTATTGCTAAGATCTTGTAGCATCAACTGTAGCTCAGTGGCCGAAGAGGAGAAAAGAACGATGTCGTCAACGAAACGAAGGTTGGTTAACCTCATTCCACCGACATCGATGCCCCTCCCCTCCCAACCAGCCGCCAGCTTCCTGAAGATTTCTTCAAGGACTCTTGAATAATTTGGGGGACAACGGGTCGCCCTGCTTGACACCTTTCTCTATTTTGAATGATGGCCCAAGGTATTGAAGTTTGATTGCGGCAGTGCTTTGTGAATATATTTTACGGATAAGATGTATGTAAGTGGGCTCGATGTTTTGGTTCTGAAGTGCATTAAATATAGAGACATGGGTAATACTATCGAATGCCTTTGTGTAATCCACAAAGGCAAGATATACAGGAAGATTATTTTCTTGGTGCTTTTCAATAACTTGGTTGATTGCATGTAGATGATCCGTTGTGGAGAGTCCACGTCGAAATTCTGCCTGTTCAGGGGGTTGCTCTTTGTCCAGCTTTGCAGATATGCGAGTTTCTATAATTTTAATGAAGGTCTTGTACAGATGGGAGATTAGACTTATAAGACGATAATTATTGATGTTAGATTTGTCACCTTTTTATGGAGAAGAACTATGTTAGAGTGACAGAAATTTTCGGGGAATTTTCCTGTTTCCAATATAAGGTTAAATAAATTTGTAATGTGAGGTAGTATGGAAAATTCACCTAATTTTAGGGCTTCGGTGCTGATGCCATCTTCGCCAGGCACTCTATTATACTTCAGCCAGCGAAGAGCAAGATGTACTTCATAGCCAGTTATGGGTGGGATAGTACTCGGATATGAATAATCGGCTATGGGATCGTTATCAAGGCCATGAAGAGGGTCTGAATAAAGATTTTTATAAAAGTTGGTGCATATTTGTAAAATTGTGTCTCTACTTCTGTGTTTTCATCCTGCTGGGTCTTTAATACATGTGATCCATGATTTGTGGTTTGTTATTCCTAGTTTTGCAATTTTTAGAGAACTATTTTGGACAAGGGCGTTTTGAATAAGATGGTTGTTGTAGCTCCTGATGTCTTTTCTAATACTGCGTTTCGCCTGTTTGTCTTTTAACTTTTACGCAGGTGTTTTTCTATTGGCATTTAAATCTTGTCTTTCGTTTAAAAGTTTCTTGGTATGAAGTGTTAATTTCCCTTGCTTCTTCTTGCTTTGTTTTATTTTCTTGCTAGCAGTTTGTATGCTTCTCTCTATATTATTTTTTTGTTCTTGGATATCCAAGCATTCCATGTTTAGGATTGTGAAGCTATTTTTGAGTTCTAAGTTAAATTCTTCTTTATTGTTTATTAGGGTTTCTTTCTCAAGTCGTTTTATTTTACTAGCAAAAGTTTTTTGCCGATGTACTTTGACATCGAATACTGCAGTCAAGCGTACAGGTCTATGGTCTGAATTAAATTTAAAGTTATTTAGAGCTTGTACATTCCTGACTACTGAGTGATCTGATGTTAGTATGTGGTCAATTTCATTTTTGGTTTTGCCGTCAGGTGACAGCCATGTCCATCGACGTTCTGCTTTTTTGAAAAAGAAGGAGTTGCTAATGAATAGATTTTGACCAAATGCGAACTGAATAAGCCGAGCCCTCGTTCATTGCGGTTGCCTAAACCGTGCGGACCTAGTATGTTGGTGTTATCTGTGTGCTGTCTCGGATCTAGTTTGGCATTAAAATTATCCAATATCACATTCCACGTGCCACGATGGTCATCGTAGGCTTTATTTAGTATATCATAGAAGTCTTCTACTTCATCGTCAGAGTGACTGGATGTTGGGGCATGAACCTGTATTAATGTAAATGTATTTGAGTTTGTAATCCTAAATTTGATTATTGCTATTCGTTCTGAGTATGATACAAATTCTAAAATATTCGACTGCCATTTTTTATTTACTAGAAATCCTACGCCATAGAGATGACATGTAGTCCCATAGTAATAAAAGATAGAATTTTCACGCTCTAATGTTTCTTCTCCTTTTCTCCTTACTTCGCAGAGTCCAATTATGTCCCATTTTATAGATTCTAATGTGTTTTCCAGCTCTAAGATTCGTTCCTCCGTTTTGAGGGTACGTACATTATAGGTAACAATATTTAGAGAATTTTCGGTGTCCAGTTTATACGAAGCGTGTGTCGTTGGACGGTGAGGTAATCCCGCCCGGAGATTCACCTGAACCCGAGCCCCAGAGCTTGTCTGCCTACCGTCGTCAGCAGGGCTGCTGGGGCCGCCGGGCACTAGGGGTATAATGTTATTGTTGTGCTTCATAATCGAGGGGGAAATGGACATTTAACCCACCACGCTCGTCCAATGCGGGTTGGTGGGTGAACAGTAAGCCTTCTCACTTAGCTCGGCGCTGCCGCCATTGACGTTTCTTGAAAACGTTCTTCCGCCGCCCGCCTAGGTTGATATTATATTGCAGCAACCATGTTCTTTTTTTTTATTACGTTGAATGATGAGACGGGCAGGTCGCTCGCCTGATGGTAAGCGTCACGCCTTTCCGTAACAGTTGCAGTGGCACCCAGAACTTTGGTTGCAAAGTCTTGCGCGTCACTGCACTGCGCTCGTCACCCTGAGACATTGGTTGTTAAGTCTCATTGCTCAGTAATTTCGCTGGAAACATTGTCATAGTAAAACATAAAACCGGCTATCATAATAAAATGCATACACAAAATTTCGTATCTTTTGACAGTTGAAAAGTTAATTTCTCTGGAGCTAATCCTAGAGGTCGATTTAGGTCATGCTTACATAAAAACACCTTGTCTAAGGAAATAAACAACATGCAAAAATTCAACTTCGCGGGAAAAGAGGAAATCTAATTCATCTTGCAAGATTTGACTTAGAAAACATACAGACATACATACAAACTTTGCAAGTTAAATAAAAGCTTTTAAAAAACACGGTGGCGAAGCTTACTTAAAACTTAATTAAACCTTATAACAGTTCACTTAAAATATATATCATTTAAGCTCCCCCGAGATTTACCTTCTGATATTTATTGTTTATTGACAGTACATTTAGAAAAATAATAGATTTTTGATTGTTCATTAATTTAGGACTTAAAATAATGGTCGTCTCTTAGGACTCAAATGAAAATTGATTGTCAGTATGCCTGAAAATAAGGGCAAGGATCTATTGAACTACTAAGCAGTTATAACCGAAATAACTGAGCAACCAAAAAAAAACTGATCTCTGCGTGGTCAAACACAAATGAACATGGCGTAAAAGAATACGAGTAGCATGGCGTTCAATGATTTTCTATAGAAACTTAAATGAATGAAAAACCTTACTTTTTGAAACAAAGCATGCGATTAGAAGTTGTTGTGTGAAGGGTCTGATCAATGAAATAAATACAAATGCAAAACCAGATCGAATTAATTTAAACTAGTTATCTCTCAATGAAGCTCCTTCCCTTGCACATAAATCCAAACTAACTTCATTGAACACTTAATCTAAAACATTTCTCTACAACAAAACAATAAGAAAATTCTAGTGTAATCCAAGCCTGTTCAAAAACCAATTAAAAAACATTCCGAATGGCCGAACCCATCAGACGGACTCTGCCATTCCATTTATTAGGAAAACACTCATTTAAGTGCTTCCACTGGCGTCTCTCACACACAAGGAAGAGTAAGATGTGTGTGTACTGAGTAACCGCTGTTTGTGTGAGAGTCGCTTGTTGCGCATCCCTCACACAAACACAATAAATAACATAAGATCTAATCTAAGGGAACGTTTACAAGATGCTAGTTTTTTAACAAAACATAAGTTCAAAAAATTTAACCTGACTACGGTCGGGTTAAAAATAGCCTATGCCATTCTTGCGATGAAGATATATAGATAAATAATAGAAGACGAAGATAGAAGACGAATCGATTATACCTCACTTGTCAAAACTGGACCGAGTTTTTAGTTTGAACACAAAACCACACCTTTGCCATAATTAACATAAATGAACACGAATCGATAGATACATCGCTTGTCATAATCGGACCAATGCGAGTAGATACATCCATAGACTGTTAAACTTATTACTCTTCCCTTCGTTGTATTCGGGTAAAAAGCGATGAAGCTGTAATTTGGGAGTGTAGTATTTTATCTTAGACGTATTATTATACGAGTTGAATATTTTATGTTTACAATTAATTATAAAAAATAGGTTTCGTTCCTGAAAAACGCCTAAATTCAGTAAAAACGTAACCGCTGCCCTGCAACCGTAAGTCAGTAAGGGGTGTCGTGTCGGTCACCATTGTCCGATGCGGCCTGAATGGATTATTCACTGGCGGTCACCATTGTTCGACACTGACATGGCAACGAACGTGTTAGTAGTCTATATATATAAATCATTTTCTTTGGTCGTGGCTAGCTTCCACTTTCAGGTAGAAAATTCGTCGTGAAGTCCTATTCTAGAACTAGCATGTTTATTATTTTCGACCGCATCGTCACTTTTCATCACTAAGGTATAGAGCAATGGTAGCAGAGCGGTATAAGCGCGCGTTAGAATACGACGATACTGGGTTCGGTGCTCGGCTCCGCATCTAATTATTTTTGGATTATCTTACAATATTGAGTGATTTGACGTCATAAGTCATAAGTCATAAGCATTTATTCATACCGTAGGTACACATGGATCATGTCAAACATTTCAATTTAAATAATTTAAGAGTACATAGTATAGTAACAAAAAAAATGTGCGGCTGTACAGAGGCGTTGTCAAACAATAATAAAAATGATAATAAATGACAATATGCATACAAGTTGTTGGTTATCAGCTGTAAAGAGGCTTTGTCAGAAATTACAAACTAACAAAAAGCAGCTGTAAAAGAGCCTTGTCATGGTTCACAAATAGTGTTAGCAGCTTTACAGGGCTTTGTCAAATACCTACCTAAGTTTGCACAGAGCTAGACGAACACCAAGCATATTTGTCATCAATGTAATTTTTATAATTATAATATGCCTTTTCCATTAAACTGTCCTTAACATGTTTTTTAAACTGAGTCTCTTTTAATTCCAATATCTCTTTCGGTATTTTATTATAGAATCGAATTGAATTACCTAAGAAAGATTTGCTACTCTTCTTAAGTCTAAAAGAAGGGAACAATAACTTATTTTTGTTGCGAGTATTAAAGTTATGAATCTCGCTTCTTTTAGTAAACATATTTATGTTTTTACGAGTGTACATTATATTCTCGTAAATATGGCTGGACGGATTTTGATGAAATTTTGAATGGTGATACTCGTAGCTTATACCCTGGAATAAAACATACAATAACGAAATAATAACAAATCTGTCAAAAAACAGCAAGAGCGTTAGTGCTCTACTTTTGCATTGGTTTTTAATATCCTAGAAGAATATGGGATGCTGTTTTTCGCGATAAACTGTAGTCTGCGCGGACGAAGTCGCGGGCGGCAAAGCTAGTTCGTGATAAAAAAAAAGAGAGCTTTCTCATCAAGCACTTTAATTTAACGTGTCACACTGTACAGTATACAAAACTTTTTTTTTAAATGTTATTGTCCACCAAAAGTTCAAAATTCGTTTATTTAAGTTACCTGTCCGAGTTCGGCCACAGAAAGTACCACATTTCAACTTAACCGGTATAGTAGATTTGGAGCAAATGGCTGTGACAGACGGACAGACATGGACACACTCACGAGTGATCCTATAAGGGTTAAATTTTTCCATTCGGACGTCTGAACCCTAAAAAAAACGCAGAGTGTAGATGCAGCCTACGAGTACAATATTTTAATGGCCCTGGGCTTGCAGAATTTTCTATTGTGTCGTCATCCCGAAGCATACTTGTCGTCTAATAAGAAAACCATTTACTAGAAAAGTTCTTTAGTCATACACAATTTATTGAATATTTTGTAAAGACCGCCAGAGGCTGAATAAGAAAATATTACGCTAAAGAACGTTGATAAAACCTTTTAGAAAAATGTTTTTGTCATGTGATCTTTAACTTTACGTGAATAACGTTTAAACTGGCAAATAGATACAATAAATTCGAGGTGGCCTATTATCATAGTCTTAGCTATTACTTTCTCACTGCTGGGATAAAGGCTTTAGGGAGAGAGCGAGAGAGAGAGAGAGAGAGAGAGAGAGAGAGAGAGAGAAAAAGGAAAATAATCTACTTTTTTCAATAAAATTAAGAACTATCTCATCGGTATATAAACAAACGTGAGCGTGATTCATTATATAAAGATATGTTACGACGAAATAACTACTAGTGACAACTACGTGTAGTTATTTCGTCGAACAATTCGCCTGGTGTTTCGTTCATCTTCAGGAGTTTGCGCAGCGAGGGCGCTATCTTTATATAACTATCTCATCAAAAAATGCTACAATTCTCTACAAAACTTCTTGGACGATAAAAATGCACCAAAGTGTTGTTCTTTTTCGGTCACTTTTTTCATTATACGAGTGTACATATAATAATAATATTAACATAAGTTTATTATTTATGTGTTTGTTGTGATAGAATCTGAAATGAGGAAATCCGTAGAAGAACCAAGGTTAGCGACATAGCTCTCAGAGTGTGCAAGTTGAAGTGGCAATAGGCAGGCCATATAGTTCGCAGAACCGACTACCGCTGGGGAATAAAGTTTCTCGAATGGCGACCACGAACAAGCAAGCGAAGTGTGGGGAGACCCCACCAGACGACGGACCGACGACATTGTAAACATCGCAGGAAGTCGGTGGACGGAGGTAGCGCAAGATCGCTCGTCATGGTGCTCTTTGGGGGAGGCCTATGTTTAGCAGTGGACTTCTAAGGGCTGACACGATGATGATGATGATGATGATTAATTTTATTATTTTATAATTGTAATATTTAATGCTTCATCGTTCGTAGTGAGAGAACTCCAGAGGGATGGAACAGGAGTGTGGTGGTATTATTCTTCTAGAAAGGGGATAAAGTCTTGCTCAAGAATTATAGGCAAATCTCACTCTTGAGCCATGTCTACTAGTTGTTCTCAAGGGTCATCACCAACCGTCTTGCGCGTAGACTTGATGAATTCCAGCCACCCGAGCAGGCCAGATTTCTGGAGGATAAGGCACCGTAGACCACATACACACAGTGCGCCAGATTATACAGAAGTCGGAAAAGTATAATCGGCCACTGTATCTAGCTTTTGTGGACTACGAGAAGGCCTTTGACTCCATCAAGACCTGGTCTGTTGTAAATTCTTTGCAGCGCTGTCAAGTAGACTGGCAATACATCCAAGTGCTGAGATGTCTGTATGACGCTGTTACGTTGTCCGTTCAAGACCATGACCGACAAACAGAACCAATCCACTTGCTCAAGAATGTAAAACTGGGATGTGTAATATCCCCGAAACTGTTTGCAATTGCAGTGGAAGATATGCTCAAGACGCTGGACTGGAAAAAAATGGCATCAACATAAACGCCGAGTACATCTCGCACTTGTGATTTGCTGATGATATCGTCTTAATGGCAGAATCACTGCAAGAGCTGCAACATATACTGGCCAGCTTAGCTGATGCCTCCCGACGCATGAACATTGACAAAACAAAATTGATGGTCAGTCATAACATTGCACCGGAACCAATAGCCGTCAGTGGCATGCCTCTTGAAATTGTTCAGGAGTACGTCTACCTTGGACAACTCTTCTTGGAAGCCGATAGGCGAATTCGGCTGGTCTGGGCAGCATTCGGGAAACTTCGTCAGGTCTTCTCGTCGCCCATTTTACCGCCATAGCTCAAAGAATTAGCAGACTGAAGTTGCAATGGGCCGGTCACATTTGTCGAGGAACCGATAACCCTTGGCTTTTTTAGCCTTAGAAACCGTGCCCAATTGGGGCGATGCTAACCTGGTTAAGTTTAATGCTACTAAAACGCAGGCGTGTTTGTTCTCTGCTAAAAAGAGTCCTCTTAACCGATCTCCGTCTTTCCGTAGTTTAACAATACCATTAGGCGACCATTTGAAGCTTTTGGGTGTCGAACTAACATTTAACCTGAATTTTGGGTCTTACATTGAATCTAAAGCCAAGGTAGCTGGCAAAGAAACTTGGTATTTTGTCTAAGGTTAGGCGGTACTTCACGCCGGGACAGCTTTTGAATCTTTACCAAGCACAGGTCTGATCTTGTATGGAGTACTGCTGCCACCTCTGGGACTGTTCTGCCCAGTATCAGCTCGAGCTGGATTCAATTGAGAGACGTGCTATGAGGCTCATTGAAGATGACACCCTGGTAAAGAGTAAGCTTCAAAGTCTGGCGACGATTGAGGTCGCAAGCCTGTCGGTATTCTACAGATTGCACTATGGAGAGTGTGCACAAGAACTGCACAATCTGATTCCCCCATCACCTTTCCATTACCGTACGACTAGACGATCGGCAAAACGCCATCCATTTATGGTTGAAATACCTCGCACAAGAACGAAGCGTTACGCTTCTTCATTTATTATAAGAACTTCTAAGGAGTTGAATGCCCTGCCCTCGTCAGTGTTTCCGGTAAAATATAACCCAAGTAAAGAGTAAATAGGTATCTACTAGGCAAGCGTGCTACACTTTCGACCACATCATCGCATTCCACCAGGTGAGGTCGTGGTCAAACTATTGCTTGTATATAACCAATAACCGAACAAATTTTGTGAAATTTTCACAAATTTGCCTCGCAGTTTCGGAATTATATGAGTAAACATTAAAAAAGTAATTTTCCACAATACTAAAATAGACATTTATGCGTGAGATCGTGGTCAAACGATTGCCAAGACTGTAATAAAAAATAAAATAAAAAATCCGATGGGGTAGGTGATTTCTTGAGTGGCGACCACGTGTAGGCAAACGTAGTGTAGGACGCCCTCCGGCTAGATGGAGCAAAAAATAATAATAATATTTAGGTCGGTCATATAAGACAGCGTAGGTCGCAATAATCAGAAAAGTCCTGCTTTTTTGGGATGTTGTTAGGATAGATACTAATACAATCAAAGTAAATTTGAAGCTTCGGAAGACCTGTGCTGACTTCGTGGTGCTCGAAAAACATCGAAATTGATGTTAATTTTCAGATTTTAGATTATGACTTCTAATGAGTGCTTACCACAGAAAAGTTTATATCACACTTATGAAGAAAACAATCTATTCTATAATTTAAGCGCAATCGCAGCTCTATAGATCTAATAGAACTCGAGATACAGCCCTTCAAACATTAGTAATTTTCATGATTGATATCATATTGATTGTAGTTTTAGCCGCCTTCCGAGCAGAATATCGACTATAATACTCATTATACGAAGAAATGTATGGGGCAAGAAGTTGTAAAACAGTTATTTATCTTTAATTTAGGCACAATCAGAAGTTTGTAGGACTGATAATAAACAATTTTCTTTTTTAATCTGGACTAAACAACAAATTAAGACAATCGGAATTTTCAAGAAATGTAAATTACTATTAATATTGCACAGTTTACTGCATTGCATTATTTTTCTTATAAGATACGTGCCGTGCGTAAAGTTACATTATGCCACAATTTTTGAGAGACAGCCAGACAAACTTTCAGACTAAACTACTACGCAACAACAATTAATATTTACCTAGCAGCCGTATTATATTTCAGGCCATATTTTGGGGTGGATTGTTTCTGCGAACTGGGTAAAGAAGCAATCACGTCCGCTAAACTGGAACCAGATTGCAAACAAGGGAACCATTACCCTAATTAACTGTTTGGTTAGAATATATCCAATATCTATTTCATCGCATTTGCATACTACTAAAAATAGTTGGTCGCTCCTAATTGAGACATGACAATGAACCGATATATTTTGTCGTATGAAGTAGTACTGGCATCAGTTGTCAGAGTTTTTCAGGACACCGGTGGGCCCCTGACTTGGCTTAACGACTGCTATTAATCAATCCGGGATCGACAGGTTAACGTGCCATCCGAAGAACCGCGTCACTAAGTAAAGTCATTGGTGGAGCCGAGAACCGTACCCGTATCGTTGGACTCAACAGGTTTGATTCTAACTCGCACTAGCATACCACTTATCAAACTATATATAGCCCATAAACTACGAAGCCCAATATTAAAATACAAGAAACAATAAATAGTTCTGAAATATACAAATAAAACCGGCCAAGTGCGTGGCGGACACGCATAGACTTTGGGTTATGTGGTCAGGATCCTAAGCTACCCAACGTTGAAAAACGTTTCAACAACCGTACCGAAACAACATTTCCATTCTAATCCGTTTTAGTGTGGAAGGTACATATTTACTAAATTTCATCAAAATCCATCTAGCCGTTAATGCGTTATAGAGAAACAAACATCCAAACTCACAAATTTTCACATTGATAACAAGTAAGACAAGAAGTAATCCTACAACGTCAATTTCAGTCGGTATTCAACTCATTCTCAGAATTTCTAAAAATAATAATAAAACATTTCTATACTTATAATAAAACTGTAACAGGTCCAATTCTGTACATTGAAGATGTTTTGTAATTTTTTTTGAAGGCTCTTCTGTTTTTCTCACTGAATCCAAAACCGTTAATTTTTATTTTTATCTGTCTGTCTGTCTGTCTGTATCTTGGCTAGGCATCACACCGAAATTACTAAATGAATTCAAATAAAACTTGGCATGATTTGAGTTCATACTACGATGTAGGACCAAGGATACTTTTCATCCCGATACATTAAAGGGTTACCACAGGATAACAATTGAAAGTTATTTAAAAGAACACGTGTCACGCTGAAACTACTGCATGGATTTTGATGCAACTTGTCATTGTCATGGTTTATATGATTAGTGAAAATTAAGAATACTTTATACCAAAAAAATAAAGGGTTCCTGCGGGATATGGGTCCAAATTCTGTACATTGAAGATATAAACTAAAAGTTTTTTGGAGGCTGTTCTATTATTCGTAATGAAGCTAAAACTGTTTTTTTTCTGTTTTCTGTCTGTATCTTGGCACGAATTACGCAGAAACTACTGAATGAAACTTGAAATGAAATGAATGAACTTTTTTTTCAAATGAAACTTGGCACGATTTGAGTTCATACTACGAGGTAGGACATTGGATACTTTTCATACCGGTAAATTAAAGGGTCCCCGCGGGATAGGGGTATTTTATTTGGAGTTGGTATTTATGTTTTACGGTTTATAGTTACTTCCGTAGTTCACCTCTATGTTATGACATACGGAGCCGAGTAGTGGACACTCACGATACGACTATTCCACCAATTTAACGTCGCTCAGCGGGCTATGGAATGGGCTATGGTCAGAGTTTCTCTGAAATCGATCGTATCCGGAATGAGGTGATCCGCCAGAGAACCAAAGTTGTCGACATAGCCGTTAGGATTAGTAAGCTCAAGTGGCTGTGGACTGGCCACAAATGCCGAAGAACTGATAACCGTTGGGATGGACGTGTTCTTGAGTGGAGACCGCGATTCGGTAAACGTAGTGTAGGGCACTCTCCAGCTAGATGGAGTGACGATATATGCAAAGTGACTGGCAGCAGTTGGAAGAGAAGAGCTGAAGATCGGGCTCAGTGGCGTGCTTTGGGAGAGGCCTATGTCCAGCAGTGGACTGATGCGGGCTGATAATGATGAGGGAGACCTTGCCTAGCAGTGGGACACTACAGGTTAAGTAAAAAGAAAAAAGTAACATAAAGAAAAATACTTTTTCTAATCTAATAAATATAACACGTATACCCGCGTCAGTTCACGAACGATCAGTGTTATGTACTACAGATGCGTTTCCCTATGAAAGCTCACGCTTCACTGATTTCATGTTTTAGACGAATCATGTAGCTGCACCTAGTGCTACTAGTAAAATCATTGGGGTCACATTATCGAAAAAAAAATGCGAGCCTTACAGCAAACGTATATGATTTGTAATATCTAACATTTCACCTTGGTATTAAGCAACATTAACGTAGGTACTCCAGCACTGCGCACGCTCATTTGTCAAATCAAATTACGCGCGCTTCTCCAGCTCCCTATTACACTTTTTGTTACACACTTTTAGTTACACATTGTCTAACACTTTGCACAAAATCACTACCAAAGATATCAGGAAAACGAGCGGAAAGATTTTACACATTAAAAAATAACGAATGAGTCACAGACACTTTGAAATCTGTCGGTCTGTCAAAACAACGTGCAGGTATAGAAATGATAAGAACTTTTTTTTACGTTTTCTTAACCATCCATGGACCTTCTATAACTCTAGGTGGAGGACCAGTAATCTGAATCTAGTATTTTCCACCAGCCGTTGATCACCTATCACCATCTTCCACATTCAGGACACCTCGCATTTTTTTTTCCCTATATAGAATCACAAAAGACTGATAAAAAAAATCTGTGTAAATGATGTAAGATTATGTATGTATTGTAACTTATTCAATAATATTTTTTAACCAAAATCACATTAACCCAGTGAAAACCTGTAAAGGCCATACAATTAGTATAAATGTTTTGTGAAATTAATTAAGTGCTGCTGGTTTCAGAAATAAATACATATGAATACGTAATGCGACCTTTACTGGCATATCAAAAATCATTGCGAAAGAAAAATACAATTCTATGAAATTAAAATGAATTCAATTCAAATCAAATGTATTTCTCAAATAATATACTAGGCATAAACAAAAACCAAAGTTCGTGTTTTTGGGTCTGTAAAAAACCCTGTCCTTTCTTCTTTTGTTGTTTTAATTTACATTGTAATTGTCTGTATTGAAACAATATTGAGTTTTCTATATACAATTGTTGAACTAATAGAGTATTATTAGGTATTATTGTGCTAATAGTACGCTACAATCTCTTTAAAGCTCTACGGTTGGAAATCTAAGTGGTCTACTTAGACCAAGAATTTTTGTCATTCGCATGACTAAGTAATATACGACTTGATTTAGTCTAGGTTCTAGACTCTTCAAACATGACATATATATCGTACCTATTTTATACCTACATTACGTGCGCCCGTTTCAATCAGAGATTACAGTTTTCCAATAAGCGAAGGACCGTTACAACCACAGTAAGTGGACCTCCTATAAAGCCACAGCAGGCAATCAAAAACAGACATTCGAAATGACAGGAAGGTCACACTAAACTGGTCAATTTACCTGATGTTTTCTGCTTGAACAAAAATTGTATCGTTTAGGTTCTTATTACGTTTGAATTGATGCGATATTCATCTAATATATCCTTTGTACAAAGAATTAAAAGCTATTAGGACCATGTGTACCATAGTACTTGTACCAAAACAAATACACTTACTAAAATAGTGTTAAATAAAATTGTTGCTTTTTAAATATAACCGTTTGAAACTGGCATCCATGGTTCGTTTATATTATTACCAGCTATAATGAGTCTGCTTCCTAATTTATTGTATATAAGAACATTATTATAATTTGGTGTACTTAACACATTTAAATAAATTGTACTTATGCCTATTTATCTTGCAGTCAAACATACAATGTAGGTATATAAAACCAGAAAACTATGAAATGCAGTCACAGTATAAACAGATTGCAAACTGTGTTACACAAAGAGCTACGGTGTAGCGCTACACGTGCTACGGCTATGGAACTACGACGTAGTGCTTAGCTACGATCTACGAAGCAGACGTAGCAAATAAAGGGGTGAGATTGACAGAACAAACTTGTTATCACCGTCAGTTTATAATAATTGGAGATGGATTATTTATCCCGATTTCTAAATCAGGATATTTATTGTAATCACAAAATAGGATGTTTTATGTAGTTTTTATTTTATTTATTTAGTAATCCACTTCCGATGTTACAAAAATATGAAACACAAATAGACTTAAAACAAGGTCAAAACAGAATTACATAGTAAGTTTTCAGATAAATAACAATAAAAAGTGCCCAGCATAATTACGAGTTTGGCATTTATATTTGCATGTATATATGTATTTAAACGTGTGTGAGGGTGTGCAGGGGAGAAGGCGAGTGTTATGAGTGTGTTTGTATGTGTGTGATACATAAAATAAGCTGCTAGATAAGAAATCAAGTTTCATTATAAGCTCATAAAATTAAATTAATTAACTTCTTAAATTCATTTTTAAGGGCATTTTTGGATAAATAAAATAGGACAGAATGACATAGGAAACATCGAGGACTGGAGTATGTCTGTTCGTTGATGACCACCTTTATGAGAGAGGCCTAAGTCCAGCAGTGGACTGATAGGATGATGATGATGGTGATGTAAAAATAGTATAATTTATTATGTATGTATGTCAAATGAGGCAGTGCTGAACTCTGGTGACAGAGTTTGTCTTGCCGCCCAAGGAGCTCACGTGGCTTAACGATTGCTAGCAAAAGTTAACGATGGCTTTGCGAGCCCTCCGAAGCACGGAGCGATGGCAAATCTGCACATAACTTATTTAAAGTTATTGCCGAGGACTGAACTTGGTGTTGTTAGTATGCAAAGTGCACATGAATACCGCTCCGCCATCACCGCTCTATTGTATTTATAATCTACTTGATATATGTAAAGTCATGAACAGCTTATTTCAAGCTGTTTCCTTACAAATCTCCACAGGAAGAGGGTAGTTCCTTTTACATATTGTGAAATTCAGTCTCTGAAAGTCAACACTCGTTATTTGTTTATTTGTGAAGTTTACTTTGAATTTGCTTTTCCGTCCTTTGGTTTAAAGCTTAAGACGTACTAGTTGACTTTTAATATAGTAGTATAACCATTTAAAAAGTGAAAGTTACTGTTGTTTATATTAGTAAGAACATAGTTTAGGTACAATTCCCACTCGAAAATGCTAACATTTTCTAGTTGCTTTGCACTCTACTTATGTTGCATATTTCGTTAAAAAAATACTAATATGTGTTTTTTCTTATAAGTCTCTTTAAGAATGTATCATTATAAAAATGAGTCTTGTTCGAATAGGGTATTTCCCTAATATGGCATTTTCAGAATAAGTCTTTTTAAGAATGAGTCTTTATACGAATAGGGTATTTCCGGAATATGTCATTTTCAGAATAAGTCTTTGTAAGAATGAGTCATTGTACGAATAGGATATTTCCCGAATATGGCATTTTCAGAATAAGGCATATTGCGAACAGGTCCTTTTAAGACTATATATAGGTCATTTTGCGAATAGGTCCAATGTCGACTAAACCTTCTATTCGTCAATACTTTTGGTTATTGAGTATGCCATCAGAATCACACTAATATTATAAATCAGAGAAGTGCAGCCACTGTCGTAAGCAGGACAGTCAGAGTTTTAAAAATGAATACTCTTTTGTGGAGCGGAAAACTTCGTATACGCGATTCAGAACTCCATTAGAACAGACAGTCCAAACAAAATGGCATAAGATGTATAAAAAGCGATTAGCACCATCTATCTCTTATCAAGCATTGTGTTTGTGTATGTTTGTAACTCTTTCCATCATTATCCATGCGGGTGAAACTGCGGGGCACAGCTAGTATAATATAAGTGTTAACGAACTGAACTTAAGTAGAAAATAATTCCACAGCTATTTATTAGATATTAGTAAGAACATCCAAACGCCCGCCTTAAATCAAATAGAACACTTCCGAAGTGAGAACGCACGGCGGCATTCACCTTGGCATTCAGTCCGAACGCTACCTCGCACCTGTGCAGCCGTCTCTGCCACCCTACATACAGCCTAGCTGCGTATAGCCGGTGTATCCACTGTAGCCAGTATACCAGTCCAACCCTCGCTACCTGGGTGCTCGTCTCATTCGCGCCCCGACCGCCGGCCGCGATGGGCGTCAATCGCGTTGGTGTAACGACTGCTTCAGCCGAGCCGGAGCTCGCGCGGCCTCGCCGACCGCACCTGTTGATCGTCGACGATTCCAGGGAAGTGCGCGGAGAAGGTTAGTTCCATTTTTGAAATCTTTAGAAAAATAATTACAGTTTTTTTGTGGAGGCCAGATTTAGTGGGGAACTGTTTCTTGTAGTTGCAAGTTTTTTTATTGATGGCCAGATTTAAAACTGTTTATTTCAAATTATTATTGTGCTTTGAAGAAATTTCTTCTGTGGAAGTTAAATTTAGCCTAAAGAACATCTAGTTATTTCAAAGAATGCATGTGTTGGTTGAAATATAAATATTCTAAAACGAGCTGTTTATTTCCATGGTGACCAGTGATGGAGTAATGTGATTTTGATATTGGTTGATTAGGGATGTATCAGGTATCTATTGAATGTTTACAAGTTACTAGAAGAAAACGCGTTGTTTTGTGATAATTACTCCGCCAGCAGAACGATCCTAAATCAGTGTTGTGATAAATCGACACAAAAAAGGCATACTAAGTGAATGTAGTAGATTATAAGAATGTTTTTTTTAAAGACAGTTGTTTTTAGATACCTTATTTACAATTAATTCAAACAAAATTATTGTATCAGCCCAATTAGTAATATACTCTGAAATTTGAATTTTAATGGTAATCTATCTTTCAAGAAATTTATTGCGATAAGTATTTTGCTGAAAATGTTTCCTTCCGACAAGATTTATTACTGAACATTTGTTAATTGGAGAAACACTTTTCCTTGTCTCACCTAACAGTATTGTATTCAAATTAATTCGTCTTCGATTTCTTGTTCCTCAGTAAAGTAGCTCGTTAATCAAATTTATCTGCCACAAAGAGGTAAGCCCAAGGTAAGCCAAATAATTTCATCTGTAAATATTATTCCAAACGGTTTCGGTTTTCGATCTAAAATGTTTATTTACGAAATTACTTTGGCCGTGGGTCGTAAAGAGGTTACTGCTCGTAAAGAGTACTTTGTGGTTGAAGTCTATATAATATATTTTACCTTTCCAATATGAGAGTCTGAAGGAGTTGAAGAAGCAAGAAAAAATAGTACAGGACATTCTTGACTATAAATATGAAGAATATACGTTCGTAGCGTTTATCTTTAGAGTACCTATTTTGCTTAAAGTTGTAGGGCAAGTTTCCCGAAAGGGTTAAGAATAAAAGTGGTAATTCTTGAAGATTATACTGCCATCTTAATTAAGACAACCGTAACTAGGATACTACTAAAAAAATAGTCAATACTTGGTTCGGAATCAGCCAAGCAGTTTAAAAAAAAAACAATTTATTTTAAAAGTGTGGTACAAGGTTTTCAATAAAACTACTGGACCGATTGCGATGCTATTTTTTTACTTAAAAACTGTTGTACTTGGTTTCTCAATCCGATGTGTAGGAGGCAAGCAATTTAATAAAAACTCTATTAATTTTAAAAGTGTGGTACAGTTTTGAATGCCAGTGTATTATGTCCTCTTTAACTTATCTATACTATATAAAACCATAAAACCTAAACTGAAGAAGATAATGTTAGTCATAAGCGCCCAGACTCATATAAATTGAAGAATAAACTAATTTAAGACAATATTCGTTGTTGTTCATTTCATATTTTTACACAACTGCCCAAAAAAAAAGTGTAATTAGGATTGTGTTTTTAAAATTCATGTATGTTTGTATGTATGTGAGTTTCTTTATTCCACCATAACTTTTAAATGAGCTTAGAGATTTAAAAACGAATACGTGATGCAGAACTCCATACATTAGAACTGACAGTCCATACCAAACTTCAGAAAATACATAAAAACCGATTAGTGCCATCTATCTTTTATCTTTAGATGTGTGTGTGTGTGTATGTTTGTTACTCTTTCACGCTCAAACGTCTGATCGGAATTGGATGAAATTTGGTACCAAGATAGCTGATATCCTGGTTTGACACATAGGCTACTTAAATGTAAATAAATCGGCTAAAAACTCACGAAATAGAAGATCGGAAATACTCCGATCAGTTTCGGACTATTTTGAAGTCCTTCATCTGTGAGTGTTATGCCGACAAGCCGCGACGAGCGCTACGGTCGTTGCGTGCTGACGTTCGTATTAATTGTTCTGGTCGGAGTATTTCCGATCTTCTATTTCGTGAGTGTAGTTTGAGTTTTATTTATATTTAATTTGAATTTCACTCGCGTTAGTTTTCAAAATCACATAGGCTACATCATCATCATAAACGCGGGTGAAACTGCGTGGCGTAGCTAGTTAATTATATATCATAGTATCTACTTCTCTGTTCAGTATAGTTGCCAAAACAAAGGTGTACATAATTAAACCGTTCCTGCACATGTCCTAAGGGATGAAATGTCGCACTAATTTCCGCTAAGAGGGTAATTAAGTCACGTTCTATTGTTGCGTAAGATATACGGAAATTTGTAGGGACGTGTAAATCTAGTTTGAATATAGTAGTTATGTAATTTACTAAAATATGATAGTGCGGCGGTGTCTGAATAGGTATTTGTTTGCCTTATAATTAGTAGCATCCAGTTCGAACCTCGTTCCCGTAATGACTATACATTAAATTACGTGCGGATTGCCGAAGACAAGACAATGTTTTTTCCTAGTGAGGAAAGCACAACAAAAGAAAATCAACATTGTGTGGAACTCAACTAATTCTATGTACCCTCTAACGTGGTGGATTATTGCAGACACTCTCAAATCAATGAGAAGACAATGAGAATAAGATAATGGGTTGTCTCAAGGCTGAAAGAGATCTATTCTAGACAATTTTTACTACAGTCACACACTAATCAAACTAATAATATTAAAAATCAGATAAGTGTAGCCACTGTAGTAAACATGCCAACCAGAGCTTAGAGTTTTAAAATGAATGCTATCTTATCGAGCGGAAAACTTCGTATGCGCGATGCGGAATTCCATACATTAGCACTAGAACTGACAGTCCATACAAAACGTCATAAAATGCATAAAAACCAATTAGCGCCATCCATCTTTTAAGTGTGTATGTTTGTTACCAACTTAATATTTGTGATGCGTTGCGGTCTATGATGATAGACGCAACAGATTGTCCGCACCAATGAGCCGCAAGCCATGTGAACGCACCATAAGCTAAGTAAAACAATAATTCCTGTCAATTATTCGGTACTTACAAGAATTCACAAAATTAAAGTAAACAGCGCGCGTTTTCTTAGAAAAGGTGTAATTATTTTATTAAATGTTTACTTTTCTTTTCATTTCATTAATTAACTTTAATAAGAGATGATTGTTTAAAAACCGTTAGATGATATACAGAGTTGAGTATTAAACAACCAACTCCGTTGTAAAAGGAGCTCGCACGTTGGTCGAAGGTATTGTTTATTGATTAGTAAGGAAGTGATCTGACTGAGAACCAAGGTAACTGTTGATCAATTGATCGAGCGAGTGCGAAGTGCGAGCGAAGCTCCGTTTCAGCTTCGGCAAAAATGCTTTCGTATGTCCGGATCTCCGGCTGTTCTCCTCTACAGGTCGCATTTTTTAACTGATCTAGACGAAACTTGGTATACAGGTTAAACAATTTTTTTGTTTTTTTTTTTCAATCGAGTTTTTTTATAGTGACCCCTATCAAAAATCTTCCCAAAAAGAGGAAAAGAGGGCTACTGAATATCTCCGCCTTATTAGATCCGATATCGAGGGTTTATTTTTTATTTGAAAGTTAGTAACTAAGCTGGTCTCATACAAATTTGTTGAAGATCTGATGAGGTTTCTGGAAGACAATGGATGAGGAGAGCTGAAGACCGAGCTCAGTGGCGTGCATTTGGAGAAACCTACGTTCAGCAGTGGACAAGTATAGGCTGATGATAGTTTGTACAATTTGTCGAACCGAACATCGACCAAGACGATCGTGTTTTGTTATGCTATTTGAATGTGGTTTGCTTTGATGTGACTGAAAATTATGTATAGTCGGATTAGACGGCTGAAAGGAGGGTATTGTGTTTATCAGCCTATGTATGTATGCCTATATACCAAACGCATGGACCGATTTTGATGATTCTTACGTCAATCGTGAAACAGTAATGTGAAAAATAAAAAAAAGTCGACGCTTTATGTTATGTTATCATTCAATAGGTATTTGAAAATCATTTTTAGGTTTCTCTTATCATTTTTCATTTCGAATGATCATTGAGGATCTATAACGATTTAAAGTTGGTTAGCAACCATTCTCACTAAATGCCTCTTTTCAGTTTTGTTCGCATATTTTTTTACCACTATGTATTGTTTCACTCATTTTTTTTGCGGTAACGTAACTAACAAGCAGCTATTTAAAGTGGTAGATCCTTCTGCAAAAGTCCAGCTGGGACTAAGTACCTTTGCCAGATTTTCAACTGCCAAGCAGTATTTGAATAGGTCCTATTATTTATTCTGTGGCAGTAGTGGGCAAAAAATGTTTCCGGTAAGAATTTCAATGTTTCCAGCGAATTTACTGGACATGAGACCGATGTCTCAGTGACGAGAGCAGTGAAGTGCCGCGCAAGATTTTGCAATAATTTTTGGGTGGCACTGCAACTGTTATGGTAAGGCGTGACGCTTGCCATCAGGTGAACGACCTACTCGTATTGCCACTTAGTTGTATTAAAAAAACGGGTGGCTTGTCAGATTGTTAGCGGACACCGATGTCTAGGCAAAATCATGTTAAAACGATGTATACTTCTGTATTTACATTCATACGAACGTTACATAAATAATGAAATGCTTTAACTTGCACACCGCTTTACAAACTTGTGGTATTCTGTGGTACAGTGAAGATACAAAATCCTAATTCATTAGTGGAAAAAAGTAGGCAAGCTTTCAGGATAATGAGATAGGTCTTTTTCTTACCAGCAAAGAGTAGAGGTCGTCGGGATTACGAGGCTTTGTAAAACAAGCAAGAGGCGACAATCTGTACTTATAATAAAGCAATAGGAACGAAATAGTCTGTACAAAGAAGATAATAAAAAAAAAGTGGTGTAAGGTACTTAAAATAAGCTACTGAATAAGAATACAACATTTTTAAAAATGTCTGTCCGTTTGTCTGTTTGTTCGCGCATCACGTAAAAACTACTGGACCAATTGCTATGTGGCTTTCACTATTGGATAGCCTTAGGCTTTGACTTAAAAACTGGGGCACTTGGTATCTCAATGCGATGATGGGATGCCGAGCAATCGATAAAAACTACGAGTATTGGCGGCCAAAGGAATTTCGATCAAATATTGGTAGTTTAGGTCCTTGAATAGCATATGAGTACTTTTAATATAGATAAATAATCACGCGTGCGAAGCCGCGGGCATCAGCTTGTGTTTATATATATACTTATAACAAAGCAGTAATAAACAATCTGTACAATTAAGATAATTCTTAATTGATAAGATAATTCTTACTATAGATAATTCTTACTTTATTCCAACAAACATCCAGTCTGACTGGGTGTTTGTTAGTGCATCACTTAAAAACTATAGTACTGATTGAAATGATGTTTTACTGTTGAATAGTTTAGATTTTGATTTGATTTTTTTGTTTATTTAAACCGATGAGTACAAGCCAAGCAATTGATAAACTATTGTGGGCATGAATTAAAATTCATTATTTTTTATTTGGCTGAACTGATGTTTGGTATTTTATAGGTACTTTGGTCCTGGATTAACATATAGGATACATTTAACCCAGAAAAAATACCACGCGGGCAAAACCACGGGCATAGCTAGTAAGCAATAATAACAATTGGCTATTTGAATTTTACTGCAAAATATATTGCAACAACAGCTCAGATGAAAAAAAAACAGGAGCGTTCTAACAAGCATTCCAGCGAGCATTCTAGTGGATAAACAAAAATTTGCTTTTGGTCGAGCCGAGCAAATCTTTTTGTTCCGCTGCACGCCGGCCCTCCCCAACGAAGAATAGTTTATTTTTACGAGCATTTATTTGAGCGTTCGCTAGAATGTTCGATGAAATGTTCGTACCGACGATTGGCTCTATTTGAGTTTATCAGTTATTCAATCCATGAGTTTAGACGTTTCAAATTTAAATGAGAATGTGAATGAAAGCGAAGGCGAATTTCGTTTGGTGCTTTTAGAAGCTTTATTATTTACTAGCTGTACCCGCGGCTTTGCACGCGTGGTCATTTCTCTAGGTTAAAAGTACTCTTTGTACTATTCCAAGACCTACTATACCAATATTTGACCAACATTTCATCAAAATTACTTCAGCCGTCAAAAAGTTTTTATCGGTTGTTCGGTTTCTACACATCGGATTAAAATACCAAGTAAACCAGTTTTTAAGCCAAGCCCTAAGCTATCCAACAGTGAAAACTGCATCGCAATCGGTTCAGTAGTTTTTAGGTGATGCGCGAACAAACATACAGACAAACAGACACACGAATTTTTATAATGTTATATTCTTGTTCAGTTGCGTATTTTTTGTACCCTGGACCATTTTTTTTTAATTATCATCTTTAAATAGACTTTTTCGTTTCTATTGCTTTATAACTCATAAGTATAGATGGATTGATTTGATTCGCATTTGAGTATGTGGTTTCAATTAGTGTAGCGGGATCTGGGATTCCTAATGTAACATAATTGTCATGGAGACTTATTGGGTTTTGGGTCTTTAATGTTAGTAAAAACGTTTCGTGTATGTAAAGGGAACATTAACGTAAGTATTGTTCCTAGAATGAGACATCTGGCTGTAGTAAATAATTATTTCATCCAAAAAGAGGGCTTCAAGTGGATTTGCTAATAAACTGCTGAATCGATTTTGATATGTTTTTTATAAGACTACAATGAACATCACTCCATTCAAATAAAAAAAGAATCATCGGAGGTGGTATTATATCTATACCTAAATAAAGCAATAAGAATGAAAGTCTGTACAAAAAATGGTTATTAAAAAAAACAGTCTAGGGTGCTTAAAATAAGCTACTGAACAAGAATATAACATTTTTCATGTCTGTCTGTTTGTTTGTTTGTCTGTTTGTTCGTGCATCACGTAAAAACTACTGGACCAATTGCGATGCATTTTCATTGTTCGATAGCTTAGAATTTGACTTGAAAACTGGAGTACTTGATTTCTTATTCCGATGATTAGATGCTGAGCAATCAATAAAAACTATATGACGGCTGAACGAATTTTAAAGAAATTTAGTTTTTGGTCCTGGAATAATACGTATGGGGCTACTTTTTAATGAAATAACCACGCGACCAAAACCGCGGGCACCGCTAGTGAGTACATAAACACAAAGAATAGGACTTGGAAGTCGATTAAAAATAGCTATTAGTACTCGTATGTTACATCGTTCTATAATTGTTGAATGACCAACCAATTAAGATAAGTAAACCGTTTTCTGACAGCTTCGAGAGCTCAACTGACTTCCAATGGGCAATCTTCAAGATGTGGGCAGCTAGAGTAATAAAAAAAGGATCGAAGAGAAAATATGTGCTTACTTCCGCCAAATTGGTAGTAAGCTACATATTTTCTTCTCCATCCGGTCGTAGTTTCACCGGACTTCAGTCTATGGAACGCGATTGCGATTAATATTTTCAATACTTTCATTTAATTCAAGGTATCAAAAATACAGACAGAAATGACGTTGCCATGGAAATGATATAATAACAAGCTTTGTTAAGTACGTGATAAATAATGCAGTTGTCTATGGTCAAAAAACACCAACATCGTTGCTCCCAAAGATTTTGAATTACTTACGCTTACTGGCGTATTTTTTTTAGAAGTTACGACGGGTATATGAATTGTAAAAGTAAAGATGCCGCGGTGTGAGCGCTACACTTGCGAAGCCGGGGCGAGTCACTAGTACTAAATAATTAGAAGAAATAGTGGTCAAAAACATATCTTTAAAAATATCACTGGAGCTAAAATGTATAATATTATTGCTTTGCCAGGATTGAGTATATTTTATTATCATCTCTGCTATCAAGAGCGGATCCTCTCCATCCGCTGTCTGACCTTCACGACCTAATCATATGTATTGTTTTAAAGTGCAGTTGGTGGTTCAGACGTGTGTCATATCTCCATCCACTGTCTAACCTTCACGACCTAATCATATGTATTGTTTTAAAGTGCAGTTGGTGGTTCAGACGTGTGTCATATCTGTTATGTATTTTTATAGAACTTAATTAATAGTGAAAAAATAGTGGGGAGAGTCAGAGAAAAGTTTCGTGTGTAGTACTTGTTGGTAAGTGTATTTGTTCTTGAAGAATAATATGCCTTGAAGTTGCGTAAAAGGATTCAAGTAGAAAGACACAGCACGAACGAACAAATATTTGATTGTTCTCAAATAAAAAAACATTTTTCGGTAACTGTAAATAATTATTTCATCTAAAAAGAAGGCTTCAAATGGATTTGCTAATTAACTGAGCGTCCGATAGCTCAGTAGTTAAGTTAAATCACCAAAATGTTCCCCAAAAACGAAAAACCCTTGGCCAGGGACTCACCCGCCTTCTGCCGTCGATCTGTGCTCCAGCACAGGCTGCAGACCCGGAATTTAGGGTTTCACGTGCGCGCACTAGTGTCACTTTGATTTTGGCACAGTATTTATTATGATATCGTCCGTATTTAATCAGTTTTTGCATTAATTTTGAATAACAGCGGAGGAAACGCAGCCGCTAATGTCCGCCCGAAAGTAGTTGTCGATAGTTCACACCGCGCGCGTTAGGGGGCGCGCGTTGTGCAAGATGGCGTTTTTGGCGGGTGATTAGAAATAATAGGCCAAGACCCTACATTTCCCCCCACCGAAATCCGCCAGGATTTCCCAGTTACAATTCCGGGAAGGATTCAAAATTTTGTTGAAAAGTGTGTTGAATAACAAAATTCTTTAAGTGTAAATTGAATGTGGTTGATTATCATTTTGTTGAAAAGTATGTTGAATAACAAAATGTGGAAAACCTTATAATTAAATATTTTAAACTATACCTAACACTTGAATACAGCATTGAAGGTACAGTCTAACTAATAGATGAGCATATGAGTGGACTGTATTTTTTTTATTTTAATGTATTAAACTTAAATGCTAATTTAACTACATAATATTGTAAGAGTTGACCGCTATTAGTGTTCAATCGAAGGTTCCTCGTCCAAGGGGAGAGGACTAAGTTTGACTACGGGTCTAATTAATTCACTGTTCTTGGTGCGTAAACTAACGACACGGGTGATGTTATCGGGCCCCGTGTGTAGCTTTGTGACTCTTCCTAGTGGCCACTGAAGAGGAGGTGCATCAGAGTGTATCAGCACTAGATCTCCAACCTTCAGCTCTCGACAACCATTGAACCACTTCTGCCGTTGCTGAAGTGTGTGGAGAAAGTCTCTTCGCCACAGACGCCAAAATTGTTGAGCGATCTGTTGCACAGCCTGCCAACGACTGAGATGACTCATAGGATGACTAGATAAGTCATATTCTGGAGCGTTTAGCAGTTCGCGGCCTATCAACAGATGAGCAGGCGAAATTATTTCGAATTCATTCGCATTGGCCGACTGGGAACAAACGGGTCTCGTATTTAAGATAGCTTCTACGCGTGTGAAAAGTGTAGTTAATTCTTCATAAGTTAACGCTCTAGTTCCAATAGTTCGTTTTAAAAGTAATTTAGCAGATTTTATTGCGGCTTCGTAAAGACCACCAAAATGGCTACCGGTAGGAGGATTAAACTTCCATTCAACTTGACGTTTTGTAAACCCGCATGAAATCTCATCTGAGTTCGATTTTAAAAAGTGTGAGACCTCTGCTAGTTGTCTACTCGCCGAAGTAAAATTTCCTGCATTGTCTGAGACTATCCTGCTACATAAACCTCGCCTAGAAGTGAAGCGATCAAATGTTGCTAGAAAACATTCAGTGCTCAGTGACGTTAATGTCTCTAAATGTACCGCACGCGTGGCACAACAAACGAACACGTACAAATAAGCCTTCGTTATGCGAGCATTTTTACGAATCGACTCTTTTATTTGAAAGGGACCCCCAATGTCGATGCCCACCGTATGAAACGCATGCACGCTTTGAGTCCTGAACTTCGGTAGCTGCCCCATAACAGGTTGCCTAACTGTAGGACTTACTTTAAAGCATGCTATGCATTTACTGGTACGCAACCGAATTACATTACGTGCAGCCACAATCCAGAATTTTTGGCTTATTATACTTTGTAAAGTACGTGGACCAACGTGCAAATGGAGCACGTGATAATAGTCGATCAGACAATTTGTGAAGTTGCATTTTTTAGGTAGCAACACAGGATGCCTTTTTTGAAAAGACATATCTGCTAGCATAAGCCGTCCCCCCACCCTCAGGAATCCGTCCGGTCCTACAAAGGGGTTAAGTTTTAGCAAAGACTGTTGAGGCTTATGGTCTTTAGAAAGCGCCGCAATGTCGTCAGCAAAGTGTTGCTGCTGCACGGATTTAATAATTGTGTCCCGTGCTTTGTTAATGTCTGTTAGAGAGAGTTTAGTTCGTTTGCCTTTAGGAATACGACAATTTAGTATGAATTTCTGAATCCAAGCAACGACATTGACTAATTTCGTGTAATTAGAATGCCTCTCAGTAAGCTGATAAATCAGATTTGTAGGTTTTTCAGCTGAAACCATCACCTTAATCTCATTGAGTGTTTTAAGCTCAGGAATATTCTCATCTCTATTATTATTTATAAATTTGTCCATTGATCGGACTGGCCACTGCTCACTTAACAGCCAACTAGGACCATTAAGCCACTCTGGTGTGGACAGTAGCGCTGATGGAAGTGCACCTCTTGAGCAAATATCACAAGGATTACATTCGCCACTCACATGGAAAAACTTCGCACTGGGAACTGTGTCCAGTATCTTAGTTACGCGAGTAGCAACAAACGTCTTGAGTTTGTAAGAGGGTGTGTTTAGCCATGCCAACACTACGGATGAGTCAGTGAACAAAAGTGTGTCATTGACAGTTATAGCTCGCTCCTGTAGTACAGACAGAGCATACTTTACTAGCTTGGCTAATAAATGAGCCGCCATCAGCTCCAGTCGGGGATGAGATAGCGTCTTCAAAGGAGCTACTTTAGACTTGGCGATAAGTAAACTGACTTTGCTTTCGCCCTCGTTATTAGTGGAGTATAAATACAACGTCGCTGCAAACCCTAGAGTTGACGCATCAGAAAATCCGAAAATACGACAGTGTCTACTTCTCTTAACCATGACATGTCTTTCATGTGTCAGCTCCGATAGGAGTGGTAGTTCCCTGACGTAATTTTGCTATTGACTTTCGAGGTCAGCTGGCAAACGCTGATCCCATTCTAGTTTCAGAGCCCAGAGCTTCTGCATTAAAATCTGATTAATATCTGCCTGAAGCTTAGGTCCAGCGAGCAAGACATCGTTCAGAGCCCGCTGATTAAAACTACGGCTGGACGCATCGTAAACTGTTCTTTGTTTTGTACTGGAACTGTCCGGTTTATGTATACAAAAATGTGGGTTTAGGTATTTGGAATCCACGTCTTGCATCTCACCTAAACACGTCATATGTCCTAACGCCTCGTATTCAGACATGAATTTCTGATACTCAGACTTTAACTGAGGGTCGCGATTAAGTCGCGTCTCTAAATTGTTCAGCCTACGTACTGCCATCTGCCGGGAATCGCCAAGACTATGGTCCGGACGAAATGGATACCTAACAGTGTACCTACCCGTTTCAGTGTCGCGACTATGTTCCTTAGCAAACAATTCCTCTGCTAATATATCGTCTGGTTTTTGCGTTCGCTCGGACGGTATATTTTCAATTTCCCAAAAGGAGTTCATCACCTGGTCTAAGTTCGTGCTACTTGAAAACCCGGTAAAAGTATCGCAACTTGGTGCGATGCACTTTTGGTTTCGCGGTTCTAAATTGACTTGACCAGTTAGAACATAACCGAAAATAGATTCTAACAGTACTGGCATTCCTGTTTGTTCGGGGAGAATTTTATTCCCGTTATATACATATGGAAATAAATCACCTGCGATCAACATATCCACAGGTGAGGGATAGTGAAACGCTGGATCCGCAAGTTCAAGATGTGTATATTTACTTAACATCTCAGTCGGTAAAGACACTGTCGGTAGGTTGCCGGCAATGTTCGCTACGATAACAGCGTCCGTTGACAAAACCGGCAATTTGCCGTTTCGTGGTTTTATCTTACACGTTGTTAAACCAAAGTTCTGAACTTGGTTTCCGCCTAGACCGATAGGCCTAAAATCGCACTTGCGGCGAGATAAACCTAACTTCCTAGCGCAGTTTTGAGTTATGTAGTGTTATGTGTTATGTGTGCGTGCTTTCTGTTTGTCTGTATGTTTGTTTGTTCACGCATCACGTAAAAACTACTGGACCGATTGCGATGCAGTTTTCACTGTTGGGTAGCTTAGGGTTTGCCTTAAAAACTTTACTTTTTATTTCTCTATCCGAGGAGTAGAAGTCGAACAATCGATAAAAACTTTTTGACGGCTGAAGGAATTTTGGTCAAATATATATTGGTATTTTAGGTCTTGAAATAGTACTTAGAGGTATTTTAACCTAGAGAAATGTACACGTGTGCAAAGCCGCGGATACAGGTAGTTTATAATTTTAGTGTGATAGTGTGTTTCCAAGGCCAATACTACTAACGTTAATAAGTTACCTAATAAATTTCTGAACGTGTTCCAAACCTAAATACTGTTTTGATCTTATTCTAAACTAAACAAAAGAAAGTTTTTCATAAAAATGCAACATATATTATTCAGATATATACCACCGTATAAAAATCTGGTAAACAAGTGGATTAGGCAATAATACTTAGTAATGGAGTAGGTGCGTATAACGTCGCAGACGGGGTCTATTCAACCTTTGGGGTGGCGATTCAGGTAACTATTGAAGTTGGCATGGTACGAGTAAAGCTTTGTGGAGATAGTACGAAAAAAAATACTACATAGATACACTGAACTTCAAAACTTAGTACCACACTTTAAAAATTAATAGTTTTTATTAAATTGCTTGGCTCCTACTCATCGGATTGAGTAATCATCATTTTCCCATTTTCCTGTGGCAATTTACCATTTTCCGGGATAAAAAGTATCTTATGTTGGTCTCTATTTTGTATTTACAAAGTTTCATCAAAATCGGATTAGCCGTTTTGGCGGGAAAGCTCCCCAAACAAACACACGTTTCACTTATATATATTGGTGTGGATATGCTAGTGTAATTAAATAAAGAGAGAGATTTATTTGTATAAGGCACATACAAATATCATTTCCACCAGTAATAGTTGAAACTCAATCTGAAAACGGAATAGCGGTTCTAACTGTTCGTATAAAATCTGATACTAATGGCTTCTACGGCAATTTTAACTCTCAACTATCTTGCTTCAGAATAAGCCCTCGTAATAGGCGATTGTCGACCATAACCGCCCTAATTGCTACAGTATATGTATATGAGAAGAGTCCCTTCCAAAACCATTTGTTTGAAATTGCAATGAAACGGTATTTGACGCCGATTAATGTTGTAAAATCACTATGAGCCGGTTTTAATACTGGGACGATCGCGAAAGTTATTTTCTTATTGTAATGTAAATAAAACATTATTTATTTCGATGTTGGCTTTTGTTTATTTATGTTTGTTGTTTTTGATGGGCAAATAATTGTTGGACTGGATTTTTATGGGCAAATAATTGTTGGACTGGATTTTTATACATTATGTATCTTACGAAGGATAATATGTTTTTGTACACGGCTGACCAAAAAAAGGAGTGTTACGTTTTTAGTATTCATGTATGTTTGTATGTATGTGAGTTTCTTTATTCCACCATAACTTTTAAATGCCTGAACAGTTTTAGACGTATGGGGTATCGTTAAAATCCTTACATCCCCCCGAGTAACATAGGATATACTATTTTGAAGAAAAAAACAATATGGCGGCAGCAGGGTACAATTTCCAAACTTGAAAAATAAAAACGAATATACCATATGGGTGTCAAATTGAAGGTTTGGATAAGCACATTGCAACAGTATATAATTTATTGGCAAAAGCTCTTTTTTTGGCTGGGCTGGCGTGTTTAGCTATTAAGCTAGTTATTTTATAAAGTGATAGCTATTTATTCGTAGCGGTCCTCTTAGTATTATACTACATACATATGTATATACTTTTGCGATGCAATCAGATCAGACACCAAGTGTTTTTTCCGTACACTTCCAATCAAATCCTTCGTACTGACACAATTTTAATACACCCAAAGTGTTCACCCGGATATAAAAATAACAGATAAAACAACAGGCTGTTTCCTGGTGTCCTTGAATACCGTTGCTGGGTTACTTCGAACTTCGCCTTGATATCTCGACGAACTTGCCCGGTCGGCCTTGATCAAAGGATTGCAGCTGATAGGACGGCCTTAGACGGTTTCGCTGGAACCTGATATGGGTGAATACTGACAAGTTGTTTAGTTTTAGTACAAGTTTAATTTATTTAATAAAGACTGATATGAAACTACCTGCACTAAATAAAACAAAAAAGGGAAAGTATTTTTTGGACTTTATAAATAAAAACGGGAAAGTATTTTTTGGACTTTATAAATTAAATATTCGGATGTCACTGGATCGGTTGATAACTTTTGTTATTTTTTTCACGAAGTCTGGTGCTGGAATCTTGCAAAATACAAACGTACTGAACATAATGTACCCTTTTTACGGAGGAGTAAGGTAATATGAGAACCGGAAGATCTGCAGGGCAACCTTGAGTCTAAGTTTTGTTAAAGCAAGGAAATATTACAGACTCGCGTGACTGTAATCAATTTGGCGAATACTCTCGAGAGCGTAGTCGCACGTCAGCCGCCCTTCTACCTTGATTCTTGAATCTACCAAGTACCTACATCTTCAAGGATGAGGCATCAGGTGACTCCTGTAGTACTCTCACTTGACGTGGATGGATGACGCTTTTTATTGTGATTTTACCCTGCGTTTACGAGGATGTCGGCAAATGGGAGCGCGTTTTAATATATAAGTCGTGATGCGTGGAGTTACTTTTGTGCGTTATTGTCCTAAGTGTTTTAGTGTAAGTTTAAGAGCGTTGTATGTAGAACAAGACCACACAAACGAAATGAAGCTCTTACTAAAAAAAACTACGGCTCAGACCACGTTTTAAAAAAATATTAAACTCAAATTCAAATTGTAAATAACCCCCGACACCGTCCCCCACTATAGCTAAGAACTATTTCGATCACATCAGCTTTAAAACAGAAAAAACCGCATCAAGATCGGTCCATTCGTTTGAGATCTACGATGCCACAGACAGACAGACAAACGCACAAACACATACATAGATACACACCCTAAACTTATAACACCCCACTCTTTTCGCGTTCGGGGGGTTAAAAAGATACATTTAAGCACGTTTTACTTATCAGTAATAAAGACCATCTAACCCTTTTGTACGGATGGAGCCTGACATACTTAAAGATAAGCCCTTTAAAAGGGCTTTAAAAAAAAACGACTTCTCTTCCATCAAACCAGTGTCAATCGATAGGGTAAAAAATTATAAGACAAAAGTATTCTACAAAACATAATAAGTGATAAACTTTCCGAGATATTTGGGTTCAAAAAACATTATTTTTCATCATACTTCACGTGCGATGGTAGCCTAACGGTTCTATAGTGTAATTCAGAATCCAACGATGCCGGGTTCAAAACCTAGGCTCTGCACCAATGACTTTTCTGAGTTATGTGCGGATTTCCATAGCTCCGTGCTGCGGAGGGCACGTTAAGCTGTCGGTCCCGGCTGTTATTGATTAATAGCAGTCGTTAAGCCATGTCAGAGGCCCTCGGGCGGCTTGACAAACTCTGACATCATACTTCACGATGATATTAATTTGCCGTGCAACTATGATGGCGCAGGTTAGTAGTTCCCTGACAAAGACAGAAAAATAAGTTAGCAGCATGTGTTCCTAAAGCGCGAAAAATCACACTTTTTTTTATTACAAACCCAAATTTCTCACAAAGGAATTAAATTTTTGTAAACGCTTTTTGTCTCTTATTATTTTAAAAGGTTTCATTTATCTTCACTTATGTATGTATGTCCTGGAATTTTGCAATCAATATTTCACCCACTTACACTGAAGCTATCGGGCTGAAATTTGGCACACACGTTTGGATCTTGTGACATAACATGGCTACAGCATAAAAGTTATTTATTTATTCTCTATCCATTGACACTCGTTTTATTGAAGGCCGAGAAAACTAGTTTATTTTTCAAAATGGTAGGTATGCCAATAAGGTTACACGCTTGTTATAGTAGCTGTTACTTTTTATGATTGATTGTTTAAACAAATTAAAGAAAAGCTAGAAAGTTTTGATCCGACTTGAACGAACATTGTTTTTAAATGAACACGTTTTGTATGTTTTCCCGCGTGTCTATACAACAGCCATTTAATTTGTGAAGAATTTAGAAGATATCAAATAACACACATCTAACGACGCTCTTAAGGCTGCTTGTTTAATGCGTGATTAATCTAATTTACAATAACTATTGTTAATTTTACCATATATTTTGACTATGCGTTGAACAACGCTAGTAGTAAAACTTGTAGTATGCAGCAATTCAACGAAGTTTGCTCTGTTCTAAAGAATTTACTTTATAAGTTATCTATAGCTGCACATTTAACGACGCTCTTAAGGCTGCTTGTTTAATGCGTGGTTAATCTAATTTACAATAACTATTGTTAATTTTACCATATATTTTGACTATGCGTTGAACAACGCTAGTAGTAAAACTTGTAGTATGCAGCAATTCAACGAAGTTTGCTCTGTTCTAAAGAATTTACTTTATAAGTTATCTATAGCTGCACATTTAACGACGCTCTTAAGGCTGCTTGTTTAATGCGTGGTTAATCTAATTTACAATAACTATTGTTAATTTTACCATATATTTTGACTATGCGTTGAACAACGCTAGTAGTAAAACTTGTAGTATGCAGCAATTCAACGAAGTTTGCTCGGTTCTAAAGAATTTACTTTATAAGTTATATATAGCTGCACATCTAACGACGCTCTTAAGGCTGCTTGTTTGATGCGTGATTGATCTAATTTACAATAACTATTTTTAATTTTACCATATATTTTGAGTATGCGTTGAACAACGCTAGTAGTAAAACTTGTAGTATGCAGCAATTCAACGAAGTTTGCTCGGTTCTAAAGAATTTACTTTATAAGTTATATATAGCTGCACATCTAACGATGCTCTTAAGGCTGCTTGTTTGATGCGTGATTGATCTAATTTACAATAACTATTTTTAATTTTACCATATATTTTGACTATGCGTTGAACAACGCTAGTAGTAAAACTTGTAGTATGCAGCAATTCAACGAAGTATGCTCGGTTCTAAAGAACTTACCTACTTTATATTTTGACTATGCGTCGAACAACGCTCGTAGCACAGTACGAGTACATATAGTGTGCTATTAGTAAACTTGCAGTTTGCAGCACTTCAACGAAGTTTTCTCGGTACTTGGAAGTATTAAAATACAAACAAATCACTTGATTAATAAGCTGTCAACAAGTCCGTGTTAAATCGTTTGCGAACACAATCAAATAAGGTCTAGATGCAGAAATTAATTATAATGTGCTTGAGTTTTCATACATTATTTTGAGAGTTACTATTGTGACGTCCAAATTACAAGATATCCATACCAATATATAAAAATGAAACGTTGTCTGTTTGTTTGGGAAGCTTTCACGCGATAACGGATGGCTCTGGATGGGCTTTGATGAAATTTGGAATGTAGATAGCTTATACCCTAAAATAAAACAGAGGATACTTTTTATCCCGGAAAATTGTAAGTTTCCACGGGAAAGCTGGCAAATGTAGATTACTCGCTGTAAGGAACGGTTACCATGGAAACGAAATAACAAGTCTGTCAAAAAACAGCAAGAGCGTTGGTACTATACCTATTTTTGCATTGGTTTTTAATATCCTAGAAGAACAATATGATGCTTTTTTTCGATATAGACTGTAGACTGCGCGGACGAAGTCGCGGGCGGGAAAGCTAGTGAAAACATAATGTTCGCTTTGCTTTTTATTTGTTTTGCTATGTATCCACAACGGAACATGTATTATGGAAACACGTTCATACATTTTACATTTTTATACGTATTTTGTATTTAGATTTAGCATTGAAATTCAACCGGGAAATGCCGCTAGTATGTTGGTACGCTGCCAACTGGCAGTGGGCTAACACTTGGACTACCTGTAAGCCCTTAATGGTTAGCTAGTTTTATTTTGTACTCAGTAGTTAGTCATCTATCTATCTATATTTATAATAAAGCAATAGGAACGAAAAAGTCTGTACATAGAAGATAATTTAAAAAAAGGTGTAGGGTACGCGTGCGTAGCCGCGGGCACTGCTAGTTAGTTAATAAAGGCACTTGCCCGTTCAGTATAAACCCATCCGGACTCGCGCACCGAGGCTCCTGTGCAAACAATAAAATATTGTTATTTTGTGCTGAAATATTTACAGTTTTCCTATTTTTCCCTTTAATTGTATAAGACATTGTCTATTTCATGATTGTAGGACCTGGGTAAACAGGAAGTACCCTAAAGGTTGTGATTCTCTTGCGAGTGTCATTTGCGGCATAAACGGCCGTGTCTTTTGATTGCGCAAACTTAGAAGTTTGATTGACAGCTCTAAGAGATTGCAGACCTGAGTATTTTATATTAATTTCAACTTGATACACGTTACTGATAAAAAGGCTCTTGACAGACAGACAGATGGACAACGAAGTGATCCTATATGGGTTCCTTTTTTCCTTTTCAGATACGAAACCCTTAAAATACATATACAAGATATACTAGGACAAAAAAAAATGAGGCGGATTTCTAATAATAATCATATCCCACACATGTCCCTATATTCGCATCACTTGTCGTTTGTTTTGCTCCGAGTTCGCAACGCAATATACGAGTAAGTTTGAATTCGCGGTCCGTTGCACCGCCGCAATATACGTTGCTTTGTATTCTTCGTAGGTTGCCATCAACGCAGAAGTTATTGGGTTGCCATAAACATTGATGCAACAAACATAACGTCCCCTCTGTACTCGCACATGAAACTGTGTAGGTACATATAACAACAGATTCACAGTGAGACTTGTTTTATAAAAAAAGCTTTTATGCCGTAGCCATTTCATGGTGAAACTTAGAACGATTAAATGCTTATACAACATTTCGTGTTTTTGTCTATTACCCGTTGAGGAGGGTTGGGCCCTAGTCAGGACCCAACCCTCAGTGCAGCAACCATGTCATAGTAAAACTTATTAAAACCGGCTATCATAATAAAATGCGTGCATAAAATTTCGTGTCTGTGCTGTTGACCGTTGAAGAGTTCCTTGACCTGGAGCTAATCCTGGATGTCGGTTCAGGTCATGCTTGCCATAAAAATGCATTGTCACTGAACCAGCATGTAAAACTCCGAAGGGTAAGAGGAAGTGGTTCTAATTCCGCTTGCAAGATTTGACCTAAACAAACACACATACATATATACATACATACAAACATTGCAAGTTAAATAAAAGCTTGTAATAACAATATTTAATAGTAACTATGCACATAATTTACGATGACTTCTCATCTTTCTTTCATGGAACAATTAGCGATTATAGTGAATAATCTATCTATACTAATATTATAATGGAAAAAGTTGTTTTTTTTGTATTTTTGTTTATTAGTAATACATAAACACAAAATATACAACCGATTTTATAAAATATTAGTTTTCTCTCCTGCTACTTCGTACGACTACTGTTTATCGCGAAAAAGCATCCTATTTTCTTCTAGACTATTAAAAACCAATGCGAAAGTAGATAGATAGATAGATAGATAAATTCTTTATTGCACACACCACAAACAAAATCAACAAAAAATAAAGGAACAATAGCAGAAGAAGTGTACAATGGGCGGCCTTATCGCTAAAAGCGATCTCTTCCAGGCAACCTTTGGTAAGTAGGTATAGTACCTCTTGATGTTTTTTTGACAGACTTGTGATATCGTTTCCATGGCAACCACAGACCATTCTGTGATGGCAACCGTTCCTTACAGTGAGTAATCAACATTTTCCAGTTTGCCCGCGGTAACTTACAATTTTCCGGGATAAAAAGTATCCTATGTTTTATTCCAGGGTATAAGCTGTCTCCATTCTAAATTTCATCAAAATCCGTCCAGCCATTATCGCGTGAAAGCTCCCCAAACAAATAAACAAACCATCAAACAAATAGACAACGTTTCACTTTTATCTATTTGTATGGATTCAGTGAAATCATTTCTAAAATCGGTTATATAATTTGTAGAAAGCTTAACTATTCCAGATTACTTTATTCCAGATAGACTACTTTCTCACATTTTACTATTACTTATTTTTTTCTTTTCTCTTTAGGTTACTTATTTTACTTTTTACGGGAAAACTACTGCACGTATGGCAGAGACGGAGCTGTAGCGCAGAGCAGATAGTATATACTAATATTATAAAACTACTGCACGTATGGCAGAGCCGGAGCTGTAGCGCAGAGCAGATAGTATATACTAATATTATAAAACTACTGCACGTATGGCAGAGCCGGAGCTGTAGGGCAGAGCAGATAGTATATACTAATATTATAAAACTACTGCACGTATGGCAGAGCCGGAGCTGTAGGGCAGAGCAGATAGTATATACTAATATTATAAAACTACTGCACGTATGGCAGAGCCGGAGCTGTAGGGCAGAGCAGATAGTATATACTAATATTATAAAACTACTGCACGTATGGCAGAGCCGGAGCTGTAGGGCAGAGCAGATAGTATATACTAATATTATAAAACTACTGCACGTATGGCAGAGCCGGAGCTGTAGGGCAGAGCAGATAGTATATACTAATATTATAAAACTACTGCACGTATGGCAGAGCCAGAGCTGTAGGGCAGAGCAGATAGTATATACTAATATTATAAAACTACTGCACGTATGGCAGAGCCGGAGCTGTAGGGCAGAGCAGATAGTATATACTAATATTATAAAACTACTGCACGTATGGCAGAGCCGGAGCTGTAGGGCAGAGCAGATAGTATATACTAATATTATAAAACTACTGCACGTATGGCAGAGCCGGAGCTGTAGGGCAGAGCAGATAGTATATACCAATATTATAAAACTACTGCACGTATGGCAGAGCCGGAGCTGTAGGGCAGAGCAGATAGTATATACCAATATTATAAAACTACTGCACGTATGGCAGAGCCGGAGCTGTAGGGCAGAGCAGATAGTATATACCAATATTATAAAACTACTGCACGTATGGCAGAGCCGGAGCTGTAGGGCAGAGCAGATAGTATATACCAATATTATAAAACTACTGCACGTATGGCAGAGCCGGAGCTGTAGGGTAGAGCAGATAGTATATACCAATATTATAAAACTACTGCACGTATGGCAGAGCCGGAGCTGTAGGGCAGAGCAGATAGTATATACCAATATTATAAAACTACTGCACGTATGGCAGAGCCGGAGCTGTAGGGCAGAGCAGATAGTATATACCAATATTATAAAACTACTGCACGTATGGCAGAGCCGGAGCTGTAGGGCAGAGCAGATAGTATATACCAATATTAAAAAACTACTGCACGTATGGCAGAGCCGGAGCTGTAGGGCAGAGCAGATAGTATATACCAATATTATAAAACTACTGCACGTATGGCAGAGCCGGAGCTGTAGGGCAGAGCAGATAGTATATACCAATATTATAAAACTACTGCACGTATGGCAGAGCCGGAGCTGTAGGGCAGAGCAGATAGTATATACCAATATTATAAAACTACTGCACGTATGGCAGAGCCGGAGCTGTAGGGCAGAGCAGATAGTATATACCAATATTATAAAACTACTGCACGTATGGCAGAGCCGGAACAGATAGTATATACCAATATTATAAAACTACTGCACGTATGGCAGAGCCGGAGCTGTAGGGCAGAGCAGATAGTATATACTAATATTATAAAATTACTGCACGTATGGCAGAGCCGGAGCTGTAGGGCAGAGCAGATAGTATATACTAATATTATAAAAAGAAACGATTTGTTGTTTTTGTATGTTTGTTTGTTTGTGTGTAATGGATAAACTCAAAAAAACATAACCAATTTAAAAAAAAAGCTTTTACTTATAAAATGTTATTTTAGTAGCGAAATATGCGATAGATTTTTATTTAGTTTAGTTACACTTTTATCACAGCATTTCTCAAACTCTCGTAGCATTTTTACGGCATAATGTTACAATGTCACGTGTCTTCCTTTATTGTTTACTAGTATTCCCGCCCACGACTTCGTCCGCGCGGACTACAGTTTATATCAAAAAAAGCATCCCATATTCTTCTAGGATATTAAAAACCAATGCAAAAGTAGGTATAGCACCAATGCTATTGATGTTTTTGCCAGATTTGTTATTTCGTTTCCGTAGCAACCACATACCATTCTGTGAATGCAACCGTTCCTTACAGTGAGTAATCAACATTTTCCAGTTTTCCCGCCGAAACTTTAAATTTTCGGGGATAAAAAGTATGCTATATTTTATTCTAGGGTATAAGCTGTCTTCATTCTAAATTTCATCAAAATCCGTCCAGCCGTTATCGCGTGAAAGCTCCCCAAACAAACATAGAAACAGACCACGTTTCACTTTTATATATTGGTATGGATGTACTTTTGTAATGGCATGTCATGTAGCAAGTAACGATCGATTGACGTTAAAACATGAGGCAATATGGAATGAAAACCATTCGCCGTCGAATAGTAGATACATCAAAAGCATACGATTATTAGATTCTTAGCACGAATTATTATTCTGGTCGAGAATTATCGCGAGGGCATCGAGTCGGTGTTAGACTAAACGCTATCCCCAAGGCATTTCCATTACTCGAAAAACCCATTAAAGTTAGTTTTTCTTGTCTTCTAATTGAAAAGAAGTCTTAGCCGGTACTTTATATTCCAGCCAACATTTCATTAGGGGCATAACGAAGTTGCTTTCTTGATAAATTGTTTTTATTATCGTTTTATTAGTCAGTCGGACCAACATGGCGGCGGGCTGGTGATTATGTTTGGCATTGAGAGCGCAGGCTCTTAGAAGAGAAATGTGCGCATATTTAACTATAACTAGGAAAGCTGCCTTTATTAGTAAACTACAACTAACTTTAACACAAAATAGTTGGACATCCTATAAGCCCTATAAAAGCCCATTATTCAAGTGTTCTAGCCCATTATTCAAGTGTTCCAGCCCGTTATTCAAGTGTTCTTGCCCATTATTCAAGTGTTCTAGCCCATTACAAGTTAGCAGCGTATTCAACATGCTGGCGGCATTGTCCCGCTGAATTGCATTGTAAATAAGTCTCGCGTCCCATCGCCAGGTGCACAAATAGGTTTTTGAAAATACGATGAGCTCCCGGATTCTACGGTCACAGGATACCTAATGCCACGATCTCAATGTCTCAACTGAAACTAACTTTGTTGTTGTAGACCAGGAATGTGATAAGTATAATGACTTTGATAACGCGACGATAACTTCTGCTACCTTCTCTCTATTTTGCCCATGTTCATGGCGGCATGTCTGAATTCATTTCCATCTTTATCCGCTTCATCTTTCCCTTGTGAACATTTTAATAGCAATGAGGCGTTTTCTTTTGAATATATCCGACAGAGAACCAAGGTAACCGACATAGCTCTAAAGATAAGCACGCTGAAGTGGCAGTGGGTTGGTTACATTTCCCGAAGAAAAGATAACCGTTGGGGTAGACGAGTTCCCGAGTGGAGACCACGTTTAGGCAAACGTAGTGTAGGACGCTTTGTGGCCAAGTGTAGTGACGACCTGCGAAAAGCGGCTGGAAGAAAATGGATGACCGAGCTCGGTGGCGTGCATAAGTAGAGGCCTACGTCCGGCAGTGGCCAGATATAGGCTGATGATGATGATGGGGACGCTGACGAGGTTCGAAAAATGTTCTCGGAATTGTATTATAAGAGACGGCGTTTTAAATCTATTAACTGCAAGGAACGTACACTCAGAATTCCTTTAATCCACTGTGATCATAATGTTACCGGTTGGGAATGTATGGCGTAATGTTTTACATGGTACAAATGCATATTTAATATTTTTGTTACAACTTTTAGTCGAAAAATTCACAATAAAGGCTCTATTTGTGAAACACAATGACTTATTGTATATACTATTCACAAAAACTATAGGAAAAACCCATAAAATTAACATTATTACTCTGTAGGCAATATACATTTGACAACAACGCGATCTGTTTTGTATACAAGAAACAACATTTATTTACCTACATGAAAACCGCTCATTGAGTGAAGAGACAAATGTAAATATATCAGAATTGTCAGTAACTACAGAGGCGCTGCGCAGTATTATTACTTTTATTAGCCAAATAAAACATGTTGTTTCAACATAAATTAATTTAAAAACATTTAAAAAAAGCTTGTATGCAGTAGCCAAGTCCTGGTGAAACTTAGAAATAACTATCATAATTAAATGAGCATACAACATTTCGTGTCTGTGCTGTTAACCGTTGAAGAGTTCCTTAGTCAGGACCCAACCCTGAGTGCAGCAACCATGTTTTGGTAAAACTTAAAACCGGCTTTCATAATATAATGCGTACACAAAATTTCATATCTGTGTTGTTGACCGTTGAGAAGTTTCTTTATCTGGAGACCATGTCATGGTAAAATTTAAAACTGGCTATCATAAAACAATGCGTACACAAAATGTTGGTCCTGTGCTGTTAACCGTTGAAGAGGTCCTTAATCTGGAACTGTTCCTGGATGTCGATTCAGGTCATGAGTACCATAAAAATGCAATGTCATCGGAACTGAACCAACATGTAAAACTTCAGCTCCGTTGGATAAAAGGAAGTGGTTTACATTACTTACATTATACTGTGGTACATTAGAACCACTAGTGAACCACTACATACATACAAACATTGCAAGTTAAATAAAAGCTTTTGATAAAGTCGGCCTTGTCGTCTCTAAAGTAGTATTATGCTTTGCTTTCGGTTGATGTTTTTTTTAAGGAAATTTCACTCGCGTGTTGTTAGTATTTGGCAGCCTCATTATTATTCCACCTCTAATAAGGTATGTTCCATATGTTATTATTTTATTATTATGTTGGTATCAATGACCGCGAGAGAAAAGGGTTGGTCACAGTGGGATATAAACAGGTTTATGGGAACCGTTATATGGCCTTATTCCATTATAAGGGTTGATTATGAGGGTAAAAGTACATTGTCCAAGGTGTTCATAAGCTGAAAGAGAAACAATGACCGAGGGAATTTCCGTTTATGTAACTTATGTAGGCACTTAGTTCAAAATCGATACAAATTATCGTTACTACGGTAACGGTTGGTTCGTTTAAGATATTTACAGTAAACAGTTTATACCTATCTACTACCGTTATGGTCTTCAGTCTGGTCCCAAATAAAATAATACATTTTTATTATAAGTGCCACGAATAGATTGGCAAAAACAACTGGTTGCGGCTCTGTGGGCAAAGCAATAGAAAAGAGCCGTAAGTTCGAATCTTGTCCAGAGGCTGAAAAATATAAAAAAAAAAGTATTTGTGTTGTAATCACTTAATCCTTCAAAAATCTCTTGTACTTACCTAGATTGCATATTATATACGAATAATAACGACGACTACTACTTTATTTTAAGTCAGTAACGCCCGCGTAGCGAAATCATATCTTATTAACCCGACTGAGGAGGGTTATGTGTTTAAGTTTTATTTTTAATTATCTTCATTGTACAGACTTTTTCGTACTTATTGCTTTATTATAAGTAAGGATATCATTGGGTACAAATAAAATAAACAAATAATTGTTTGTAGAAAAATGTGAAATTACTTTTCCATTCGGATTTTCCATTTTTCTAGAGGAGAGTAGGTCTAGAGTAAAGGGAGTTACCCCGAGTATTGTGTCATTTTTATGCCTCTGAGGATGTTTCTTTCTGGGTTGTCCTTTAGCATACGTTATAGCGTACGTTACAGCATGCGTTACTGCGTGCGTTACAGCGACTGTTACAGCGTACCGTACAACATTTCCTGTCTGTGATGTTAGCAGTTGAGGGATTCCCTAGTCAGGACCTAGTAGTTCCCTGAGTGCAGCAACCATGTCACAGTAAAACTAAAAACCGGCTATCATAATAAAATGCGTACATAATTTTTTTTGTCTGTGTTGTTGACAGTTGAAGAGTTCCTTTATCTAGACCTAATCCTGGATGACGATTCAGGTCATGCATAATATAAAAATGCGTTGTCATCGAAACTGAACCAACATGTAAAAAATCAACTCCGTAGTATAAGAGGAAGTGGTTCTAATTCAGCTCGCAAGATTTGACCTAAATTAACATACGACTACATCATTATATCATATCGTATCGTATCGTTTGATGGGATCTACTCTTCGCCCAAGTCCTGCCCAAATCCAAAACCCCGAGAGCTTTCAGTTGGAGCTCCAAAATAGCTTCCAAATCCTTACCGAATGCGATACAGTGGACGAACTAAATAACGGGCTGGTAGAAATTGTTCACGTGGTCGGGTCGGAGACCCCCCGCAAAAATAGAACACAGAAACTTTCTGAGCATACACTCAAACTTATGGCAGAACGAGGCGAGATGAGGCTGCAGTCTTCAGTGGATATGTCGAGCTACAGCTTGCTTAATAAACTGATCTCCAAGTCAATGCGACACGATTTGCGTTCGTATAATACGTACTGCGTACGAACGCAGCGTACGTGTACGTAGTGAACGTTGCGTGCGTATGCGTACGATTTGTGTTCGTATGTTCGTGTATTAAGAACGCAATAGAGCGCAACAAGGGCTCTAAAGTGTTCGCAAGAGATTTGTCTATTGGGCAAAGCCTGTTGATGAAGCTGAAAACCGACAATGGCAGCATCGTTTCGTCGAAGCCAGAGATTTTGAGTGAGCTCGAGAAGTTCTATGGACTTCTCAAACTCATTCAAAATCCACCTCCTCGCGTAGTCCTCCGGGCTCTTGCATCGCTAGTCGTGCTGACTAGCGATGCAAGAGCCCGTTTGACCCGACATTATACCGTAAATATCCCAGACGTCAGCCTATACGATATCAGAATGGCTTTCAAACAGCTTAAGAGCAACAAGGCACCAGGGGAGGACGGAATAACGACAGAGCTACTGAAAGCGGGTTGAACACTGGTACTTAAAGTCCTTCAGAAGCTGTTTAACTCCGTCATCTTCGAGGGTACTACGCCAGAGGCGTGGCACAAGAGCGTAGTGGTTTTGTTCTTTAAGAAAGGTGATAAAACCCTCTTGAAGAATTATAGGCCCATTTTGCTGCTAAGCCACGTCTATAAGCTGTTTTCGAGAGTAGTTACAAACCGTCTCGCTCGTAGGTTTGACGACTTTCAGCCTCCCGAACAAGCTGGATTCCGGAAAGGCTTTAGCAACCGTAGACCACATCCATACGCTCGGGCAGATTATACAGAAGACCGAAGAGTATAATCGGCCACTATGTCTAGCGTTTGTGGACTACGAGAAAGCCTTTGATTCAGTCGAGACCTGGGCAGTGCAACAGTTATTACAGCGGTGCCAGATTGATTACCGATACATCGAAGTGTTGAAGTGTTTGTACAGCCCATGCCACCATGACAGTTCGTCTTCAGGATCGGAGCACGAATTCTGTCCAGTTGCAAAAAGGGGTGAGTCAGGCCCCTTTCATTTTTGTACAAAAGGGCCCCTTACATTTTACTATGACGCCAGGCATTACAACAAGAGTAATAACCGAAAAATCGCGGCAAAAGATCAAACTTTAATAAAGTTTTTTCTTTATATATTTTTGGATTTTGGGCTTCAAAGCAGAACAATACGTCATTTGAGATATAATATCTTAGAAACGTGGCACTTTATGATACCAATGTGAGCTATCATTTTTCTATATTTTTTTAGGAGATAGGAAAAATGTGTTTGAATTCCTTGAGCGAGTAAAATAAAAGCGTGGGCGAGGCTGGCGTGTCGGGCGGGACTATCCTAGTATCCTTATTAATATTTAAACTAGGCAACGTACACATCAACCTACGCATTTGACGTACTATAAATAGCTACATAATACACACAGAATAATATAGTAGACAGTAGGCAAACGTAGTGTGGACGCCTTGTGGCCAGGTGGAGTGACGACCTGCGAAAAGCAGCTGGAACAGAATGGGTGAGGGGAGCTGAAGACCGAGCTCAGTGGCGTGCATTAGGAGAGGCCTACGTCCAGCAGTAGACAGATATAGACTGATGTTGATGATGAATATTTCAGTTCAGCATTGAAGTGCCTGCGTAACAAGGTTGAATATAGCGTGCGCTGTTTGAACACACAATTTAGCTCGGAACGAAATGACTTAAGTCTCAAAAGTTATTCAATTTTATTCGCAGGCTAATAATTTAGTCTTGACAGTGGACTATAAACTATATTTTCTTGCTGTGAGATTTATTTTAGAGATAAAACTTAAGCCGTTGAGTAGAAAAATGAAAATATTACTGAAGATAACGTAATTTTTGATAATAAAATGTATCGAATGAAATTCTGTTAAGCGAGTTGAAAAATTTATTGCTCTGAAAAAGCTTCTTTTTTTTTTTGGCCAAAATCTACTGCTACGCCTGAGCGGCTTAGAATGGATACCACCGTTGCTAACAAATTTTAAGTAAGTACCTTTATATTAGTTTCCTTGTTGTATTACTAATTCTTACCATAGTAAAAATAGCCTAACAATATCAATGCTCGTTCCGGAAGCAAGGTCGGAAGCTGCGCGGGACACCATCGTGACCTGCTTCTGGGTCAAGAGCAGCCCCTCCCCCGGTCCAGGATGTAGGACGCATGCGCATACAGAATTACATTCATGCTCGGTACTTTGATGAGCAGTGTTGAAGGTTGGTTGTTGTGCTATTTATAGAACATGGTAGAAGTAGGACTTTGTAGTCCTGAAGGTTAGGACGATACTGGGTAAGGATAAAGTGCAAACTGCAAGGCAAGCCCGACTGATTTGTTTTAGTTTGTGGTAGAGCTTCATTACGTTCATAAACTTATTGTTGTCCCTTGTTTTCACACACACAGAAATAGAGAGGGAGATAGAGTGATAATTATAATAATATGTTCCAGTGCTTGTTGTTTGGTACATGTCCTGAAATATGAGGTTCTCGCTTTCTTCATACAATTTTCCTTCACTATTTTGAGCGATGGTTTCCTCCTTACACCGTTTCCAAAAACTTCATATGCTTGAAAACTTATACGTGAGTCTGTGAAGGTTAAATCAGCGTATCGTACGCACTTTAAGTACTGCGTTACAGTGTTTGTTCATCATCAATGGATTGAAATAGTAGAAGGACGTGACCCAGAACTTATCGAAGCACTGATCACGGCCACAATCACAATCACACACACACACACACACACACACACACACACACACACACACACACACACACACACGCACACGCACGCACACGCACACGCACACGCACACGCACACGCGCACGCGCACGCGCACGCACACACACACACACACACACACACACACACACACACACACACCCCCCCTTCCTCTATCCTTCTCCAACGGATTGGTGCTACCCCTAACACAGACGAATCTTAACCTCATGCTTTAAAAAATATGTGTAGATAACATATTGTCTATCTTAGAGAATGGTGTAAGTTTCATCAAAATTAGTTCAGTAGTTTAGAAGATAAAGACTGTAAACTGTTTCCAGTCCTGTTTCCTTCTTAGACAACGGAATTAAGCAATTCATTTATCTTAAGCCTACCCTAACGTTACTATAAGGTAAGAAACAAAAACTACTTCAAAAAGTATAAACTCAAAATAAATAAATAATACATATTTTTGAGATCTGTACGAAGCCGCGAAAACTTAAATAAGTAAGTACTTACCCAGCACAGACTACAAAATAATGTATTATTTCTTTCTTTTGACTTTATACTAATTAAAGTCGGTTATTTTTTTACTTACGCCCCTTTTCCTTTCTCTCTTCTCCAACGGCTTGGTGCCCCTCCCTATCATAGTCGAATCTTAACGTTGTGCTTTACAAAATATGTTTAGTGATTAAAAATTCTTCTAATATTATTAAAAATTTATATCATTAATAACATTATTCTCTTGGTATTTTATCGTATTATATTTATGAAGACATTACTTCACAGAGATTGTTAGAGACTTATTATAATATACTGAGACCGCAACAACCAGACTGCCTGGAGAGCTTAATAAGTAAGCCTTTAAAATTGATGCAACTCAACATTTTCAGAGCATAATAATATAGTTTACAAGACAAATAAAGCTCGGAGAAAGCTTCTTATCTTCAACAAGAAGGTGCAAATATAGCGGAGAAAGCTAAAATTAATAATTATATTTCACGATTAATAACTCACAAGCGCCCATTAAAATTAAGTGAGTGTAGGTAAGTACATAATGTGACAATAGAGCATTGTCTTTGGAATTGTTTTGAGCAAGTGTGGTTCTTATAGAGGCGAATGACATATACTCGTCGAGTCAAGTGAGGTGTTTTAAGAAAGGGCTTTGTTTACTAATTTCAAAACAATTTAGATTTAATTTTAGGCTTTGTAATTATAATGATAAGGTAATACAAAGGCATAAATTAAAAAACTAAAACCCTGGTTAAAAATTGACACCATTGCGGTGAAGACGAATCGATTGGTACCTCGCTTGTCAAAATTGGCACAGTTTTAGTTTGAACACATAACTCTTCCTTTGCTTCGCCGTTGTCGGGTAAAAAATAGCGACACTATAAATGAAGACGAATCGATTGATACATCACGCTATGGTCACAGTACACACTGTGCTATGGTGGAACTTCCACATACCCACATATATGGTTAGACTCATTACCTTACCTTGCTTCTCCGTAGTCGGGTAAAAAGGGTACGTCGCGAGATCTCACTTAGCGGTGCATCGCTCGTTTGTATGTTTATCTATAGGCAATAATATTTGTAATGTATGAAGCAATGATATAAATATAGGGAGGTAGATATGATATAATATACCTGCGGGTTGCAAATAAATTTTAAGTAGTCTGTGTGTCAGCGTGAGCAACCCAACGTGCGCATCGTAGTGTTTTCACGAAAAACGTCAATAGAATATTTTAATAATTTTTGTACACTAATGGATAGAGTTCAGAAGACGCAAATTTAGAAAAAGTAATTGTATAAATAAATCAAACGAAAATCATTATATTTTTGCACTTTTTAGAAATGTTAAATTGACTCGCGCAAAACGACCATTTGAACGCGAATTTGGTGGCAGTGACATCATGCATACCGTGGAGTATTTTTAGTGAAATCGCAATAAGTTACTTATTGTTTTTTAAACAAGCACCAATTTAAAAAATATATAACCTCCAACACCCTCCACCCCCCACGATCACACCAGCTTTCAAACATAAACAAACGCATCAAAATCGGTCTATTCGTTTCATCTCGATCACGTCAGCTTTCAATCAGAAAAATCCGCATCAACATCGGTCCATTCGTTTGGGACCTGGTCTATAGCTCACAAAGCCACTAGATATAAATGAATTAAGTTAAAGATATATTCGGATTCCTTAAGTTACAATCTATTAATACAATGAATCGTATTTATTGCGTTTACTTTACAGTCAAGTTAAATACTAGTGGCTCTGTAGCTTAAAACTGAATAAATATTTAGAACATTTTTCAAAATGGCTGAAATATGTTTCTTTTTACTCAACCCCCCCATTTTGAAAAAATTCGAAGTACTGTATCGACAAAAAATATCCATATACTCATAATTATCTAACCAGCTCACAAAATTTCAGGAGAATCGGTTGAGAAATGCTCCCTGTAGAGGAGAACAGCCGGACATCCGCCGGACGTACGAAAGCATTTTTGCCCAAGCTGAAACGGAGACGCTTTGCTCGCAAAAGATCATTGAATACACAACCACAACCTGCCCTGTGGACTCCCGGAAACATAATTAACTAATACCTACTAAGGCCTCGTTAGTTTAGGAGTTTCAACAGGAAGATATCTAATAATTTTCGCGGTAAGCACGCGTTAATGCTAAAATTGTAAAACATTAAATGCAGGAAGATACTCATTTACATTTTTAAATATTTCTTGGTGGAACAAACAAACATTAACAAACAGGACGAGACGATTACTCACTCTGAATTTCATTTCATAATATGGAGATCACGTTAATGGCGCCTTTTCATCGTCACCGGGATCTACAAGGGATTGATAAAGTTGTGCTTTCCTTTTTGTTGAATGATTTTATTCTGTACTCCTGCTGGAGAAGTGGGGCGGGAAGTGAGTGCCTATTCAATCTTCCCTACCCAACATCAGTGACCGCGTTCAGTTGCTACGCCGATCGGATCGCGCGATCTGTCACTACTATTTATTCTCTACTCCTTCGACTTCGCTGCTGAAGAAGCTGGGCGGAAAGTGAGTGCCTATTCAATCTTTCCCTTCAACAGCGAAAACCGAATAGCATTTCGTCCAGTAAATTTTACGTGATGCGCAAACAGAAAAACAGACAGAAAGATACCAACAAAAAAAAACTTGTTCTGTTGCTCATTTTGAGTCCCCTATACATTTTAAAATTATCGTCTTTGTACAGACTTTTTTTGCTTACTGCTTTATTATAAGTACTAGCTGCGCCCGCGACTTCACCGGCGTGGTCATTTTTCTGGGCCAAAAGTAAACTATGTGTTATTCCCAGACCAAAAGCACCGTAAAGTATAAAATACCAAATTTAGATCAGCTGTCAAATAGTTTTATATCGATTGCTTGGCTTTATACTCATCGAATTGAGATATCAAGTACACTAGTTTTTAAGTCAAACTCTAAGCTATCTAACATTTAAAACCGCATCGCAATAGGTTTAGAAGTGATTCACAAACAGAAAAAATTCAAACATACACTATTTAAAAATATGTTATTTTTTTGTTCAGTAGATCGTTTAAGTTCCCCAGGACATTTTTTTTTTAATTATCTTTTTTGTACAGGAGTTTTATTACTTGCTTCTTAAATACGAGTATAAATAAAGATAGACAGATAGATAGATAAGATAGAAGATAAATGATAGTCTCTGAAGTATATATTTTTGTTAGTTTGTGTGTATGTTTGTTCGCGCATCACGTAAAAACTACTGGACCGATTGCGATGCGGTTTCCACTGATTGATAGCATAGGGTTAAACTTAAAAACTGGGGCACTTGGTATCTCAATCCGATGAGCAGAAGCCGAGCAAACGCTAAAAATATTTTTGACGGCTGAAGGAATTTTGATCAAATGTTGGTATATTGGTATTTTAGGTCCTGGTATAGCACATAGAGTACTTTTAACCTAGAGAAATGACCACGCGTGTTAATCAGCTAGTATATTTATATGATACGATCTTTCTTAGCACCTTTCCCTTGGATACATACAGTTTGTTCATCATCTAAGTGACGAAACAAAATAATCGCCTTAGCGCTGCTTACATCGTGCAGATGGGCCTTATTCCGCAGAAGATTAATGAGCCCTACGTCCGTCCTCATGTATTGTCAGATCTGCTGATTGATTACAGCAATACAAACTTTGAGTTTGCTTACAACTTTCTAAATGTACAGTCATACTGAAGCGGCAGTGATGGTCCGACACTCGATTCACAACAATTCAAAGTACAGGGACCTTATTCTCTATTGCCACTCGGCCACGTAACGCGCCGCGTTAAGATATCTGCGTGGAATGGTTCGTGCATGTTCGAGAATTGCCGTACTCTTTACCGAACGATTCCACAGCGAGACGTGTTACTCGTGTGACTGTTCATAGAGAATAATGGCCCAGTTCGCAAATTTTAGCTTTGCCTCTCTAAAGTGATTACATGTTACTTTAACAACAAACAGTAGGCGCATTACAAGACCTGCTCACAATGCATGCGTTTGTAGATAGCGTTGCTTTTGTTACCGGTATCGGCACGAAATGATAAGGTAAAAATTATATTAGAGAAAGATGCAAAATCAATAGGGAAAATCTTTTGCCTGGGATGAAGAATCTATACTTACAATAAAGCAGTAAGTACGAAAAAGTCTGTACAAAGAAGATGAAATATATATATATATATATATATATATATATAGGGTACTTAAAATAAGCTACTGAAAAAGTTTTTTTTTTAAATCGTGTCTCTTTGTTTGTATATCTGTATGTTTATTCGCGCACCACGTCAACACCACTGGACCGATTGCGATGTGGTTTTCAATGTTGGATAGCTTAGGGTTTGAATTAAAAACTGGTGTTCATGGTATCTCAATCTAATGAGTAAGAATTCGAGCAATCGATAAAGAACTATTTGATGTCGGAACGAAGTTGATGATTTTGGTACTTTGGTTCTGGAATACTCGTATCACAGAATTCTTATATTCCAGCGGGCACAGCTATACCTACTTATCACTCTCACTAGCTCTTATTAAAGTATAAATGGGTATTTATATCAAGCGCTAAGCACTTGCCACTTGCACTTGCCACTTGCACTTGTTACTCGCACTTGTCGCTTATCCATGTGTAAATAGGGCTTACGGTATGCCGTTAAGTTACAGAAGTGCAGTGCAATTCGGAACGTATCTACAGCTTGTAGCTAGTGACAGAGAAGTAAATAGCCACTGCTTCTGCCACCGCGGTTGTGATTGTTTTTGCTTAAGCTTTTCAATAAGAATTTCATAGATTGTGTAACGTACTTTTGTCGTGCATGCATTTTTACTATTTCTGGTCGCGGGTATCGGCTCCATTAATTTTAGTATATTCCAACCACTTAATAAATAAAGCACGGGGGTTGTCTTAACGATTTTACGAAAATCACGTTTGGGGATGTAAGAGTCAACATGACAAAGTAGTGCATATAGGACGTAGCTTCAATATTATATTAAGAGAGTCCTAAAAGCAATGCTTCTCCCAATGTCGTTCGAACTTCGGCAATAAGGAAAACTGTAGCGAAATAGTACGAATAGTAAAAGGGTACACTGAGCTCATCTTTTAGGTTCAATACTGTTTGAGTGTTTGTGTGAGATATGCTACGAGTATAATAGTTTTACTAAGTTCACCTGTGGCTTTCTGTGGTCTAACCTGCTCTGGCAACATATATGTTGTTTTTTACTTCTGTCTGATCGCAATTACTGTGTAACCATTTGTGAGGAAAAATAAATAAACTTTTGATTTGATTTGATATCCGGTCAGTACGTAGTGGACGTTTTTTTATAATACAGATTAAAATAATATGTCGACATTGATAGCTACTAGGTAAATTTATAAAGAATAACAATTTTTAATAATTAAGCAGTATGTTACAAAAAGTCTGTCTGAACAAAGAAGATAATCTATACTTATAATATAACAGGAAGTACATACCAAAAAGTCTGTACAATAAAGATAATAAACATAAAATGGTCTAGGGTACTTAAAATAAGCTCTGAACAAGAATATAACATTTTTGAAAATCGTGTGTCTGTCTGTTTGTTCGCGCATCAAGTAAAAACTATTAGCCCGATTGAAATGCGGTTTTCAATGTTGGTAAGCTTAGGAGTTGACTAAAACTGAAGTCTTGATGCGATGATGTAGAAGCCGAGCAATCAATAAAAAACGATCTGAAAGCTGAACGAATTTTGATGAAATTCTGTATTTTGTACCTTAGGTACTCTTATCCCATGTCCACGCGTGAAAAGCCTCTGGCGCAGCTAGCAAGAAATATTCTTGTTTAATTTAGTTATGTACATTTATTTTCCCCGTTCTTTAAGTACTCTATAATTTTTCTTTGATGTTCATTTGTTTGTTTATTATTCTGTCGTTAAAAGGTTTTGTAAATCATCTTAATTCCAGGTATTGGTTCAAAAAGGGTAAGTATATATCTGAACTAGGGTAAGGTTTTCTTTTGGAGTTTTCGTAACAACTTTGTAGAGAAGTTGGTTACTCATTATAATTTACGTTTTTTCACGAAAAGTAAATACAACCTAATTATTTCAAGGCTAGAGAGCACAGGCCCTGGGCCCCGATTCTGTAAGCTATTGAACCGCGATAACGCAAGTCGAACGCTTGAAATTTTTTGAGAAATTTTCTTATTTACCACTTAGAAGTGCTAGAAGTGTTTTTTTTTTGAAATATTCAAAAAATAAAAAACTGAAAATTAAACACAAAAAAAACAAAAAGCGAATATTTTAGCAAAATTTTCGATTTCAGCACTTTTAAGTGGTAAATAAGAAAATTTCTCAAAAAAATTAAAGCGATCGACTTGCGCTATCGCGGTTCAATAGCTTGCAGAATCGGGGCCCTGCAGTCTCGACATATAGATAGTTTTTACTTTACAACCGAAATCGGTACATACTGATGACAATCGTTAGCCTTGACAGTTATTGTTAAAAGCTATTGATTGTCATCGGTATCTGTACTGACATTGATCACGATTGACATCGATATTTGCTAGAGACTACCAAATATCGTTATAATCGGAGTTTGTGACCAATTTCGCAATCGCTGTCGATGTCGAGACTACAGGCCCTAGCCATCTTCTAGACCTGCGACCTTCGGGGAGCAAGACAAGAACCTCACTGATTAAACAAATCCTTATAAATCTGTAAACATACAGCGCACATGCTTAGTTCGTTATGCCCATAGACAACTGCATATTACTCCGTACTCTATACAGGCTCTTGACGAACGTCGCAATGAAAGCATTTGATTATCGCCATTTTGGCGCTGATAGCAGTAGTTGGGCAGTACTGAGTGTCACGGAACTAAGGTTTTTGTACTATATTTATTCTGTGACTAACGTCAGGAGGTGAAACAATGTCAAATTTAGTTCCATGCATGCTCGGAGGTGCGCTTTGAATTAGCACAGACGAAAGTAGAGCACAGCAAATCCATAGAGATCAGTGGTTATGCCACACGAAATTCCTTGCAGAGAACGCGCGACGTCATTATGTCAACCACCGAAGATTCCACGAAGATATCGTAACGCCATGCGTTACGTGTCTGCATGGTCATAGCAAATAAGGGCCCTAGGCCTGCGGTCTCGACATAGACAGTGATTGTTTTATAATCGAAATCGATACCTATACCGATGACAATCGTTAGCTTTGACAGTTATTGTCAAAAGTTATCGACTGTCATCGGTATCTGTACTGAAATTGATCACAATTGACATATTATTATTATTCTATTTGTTTAACTTTATTATAGTATGTGTATTTGTATTTAATGGCTTGTATGTATATGTTTATTTATTTTTATTAAATATTTCAATATATATATATATATATATATATTTGTTTTAATTGTTTACACCGCCATCCTCTCTTTCTCCATTATTTCTTTCCATCCAAAGGTTGACTGAAGAGATCGCTTTTAGCGATAAGTCCGCCCGTTGTACTTTAGTTATAAGATTGTTTCTATTTGCTGTAAATTTTTGAAAACTGGTGTACAATAAAGTATTATCTATCTATCTATCTATACATATACTTGGTAGAGACTACCAAATATCGTTATAATCGTTCATTGCGACCGATTTTGGTTGTAAAGCAATCTCTATCGATGTCGAAACTGCAGGCCCTAGGCAGCTAGACTTTAAAAAAGTCCACGATTATATCAACAGTCCCTAAATGAGGTTCCGTTTAAAGAAATACATTGTTAAAAACTTTACTAGGCGCTTTCCGCATACAGAAGAGGGCCATACGCGTAAAGAATCTCGCGGGACACATTAGTAGGCTGTTTTTGAGGATCCTCACGCTGTCCTCTTTATAAATTTACGTGGTGGCAATATTTGTAAGGGTGATTGTAGACGACGCGCCACCTCCTTGAAGCATACTTGTCATTTTTAAAAAGAGAGTGCAAATCAGTTTGATAAGTAGTTGTCAAAATAGAAAAATATTATAACAGTTCATTTTAGTTTTCTTTTCATTGATTTAATTTGCAAAATATATATTTTGTCCTTCCTTCGCTTACAGGTGACTTTAAACTCATTTAGTAAAAATTGGGATTCTCTTACAAAACGCGGATCGCAAGGAAACAGGTGACTGTATCTCGTTCGCTGATGTTGGGGAAACTGACTCATATCATAGGGCCGGATGGTTCATCTGCTTACGTAACGGAGGCGCTGAGCCTTAATTCTTTCAAAAACAAGTTGAAGCCTTGACGAATTTGTGAATACGAAATGTCATTTTTTTCTATTGTTTCTACTTATACTGACACACTGACATTATATTGTTCATATACCTGCTAAATTGAATAAATAAATAAATTGAATAATAAACGGAATGTTATTTGTAACTTTTTTTTTGCGTATAAAGGGTTCCGTACGACCGAATGAAAAGAAACCCTTAGATGATCACTCGTGTGTCTGTCTGTCTGTCCGTCAGCCAATTTGCTTCGAATGTACTGGACTATTTGGTACACATTTATGAATTTCTGTGGCCCAAACACACACAATAAAAATATGAATTTTGAATAAAGGGTCTGTTTATAGGGAGGCAACTTAAAAAAATAAAAAATCTTTACCATGTGACTAGATAATTCGATCCCGGCCCTTATTTCTAATCCCGGGATTTCGGGATTAAACTTAGTTAATCCTGGGGTCGTCGCTCCCAAACGAATAAATGGCTATTGACTATCACCATCCTCAAACAGAAAATCTGTCACCAAGTCTCCCTCAGAGTGTTTCAGCACCTCGAGAGCCCTTTACGACTTACAACCGCATCATCATCTACCATCAGTTGAGAAACTTAACAAAAATGTACAAACAATAAACAAGCACGGTCAAGCACCTTCACGAAAAATCCGACTGCGAACAGAACTTAAATGAGGAAAAAATTCAAGTGAGAATGGTTGCTAACCAACTTTAAATCATTACAGATCCTAAACGGTCATTCGAAATGGAAAATAATACGAAAAACCTAAAGATGATTTTCAAATACCTATTCACATAACATAGTTCATCGATGTTAATTTTTCTTTTTCACAATATGGTGTCTGGTAGTGACACTCGCAGGATTAAGATAAATCGATTGATGTAAGAATCATCAAAATCGGCCCAAGCGTTTGGTTTCTATAGCACCACAGAGCAACAAACATACATACATAGGCAGATAAAAACATTACCCTCCTTTGGGTCGCGCAGTCGGGTAAAAAATAGGCAAGATAGCGGTCAAACGTTTTAATGATTTAGCAGGGACGTCTTAGCGAAACTATATCTTGTAATTTTTCTACAGGAATAATTTTGATTACGTCTCCATATCTTCTTACATCTATAAAAAAGTACCGAGACTGACTGACTGACAGAAAGCACGGCCTAGAGATGTAAAATTTAGAGAAAATATTCCTTCAGTACCGTAAGGGAGCACTAAGGATTGATTTTTAGAAATTCCATCCCTAAGGGATTGAACGGGGGTGGTAAAGTATACAAGCCACGGGCGCAGCTAGTGATGATGATGAAGATGATGATGATGATGATGATGATGATGATGATGATGTATCGAACGGATGGTGCGGGTTAGAGTCCCGTCCGTAATGCAATTTTTTCCTTTAGAAAAATTATATGGTAGTTATTATAGCTGACTACCGTATAGCACGGATGTCCGTTGCGCAGTGCAGACGTGGAGTTGGTTCATATTGACACCAATTTTTCACCACACACTACAGAAGTGCAACGCGACATCAGCAATGCAAAATAATGTTCTCAGGACACCATTTTTGACGATTTAAAGGCAAAAACAGAAGTTACGTATATTACTTTTTTTATTACGGACTAGGTGATTGTTTGACCACGATCTCACCTGGTGGAAAGCGATGATGCAGTCGAAGGTGTAGCACGCTTGCCTAGTAGATACCTATTCACTCTTGACTTGAACAAACCTGGGTTATATTTTACCGGAAACACTGACGAGGGCAGAACATTCCATTCCTTTGCAGTTCTTAAAATGAATGAAGAAGCGTAACGCTTCGTTCTTGTGCGAGGGTTTTCAACCATAAAAGGGTGGTGCTTTGCCGATCGTCTAGTTGTATGTTCCACCAAAGCGTCGCCCCTATTGGTCCGATTTTGACAAGCGAGGTTGACACCTCGATTCTTCAGGTATAGAGGGTCATAGGCTATTGTTTTATCCGACTACGACTAAGCAAAGGAAGGGTTATGTGTTCACAAAAACTTGGTCCGATTTTGTCAAGCGAGGTATCAATCGATTCGTCTTCATCGCAAGATATGGGCAATTTTTTACCCGACCGGGTTTTAGTTTTTGAAATTGTCTTGTTTTCAACAATGTTTAAGTGAACATTTTCTATGCATATTAACAAATGGCAATTTTTCACTGCCAAAGGATTCTATATTTGGGTATGTCCCATTCAGAATTTCCCCCTCCGAGAATTCGATGATATTTAAATTAACCTAATCTTAAACCTTACCACTTACTTTGACTGCGTGGTTCTTTTGTAAATCAAATTCAGAGAACTTTTGAACATAATATTTTCTTTTACCTTTACGGAGTGTTAAGTCCACAATGAAAATATTAAGAAAGGATCTTTAGAAATCAAAGGTCTTAGCACTGACGTCAATGGAAGATAATTGCGAATAGAAAGAGATAGCGTAATTGATAAGCAAATAATTTTTACTTTGAATAGGAAAGCGGCGGGACAAGAGTCATTGTCTTATAAACACTGACTTCTATTATGTACCAAACAATTTAACATAGCACAGGTATTTGTTAATTTATTTTTGTTCCTACTTTTCGTTAATGGGCTCAAAGGAATGACTCCGTAACCGTTACTATTACACATTTGTTTCTATTTTTTTATAACTTTGGGTGACGAGACTTTGGCGGTCACTCGCCTGATGGTAAGCGTCACGCCTGCTCATAACAGTTGCAGTGCCACCTAGAACCTTGGTTGCAAAATGTTGCGCGTCACTGCACTGCGCTCGTCACCCTGTGACTTTGGTTGTCTCATTGCCTAGTAATTACACTTTCACGAACTAAAAACTAGAAAGTAGGGATCTACTTTCTAGCAACGCCCCGAAGCTTTGCCTTCTTGCAAAATTTGCAACCTCCGCTCAAACCTTTAGGGATGGAGTTTCAAAAAATCTCATTAATGCACCTCTGGGACTTAAGAAATATTTCCTCCGTATTTCAAAACTCTATGTCCAATGATTTAGGCTGTGCGTTGTCTCTTAGTCAGTAAGGGTACTGTTTTATAGATAATCTGAAAAAAATAAAAATGAATAGATGTAGGTACGGCGTGATAAAAACGTAGACATAGAAATAGATAGTTAGATAGATTAACGCTTTATTGCACACCAAAGAAAACAAACACAAGACTGTACATAGACAACCGTCAAATGGAGAGTCACATTTAGCTGTCATGGACGGTGGTGCGCAATAATAAACAATAAAATATATATACAAATATATTAAAATAGAATACACACACATTTACATAGACTTAATAAATGTATATATATATATAATATATGTATTATAAAATAAACAAACAAAGTATATGTAACAATAATTTAATTTAGTCCAATTTGCTATAAGTAAAATATATTTATCCGTTCCGACACATTGAACACTATTCCTTGGAGAAACTTAAAAAATCTTTCAGAAAAATCTTTTTGAGTGACTAAAATTAAGTAGAAGTTTGAATAATTAAAGCAAATTACTATCTCGAAAGCTAAAACTGCTATTAAATATTTCAAAACAAATAAATTAGCGTCAATGACTCATAAATATATATCTTATTTGATACGCTCTTAATTCAATTTCATTGTGATTGAAATGAAATAACGCCACATTTCTTACAAATGGAATTAATCAACTTTGTTACTGTATTTTATTATGGAGAAGGAATTTAATTAAATAAACGTGTACAATACGCAGTTGAAGACGATGAACTCATAGAAATTTTGAATGGAGAATTATAATTTGAAATGTTAATTCTACAAAGTCATCTTCTCTTGTATGGATGTTTAACAACCACACATGACAAATAATACGACGATGAAAATTAGATGAGTTTTGGTTATAACATAGTGGTCAAAGGGGCACACCCCTTACGATACATTACTACCAGTCAGGGAGGCTTCTGCCCCTTACTCTCGAACACTATTTCGATTCAATCACGGTCCCAACAGTGCGATTTAGCTAGAAAACCTAACCTGCACTGCAACGTGATCGTTACGTTTCGGTGTGGAAACATGTCTTGCATATTGGTTTAAAAATAATACTTCCTTCCCCCACGTCCCCACCTTTCTCCCACTTCACTCCACCCTTCCCCTTTCTTCCTAGCCTTCCCTTATTTCCCCCTACCTTTTCCCCTCTCTTTTACCACTTCCCCACCCCTTTTCACTTTCCTCTCACTTTCTCTCCTCCCTTTTCTCCCACTCTGCCCCCAACCTTCCCTTCACTCTTCCTCCAATTCACACTACCTGCCTCACTTCCTTAAACCTTCCCCCACATCCCCCCACGTTGCAGTGCAGTTAAGTTTTCTAGCTGAATCGCAGTATTGGGATCCTGATTGAATTGGAATGGTGTTCGAGAGTAAGCAAACTGTTTTGCACCCCAGAACATAGGGATCTGGATGATTTTTATCTACATACATTCCTATAAAGAAGCCTATATATTATATGTAGTGTGCTATAGGCCTCCTTTCGCTGTCTCTGAGCATTTAGTCGATTTGTTTGTTATCGTTTAGTATTTGCTATGGGCAGATTGACCAATAGTTTCCTAAGATACCACTGGACTAAAAATAGGACTTAATTTGTCATTTTTAGTACGGAACATTTAAAAAAAAACAAAGTACGTCACTACGTAAAAGAAAGAGCTCTTAAAAACTTTAGTCCCTTTAGTAATCACGGATCTGCAACATCAAACAATATTACCATTTTATCATGCGTAAATAATAAATTATCCCTTAACTTCCGCCAGCATTGACCTACATCCATAAAGGTCTTTATTTTCTCATAAATATCTTGTATTTTTTTATCCTTTCGGCATTATCCTGTTCCGAAAGGTTACCATAAAACAGCAATGTTGTGTCATGATTGAAGGTCATGATCGCATCTGGGCCCAGTTTGACCTACATTTTGGTCATGATCACACCGCCAAAGAGTGCACATTATAATTTACATCTCCTTCGAATAGTTTTACACGTTGTGATCTACTGGCTAACCAAATAAAGTTGTCAGCTACTCGCAAATGTCAGCTATGTTCTGTACTGCTTATCCTACTGGTTTATAACCGCAGAGTTACTCACATATCTTAATTTTTGCACGACTGCCCAAAAAAGTAGTGTAATGTTTTCAGGGTTCATGTATGTATGCGTGTTTTTTATTCCACCATAACTTTTGAATGCCTGAACAGATTTAGATGTATGCGGTATTGCTAGAATCCTTACATCTACCCAAGTAAAATAGGCTTTTTAAAAAAAAACGTTAACAATATTGCGGCAGTACGGCTCCATCATCAAACGAGAAAAAAACAGTTCGAATTTTACAATATGGGTATGAATTGATGATGAGCATATTTCAATAATATATATTTATTGGCATAAAATCTTTTTAGTTCGTTTTCGGCAGGGCAGTCGTGTTTTTTCTCTTACTTTGATGATGTATGTACTTGTCAAGGCATTTCAAAGATTCATCTGGTTTATAAAATAGTCATCAAATATAAAATAGTTCGTATTTTCTAGGTGGACCACATGCAATACATTCTAAAAACCATATATTAATAACTACATATGTGGATCATGGATTATCTTGAGGTGGACATCGGGAAGAAAAAATACCACTGGTACAGCCAGGTGAACTATATAGGTAGTCCACGGGCAGAGTGCGATTAATTATTAATAACTACATATGTGGATCATGGATTATCTTGACGTGGACTTTGGGAAGAAAAAATACCCCTGGTACAGCCAGGTGAACTATATAGGTAGTCCACGGGCAGGGTGCGATTAATTATTTGTTGAAACACTGAAATGTTAATATTTGAAAATATAAACACAAGTTTCCATTTAAAATTAACATGTCATCCCCGGATATCCCATAAATTTTCCATGGGTACCCCGATAAAGAGAATTTATGTGACGTATGACTCGAAGGTCAATGGCGAAGGCCCGGTTTGTCCTACTTTTGGGTCATGATCAACCCATCAGCCGGGACAGTGCGCGCGCACCTTGGAACAAGGAAACACGACATTGAAAATTCAATCAAATTGTATAATTATAGAAATTGCTCAAGGTAAGGTAAGACTTGCCAAAGGAAGTAGATTGCACCTTATTTTTATAACTCAACGGATATCGGTCTTCGCTCTAATTTTATAAATCAAAGAAGTGTAGCCACTGCCGTAAACAGGCCAATCAGAGCTTAGAGTTTTTAAAATGAATACTCTCTTATCGAGCGGAAAACTTCGTATGCGCGATGCAGAACTCCAGACATTAAACTTTTAAACTTTCGCGATTCGAACACATAGATATATATTTAAACGGGACTTAATCGCGCTCGATGGACGTTTCGATCAAGTTGCATTGATCGTGGTCACGAGAAGACTGAAGAGGCGGGTGTCAGCGTTGAGAAGGGCGAGCGTTGTCTCTTACTACCCGCATTTGGTTTTGTAAAAATTCAGAATTGTCACGACACACGACACTAACGACATCTGCAGATTTCTTCTGTCACAAAACGCGACGCGAACACTTGCTTATCACGGGATTCCAGGACGCAGCCAACTTGAAACCATCCTCTCGTTTGAAATTGGGATACTTTTTAATTTCAACCGCTTCATGTACAATCCTGGAGTAGTAGTGACGTTCCGTGGAGAAGATCTTTGGGTCATGGAGTTCTATCGAGTGATTAGGGCCTGATTCGAGCAAATGCTCAGCAATTTCAGATTTATTTATCTGGCGGTTCTTTCCAGACATTAGAACTGACAGTCCATACAAAACGTCATCATATGCATAAAAACCGATTATACCTTTAGAAGTGTGTGTGTGTGTGTGTGTATGTTTGTAACTCCTTCACGCTCAAACGCCTGAACGGATTTGGATGAAATTTGGTACCAGGATAGCTTATATCCTACACATAAGTAACTTTTCATCATCTACATCATTATCATCATGCATCATAATGATCCAAGCAGGCGAAACCGCGGGGCGCAACTAATTCTAAATAAACATATGTCTGGTCTGAGTCTACCGATTTCTTCATACGACAAAGCCAAAAACAATGAATTGGTCGATTAAGATAATGTTATTATTTTGATTCCATTCTTCGTTCTTAATTTACATGCCAGGGCCTGCAATCTCGACATAGATAGTGATTGCTTTACAACCGATATCGGTAAATATCGATGACAATCGTTAGTTTTGACAGTTATTGTCAAAAGCTATCAACTGTCATCGGTATCTGTACTGACATTGATCATGATTGACTTGGAGTTTGCGACCGGTTTCGGCTGTGAAGCAATCTCTAGCGATGTCGAGACTGCAGGTCTTGGACTGGCTACATTGAAAAATAGGTACGGATAATTTGATTATTGGAAGACTTATTTTTAAAATTATGGATATCCCTGATACCCTGAGATATTGGTTTTTAAGTCTCATTATGTCCAGTAATTTCGTTGGAAACAGTACCTATCAAACCAGAACACATTCATGCTACACACTGTTTGGAGTTTGAATTTTTATCAAATATGTGGTTCTACCCCAGGCGGACTCTCTACTCTTGCACGAGAGGCACACTACAAGAACAATCTATACTAGATTTTTTTACAATTATGTGAAAAATTCACCTAAAATAAAACAAAAAGTTTATAAATTGACATATTAACATTAAGTCAATCGTATTGACCTAAAGTATTGTCGGCCTCAATTTTCCGGTCACACACGACCTAAATAAAATACACAAGTCCCGTTTCAAACTTACGTGATATTGTTACTAAGTCATAGTTTGGGTCGTTCTTTTCATCATAGATGTTTAGGTAGGAACTATTATGTAACTTTATGTTGGAAAAATTGTTATTTTCCGGACGGGCGGTTGAACTATTAACCAAGATGTTGTTATTTAAGTTGGTTTTGATGTTATAGTTTCTTAGTAACGATAATTATTCGTAATCTTAGCGGAGTACTACTATTTATTCTGTGTCCACAAAGTGCTTAAGTTGCGGAAGCTATGTTTGGAGCTAAAAGCACATCTAAAAGTTCGTCCTACACTTGTCGGACAGAAAAATATACAGTATCATTAATAATATAGCTAATTTGAGCAAGATTTTTATAAGGTTTTCTTTAAATTGCAATGTTTGTATGTATGTTTAGGATCAGAGTTACGCAGCGTGCAATGGAGAGAGCTATGCTCGGTGTTTCACTACGTGATAGAATCCGAAATGAGAAAATCCGTAGAAGAATGATAGTTACCGACATAGCTCTCAGTTTGCAAGTTGAAGTGGCAATGGGCAGGCCATACAGTTCGCAGAACCGACAACCGCTGCGGAATAAAGGTTCTCGAATGGCGACCACGAACAAGCAAGCGAAGTGTGGGGAGACTCCCCACACGATGAACCGACGACATTGTAGCCATCACAGGAAGTCGGTGGATGGAGGTGGCATAAAATCGCTCGTCAGGGTGCTCTTTGGGGGAGGCCTATGTTCAGCAGTGGCCTTCTAAAGGCTGACATGATGGTGATGTTTAGGTTAAATCTTGCAAGCTGAATTAGAACCACTTCCTCTTAAGCGACGAAGTTGAATTTTTGCCTGTTGGTTCAGTTCCGATGACAATGCATTTTTATGGCAAGCGTGGCCTGAATTGACATCCAAGATCAGCTCCAGATAAAGGAACTCTTCAATGGCCAACAGCACTGTCACGAAATTTTGTGTACGCATTTTATTATGCTAGCCGGTTTGAAGTTTTACCATAACATAGCTGCTGCACTCCGGTTTGGCTCCTGACTAGAGACACGAAATGTTGCTTAAGCATATATTTAATTGTAATAGCTCGTTCTAAGTTTCATCATGACAAGGCTACTGTATAAAAGTTATTTTTTTTAATGTTTTTAAATTAATTAATTTAAACTTGTTTCATAATACGCAACATATTTCACGAGCAAGGCCTTCCCAAGGACGCGTCCTCTGGCGCCCTTTAAACTTTGTCTGTTGGCCATGTTACATTGAATACGGGTGTATTCAATGTAACATGGCCAAGAAGTGACAATTGGGATTGATATGAAAGAAAACCCAACTCCCACAATACTGCTATATTCAAATACACCTTATTATGGTATATACAACTTCTTTTCATCCATAATATAATAATACACCTCTTCTTTTATAACTCAACCCAAATCTCACTCCTCCTTGCTATCGGCCACCATAGACAAATCAGTCCATGACAGCCAAAAGCGCGGCAAAACCCAAATCCTCGTCACAGAATATAAAGATCGAACAGATTCCACTAACAAAAAGGTTAAGTAGCTAACAGATATAAATCTATGAACGGTGACGGATTGAAATAGTCGGAAACATTGGTAAAGTCTCTGTGGTTCGGTGCAATTTAACGAGATGTACATTAGGTATGTTGGAATGTAAACTTATTGCTAGGTTACTCGAACATAACAAGGTGTCAATAAAACTAAAATAAAGAACTAAGACGCAAATAATTTATTATTTTTATATCATGGCAGCAGAGCTGAGTCCAGAGCTCTAAATTTTTAGTCGCTGTGCTGTGCGAATTAAAACTTCGTAAAATGGCGTCTTGTAGCAGTACAATGTTGGAAAAATTACAAGGATCGTCCAACTGGACATCCTGGAAATTCAACATGAAGATGATACTGATAGATCACGATCTTTGGGACTGTGCTCACTGACTGTTGATACCGAAGGATCTAAAGATGACTCAAAGAAACAGCAAAAAGCGTTAGCGAAAATCTGTTTGAACGTGAGTACATCTGTGCAGCATCACGTATGCAATGCCACTATGGCTCATGAAGCCTGGAACAGTCTTGTGAAGGCGTTTGAAGACAAAGGACTGTGTCGACGTCTTGGACTGCTGAGGAAACTGTTTAATACGAAGTTGGAACAGTTCCCATCGATAGAGGCTTACCTGGGAAGTATTATAGATATCGCAGACAAGCTGAGCGATATGTCATCTTCGATAGATGATGAATTTCTAGCAGTGATAATGCTTAGTGGGCTCCCTACCAATTATGACCCACTGGTTATGGCGCTGGAACACAGCAAAGTGAAGTTGTCCAGTGATGTTGTTAAAATGAAACTCTTACAAGAAGACACCAGAAGAGACAACGCTGAACGACAAGACGAGATTGTCTTAGCAGCTAAGCCCAAGAAGACGGCTGAAGTAACGTGCTTTCGGTGTAAAAAGGTTGGGCACATAAGTAAAAATTGTCCCCAGAAGCCTAAGAAAGCTGTCCCCCAACAAAATCGAAGCAAAGTAGACGCCGATGTGATCGCGCTGATTTCAAATGTGAAGAAAGATGCCTGGTACATCGGTTCTGGAGCGTCGTGTCACATGTGCAATAGGGCTGATCTACTTACGAACTTCCTACCTGACTCCACTTGGGAAGTGACCGTCGCCAATGGTGAAAAACTTTTTAGTACTGGTCGAGGTGATGTGAAACTCATTTTGGACAAAGGAAGTGTAATGACTCTAAGTGACGTCGTCTTATTTCCAGATCTGTCAACGAATTTGATATCTGTTAGATTTTTGACACGTTTAGATTTAAGAGTTGTTTTTTCAAAAGAGTTTTGTAAAATTTATTCTAACAAAAATGTGCTTGATGCGACCGCGAGTCTCTGTGATGGTATGTATAAATTAAATACTGTCGATGACTGCAATAAAAAACTGTTAATCGATGCGATAACAAAGTTCGATGTACAATCTGTAGAAAAAGGTCTGAGCATCATAGGATCCGAAAAGAGTTTACCAGTAAGCATTACGAAAGAAGAAAGTCTGAAATTATGGCATTGAAGACTAGGTCATTTGAATGCACAAAGCATGAACCTACTGAAATCAGGTATGGCTTTAGGAATAAATTATAATAAAGCTGATTTCACACCATGCATTTCCTGCATTGAAGGAAAACAAACTAGGATTCCTTTTCTGAAAAAGTCTGTGAGTAGAGCTACGCGGATATTAGGCTTGGTACACACAGATGTATGTGGGCCCATGTCACACATATCTCTTGGAGGTGCGCGATATCTTCTCACGTTTATTGACGACTACTCGAGAAAGACTTTCGGGTATTTAATAAAGTCGAGAACGGAAGTGTTTGATAGGTTCAAGAAATTTAAAGCTCTCGTTGAGAATGAAACTGGCAAGAAGATTTCTCTTTGTAGAAGCGACAACGGTACTGAGTATATCAATGATATGTTTCAGAATTATCTGAAGGAGCATGGGATACGTCATCATGTTACTGTTCCCTACTGTCCACAACAGAATGGAGTAGCAGAACGGGCAAACCGAACAATCATCGAAGTAGCGAGATGCATGTTGGAGCAGGCTAGCTTGAGTAAGGAATACTGGGCTGAAGCTGTGAGTACTGCAATTTACATAAAAAATAGATCACCCACAAAAGCGGTGATGGGAGTAACACCTGAGGAAAAATGGTCAGGAAACTTGAATAATTTATGAGTCTTTGGTTGTTTAGCATATGCTGTTGTTAACAATAGAAGGAAGTTAGATGCGAAAAGTAAAGCGTTTAGTTTCGTGGGCTACAAGAAGAAGTGAGGATACGAAAGTATTTCGTTTGATTGATCCTTTATTTCCACACAAGGTTGTTAAGGCAAGAAACGTCAAGTTTTTAGAAGATAAATTTTACACCCAACCCGTGTCTAATAACAACATCAACATTTCACGATGTGAGATGATGAACGAACCGATTTGTTCATCGAATGAGTCTGTTCAGAGTGTTCAGCAGGAACGAACAGTTAATAGAAATATTTCTGAATCTGAAGATGAGGATTCTGACTCAAATCTTTCTTCTGATTTGACGTACATTCCAGATGCAGGAGACATTGATTCTGAAGATTTTAGAACAATGAGTGAATTTGAAGATGCTTTTAATATGATTGCGATTTCAAATGAAATTGATGGCAATGAACCCAAGACGGTACTCTTAGTGGACCAGAATCTAAGCAATGGAAGACTGCTATGGACGATGAGTATAAATCTTTTATTGATAATAAATGTTGAACACTTGTTGACAAGCCAAAGGACAAAAAACCTGTCAAGTGCAAGTGGATATTTAAGAAAAAAAGAGGTTTAAACGATGAATTTTGCAATATAAAGCAAGATTAGTTGCAAAAGGATATACTCAAAAGTTTGGTATCGATTACCAACAAACATTTTCACCAGTTGTGAGATATTCAACGATTCGAATGCTGCTGGCTTTAGCTGCTGAATATGATATGGAAATAGATCATATGGATGTCAAAACTGCATTCTTAAATGGAGAGTTGAAAGAGGAAGTTTATATGGAAATCCCTGAAGGATATGAAATTAAGCAAGGCAAAAACAAAGTGTATCGTTTACAAAAAGCTGTTTATGGATTATAACAAGCGCCTAAACCTTGGAAAGAAAAAATCAACTCTGTTTTGACCGAGAAACTTAAATTTAATAGACCGCTGCGTCTACATACGGTCAAGAGGGGGAAAGATGGTATTCATAGTCCTTTATGTAGATGATATAATGCTTTTCACCAATTCAAATATTGAAAAGAGGAAGATTAAAGAAGAACTCATGAAATAGTTTGTGATGAAGGACCTTGGTCCTGTTCGCCACATCTTAGGTATGCGAGTCGAGAAACATGGAAACAAGATTGTTTTGGATCAATCTAGTTACTTGAAAAAGGTACTTGACCGGTTTAAAATGGCTGAATATAAGCCAGCTCCTACACCCATGGAAGTTGGACTAAGAGTGAATAGAAGAATGAGAAACTAGAGTACAGGAATCTCATTGGATGCTTAATGTATTTAGCTGTGTGTACTCGCCCTGATATTGCTCATGCTGTTGGAGTATTGAGTCAATTTAACGATTGTTATTCAGAGGTACACTGGAAGGCTGCGAAACGAGTCTTGAGATATTTGAAAGGCACTATGGAGTACCAAATTACTTACGAAAAGACAGGAATAGATGTCACTGGGTATGCGGATGCAGATTTTTCTGGGTGTATTATTGACAGGAGGTCATGTACCGGATATATTTTCAAGATTGGTAAGAACTTGGTTTCATGGGAAAGTCGTAAACAACGCACTGTTGCGTTATCCAGTGCAGAAGCTGAATATATGGCTATCCCAGACGCCGCGAAGGAAGCTTTGTTTATAAAGAATTTCTTGGAAGAATGCTTAGGTCAATTGAGTGTGATCACGTTATACGACGATCATCAATCTGCAAAGAAAATATCAGAGAATACAATGTATTCTGGACGCACTAAGCACATTGATGTTAGACATAATTTTATACGAGAAATTGTAAACAGTGGTACACTTAAGATTAGGTATCTTCCTACGACTGAGATGTTAGCCGATATACTTACCAAGCCTTTAAGTAAGGATGTGTTTAATAAGTTTGTTTTAGGCTTGATTTGTAAGTAGTCACTACCTCCAGTTTATGGGGGTGTGTTGGAATGTAAACTTGTTGCTAGGTTACTCAAAAATAACAAGGTGTCAATAAAACTAAAATAAAGAACTAAGACGCAAATAATTTATTATTTTTATATCAAGGTATTTGGAATTCGGGAGTATTGAACACTGTTTTCGTTAGTAATATTACATACTAGCACTTAGTGGGCGGACTACAGTTCATCGCGATAAAAAGCATCATATAGTAAATGATATCGATGTCGTGACGCTTTACAGCATGATTTTAGAAAAAAAAAACTTTATCACTTTGACATCAAAGAGCCAATTCATGGATAACTTTAATTGTTTCGACAAATGTTTTTTTTTTTTCATAATTCGTGCTGAAACGTACTCTATATCATTTGTATCCCTGACAACGTGTGTGCAAATGAACCTTATCCATACGGCATGTATTACCATTGAATAAGTAACAGTACGAATTACTTTTACATTAAAGTTATTTAAACACGTACAAGTACAAAGTTTAAACACGTCACATACAAAGTTCAGAAACATATAAGTATATATTTACCTAAATTGTTAAAACAATTTGAATATTAAATTTAAATGTAATTATGAAAACTAACGTGGTTTTGATACGTTTGAAATAACTCACGTATAAAAATAAGAGTAGGGTTGGTCCAACTGGAAATGTGTGCGAGGCGAGACACGTCCGGGAGCGATCCGCTCTGACATTGATATTTTAAAACGAATAAAAATATGCTAATTTTAGCATAGCATTTACAAGAAATGCTCAACTCCGATAATGACTGATTTTTCATTCAATCGAGGCACATACTATAGTAGTGGCCTTTCGTGGTGTTGTATTTTTAAAAGTACTTTGAAAATATTGCTCTATTTCAAACCACAGATTATACTTTATTGCCACATGTGTTATTAAATAAATAATATAATATTTAAAACAACAACTTTTTTATATTGTATACTAGCTTTCCCGCCAGCGACTTCGTCCGCACGAATAGATAGATAGATAGATAGCTAGATAACTCTTTATTGCACTAAAAAAACTTAAATTGTGGCACATCAACAATGACCTTAAAATAGTACAATCGCGGACTACTGTTTATCGCAAAAAACGCATCCTATGTTCTTCTAGGATATTCAAAACTAATGCAAAAGTAGGCATAGCATCAATGCTCTTGATGTTTTTTGACATACTTGTTATTTCGTTTCCATGGCAACTGTTTCTTACAGCGAGTAATCAACATTTTCCAGGTTTTCCAGTTTTCCCGTGAAAACTTACAATTTCCGGGATAAAAAGTATCCTATGTTTTATTCCAGGGTATAAGCTATCTCCATTCCAAATTTCATCTAAATCCGTAATGTCGTTATCGCGTGAAAGCTCCCAAAACAAACAAACAAACAAACAGACAACGTTTCATTTTTATGTATTGGTATGGAGGGAGGTATGGATATTTTCTATGTTTTAGTAATATTAAAAGCTTTTTGTAGTAAGATATTCAATGCAAATGTACATGATCATACAATAGGCATGAAAATTCGATATTTTGTTAGTTAACTCTTGCCACGATTTTGTTGTTTTTCACACACAACACGGGGTCATGTGTTTGTATTTGTGATGAAGGATTTATTTTCTATTAATTTGTTTATTATTTATTTATTTGCCCTTGATTACAAAAAATACAGTTTTTACTTGCAGTAACGTTTATATAAAGCTTCGTGTGTTACGGTGCATTTGCTAACAAAATAACTTACTATAGTAGTCGCAGCTGATTTTTATGGTTGTGAAGTTAGACTCTGTGAACGATCGCGCAGGTACTGCTGTAAGGATAAAACAGCTTACAGTATGAGCGAGATAGAATATGAGAAAAACGTAAGCGAGTGAGCGAGGCAGCTATAAAATGCTGTCTTCACCTTCAACATTGGGATTACGCCTTAAAAACTAGCAGTTTGCGCAGCGAGTAGCAGACAACTTCCGAGACTCAAACTTCCGCTGCGACTAAATTACCTAATCTAATAAATAAATAAACTAATAAATAATAAATAAATCTAGGTAAATACACTGGCTTTCAAAACTTAGTGCCACAATTTTAAAACTACTATAGTTTTTATTAAATTTGATTAAGTAAATTATATTAATTTACTTTGTATATCAATCAATCCGATGAGAAGCCAAGCAAACAATCAAAAACTATTTGACGGCCGAACAAATTTCTATGAAATGTATAGTATACCTACATATATCAAACTTTGTAAGTACTTTTGGTCCTGAAAAACACAAGTTACTTTTAACCAAGAGAAATGGCCACGTCGGCACGCCGCGTGGAGTGGTAGTTGGAAATAAAATGTATTCTCATATTATGAATAACTTATGCAGGCTGTATGATTCGTAATGTACAAAATCATGCGGTCGTACGTGTAATTATGGGAGTTTTTGCACGTAATAACTTGAACTTAAGCTAAATAAACAAGATATACATAAGTTAAAAAACTAAACCCGACTACGGTCGGGTAAAAAATAGCCTATGACACTCTTGCGATGAAGACGAATCGACTGATACCTCGCTTGTCGAAATCAGACCAAGTTTTCAGTTTGAACACATAACCTTTGCCTTGCCGTAATCGGGTAAAAAAATTGCCTATGACATGAAGACGAATCGATTGATACCTTGCTTGTCAAAATCGGACTAAGTTTTTAGTTTGAATACATAACCCTTGTTTTGCCTTGCCGTAGTACGGTAAAACACTCTATGACACTCTATACCTGAAGTCGAATCGATTGACACCTCTTATTGTCAAAATCGAACCAGTAGGGGCGACGCTATGTTGGAACATGCACATAACCACATACATACATACTCGTACATACACACATGGACTGTTAATCTTATTACCCTTGCCTTACTTTGCTGTAGTCGGGTAAATAAATAATATACTAGTAAGTCGTAAGTAAGTAAGTCGTGGCCACTCTGTACTTCGTTCTCTGTAATGGCTGCACAATGATAATTTTTAGGAACCGAATGGCGGAATGAGGTGACATGCACGGGGCTGTGGTCTACGCTAGAGATGCACTTCATTCCGTCATTCGGTTCCTAAAAATGTTCATTGTGCAGCCATTTAAACGAAGTACAGAGTGGCCACGACATAGCGCTGTACTGTACTTACTCTGTAGCTCAAATGCTAAGCGGGGTGGAAAACATAACATAATTATGCGAATATAATATTGTGTTATTCATGACTCCATGTTATGTCAAGGTTATATGGTCGCAGAATAACAGTTATAATAAAAACAGTGACGGAATAAATTGTCTAATGTTCGTAGGTTTTTTGCGACTCATCTGTATTACGACTGACATACTTGTAACTAGATTAACTTAGAGGTGTTGTGGCCTGTTTTCTGTTTTGTATGTTATGTTATGTTTTCTTCTAGTGTATGTTATGGAAGTTGAGTATCCGAAACTTTTGTTTATTTATTTTTGTTTCGGACTAGCTTTCCCGCCCGCGACTTCGTCCGCGCGGACTACAGTTTATCGCGAAAAAACATCCTATGATCTTCTTGGACATTTAAAACCAATGCAAAAGTAGTTATTCTAAATGCTCTTGAAGTTTTTTGACAGACTTGTTATTTCGTTTCCATGGTAAGCGTTACTTACAGCGAGTAATCAACTTTTTCCAGTTTTTCCGTGAAAACTTACAATTTTCCGGGAGAATATAGTATCCTATGTTTTATTCTAGGGTATAAGCTAGCTCCATTCTAAATTTCATTAAAATCCAGCCCTTATCACGTGAAAGCTCCCCAAACAAACAAACAGACAACATTTTACTTTTATATATTGGTATGGATGTCTGGTAGTTTCCTATCTATACTATATACTTTAATGAAGCAGTAAGTACCAAAAAAACTGTACATTGAAGATAATTATATAGATAAAATAGTCTAGGGTACTTTTAAAATAAGCTACTAACAATTTTAGCTATAACATTTTTAGAAATCGTGTCTGTCTGTATGTTAGTTTGCGCATAACGTAAAAACTATTGGACCAATTGCGATGCAGTTTTCACTGTTAGCTTAGTTATTGACTTGAAAATTGTGTACTTTGTATTTCGATTCACCGAGTTGAAGGCGATCATTTGATAAAAAAATATTTGAGGTCTGAACGAAGTTTGATGATATTGGTAATTTTGGTTCTGGAATAACTCATAGGATCCTTATATTTCAGAAACACAACCGCGGGCAAAGCCGTGGGTACAGCTAGTCTACTCTATATACAATTGTTATACACACTTCTGAGTGACAAGACCAGCAAATCGTTTTCCTGACGGTAAGCTGCCTGGGCTCTGCCTGAGTTTTCCTGACGGTAAGCTGCCTGGGCTCTGCCTGAGTTTTCCTGACGGTAAGCTGCCTGGGCTCTGCCTGAGTTTTACACAGTAAGAATAATTTCAAGAAGCAAGAATATTTAAAAAAAACACTGATCTTACACCGCCGTGTGCGTGAGTGGATAATTCGTGGTGTTTTGTGGTTGATACACAAGTTCACACATTTTCACACAGACCCCAATCGTCCTGAAAAAGTAATAAAAATGATCCAGTATTGAAAGAGATCAACATTCGAGGGATCGTTGTCGTTAACAATAGAAATCTGAAAATTTATTGACAAAGGCTGTATGTAGCTAACAAAGCCATGATTTATTAGGCAAGGAAGAGACAGTCTTAAGCTCAGGGCCTGCAGTCTTGAAATATAGATAGTGATTGCTTTACAAATGAAATAGGTACATACCGATGACAATCGTTAGCTTTGACATTTATTGTTCAAAGCTGTCGATTGTCATCGGTATCTGTACTGACATTGATCATGATTGACATCGATATTTGTCAGAGACTACCAAATATCGATATAATCGGACTTTGCGACCGATGCAATCGCTGTCGATGTACTGTGACTGTAGGCCCAGAGATTTATTCTATTTGCTAAACTTCGCGAAGTACGAGCGGCGTTTTTAAACTTTTAATAAGGTACGTAACGTGAACCGGATGTTGCTAGTAATATAATCATTTGGGGAGAGGCTTATATATATATTTGTAATATGTGCTTGTTAAACCTTCTTGTTAAGAAGTGTAATAGTGTGAAAATCATAGCAACACGTCCACTGCTGAAACTAGGCCTTTCTCACAGAACGCCACAACGATAAGTTACTTTTTTGCATCCAGCGGCTCCCCGCGTTTCCAAAATATAAATAATTCAACGGGAAAACCTGTCTCTCCCAAAAAATGTACCTCTTACTGACGTGATCAATGGACTAGTGAACTGAACGGGACGCAAAGCTCGTTGGGCCTTCAATCGATTTTACGGAAAAAGCGGCTAAAGTGACAGGAAGCGCTTGGTAACCAGTTTTTGTAGACTAGTGTTTTTTAATCGGCTTCATGGTGGTTATATATGTCGGTAACTCTAGTTAACTATATTGAACTAAAGTTACCGACATAAGTTACTCTCAAAATTAGCAAATTGAAGTGCTAATGGGCAGGCCACACAGCCAACGTATATTTTAACATGGTTTTTGTTATAACTAAGATTCACCGAATAGTTTTTGTGTGTAACATACACCGATGCTTGTCTGATTCAGAAAAAATAATCATGCATGTATATTCATTAAAATATATAACACACACACATATATATATATATACTTTTGCATCTTTCTACATACACCCACATCGGACATTCACAGTAAAATATAAATCAATAGGTAAGCATTTTATGCTTGGCAAAGTTATGGATTATTCTCGTTAGATCCAGTGCTAAGATCCATATTGGATCTATTGAGTTTTTTTTTTTCTTTAGATACCATTTTTTTGCAAGTTTCATTTGTTTTGGTACATTAAATGACACATACTTTATCATAGTACTCGTATGATGGATACATCCTGTTTAAATATACAGTTTTTTTATTAACACGTAAATATATATCGTTATAATAAAACTAAAAAAGGGATCTAACTACACCATATAGTTGCTATCCTAATTACTCAACATTCCTTCTAACATTCGTTACATTTGCCTCTTAATTTAAGAGCTTTTTTCATATAGGCGCGCCGCTTAAAAAATGAGCTTGGTTTGTTGTGGTTGGCAAGCACAGGGAGAGATTAAGGTCAGGACCACTTGCCCCGGGCGATTGAGCACCTGGTATGATGTTAGGATAAAAGTCTGTAAAGCAAAGTAAACATTTTGGGATTTTCGTTATCACAACCCGGTGAACGGCTCGAGGCTACGTTGTAATAGCATCAAGCTTTTGGTGTGTAAAGGTAAATTAAATACTTCGTTTGAAGATTTGCCTACGAAGCTTTATGGAAAGCATAAAGCTTCGTAGGCAAATCTATATATAAACTATACATATTTTGGAGTTCTATTTTATCTCAGTTTTTTTCTTCATTTTGCGATCTAAAATCCTTGATTGCTAAATGATTTTAGTCAAACAAGGAACCCGTATAGTTTCGTAATGACCGTCCGTCCGACTGTCCGTCTGTATGTCCTAGCCATTTTATAAAGACATCTAGTAAAACTACAAGGTTGAAATTTGGCACATGAATAAATATATATAATATGTATATAATTTTGATTCTAATAAAAGATATTGAAACATCAAAAGTGAAGAGGGTGGGGGGCAACAAAAAATATTTTGGTTGCCCCCCACCGAGTAGGGTCTCATTATACCTATAGGTATTTTAAAATTATAATAAGGTTTCTTTGACAGTTACTATTTATTTGGTTTCGTTTTTTAAATATCCGGCTTTTTGTTTGAGTTGCATGTTTAAAGGAGATTAAAAAATATAAAGTCAAAGTCAAAGTATTTTATTGTAAATAGGCAAAAATAATAGCACTTTTACAAGTCAAAATTAACATCTCCCGAACAAAGAGATATACATCAAATATTATAAAAAGATCAAATCAATCCAAATTTAGATAAACTAAGTATTCTTTGAGTATATTTATATATAAAAATGCGCATAAAACGAAACTAACAGAATTATCATAGCTTTATAGAGTTTACTGGTTTATGAGATATCGGTAACTGACCAAGTTAATAAGCTGCCTTTATCGGCATATCACATAAAAACTAATGGACCGACTGAATTGGAATTTACATAGTCGCCATGAACAGAAACTGGTTTCTACTAATACTCTTAGATGAACTACTATTCAAACATTTTTTTAATTTAGTTGATGGACTGTTTTCTACAAATATTAAGCCTAAATTATTCTTAGCTCTGAAACGAATTTTCGTCAGGCAGAGCCTCAATTCTGTCCATTTATTGAATGAAAGTTAACCGAATCAAGATTGAATTGTGTATTGCATAAACATTGGCATTCTGAATCTATTTTTGGTGATTCTAAAGTATCGTCCAACCCATCAACTCCAAACCTTCTGCCGAACATCAAATCGATAGGTGCAGCCGCGTTGTAGTATCTGACCAGCGTCTAAAATTATTATATTAAAGCAGAAGACGACTAAAAATAAATTAAAACATGCGTAAACGAGGGTGGTGGATGCTAATAATACATAGTAAATATGGCATACATTTAAAATGAGACGCGAAAAAAAACACAGCACCTTCTAACTGATCGTCCAACCTTCGATGTGTGGAAAGCCGGTTCGAATGAGTCCGAGAACTTTTTAAAACTCTTCGCTGTCGTTTTATCACCGCCATGATCTCGAGCCAATTCGAACTATTTGGGTGATGATGCAGTGATCACGGTAGCCGAATTGGATAGAGGCATGCCATGCAGAGGCATGGATGTATGCTGGTTTGAATCCCGTCCGTGATCCAAATATTTCCCTCAGAAAATTATTAGATTCTATTTATTCTCGCTAAGCAGGCGTTACTGCTAAAATCATAAAAAACGTCAAACTATGTCAAAGGAACACAGACCCCCTTCCACACATAGAAGCTTGAACTATCAGTTGCAGTGGAGGGTTGGATGACAAGACTATCAACTCTCGGTGACATTAGAATAACATTCACATTTCGAGCAACGTTTGTCGTTGTTTTTCATGAGATTTATGGTAGATTGGAACTGGAATTTGAATACATTTTATTAGAGAATTGGGCTTCAGGCCTCAGTAGCCTCGATTCGAAAAGAAAGCATCCGAACCAGTCCTGCAAGTAATGCGTGTCAGAGGCCTTGACTCGCCCACAGAAACTAATAGTACCTACAAGTAGACTCGCCTAACTCCGGCCCTGCCCATATAACAATAACAATGAATCACCGGTTGTCACGGCGGGTGCTTTTTACGACTACATATTTCACAATTTTACATTAACTATAACTGAAATCACTCTCAGAAAATCTAATTATTTATGAATTGTTGCACTTTGAGGTTTTTACTTCGTAGGTAGATACATAGTCAGCGTTTGATATTTTTTTATTGCCTTTCGGGATATAGACACCTTTTTTGACAATCGGTGAACAATGATGAAAATGTATGAAGATGATGATTGATGATGATGGAAAGTAGCATTATTTTAAACCAGGGTATAAAGTATCTCCATTCCAAATTTCACTCAAATCCGTTTGAACGTGAAGGAGTAACAAACATAAACACATACAAACTTTCGCCCTTATAATGTCTATGTATCTATGTTGGATGGTGTAAGGTTTGACTTAAAAACTGGTGTCTTTGGTATCTCAATCCAATAAGTAGAAGCCGAGCGACCAATAAAAAAACTTTTTGACGACTAAAGGAATTTTGATCAAATGTTGGTATATTGGTATTTTAGGTCCTGGAATAGCACACATAGTGCTTTTAACCTGGAGAAAAGACCACGCTGGCGAAACCGCGGGCACAGTTAGGTGTGATAAAACTTTAATACTTTCAAAATACCTTGAACGTATGGATCGATACCGCTTCTACCAACAACGCCTTGGTCTATTCGTTCTACTCCCACCTATAAGCAAACGAGATATTCCAGAAGGAATACTTGTATAAAAATAGAATAGAAACTATACAGTTTAAAAGTAACACGGTCACAAACATTAGAAGTATAAACATTAGAAGCGGGATATTTAATATACTCGTAGTTCTAGAACAACAACTGGCTTTTTCACAAATAAAGATTTCTCGATCGTTGAACTGTCTGGTTTGTTAGAGTTAAACTAAATCGAAATCAGCGGCAATTAATCTTATTTCTCTTTTGTTACATTAATCATTGTAAGAGCCTTGTAGTCTTTATATCATTGTTTTATGTTTAGTCTGTTTACAAAGATACTATCAACTCAACACGTGTCAAAATATGCAGTATAAACGGCCGTATCTTTTGATTGCGTTGACTTAGATGTTTTTTTTTCACAGTTACAAGGGATTGCAGACTTGAGTATTTGATATTAATTTCAACTTGATACCTCCATGCGTTCCTGAGAAAAAGGGTCTTGACAGACAGACATACCGACAGATAGACCGACAGATTTCACTAGAGGAACAAACCAGTAGAAACGTCAAAAGAAGAAGTCGCGGGACATTTACGTGCGACTGTCCGGCGACAATATCGACCGACATTTCACTCGTCCACATACCCAAGATGTCGCCCGATACAGTTTCGTTGGTTCACACTACTGCCAAAGTCACGGATAGTTGTGGAACACAGAGCGACACGCGTCCTCACTACCCAAATGCCGTCGGGCGACTGTCGAAGGACGCGAAAGGTCGACGCTATCCGACCGTCGACATGCGACAAGCCCCGCGCCCGCGACACGTAGATGTCGCCTGAGATGTCGGGCGATATCCCGCGCGACGTCGCCCGACACGTAGAATTCGTGGACAAGGTCGCAGGACAAATGTCGCCTAATGAAAACGGGGCTTTAAGTGCGTGTTGGACATGCATATACACAGGGTCCCGTACCCAGGATTCTCAGCTATCTAACTATGAAAACTGCATTGCAATCGGTTCAGTAGTTTTGACGTGATACGCCAACAAAGTGGTTTGTTGTTGTCTCTGACTATGGAATTTGTTCAAAGTTGACGCGAGATTATAATGCTTTATCTTGGTCGGCTATAGTCATCAAGCAAGCGACCAATACGAAGTTGGTAGTTTGCTCAAAGGCTTATAGGCTAAGGCTAGCTCTACAGGCAAACACGCACTTAAGGCCGGGTGTCAGTGAATTTTATGTCCCTCTCATCCGTGATCAAGTAGAGCGGGAAAGATGTTACATCTCGGGAGTAAAATTTAAGTTAAAAAAGTAAGTTTTAGTTATTTAAGTTAAAATTGTAGTTAATTTAAGTTTAAGTAATTTAAGGTTTTTATTTATTTGTAGGAAAACTAAAGCTTTGAATTAAAAAGTGTCTAGCCATTTTCTTAATCATAATAAGCTCTTTCTCTTGGTATATCTTTGATATCATTTATTCATTCATTCATTTAGTGGCGGGGTCTCTTTCCAATCAATGTTCTAAGCATAAAGTAGTGTTACCTTTGATTTTATTTTCTATCGAGTGAATTCATACTAATCATGTTTCTGGGTTTACAAAGTATGAGATTATATGTCTAATTTTGATATGATACCAATTTCATAGTTTTGGGTTAATTATAAAACAAGATACAGACGTTCAAAAATGATAAAAAATTGCTAAAAGTGCTAGAACCGGGCCTTAATTTTTAGTCATACCTTACATAATTTAATGCAAATTTTAAACTTTCGCGATTCGGACACATAGTTATATATTTGAACGGGACTTAAACGTGCTGAATTAAAGTTGGCTGCGTCCTGGAATCCCGTGATAAACTAGTGTTCGCGTCGCGGTTTATGTCAGAAGAAATCTGCAGATGTCGTTAGTGTCGTGTGTCGTGACAATTCTGAATTTTTACAAAATTAAATGCGGGTAGTTGTAGACAACGCTCGTCCTCCTCGACGCTGACACCCGCTACTTCAGTCTTCTTGTGACTACGATCAATGCAACTTGATCGAAACGTCGAGGTAAATAAATATTTAGTTTTCAGCGCGATTAAGTCCCGTTTAAATATATAACTATAATTTAATGCTTTAACCATTTTTAGCATTGGAAAATCAGAACAAATCTATTCCACTATTTCTGGGTGGTACCCAAATTCTTACACCTTTGGTACTTACAGAGGTCTCTATTCTCTGTAATACTATTTAGCATCCAAAGAGTATACAAACACTGTATATCTCCGTCTGTGGTAATAGGTATTCATGTAAACCTTTAGTAGAATAGAAGCTCTTTGAGCATGTCACCGTCCTGAAAATCCACTATAACTAGAGCTTCGAGAATCAACACGTGTTTTTGGCTGAGTTTGGCCAGGGTTCATTCACACGCGATTAACTTGTATTATATTCTAGTTAATAGTGCGAATAATCCTGTAGTTTCACTAGAATTTCTACTAGCGTTTTGATTCTAAGCACCGAAAAAACCTTCTAACGATAAATCGTTAGTTATTATTCAAAGTGCTTGTCATCTTATTTAGTACTAGCTGTGGCCGCGGCTTTGCCTGCGTGGTCATTTTCATGGGATAAAAGTATTATATTTAAACTGTTTTTTTTTATATGTTTTTATTTTGTATTGTGTTTGTTTTATGTTATTCCAGGACCAAAAGTATCTTTAAGGTAGAATAAACCAAATTTAATTCAGCCGTCAAATAGTTAGTTAGTTTTTTATTGATTGCTCGGCTTCAAATCATCGGATTAAGTTACCAATTACATCAGTTTTTAAGTCAAACTCTAAACTATCCAACAATGAAAATTGCATCGCATTTGATTAAGTAGTTTTAATTGATGCGCAAGCAAACAGGCATTGATGTTGAGCATCTTTCCTCTCGATTTCCTGCTATCTGTGGGAGTGATTTCTGAATAGTGACGGAAGTGTGAAACAGGAAGCCGGTAAAGCGCGCGCTATTTGATTAGACCAATGAGCTAGGGTATGTTAATGTTGCTTCCAAGATGTCAGACATTACACATTGTCCATTGTTACACATAAGTCCTTGACACAACCTTGTCAATGTTATGTCCTTGTCCAGTAGATTATTTAAAGTACCCTAGGCCATTTTTTTTTTTATCTTCACTGTACAGACTTTTTGTTTCTTACTGCTTTGCATATTATAAGTATTATTTTATAAGAATAGAAATAAATGATAAAAAATGATAAATGATAGAAAGATAGATAAGCACATAATAAATAATAGGTTTAAGCATAGACCATTTTTTTTTCGGTGGGTCTGTAAGCCCCTTTCGCCTTTTCTTAAAAGTTATTATAGTCTACAAGAAAAAAAAGCATGATTTATGTCACGCATTTGAACTGAACGACTAAAATTTTGCACTGAAAGTTGTAAGGTGGTATGTTCTTTTCTCTTCATACATACATATATGTTACATATCGCAGTTGCAAAGTATTACACTTCACATCACCACACTATCGCACTTATGTCATAAATGCGATAATTGCTCTGTGCCTGTTTGTTACATTTTCGCTATAAAACGATAAAATGGATCTTGATGACGAATTTGAGAAAGAAATACTACGCATCAAGAGCTTCGTCTCTCAGAAGGCAAGAAGAAATACGGAAGGCATTTTTTTTACAACTCAAGTACACCGGAAACTAGCTTAAAAGCTACAAGAAACACGCCTGCCCTGTCAAAAAAGAACTTAAAAAAAATTATATACTGTTGGAATGTGCTTACCAATTTGATACCCATATTGTAAAACGAAGTTTTTTTTCCGCATTTCAAAATGGAGCCTTACTGCCGTGTTTTTTTTAATATAGCTTATTTTACTCGGGGGAATGTAAGGATTCTAACGATACCCCAAACGTCTAAATCTGTTTAGGCATATAAAAGTTATAGTGGTATAAAGAAACTACAAAGTACATACAAACACATACAAACAAATATAAAAATAAACATACATACACACATTCATACAAACATACATAAAAAACATACATGCAAACATACATGATTCGTGTAAATATACCAAAGTAACTAAGGTAAACTTTCATAATAATAATAATAATAATAAACACTTTATTACACCATATAAGGAACAAATACAATAACTTAATAATTTGGTCGTTTACACATAACTCAAACTTTATTTACTACTAGCTTTCCCGCCCGCGAGTTCGTCAGCGCGGAATACTGTTTATCGCGAAAAAAGGCATCCTGTTTTTCTAGTATATTAAAAACCAATGCAAAAGTAAGTATAGCACCAATGCTCTTAAAGTTTTTTGACAGACTTGTGATTTCGTTTCCATCGCAACCGTTCCTTACAGCGAGTAATCCACATTTTACAGTTTTCCCGTGAAAACTTACAATTTTCCGGGACAAAGTGTATCCTATGTTTTATTCTAGGGTATAAGCTATCTCCATTACAAATTTCATAAAAATCCATAAAGCCGTTATCACGTGAAAGCTCCGTAAACAAACATACAAACAGATAACGTTTCACTTTTATATATTGGTATGGACTAGTGTTTTATATTTTCCTTAAAATTATTCTCGTATGCCATCAATCAAATTATTAACTTTTGACCAATGAGACCACCTCATTGACATTTGAATAAATAAATTGAAGCGTTCAATAGGCAGCCAAGTGATTCAATTAGTACATGAATCTTATAACATGATAACTTTTAAACGTATTTTAATTATTTTCATTGTAATAAAGGTATTCTGCTTTAAACAAATGATTGGTCTATGCCAACGAGGGAGCATTGACCGAGCTGACATTAAGCCAACTGCGTAGAAATTTTGGACCGTACTGTTTTCGTAATTTTTGACAAGTTCAGTTCGGATTAGAACTGCAAAAAGGCGGGATAAAAGCAACATTTTTTCTGTAAGTTTTGTAATTTCTCTTATTGGCCTCATTTTGGAGAAACGGTTTTATTTATAAGTTTGACTAGAGTTGAATGTATTGTGATCATGAATCAAATTCTACAAAAATGTGCTAGTGATTAAAACATGTTTAAAAATAATCCATACCAATATATAAAAGTGAAACGTTCTCTGTTTGTTTGTTTGGGGAGCTTTCACGCGTTAATGGCTGGACGGATTTTAATGAAATTTAGAATGGAGATAAATCATACCCTGGAATAAAACATGGGATACTTTTTATCCTGGAAAGTTGTAAGTTTCCACGGGAGAACTGGAAAATGTTGATTACTCACTGTAAGAAACGGTTGCCACCACAGGATGGTCTGTGGTTGCCATGGAAACGAAATAACAAGTCTGACAAAAAACATCAAGAGCATTGGTGTTATACCTACTTTTGCATTGGTTTTTAATATCCTAGAAGAGAAAAGGATGCTTTTTTCGCGATAAACAGTAGTCCGGGCGGACGAAGTCGCGGGTGGAAAAACTAGTTTATTAATAAAAATTTACTTCAAATGGACTACAAAAATACTGAATCACTTTTTATGATATTGATTTATGTGGGTCCACAATAAAGGTCTACCCTAAAAATAGAATCTTCCAAATCGGTTCAGAAATAGCACAGTTATATTATGAGTGGACATATTAAACAAGACGGAATAACCGACACATAACCGTACCTTTGCTCTTAAGTAGCCGGGTAAAAAAAATAGCTTATGACACTATAAATAAAGATGAATCGATACCTCGCTTGTCAAAATCGGACCAACAGGAGCTACGCTATGGTGGAACATCCTCATACCCACCCCACATACACGTATACATTCATACATATACTGTTAATCTCATTACCCTTCCTTTGCTTCGCCGTAGTCCGGTAATTAAATTCAGTTTAAGTGGGAACCTCCTCCTCTGTCTGTTTGTCTGTTCCTGCATCACGTAAAAACTACTGGAACTATTGAAATTCGGTTTTCACTGTCGGATAGCTTAGGACTTACAGTCTGGAGTATTTTGCATCTCAATGCAACGAGTGGAAGCCGAGCAGTTGATAGCAAAATTATTTGACGACTGAACGTACTCTAGGTACTTGATCTAGTATTTGACCTAAATTGATAACTTGGTTGTTTATTTTTGGTTTAAATGAAATGAAAAATTAATATATTTTTTTCCTAGTACACATAATACATCATCACATGATATATGACTACGGGAAAGTAAAAAAACTGCCTATGTACTGATATACGGAAGACAATAGGCTAATAGGTTATTTTTAGCTTGTGCAGCGTTCATTTTGCAAGCAATGACTTTTCTAATTAAGTGGGTTTTCCATCGCTCCGTGCTTCGTTAAGCCGACAGCTTAACGTGCTCTCCGAAACACGGAGCGATGTCCCGGTCCCGGCTGTTACTGATTAATAACAGTCGTTAAGCCATTTCAGAGGCCCTCGGGCGGCTTGACAAACTATGACACCAGAGGCCAGCACTACCTCATACGATAAACGAACAAACATTTGTGGTTCAAGTCAAGAGTGAATTGGTATCTACTAGGCAAGTGTGCTACACCTTCGACCACATCATCGCTTTCCATCATTGATAAAAAAAGAATAATAATTGCAAGAGTCCGCAGCGCTGTTTTTAAATTTACCCCTTTCGGACTGAGACGAAATATGAGCAATTTTTGTTCCTGGAATAAATAAAAAAATACATTTTTAACCCAGAGAAATGATCACGCTGGCAAAGCCGCGGGTCCAGCTATTGCCTAAATAAATATAAAACACAACTATGTTCGCCCTGCGGTTGGACTGCATTTTTCACTTGTTCAAAAAAATACATGTCAACGTTTCATATTATATTTAAGGCAGGATTGAGATGAAACTCTACTGGGAACTGTAGTTACCTATCCACTGAAAACGCTGACAAGTGACACATCAAAACTTTTTCAATTTCAGTGAAAGGCCTACCTTCAAAGGCTCAGAAGGCGTGGGCCGTAATTTATTTTAGTGTTTTCTCCTTGCTAATGAAATTACAGGAGAGACAGAGCGGGAAATGAACTCAGCAAAGGAACTCAGTTACGTTTCGAGTCCACAGAGGCTGAAGTAAATTTACTGATTCAATTATTGAGGCTGTTTAAAAAATATACTTAATCTAAGATAATCACATATATGTAGGACCAATTCGACAGCTTCTCCTATCAGCCATGTATTCACAATTAAAGTAATTCCTATGGATTACTTACTTATAAGAAAGGAAGTTAGGTATTTGAAATAATGTTTGCGTCTGTAAACCAAACTTTATAAAAAAATGAGACGGCAACGTAATTGTCTCTACCATTGGATTCAGGAATCCTGTTTAAACTAGTCTAAGTAGACATGAATGTTTAAAAAAGTTAATTTTTAGACATTCTTGTATCTACATGTGTATATATTTTTGACTTTTGTTTTCCCAACTTTGAGTGCGCGATTGCGTAGATACGAGTACAAACGCGCGCAAACATTGCGTCGCCTTTTTATACGCCCCATTCTATCCCTACCACAAAATACTACATGGGCCGCAAAGAAAGCGGGTCGGTTATAAAACATGCGATGACTTTTAAAATATTTAAGCGAACCTTTTAAAATAAAAACTAAATTAAAGTTTACTTTATTACAAACTAACTTTCCCGCTCGCGACTTCGTACGCGCGGACTACTTACTGTTTATAGCGAAAAAAAGCATCCTGTTTTCTTCTGGGATATTAAAAACCAATGCAAAAGTAGGTATAGCATTGCTCTTGATGTTTTGTGACAGACTTGTTATTTCGTTTCCATGGCAACCTTCCTTACAGTGAGTAATCAACATTTTCCAGTTTTCCCGTAAAAATTTACAATTTTCCGAGATAAAAAGTATCCTATGTTTTATTCCAGGGTATAAGCTATTTCCATTCTAAATTTCACCAAAATCCGTCCAGCCGTTATCACATGAAAGCTCCCCAAACAAACAAACAAACAGACAACGTTTCACGGTTAAATATTGGTATAGAAGTAATAACTTTTTATTTCATTTTGGTTCTTGTATTAAAAACCATATATATAAAAAAAATACGATTTTAATAATTTAGCATCGGCTCGGAAATCTCATGGAAAGCATGCCAACCCGTATAACAGCTCGTGGTGAAAATTGCATGTTTGTCTATAATACAGTCATTATTTATATATAAAGCTAGTTCCCACATTTTGGAAGTTTTTGTGGTTTTTGACCCGATTTCTTTGCGGCGCAGTGTACATTGTGCTCATCTCATACTGCGCGCTTGTTGTTGCCTTTTACTCTCCTATACTTTATCGCGATACAAACGCGTGATTGAATTCATTCGGGAATGCTACACAGTTTGCAAACGCAACGCGATTGCAGCGCGTCTTACATGCGCGTTAGCAGCGCGTGAGAAAGACGTCGTCTGCGTAGTACCTTATTCTTCGAATACGAAAAAGATTTTACTCCATCACTTATTTTATACATTTTAATATCGTTATGTAAACAAAACTTTTAGTCTAGACGTGAGTCTATAAAGCTAGGGATAATTTATGGCCAGGGTAGGGTGGGGATCAGATGAGTTATAGGGGTTGGGGTGGAATTTCGACAGTATAGTTGGAAACTGCGAAAGTGTACACGGTCTATGACTCCGTGATGTAACACGGAGTTAACGGTTTGATTTGATACATAGGTAGAGAAACCCTTAATAGAAATTGAAAAGCAAAAATAAAAACTAATCGAATTTTACAATAAGCGTCGCAATGGGCGGTCTAATCGCTAGGAGCGATGCCTTCCAGTCAGTATGGAGGGGAATAACAACGACTATAGGATAGCTTAGGAAAAACACTTTATTTTTTATTCAAATAAAACTGTATAAATGCTAGAATTCATTTTCCTTGGCTGAGAGTGAATTTAACGTTTAAAGTTTTATTTATTACTAGCAGTGGCCCGCAGCTTGGCCCGCGTGCAAACTTTGCCATATCCTTCATTTATGCCCCATTAGGAAATAAATTCCAAAAACTCGCTTCTTATTGCAGCCCTAGGGCTAACACCGGCTACTTTGACACCTGTCACTTAGACACCCGTTACCTTGCCACCTGTCACTTTGACACCTGTCACTTTGACGTCTGTCACTTTGACACGTGTCACTTTGACATTGAAGTGGTTATACCAATACCAAAAAAACATATATTTTTCCTAAATCGGGATCAAAGTACGAGGCTATGTGTTAGCTATCCTGGAACCAAATTTCATCGAAATCCGTTCATTTGTTTGAATATGAAGGATTAACAAACATTCACACGCACATACATATAGACTTTCGTCTTTAATTAGTGTGATCACTAGGTTTGCATTTGACCACTATCTCAGTTGATGGTAATCGATGACGCCGTCAACGATGGTGAATATATACCTAGAAGTAATATATTATCTGACTTTTACATTTTAAATGTCGGGAAACTAGCTTCGGCGCCGCGGTTAACCATAATCATCAGGTGACGGAAAGAGCTTGAGAGAATTAAAGTGCACGCACAATTTACTCTCTCTGTTAGAGCTTAATAAACTCACGCACAGTGCTGTTGCCCCAATCAACCGTATGCAATCTAGCGCAACTGACGCTAATAATGTTTCGCACTCTTTGATGTAGGTACGTTAAAAAACCGGCAGAAGACAGTTTGCAAGTCCTGACAAATGTACCTATGAGTCTGAATTCGATCAAACGAGGGTAAATTTTATTCTTAGAATAGTAGCACAAATGACGGTTATTCCGTCATCTCTATGCCACTATTCTAAGATTAAATTTACTCTCATTTGGTTGAATCAAGTCTTAGTCAGTTTGAAAATAGTCTTATAAACGAAAACCTTTTAGATCTCTCCAAAAGTAACCTAATAAAGCCTATTTCCTCAGAGGGTTCGTTGTTGTGGCAGAAGTAGTAAAAACTACAATTGACCTCTTTCCTAAGTCGACGAACAACAAAGTTTTACTTTTCATCGGTCTTGTTTGGAGTCGGAAATTTTCAGTCACTTTTGGGGTTCCCACATACATATAAACTGTCTCTTTCAGATTAAAATATCCGTAGCTTGCTTTTTATCCTTTTCTGTGCGAAAAACTTTGTAATTTACAGTTCCGACATTCAACTATACCTACTCAAAAATAACTAAAAAACTTAATGATAACTTCATGTTATTGATACGGATTCGAACCCCATCCGTGATCCAAATGTTTACTTTAGAAAATTGTTGGATAATTATAATATAAAAAAGAAGCTTTTAAGCAGTAGCCATGTCATGGTGGAACTTAGAATTGGCTATCAAAATTTCGTTTCTGTGCTGTTAACCGTTGAGGAGTTCCCTAGTCAGGACCCGACCCTGTGTTCAGTCATGAGAAACATGTCATGGTAAAACAAAACTGGCTATCATAAGAAAATGCGTACACTAAATTTCGTATCTGTGCTGTTGACCGTTTAAGAGTTCCTTTATCTGGAGCTAATCCTGGATGTCGATTCAGATCATGCTTACCATAAAAATGCATTGTCATAGAAACTGAACCAACATGAACAAATTCAACTCCGTAAGATAAAAGGAAGTGGTTCTAATTCAGCTACCCTAAACATACGAGTACAAACATTGCAAGTTAAATAAAAGCTTTTAACGTGAGTAAAAATATAATTGATATAGTTAGTGTATTCGTTATTAGGTGATTACTAAAGAACACAACTAGCAAATTTCTACATAGACAGTTTTACAATCAAGATTTTATATAATGGGTACACGATTTATCTTCGCTTGTCTTCGCGCATCTGCGCTTCTGTAGAGTATCAGTCTAACCTATTTATCTCGACAATCAGTGATAACGAAATACGATTAGCCGGACACGTGTTAAACATCAGTAATTAGTGTTTTTCTTGTTTCGTTTCCTACACATTAACACGTGGAAATACCTACATGGTAGTAATTTGAGATAAGGGATGTAGGGTACCTTCGTACATCAAGTTTGCTATCTGTTCCCTCGTGAAATGTTGCATCATTGTTGACCGCCTTTTCGCATCATCATCATCATCAGCCCGTGTCAGTCCACTTCTGAATACCTTTTGCTTTTACAATCAGCATTCATTTATGTGTATTTTGTCAATCGATTCTGTTTCTTACCGATGGGACGTGCAACTTAAGCAAAAAGGTCACTTTAGAGCGGAATATTTACAGGGCAACTTCGTTAAGTCTTCTCGACGTCCATACCACAGTGCCTGAACCCAAAGGCTTCAATCAGTGCGCCCTGTGGCCAGGTGGAGTGACAACCTGCGAAAAGCGACTAGCAGAAAATGGATGAGGAGAGCTGAAGACCTAGCTCACTGGCGTGCATTAGGAGAGGCCTACGTCTAGACAAGTATAGGGTGCTGCTGCTGATGATGATGATGATGATTTACAAGGAATAATATAACAAGCGGGACTTTATTAATAGGTATATCAATGTCTGGATAGACTCCTCCTCGCCGATTACCGATTAATCTACAAGATTACAAGAGTAGCAAGTTACAACGAGTTGCCAGTTACCAACACGTCAGATTACCCCATAACTACCCGTAATTCTGTTACACTGGCCAACTTGAATAAGTAGTTGGGTAAACTAGTAAATTGCCAATTTCGCGGTTGAAAGTTATGTTGTAAGCCAATATTGTTGCTATAGAACGTAGTTTCTGCCCTTGTAAACTGTTGCATACGGTACAATACGAAATTATTTATTACTACGTACCTACAAGTAAAAAAAGAAAAAAAAGAAGGAAAGCTTCTCGAGCTCACTCAAAATCTCTGGCTTCGGCGAAACGATGCTGCCACTGTCGGTTTTCTGCTTCGTCAACAGGCTTTGCCCAATAGACAAATCTCTTGCGAACACTTTAGAACCCTTGTTGCGCTCTATTGCGTTCTTAATACAAGTAGTATTATACGAACGCAAATCGTGTCGCATTGACTTGGAGATCTGTTTATTAAGCAAGCTGTAACTCGACATATCCACTGAAGACTGCAGCCTCATCTCGCCTCGTTCTGCCATAAGTTTGAGTGTATGCTCAGAGAGTTTCTGTGTTCTTTTTTTGCGGGGGGTCTTAAAGAACTCCGACCCGACCGCGTGGACAATTTCCACCAGCCCGTTATTTATTTTGTCCACTGTATCGCATTCGGTAAGGATTTGGAAGCGATTTTGGAGCTTCAACTGGAGCTCTCGGGGTTTTGGATTTAGGCAGGACTTGGGCGAAGAGTAGATCTGGTGGTGGGCATTACAGTCACCCATTTCACCCACCCAAGGTTAAATAATACAAAAATAAACATTAGGAGAATTTACAAAAATATATAAAACTATCAGCTACAAAATACAAACAAGAACACTACAATTTCCCTAAGTTTGTCTATGTCTCCACAAACTCCATTGCCGTTCTGTGAAACTTTACAAATGTACTGGAACTGGAACACTGGAATAAATCCAGTTGCGGGTGGTGTCGCAGCATAGCGTTGAGCAGGCGAAGCGCACGCGAGAGAGGAGACTGGTGGCCCAGCACACTCTTACACAACGGCACCGCATACAAATTGTATCGTCAAGCTCTGACATAGTTGTCTGGGACTGCTAGGCGTATCCTCTCCAGTAATGATGGATTGCATCTCCGTCCTACTATTACTTTTAAAATACACTCCATAAGAGAGACAATACGCCTAACTTTAAGGGTGTTATACCCCATCATGCCCAGCAAAAATGCACTCGGATATAAAAATGGAAATCCCACAAAATATCCATACTGCTTTTTGTACAGCCACCGTAAGAATTTCCTCTGGATTTTCTCCACCAATTGCACATATTTTGCTTCAAACGGACACCAAACAATGGCATTACTTTCTAACCTACTCCTAACGAAAGCATTATACAACGCTTTAAGAGCAGGTATACTGTCGAGGTGCCTCGCTTGTCTCAGGACAAATCCTAAAGACCGGAATGCCTGCGCGCATATTTTTTCGATGTGCAATCGGAAAGACATATCCTCACTCATTGTGACTCCTAGATCTCTTATACTACTTACTCTTGCTCGTACATTGTGGCCCAAAATGTATTGATATGCCGCCGGTTTCTTTCTCATTAAAAAAAAAATTATTGGACTCACTCCAGCGCAAAACATTGTTAATGTCCCTTTGCAATTGAAAACAGTAATCTACGTCCCGAACCTCTAGAAACAGCTTCAAATCATCTGCAAATAACAGGCAACGAGCTGAATTCACGATCTCCGGCAAGTCATTTATCAGGATTAAAAACTCTAAAGGACCAACCAAAGGTTACTACCCTGACTCACCCCAGAATACGTATAGTATGGTTCAGATACTTGTCCTCCATACTGATGATCACGTAAGTATGAGCAAAAGAAACGCATTAATGGGAGAGAGAAACCAGCCTTCGCGAGCTTTTGAATCAGTATATCATTATCTACAGTGTCGAACGCCTTCCGAAAATCAAAGTATGCGGTATTAACCTGCGAACAAGAGTCCACAGAGTTTACAGCATAAGACCAAAAATCCAGGAGATTAGATAAAGTTGATCTTCTTGCTCTAAATTCATGCTGAACATCAGCCAGTTGACTCTCAAACTACCGACTTATTCGACACTGTAGAATTGATTCAAATAACTTGCCGAAAACAGACAATATCGCCACTGGCCTGTACTCACTGATGTCCGAACCAGAACTTTTGGGCACCGGCACCACTCGAGACAACTTCCAAGCATCTGGATAATATGCCAGCTAAAAACATAAACGATATAGGTGATGCAATCTTAGTACTTCACCACAATCTTTTATTATGTATGGTGGTACGCCATATGGACCAACCGAGCGTTTAGGTTTTACAGATTTAATGGTAACCATGCCATCGGCTTCCATAATCTCTGCAATATTTATAATACAATACGCGCACTGCGACTGTCAACTGTTCCTGAAACTTCCTCTAAACGAGGTGGATATGGAGTATATACGGAATGGAAAAAATCAGCAAAGTACTTAGCAGCTTCATCATCAGGGACCACATTACCCTCATGAAATATTTTTTTCGTTTTTTTCCCCTTTGATCGCTAAGTTGCTACATAACCCCAAAAAGTCGCAGGGTCTCTCCTTATATCCTTCTCCATTCGCTGTTTGTAGCACTGAAAATCATCTCTTAAGTTAAGTTTTACTATTGCTCTATATTGTATAAAGCTTTTTTAAGCAGTTTTCCCGTGGAAACTTTAAAAAAACCGGGATAAAAAGTATCCTATGTTTTATTCCAGGGTAAAGGCTATCTCTATTCTAAATTTCATCAAAATCAGTCCAGCCTTTTTTGCGTGAAAGCTCCCCAAACAAACAAACAAACAGACAACGTTTCACTTATATATATTGGTATGGATTCTAATTTGCCCCCAAAACCACACAAATAATAGTACAAGTACCAAAGGTGACCCTCCATATTCAAAAAGGGATGGCAGAGTCCTGTACATTTTCAGCCTAGTAAAAAGAAGCTGCGTGCATGTATGAAACTTGTACGAACTGATGAGACAAATAAAATATATTTAAATTATTATTGTAGTGGACTATTTTTCTAGAAGTTGGAAGAAAAAGGTTATTTCGGAAAAAAATATGTTAGGTGTCGGCTAACGATTTTCAGAGGTTTGATTACGGCTAACTCATTTATATCTAAAAGGTACTTACAATCGGTGCTTGGATGTTGAGCTAAGAGCCAGCGGCAGCGGTAGGAATACAAATTAATTTAAAGCAGGCGACCTTGAGAGCTCAAGACTCGTAGTAATGTTTGTAATCGATAGCAAAGGAAGTTGGAAAAACTGCTACGTAGTCACAATAGTCTCGTCCTTGCTCCAACGTTATTACGTTACGTTATTACGTTGGAACAAGAAAGAGGCACAGTCGACGGGTGTAGGGCCAATAGCGAGGGTAGTGGTGGATTTAGCAGTACAGGGATATGGATGGGGGAAGATGTTGGCACGGTAGGTAAAATATAGTGTTATGGGCACGGCATATTAATATACCTTAATATCTTTCTGTTCCACATCCCTTGAATATTTAACACAGGTAAGGTTTGTAGGTTAAGTGATGATACTGTGATTATGAGGAAACATCAGGACCAAAGGGTGTCTCCAGCATGTTGTTGATTTGACTGTAAGTAGAAAATTAGAGAATAAATAAACTAAATACGTACATAAAGTATTTATTTTAAAAGTGCTTTACTGCACTGAGTAATGATAATGTCCAAAAATTACGCTGATGCTCCGAGTTTACTTCAATGTTTTGCGTAGCTCACCATATAATGCTGATTTGCAAGGGTTAATATAGAAGGCGCCATCATCAGGTACCACAACAGAAACAATCGTTGAAAAATCCAAAAATTGCAGTAAAATATTCACCTAACGTACGTACTTGCTTACATCAACTCACGATATAACGGAATTAAATTGAATTATTGATAGATGACGACGATATTGACAGACACTAGATATATAGAACTAGGATACAACATGTATCCGAACATAAAAAAAATATAGTGTGTGTTCGGATAATACACAAATAATGTCTACAATAATTTAATCAATCAATCAATCATTTATTAGAATACATAATTAAATTACATGTCAGTTCTTAAAGTATTTTCAGGTCACTGTATTCAGCCTGCAAGCAGGCGTGCAAATATTACTGTCAATTATGTCCCTATTAAAACAAAATCATATCCTAACATTAAATAATAATAATAAAAGAAATGTCAAAATTAAAACTAGGAATTAATAAGATTCTACTTCTTAAAATAATCGTTAGTGCTATAAAAACAATTATCCGCTAGCCATACGTTCAATCGAGCCCTTAACAAATTAACCTTCAAGATTTTGATGTCTTCAGGTAACTTGTTGAATGCTTCTATGCACATATTAAACACGTTTCTTTTATGGATATCTTTATGATGAGGGGGTTGATATCAAAGTTAGTTTTAATTCCCAGCTTTAAATTTTAAGAAAACTACGAATATATGACATGAAATTCCATCTATATAGGCAACATGAATGGGGCGTGTCTTTCTTTTTTGGAGCTAGGCGATTTCTGCCATCCTTCTATCATTTATTTACGTTAGCACACGTTCGAGTTTGGTCACAGAAATTCACATGTGTATAAATTTCAACTTTTTCGGTCCAGTAGATTCGGATCAAATTGGATGTGACAGACGGACGGACAGAAAATCGAGTGTCCTATAAGGGTACCGTATTTTTTCATTGGAACTTAGTACGTACGGAACCCAAAATTAAGCACGAAATTATACATAGTTACTTTAATTATTATTCTGACTAACAAACCGCTACATGCAAAGCTTCATCCTTTTGCTATAAAAGAACCACGCATTGGTTAGGTACCTCTTGACAAATTGACCATCTGGTCAAGACCTCTAGAGGTCTTTCAAATTCAAGATTCAATATTACTAATCAATAATTATATATTGAACCATATTAAATCATAGTTTTTAAAGTTTTGGCATAGATTTGGTGAATATTACGAGCGGTTTGAGGGAGAGCTATTTAAATTAATCACGAAAGTGCCGGCGCCGGAATGCCAGGCATTCGATCGGTAACAAATTAATACTGAAGTTGTGGACAAGATTTTCTTATAGTTTAGGCTCATTGAAAAATAATTCTTTGAATAATATAATCGAATTCAACAGATTTATGTACTAACTAAAAATCTCATGTCATTATCAGCACGTATTCGTCCACAGCTGGCTTCTCGAAAAAAATAGTAGCCACTGATACAATTTTAGTGAAAAAGGAAACAAAAAAACACGAATTGAGATATAACTGCTTTTGGAAGTCTATTAAAAAGGACACGTCTCTATTTTAAACACCAAATAAAAAATAAACCATGCGATCAATATGTTATATACCATATTTGTAAGTTAGTACTTACTATATTGATATTTACCATTTTAAGTCAAAGTCAAAGAATTTATTGTAAATTGGCAAAATAATAGTACTTTTACAAGTCAAAATTAACATCTCATGAATAAGGAGATATACAAAAAAATATTACAAAAAGATGAAATCAATAAAATTTTGGTAAACTAAGTATGCTTTGAGTTTGAAAAGGAAATTTCCCTTTTCGTGCCAACAGAGTTAAATCTCACACTGGAAAAGGAAATACCCTTCTGACTCTACTGGTGTTTCGGAAATACGCCCGATATAGAAGAGAGTACCAAGAAACTCAACGGGGATTTCATTTTTTCCATATTTGTTAATGTATTTTTTTTCAAATGTGTTAAATTATCACAATACATGCATGCAAATTACAAATATAAAAGTGTCAATGAGATGATAAGGTATCCAACAGTGAAAACAGCATTTCAATCGCTCAGGTAGTTTTCACATGATGCGCGAACAAACATCCAGACAGACAGACAGGCAGATAGACATACACTATTTTTAAAAACGTTATATATATTTTTCATTTTAAATACTCGAGTTTGTACTCGTTTAAATGATCTTTTTTGTACAGACTTTTTGTTTTTGTTTTTTGTTTTGTCGTATGAGGTAGTGCTGCCCTCTGGTATCAAAGTTTGTCAAGCCGCCCGAGGGCCTCTGACATGGCTTAACGACTGCTATTAATCAATAACAGCCGGGACCGACAGCTTAACGTGCCCTCTGAAGCACGGAGCGATGAAAAACCACACATAACTTAGAAAAGTCATTGGTTCGGAGCCTAGGATTGAACTCGGTCTCATTGGATTCTAAGTTGCACTATTGAACTGTTAGGCTACCATCGTTCTTTTAGACTTTTTGTTGCTTACTGCTTTATTAAAAGTATTGATTATAGATGGATAGATAGCTAGCGTTATGATTTACAACGAATAGTATATTATAGGTAAATTAAAAAACCCCGCAGATAACGGTAAAATGGCACGCAGCTGTTCACATTAAGCTGTTAAGTAGCCTATGCCCTATGAATAATTAAATACCCTTTTTATCACATTAAACAACTGCCTAAACAATGATCAAAGTGCCTCTCAGCTCCATCCCAACAAAAACAATCAAAAGTTTCACCTCATAAAAAGGATTTACAAAAAATATTATGCATTTTGACGAACAAACAACTTGTTGAATACGGGACTCATTTTTTACGAGAAAGTGGTTGGCTCGTACCCGAAGTTATTGAACTGAGATATTACAGAGTTTTAGAACTTGTTGGAAACATGTATTTATAATAAGTTTATAACTATAAACATTCTGAAAATAATTGGAGTTTTTCGCTTATCTCTTATTTTATATTGTTTGGTTGATTAATAGCCCGATACGCCGATTTAATTGTAAAGTCGGACTGTAAAGATAAATCGTACGTCCCATACAATATACACACTTTCAAGTAAAATGGTGATCAGTTTTGATTCTCATGGACCCCTATAGACGACAAAATTAGCTTCTTATAAACTGAATCTTTTTGGTAAGATTATAATGTTTTCAGTTTTCAGCAACGAAGGCTCCGATTGGTGTCTTTGTATAAACCATTCACGTTGATTAGTGGCTATAAAAGACTAGTCCTTGTAAACGCGGAGGGCTAAAAATGGGACAAGTAGAGACTTACCTATGTGCACTTCACGTTTGCTGCGGCGAAACTGACTTAACTGCACAGTTTAACTGCTACACAAGCGTGTAGCAGTTAAAAAGTTTAACTGTAAAGGTCTATCTGTACAGTTTTATCTAATTATATTTAAATTAGATCTCAGTTAAACTATACAGTCCTATAAATCAACACCTCAAAAGTAGACTATCTGTTTTATTGTGTACACTAAATTTATAATTTGGGCCGAATATAAATTCGCAGCTAAATTGAGTGAAGTGAGCAAGGAAGTTCGTAAGTACATATTATAACGTCCTTAGAAGTGTGTAAATCATAGATAACTGCAATATTACTCATGTATTCAGAATAGTGGTGTAAATTGTAAATAATTTCACACAAACTAAACTAGATGGCGTTGGAAATCGCTGAAACACGCAAGCGTTATGTTCCGTGAGCACAGCAGTGCTCATTATTCTATACAGCAATATCCTCCGGTATGAAAAGGAATGAAATTGCGCAATGTAGCGGCTAACCTTAATACGTAATCATTTTATCTTAGGAGTGGCATGCGGTTCAACAGCGGGTTCTACTCCTGCCTTGATTTGATATTGATAACTGAAGTATCCCAACTAGAGATGCGTAGATTAAATCTTTGGAAGGCAAACAGATATACCTATTAGATCTATACTTATAATAATATATAAATTTAATAGGCCCAATTCTGTACATTGAAGATATTTTCATATATTCGATACTGAAACCAAAACTTTATTTTTCATTTTTGTCTTTCTGTCTGTCTGTATCTTGACCACGCATCACGCCGATACTACTGAATGAATTCAACTGAAGCTTAGTATGATTTACGAGGAATGACATTAGATACTTTTCATCCCGAAGAATTAAAGAATTCCGGCAGGATATTGGTTGAATGTTACTTATAAGAACACGTATCACGCTGACACTACTGGACGGATTTTGATGCAACATAACACAGACATAGTTTATATGATGGGTTAAAATTGAGAATACTTTATATTCCAAAAAAGGAAAGGGTTCCTGCGGGATAGGGGTCCAAAGTTATGTTGATTTTATCGTAAAAAATATCTATACTTATAATAAAGCAGTAAAGTACGAAAAAGTCTGTACAAAGAAAATAAATAATGCTCTAGGGTACTTAAAATAAGCTACTGAACAAGAATATAACATTTAAAAAAAAGTGCAAGTGGACTTGTAAGACTGACTTACACAATACCAGAGCCACAGCCATGTAAATATACAATACCAGAGCCACAGCCATGTAAATATACAATACCAGAGCCACATCCATGTAAATATACAATACCAGAGCCACAGCCATGTAAATATACAATACCAGAGCCACATCCATGTAAATATACAATACCAGAGCCACAGCCATGTAAATATACAATACCAGAGCCACATCCATGTAAATATACAATACCAGAGCCACAGCCATGTAAATATACAATACCAGAGCCACAGCCATGTAAATATACAATACCAGAGCCACAGCCATGTAAATCGATGCTATTTTACGTTATAAAGAAAACTATTATAAGCTACGAGTATTTTTATTAGCCATTATATGAATGTCTGACTATGATAATGAAACATGATCAAAAATTCAATATGGCGGCAGTATGGCTCCATTTTCAAATGCGAAAATAATATTTTTTCTTAGAATTTTACAATATGGGTATCAAATTGAAGACCGTGATAAGCACATTCCAACAGTATATTGGCAAAAGTTATTTTATGGAAGGGCAGGAGTGTTTTTTTTTTTAAATTTTAAGCTAGTTATTTTATTAAGTTGACCTCGTTTCGCGTGCGCACAGAAATAATATTTTATCATCATTCAGCCTTTAGAAGTCCACAGCTGAACTTAGGTCTTCCCCAAAGAGTGCCATGACGAGCGATCTTGTGCCACGTCCATCCACCGACTTCCTGCGATGGCTTTAATGTCGTTGGTCCATCTTGAGGGAGGGGGGTCTCCCCACACTTCACTTGCTTGTTTGTGGTCGCTATTCGCCTTACTCTGAGAGCTACGTCGGTAACATTGGTTCTTCTATATATGGATTTCCTAGTTTCGGATTCTATCACGTTGTGAAACACCGAGCATAGCTCTCTCCATTGCACGCTGCGCGACTTAGTGTAAGAGACCAATAGTTTTTATGATAATATTTTTTTAATGGAAAAATTTGGATCACGGATGAAATTCGAACTCGCATACTGTGCCTCAGCGCGGCACATGCCTTTACCGATTCGGCTTCCGAGACCTATGAGTCGTGCTAGGAGGACTACGCGATGAGATGTATAATTGTCCACAGAACTTCTCGAACTCACTCAAAATCTTTGGCTTCGACGAAACGATGCTGCCATTCTCGGTTTTCAGCTTCATCAACAGGCTTTGCCCAATAAACAGATCTCTTGCAAACACTTTGGAGCCCTTGTTCCGCTCTATTGCGTTCTTAATACAAGTAATATTATAGGAACACAAATAGTGTCGCATTGACTTGGAGATCTGTTTATTAAGCAAGCTTTAACTCGACATATCCACTGAAGACTGCAGCCTCATCTCGCCTCGTTCTGCCATAAGTTTGAGTATATGCTCAGAGAGTTTCTGTGAGCCCTCCTGGTAAGTTGCTGGAATTGAGGGTCATCGTATCCTCTCCCTCTCTTCGGACTTCTGATAACTCTATAATACCCAAGCGCAACTTACTTACTATTTCTTCCAGCTCTATCATCTAATCGGTCCTCAAGGTGCGTGCGTTATAAGTTGCCAGGTCCAGAGATCGTGGGGGTTGGTAGCTGGGTCTCTGCCGGGGATTCTTAGCACCCCCTGCTCCGCCGTTACCATGGCTGCTACCAGTGCCAGGAATAGCGTAGCCGCCGGGTACTGGGGGCCGTCCTTGTGGTGTGTCTATCATATTGGGGTTGCCATATTGGGGTTGCCATAGTCACCACGCTTGACAGGCGGATTGGTGACCGCAGTGAAGCAAATATGTGTTCGGAGGACGCTGCTGCTCATCTTCCGGTGTGTAATCCCTTAGTGGCCTCTTGCGACAACCACGGGAGGATTGGGAAGGGTATTATTCTAAGCCGAGACCGTCACGGCTCATAGCTGTGACCTAAGTAGACTTCGATTATATCGTTCCCAACATAAACCGGCATGAGTGCGACATGGGCATTTAACATGAAGTTCGTCTTAACCATGTTCATTATAAGACCTATTTGTTGGGAAACAATATAATAGTAAAAAGTAAGTAATAGTTTTAAAAAGCACAAATAAAATATTTATTTATTTAGGAACAACTTCGAAAGGGAAGCCGATAGGAGGATTCAGCTGGTATAGGCAGCATATGGTAAACTGCGTCAAGTCTTTACGTCATCCATACCACAGTGCCTAATAAATAACAGTTTAAAAAAACTAAAAATCACTCTTTATATAGAAAACCAAACTAAAAAATAGAAAATAAATTTAAATAATTTTGAATTAAGAATAGTGTAAAAAATTCTAATAAATATAAATTAATAATAGTGTAAATAAGAAAAAAAAGTATTATTTAAAAAAAATAGTGGTGTGCATGGGTCAATAGTTATAAATATTTCATTGACAGATATGAGTAGAAGGATTATTTTTTAAATATAATATCATTGTACATAGCCCCGAGAATAAGCAAGCTGAAGTGGCAATGGGCTGGTCACATCTCTTGCAGAACCGACAACAGTTGGGGAAAGACTTCCTAGTTTAAGACGGGAGACCACGCTTAGGCAAACATAGTGTGGGACGCCCGCCGGATATGAAAAAAATGAAAATAATAAAGCCGCTATCTAGAATGCGAGTATAATAACGAATACTTTTATAATTGCGAATTTATGAACTGTCATTTGGCGTAGACCGATCTCAAAGATTTAATTCCGAGTGTTTTACAAAAACTACTTTAGAACATTGCATAGTTGCCATTTTCAGTGAGCATTATTTTGGAGCCAAAAGTCAAATTTTAGAATTCAAAAGACCAATCTCTGTAATCATTTATATATCTATGTAGTCATTTAAATATCTATGTAGTCATTTAAATTCCTAGAGATCTTTCTATTTCAGAAGACCGCTAAAAACTGCACATCGCTGCCTTTTTCTTCAATAAATGTACAGTAGTTGCAGCCAATCTTTATGTTTGTGAAGTTAGGCTCTGTGAACGATTGCGCAGGTACTGCTGTGGGGATAAAACAGCATAAAGTAAGAGCGAGATAGAATATGCGAAAAACGTAAGCGAGTGAGCGAGGCAGTTATACAATGCTGTCTTCAACTTCAACATTGGGGTTGCGCCTGAAAAATAGCAGTTTGCGCAGCGAATAGCAGATAACTTCCAAGACACGTACTTCCGCTGCGACTACTTTATAATAGGCCTCTTAAAACCTATGTGAAGCCTAATTGTTTTGACTTGCCGCTTTCTCCGAGCAGTGCTACCAGGTGTCACAATATTCCTGGCTTCGTGGGTAAATTGTTATTCATTTGCCTTGTGTGCCATGTTTATGAAGGCGGGATTCATTTCACGTCTTTCGCCTTAAGCCTGATAAGAACAACTTGGGTCACAGTGTAGAGAAGCAAGTAGGTAAAGTGTCATCATTATCATAATTATAAACACATTCTTCTTTTTTGCTGGCTGCTTTGCCACTGTGCACGGCAATGCTTTCTTTGAGTAAAATATAGGCAAGCTTTTCGGTCACGTTTTGCTTCGTTATGACCCTTCGATAGTACTCAATATACAAAGTACACCAGTACAACAAACAGACACACAGACAAACAGACGGACGCCATTTTTAAATGTTATATCGTATTTTAATTACCATAGGGCATTTTTTTGAAATTATTTTCCTTGTACAGACTTTTTGTAACTTACTGCAATATTATAAGTTTAGATAGATAGATAGATTTTGACTATTCGTTAGTTTAATCTATTATTTGTTCTGTAGCTTAACTAAGGATGAAATGATGTGTCCAAAATCTTTTTCACGCAAAGTTTATTTTATCAAGATATATCTGCACTGTGTCCTGTAAACGTAACCCTGACGCGTCACGTAAATATAAATACGTGGATTATGTTACCTAATTTGTTTTACGTGACATTATTTCATATTCATGATCTTAGACACATTTACGTTATGAAATATTGACGTCTGCGTTTTTGGAGTTCTTGGGCTATTTTTTAAATAAAGAATGATTAAAAGGTTTGCCATACACAAAATCTGTATTTGAGGACGACAAATGAACAAATTTTGTTTTCATTATTATTCTATAAACTTTTCTTTTTTTTGCAAACTTTGTAAAAATTGTTTCATATATCCCGTACGGGATACCGATAGCCGACAGAACACTATGTTCAAATTATACTACAATAATTAAGCAATTTTTAGAGTGTTGCGGTATGCCTAACCGATTTAAAAATATAGATAAGACGTCGGACCCTCGCCGCAAGGGACGTAAGATAAACACTCCAACTCGGAGTGTGGTCTATGTGTACATCCAAATACTTACAGACTTAACTCTACTAAGAAATTTATACGAGCAAAATTGATGGGTGCATTTTGGCAAGTGTGGGCTTGAATACTGAAAAAAGTAGTCGGTTGTGTTGTGGTGGTGGTTGAAATGTAACGTACATTGTTTTATTGACATTCAAAGTAAGGAAGTTGTGGTTTAGCCAGGACATAGCAATAGCAAGTGAATTTCAGCACGTCGTATGCACTCATTCCAGTTGCTGGCGTGGGTGACCAATGCTGTGTCATCGGCATATGTGAAAATCTGTCGACGTTCACGCACAGTGCGTGCGATGTAGGAGATAGACCCTGAATATTTAGAGAGCAATGCCACAGTCTCCCATTTTATCCATTTTGGAACAGAGACAGCGTCAAAAGCTTTGGAAAGGTCTAGAAAGATACCAAGTCATTTTTCTTTGTAGTCAAGTTTTGTATTAATTAGATCTGTCAGATCCAATATAGCATCTATGTTTGATTTATTTTTATAAAAACCAAATTAATTTGGAGAATCGACTTCTGTGACTTGCAATATCGCATAAGCCTGTTGTTTGAAAGTCTTTCTAAAACCTTTGATAGCGATGATAATACCGATATTGGACTGTAGTTATTTACTCTGTCTCTGTTCCCACTTTTAAAGATAGGAGAAACAACAGCTCCTTTAAGTGATTTTGGAAAGATACCAGTGACAAAAAAAAAGTTGCAAACATGTGTTAAAGTGGTGTTACAAGCCTTTGATTATATATCTGTCCAGATAGATAAATGTAAACACACGCAAAGAGCACCCAAGTTAGGCACAATGTGTGAGTAGCGCTAGTGTACTTATTGTCCTATAACTGGCAATGTGTGCGTGTTTAGGGATATCAGCATAAAATAATAAGGTACTATTTATTACAAATCTACTAATCTACTATTCATTACAAAATCATATCGAAATGGCGAGTTAAAATGATTATGACTTTAAATAATGTGTGTTTTGTTTATACGGCGTTTGTTTAAAAAGTCAATCAAAGGATTAGCAGGGAAAATGGCAAATTAAAAAAAGTCGTCGCGGGACGCCTAGCAGATGTGTAAACATAAAAAATATGATATCTAAAATAACGAGCAATGTTTTGCACCAAGGGCTCTCATTGGTCAACTGTGAATCAGAAATTCTTCTTCTTGCTCTTTTTCTTCTTGTTCTTCTTCTTCTTGTTCTAGTTATACTTGTTCTAGGTCTTCTTGTTCTTGTTCTTTTTGTTTTTATTCTTCTTATTCTTGTTCTTCTTGTCTTCTTTTTGTTATTGTTGTTCTTGTTGTTATTCTTGTTCTTCTTGTTCTTGTTGTTCTTCTTCGCGTCGCGGAACGCTCGCGTCTCTGAACCTCTCGATCGCCACACCGCTTGGTCCATTCGTTTGAAAGATACGATTCTCACCCCCTTTTCTCACCTCCCCCCTCCCCCTCCCCATATCTACCTAAGAACCATCACGATCACATTAGCTTTCAAACAAAAAACGCATCAAAATCAGTCCATTCGTTTGGGAGCTAGGATACCACAGACACACACACACACACACACACCCTCACACACGCACACACACACACCCTCACACACGCACACACACACACACCCACACAAACAGTGATACAAACCCTAAACTTATAACACCCGTCTCTTTGTTCGGGGGTTAAAAAGACCATGTGAAATCGGTCCCTCCGTTTAGTACTCGACTGGCAACTGTTCAATTCTACTAACCTACAAAATATCGAAATGAAATTGTGTTTTGATAAAAAATATACTAACAGAATTTACAAATTTACCGATGGAAAGTGATCTTTGTCTTATTATCACGTTTTCCTGCATGGTTGTGGCACAATTTAACTGCACAAACTGGCATAATATTTTATTTTTCAAGAGCACAACAACGCGTAGTGATTCAAGTGACACTGAAGTAGTGGACAAGCTTATCTACCAAATATAGTACATATTTTTTCGGCCGTTTTCGATCGGCCAATTTGGTATCTGAACAGATATATAATCAAAACTATAAACCTATAAAATTTGGGAAGGAATAATATCCCAACCAACGGTACAATCCCATTTTAACCCTAGGATAATACGCTCAACTTCCTTATAAACGGTTTCAATTAGGGCAAAAGCCATTGTCATTTTTATATCTGAGGGTGGTGAACTCTGACGCTCAGGTACATTTCCGCCAGGAATTTCTTGTAGCCTTTATCTTGTTCGGCCTTCAAAGAAGAGAACATTTCCTTCATTTAATCCTTAAAGAGTTGGAAATCATTTTTAGGGAATGTTTCTATGAGTTGGTGCCTCTTTTGAGGACCCGCTCTATGCAGATTTAACTGCTCCTTCTCCTGGGAGGGCTAAATCAGGTTCAGAAGAAACAACCGGCACGTCCGAATGAACTGCGATCTTCGGGGGCGAGTGTGCTACGCGTGGCATTTTTCTAAGTGTGCGTTTGCGTAAATACAAGCAAGTTACGCAAAACGGTGAGGCGCGGCTACGGAGATCGGTTAGTCGGTCAGGCGCGTAGCGGAATAGGCGGCACAGGCACAGGCACAGGGGCAGGCAGGCGGTAGCGAGCTGAGTGCGGGGCTACGGTGCACGGGGCAGTGTGCGTAGCGATAACGCGTACCTATTGGCAGAAATCGCACCTTGTGCTACGCACGGTCGTAATTTTGCAAGCCCATTCCAGATTGTATTGGCGCAGTAGCCCGACGGTTGGATGCGCTGATGTACTTCGGAACCCGAGATGCACGGTGCAAGTCCGGCCGACCGATAAATGCCAAACGTGATATTTTCACTATTGTAGTGACGTAGCTGACGTTGTTTTCCCTTACCAGTCTCCACACGAAGGAGTTTATTCATGCAAAGACCTCAGGAGAGACAAGGAATTGGAAATTCACACTTTCAATCAATCACAGCGCACAAATAAAAATACTAAACAATGACTTAGAGCAATCTTAGATCAGATTGAACACACGTCCGTTTGCTGCGACAGCTCACGGAGAACCAAGCAAGGAATTCCTGAGTGAAATGAGCGCTCGCGGCCTGAACGTAATGAGGGGGGAAGTGAAGAGCGAAGCGAGCTGGCGTCGTCCTAAGCGGAGTTAAGGTCGAGTGTGCAATTGGAGCGAAGGGACGACGATGTAAAAGTTCTCGTTTACTAATTCACGTTCAATTTTAGTTCATATCGGTGTGAATGATGTTGAGATCGTTTGCAATTGACTGAATGTTTAATTTGTAACTATGCTGTAATTAATTCACTCGATTGTTATGTTGTCCAACTGCACACTTCCTACATCCTATTTCTTACTAAATTAATTCACTCGATTGTTATGTTGTCCAACTGCACACTTCCTACATCCTATTTCTTACTAAATTAATTCACTCGATTGTTATGTTGTCCAACTGCACACTTCCTACATCCCATTTCTTACTAAATTAATTCACTCGATTGTTATGTTGTCCAACTGCACACTTCCTACATCTTATTTGTTACTAAATTATTTCACTCGATTGTTATGTTGTCCACCTGCACACTTCCTACATCCTATTTCTTACTAAATTAATTCACTCGATTGTTATGTTGTCCAACTGCACACTTCCTACATCCTATTTCTTACTAAATTAATTCACTCGATTGTTATGTTGTCCAACTGCACACTTCCTACATCCTATTTCTTACTAAATTAATTCACTCGATTGTTATGTTGTCCAACTGCACACTTCCTACATCTTATTTCTTACTAAATTATTTCACTCGATTGTTATGTTGTCCACCTGCACACTTCCTACATCCTATGTTGTCCACCTGCACACTTCCTACATCCTATTTCTTACTAAATTAATTCACTCGATTGCTATGTTGTCCAACTGCACACTTCCTACATCCTATGTTGTCCACCTGCACACTTCCTACATCCTATTTCTTACTAAATTAATTCACTCGATTGTTATGTTGTCCAACTGCACACTTCCTACATCTTATTTCTTACTAAATTAATTCACTCGATTGTTATGTTGTCCAACTGCACACTTCCTACATCCTATGTTGTCCACCTGCACACTTCCTACATCCTATTTCTTACTAAATTAATTCACTCGATTGCTATGTTGTCCAACTGCACACTTCCTACATCCTATGTTGTCCACCTGCACACTTCCTACATCCTATTTCTTACTAAATTAATTCACTCGATTGTTATGTTGTCCAACTGCACACTTCCTACATCCTATGTTGTCCACCTGCACACTTCCTACATCCTATGTTGTCCACCTGCACACTTCCTACATCCTATGTTGTCCACCTGCACACTTCCTACATCCTATGTTGTCCACCTGCACACTTCCTACGTCCTATTTCTTACTAAAATACTATAAATGCGAAAGTCTGCGTATATATTTGTTGCCTACTCAACCGTATGATATGTTTGTTCGTTCCCAGATTTTGATGAAATAAGATAACCTACTTTATCTTGTTTAATCCTTCTACCCCGAGCTATCTTAAAGAACGCTTTGATTTCCTCTACACATCCAACACCTTCCATCTTAGATCATCCGAAAATCTCACCCTCAAGCTACCTTTGCATTGCAGCACTTTTTACGGACGTTCTTTCACGGTAGAAGCTGTTCGTCTGTGGAATAAATTGCCTGTTTCTATACGGCGTGCGCCATCTTTGGAAGTTTTTAAGTGTCAAGTGAAGAGGTTTTACTTGGAAGTCTAGCAAATATTATGTTTATTATCACGTTTGTCATGTTGCTTGTATTACAGTTTTTTTTTTGTTTTTTATCATCTCATAATTATATTTGGGTATTTATGTATTCATATAATATATATTTATTTATATATGTATGTATATATATTGGAAATTTATATATTATTATATACTATTTCTTACTAAGTAGTATTTTTATATCATAATGCACCCCGTCCCTCACAACTATAACAAATCCTCTCCATCCAAAGGTTGCCTGGAAGAGATCGCTTTTAGCGATAAGGCCGCCCATTGTACACTTCTTCTGCTATTGTTCCTTTATTTTTTGTTGATTTTGTTTGTGGTGTGTGCAATAAAGAATTTATCTATCTATCTTTATTTCTTGATATTACATGTCAACAAAAATGTCCACGGGCATAGCTACGGGGTGCTGTTAGGTATTCTATACTGATAAACGCTCTATGTTAGATTTATTAATGTTGAAATTGAGAGTACATGTTGGTGTCCTTACAGTATAGAAGTTTTATATAATACTAGATTCGCCCGCGACTCTGTCCACGAGTTTATCGAGAAAAAAGCATTCTATGTTCTAGGTTATTAAAAACCAATGCAAAAGTATAGCACCAACGCTCTTGATGCTTTTTGACACGCTTGTTATGTCGATTCCATTACAACCGTTCCCTAAAGCGAGTAATCAACATTTTCCAGTTTTCTCGTAGATACCATTTTCCGGGATAAAAAGTATCGCATGTTTTATTCCAGGGTATAAGATATCTTCATTCCAAATTTCATCAACATCCGTCAGGCCGTTACCGCGTGAAAACTCCCGAAACAAACAACGTTTCAGTTTTATATATTGGTATGGGTGGTAGTAGGTTAGATACACAGTACATAATTGATGAAGCCACCCTCAGCGCATTATCTCCGCTCCGATACCGGTGCAGTGACCGTAAAGTCATCCTTCGGTGATCACTTGCACCATTGTCTATGATGGTATCATGACATCACCCGTTGTTCTCTAGTGGGCTATATTGTAATGCTGACCCACTAAGATGAAGCTGTTGACCACTAAGATAAATGGCAACAGACAATGTACAAATCTGTAACGACCGAAATATATTTTGCCCGTCTTCTTTCCCTAGTATTTTTGTTGTTTTTTTTGTTATCTATATACTCGAAAATAACTGAATAGGTTTCTCTTGAACACTGGCGTTCAAAACGTATCACTACACTTTTAAAATTAATAGTTTTTTCATTAAATTGCTTGGCTCCTACTCATTAGATTAAAATACAAAGTCCACCAGTTTTTAAGTCAAAACCTAAGCTATCCAACAGTGAAAATTGCATCGCAATCGGCGCGAACAGACAGACATTAAAACTGGCCAGAGTAGTTTTAATTTCAAATTCAAATCTGAGGAATGATTTACAGCTGAATGACTAAAGGTTCAAGTGTAGAGTTGTACAACAAAGTTGTATTCGCTAAAATATGTACAGATTTATTTAAATGTTTTAATAATCTTTTGTTAATAGTAAAAGCTTTTGCTTACAAAGTAACTATTACAATGATATTTCCGTACACTCCAAAAAATCTAGGGTTATTGGAGAACAAATAGACGAAGTCGCGGGCAAAAGGTTTTCATTTATTTGAAAAATAATTTCCTCTAAAGATCTGTCGACTCAACGTATACCTTTGTTCCAGCTGTGTGGCCGCCAGAGAGCCTGGAGAGCCAATCCGGCATCCGTACCAGCTCCGTAGACTACGCCGCGGCTCTGCTGCTGGCCGCGATGGCAGCAGTCCTGCTGGCAGCTGTGGGCTACCAATGCGCTAACACCTGGAGGTGGATTATGGGCAGGTTGTTTTATTTTTATATATTGGACTACTCGAGTCTTTCTGTTTCCGTGAACAATAGGAGGCAGTATTGCGTTGAAATACGTTCAGGTTTGCGCTAACTACCTTTCCAAACTCGTGTACAATTCAAGGTACGCGTGCTCCAATCGCGCACGGGTTGTTAGGATAGCTTCCTTTCCAAACTCATGTTCAATTCAAGGCACACGTCCTCCAATCGCGCACGGATTGTTACGCTAGCTTCCTTTCTAAACTCATGTTCAATTCAAGGCACACGTCCTCCAATCGCGCACGGGTTGTTACGCTAGCTTTCTTTCCAAACTCGTTTTTTCTCGTTTGGAAAGAGAGTTATCGTAACAAACCTGTGTGTATTTCGAGGCAATACTCCTATTGAACATGGAAACGTAAACACGCCGCCAGCTCTGTGGACTACGCTGCAGCCCTGCTTCGCGATGGCAGTAGTCCTGCTGGCAGCTGTAGACTACCTGTGCGTTAACACCTAGAAGGAGATCCCTTTTCCTACGTTATGTAATTTACTGTAATTAATATAAGGTGTAATCTCGAGAAAATCATTATAAAAGTTTTTTTTTGCCATATTATTCAAAGGCTCTATCTTAGTAGCGGAACTGATGAACCGTTGCTATTTGCCATACCTGCACAAGTCATACGAAGCGTTTATGTCTCAGGGTGTAGTGTCTACGAGTACAAGGCTTTTCTGGACTGGATAGACTGCAATTGCCGTGCACTTGAGAGAAAAAAACCCTCCGTCCAGTTCCCAGTCCAGGATCCACAGCTCGGCTCCGAATATATATAGCCATTTACTTTCTCAAGTGCTCTGGTTGAGAACTTTTTGCTCAAGTGTTTCCCAAGTTGCACTTATTAGAGAAAAATAATTTAAATTTCAGACATATTATGTAGGTAGATTGAAAAGTAATGAAAACATCCACGGATCGACCTGTGGATTTAAGAAGAAAAAGAAGTATTCACAGATCCACCTGTGGATTTAAGAGGAACAAGAAATATCCAAGAATCCATCTGTAGATTTAAGAGGAGATAAAGGTGTCCATGGATCCACATGTGGAGCCAAGCTGTGGATCCAAGTGGACGGAGGGAAAAAAACACATGTTAAAAAAGAGGAAGGTGTGCAAAAATGCGGTCCACAGTATTGCGTTTTTTTTTGGGATCCGTAGTCAATCAAGGAACCCTTATAGTTTCGCCAAGTCTGTCTGTCAGTCCGTCGGTCCCTCTGTCACAGCCATTTTATTCAGAACCTATTAACACTACATCGTTGAAGTTTGATAGTATAAAACAGTGTTATAATAAAAAAATAAGAAGTTTAGTGCCACGCGTAGTATTTTGTCATTGTGCCACTATTTTTGAGTTTATAATCCGTATGTTACGATATGAGTGTAGATATAATATTTTGTGTACTGTGTCATGCGGGATATCGTTGAATAGGTATTTTAAAATTATAATGAGGTTTCTTTGACAGTTTTGTTCTATTTGGTTCCGTTCACGAAATATTTGGCTCTAAAGCGACCTCTTTGCTTGAATTGCATGTCCCCTCCTCATGAATAAAAAAGAATAGGTTAGGTACGAGCGCATAACACAAATTTACTAACAAAACTATCACAGCTATCTAGGTCTAGGGTTTACTAGTTTAAGAGTAATAGCCGAAAAATATTAAGCATTTTGTGCTCGTCTGTGAGAGACATAATCCAACCGTTAAGTGAAGTTAGCGTATAACGTAAAAACTACTTGAGCGATTGCAATTCGGTTTCCGCAGTTGTCCAGGTTACGGAACCCTTAGTCTATCCGTGTCCGACACGCACTTGGTTGGCTTTTATATCACAATATATATATATATATATATATATATATATATTTATTTATTTTTATTACGGACTAGGCAATCGTTTGACCACGATGTCACCTGGTGGAAAGCGATGATGTGGTCGAAGGTGTAGCACGTTTGCATAGTAGATACCTATTCACTCTTGACTTGAACACAGCTGGGTTATAATTAACCGGAAACACTGACGAGGGCAGGGCATTCAACTCCTTTGCAGTTCTTATGATAAATGAAGAAGCGTAACGCTTCGTTCTTGTGTGAGGTATTATAATTAATGTTTAACTTTTAATTTCTATGATTTGTTCACCACATTAACACACATCGTATCCGACTGACGTAGGTGCTGGTTTCCCAGGACAAGACGGGAATCCCATGAAAGCAACAGTGACTCCCTCTCGAGGCAAGCAGCGATCAGGATCAGCCATTCGCTGCCTGATCTCCAGACTGAACCCTTGAAGCAGGAGTACGTGCAAGAGCATAAGGATCCTGCGAAGAAGGTAAGCTGGCTTAAAAATATTATTAATCACTAGCTGGTCATTTTTCTGGGAATAAATCTTATGTGTTTATTCCAGGACAAATACAAATATGTAAAAATATAAATAAAGATTTTACAACCTTTTTTTAATGAATATCACTTTTAAGTTTTTTTTATTGCATTTTCACTTTGCAATCTTTATGGTTCTTTTTTGCTTTTTCATTATATATTCACTTACATTATACATTACTATTTCACTTATATATTCACTTACATTATACATTACTATTTCACTTGTACGTGTGTTTCGATGTAAAAAACATTAACAAAAAAAAAACACTTACATTTCATCAGATTTTAAGTCATATCCTAAGTTGTCCAACAGTGAAAACCTCATATCCATGGGTACAGTACATTTTCCGTGACGTGAAAACACATCAGAGAGACACCATATTTTTTTTGCTCAGTATCTTTTTAGGTTCCTTGGAACAATTATTAAAGGTCTTTTCTTCGAACAGACTATTTTATTTATAGTGTGTACGATAAGATATAAACCTCCATGCCATTCTGTTCCCTGATTAATATAACTTTGAAGGTTACATTAATCAAGGTTGGAGTTTATCTTCTAGATCAAACGAGCACATTTTACAACACCCCTACCCGTCCAGGGAACGTGTATGGCATAGTCCGTCTCTAATGACTATAATGAAACTGAAAAAAATAGAAAATAGGTCTCACTCAGTGGGAATAGACGTCAGCTGTACTGATTCCTTCATCCCATCGCCCCCCGCCATAACAGCTATGTATTACTACATTGCCCGTCCGATCATAACATTTCCCAGTATTCAAACAAACCTTGTTCAAATCTAAAGAGACTATTCACGGCATAAAAGAAAATATTACGACGAACTAGCACGACCGCACACACAAACTATATTTTGTTTTGTCCATAGACATAATAGAAACGGAATATTTAGAAACGGGATTTTTGGTTTGAGTTTCCAATATTTCAGCGGTTATTTAGCACCGTTCTTAAAAGTGGGAGCACGAGTTTGTTAGTACTCTTCTTTAAAAAAGGGGATACAACCCTTTTAAAGAACTACCGACCTATTTCACTCTTGAGCCACGTTTATAAGTTGTTTTCGAGGGTCATCTCAAATCGTTTTGCAAGAATTATTGACGAATTTCAGCCTCTTGAACAGGCCGGGTTTCGCGGAGGATTTAGCACCATACACCACATACACACAGTGAGGCAGGTTAACAAAAAAGAATACAATGTTAAATAAATGGTTATACTATTATTATTTATAATAATAGTATAACCAGCCTCTCTGTCTTGCTTTTGTGGACTATGAGATCGATCGATTTGCCGATGATATCCTAATGGCGGAGCTGCAAGACTTGCAAAGTATGCTGACCTACTTAAAAGATGCTTTTCGACGCATCGGTCTTGAAATTAACATAGATATTGAAGATCATGTTCAACGATCTTAATGACCTGGAACCGATTGCTGTCAATGGTGTGCCTCTTGAAGTTGTGCAACAATATATTTACCTTGCGCAAATATTGCAATTGAGTAAGAGCAACTTTGAGAAGGAAGCCAACAAAAGAATTCAGCTGGGTTGGGCAGCATTCGCCAAGCTTCATCAAGTCTTTGTCGTCAAAACCACAGTGCCTGAAGACAAAAGTCTTCAATCAGTGCGTCCTACCAGTCATGAACTACGAAACGTGGACACTCACGGTCAAACTAGTCCACAAATTTAGGGTCGCCTCGCGAGCTATGGAGAGAGCTTGCTTGGAGTTTCTCTGAAGGACAAGATTCATAATCAAGATATTCGACGGAGAACCAAGGTAACCGACAAAGCTCAAAGGATAAGCAAGCTGAAGTGGCAGTGGGCTGTTCACATTTCCCGAAGAACCGATAACAGTTGGGGTAGATGAGTTCTCGAGAGGAAACCACGTTTGGGAAAACGTAGTGTAGGACGCCCTGTGGCTAGGGCCCCGATTCTGTAAGCTATTGAACCGCGATAACGCAAGTCGATCGCTTGAATTTTTTTGAGATATTTTCTTATTTACCACTTAAAAGTGCTGGAAGCGAAAATTTTGTTAAAATTTTCGTTTTTTGTTTTTTTATTTTCCATATTTTTATTTTTTGAATATTTAAAAAAAAAAACACTTCTAGCACTTTTAAGTGGTAAAAAGAAAATTTCTCAAAACAAAACAAGCGATCGACTTGCGTTATCGCGGTTCAATAGCTTACAGAATCGGGGCCCTGGTGGAGTGAAGACCTGCGGCTAAATAGCGGCTGGCAGAAAATGGATGAGGAGAGCTGAAGACCAAGCTCAGTGGCGAGCATTAGGAGAGGCCTACGTCCAGCAGTGGACAGATATAGGCTGATGATGACTTTTACCTATACACAGTACTATTATTAATTCTGTGCCTATAGCGTGAGAAAAACTACAAGAAAATCAGTGTTGTGACAACTGTTGTTCTAGTCCAACGGGTTTCGAGCCTATTGTTTCGAGAAAATGAAAAAATAATATATACATCTCGGTTAGCAACAGGGGGTAGGTGGAAAACAGTGGAAAGCTTTCACAGCTTTATGTGGAATCACAAACATGGGCTTTGGTTGTGTACACAATTACGTATTTTGACGGCACCCCTCCGACTTTCTGCGAAGCTGCTATCGGTATAAGTAGATTTACTTTGCAGAGTTCGTGTATTAGACACTTTAGAATGTTTGTTTGTGCTTGTTTGGTGGGTTTATTGACCGCGTGTCTGCATAACAAACAAATAAACGAAATATATTACGATAAGCTAGCTGTGCTCGCGACTTACACAGTCATTTCTCTGGGTTAAAAGTAACCTATGTGGTATTCCAGGACCAAAAGTACCTTTAAGGTACAAAATACCAAATTTCATTTAGTCATTAGTTAGTTATTTTTATCAATTGCTCGGCTTTTAATCATCGGATTAAGATACCAAGTAAGTGCTTTTAAGTAAAAACGTAAGCTATCCAACAGTGAAAACCACATCGCAATTGGTTTAGTAGTTTTCAAGTGATGCGTGAATAAACAAACAGACACAGATACATCATTTAAAAAATGAAACATTCTTCTTCTTTCTATGTGTTCAAATCGCGAAAGTTTGTAAGTTACATATTAGTAATTGAGTAAGTATTCTTCCTCAGTCGCATATTTTAAGTCCCCCCATTTCTTTTTGTTTTTTTTTGAGTTCTCTCTTTTTGTTTCATAACTGCTTTATTATAAGTGTATAGATAAAATAGAAAGTAGGTATGTATAGGGCTACGGGGGCTGGTTACCCGTTAACCCTATGGTTTGGATGGCCCAAGGGATGTCGAAATCAAATAAGATATGCTATCATTTAACACATTTTATTGCGTTGGTGTTTCTGGACAAATAGTATACACCCAAACAAATAAGAAGTAAGATTATTCTACATCTCTTCTACCATTGCAAATGGTTGGCTACTGGATTAAGTACTCACGCCTGACCCATTGGTAGACCTTGTAGATGTATAAGTAACTTCTTGAAAGCCGAAGGTAAGAGGGCAATGACCGAGCGTCATTTCTTTTTATAGCAATGCCTCGGTATGAAGTAGGTCTAACAATGACTCAGGCGTCAAGTGATGTTATGATTGAGTTGTCAGATAGACAGCGACATTGGCATTTTGCACACTTGATGTATGGTGCGTTCGAGTTGAAATACGAGTAACACCCATACGCTATAGTATATAGATAGATAATGAACGAACAGTGAGTGGACGACCATTACCAGTGTAGAACACCTGTTTCACATGACAGAAAATACTTCGCTGAGCTGATGGCTAACCTTTCCAGGCACCAAAAGAAGTAAAAGAATTATGATGCACCAGTGCTGTTTATAGTTACATAATAATAATAATAAGCCATCTTGCGCTGGGAGACTTTAAAAGATGTAGCATAATTATCAATATAGTACCGGTGTGGGTTATTCCACACGCCATAGTGAACAATTTTAGTTTTACAACTTTTGAGATTTCGAAGTTTACTCGTATATACATATAAAGATTCTTCTAGGAACACTGTACTTCAAACCATAGTAGCATAGAATAAATAAAAGTAACTACCTAGTAGTCAGCTGGGAAAGAATCAATACTGACATTGATCTTGAATTTGTGCAAGTCTATTTGTCAACTCTGGTAGGCAGACCTTGCGCATCGGAGCCTAATGCTCAGTAATCAGTCGAACGTCAAAGTAAAAATCTGTCGAATCGAATTTTCTTTATTATTTTGAAAAAAAAGCTAATCTTTTCTTTAAATATGTGATTTAAAGAAAACAAGTTACAGGTTACATAACTTTATCGCTTCCTAAGCCATCGGTGTTTTTTTTTAGCTATAAGTAACACTTCTTACTCAAGTTATGTGCATACAGAGAGACAATAGGCTGGCTCGCTCCACATCTGCTTGGACTGGAGCTCAGTCTCCACTCAACGGGGTCTTTCCACCAGCGCGCAAGCGAGGAGAGGCATAGAACCTGAACCCGCTGATGGAGCAGTCTGTATGTACTACCTACTATTTTTGGGTTCGACGTGATAGATAGGTAGTAAACAACCATTTAGGGTTGTCGCAAATTTCTAAGATTAAAATAATTTTACTTCTGTTTTGGAGTTTTAAATACACACATATGTATTCAACCATTGTACACGTAAACGAATATACATGCTTTATCGAAACAAACTTACTGCGTAATTATAAGGCAGTGGTACGTTGCATGAGAACTACGAAACTTTACGGATGAAAATGTCAAAGGGCATTACGCCGGAAGTAGCGCTTAGTGAAACTGTATCACAACCCTCGACACATTTATCCATCCACACCAAAGTAGCTAATAAATTCTACACATCATTTCTAAATCACTAAATAAAGTACTTACATACAGATTTAATGTTCTTATGATTTCAAGGGAGGTTAGATGTGGGTGCATGCTTTGTGTGTGTGTGTGTGTGTGTGTGTGTGTGTTTGTGTGTGTATGTATACATATAAATATAGGTACGGGTTTTCTATTATTGCTAGTTATCTGTGCTGGTTATATTGTACTATTATTTATTCTGTGGTCCAACATAGACTTAATTACTTCAAGGTTACTATATAGCGTTTTTCTTTTGTTTTCTATACATAACTTGTCCCCATGATAAGTTATGTATAGAAAAAGTTCGTCTGTAAAAATAATTATAGACGAACGACTCGCTATGGCATTTAAAGTTTAACTAAGGATTTCGTTCACCTTCATGTCAACGTCTTGACTCAAAAGGTTCACAGAACTTTAAATTTATTAATCTTTTCCATTAATTTAATTTAATATACAATACCTACAGCTAATTTGTCTTGACGAAATTAAATAACTTAAAGTTAGTTTTAAGGTCTTAATGTAAAATGTCAACTCAGATACTGGTTTTAGTTGAATCAAGAGCTCGTATTCAATTTTAAACAACTTAACAAAGGCTTTACACTGTTCTCCCTTGCATTAGCAAGTATTTGACACAACATTCTAAAAAAAAGGTTGGCAGAAACTGGATATGGTAAGCTGAAGATCGAGCTCAGTGGCGTGCATTAGAAGAGGCCTAATTCCAGCAGTGGACAAGTACAGGCTGATGATGATGATGATGGTGAGGAAAGTTACAAAGGCATTAAGAAAACAGGCAGCACCGTCAACTAATTTCCGTTTCCGGCGTTGCATTTCATTTTTCTTATACCTACTATTCTTATTGTATTCTCGGAATGTTTAATCAGGCGCCCTTTGTAATGGTTCTTGAGATCGTAATTAAAACGTGGAAGTTCTTCTGTTTTAGTTTTAACGTCTTTTGTAAATACCTTCTCTTTGGAACTGGTAGAGCGCTAGTTCTGATGAAATTACTAAATAAGTTACTAGTTATGTTTATTTATTTACTTAATATTTCAGCACATACAGTATACATGGAGGATTTAATGCTAGAAAACTTTCTTCCAGTCATTCTAGTCGTGCAAGAAAAATGTTAGGATGTGCAGCAAAATTTAAAAGAGCTCTGAAATCAAAAATACTATAAACTTACAAAATAATAATTTATCAACTAAAAATAGCCAATTAAGCTCTTAATTCCAAATTTCATCAAAATCCGTTTATCCGTTTGAGAGTGATGAAAGGTGATGATGATGAAAAGTATCCTATGTTTTATTCCAGGGTAAAACCTATCTCCATTCCAAATTTTACAAAATCCGTCCAGCCGTTATTGAGTTAAAACTCCCCAAACAAACAAAGAGACTACGTTTCACTTTTATATATTGGTATGGATTGTACTTTGTATGTACTTTTGGTCCTGGAATAACACGTATACTTTTAAATGAAATGACCACGCAGGAAAAGCCGCGGGCACAGCTAGTTACATACTAAAATAAATAAATGTGTATGACATACCTACTGACTGACTGACTAACAGACAACGCACAGTGGGCCTAGAGATTTGAAATTTGGAGGAAATATTCCCTAAGTATCCTAAAGGTGAACAAAGGCAGGATGTTTTAAATTCTATCCCTATGGTGTGAATGGGGGAGGTAAACCTTGCACGTGGGCAAAGCCGAGGGGTGCGTCTAGTTACCTTTAAAATTAATACGTTATAAAAACATTTATTCTATGACTTACCTAAACATAGTTACCGTTAGTACAGCAGTCTATTTACAACTAACTAAATTTTGTGGAGCCAATACGTAGAGTTCGTACACTGAAACAGAATAACATAGATTACTTTAACTCTAAGAAAACGAGAAAAAAACGTAGCCAGCTTGAATAAAAAATGATTTACGTAAATTCGACAAAGCTCTACATATCCACGACAAATTCCTGCCCGACCTTGATTAATGCCGCCGGAACGAAGTTCAACCGCTTGACGTTAGGCGTAGTAGTGGATTGATGACCGTCCTTTAATAATTATAACCCTTACCCCAGGTCTCCGTGGAGGTTATCCGTGACAGATGTCACAAGAGGTTAAGATTTTATGTAAGCAATTTAACTTTTGAGTTATGAGTGCAAATGTGAAAAAATATTGGAACATGGTGAGGAGCATCAGAGTTAGGCAAGAATCTTATATTCAGACCAGTCTGAACATCAATATCAATACATAGTAAAAATACAAAGTCGCTTTCCATGTCTGTCTATCTGTCTGTTTGGCCGCTAACTCCTCCTAAACCACGCAACGGATTTTGATGCGGTTTTCACCATCAGTTAGATATTTTTTACGGAAGGTTTATATATACCTACAAAACGAGCATACGAGACCTCAACGTAGCAGGGGGGATGCGGTGAGCGCAGTGAGCCGCCGACACCCCAAGCGGAGTGAAGTTCGAGTGTGCGAGAACTTCACATTTTTCACAACTTTTTTTCTTCTAAATTACACCCGTGCGAAGCCGGGGTCGAAAGTTAACAATATTTGTTTTAAGTAATATATAAGCAGAAATTACGGTTAATGTACTAGCCACACTGTTTTTGTTTGTCGTATGAGGTATTCCTGGCCTCTGATGTCAGAGTTTGTCAAGCCGCCGAAGGGCCTCTGACATGGCTTAACGACTGCTATTAATCAATAACAGCTGGGACCGACAGTTTAACGTGCCCTCCGAAGCACGGAGCGATGAAAAACCGCATATAACTTAGAAATGTCATTGGTGTGGAGCCTAGGTTTTGAACCCGGTATCGTTGGATTCTAAATTGCACTATAGAACCGTTAGGCCACCATCGCTCTAGAGCCACACTAATATTGATGTATATAATTTATGTGCTATAGCAACACTTTATCTTTCTGTTTGTTATTTCAATAGCCAGTGTTCTCTATTTTAATTTCCAAATTAATATCGAAAAACCTGACAAGTGTGTATTGAACTCGAGTGGAGAGGGTTGCGTACGATGAATATATTATCTCATTTATATGTTTTATATGTATAAAGAACTATTTTCTGTATTTTTATCAAAATTTTAGTCTCTGTAGTTTCGGAGATAATTTGGGGTGGAGGGGTCAAATTGGCTGTGCTGTCACACACAGAGAGGGAGAGAGACACACGATGGAAATAGAGGGAATAAGAGAAAAACTTGCTAATCCAATGGTAATCCAAATAAGTATTTATTTTCAATTATTAGGTATAATATTTTTTAGTAATGACCCGGATAGGGACGCGTGGAATGCAATGCGGAAATATTAACGATTTAAAAATATTGGAACACCCTATAAAGCTAGCTACAATAGCTGATTTTAGTCAGTCTAACTATTACGACCTACCTCCTAACTCCTAACTAATTCCGTGGAAGTTTCCACGGGAAAACTAGAACATGTTGAATACTCGCTGTAAGGAACGGTTGCCATGGAAACGAAATAACAAGTCCCGTTAAAAATAATTAAGAGCGTTGGTGCCACAGATTAAGTCAACAAGCCACGGAGGCCATAACCAAGAAGTCTACTTTTGCACTGGTTTTTAATATCCTAGAAGAACGTAAGTAGGATGTTTATTTCGCGATAAACTGTAATCCGCGCGGTCGAGTTCGCGGGCGAAAGCTAATATTATATACTAGCTTTCTATAGACTTGATTAATATTATATACTAGCTTTCTATAGACTTGATTAATATTATATACTAGCTTTCGCCCGCGAACCCGACCGCGCGGATTACAGTTTATCGCGAAAAAATATCCTATGTTCACCTAAGTTATTAAAAACCAATGCAAAAGTATAGCATCAACGCTTTTGATGCTTTTTGACAGACTTGTTATTATTTCGTTTCCACGGCAACCGTTCTTTACAGCGAGTAATCGTCATTTTCCAGTTTTCCCGTGGCATCTTACCATTTTCCAGGATAAAAAGTATCCTATGGTGGTATCTATATTGTACAGTATCTAAACAGTATTTAAACCTAGGCTCCGCACCAATGACTTTTCTAAGTTATGTGCGGTTTTCCAACGCTCCGTGCTTCGGATGGCACGTTAAACTGTCGGTCCCGGCTTATTGATTAATAGCAGTCATTAAGCCTGTCAGAGGCCCTTGGGTGGCTTGACAAACTCTGACATCAGAGGCCAAGCACTACCTCATGCGAAAAACAAACAAACAAACAAGTATCTAATTACAAAGTTTCTACAAAATCGGGCCAGCCATTTTGGCGAGAAAGCTCCCCAAACAAACAGACAACGTTTCACTTATAAATATTGGTGCGGATTCCTAGATATACGCTTTATTAGTGTAAACCTAGTTCCAATGTAATTAAAGGTCCGAATTTATACACACCTCGTTAAACTGATTACGAGTTGTAACCTGCTATTTAGTTATTAGCTATATAATTCCAGTGTCACTAATAACTAATTACAAATACTATAATTAGTCTGGTACGTGGGTGTTCTTACAATTTAATTGATGTCGTAATAAACTGCTGGAGGATTATTCGGGTAATATTTATTGATAATGTAATCCATACCAATATATAAAAGTGAAACTTTGTTAGTATGTTTATTTGTTTGTTTGGGGAGCTTTCACGCGATAACGGCTTGACTGACGGATTTGATGAAACTTGGAATGGAGATATTTTATACCCTGTAATAAAACATAGAGTTTTATCCCGGAAAATTGTAAGCTTCCACGGGAAAACTGGAATAATGTTGATTACTCGCTTTAAGAAACGGTTGCCATGGAAACGAAATGTCAAAAACATAAAGAATGGTGCTATACCAACTTTTGCATTGGTTTTTAATATCCTAGACCATAGATAAATCATACCTAGACGAACAAAGGATGCTTTTTTTCGCGATAAACATTAGTCCGCGCGGACGAAGTCGCGGGCGGGAAAACTAGTATATATGAACTCATGATTTTATCACTGATCTAATCTATGTTATAAAGTCGGACAAAAAAACGGATGTTTGGTCATGGTGTCCGAAATATCTGCCAGTTCGATATATCGGCCTATGGGCTATGGAGCATGGTCGTTTGTCCAGGATATCTCCAAACCCAACATACAACTGAATAGGCCGCCATATCGGTCCAACAAATCTGTTGTCGCTTTCGAATAAATGACAAAAAGCAATGAACAACAACTTTCAAAAGTACAGAGGTGAAAATGGCATGCATTCTTGCTCCCTTGCTTGTCGTATGAGGTAATGCTGGCTTCTGGTGTCAACTTTTATCAGGCCGCGCCGTCCAAGAGCTTCTGATGGGGCTGCTATCAATAGTGTGTCGTGATCGAGTTATTAATGAAAGAGTGAACAATGATACTCGTATCGAAAGTAATAAACCAGTGAGAAATAGGGTAGACCATCAGGGCCATTATTCTCTATTGCCAATAAGACACGTTACGCGCCGCGTTAAGATATCTGCGTGGAATCGTATGGCAATTGCCGTACTGACGTCACACGTTTTCGGCAAGGAATTTCATGCGGCATAGTGAATAAGCGCCCTGCTCGTGAAAACTTATCCACCCACAGTTTCTTCAGTTATCTGTGATCATGGCGCTTGCAACAGTGCCGGAATATCGGGAACTCATTACAAATAGTATCCGTGATAAATATCCCGTTTCTTTTGTTTATATTTCCAGTGCTATTAATAGTTAGCAATAGGCGCAGCGATGTCAAATCAGCATAAAACTTATTAACACGAGAACATTCGTATTCAGCTAGAAAACCTAACCAGGGCCTGCAGTCTCGACATATAGATAGTGATTGCTTTACAACTGAGATCGGTACCTATAGATGACAATCGTTAGCTTTGACAGTTATTGACATAAGCTATCGATTGTCATCGGTATCTGTACCGCATTCTTACTGTCGTTGCTGTACTGACATTGATCATAATTGACATTGATATTTGGCAGAAACTTCCAAATATCGTTATAATCGGACTTTGCGACCGATTTCGGTTGTAAAGCAATCGCTGTTGATGTTGAGACTGCAGGCCCTGTATTGCAACGTTATCGCTGCGCAATCGTCACCTTTCGGTGTGGCTATACTTAGGAAAAATAATAAACTGGAGAAATAACGAACCCATGGGGGATGAAGGTTTGGGAATGTGAAAGAAGGTGGGGGAAAGTGAGGGGAGGGGAGGGTAGGGGGAAGAGAACGAATGGTGGGGGATGTCGGGGAAGGGTGCGGGAAGTGGGGCAGGTGGTGTAAAGTGGGGGAAGACTAAAAGGAATAGTGTGGGCAGAGAGGAAGAAAGAGGGAATGGTAGGGGGAAAGCCCCTTCCCTCCCCTAACTTTACCCACCTTCCCTCACTTCCCCTAACCTTCCCCCACATCTCCCCACATTTCCCCAGTTTTTTTCTATGTATGGCCACACTGAAAGGTAACGATCACGGTGCAGTGCAGGTTAGGTACGTGAGCTACATAAGGCCCCTGTTGTAAAGAAAATCTTTCGCTAGCAAGCCGATAAACCGTTACGACTCGATTTTAGTTTCGATATCGTTTATTTTAAAATCGCGTTGCCATATCTTGATCCACATTATCAGAACGTGTAGCTGAGGGTTTGCAAGCGCGATTCGGACTCGCGCACCGAGGGTTCCGTACAAACTTGTAGGTATGTTTTTTGTGATGTAACCACAAATGTTCAGTTTTCTGATTTTCCTCTTTACTTGTGCTATAAGACATTGCTTCTTGCCAAATTTCCTGATTCTAGGTCAACGGGAAGTACCCTTTATGTTTTGATTCCCCTGCGAGTTCAAAACATACGGCATAAACGGCCGTATCTTTTTATTGCGTTAACATAGTTTTTTTAATCGGTCTAAAGGAATGCAGAACTGAATATTTGATATGTTTATTTGCGCATCACGTAAAACAAATGGACCGATTGCGATGCGGTTTTCAATTTAATGATTTTGGTTGTTTGGTTCTGGAATAACATATTTGATCCCTAAATCACAGAAAAACAACCTCGGGCACAGCTAGTTCTTAAATTAACCATCACACGTAAAATGATTATATTATCCTTGTTACATACCAATAACACCCGGTTCACATAGTAAATAAAAGTTACACACGCCGCACGCCCATCGCGAAGTTTAGCAAATAGAATAAATCTCTGAGCTTAGGAAAGACATTTCTCTTCCTCGTCCAATAAATCATGGCTTTGTTAGCTACAAACAGCCTTCGTCAACAAATTTCCAGATTTCTATTGTTAAGGACAACGATCCCTCGAATGTTGACCTCTGTCAATACTGGATCATTATTATTACTTTTTAGGGCGATTGGGGCCCGTATGCCGCTTTTGTTTTTATTTAGAAGAGATAAACCGACCGAGAACGAAACAAAACATAAATAAAATGGAAATAATTTAAAATAACGGCGGTTTACCAATCAACGGCAGGTTGTTCAAAATCTCTAAATCGATGGTATTATAGTGCACAGATGTGGTAAGTATACATTTTTTTTGTTAAAATGAGTTTATAGTTGTAACATAATCTTTGTTGTAAACAACTCTTTAACAAAAAAATGTACATACTACATCTGTGCACTATATCATCGATATATTCTGCACCAACGTCAGTTACTTATGTGCGGATTTCGATGCAAATTTACTCAAAAAACATAGAAAACATCGTATGACTTATCTGGAAGAATCCGCCTGGGGAAGTACAACATCTTTGGGCACAGTGGGCAGGCGTACCATCAGGCGAGCGACCTGCTCGACTCGGCTGATAATGATGATGACGGTGACTAACGGATAGGCGAAGATCCTTGAGGTTTGCATTTACGTGGATCCCGCCGCGTCTGAACTAACGCTTCAGTAACAGACTGAACTAACGGCCGTTAGCTTAGTCTGTAGTCTGCCGGGACGCGTAAAGTAAACGCTTTACTTATTTTATCACAGCTGGTAAACAAGATTCTCAAGGCGTTAGCTTGTAAACTTGTAAAGAGTTTAGTGTTCCACTTACTGCAACATAGCTATTAAAGAGTTCCTCTGAGCCCCTGTAAATAACACTTTCTGAGTGCAGCCGCAAGATTAAAAGCAGACATTAAAAGACGTAGAGGGCTTCCATAGCCCTAGATAGCAGGTGATAGAAGAGACCTTATTAAAAAATGTAAAAAAAAAACGCGTGATTACCTTTCGGTGCCATCATCATATACCTACTCTTCACCAAATGTAATTATTAGGACCCATCAAAACAATGAGCCCAAATTAGATGGGATTAGTTGAAGTGTTCCATCACTCACCTCTACTTTATCATCAAAACAGCTCGATAGCAACACAACATTCTATTTTTATCAGAATCAGCGGGCAATAAATAAAAATAAATAAGAAATCTAAATATAACTAATAACTTATTTTAAGCTTTCGCGTTTCAAACATGTATATTTACCTAATTACTAGTTTTCCCGCGCGACTTCGTCCGCGCGGACTACTGTTTATCGCAAAAAAAGCATCCTATTTTCTTCTAGCATATTAAAAACCAATGCAAAAGTAGGTATAGCAACAACGTTCTTGATGTTTATTGACAGACTTGTTATTTCGTTTCCATGGCAACCACAGACCATGTGATGGCAACTGTTCCTTACAGTGAGTAATCAACATTTTCCAGTTTTCCCGCGGAAACTTTCAATTTTGCGGGATAAAAAGTATCCTATGTTTTATTCTAGAGTATAAGCTATCTCCATTCTAAATTTCATTTTAATCCGTCTGGTTGTTATTGCGTGAAAGCTCCACAAACAAACAAACAAACAGACATCGTTTCACTTTTATATATTGCTATGAATTTAAACGGGACTACTGAAAACGGTAAATTATTTACCTCGACGTTTCGATCAAGTCGCATTGATTGTGGTCACGAGAAGACTGAAGCAGCGGGTGTCAGCGTCGAGAAGGGCGAGCGTTGTCTCCAACTACCCACATTTGGTTTTGTAAAAATTCAGAATTGTCACGACACACGACACTAACGACATCTGCAGATTTCTTCTGACATAAACCGCGACGCAAAATAAATATTCAGGTTATAGTTTTGTTTTTTTTGTATGATATTAGGTAGTTTCGTACATGGATTTGGATCCATAACATAATACGGTATTTTTTCTCAAGAAAACTGCGGATCTCTCCCGTGCGGTCTCACACTTTCCAGATAAATCAACATATTTGTAGTAACCTAACCAACTAGATGTTGTCAGCTAGTTCCCCTCATTAAATATTATATTTATACGGTATAATGTTGCTATGTCTAGACGCGTCGTTATATGAGAGCGTTTAACGAAACTAGCTTCAGAACATAATTTACGTTTTAATGGTGTAAATTCCTAGATTTAAGCTTTATTTTCGTCTTTTGGAGGTACGGGTTAACTGGCATCTGATGCTAAGTTAGTACTTACACTTCCAAACATATGCTTGCAGAAGAAGCTCGTTATATTACGATAACATAATTCAGAATAATAATTAATAGATAATTAAGACAAGTTTTAATTTAAGAGATTTTGGGATGCTTACCACGATCCATATTTTTAAGTAAATATTAGTGCATTGCAGTAGATTCTAAAGGAACCCACAATATTGACGTCAGCGTCAAGACGTAGAAGCCATATTGGCCAGTAATGGCTTGTAATGTCACAATTATTTAAGTAGTGGTTAGTTGTTTGAATGTTGTACTATTAGCCCGTTATACAATACATAATTTCAAAAACTAAAACGCGACTACGGTCGGGTAAAAATAGCATATGACACTCTTGCAATGAAGACGAATCGATTAATAATACCTCACTTGTCAAAAACCGACCAAGTTTTTATTTTGAACACATAACCCTTCCATAGCTTCGACGTAGTCGGGTAAACAAATGCCTATGACACTTAATAAATGAAGACGAATCGATTGATGCCTCGCTTGTCAAAATCGGAACTAGGTTTTATTATGAACACATAATCTTTTATTTAATGGAAAATCGCCGTAGTCGGGTAAAAAATAATGGCCTATGACAACTCTATACCTGAAGGCGAATAGATTAATACCTCGCTTGTCAAAATCGGACGAATCGGGGCTACGTTATGGTGGAACATCCACATACCCACATAACATACATAGAGTTTTAAACTCATTACCCTTCCTCGGCTTCGCTGTACTCGGGTAAAAATGTCAATTTGACAAAGGTGGTAGCAACGTACGAGTTCTCAAGTGAAATCTTTGATTGTTTTTTATTTATTGTTTAGTTTGCACACATACGTACATGTAAATGTCTACTTTTTACCCCACTACGGCGAAGCAATGGAAAGGTAATGAGTTAAACAGTTTATGTATGTATGTATACATGAATGTGGGTATGTGGATGTTCTATCACAGCGTCGCCCCTATTGGTCCGATTTTGACAAGCGAGGTGTCAATAGATTCGTCTTCATCGCTAGAGTATCATACTGACCGTACCGTAGTCGTGTATTAGTTTTTGAACTAAAGTCTTGATTACATTGATAGCTGCACTTGATTTTCTGAGGGGCCAGTCATGTTATCTGTTAGTATCAACATACTAATTGGTTATTACTTCCTATTAACACGCCTTTTTAACAAACATACAGACAGACACATCAAAAGTTACGTTGAAACTATTATTTTATCTGTGTCACAAGGTAGACCTGGTAGGTACAGTGGTAGAACGATGTTATTAAAAGCAATCTGAAGTGGCTTCCTGTTAAATGGACCCATAAAGGCAAATTTGAATCATTTTAACTTTATTTCATAACTTTTCTGCTCGAAATCCACCAGTTAGCAATATCAGCCCATCGCAGCTGGGACTTGGGTTGCTTTCCGCGTTTGTCTATCTATCTGTCTGTCTGTCTGTCTGTCTGTCTGTCTGTCTGTCTGTCTGTCTGTCTATCTGTCTGTCTGTCTGTCTGTTTGGCCGCTATCTCCTTCTAAACCATGCAGCGGATTTTGATGCGGTTTTACCATCAGTTAGATATTTTTTCTCGGAAGGGTTTATATATATATAAACCTGTACTCCCCCCCGTACCCGTACTCGTAAAAAGTATACGAGACATGAACGTAGCGCGTTTTTATTTAACTTCACTTGTATGTATGTATCTATGTATTTTGTCTGTCCTGGAATCTTGCAATTCAAATTTTCTTCCCGATTAGCTATCCGGCTGAAACATTCAGGGTAGCTCACAAATCCATGACAAAACAATAAAAAAATAAAAAATAAAAATTATACTGAAAAACGTAAACAGTGAAAACGCAACAAAAAAACAAAAAAGTGGAATAATTATATTTGAAACCTTAAAATGCAATAAAAATAATAATATTATAATATAGTCTTAGTTAACTGAAGATTTACCCAAAAAGAAGAGGGATCATCGTGAAACAAATTTTTGTATAAACTTAGTGTCTCCTGCCTGTTGCATATTTAAACGATATATATTGTCTTAGTTGACGCACAAATTGCACAAATTAAATATTCTCCTATTCGTCACTTTTATAACTATTTTAAATAAAAACCAATATAACTATTTTAAAAGTAATAAACGCCATTCGTAACTACCTTATTATCCACACCAATATATAAAAGTGAAACATTGTCTGTTTGTTTGTTTGTCTGGGGAGTTTTAACGGCAAAACGGCTGATCCAACTTTGATGAAACTTAGTAACGAGCTATTGTACAATATAGATACCAACATAGAATACTTTTTATCCCGGAACATGGTAAGTTTCCACGGGAAAACTGGAAAATGTTGATTACTCGCTGTAAGCAACGGTTACCATGGAAACGATGTAATATCAAGTCTGTCAAAAAGCATCAAGAGCGTTGGTGCTATACTTTTGCATTGGTTTTTAATATCCTCGAAGAACATAGCATGTTTTTTTTTCGCGATAAACTGTGGTCCGCGAGGACGAAGTCGCGGGCGAAAGCTAGTGGGATGTAAGGATGATTTTCCTACTGGTCTTTACAAAAGGTCGCTGGTTACTTTGCATGAGTATGTACATTGAGACACATTACGCTAACATAGCCTAAAATAACTCTATGCCTTTAAACCACAACCAAGCCAGCGTTATGGATTATAAAACAGACTTTAATTATAAGACAGGGTCGAAATCCAACTATGGCAAAGGAGTATAAATGTGGCAATACTAGGCCCATTCCATGACCATTCACACGTAACGCGTCGCGTTGTGGAATCGTTCGGCAAATTACGACAATTCACGAACATACACGAACAATTCCACGCAGATATCTTGGCGCGTCACGTGCCCGAATGGTCATAGCGAAAAGGACCCTGGTGGGTTTGGACCCTCGTCGAATTACACGTGGTAAGAGCTTTCAAGCGGTTCCATTACTGAGTGTCCAACTTTGAAACCAGATTTAATACTAAAGTCCTTTTGGGCGGTGACACCGGAGGGCTATGCTTTTAAGTTTGAAATATCAAAGGAAACTCTGAATGTTAATTTCGGGGCCGAAGTAGCCAACGTACATAGGAATATACCCTCCAGGGAAACGTAGAGGGGAACCCTCCCCTCTACGTTTCCCTGGAGGGTATAGTATACCCCCTATGATCTATGACCCCGAGTCCCCGGTGACCGAAAGAAATCATAGGGGGCTATAAGCTTTAACTTGCGTTTTAGGGCTAACAATGAAGTAATGTCGTCTTTCAGCAACACCTGTTTAACTGAATCAGCTTATTCTGGAAGTTCTGGAAGGGATCTGTTACTATTATTTAAGGGGGTTTTTCTATAATATCCGCGCTTGGCACGCGTCTTGATCGCAATTGGTACCCTACTACGAAATCAAAACGGTCGTGGGTTCGAATCCCGCAAGGTGCAACCATTTGTGTTATGAGCAGAAATGTTTGTTGGATGTAATATTCGTATCTATGTATGTTTATCCGTTATCTAGTGCCCATAGTACAGGGTATCCTAGTTTGGGGCTAGGTAATTGGTGTGAATTGTCTTCTTTTTTTATATTTGTCTCGGTAACAAGCATCAAATGTAGATTAAAAAAGTCTAAAAACCAGGTTTAAGGGAGGTTCTCAAGTTAATTGTATTTATGTAATAAAGTTGAAAATGCGTAAATTCAAATTCAAAATATTCAATTTATTTCGGACCGCTTGCATAAAATTAATACACATATGGCATATTTTATAATTCGATACTGCCTTTTTGTCCCAAAATTTATGTATTTCTTAAGATGTTGTCAACTTTGGAATCATATCTTACTTATACGCGCTCTTGGTGCCAGGCCTCACTACCAATCACGTGCGGTGGTCTTGGCATACTTAAAATTTCTAGTGTATCTCTACCAGCTTTCCTATCCTCAGTTTATAGTACACAAAAAATAATCGGAGCTATTTTATCTCCCTGTATTACAAATTACGAAATAAGTTTTTTGACTGAGGCTAGGGACGCTTGGAAAATAGCCTGTCCAAATCAGTCATTGCCCAAAGCGCCTCCTTCCCAGAAGCATTGGACGGGCCGCTCTGCGAAATTGAACGGAAAAATCTTCTTGATACATCTGTTTGTTCTGCAGAGCGTGCTCGCCTCCTCGCTGTTTCACGTTGGGAATCAGGCCTTTGGTTGCAAGCACTTCCATCAAAAAACATTGGCAATTTTCTAGACAACCAGACATTCCGATTAGCCGTTTCTCTGCGTCTGGGCGTTTTTTGCCAAGTCCCATATCGTTGCTTATGCGGCGATATGGTGGATCGGCTTGGCCATCACGGACTATCTTGCTACAGAAGCGCAGGGAGGATTCCCCGACACGCCAGTTTGAATGAAGTCATCCGTCGGGCCTTTGTCAGTGCCGGCGTTCCGTCAATCTTAGAACCAAATGGCCTGATGCGGGACGACGGCAAGAGGCCTGATGGTATGACTTTAATTCCTTGGAAGATGGGACGGCCTTTAGTTTGGGATGCAACTTGTGTTGATACCTTGGCGCCGTCTCATCTTCCAGAGACAACAATTCGGGCTGGCGGCGCTGCAACCAAAGCAGAAAACCTCAACCGGCGCAAATATGGGAACCTTGACAGGGGTTACATGTTTGTGCCGTTTGGGGTTGAAACTTTGGGTCCGTGGGGGCCAGGCGGCCACGAAATTTACAGGGACTTGGCAAGCGTTTGGTGAAGGTGACATGTGACCAGAATGCTGGCTCCTTTTAGATAGTTTTGTGTAAATAGTTAAGTTTTTTTTATTTATATTTTAAAATGAACTTTTGTTTTTTGTACATTTTATCCTGTAAATAAATTAAAAAAAAAAAAAAAAAAAGTATCAAAACAAATATATACCAAATTTCGCGAATTTATTTATGCAAGTATTTCTCGGAAACTACAAGTCCGATTGCAATAATTCTTTTTGAAATTATTGCAGCTTCTTTCAACTTAGGGAGTAGTTTAAATTTATCAAAATCGGGACAGTAGTTTAATATATATGGACTGTTAACTAATTTTCTTAGGCCCACTTTAACGAAACTAAAATGTAAGAAATAATCACTTAACCGACGTCAAATAGTATAAAACTTATAAAAAAGAAATAATTATTATTTTGAGGTCTGTTTTATACGATAACTTTTTTTTTTTTTAATTTTTATTAGAATGTATTGTCATTGAGTTTTGAGCTACCCTGAAATTTTCAGCCGGATAGCTAATCGGGAAGTGCTCGAAATTTGAATTGCAAGATTCCAGGACAGACAAAATACATATATACTCGTACAGTAGTCGCAGCGGAAGTATGGGTCTCGGAAGTTGTCTGTTACTCGCTACGCAAACTGCTATTTATCAGGCGCAATCCCAGTGTTGAAGGTGAAGACAGCATTGTATAACTGCCTCGCTCACTCGCTTACGTTTTTTCGCATATTCAATCTCGCTGTTACTTTATGCTGTTTTATCCCCACAGCAGTACCATGCGCAATCGTTCACAGAGCCTAACTTCACAAACATATAGATTGGCTGCGACTACTGTGCGACTACTGTACATACATACAAGTGAAGTTAAATATAAGCTTTTAAAAATGGTGACTGCGTATGTGTGCGTGAGTGGATAATTTGTGGTTGTGTATGACATAATTAACACAACTAACAAGATCGAGTTTTTGCTGCGATATAGCGCCTGGCTTGCCACAAAAGCCAATCCATACCAATATATTAAAGTGTAACGTTGTCTGTTTGTTTGCTTGTTTGGGGAGCTTTCACACGATAACGGTTGGACGGATTTTGATGAAATTTGGAATGGAGATAGCTTATACCCTAGAATAAAACATAGGATACTTTTCAACCCGGAAAATTGTAAGTTTCTACGGGAAAACTGCAAAATGTTGCATACTCGCTCTAAGGAACGGTTGCAATGGAAACGAAATAACAAGTCTGTCAAACAACTTCAAGAGCATTGGAGCTATACCTACTTTTGCATTGGTTTTTATTATCCTAGAAGAACAAGATGCTTTTTCTCGCGATAAACAGTAGTCTGCGCGGACGAAGTCGCGGGCGGGAAAGCTTGTATATTATATACTGTTAGAATGTGCTTATGAAGGCCTTCAATTTGATACCTATATTGTAAAATACGAAGTTATTTTTTCGTATTTGTAAATGGAGCCATACTGGCGGCAGTATGACTCCATTTACAAATGCAAAAAAACTTAATGTTACTCGGAGAGATATAAGGATTCTAACGATACTCCATACGTCTAAATCTGTTCAGGCATTTCAAATCAATGGTGGAATAAATAAACACACATACATACATACATACATACATACATACATACAAACATACGTGAATCCTAACAACATTACACTCCTTTTTTTGAGCAGCCGGCCGTGTAAAACGCCAACGCAAAGTGCCGCGCCACACGCGTATTGTGCGTCTAAAAATATGCGCGTCGTAATTTTCCGATACATTGAGCGCAAAATGCTCAATCGGACGAAGCCGTCCACCTCAATTCCTCATATATTGCTTTACACGAAAAAGCCTTTTTTTTCACTCACTTAACATAATAAATTATATAGTTTGTGGGGAAATATGTATCATAATGATTATGAAAAGGTATTGATCATTTCGTTTCATTAGCAGTACGTATGTCCAATCTCAGACTTGTTGCTTGTCTTGTTTACTATCAGTAAACAAACAACTTTGTTTGAAATGAGAAGCAAAATAGCTGTTAATCCGCTGTATTAACAGCTATTTTGCTTCTCATTTTTTGGCATGCTTTCTACCAGATTTCTGAGCCAATGCTGAATTATAAAAATGGAGTTAATTTTTTATTTATGGTTTTTAATACAATAACCAAAGAGAAATAAAAAGGTTTTACGTCTTCCTATTTTCGTAATGAAATAAACTTTAATTTAGTTTTTATTTTAAAAGGATTGCTCAAATATTTTAAAAATTATCGTAATTTTTCTAACCAACCCGCTTTTTTGCGGCCGACCGAGAGTGTATTTGCCTTCCATAAAATCAGAAAGTAATTAAGGCCAGGGTCAATTTATACATTTTCCGACTCCCTACTCCCCTCTACACTCTGCCACCCGCTACCCGCAACAAGCACTAAAGTGCCTGGGTAACAAGGTTGAAAATCGCGAGCGCTGTTTGAACATACCATTTAGCTTGGAACTAAATGACGTAAGTCTCAAAAGTTATTTTATTGGCAGGCTAATAATTTAGTTAGTAAATTTTATCTTTACAGTGGATATTAATATATATTTTCTTGCTGTGAGATTTAATTCAGAGATTAAACTTAAGCCGTTGAGTAGAAAAATGAAAATGACTACTGAAAATAACATAACTATTGCTAAGAAAATGTATTGTAATGTTAATCAAGTTTTGTTTTGGTCACGTACAGATAAAGATCTCAAAAATATATATATGTTACGTTTGACATTTATCAGGTATATGGTTGACCCAGCATAGTTTTGGGAAAACCCTTAAAAAGGGGATCCTGGTTTTAACAAAAAAAATAGTGTAATATTGCTTACAGAAGCAATTTTATTGTTTCCATTTTTATATATTTTTATTACGAGGCAGGTTTCAGCTTGAAAAATACATAAAAACCACAAATATTCGTTGTTCATTTATAGCAGTACTTAAATCGGGACAAAATATCGGAAAGAATATTGCGCTTGCGGCAAGTGCGGTCGCTATCTAAGCTCGTCGTGGACGCATAGCTCCCAACTCCTTTGATGTTTGTTGAAAAACCGACCGCGGATCGCAGGCAAACATGCTAGTCCAATCGCTCTGGAGTTGTAGCGTATGTGATCCAGCCCAACAATATAAAAAATACTTTAAAAAAGGAATGCCGTCAAGTCTTAGGAAATTCGTATACTTTAGGTTGGTTAATTGACGGACGCACTCAGGGCATCAGCACGAGTTCCGGGCACTCATAGTTGCGTCACGGGAGCTCTGCAAAGTCAAAGGTTTACCCATGTAATCTAACAATTTCCTAGTTATAGTGTGTGTGTTTTCTAGTGTTTCCGGGTCATCTTGCTAGATGACCCGGAAACACTAGAAAACACCCCGGCATCGCATGGGTAAAATTAAGAAAAAAAATAAGGTGAACATTTTTGTTCTCGCCCATTCAGCCTTCACTCGCTTCGCTCGCCGCCTCCCTAACTCGCTACGTTCAGGTCACGTATGCTCGTATTAAATATCTCCGAAACGGCACGACCGATTTTGACGGAACTTTCACGGGCAGATAGCTAATGTCACAAGGAGTACCCTAGGCTACTTTTATTTTTGAAAAGAATTAGGGCTTCGCGCAAAAAAAAACCCATGAAAAATAATCTAATTGATGGTGAAAACCGCATTAAAATCCGTTGTGTTTGAAGTTTTTGTGGGCCTTGCAATCGGGTAAAATCTGGTCCCAGTTTTGAATTCCCTAGTTGCCAGTTGCAAGTCTTCAGTCGCTGCGAATAGATAACTTTTGTACTATAGAAATAAATTTGTTTGTATGTTTTTGTTATTTAGAAAATCAATTTAGTAAATAAAGATATCAACGTTGTATTTACACTAAATATAAAAAAAAGCTCAAGATCGATTTTGCACTACAAAAATTTATGTGATGGCTTCTAGCTTAATAGCACCGCTCGCGCTCATTGGTCAAATCAGTCGCGCTTCCCCGGCTTCCTATTACACTTCCGGTTACTCAGTATCTAACACTTTTCACGAAATGGCTCCTATAGATTTCAGGAAAGCGAGCGGAAAGATATTACACATCAATAATAGTGCCTACTAAGTATAGCTACACGTTTGACACGTTTTGGCGAGCGTACTAGCGCGACCGCTCTCGCCAACTATTACAACTACAACAACTTAGGCTTCTGTTTATTTGAAAGTGTTCTCTGCGCGGTGTTATTTTGTTTAGCTTCTCAACTTAAACTGATTTGGTTGCTTTCTTGAAGGTTGTTTACGTTTTTTTGTTGTTTTTACCCAACTGAGGAGGTTTATGTGCTTGAGTTGTATGTTTGTTTATTTGTTTGTTTGTTTGTACGTTTCTTAGGAGCATTCTGTTCTTAGGCCAATAACTTTTCTGAGTTATGTGCGGTTTACTATCGCCCCGTGCTCCGGAGGGCACGCTAAGCTGCCGGTCTCAGCTGTTATTGATTAATAGCAGTCGATAAGCCATGTCAGAGGCCCTCGGGCGGCTTGAAAAACTCTGACATCAGAGGCCAGCACTGCCTCATACGAAAAACAAACAAACAGGCGCATCCTACAGCCTACACGACTTGATGGATTTTGATAAATGAGGTATAATTAGGTTCGTCTTGATCACGAGAGTGCTATAGGATATAATATGAAGTGTCAAGAAAACCCTTATGGCGGCTGCCCTATTGTATTTCCGACGAAACAAAAAATGACCATAACCTATCGAGTGAGGTATCAAAAACTAGGTTCACATAAAAAAATGGCATTTTTTTTAGAAAGTACATATGCTGTTAGTCTATAACTGACCTCTAGAGCGTCACCGGAAGGCGGGCGCGAAAGTGCTCCGCCGCAATGCGTGACGCAGAAGGCGCACGCCAAAGTTAAGTTTTGGCCACTTGCTCAAGGGCACCCAGGGGGTACGAACCTCGTCTTGGACAGTTGCCATTGATTACGAGGGTCTGACTAAACACCCCTGGAACGCTACTGTTAGGTAGTGATCGAGGGGGCCCGAATGAAATGGCTGGAGCCCTTTGAATTATTTGCATAACTGACCACTAATTCGGAATACACCTTCAAGATTAATCGGCTAGAAACTCGAAGGCGAATAAAATCGATTATAATTACGGGACCTTCGACCTCGCCGGTGAGGTCGGTGTCTGTGTCTCATTGTGTTGAAAGATGGTGAGGACGGGTTGAACGAATCTATCGCTGCCTGCACTACGGCAGCGATTTCATCGTCCGGGTCGCTTAAGATGTCTCTAGGGCGTATATGGAGGGGTCGTGCGTCTGTTGTTGCGTCTGTCGAGTAGTCAGAGGCCTGAACTACAAGAGGGTTGGGGTGATGGGGTGCCGCGTCAAAGCAGCGGCGAGAGGCATCCTTCTTGTATTGAAGGATCGAAGGAAGCTCGAGATCACTATGCAGGTCGATGTTCCTCTTATACCAGGGTTTCCGCTGATCTACTGCACAGCGGACGAATTTATTTTATAAAGTCTCAAGTTTCTCTAGGGAAATGCGGGAGGCATGAACAAATACTTTGGAAGAGTATGTCATTGTCAGTCGGACGCAAGGCCATTTCAAAAATATATGATTCTTATAACTAATGAGTAGCAATTTTCTCTTAAGCTTCTTACATTTTTTTCAATGTTAGATGATTATTCAAGTTAATGTTAATAACATAGTCTAATGTTGCAATTGCAACTATTAAGGTAAAGTAAAATATGAAAGTAAAAAAGAAACGTTAAATTTATATAAATACTAGCTGCGCCCCGGGGTTTCACCTGCGTCACAGAATATATACACTAACGCGAACCCGCGTCCCTCAGGAAACATATTTTTACGGGATAAAAAGTAGCCTATGTGTTAATCCAAGTTATAGGCTACTCCCGTAACAAATTCCATCCAAGTCCATTCAGCTGTTTAAGCGTGAACATGTAAAAAACATACACACACATCCTTACATACATACAAATTTTCGCCTTTATAATATTTGTGTTATTATTTTAGCGGGCAGCTCGTTGTCAAGAAAAAAAAACACAGTCGGGCTTTTTGTATTTTTATAATAATTTTACTAGTTCTATTTGTAACTTGTGTCTCGTTGAATACGTGGAAGGTTTAGTAACAAGCTTAATGATACTAAAACGCAGTCGTGCTTTTTGTATTTTCATAATAATTTTACTAGTTCTATTTGTAACTTGTGTCTCGTTGAATACGTGGAAGGTTTAGTAACAAGCTTAATGTACTAAAACGCAGTCGTGATTTTTGTATTTTTATAATAATTTTACTAGTTGTATTTGTAACTTGTGTCTCGTTGAATACGTGGAAGGTTTAGTAACAAGCTTAATGATACTAAAACGCAGTCGTGCTTTTTGTATTTTTATAATAATTTTACTAGTTCTATTTGTAACTTGTGTCTCGTTGAATACGTGGAAGGTTTAGTAACAAGCTTAATGATACTAAAACGCAGTCGTGCTTTTTGTATTTTCATAATAATTTTACTAGTTCTATTTGTAACTTGTGTCTCGTTGAATACGTGGAAGGTTTAGTAACAAGCTTAATGATACTAAAACGCAGTCGTGCTTTTTCTGCTAAAAAGAAAACAGTCTTTCTGAAGTGCAACAATACCACTAAGCGACCTTTGGGTGCTTTTGGATGTCGAACTCACTTTGAACCTGAATTTTTTGTCTTACATTGAATCCAAAGCCAAGGTAATTGGTATATTGTCTTAGGCGGTACTTTATACTGAGGCTTTTGAATCTTTATCAAGCACAGGTCCAATCTTGTATGGAGTACTGCTGCCACCTCTGGGACGGTCCTGCCAAGTATCAGCTCGAGACTTTGGATTCAATTGAGAGACGCGCTATGAGGCTCATTGGGGATGACACCCTGGTAAAGAGTAAACTTTAAAGCCTGGCGCATCGACGTGAGGTCGCAAGCCTGTCGGTATTCTACAGATTGCACTATGGAGAGTGTGCACAAGAACTGCACAATCTGATTCTCCATCACCTTTCATTACCGTACGACTAGACGTTCGGTGAAGCGCCATCCTTTTATATAATAATAATAATGATTATTGACATAATAATTGTACAGAACAGTAATGAATCTATAGGCTCCCGAACTAGTAAGAACTGTGTTTCAGGAGCCAGTGACTTCTCCCATATATATATATATATTACAAATTATGCCTCATTCAGTTAAAACTCAAACAAACAAAAGAAAAACATAATTAAATTACACTAAAAATAAAATTTAAACAATTTAATTAAAATTAAAATTAAAACAATGATTCCACAAACAATGATGTTAGTAGTGAATCACTGTTTGTGATTGTAATGTAAGTGTGTGTTTGTGTATGTGTGTTGTATGTATGTGATCATGTATGTGTGTATTTATTGTCTAGTAATTTGCCAGTTATGTATGTATAACTATATTTAAAAGATTATAATTTTTTTTTTTTTTTCCTTCAAGATTAAAAATCTGATAACATTTCTTCAATTCCGTCATAGTCATATTTCTTTAACCAGTTAACTAAAGTGTTCTTAATTTATCTATTACTATGTTTTTTAACGTTATATTCCTTGTTAAATTTGTTGTATAGGTGTGGAACATTTATTATAAGAACTTCTAAGGAGTTGAATGCCCTGCCCTCGTCATTGTTTCCGGTAAAATATAACCATGGTGTGTTCAAGTCAAGAGTGAATAGGTATCTACTAGGCAAGCGAGCTACACCTTCGACCACATCATAGCTTTCCATCAGGTGAGGTCGTGGTTAAACGATTGCTTGTATATAACCAATAACCGAACAAATTTTGTGAAATTTTCACAAATTTGCCTCGTAGTTTCGGAATTATAGGAGTAAAGATTAAAAAAGTAATTTTCCACAAAACTAAAATCGATATTTATGCGTCGAAATAAAACATTTCGGTTCAGTTAAATACTCGATTCACGATTCGAAATCACTACGACATTCTGTCACTGAAGAAGTATTATTATTTAACAGTACTTTTTAAACCGTAGATCTGATTAAAAGTGAGAAAAAGTAGATACTAGCTCTTTGGACTAAGACCGCATAAATTAGGTTCAACACAATTGGCCTTCTTTGGCCTTAGTCACAATCGGAGTGGCGTTTGTGTTGCACGTGTTAGCAGTGATAGTGACTCTCTTTTGCGCAGCACAGTCGGCTTAATGTCTCTCTTTGTTATTGATGCACATGAAGCACGACGGTGGGATGTAGCTGTGTGTGTTTGCCTTTATTTGTATCTAGTCCAGTTTCTTTACGTGATATTAAAGCGTGCCGTATCTTCCCCCCTCAACTAGATCTTTGTTTCATACATTTTATTAATGAATAACTATTAATTAATTTAATGCCACTTTAATTAGGTATTAAGTTGCAGAATTCGTCCGTTAAAAGTTTATCATTGTCATTTAATAATTCAGCGCGCCGCCGGCGTCACTAATTGAATTAAGCTCAATTTAAATTGAATACTAATTAACTATTGATTATTTTACTAGCTGTGCGCGGCTTTAAGGGTGTCACAGACGACTAAGATACGATAATATTTGATGTTACGACATGCTATAATATTTTATATGTAGATAACATATAAAATATTATAGCATCTTAGGGCATCACACACGGTTAAGATACGATAATATATTGAAATTATTCATTCGCTCGCTGGCCGCCCTAGGTGCCACACGTATTTCTTCACCGCTTTCTATATACAGGATGATAAAATATGAGTAGTACGGTTTCACTATTAGATTTATTAGATAGCTCATCAGACAACGATTCTGATTTTGAATTTGATATGCAAATTGCATTAGCGCACTGTAAAAGGTGATCAATTTGGATAGAAAATCACATTAAATTTAGAAAAAAGCTGCGGTGAATTTAATCTTTACGCAGACGTTTCTACAAAAATAAAACAAACTTATTTTAATAAGTCGAAGGAAACTTTTCTCGAAATTCATAATTTGATTAAGGAAGATTTAGTGAAACAAAATACGAACATGCACGAGAGCATTCGTACAGGACAATGACTTGCAGTATGCTAAGAACCATCTCGTTTACCTCAGATTTCAAACATAAAAACCGCAGCTAAATCAGTCCATTCGTTTGAAAGCTACGATTCACACCACTCCCCCCCCTCCATCCTCAAATTATAGCTATGAATCATCTTGTTTACCCCATCTTTCAAACAAAAAACCACAGCTTAATAGGTCCATTTGTTTGGAAGCTACGATTTTCACCCCCCTTTTCTTTCTCAGCTCCCCCTCCCTGTCCCCATACATCTAAGAACCATCTCGATCATATCAGCTTTCGAACAGAAAAAACCGCATCAAAATCGGTCCATTCGTTTGGGAGCTACGATGCCTCACACACACACACACACACACACACACACACACACACACACACACACACACATACACTGATACACACCCTAAATTATAACACCCATCTCTTTGCTCAGGGGTTAAAAAACCGTCACGAATACAAAACAGAGCAACCTGTAGAACATATACGATATATTTTGTATCTTAAGATAGTATATTAATATATTTTTGTATCTTTTACGATATATTTCGTATGTTAAGATGACATCTTTTCATAAATTCCATATCGCTCGATATCTTAAGATACTGTAAGATGCAAATATATATTATCTTCGCCGTTTGTGATGGTTCATATAAATTGTATAGCGAGCGATATTTTATCTTAAGATAAAATATTATCGTATCTTAGTGGTCTGTGACGCGCTTAAGATAAAATATTATCGTATCTTAGCCGTCTGTGACGCGTTTTATCGGCGTGGTCATTTCTGTGGGTTAAAAGTATGTGTTATTCGAGGACCAAAAGTACCTATATCATCAAACTTCGTTCAGACGTCAAATGTTTTTTTATCGATTGCTCGTCTCCTACTAATTGGATTAAGATACCAGGTATACCAGTTTTTAAGTCCAGCCCTAAGCTATTCAACAGTGAAAACCGCATCGCAACCGGTCGTTTTTACGTGATGCGTGAATATACATACAAACAGATAAACAGACTGACACGATTTTTGAAAACGTTATGTTCTTATTCATTAATTATTATAATGTTAAATTTATCATTATTTTAAATTATCTTCTTTGTACAGGCGTTTTGGTACTTACTGCTTTATTATAAGTATAGATAATTAATTGAACCCACGAATTGTAAGCCACCCACCATTAATCGTTTCCTGTTACTCTCATCACACCATAAGGTAAGGTAGTCCACTGCTGGACTTATCTCCCCTATAATGGGGGGGGGGGGGGGGATTTGCCATTATCATCACGCTTAACGGGCGGCTCGGCGATCGCAATCCATTTCCCAAATTCTCTTTGCTGGTTCTCACAGCACACGCAGGATAAGGAGTGTAAGCCAAGTCCACACCACAGAATAAATAATAGTACAAGTCCACACGGCAAATCTATGCCACTACAGTACGGCCACTACAGTCGTGGCCACTCTGAACTTAGTCTATACGGCTACACAATGAACATTTTTAGGAATCGAATGGCGGAATGAGGTGCATCTCTAGCCTAGGCTGTGGTCTAGACCACAGCTCCGGGCACGTAGCCTCATTCCGCCATTCAGTTCCTAAAAACGTTAATTGTGCAGCTATTTGCACGAAGTTGAGAGTGGCCACGACTTAACGGCCTTTCTGTACTTGTTAATAATAATACACCGAGTCTCCAAATTGCAGTACCTTAGGATTCCTAAATATTCCGGCAATATATGGTAGCCTAAGGTACGATACAATACGAAACTCTTTATTGTAACTACCAGTTAAGGAAAACATACACACTGTATTTAAAATTATTATAGATGAATGGGCGATCTTAAAACTTGAAGCGAACTCTTCCAGATAGCCTTTGGTTGGACAGCAACAGAAGAACCTAGAAGAAATAGACGGCAGTGCACAATTACAGATCATATTAGTTGCTACATTACTTAAATTAAATAATACAAACATTTACATTCTACTAAATAAAATGAATATATATAATATAATAATATATCGATCAATAACAAATACAGTAGTCGTAGCAGATCTTTGTGGCTCGGAAGTTCTCTGCAAGTCGCTGCGCAAACTGCAATTCTTCAGGAGCAATCCCAATGTTGAAGATGAAGACAGAATTGTAGAACTGCCTTGCGTAAGTCTATCTCAGTCTATCTCGCGGCAAGCCACGGATAGAGTAACGCGGGCGTTACATAAATTAGCACGCGCTAGTACATCGAGTGAAACAGGCAGGCCTGGCGCTGTGCTTCGGAGGGCACGTTGTCGGTCCTGACTTTAATTGATTAATACTATGTTTGAGGCACTTGCAGGCACTTGCAGTGGCCTTACGATCCGCAAGCCAGCACTGCCTCATATATTATGTCAACCATTATCATACTAATTGACTTAAAAAAGTAGGTACCATAAAATCTCAAAATTTGTCTCTCTAAATCCATGTTACTTTATTGCGAGTCTAATACGAAGTTACTGATGACGCAACGACATATTATTAAATTTTCTTGGAATTCTGTCTGAAGATTTATATTGCATTTTAATACGTAACTGCAATGTTTTTTTTTTTAAATTACTTTCATATTCATAAATAAGTTAACTCAATCTTATAATTTCACATGATAACGACCTGTAGCATATACCTATATAAGCATATATCTCTTATAATAAAGTAGTTAGTAAGAAAAAGCCTGTACAGTTAAGATAATAATAAAAATGTCTACCTGTTTTTCTTTCTGTCTGTTCGTGCATTGCGTCGAACTACTGGATCGATTGAAATGCGGTTTTCACTGATGGATAACTTAGGGTGTGACTTAAAATCTAGTGTATGTACTTTTTATTTCATTCCGATGAGTAGAAGCCGAGCAGTCGATAAAATCAATTTGACGGCCAAACAAAAGTTGATGAAATGTAATAATAATAATAAAATGTATTTATTGCAAACAAACAAACAAAAACAATCAACACAATATTTTTTTTTAGATATTCCACGATAACATGACTCGCGACAATTTAACATTAAATTTACCGTGCCGCGCGTCATGTTAGCATGCACATCTAATGTTTCTTTTACAATAATGAGCTTGTTTGACAATTGTGGTATACTCAGCACTGTACTGCGCAGACTAAGAGTCTACGCAGGGCTGGTTTTCAGCATACCCCGTTGCTTGAACTCTGGTGTTAGTCAAGCGCAAATAAAGTGTTAAGCGAGCAGTAATAAAAAAATAATAAAAATTCATTTATTATTTTGTACACAAAAAAAAAACATTATTGCAAAACAGCACTTATGATGGACTTTACAAAATTAATTTACTAAAGGCCGTAAGCTCTGTGATTCAAAAAGTTTCACCATTGACTACAATATAATATATTATATATATTGACTATATGTAGAATATATTGTACTTTTTGGTTCTGGAATATCACATAAGTTTCTTTTAATCCAGGAAAATTACCACGCGGGTAAAGCCGCGGGCACAGCAATGACATAATAAATATGTATGAACCAGTTTAGTGAACAATTGGGTTTTGAATAGGTTTACTAGGCTTAAATTGTAGACCACAGCTAGTAGTAGAATAAATTAACTTATTTTTGCCCTTATAATATAATATAAAATATATTCATTTGTAGGTTCTGTATTTTTAAAATACTCTCTGATTAGTCTAATTAATAACGACTTCCATTATATAAGTCAGAAGCTATTTTACACATTCTGCATAGCATAGCTCAGGCTAAAATAATTAGGTCAATTTATTTTTCGCTAAGTCATAAATAATAGAGTTGAAATGACTACACGGACGGACTGCCCGTCCGTGGTTGAGATCGGCGTTGGCGCAGAGCCGAAAAGAGAGGTGTAGGGATGAAATGAAGTAGTTACAAAAATGTATAAAGAAAAATTAAGAATACCTCTCTCTACCCCTCTGAGATTGGTAGAAGCCGAGCTGGAATAGTAAGATTAGATTAAGATTCAATGTAAGGAAAACTTAGCACTTCCAAACTATAACATGAAAATGCATAGCACTTAGATTATGTCGATTAAAATTTATAATCACACTAGCGACTCGCCCGGCTTCGCAAAAATGAAATTAAGAAAAAAATGATGTGATGAATTTAGTTCTCGCACACTCGACCTTCACTCCGCTTCGGAAGAGGGGTTCGCTTCGCTTGCCGCCTCCTCCCTCGCTACGTTCAGGTCTCGTATGCTCGTATTAAAAAATCTCCGAAACGGCTGGACCGATTTCGACGGAACTTTCACTGGCAGATAGCTGATATTATAAGGAGTAACTTAGGCTACTAGCTATATATAAACCTTCCGTGAAACATAATCTAACTGACGGGTGAAAACCGCATTAAAATCCGATGAGTAGTTTAAAAGATTAAGCGTTACAGACATACGACGGAAAGGGACTTTGTTTTATACCATGTACTGATATTAAACATGCCTAAAAATATAAAAGAAACTGAAACGGAAAATGTATTTGTCGCAAATTAGAACTAACTTTAAATATCTGCTCCCTTCTAGTTGCTGAGAACGACAAGGTCCATAATGATCTGTTATTCTAATATACGATACGAAATACTTTAATGATAAACAAACAACAAATAATATAAAACTGAAATAAGGTAAAACAATGCGCAGTCTCATTCAGTTATCACTTAAAGCGATCTCTTCCATACAACCTTTGGACGGACAGTATCAGAGAAAGAAGAAATACATGGTGGTGTTAAATATGGTACGAGTATGGCTCGAAAGCTTATAGGCTTTCGGGACGATCAAACAGCTGTCATTATCGAGTCTTCGACATCCGACAAATGACCAAATTATAAAAAATAAAACAGTTCACTTCAATAGGTTGACTAGTATCTTTGGTGCAGGTCCTCCGACAAACAACCCTGCCCATCGTGCCGACGAGACACCAGACCTTCCAACGGCAGCTCTCCCACCGGCTGGACATGCCTTCCATCCAGTTCAGCATCTGCAGCCTGGAACGTGCCGACTCCTCCATTGGACTTATCAAGGTAAGCAATAATAATACTTCTGTTCAATATTTCAGGATTGTGCAGGTTGAGTTATTCAAATCCAAAACTATGAGAGTCCGTCTCGATTGATAGGTCAGTCGATTTTGATTAGAACTGAAACTGAATCATTCCAGGACTGAATCATTGCAGGTTGAATTATTCAAATCTAAAACTATAAGAGTCTGTGAAGGCCCAATTGATAAATCAGTCGATTTTGATTAGAACTGAAACTGAAACATTGATTAATTAATAGATATTGCCAAAAAAATATTTTACCTATAAAAAGTGTTGCTGACAAATGTCCTTTTACCCTTCATTCTAATTTTTTAAGGGTTTTTGAACAGAATGTTCATGCCAGCCCCAAGGAACTTAATCTAAGTAATATTTATAAAAAACTATTAAGTAGATTAATAAAAAACAAAAACTGGTTGGAGTCAGAAAGGTACACAAGTCAATTCGTTAATAGATAGATAGATAGATAAATTCTTTATTGCACACACCACAAACAAAATCAACAAAAAATAAAGGAAAAATAGCAGAAGAAGTGTACAATGGGCGGCCTTATCGCTAAAAGCGATCTCTTCCAGGCAACCTTAATACATCAACTTGTAAAACTGGTTGGAGTCAGAAAGGTACACAAGTCAATTCGTTAATACATCAACTTGTAAACCATTCTAGTCCCATTAGATTTTTTCAGATAATATAGTGGAAATTAAATATCACATATCAAACCAATGTGAATGGTTAATTTTTGCTGGTACCTTTGACATTGGCGCTGTTTTTATTTTATTTACGTTTCCAATGTACTGTTAACCCTAAACAATTAGTGATTATCAATTAAAACTTTTTCTCACTTTGCCACTACAGCGGAAAAACGAAAATTAAAGCCCATGTCCAAAAAGCAGCACAAAACATGGCTTTTTGCTTTTAATTACCGTCCTTTGTCTTTGAACACTGTTGTTACAAGTCCACAAAAACAGTATACCAACTTTATAAAAGTGACTAAATTCACTCTGTGACAATTACTCACGCACACGTTTGTGTTAGCGGGACGTATGGCTATGTTGGCCATACGCTTTGTGGTAATGTCACGTATTCCAATAAAAGTAGACGTGTGTAGCCTTAGTGTGTCGTCACACCCCGGAACCTCCATACAATCGCGTTTTTTTAAATACCTACCACTCTCCCATAGAAACAGAAACCATTTGTACAAGCGCCAAATGTGTGTGTAAATACATAGGGCTGAAACAATACTGACGTAACCCAGCACAAACAGCCCACGCGACCAAAACTAAAGATAACCCGAGGACTCATTCCGTGTTCATACAAATCAGTTGTCTATTAGATTTGGGCGTGCAGTATTGGATTCATTATTGCATTTTTTACTGACTGACAGCTCGTTACCTCAGTTCAACAGGGTTCTATCTGTCATTTTCTTGATTTTAATTCTTTTATGGTTCAATTTCTTATTTTTTTATGGTACTATCTACATTCAAATCACTCAAAAGTTCTTAATACTTAATGAGATATTTACATAACAACTAAGTTCTATGTACATTTTGCGTTACACAAAGTGTCAACAAGGTTCTAGGTGAAAAAAAAACTAGGATGTTAGAACTTTGTTCCCTAATAATAGCAACACTAAAATAGTTCCCTAATAATAGCAACACTAAAATAGAACACTTTGGAATTCTCTTTGCACTTTGGAACCTGTTTCTTCAAGCTGTTTATAAAGACAACCCAGATATTACCTATTGATACTGTGTTCTGATTCCTGCGTTCCACAAAACAGCTTACTACAGTTTTTTAAAGGAAAATGAAAATATTATGGAAATTGTTGTGAAGTATTCAACACGGCCTGGTATTTTCTAACTATAATTAGCTATTACTCATACCTATCATAGATGCACATACTTAGTAGTGTTGAACAGAGGCGACGAGCTCGCGTCCGGTCGACTCCAAGCACCCAATAAATATGACAAGGCGCGCGGCCCGCGAAATTAACCCGACCATTGACCCTTGAGCTGTGGCCGGGGGTGCGGCAGTTTGCTCGGGACGGGGAGTGGCCCTTCTGTACGGTAGTAATATAGATATTCTGTGGTGTCGTGGTCGACACATCATAGCATGCTTGACTTTTTATTAATTTTTCCATGCTTTCCGTACGATGTATGCGTTTATTATACTAACCATCTGTAACATAGTATTTTAACAAGACATAAGTTCAAAAACAAAAACCCGACTACGGTCGGGTAAAAAATACCCTTGGGAGTGATGATGAATTGATACCTCGCATGTCAAAATCGACCAATAGGGGCGACGCTATGGTGGAACATCTACATACAACATACATACATAAACTGGTCAATTCCCCTTCCTTTGCCTCGCCGTAGTCGGGTAAAAAGATCTGTCTCATGAAAAATATAAGAAATTTGCTAGAAACATCTCATAATAATTGAATTGCAACTGCATCGAAAAATATAACTTATAATTATTGTTCACAGTATTTGCAAATGGACTTTTCAGAGGGGCCACCCTTTCTTTATAACCTAAAAGGAAAGTTTGGCTAGCCTAGCTCACGAAAAATGGCGTAAGTTTCGGTACTGTCTCACACATTTTATTCTGCTGAGAGTGTATTTGGGTTAATTTTTCTCAGTAATTAAGAGGTTTTTTCGCGTTTTTAGACTTAGAAACTTTGTACTATCGCTTTTGAGTTTAGAGATTTGTAATTACTTAACAAGTTCTGTAATTAAAGAGATGTCTAATTTTTAGGGGAAAACTTGAATATTTTTGGAGGGTTTTAATAGATAGATATAGGATTCAAGAGGTCTATAGATTGGTCTTATTAAACGGTTTTATTAAGCTTGACCTGTTTGTTGTTTGTTTGTTTGGGTCAAATATAGTAATTACTTTTTTTGACCCCCTTGCTGTTGATCGATTGATATGAAATTTGGTACAAACCTTTAGTTCTGATGACAATTTAAGTACATATATTCAATATTATTGTAAATCTAAGATGGCCGCTACCACAAAATGGCGGATTACTTTTTTTTTCAATCCCTTCAATATGGGTATCAAATAAATGGGCTTAACTAGTAGTACTAGTACACCATAAAAATCCAAATTCAAGATGGCCGCCACCACAAAATGGCGGATTAGGTACTTTTTTTTAGTTTTCAATGACCTCAAAATGGGCATCAAATGAAATTCGTGACTGGTAGAACACAGTATACTTTAGAAAGAACTAAATATAAAACTAAAAAAATGAAAATAACTTACGGTAATATAATTTAAACGGTTTTTTATGTACTAAAACATGAAATATAATCGCGGGGCGTAGCGTAACCTGAGTAATAGAAATTCCACTCGCCACACGATTTTATTTATTTTTTTACTTTCGGTACATATAAAACTGTATAATTTAACTTTTTTTGTTTTCTATATTTTGACTTCATTTATTTTTGAGAAAATGAGTAAAGCTAGGTGAAACTTTTTTCTCTCCATTGTATGTATATCTAATGAGTTAGTGCCGACCTCTGGTATTTCTGGTGTTTGTCGTTTCTTTCTATGTCGCTATTCAGTAATATGCAATTGTCTATGGTCTGTCTGCATTCTTTGTATGCAAACCGGTTGGTTTATCTTCGAGAAAATAAGTTGGTTCCTTGCACGAAGGTTAGAATTAATCCAATCCGTCAAATTTTAATAAACCAGCCTTTATAAAACAGGTAAGTTTAATATAGGTAAATTCTAATATTCATTGCTCATGCTGATAAAACTGCAACTAAATTTAAAGCATTTTCCAACCCGCAACTGTAAAGTCAAAAGTATTGGCTTTCTCCACCACACCGTAATACTTTGCAACTTATGAATTTCAAACTGCGGTATCGGTTTACTGAAGTCCTTGCCAAGTTGCATCGTTATTATTTACCGTGTTTTTATTAACTCGCATTCTTGCTTGTCTCATAAATTGTTTGTCTGTTCAGTAAAAAAAAAAACATTTGTTTTTATCTAACTTCACGATGTGCAGAGACTTGTAACTTTGAGAACTGCGCCCCAATTCTGATCAATTATTGGATGACAGTTAACCGAATTGAGATTGAATTGGTATTGAATAAAAATTGGCATTCTGAATCAATTTATGGTGGCTCCAGACTATCGTCCAACCCACCAACTCTCAACTGATCAGCGTCAAAAGGAAGACAATGAAATAAAAAGAAAAAGTGATTAGTTTTTAGTCCGTTTTAGAAATGTGGTAAATTAAAAGAATATAAATTGTAATAGCTTGTAATACGAATAATATTATTATTATTATACATGTTTTACAAGAAATAACAAACAAAATTTTACATTAATTTCTTTGCTAAAACCATAGAACAAAAGATCTTAATTTAACGAATTGTACAAGATTATAAGAATGAACATAGAAGAAAGGTCTTTCAAGAAGGCATATGAAAGGCCTTTTCATAATAGATTGATGATAGCATTGACTTGTCGAAGGTACGAATCCAACAGCTGTCTTATACAGACGTATAAAACTTGGTATCTACGTCTGAACCTATCGGTCGAGAGATAGAACTCCACATACTATAATTGCCCTAACCGTGTCTCAAATGTCAAGTGTCAATGACCGAGATCTTATTGAAGCTTGTATGTACGAGTATGAAAGGATTTTAAAATTCTTTTGTATGGTTCGACGTTGAACCAATTGGACATAGAGAATTGGATAGCATTGGACAATTGGTTCAGATGGAAAGAAAATGTCAATTTCCTGACATTGAAACGTTTATGAAAATAAGTAGACAAAACTCTGTTTTTAACCCCCGAACGGGTGTTCAGTTTAGGGTATGTATCACTGTGTCACTGTGTGTGTGTGTGTGTGTGTGTGTGTGTGCGTGCGTGCGTGCGTGCGTGCGTGCGTGCGTGCGTGTGTGTGTGTGTGTGTATGTGTGTGTGTGTGTGGCATCGTAGCTCCCAAATGAATGGGCCGATTTAGCTGCGGTTTTAAATATTTCAAAGCTGAGGTAAACGTGATGGTTCTTAGCTATAAAGGGGGGAGGGGGAAAGAAAGGAGGTGAGAATCATAGGTATCTTCCAAATGAATGGACCGATTTAACTGCGGTTCTTATGTTTGAAAACTGATGTGATCGAGATGCTTCTTAGACATAATGGGGGTGGTGGGTCGGGGGTTATATATATTTTTAAATATAACCCCCGTGTTAATATTTTTTTCGTGTTAATATTAAAATGTAATAACTATTTCGCAACAAGTAGACAATTCTTACTCTGGAAAACACGATTTCAATATATTTTTTATATTTTAAAAGCGATGATCTCTAATGCTCTTTAGGTGAAATATTCTCAAACTTTAGTCCTTCTCGTTCAGGTATAGATTGGGCTACTCACAGTGCCAAACTATTGTAAATCATCCCGGAACTATCTTTCTCAAAAAGTATTTAAGTTGATATTTTCAATGGTGATTTTTCGATTTATTTTGTATGTAGTTCCAAATCATTTAATGTAAAAAAAAAAACTACTTCCAGTCTATATGGTATCACCACCCCAACGCCATCGCGTAACTTAAATAAGAGAAACATGTAAATCTGTTTTGTAATGGCAGCCCTCTTACGCAAGAGTGCCTGGGTAATTACCACAACTTTGACAGATATTCAACCGCCAAGCAGTAGTGTGGAAACAATTTTATTCTGATACCCCATATTTCTTCGACTTTCTTCTTATTTCTTTTTCACAATATGGCGTCTGGTTGTTGCCATATTGAATTTTGACTGTCATGTCTTTGACACTCGCAAGCTTAAGACAAACCGATTGACGTAATAATCATTACAATCAGCCAACGCGTTTGATCTCTAGAGCACATCAAAGGAACAAACTTACATAAATAGGTGACAGTAGGATAAAAAATGGAAAACGGAGAAAAATATATAATATACTAAACAATTTTGAATCACAAAAACATCTTATAATGCGTAAGTTTTTGTGAGTGTGTATGTTTGTTACTTCTTCACTTTAGGTCCTTGAATAAAATATAGAATACTTCTCATCATCTTCATCGTCCATCATCATCATCATCAACGCATGTGAAATCGCGGGGCGCAGCTAGTAATGAATGAAAATCTGTCGCGTAATTTTTATATTTTATAAGTACATTCCTTGAATATTCAATAACTAATGCTTGAAGACTTTCATTCATTGATTAAATAAAGATGTCGGAGTCAATTATATCAAGTATAAATATACTTTTAATTATTTATCTAGCAAGAAAATTATTTCCAATTGTGTTCATGTCTCCACAAAAGCTTAGGTTTATATTAAAAAATATAAGTATGAAAATCATACGTCTAGAGGTCTAAACCAGCGGTCGTCAACCTTTTGGTAGGCAAGGGCCACATAGTGGCAAAATGAGGTAGTGAGGGCCCGCACTTGTTGTTCATAATTTTGATAATAGGTATCTATGACACGGTTTAACCGTAATGGTCGATCATCGGTGGTAAAGCGGTTAGGCAGTAAGGTACCATTAACGTACCCTTAATGCCTATCGATTTAACCCCTCTCTGGCCCCCTGTATGTTCCGCGATTTTTGATATTTTCGAAGTTATTCCATACTAGCTTACCCGCCCGCGACTACGCGACTGTTTATCGCGAAAAAAGCATCCTATGTTCTTCTAGGATATTAAAAACCAATGCAAAAATAGGTATAGCATACATACTTGTTATTTCGTTTCCATGGCAACCGTTTCTTACAGCGAGTAATCAACATTTTTCCAGTTTTTTTTCAGTTTTCCTGTGGAATCTTACAATTTTTCGGGATAAAAGTATCCTATGTTTTATTCCAGGGTTTAAGCTATCTACATTCCAAATTTCATCAAAATCCGTCCGGCCGTGATCGCGTGAAAGCTCCCCAAATAAACAAACAAACACACAGACAACGTTTCACTGTTATATATTGGTATGGATATATTTTTAAAACCAAACTAACACAAGTATTCAGATGTGTTTTTTTTGTATATTGGTAGTCAAAAAATCATAACGTTATTACAAAAAAAAAAGAAAAAAAAGTAACTAAAAATTTGTTTGAAAGCAAAATATCTCTTCAAAGTTAGGTTCGCTAACATTAAAAAAACGGAATATTTGTCTTTATTCCTTTCTTAAAAATTTCTTCAATTCACTGGCAATAAAATACTATACGCTTTATTGACCTAAACTTATGAAAACACAGCATAAAATAACTTCGAATGTGGAAGGGTCGAAATTTTCAAAGTAGCGGTATAGTGGAGTCCAATCGTTATAAAAAAGCATTTTGCATTTTGTTTAGGATGCGACCTTATTTTATGTTTATAAATAGGGACCAGCATGAGTTTAAATGAGTTTTGATGCATGTCACACTACGTCACACTGAAAGTTGTACAAGTACATTATGTACTTTGAACAATCGCGGGCCGCAAGCAGGAGGGCCACGGGCCGTATGCGGCCCGCGGGCTGCGCATTGCCGGCCGCTGGTCTAGACTATAACTCTTCATGAGATTTTTGAATTACAATTACCTACCTACCATAAAATTACTTACAAATTAATGGAATAGTTAGGAATACAAAATTTGTAAAGCTTGACTTGGAATTAAAAAATAATCGGATGCAGAAATATTACGAAAAAATAAAAAAGGCACGTCTAAAAAAAACTGATTGCTTGTCGTATGAGGTAGTGCTGGCCTCTGGAGTCAAAGTTTGTCAGGCCGCCCGAGGGCCATTGACATGGTTTGACAGCAAAACGTGCCCTCCGAAGCACAGAGAGATGAAAATCCGCACATAACTTTAGAAAAGTATTTGGTACTGAACCTGGTATTTTTGGATTCTAACGCTACCATTCTTCTGCTACCATTGCTCTAAAATAACTAACCTGAATGATAAAGACGAATAAAGCGACTGTTTTTTTGTTATTATTACCAGTTCTTCAATTTATGTTGAGTCGCCATAGCCGCCGTGTCTGCCACGAAGCGAAGCCAACCAATGAACGAAGCCCATCCGATTTTATCGAGCCAAAACCCGATAATGTGAAAAGGACTGCAAAAAACTATTCAAATATCCCAACTGAAACATCAATCGTACATTAGCCACCTTAGAGCTAGGTTTGATTGATTAAAGCCCCGTGTCCATCGAGCCGAGAGCTGTCGAAGAGTCGACGCGTATACTCGTATAGACGAGCTCTATTTGTATGTAATCGACACGCCACGCTTGTGTGCATTATTACAGATATTTGAGGGATGGTTAGACGTATGAAACAATGTACCTAACCGGTGTGAAACCGGAAGCCGCTCTTGCTTATCAGTTTCGTGGTGTAAATTAATTCATACCATCAAATAAAAGAGAAACGTTCTCTGTTTGTGGGTTTGTATGTTTGTTTGTCTGTTTGGGGAGCTTTCAGGCGATAACGACTGGCCGGATTTTGATGAAATTTAGAATGGAGATAGCTTATACCCTGGAATAAAATATAGGATACTTTTTATCCCAGAAAATTATAAGTTTCCACGCGAAAACTGTAAAATTTTGATTACTCACTGTAAGGAACGGTTGCCATCACATAATGGTCTGTGTTTGCCATGGAAACTAAATAACAAGTCTGTCAAAAAAACATCAAAGTGGTGATATACCTACTTTTGCATTGATACCAAATGATTGAATACGAGCTGACTGCCTGCAAAAATAATCACACTAATATTATAAAGACGAGAGTTTGTATGTATTTTACTTCATCTTGCTTAAACGGCTGAACGGATTTGGATAAAATTTGATATGGTAGCTTTAGCCCTGGATTAGCACATAGGCTACTTTTTATCCTGGTAAAATGCACAGTTCCTGAGGGATGTGTGTGAAACCGCGTGGTGCAGCTGGTATTTATATAAATTTAATATCTATTTTTTACCTACATATTTTATTTTACTTTAATAGTTACAATTGCAACATTAACATTAACTTGAATAATCTAATCTAATAATAATAAATATATTCGGGACATTTCCACACCAATTATCTAGCCCCAAACTAGGATACCTTGTACTATGGGCACTAGACAACGGATAAACATACATAGATAAGAATATTACATCCATGACTCGGAAACAAACATTTCTCATCACACAAATGATTGCACCTTGCAGGATTCGAACCCGCGACCGTTTGATTTCGTACCTAGGATCTCTAGCCACGAGACCAACCGGTCTTCAAACTGTTTGCTATAAGTTTTTTTTTGAAATAGTATTTGAAGACCTTCATTTTGATACCTCATTTGGTAGGTTTCGGTCATTTTTCGTTCCGTCGGAAATACAATATGGCAACTATAAGCCGCCATATTAATTTGTTGACACTTCATATATTTTAAAGCACTAACGTGATCAACGAATCCAATGAAACCTCATTTATCAAAATCCATCAAGCCATTTAGGCTCTAGGACGCGCCTTTGAAAATTACAAACAAAGAAACATAGATACAACTCAAACATATAACCCTCCGTGCAGGCGGGTAAAAACAATTTATGGTTAAATTTTCATTGAAACCTGAATAGTCACTCGTACCAATATACCAATGTAATATGTACCAATGATCTACATATTGCAGTGGACAACTGGACACAAGCGTTGCTTCAGCAGACACGTGACATTTCCATCCGATTTTCGAAAAGCCAGGGTGTCCCCGACAGACACACGTGACACGGACGCTTAGGCCGCCGTTTATACTCGTAGGTAATTGGAACTAGGGATGAAAACCATTGCGGAATGAATTAAATTGGTGATTTTGCTTTTAGAAGTATTCAAATACTTCTTTGTCGGTGGGTTGTCTGGGCAACTTGAGATTTTCTCATAATCGAATATGAATACGGTAGTGTCCTAGTCAGAAAACTTGCTCTTCGAAGCACGGAACAATGGGAATCCGCAATAGCATATAAATAACACATTCGCACATTTGGTTTTTTAAAGGTTAGCTGAGGAAAGAACCCGGTACGTCCGCGCGGACTACAGTTTATCGCGAAAATAAGTATCCTGTGTTCTTCTAGGATATAAAAACCAATTGCAAAAGTAGGTATAGCACCAATGCTCTTGATGTTTTTGACAGACTTGTTATTTAGTTTCCATGGCAACCGTTCCTTACAGCGAGTAATAAACAATTTCCAGTTTTCCTGTGGAAACATACAATTTTCCGGGATAAAAAGTATCCTATGTTTTATTCTAGGGTATAATCTATCTCCATTCTAAATTTCATCATAATCCGTTCAGCCGTTATCGCGATAAAACTCCCCAAACAAACAAACGTTTTCACTTTTTTAAATTTGTGTGAATGCTTGCAAGTTTCAACTTGCGGTTTTCTATTTAATCACACTAATATTATAAAGGCGAAAGTTTGCATGTATGCATATGTGTGTATGTTTGTTACTCCTTCACGCTCAAACGACTGAACGGATTTTGATTAAATTTGGAATGGAGATAGCTTATACCCTGGAATAACACATAAAATACTTTTCATCGTTATCATATCATCATCCTTCACGCGCAAACGTCTGAACGGATTTTGATGAAATTAGGAAAAGAGATAGGAATAACACATAGGATACTTTTCACTTCTATACTTTTTACTTTTATTTAGGCATTAAATAACTAATCTAGTTTCATGCAAACGTAGTTTCCTTCCCGAAGTTTGCCTCCCTTGCGAAGCATCTCCATTTCTGGCGGTTATAACGAACATAGGTACTCTGTGGTTCGGAGGACTTTAATAAGGTCGGTCCAGTGAGTTGGTGATCGGCCGCGCTCTCTTCTGCCTTAAACCAGGCGTTGCACCACATTCTACGAATAATATAATTCGCAGACCACAAGTATCTCCATCGAGATTCATTTCTGTAAATATAGCCGTAGAACTTCAGTATTCTCACCTGCAAGGCTAGACTTTCGTTGAAGCCTTAATCTGAAGCTCCTGAAATTAATTAAAGCTCTAACTTAGTCAAGAATTGAAGATACGATTTCAAATTACTCGCTGCAAGCCTGGATAATGCAAAGAGCAACCTACTCGTATGTACAAAGTTTTGTTGAGATCTGACTTGTAGTCGTTTATTGGCAACGACACTACAATTAAACTATGAATAGAATAGTTTTGTATGAACAACTCAAATCCTACACTACTACGATGTATTTATAATTAGGCTCAAAAGTTTGTTGGATCTCTAATATAACTATTTTTTTAACATTCTTGCCTACACCTAGGAAGTACTGTAATTTTCTTTGAAATGTAAACGTAACAAATCCGATTTATGTAAACTATATATTAAGTACTTACTCATTTAAAAGCTACTTTAAAAGGGACTTAATCGCGATAAGAATGATATTTTCAATAACCTTGAGGTTTCAATCAAAATGCCTTGATCGTTGCCACGTGAAGACTTAAGTAGCGACAGACAGCGCCGAGAAAGGCGAGCGTTGTCTCCAACTCGACGTTGTGTGGCGGGTGCCACAGTTAAAATAATTATGTCATGCGCCACTTTGGTCAAAATACACTTTTATGCATTTTTGGGTCTTTTGTGCAGCTATTTACCACTCCAAGGAAAAATAAAATAAAATATATATAACTAGAAATCAGTTTTTTGGATGTCAAAAAATGCCAATAACCAAAATTAAACACAAAATGAAAGCTTGATTATGTCAACAGTGGTCAGTAGCATAAAAGTCAGAACTCTCCGTTCAATTCTAACAAATAACAAACAAAATGTATGCTATACGCCACCGTTTGATCAGTGCTTAATTATGCCACGCAATTGGACCAATCAGCGTGCAGGATTCGCTTGACATCGTGCATAGTTTCAATATGTCGGATTCTGTGTGAGGCAAGACGGCTACAAATAAATAAATGAATGTATTTTTTTGTGATAATAATGAATCTGGCGAGCAGAAAATATTGTCAACAATGCCGATTTGTAGACAGAAACATTTTATATGACCCTAAACTATAAATCAAGATTTTTACTAAAAAACGTAGAATGCATTGCAAAATTATTGGATAATGTTTTACGCCCAAAATAATCAAACTGAAACGTATTGTTGTGAAAATACTGTTTAGTTCATCCGTCCGTCTTTCCGTACATCTGTCCGTCCGTGTGTTCGTCCATCTGTTCGTTCCGTATGTCCTTCCATCTTTCCGTACGTCTGTCCGTCTGTCTGTCCGTCCATCTGTTCCTTCCGTCTGTCCTTCCGTCTGGCCATACGTATGTCCGTACGTCTGTCCGTCCGTCTGTCCATCGGTCTGTCCGTACGTCTGTCCATCCGTCTACTGGAAACTTCTCTTAACGAAATAAGATACCTAGGAGACAAAAAAAAAACTGACTCATAGTTAGTAAATCTTTGACCAAAAATTATAATCGTATTTATATTACCTACTAAAAAAAACTTTATTTGGGAGTGATACCCGTGCTTGCAAAAAGGAGGTTAATAGTCTGGTAGGTACTTATCGGAAAAACAGTTGTTATTATTTTGAGAAATGTCTTAATTTATACCGTTTTCGTGAAAAAATTACATATAAATGTACAATAATATATTGTAGGTAGAACGGATCTCTTTAAAACATTGCAAAACGAATAAAATCTATACTTATAATAAAACTGTAACGGGAACAATTCTGTACATTGAAGATATTTTGAATTTTTTTTTGGAGCTTACTCTAGATTCGATACTGAAGCCAAAACTGTAACTTTTTCATTTTTTTCTGTCTGTCTGTCTGTCTGTCTGTCTGTCTGTCTGTCTGTCTGTCTGTCTGTCTGTCTGTATCTTGGCTATGTAAGGTTCCCGACCCTAGCCTAAGTAAAGAATGCTAATGAATAATTCCTATTTTACTACGGAAGTAAAGTTCCGTGAAACGCTGCTATTAAAATTTCTGATTTAAAGAATAGATGTAAAGTTTTTATGTGATCGTCTAGATAACTAATAAAATTGAAATTTATTGAAATGTTATAATCATAATTGCTTATAGAAGTTTAATATTTAAATGGCTTATGTGATCGTCTAAGTTAAATGAACAGTTTGCTGAAAATTAACGTATTTGGTTAAAGGTGTTCTGTTATATTTTTGGTTGTTCTGTTTTAAAGGAGAAAACATGTAAAATAAACATTTAGGAAAATATAGAAATTGTGTACGAAAATGTGAAAAGCGACTAACTTGGGTGTTGTTTTCACACGATGCGTTGTAACTCTCTCTTGCAGGGTGAAGAATTAGACCTCCGACTTCTGTTGGAATATAAAAAATTGCTGAGCGGTTTCTAAATAAATTCCCTATCCTAATAAAATAGATTGTTGTTTATAAAAGGTAGTCTTGTATTTATCTTCTTCAGATGGTTTAAGAAATATGAATATATGGTTTGTAGTATTTGAGTATAAACATGTTGTCATAATATTTATTAGTGTTTTAATTCACTTCCTTGGTCAATGTTAATCTTTTATAAATGAGTAACTTTATTTTATGTATTTAACATTCATATGAAAGACAAACTTGAAGGTTAAATAAAGCGTTATTTATGATTTGTTTTGGTGTAATGACATATCTTGTCTGTTTCGGGAAATTCACAAGATTTTGTCGGTAATGTCTGTCTTGAAACTGTATGTCCAGTTCCGGTTAGATTCATGAACCATTCGCAACCCAACAAGTAAGAACTAGACTTAATTCCAAACGGTGCAGCCTCTTCACGGCTAAACTAGGCTACTTTAATATCCAGTAAACTGAATACTCGGTATCACTGTCTAGTCCAAAGCCTGCCGGCTGGACATACTTTGATGTAATTCCTCAGAGTGAAGTTAAACATTATTTATATTTATCGGCTGCCAAGAGTCTATAAGGAAGATAATTTCTTCCTAACATAAATAAGAACTAAATCTTTCAGAATTCTCAAGCATTTTAGATGTTGCTTTAATGTAAATCCCACGTTGCGTGTTTTCCACGATAATATATTATATATGATGTAATGCTTGCATGGGCTATTTAGTGTGTCTCAGGATGAAACAATCTCCCTTCTCTCAGCGATTTCATTAAATTTTGCAATAATAACAAATTACCTTCATAGTAATTGATTATAAAATATGTGTATTTATACATCTTTGTACCAAAACAAAAGGTTTATGCATTCGTAATGTCTCTCATGTGAACATAGTATTTCAATCAATTTATTTGTCATTAAAGGTAGGTATATAACCTTCTCTTTAATGTATCTGAACAAACAAAGACAAACAAAGTAATACTTTAACATAATATAATATATATGTCATTGTCAGTAATCAGCAATAACCACTTTGTCAAATCATGTAATGTCATAGGGTTTTGTCAATTTATAATACATAAGAATTTCTCTGTATACTTTTGTATAATATAATATAATATGTGTCATCGTCCGTAAATTCGCAAATAATCACTTCATATAAACTTGTAGTATATAAGGTTTTGTCAATTTATAATACATAAGAGTTTCACTGTATGTAAATAACTCGTCATTTACATCATAATAAGATCCACATCAATAAATAGATATAAACATCATCAACAATCTCCACTGCGGACTCTATCTTCCCCTCCCAGTATTCACAACTGTTATATTTCAATAGTATACAAAATCAGTTCAGGTTATCCGTACTCTATAAAACATTTGGAATTCACTTGTTCAATAAATAGTCAACTCTACTTAGATCTGTTCTTCTTATACATAAGCAATTTGTAGTATATTCACTTGGATATAGATAAATAAAAATCAGTTCATAAGTTTTTAGTTCTATTAGTATATAAGCAATGTTATGGCTTATATACTTAATAGCGATTGATTTATATCCTGTATATAAAACAGTCATCGATATAACTTAGTTGTTATTGAATTTTAATTAGCGATTCATTTAAAATCATCATACACAAAGTAACATAGCCTTTAGCTTAGATACTTTATATGTATATGCTGAGCTTATAAAAGGTCATTGACTCAGTTATTATTTATAATTTAAATAGGGTAAACTGTTTAGGAATTGCAACTCTGAATCTATCTTCTAGTTATAATTATATGTCAAGTTTACTCAGGAAATCACTAACACCAAGTTTTAAACATAGCTATGTAATTTAAAATATAGTTTATCTAGAAGAAAATCGATCAACACCAAGTTTTCTACTTAGTTATTTGATTTAAAATAAATTACAGTTTATTCAGTAAAGCAACCAGCACTAAGTTTAATAAACGTTTATCCAGAAAACTATCAACACTAAGTTTTCTATACTTAGCTTAATTTCTGCATGTAGGCACCAATAAACACCACACAGCACTTAAACACAGCACTAAATTCGCTTTAGATATTGGACACGTATGTTGAAAAAAAACTATACTTTAACACTTTATTTGAATAGTAAATAAACGCGAATTATTAATTATTTAAATCACTCGTATTTGTTGTGTTCTCCTTTTAAATAAGGACACCACGTCGCGTCCGAACCTGTTCGAATAGTAGCCCCAAAATTTTCCAAAGTCCTTTTATATCGACGTCTGCTCTGGAATACAGGGTCGCATTAAGGATTATTTTCAAGAAATAAATTTATATTTTAAATAGTTTACTATAACATGTATTGTTATTTTAATTTGGTTTTATAGGTACCTTGGCAGTTAATTAGTTTGATAATTTATTATAATACTATACAAAAGATAATTAGTCTATTATCTTCTCCACTCTAAGGTTTTCTGGTAGTAATTCTATCATTGGCGATAAGTCCGATGATGGTACTTATGACCATATTATTTTAGAAAGTACATAATATATACATAAGTCAATATTCTGAACAATATAATCATTCATTTAAGAGCAACCATTATGGATTATTTTATAATCAATAATTACTAATTATGTTTTAAAATATCTAATGTATTATTGGTTTTATGTTTCTTTTTACAAATAATTCGCTATTTACTTTGCTCCCCCTAATGCGCTCCTGTTCCAAATCTGTCGTTACTTTCACACGATATTGAAGATATGCAAAAACTCACTTAACTTTTGAATGGTTTCAAGTGTTTTTAAAACTATACTAAATCAGATATCATTTGAAGTTCTGCCATTTGAGTGTTTGTGTTTCTTTGTCCTGTTTGATACCATTTTAAATTATGGTCTATGTTACATGTTTCTTTGACAGGTAATAAATTTGAATATTTATAGTTTCCCATTAGTTTTTGACTCTTTTTTAACCTCTATTTTGTGTTTGTGTAAATATTTTAGCACGTCACATTATTTTCGTATTTATCGTTTTTAAGATTAGATTGCAATGTTTTGGTTCAACAAAAAAATAGCTTTCGTTTCCTAGGGGCTCGTATCAGATCCCTTACAGCTAGGCATCACGCCGAAACTACTGAATGGATTTAAATGAAACTTGGTATGATTTGAGTTCATACTACGAGGTAGGACATAGGCTACTTTTCATCCTGAAAAATTAAAGGGTTCCCGCAGGATTGGGGTTGTAAGTTATTTCAAAAACACTTACCACTCTGAAACTACTGGACGGATTTTGATGCAACTTGGCACAGTCATAGTTTATGTGATGGGTTAAAATTTAGGATACTTTTCATCCCGAAAAATTAAAGGGTTCCTGCAGGATAGTTTTTTGTTAATCATGTCTTTCTTTCTGTTTGTCTGTATGTTTGTTTGTTCACGCATCACGTAAAAACTATTGGACCGATTGCAATGTGGTTTTCATTGTTAGATAGCTTAGAGTTTGATTTAAAAACTGGTGTAATTGGTATCTCAATCTGGTGAGTTAGAAGCCGAACAATCGATTAAAGTACTTTTGACGGCTGAAGAAATTTTGATCGAATGTTGGTATATTGGTCTTGGAATAGCACATTATGGTGCTTTGAACCTAAAAAAAAGACCACGCGTGCGAAGCCGCGGGTACAGTTAGTACTAAATATTTTTGCGAGTACTATCTCATTATTTTGAACTTGCATTGTAAATATTTCGTTTAGCATAATAAAGCATAAAACGAGCAGAGAAAATTGATGCTGTCATTATGTTGATTTTATGTCAACAACCAAATTTGAACGAATGTTTTAGCATTTTTATGTCAACAGAAATGTATTTCATTTATAAAACTGTTAATATTTGGTAGACTTCCATTATTTTTTGTAGTCAGTTCCGAATAACTTCAATGTTGAAGTTTGCAAGTTTTAAGTTATTGTTAGATTTGAGGTTGAAAAACGTTTTTCGTCTTTTCCCACAACTTTGCAAATTGGCGCATGACTTAATTAAGCATTATAGCGACGAATTGTTAATGGAGTAATAATTAAACAATATTATTCTTTATTTTGACACAATTGCCTAGGATTAAATACCTAATTTTTATTACAGCTTTGTGCACATATTTTTGCAAATTTACAGAGCTTACATGAATCTGTTTTCTTGTAGTTAAATTCATTGGATCTTCAACTTATAACGGAGTTGCAAATATTACACTTGGAAATAGTTTGTAACCTAAGTCTAGGAATAACTATTTTCATTACTACCGAATAAAAATACCACAGAGGTATCTAACATGTCTGTTTTTCACCCGCCCTGGCGACATGGACTATTATTTATTCTGTGGACACGGCGCTTACCCACACGAATTTAACCACAGAATAAATAAAAGTAGTACGCCGTACCTTCATGCAGGTACAAAAACCAACCCGTATATTTTTTTTTATTCCTCGTGTGCCAGACACTAAACCAAAAGGCTCAGCCACTGTGTACGACCAAAGTGAGGATGGATGAAAAATACCCAGTACCAACTATTCTTGTTACACTTTTTTGAATATTTTTTTATTGTTCTGCTGTGCGTGTTTTTCTTTGTTTTAAAGATGTTTCGATGATTGAGAAACTTCACTTTAAAAATATAGATAAAAGATATTCAACAAGTGGACATTGATGAATAAAATGTTTCGGAAACTGAGGAAGTTAAGGAACATGGAAGAGGGACAGAACAGTAAGGGTATTCTAATGATTTCTCTGGCATTCGCCTTCTTTATTATATACATTTTGTGAAAATAAATACATATTATTTTTAAGGCAAGCAAAATAAAAATGCGGTTTGTGATTTAGTTAAAAGGGGGAAGATACGGCACGCACTCATATCACGTAACCAAAAACTGGAATAGAAACAAACACGCACACAGCTACATTTCTACCTTCGTGCTTTATGTGCATCAACAAAAAATATAAACACGCAGACAGAATAAATAATAGTAGTGGAGCGCGGATGAGAGTAGCTGCTATGTAACACATGCGACACAAACGTCACTCCGATTGTGACTAAGGGCAAAGAGGGCAACTTGTGTGCGTTGCACCTAACTTATACGGTCCACGCCCGAGGAGCTAGTACCTAAACTTCCCACTTTTACTTTTAATTAGATCTATGTTAGTCTGACTAGGTTATATTTAAATCAAAAAACGTTCTACCTGTTCAAAACAAAGTTAAATCTCCAAACCAATAACATCAGTGCCCGTATTATCTTACTTTTAACCTACAATTGCAATCAACCTCATTTAGTTTATTGGGATTATTAATTAGTTTAATGGGATTACGCAACTTGTTTTGCCCCACTTTCACGCCTTTTCAATCGATAGTTAGCAATTTAAAGTTGTCACTCACCGATTAAAAAAATATATAATGAAAATCACATAGGAATCGATGGCAATTGGAATTAGATAATAGCGGCACATTAATTTATTAAGGCCTCCCCCAAAACCTGCTTTAACGATCATTGTAAAACCACCGTAATGGTAATGAAATCAGTGTCCCAAATACTTTTATTGCTTGCCATCAAAAAGTTTAAAACCTCGATAAGGTATCATTTCCAATGACAGACAGTCTGAGGCAAATGATATGAAAATTGGTTCAAATGTAGTCTGGAATCTACCGGACATATTTCTAATAATGGAAACAGTTTGACTAGTGAAGTTTTCTTCGATTAAGGTGTGCAAATAAAAAGTTAGTCCATCATAATAAATATATTTTAACCCCTTGACCCCAAAAAGAGTTTAACGTGTATTTCTATTTGTGTGTCTATATCTGGCATCTTAGCTTCCAAACGAATGGACCGATTTGATGCGTTTTGTTTCTATTTAAAAGCTGATGTAGTCGAGATGGTTCTTAGCTCTTTATTTACACTAATATTATAATTAGGAAAGATTTGTTTTTTTTTGTGTTTGTTTGTTTGATAAATTCAAAAAATGCTTAATAGCTTTTAAAAATTCTTTCAACTATTGAAAGCTACATTATCAGCGATGATTAGATATTCTTATGAAAACTGCAATAATGTAACACAAGGTATCAAAAATTTAGCTATGAGTCATTATTTAGGCGTGCGCTCCGAAAACAATTGATGATACATACAATAATGTACTACATGTTTATTGTACTCATCATTACCCACAAAAAAGCCCGGGAGGCTATATGTCTAACGCAACTATTATTATTATATACTATTAGAATAACCGTATTTGTTCAAATTACTCAATCAAAACACTGATAGAATCGAAATTTTGTATAAAAATATATTTAGAGAAACCCTTAGCTACCCGTGCAAAACCGGGGCCAGTCAAAGTTTAATTGTTGTATGTCTCGGGTTATTCTTTTCCTTCTTCTGTATTCAACTCAAATTTTACGATTTTCTTTATTGTATAGTTTACATAGCAACGATGCGGCAGTTTACTATCGACAGATTTTTCAAATTATTTATTCTTATAATGCCAAAATCATACAAAACCTTTCGTAGGCAGTCGGAAAATTTGTGCTAGTAGTGAACTCTGTGATACGTATTGTTCTTGCTCTTGCGGTAAACAAAACTAGCCGAAAGACCCTTTGCTCCCTAACTATTAAATTAAATGCTTGTTGGGCAAGCACACCCAAATTGGAACAAACCTTACAAATTAACAAGTTGGCCACAGCTGTCTCAAAACCGATAAATGGGGGTAACGAGCCCAGTAATGGACCTTAATAAAATTATTTAACGACTTTTGTGTAAGTAACTCAATTCTATGTACGGTATTGTACTGCAAAAGGTCTCACGTTAAGACAGTTTAATTATTATTTATTACTAAACTTGTATTAAGTTCAGGGGTTCATTCTTGTATATCAGTAATATCAAAACTGCTATTATATCCATTGCGAAGCGTTAGGGCTACAATTATAATAACATACTTCGCAGGGATCCCAGGATGAATTTCCAAATTCCAAACTTCTTCAAACCAAAATTCCTAAATTTGTCGTGGAAGAGTCCAAGACGTCCTCGATAAAAATAGTTGGACGACATAAAAGGAAGATCAAGCAATTTTACCTACTGATCTTTCAACTTCATTATTATTAATAAAGAACCTGATGATGACGATGATTTAGGATATTAAATTAGCCTTGTGCATTAACTCACGGCTACTATTATCAAAGTTATTATTTTGTAACAATATAAGTAAAAAAAATCGTTGTTTCAGCCTGAGCTATACAAGAACGAGCTGGTCCGCCAATCTTCTACCGACAGCGCCGAGCTGGAGTTCTGTGGCAAGCTTCACTTCTCGCTCAAGTACGACCAGGAAGTGGAAGCTTTGGTTGTCAAGGTATGTACGTAGTTGTAGCAAGACCTGTAAGAACGGGTTGGTTCGCGAATCTTCAACTGAAAGCGCCGAGTTGGAGTTCTATAGCAAGCTGCATGTCTCGCTCAAGTACGACCAGGAAGTGGATGCGTTGGTTTTTAAGGAATTTGTGTAGTTATAGCAAAACCTGTAAGAACGAGTTGGTTCGCGAATCTTTAACTGAAATCGCCTACTTGGAGTTCTGTGGCAAGCTTCACTTCTCGCTCAAGTACGACCAGGAAGTGGAAGCTTTGGTTGTCAAGGTATGCATGTAGTTATAGCAAGACCTGTAAGAACGAGTTGGTTCGCGAATCTTCAAATGAAAGCGCTGAGCTGGATTTCTGTCACATCTCGCTCAAATACAACCAGGAAGTAGAAGCTTTGGTTTTCAAGGTATGTCTGTAGTTATAGCAGGAGTGTAAGAACGAGCTGGTCAACCATCCTTCTACTGACAGAGCCGAGCTGGAGTTCTATGGCAAGATGAATTCTATGCTTTGGATATTTAGGTAAGTCTACTGAGTAAGCCGAGTTGTAAAAACATAAGCTAATATTTTCTTCAAACTATTTCTTAATCAAGAACGCAAGGTAACCGACCAAGCAACCAAGGTAGCCGACATACCGAAGGATAAACAAGCTAAAGTGGCAATGGGCTAGTCACATTTCTCGAAGAACCGATAAACGTTAGGGTAGACGAGTTTTCGAGTGGAGACCACGTTTAGGTAAACGTAGCGTAGGACGCCTTGTGGTGTGGAGGTGGAGTGACCACTTGCGAAAAGCACCTGACACAAACTGGATGCGGATGGCCCAGCTCAGTGGCGGGCATTAGAAGAGGCCTACGTTCAGTCATGGACAAGTATAGGATGATGAATGAGCTAGCGTTTGGCCACTAACTCACCGAGTGTTAAGTGAAAATATGGTCAAAAATGCCACGCCTATACGACGAGAACAGCCCTAAGAACTTAAACACGGTGGGCGTAGGGCTGGCAGCGGGAGCCGATTAGCGGACAGGTGGCCTGTTTGACCCTCCGCGGATTCCGCGCGCCTTTCTGTGTTTTTCATACAAAAAGATGTATACGATTACGAATTTCGCGGGTGGAATTCGCTCGCCACCATCATATATCTCCACATAGGCATATCCACTCCTTCCTACTTATCACTACCAAAATGTATCAATTCGTACATTTGGGTTTTTAAACATCGCACAAAATATAAACTTAGATATTAGCCAAAGTAAAAACCGCCGCTTTTTCTAATTTTGGTACATAAAGAGGACTTTTATTCCTGATTAGAATGCGCAACAGGAGCAATAAGGCTTACTTACTCAGACATTTTGTAAATTGCCTTTTAGCCCGCAGATTCATTATGCTGAACACTGAGCACAATAATGAAATAATTTACCCACTTTTAACAGTGAAATTAAAATAAAGAGATCCTTTTACAAAAGCTGATGTTTATAATGATGATATTTATCACAATAATCCTCAGATTGTGCGAACAATTAGCATAGAGACAGTCTAATTATTGAATGAAAGATTCACAAAATACCGAGAATTTCGTTAACCATATTTCCTTGGATTAACCCAAATACTTGACATTTTTTATCGGGCTTGGCTAAAGCTACGTCCATACTTTGTGAAGTGTGTGCTGTAAACTGAATGTCTGAATTAGGTTGCGGAGGGCTGGACACCTTGATTCTTTTTCGCACCTGCTCTTGACACTCACTAAATACTTCGTGTAGTGTGAGCAGTAATTAGGCTATACTAATAAAACAGATGTGTTCAAGTTAAAAGTGAATAGGTATCTACTAGGCAAGCGTGCTACACCTTCGACAACATCATCGCTTTCCATCATTTGAGATCGTAGTCAAACGTTTGCCTAGACCGCAATAAATAAAAAAAAAAACGCCCTTTAGTGAGGACACTTTTCACTTAACTTTGAAGCACTGCATGTTATGGTTCAATGGAAAGACTTCGAGTAGAAGATCATTCCGCATCTTGCGGGTACTTGGAAGAAATGCACGTGAATTGAGTTTGTATGAGCTCCACTTAACGATGTACTGGTTGGAGTATATCACGTTACACAGTGCTAGGCCGTGCCACAGACGGGGCACAGCAAAACATCTATAGCATGCTTTTGTATGAACTAATTCATGCTAGACCGGACCGAGGCCATGCCAGTACAGTAGTGAAGAAATGTCGGCGCGCAGTTAGCTTAGAATGATTCTCGTTTCAGCGTGCTGGGGAAAAATGACATGGCACGGGCACAGCCCGGTCCCGGCTCTGTGTAACGTGAATCACCGTTTTTATAGTGAGTTTTAGCCGTGGTTTTAGCCGCAATATATGTGTTTGCCACTTAGATCAAAAGAAATAGACAGATTTCACGCGCGGAACTCGAAAGCACATGAAAGTGAGGCCAAAAAGTAAAAACAAACTCAAGGCAAAAGAAAAGTCAAAAGAAAAGTCGTGTTTTCAGTCCGTCACATGTGAATTAATCACTAGTTCTAATTTTTATTCTAATCTGAGGTTAGCCTTACCTATTGTAAAAAACTATGATACATACTAAGAAAGAAAAACATTCCATTCGCAGAAAATTGGTACAAACCACAGAAATTGTTAGCAAGCAAAGAACACGCTGTTTCGGTTGCGACCTTTTCCGCAGGGAGTAGTTGCAGAAGTATTATATAAGTAATATACAATAAGAAAAATAAATAAAAAAGGTAAACAATAAAAAACAAATAAAACAATACAAAAGCAGCATGTATGTGCCAATAACAAATATAAACAATAAATTGTCCGAAACGTATGTCGGGGGAGTTTCCACTATCAGGTTAATTAAAGTCACAAATAAGTCGTTCACAAAATCTCTAAAGGAAAAAAGACTTCGGTCCTAAGTGATTACGTAAGAAGACGTGTAATTACGTAAGAACTTCTGCACGTGCAAGTTCCGATGGTTAATTAATTGAAGCGCTCTAACTGACAGACCTTGTCGCAGAACAAGAGGGGTTTCTAGGCAAAGCTGTTTCTCAGGTAAAATAATACCTATCTAAAGTTTAGCACCATTGTCAGCTCATTTTGTCGAACGCTTTGTTAATTAATAGCAGTGTTCAATATAGGTTTGACACATTTTTTAAGTGGAGTGACAACCTGAGTAAAGCGGCTGGAAGAAAATCGATGAGGAGAGCTGAAGACTGAGCTCAGTTGCGTGGAGAGGCCTACGTCCAGCAGTGCACAAATAAAGGCTGATGATGATGATAATGATGACGTTTATTAAGCGTTTTTTAACTATTGTATTGTATTGTACAATAGTTCCTTTTGGTATAAATCTGTAAGATCTCTTTTATAGTTTGGAGCCTCTAAAAACTCATGTTCCGCTAGGAAGAATGACTTATTGCCGTCAATTAGTAAAAAAACGCCCATTCTCTGTAACTTTCCAATTTAACTTAGTTTTTTTAAAGTCGTTTTTGAAAGCATGTTATACACACGACTTGAGAACCTCCTTCTGTTGGAAGTCCTTTAAAAAACGAAGAAAAAAGTAAAAGTATTTTTTTGGATGCCTTCTTTAATCGATCTTTCACTTAATTTATATGATGCGTATACAACTAGACCTTAAAAGCATATTCTAATAAGTTAATTTAAAATAGCCTTTATGCAGTAGCCTGTTATTAGAAGGGGCTATCACAATTAAATGCGTGTACAACATTTCGTGTCTGTGCTGTTAACCATTGAGGAGTTCCCTAGTCAGGACCCAAAGCTGAGTGCAGCAACTTTTGAGTATGCAGCAACCATGCCATGGTTAAACTTAAAACCGGCTAATATCATAATAAAATGCGTCCTCAAAATTGCGTGTCTGTGGTGTGACCGTTGAAGAGTTCCTTTATTCCTTAATCCTGGATGTCGACTCAAGTCATGCTTACCATAAAAATGCATAGGAACTGAACCAACCCGTAGAAATTCGTCTCCGTAGGATAAGAGGAAGTGGTTCTAATTCAGCTTGTAAGATTTGACCGAAACAAACGACGAAGTTACATTGCAAGTTAATTAAAACCTTTTAATACTCGTGGCTCTGTGAGCTGTAGATGAGCACAAACTGTTTTGCAAACAATTCTAGCAGTGCACAATAGCACCATCTAGTTACCTTATTATAAAACTAACATTAATAACCAAGGTTCCATCAATCCTACCTTGTAGGTAAAGGGCTGATTTAACGGGATAAACCTTAGAGAAAGGAATTTACTGTATTTTGAGGAGCTATTCTACTCATCACGCCGAAGATCCTCATCAGATCGTCACCAAATTTGTATGAGACCAATATAAAGTTATTACCTTTAAATAAATAAAATAACCATCGAAATCGGATCTAATAAGGCGGAGATATTCTGTAGCCTTTTTTGGCCCCCTTGCCAATCAAAGATCCCCGACGAATAAAAAATTCATATAATTCGTTTATCGTGTATACCAAGTTTCGTCTAGATCGGTAAAGAAATGCGACTTGTAGAGGAGAACAGCCGGAGATCCGGACAGCGCGCGGACTGATACGAAAGCATTTTTGCCCAAGAAACGGAGATGCTGAGCTTGCGCTTCGCGCTCGCTCGTTAAAAAAAAACAAAATAACAATAGAAAGAAAAAAATAAGTGGATACAAAAATAATCATTCAAAGTAGTTCTAGATATGAGGAAAAAAAGTACATTAACTATCAAAAGCTGGTAGTTACATTTGCTGCTTTTCCAATACAAGCTTTTAATATTACAAGATTTTATTTTATTTCACGTGTTAGTATGTTTAATACAAATCTTGCAAATTAATGTCCCGATTAAAATTTAATATTTTGACACTTATGACCTGATGATGAAGTCAGGATAGTACACCATGGGAACCCCTCCGTGATTTGGCTCATTTTGCTCAGATAAGCGACTATTTTTAAGACGATTTATCAATCACTTGCTTTAAAAGAGAAATCCATAGCAATATTTAAAAGTGATACGTTGTCTCTTTGTTTGTTTGTTTGTTTGGGGAGCTTTCACGCGATAACCGCTGGACGGATTTTGACGAAATTTGGAATGGAGATAGCTTATACATTGGAATAAAACATAGGATACTTTTTATCCCGGAAAATTGTAAGTTTCCACGGGAACACTGGAACATGTTGAATACTCGCTGTAACGGTTGCCATGGAAACGGAATAACAAGTCTGTCAAAAAACTTCAAGAGCGTTGGTGCAACAGATTAAGTAGTTGGTGCTATACCAACAACAAGCCACAGAGGCCATAACCAAGAAGTCTAAGTCTACTCTTGCATTGGTTTTTAATATCCTAGACGACATTGGAAGCTTTGTTTTCGCGATAAACTCTAGTCCGCGCGGACGAAGTCGCGGGCGGGGAAGCTAGTTTTTAATGAAACTTTTCTAATTGTTTCTTCTTAGTTTTTCATTGTGAGGCACACAAACAAACAAATGACACAAAATTTTAGAAAATAATGTATTGGAATTGCCATTTCGGTGTCAAAGTGACAGATAGTAAAGTGACAGGTGACAAAGCGACAGGTGTTAAAGTGATAGGCGTAAAAGTGATAGATGTCAAACTGACAGGTGTCAATATGAAAAGTGTCAGCGGGTGAAACCGTTTAGTTTAATTTGAAATACCGTCTATATTATTTATTCTGTGACACCTTCGGATAGGCGTACCCTATCGTGTTTGGTTCAGTGATGCGAACCTTTAAATGAAGAGAGAAGATGGAAATCTATCTTTTATCGTTTTACCATTAAGGCGGGGTAGGCTCGCAATTGTTTGTCCTGCTCGTCTAGGTGCAGTGTGAGCGGCAGAAGTGATGCAGCTCGGGAGACGATTTTAGAAAAAAATGCATTTTTTTCGATATCTCAAAATATAAAACTCCATTAAAAAAATATTCGGTTATTTGTTTAGTATTAAATATTTAAGAAAAAACGCTGTCGCTGAAAATTACGAGAACAGCGATGCCACAAGTTATTTTCATGTGGTAGTTCGTATTTTTTTCCAAGGATACCGCCATTTCTGAAAATTATGTTCGGTTATTTGTTTGGGTAGTGTACTTTTCTTTCCACAGTATTTTTTGGTTCGCATTACGTCGTTTTGACGTTTTGCTATTCGTCTTTTTGCTGATTTCGGGACTGACCCCGCCTTAAAAGGCGACAAAAGCTGATTGAATTCATTTAATCTCCGATTCGATCTAATTTCTTGAAGTTTTCTAATGCGCAAGCAAATGAATACTTAAGTCTTTGTCCTATTATCTTGCAAATTTTTCGAATCAATTTCTTTATCGGTTTTATTTTATCTCTTCGACGATATGGAATAGAAATAGTTTTAGTAGACTATGTTAAAATATTGTCCAAAATAGTAGTCTGAAATTCGGAAAACAACATGGCACTGGGAAATTAACAATTCAAAACGCATAGGTACAGTTGGTAGGTATAAGTGGTAAACATCCTATTAGTAAATAAAAAACGAGCGAGCCTTACAGTAGAGGCACAAGACGAGTAATAAAAAAAAATTACATCTCCGTGGTCCCTAGGAGTACATTGTCCGGTGCAGTGAAAAAAAAAAGTGGTCTCTATAAGTACCTTACCCTGAACCAGGTTTCGAAAGTTTTACTGATGATGACGATGATACATTTTATTATTAAAAATTAAAAAAGTTGTGGGCCTGTATGGTACATTGCCTGGATAAGGGTTAAACAACATGAACTTACTTATAGCACAGCGCACGCTTATTGGTCAACAGTGAATCAGCAACTGCTTCATCTAACCTATCTGATCTTACTTTTCGTCAGGAAATCGTATGTCTTGATTGTTCAGCCGGGAACCGTTTTTTGGCTTCTAGCTTGATACGAACCGCGCGCGCTCATAGGTCAAATCAAACAGCGCACGCTTCCTCGGCTTCCTATTACACTTCCGACACTTTTCACGAAATCACCCCCATAGATTTCAGGAAAGCGAGCGGAAAGATATTAAACATCAAATATAATTGGTAACATTTGTAGAGAAACAGAAAACGGGGGCCCCACAGCTTGTCAATATTATTTTTTAACCGAGATCTTTACACCAATTTCCCAAAATGATTATCCCGTTACCTGTAACCCGATTAATTAAAATTTCAGTCGAGTTCAGAAGAGGGTGATATTTCATAATAAATGGATGACATCTCATTACGATCCGTCTATCACGAAAAATATATGGGTCTGCTTGAAAGCATTTTTACTTGACTGCAGGGTATTGCGTTTTTTAATCAGCCTACGGGTGTATGTATGTTTGTTCCTTTGTGTCACTATATAGACCAAACGCGTGGACCGGTTTTGATGGTTCTCACGGCAATCGATTTGTCTTAATCTTTCGAGTGCTACTATAAAGACATGACAGTAATCAAAATTCAATATGGCAACAACCAGACGACCTATAGTGAAAAAGAAAAAAAGTCGACGAACTATGTTAATTGAAAATATTCTATTATAATTTTTCATTTTGAATGACTATTCTCAATATCTATAACGGTTTAAAGTTGGTTATAAACCATTCTCGCTTAATTTTTTCCCGTTTTTAGTTTTGTTTGCAGTTAGGTTATTTAACACTTTTGATTATGTATTGTTTGATTTTGATTTGATAAGGAATGATTGAAAAATACCAAATTCTATTTTCCCTGCTCCAGCTTTCAAATAATATTAAAATTTATGAAAACCCGCCCATTCTTTTGGGAATTTGACATCATTGATAACTTATAACAGCGATCTTTTTGTTTTAGAGGTTAAAAATGAATACCAAAAACATTTATCATTTATCAAAATTAAAGAGTGACTCAAAGAGGTAACCAGCCAGTTATGTCAACATTCTTCTCTGTTCCATTTCTTATTGATCATTTTCTTGTCTTACTAACACCGTGCTGTTTCTTTGCCAGATCTTCGAAGCTCGAGACCTGCCGATCAAGGATGTTACAGGCAGCAGTGACCCTTACATCAAGGTGTTCCTCCTGCCTGACAGGAAAAAGAAGTTCCAGACCAAGGTCCATAGAAAGAACTTGAACCCCGTGTTCAATGAGACGTTTTTGTTCAGGTAAGAAGATGAGCTGTTCAGAAGTAGCCAAGAAAAGTCATAATCAGTGCATTACGTTTCCATTGCTGTGCATCTCATAGAGAGTATGGGTCACGGACCACGGATAGATTAGTTGGCAGAGCGACAGATGTTTTGGTAGCAGGTTCAAAACCTGCTTCGAGGTCGCCTGTTGCTATTCTCCAATTTCAAGATTTTAATTTGAGTTAGTTAGTTTAATACAGTGGCTCTAACTAAATTTGACCTGCAAACGTTTGTGATTTAAATTTAATATAGATCTGAACCTTAGCTGTATTAAATCATGTCATTAGTTCGTTTCTATGGGACTTCATAGATTTACAAAACTCAATTTCAATTGTGAACATTTTCAGATACGCTTTTTTTTAGATATTCCACTATTCTAATACCACTTTGGCTTGCTTATTCTATTATGTCAGTAGTATTATTCTAATTGATTCTGAAAAATGTACAAAGAGCTTCCAAGAAAACACATTTCAAGTTCTTTGTTTTCTTATCTTGCTGTCAACTGCAGAAAATACTAATATCTAGTAGCTTTTTCGCTCTAGCAGTCTTCCATTCAATTTACAGCAATTTCGAAGATATTGTATTTAAACTTCCAGTTGAAACACATTGATTCAGACATCTCCTTTTTACACGAGTAAGGGAAGGGTAATGATATGGATGTTCCGCCATAGATCGCCTCTATTGGTCCGATTTTGACAAGCGAGGTATCGATCGATTCGTTTTCATCGCAAGAGTGTCATGGGCTATTTTTACCCGACCGTAGTTTGGTTTTAGTTTTTGAATATACGAGTATGTCTTGAAGAATTGTTTTGAGACTGTCAACTAACGTTCCCAAAAGTAGTTAAGTTTCAAGTTTTGTTTACCTTTTGAGTTTTGACACTAATTGGACTTGACTTTGAGTCTTTGGGGAAAGTTCTGATGGAATCTCGATATTCTGTCGTGATACCTCTGAAGCTAGGGTTTTCACTTAGCTAAGTTTTAGTTTGAAAATAAAGCTCATCATCTCCGTTTTTCAGTTTGACACGTTATTGCACGACTGCTCAAAAATTCTATATACTTTGTATGTATGTGAGTTGCTTTGTTCCACCATACATTTTCAATTCGTGAATAGATTTGGATGTACCTATGGGGTATCGTTAGAATCCTTACAACATCCCGAGTAAAACATGCAATAGGTATTTGAAAATTTAGTTTTTTGGCAGGGCAGTCGTTTTTTCTTTACTTTGATGATGTAAAGTTTTGATTAAAATTTGTAAAAAAAAAACATGTTTTTGGTATCCCAAGCGTTATTTCGACAGCTAGTTTTTCTGCGGAGATAAGCATTCAATTAAATCAAGAAGTTTTGTACAGTATCCATCCCATATAATTTTTTGTCGAACGCAATTTTATTGAAAATTATTTGTAGAGAACTTAGAATACATTATCTAGTATGAGTCATCATCATCTTCATCAGCCTCTGCTGACAAAAGGCCTCTACGTGGATTACCACAACGATTCTCACGAGGTCCTCAGTCCACCTTGTAGGAGGCCTACGCTGCATCTAGTCTGTAGTTGTCGCACGAGAACCTTACTTCCCACAATCGTACGTGCTGTGACCAGCCCAACAACTCAAACTTCAACTTGCTAACATTGCAATGTTTTTTTTTAAATTACTTTTATTGACGAGACGGGCAGGTCGCTCGCCTGATGGTAAGCGTCCCGCCTACCAATAATAGTTGCAGTGCCACCCAGAACTTTGGTTGCAAAATGTTGCGCGTCACTGCACTGCGCTCGTCACCCTTATACATTGGTTGTTAAGTCTCACCCAGTAATTTCGCTGGAAAAATTGCCTTCAAACTGAAACAGAAATTTTTACATACTACTGCTTGACGGTTGACTATCTGGTGGTACTTCCCAGACCAGAATATGAGGCGTTAAACGTTTAAACTTAAGTTCTTCTGTGTTTTTTTCATTCCGCATCCTATCTCGCAGAGTATAACCACAAGCATCATAACTCACGCATTTAAATCCGCATATTTACAACCTCTTGCATTTTTAATATCCGGTTTTTTTAATTAAACCGAAGCTACATAACTAGATTTACTGGCAACCCTACTTAGCTGGTATCGTTATTGTGGAGTTGTTTACTTTATTGGACAATTCTCGCTGCGAATAATGAAAAGAGCAAGCTGTATTGGATAATATGAAATCTCCCAGCTTGTTTTCATCGTTAGTTCCAGAGTGGATTTATAATACGAAGTTATACAGCGAGGGTGTTCGTTCGCAGACGTTGGTCTTGTTGTGAAAATCTTCGGCCAAATGATGTAGCTACTTACTTACGTAATTATTATTTCACGGGACTTCAAAATTTAGTATCACACTTTTAAAATTGCAAATATCACAGACTTACGATTTACCGTAGTAATGAACCGCAAAACTTACCATATACAACCAAATAAACTGTCTAACTTTACCAAATGCTTGTCAGATTTTTCATCACCTCTAGAAACGAGAAGCAATCAGAAGTTCCACTTCGGCCGAATTAAATATTTGAGTTTGAGAGTATTTTAAATCTTGGTTTTTTGATTGGAATGAAACCTTTTCTACCTTTCAAAGAATTGTTTGTGCAAATCAACCTGATTTTGAGGGGCTTAATTTTGGCGAGATACGCGCTTTGGTCACATGATTATGTACCTAATCTACACTTTTATTATAATGAGGAAAGATTTGATTGTTTGTATGTTTGTTTGTAATGAATAAACTCAAAAAATAAAGAACCGATTGAAAAAAACTTTCACCCATAGAAAGTTACATTATCGGCGAGTAACATGGAATAAACGATAATTTAAAAAAAAACAGATCCCTACGAAAATTACAATATTGTAAGCCAAGATATCAAAAAGTTGCCCATAAAAACGGAACGGAATGATATTATAATGTGTCTAAGTAAGTTCTTTCCCTTGTACTTTTTTATTATTTGCCGTGGCCCAGAGAGCGTATTTTTAACCCCTAAACTCCATAGAAACGGGTGCTATAAATTTAGGGTGTGTATCACTGTATCCGTGTGTCTATCTGTGGAGTCGTAGCTCCCAAACGAATGGACTGATTTTGATATAGTTTTTCCTGTTTGAACGCTGATGTGAAAGAGATGGTTCTTAGGTATAATAGGGGGGGAGGGGGAAAGGGTGGGGGGAGTGGGGAAGTGAAAAGGGGGGGGGGGGGTGGATTGGGGGAAGTGAGAAGGGGGGGGGGGGTTAGGGTCTTAGATACTAAACGAATGGAACGATTTTGCTGCGGTTTTTTAATGTTTTAAAGATGAAGTGACCGAAATGATTCTTAGCTATAATGGGGGGGGGGGGGGAGGGGTTTTATATAAAATACAATTTACAAAATAGAAATAACATAAACAATATACAATATAATATAAATATATTAAAATATATATATATATATATATATATATATATTTGTGCTTCTTTCCTACTAGCGTTCCGTACGAGGAAATCCGAGAGCGGTTCCTCCAGTTCTCAGTGTACGACTTCGACCGGTTCAGCCGGCATGACCTGATAGGTCACGTGGTGCTGAAGGGCCTCCTGGAGTCAGCTGACCTGCATCAGGAGATCGAGTATACGATGAACATTCTGGCTGCGCCACAGGTGAGAAAATCCTACCAATATTTTAAATGCGAAAGTCTGTATGTAGTACACAGCTCCATAATGGCTGAGTAAATCTTTGATTGTATTTTCTTCGTTACTTCTTCATAACTACTCATGGGTGGCTGGGGTCCTGGCTTGCACGCATAAAGAGATAGGATACTTTTTATCCCGGAAAATGACCATGCGGGGAAAGTCGCGGGGCGCGGCTAGTAAATTATGAAGATTCCTATTTAGCCATTAGTTTGAACCCTAAAAGGAACCCTAAAAGATAAGGAACCCTAAAAAAGCCAGAAATAAAAAACTGCGTCAGACTACGATTTTGAATGAAGAAAAATCTGTTATAAAGAAGGATGGGCAGAAATACAAAAATGACAAGAAATGGGAATGGGTTGAGACCGCTCTACCAATTGCAATGATTGAACGGGGAAAAAATGGTACTTTTAAGTAGAACAATAATTTATCTGACACCTTATACCAATTCGCTGTATGTTCGGAGTTATATGTACTGTCGTTAGCATACACATCGCAGATCGACAACAATAATAATATAATGTATTTTGTATGTTCTAATTTTCTATGTAAATATAATAAATCACACTAATTATAAATCAGTGAAGTATAGCCACTGTCGTAAACAGGCCGATCAGAGCTTAAAGTTTAAAAAATGAATAAATAAACTCTTATCGAGTGGAAAACTTCGTATGCGCGATGCAGAGCTCCATATATAAGAACTAACAGTCCTTACAAAACGTTATACAATTCATAATAAAAAACCGATTAGCGCCATCTATCTTTTTTCTTTAGGTGTGTATTACTCCTTTACGCTCCAACGGCAAGGATTTGAAATTTGGTAGCAGGATTGCTTGTATCCTGGATTAACACACAGGCTACTTTTCATCATCATCCACGCGGGTGAATCCGCGGGGCCCAGCTAACATAATCAGTAAATACATTTTTACTTTAAAAATGACCGAAAAAAAAAAATATTTTCGGTAAATACATTTTTAGAGTCTGACAGTCGAAGAAAAAAAATGTTTGAGTTTTTTTTTACAAAATCAGCGTCACATTTTATCTTTTCCGCCAAAAAGTCGATATGCCATGTTCATGACGGCATAACTCCGAACGTAAAACTTTTTTTTTTTTTTTTTATCACTCTAGGCCATCGGTTGACCACGATCTCACCTGATGGAAAGCGATGATGTGGTCGAAGGTGTAGCACGCTTGCCTTCTAGACCTATTCACTCTTGACTTGAACACACCTGGGTTATATTTTTTTTATGATATCAAAGTGGCCATTGTTCTAAATATAATGACCTATTATTTGACACATAAATTATTGCAATTGACCAGATCCTTTTACATTTCTGCCCATCCCCGATACCATTATAACAGATTTTATTTTTCTATATTAAGTTTAATGCACCGAAGACGGAAAGTACATTTCTGCTGCTCTGTGGTTTCCCCCTACTTATCAATCCTAGCTAGTGTTGTGTAGTTGTCGAGTGTTGGACAACGACGAGAGTCAAGTTCTGGAGATTATATTTGCCTTAAAAGAAAATAAACAGCTGTTCTGATATCAAGTTCATTCACTTCAACAACATGTATAAATAGGGGTTAAGTTGGGCAAACCATTTTTGCACCGGGTTTACACCTGACAGATTTTTGCCCCCTACTTATCAATCCTAGCTACATGTACTATTATTTATTCTGTGCTACATCCACGATTCCATCCTGTGATAATTAATAGCACTCGTCATTAATCATCGTGATAGCTTTGCTTCGCGTCCTTGCGAGGGCCCCGGGGCCTTTCAAGGACTCGGGCCAGGGCCTTTTACCTGTGTGGGGTATCCTTGAGGTGTATGGTTCCCGAATATTAAACGTGTCACTTTATGAGTGACGCATGCATCCGGGAGAAAATAATTCAAACGGTCGGTTATACCTCTGTTACGTTCTACATGCAGTGTGTATGTTCCAGGTAAAAAAGGTGTAATCGAAGAAGAGTACCACTTGGATTGTCTTAGATCATTACCAAAACCTATATTTACCAGCCGTTCTGGTAAAACCTAGCATGCACTAAATTGTAGTAGTAAAAGCCCGAAAACTCATATCGGTAAATCCTAAGATTATAAATATACGGGCTTTTAAAGTAACATATATACATATTATTTAAATACAATAAAAAATATATAATCTCTATAGCAATACGACACGTGTATCGCATCTACACGAGGCATCCTCCAGAAATGTTGACTATTCGAGTGTTGGACCGAGAGTCAAGTTCTGGAGATTAGTTATTTATCTATCCATCCATCAATTTATTTATATTTGCTTTAAAATAAAATAAACAGCTGTTCTGATATCATAAAGTTCATTCACCTCAACATTTTTTATAGATAGGGGCTAAGCTGCGGAAACCATTTTGACTGATTTTGAAATTCTCATTTTCTTTATTCTAAAGGCATAATGTAGCATCCATTTGCAGAAGCCCAACAAGCTGAACTTTGTCAGGGCATTAACATTATTTATAAAACAAATGACTTGTTTTCGCAAACGATTAGTTTGGGAGCTGGTGTCTAGCTTGATTACGAACGATTATTTTTAACACTGAATAGAGTTATCTTTATATGAAAATTGAGTAATGTTTGACGCTCCATCTGTCCTTATGTCAGCCAAGCTAGGCTAACTATTTATTACTCGACTACCGCAAAGCAAGGGAAGGATAATTAAGTTTTGTCTATGTATGTATGTATACATGTAGATTTTCCATCACAGCGTCGCCCCTATTGGTACAATTTTGACAAGCAAGGTGTGAATCGATTTTTCATCAGGTATAGATTTTCATGGGCTATATTTTTAGCTAACTATGGTAAGGCAAAGTAAGGGATACGTGTTCAAACTAAAAACTTGGTCCGAGGTATCACGTATCGATTCGTATTCATCATAGGCAATTTTTGACCAGACAGTAGTCAGGTTTTAGTTTTGAACTTATATCTTGTTTTATGCACAAACATTGTTATATATTTATTTTGTGCTCAGTCTCCTTCACTCTTGTTTTTTTAACTCGTTATAAATACAGACAATAGCTCTCATACTCCTAGATCAATATGCAAGAGAAACTAAAAAGTAATTAAAAAATATGAATAACAGTTTTTTGTCTAATAATCAAAGTAGACAGTTGCTCTGAAACTATGAAGAAGTTTCATTCAAAATTACTTTGCAAAGATAAGAGATTGTTGTTTGTTATTGTCAAACTTTTACATTTTCCTTATTTAATTTATGTGAAGTAAATGAGAATTTTCTGTTACCAGGAGAAGAAAGACCTCGGGGAGTTGATGCTGTCGCTATGTTACCTGCCGACTGCTGGCCGACTTACTGTAACTGTGATAAAGGCAAGGAATTTAAAGGCCATGGACATCAATGGATCGTCAGGTGAGTGTACTGTGGCGATGTGTTTTTACACGAGTGCCCGAAAAAGGAGTGTAATGTTTTTAGGACTCATATATGTTTTTATGTATGTATGTATGTATGTATGTATGTATGTATGGATGAGATTTTCTTTATTCCACTATAACTTTAAATGCCTGAACAGATTTGGATGTATGGGGTATTCTTAGAATCTTTACAACATCCTGAGTAACATAGGACATTTTTTGATTAATTTGTTAGCAGTATGGCTCTATTCATAAACACAAAAAAAATACTACTTATTTTACAATATGGTTATCAAATTGATGAGCACATTACAACTTTTTTTTTTTTTAATATTAAGTTATATAGTTGTTTTTATTTATCTATTAACTTTTATGTTTCAAAGTTTCCATCACTGACCGCAATTTTTTTTTATATTCCTGTCCATCCAAAGGTTGCCTGTAAGAAATTGCAAATAGCGATAAGGCCGCCTATTGTACAACATTATATTTTATGTATCATTACTGTTATGTTGTTTTTTATAGTAATGTGTTCAATAAAGAGTTATTGTATTGTATTGTATTGGCATAACTCAAAACTTGTCACTAAAAAGCATTGGCCTTTTAGTTCGTTTTTGGCAGGGCAATGGCGCTTCTTTTTAAATTATTTATGTTAATTTTAAATCACGTTTTTGCGTCACTAGGCAAACATTTTGCATCTGTTTGCCTTGAGCTAGAGCCGAATAACTTACCCTTAATTCGTCGACCGCCGTCCCCCTTTCAAATTACCTATCCCCTCTCGGTCGTCGACATCGACATCCTTCAATTCCTAGGACTCTGATTACCTCCGCAACTGGAGATTCTATTCAGGCGGTCGTACCCTAAATTTCAAACGTTAAAGCTGCTTCAATACAAAGTCGGTACTCTCCCTATAGCAGGCTTTACAGGGTATCCAGTATCCGATACTTTGATCCTTCATCCACGATTATTACAATTTTCTTGGTAAGAGAAGGATTATGTTCTTAAAAGGAAAATGCGGAGTTCGTTTGGTCTTTTCCTGTTGCATTGAAAGTCTGCGTCTTTCAAGAATAGTAATAAAGTTGCTATAGAAACCTACCTTTAAGAAATATATAAAAATATATTATGAATAAAATATATTTTTATTATGAACTAGCTGTACCCGCGGCTACGTACGCGTGGTTATTTCTCTGGATTGAAAGTACTTTATGTACTATTCGAAGACCTAAAATACCAATAGGTACCAACATTCGATCAAAATCTCTTCAGCCAGATGAGTAGAAGCTGAGCACGCTTCTACTCATCTGATTGCAATACCAAGTACATCAGTTTTTAAGTCAAACCATAATCTATTCAACAGTGAAGCGCGCATCGCAATCAGTCCAGTAGTGTTTAAGTGATGCACGAACAAACATACAGACAAACAGAGAGAAGGGATTTTAAAAAAAACTTATTCTGTAGTTCAGTATTTTAGACTAGACCATTTTATTTGTCTTCTTTGTACAGACTTTTTTGTACTTATTGTTTTATTATAAGTTGGTATCCATACATACATATATAATGCCTTTTTGAATGTTTTTTTATATATACTTAGAATTATTGTAATCCTGAAAGAGGACTCAATTAAACTTTTTTTTGAACAAGTTTATTACTGGAAATACAACGCTTTGGTTTGTAATGACTCTAAATTGTATTTACTTTTTTTTGGCCTCACTTCCGTGTGCCGTGCTTTAGGTCTATCTTTTTCTTCTAAGTAGAGTACGCGAAAATAAAAAAAAACAGTATCGCCATAAGTATTGCCATTAGTATTCATCCAGAGAAGACGTGGTGTATTCATAATGGCAAGGAAGAAAAACGAAAATAAATTTATGAAGGATTCATGCCAATTTTAGGCTACAATTTGCCCTCCTGCTCGGGTTACCAATGAGATATCAAAGTATGTGGAATTGGATGTAAAACGATCTACAGAAACCTAATTGATCGAATTCAATGGGACTAATAAATATGTAGAGTCTTTCTTTTCTACGCGTATCGTTTTTCTCGACGAACGTAACGATGAATTTTTAGGGTTGTTAGTTTTTCGTGTTGTTCAAATATCAAGTTTCAATAAAAACTAAAAAGTATCGAATCAGTTGCCAGATCTACAAAATCTTCAATAGCCTTATAATTTTGGTCTTCAGCAGTCTAGATGGGACCATCCATATCCAATGGGGTAATAATCTGTTTGTATCAGTATACCTATGTCTCCAGTTTTTTAGGCTTTCGTAGTCAAACGAGGAATCCATATAGTTTTGTCATGTCTGTCTGTATGTGTCACAGCTATTTTATTCATACACTATTAAACTAGAAAGTGGAAATTTTGCGTATATATAAATATTAATAGTATTAATTACATGAAATCGAAAAAAATATTGTTTTTGCTCCTATCGAGTTAGGTTGGGGTCTCTTTGAATAGATTTTTTAAATTATAGTAAGGTTTCTTTGACAGTATGTTTTTATTTGGTTCTCTTTACGAAGTACTCGGCTCTAAAGTACGACATATTATTGCTTAAGGTGCAACGTTTCGATCAGCGCGCCAAATTAAAAAAAAAAACTTGCGTTTATTGTCAATCAATTATCAATAAACCAAAAACCCCAGATAAAAATCAGCTTATTGACATTTGTAGCTAAACCAATATTATGTATTAACCGTAATTTCTTAATTTTAACCGTAATTTCTTGATACAACCTATTTATTGATGCAAAATAAGTTTTCATGAACTCACGATAAGTCATAGAGCTGTAAATTGACAAAAACGCAATAAAAATTGAATTTGGCGCGCTGAGCGAAACGTGATGCATGTCTTCACTCAAAAAATTTGATAAATTTTAAATAAATTTTAAGGTGGGTACTAGACTACTAGAGCATAAAACGAATTTACAAACACAATCATTACGGCTACTTTACTAGATAAACCAAAAATTAAATCATGTAAAAATATTGGACTAATGAGCGGTTTTCCAAGTGTCATTTTAGCATTATTTATATCTCGCTAGATGGCGTTGGCGACAGTTTTGGTAATAGTAATGTAGTTTGGTATGACCAAGGATCTCTAAGGATATATAACTTCCTTGGGTATGACCAAAGATTTACGGTTACACGGATTTACGGTTACGGTTTTGTACGGTTACTGGCGGGTATGACATTCTGCGTTCCCTTATTTATGGCAAATTGTGCATCAGTTTTGTATCAAATTCATTATTTATAGTATTTATTTTCTACCTTCTTGATATTTTATATTCTAAATTACAGATAATGATACAAATAAAATTGACCGTTTTATTTACATTTAATTTATCTGCTTTAATAACGGGGTAAATAAAATCTGCAATGTCATAATAAAAAAAACAAATAACAAATTTCACGATACAAACAACTTGTCTTTCGTTTGTTTCGCTCGTGGTTTGTGTATTTTTACGGTAAAAGGCAGTTTTTACCTGCTTTCGATTACAACGTTCAGTTGAGTAAATACCAAAAGTTACGCGAGCGCCATCTCTTGACGATGAAAGAACTAAACTGACAATGCATGGAAAATTGCTCATTGCAATGCGGTGTTCATAGTTGCGAGTTGAGCAGCTTAGGATCTTGGCTACGGAATCCTAAGTCTATGCGTGTCCAATACGAAAATGCCCAGTTTTTTTAGACTTCGTAGCCACGACGCAAAAATTTAGGTTGACGCGGTATGTATCAATGATATAGAAGGTATATGTCAAAAACAGTATGATCTTAGTATTAAACAATTGTTTTGTCTAAAAGTAATTTATGGAATTGCTATGGACAGAAATAAAAGTAAAGGGGTTGCACATGCGTTAAGATCTTTTGTGAGATTATTTGGTTAATATATAAAACAAGATAAAATTTAGTTTTTACTTCACTACAGTCGGGTAAAAATAGTCGATGACACTATTGCGACGAAGACGAATCGATTGATACTTCGCTTGTCAAAATCGGTCAATTTTTTACAAACATAACCCTCGTTTTGTCAAAATCGGACCAATATATACATACATACACTTTTAAACTCATTACACTTCCCTTGCTTCGCCGTACTCGGGTGAAAAGCTATATGTTTTAAAAAATTCTGTTTACCAAGCTCTAAAGAGGTCACGGTCAATGTAATAAACTTATTATTTCCTAACATATTCAGACCTTAAAGTTAGGTTGAATTAGGTTTGAGAAGGGTAGCCAAAGTTTGACACCAATATAAACATTACATAAAACCAAACTTTCTAACTTCCAAACTTCGAAAAATAATAACAATAATTTTAATTTTAAGTGCTTATGGAGGAGGGTTCTCAGTTCAACTTTTTTGTGTATAAATAATATCTTCACATACCCGGGATTTCTGAACAGATTTAAATAATTCCTTTTTGTTCTTATACCTTCAAATGTTATTTAATATTTATCAAAATAGTTTTTTAGTGTACAATTTTTCAGTGTTTTAGACTTTTTCATAAAAGAATATCATCTATCTATATATATATTATCTATCTGTATACTTATAATAAAGTATAAAGTACCAAAAATGATGGTACAACATAGATAATTCAAATAATGGTCTAGGTTTCTAAAAATAAGCTACTGAGTAAGTTTTTTGTTATATCGTGTCTGTTTGTTCACGCATCACATAAAAACAACTGAACTTTTCACTGTTGGATTATATAGCTGAATACTTATAATAAAGAATTAGGTACCGAAAAGGATGGTACAATAAAGATGATTAAACAAAATGGTCTGGGTTTCTAAAAATAAGCTACTGAGCAAGTTTTTTGTTATATCGTGTCTGTTTGTTCACGCATCACATAAAAACAACTGAACTTTTCACTGTTGGATTATATAGCTGAATACTTATAATAAAGAATTAGGTACCGAAAAGGATGGTACAATAAAGATGATTAAACAAAATGGTCTAGGTTTCTAAAAATAAGCTACTGAGCAAGTTTTTTGTTATATCGTGTCTGTTTGTTCACGCATCACATAAAAACAACTGAACTTTTCACTGTTGGATTATATAGCTGAATACTTATAATAAAGAATTAGGTACCGAAAAGGATGGTACAATAAAGAAGATTAAACAAAATGGTCTAGGTTTCTAAAAATAAGCTACTGAGCAAGTTTTTTGTTATATCGTGTCTGTTTGTTCACGCATCACATAAAAAGAACTGAAATTTTCACTATTGGATTATCTAGCTGTATACTTATAATAAGGAATTAGGTACCAAAAATGATGGTACAATAAAGATAATTAAACAAAATGGTCTAGGTTTCTAAATATAAGCTACTGATCTTATTTTTGTAATAGTTTCTGTCTGTTTGTTCACGCTTCACTTAAAAACAACACTGGTAAACTGGTATCTAAATCCGATCAGTAGAAGCCGAGCAATCGATAAAAAACTATTTGACGGCTGAACGAAGTTTGGTATTTTACACTTATTGGTACCTTTGGTCCTGGAATACAATATAGGTAACTTTTAACTCAGAGAAATGACCGCTAGGGCAAAGCCACGGGCGCAATTAGTATAGTAGCTCTTTTTATGGCCTTATTGTGCTGCCAAAAATAAGAGGGTATTATTTTTAGGATTCATGTATGTATGTTTGTTTGTATGTATGTATGTGATTTTCTTTATTCCACCATAACTTTTAAATGCCTGAACAGTTTTGGATGTATGGATGGGGTTTCGATAGAATCAAACCTTACATCATCCCGAGTAATTTAAATTAAAAAAAAATGTAGGAAATGAAAAAGCAAAAAAAAACTTATTTTATCTGTATGATTATCAAATTGAAGTCCTTGATGAGCACATTACAACAACCTATAAATTATTAAAATTGTCTTAGCAGTCGAGGGACCTCTTAGCAGTCGGGGGACCTCTTAGCAGTCGGGGGATCTCTTAGCAGTCGGGGGACCTCTTAGATCAGAAGTGTTCACAGAACGGTCTCCCGACAGTAAGTAATGTCAATTTTATTTATGTACTAGCTGTACCCGCGGCTTCGCACGCTTGTTCTTTTCTTTAGGTTCAAAGTACCATAATGTGCTATTCCAGGACCAACATACCAACATTTTAACAAAATTTCTTCAGCCGTCAAATATACTTTATCCATTGCTCGGCTTCTAACTCACCGGACTGAGATACCAAATACACCAGATTTAAATCAAATCCTAAGCTATCGAACAATGAAAACTGCATTGCAATCGGTCCAGTAGTTTTTACGTGATACGTGAACAAACAAACATACAGACAAACTAAAAGAAAGAGACGATTAACAAAAAAATAATTGTTCAATACCTTTTTTAAGCACCCAAGAGCATTTTTTTCATTTGAATTCATTTAGAGGTTTTGGTGCGATGCGCGGTCAAGATACGGACAAACAGACAGACAACATTGAAAAGTAAAACAGTTTGGCTTCATTATCGAATATAAAGAACCATCCAAAAAATATTTTTTATTACTTAAATATTAACATAACTTTGGACCCATATCCCGCATTTGGAGCCGAAACCCTTACCTTTTCGGGATAAAACGTGTCCTCAATTTTAACCCATCATATAACTTAAGACAGTGCCAAGTTGCATCAAAACCCATCCATTACTTTCAGCGTGGTACGTGTTCTTTTAAATAAGTTTCAACCCCTAAATAATAAATAACCCATAAATTTTTCGATATGTAAAGTATCCTATGTCCTTCTTCGTAGTACGAACTCAAATCATACCAAGTTTCTTTTGAATTCATCCAATAGTTCCGGCGGCGTGATGCGTGGCTAAGATACAGACTGACAGACATACATACAACAATGAAAAACATACAGTTTGAACACATCATTTTTTTGGGATGAAAAGTATCCAATGTCTTACCTCGAAGTGTGAACTCAAATCATACCAAATTTCATTTGAATTCATTAAGTATTTTCGGCGTGGTATGCTGCCAAGGTACAGATAGACAGACAGACAGACAGACAAAATTTAAAAAAAATACAGTGTTGGGTTAAGTATTGAATATAGAACGGCCTCCAAAAAAAATAGTTACATCATATCTTCAATTTACAGAATTTTGGACATTATCCCCAAGGAAAACTTTATTTTTTGGGATAAAAAGTATTCTCAATTTTTACCCATTGTATAAACTATAACTGTGCCAAGTTTCAACAAAATCCGTCAAGTAGTTTCAGCGTGATACGTTTTCTTTTAAATAACTTTTAACGCCTATCCTGCAGGAACTCTTTATTTTTTCGGGATGAAAAGTATCCTATGTCCTACCTCAAGGTATGAACTCAAATCATACCAAATTTCATTTGAATTCATTGAGTATTTTCGGCGTAATGCACTTCCAAGGTACAGACAGACAGACGGACAGACAGACAGAAAGACAACAATAAAAAAATGCCGATTTGGCTTTATTATATAATTTAGAACGGCCCCCAAAAAAAATTGGAAAATATCTTTAGTTTACAGAATTTGGGACATTATCCCGCAGGAATTCTTTATTTTTTCGGGATAAAAAGTATCTTTAATTTTAACCCATCATATAAACTATTACTATGCCAAGTTGCATCAAAATCCGTCCTGTAGTTTCAGAGTTCAGTAGTTTCAAATATCTAAGTGTTTTTTGAAATAACTTTCAACCCCAATCCTGCGGGAACCCTTTCATTTTTCGGTATGAAAAGTAGCCTATGTCCTACCTCGTAGTATGAACTCAAATCATACCAAGTTTCATTTAAATTCATTCAGTAGTTTTGGCGTGATGCCTAGCCAAGATACAGACAGACAGACAGACAGACAGACAAAAATGAAAAAAAAACAGTTTTGGCTTAGGTATCGAATCTAGAGTAAGGTCCAAAAAAAATAATTAAAAATATCTTCAAAGTACAGAATTGGATCCGTTACAGTTTTATTATAAGTATATATAGATTGTTTTTGACTTTTTAGTTTTTGGCAGGGCAGTCGTGTTTTTAAATTTTTATTGTTTATTATTAAATTACTTATAATGAAAAGGAATATTAGTTTAAAATTCATTTTCACAATTTTGTATTGTTATTATTAAGTATAAGTATTTTTAAAAACCCGACTTTTCCATTAACTCCTCTTAACACCCACAGATCCATACGTGAAGATCTGTCTCATATGCCAAGGGAAGAGGATCAAGAAGAAGAAAACGACGGTAAAGAAGAACACCCTCAGCCCAGTCTACAACGAGGCGCTGGTGTTCGACCTACCTGCGGTCAACGTGTTTGATGTCACGCTGCTGGTTAAAGTCATTGACTATGACAGGTAAGGAAATAGGCCGGCTATCTCATCATCATCATCAGCTCGTATTCGTCCACTGCTGCTCTCTCTGTAAAGGCCACTGAGCCTGATCTTCGGCTCTCCTCATCCAGTCGCTGCCAGCCGCCTTTCGCAAGTCGTCACCCTCCTGTTCGGCGAACGCCCTACACTACGTTTACCTAAACGCGGTCTCTACTCCAGAACTCGTTTACCCCAACGGTTGTCGGGGTAAACGAGTCAGCTATCTATTTATTTATAATTATCATAATAATTAATATACCAGAGCAAAGCGAGGTAAAATGCATAGTGGAGTAGAAAATGAATAGAGAAAATAAAAGGAAAATAACTAGCTTAAAAGCTAAAAAAAACACGCCTGCCCTGCCATAAAAGAACTTATGCCAATAAATTATATACTGTTGGAATGTGCATAACAAGGCGTTCAATTTGATACCCATGTTGTAAAATTCTAAGAAAAAAATTGGAGCCACACTGACGCCATACTGAATTTTTTGAAGAAAAATATAGCCTATGTTACTCGGGGGATGTAAGGATATCCCATACGTCTAAATCTGTTCAGGCATTTAAAAGTTATGGTAGAATAAATAAACTCGCATACATGAGTCCTACAAACCGAGTCTTGTCGGGTAAATAGCCTACTATGTCACTCTTGCGATGAAGATGAATCGATTGATACGACTTTTTTGAAAATCGGACCAAGTTTTTAGTTTGAACACATAACTCTTCTTTTGCTTATCAGTATGATTATGACTATGCTTCGCCGTAGTTGGGTAAAAAAATTGTCTATGACACTCTATACCTGAAGACGAATCGATTAATATTTCGTTTGTCAAAATCGGATCTATAGGGGCGACGATATGGTTCTCTATTAACTCATCTCTGTGAACAAGCTATAGGCAACTTTTAAACTTTCACGATTCGTACACATATTTATTTAATCGGACTTAAACGCGCTTAAAATGTTATTTTATTTACCTCGACTTTTCAATCAAGTCGCATTGATCGTGGTCAAGAGAAGACTGAAGTAGCGGGTGTCAACGTCGAGAAGGGCGAGCGTTGTCTCCAATTACTAGCATTGTCACGACACAGCACTAACGACATCTGCAGGTTTCTTCTCAACCGCGATGCGAGAACTTGCTTATTACGGGATTCCACGACGCAGCCAACTTGAAACCATCCTCCCGGTGGAAATTGGGATACTTTTTAATTTCAACAGCAACACGTACCTACAATCCTGGAGTAGTAGTTACGTTCCGTGGAGAGGATCTTCGGTTCGTGGAGTTCAGTACAGTGATTAGGGCCCGATTCGAGCAAATGCTCAGCGACTGCAGATTTATTTATCTCGCGGTTCTTTACAGATGCAATATGTTCTTTGACCCTTTCCGCTATAGGCAACGTACTTTTTCGTATAGGTTTCGCTTGGTTCTATATATAGTACGCTTGGTTTGTGGAATGTCGGAACTACCGCAGCTGCAATCTATCTTATATACTCCAGGTGTTAGAAAAGGAATGCCATCTTTCGGTGATCTGACATGCCTTGGATAAAGAAGTATACACGGTCTTGATAAAGAAGCTATATTTAGTAATGCGCCGACTTTATCCGTCATTCCCTTTACATACGGCATGAAAGCCGGCTGTCTATTGACATCAGTCCTTCTCTTTTTATATCTGCGCCTGGAACTCCATGGTCTGGTCACCAGATATCCATTTAGCTTGGGTACCTCCTGAACATGCGAAACTTTGGCCTCTAAATATTCAGGGACACATATACACACATATTCAGTCTTAAGCTCTGTCTAAAAGAGATTTGGGTATAATTGTAAATGACGCGGGCGGTGAAGTGACAAGGCGTTGAGTTATCAGTCAGTGTGTTGGCTTCTTATGAACAGAATGAGATAACGAGCCATTATGTCTCACTGACGTCCCAGGTAAGCTAATGTTTTCTCCATAGGTAAACTAGATGTTGAGGTAAACTAGATGTTGTCATGAATCGAGTTCAGATAACCCAGGAATTGTTCCGTCTGATAATTACTTGTTATAATACATAACGCTTCCATATCTTCACCGGAAACGATCTATGACCTCCTCAATATGCTCCATTCAAATAGCTATTTCAGTCTTCTCGTGACCACGATCAATGCAACTTGATCGAAACGTCGAGTTAAATAATATAACGGTTTCAGCAAGATTAAGTCACCTTTAAATAATTAACATAACTATAAGTTAAAGTAAGTTCAAAAAATACATTCTTGTTCAAAATTGTGCCAGTTTCTTTAACCTTACTACGATACGTTGTAACTCACTTCCTACTTTTTATTTAAATGACATATGTCATGTGGTTCCGGGTGTTTTTTCGGGATAAGAGAGCCGATGTTGGACATTAGTGTACACTCCTCCAGTGCAAAGTATTAGAAAAAAAAAAAAACGAACATATAACCGTCTCCTTTTGTGAAGTCGATTAAAAACGGTTCAGCCAGAACAACGCAGTTCTGAACAGGAAATAAATTGGGATATACCCTATCAGCGTATTTTTTCCCGTTAAATGTTAGACTATCTTCAAGTGTTAATTAGTAAAGATTAATACAGATAATATCTCGCTTTCACAAAAGAGCTCCATATCTGAGGAAGTTTATTGAAACGACTTTATATAAGTTTATACTAAGTACTTGTATTTAACGCGATATGAGAAAGTGATAAAACTTTTGTAATATCGCCAAAGGAACTTATTTATTATAACCTTATGTTTAGTAGAAACCTGAACTGGGGTAATTGCAGTTATGAACAAAGTTAGTCGTTTTCATTTGCTTTTATGGTTGTGCTACGCAGTACTACTCTTTATTCTAAATTTTTAATTTCTTTAGAATAAATAATACTGAAAGTATGTAAAAGATAATTTACAAAGTTTTTTTCCAAGTTTGACGAACATTAGTTACTAATATGACGCGCCGTGCGATGATGCTGTTCTTAGATATTATGAAACATATTCAGTGTAGAAAAAGTTGGTAAAACTATTTTAGAAGTCCAAGGAATTATGAAGAGCTTTCTCGTATTTTAAGAAGACATAAGTTCATAAACTAAAACCCAACTACGACTTAAAAAATAACCTATGAAACTCTCGACTCTGTGCTATTGACGAATCGATCGATATATCGCTCCGCAAAATCGGACCAAGTGTTTAGTTTGAAACCAGAAACCTATCATTTGCTTCGCCACGGTCGTGTAAAAATAACCATGTTTTAAAAATAATACAGTTTTATTGCCTTATGTTTCTTTAATAAACAGTGGCTTTCAGTCATTTTGCTCTATAAACTAAACTAGACTAAATTTCTTTAAACGTAATTTAAACCTTGTCGACTATGTAACAAGGTCTTTTTGTCTCCTGGCATGTATTCTAAACTTACGTCAATTTAAGCTGCACCGCTTAAAATAACGAAATAAAAACAGCTTTTTAACACAGTGTCTTACAGCGTTGGGTAAATTCGGACACGTTCTGAGATAGCGTTTACATTTTAAGAAATTAAGTTTTGTATAGGGGATGTCCGAATCGCTACCAGTGTTCGACTTTTATGAATAAGTATGTACCTTTATTCACAAATAAAACAACGAAGAAATAAAAAAAACTGTTATTACATTAACCTAAAAACCCTAGCTTCTTAATTCCAAACCTAGTCTGAGAAAATACAATTTATATACTGTAAAAAATAATTAAAAGGTGTGTCGGGTGAGCCTCTCGCATTCAAACTTCCATAGTTCAAACACTTTACTTTTAATATGTTTCTGAACAAAAATGGTCCAGCTATCGATAGTAAAGGACAAATAAACATTCTGTATGAATAATCTGCATTAATTTGAAAAATCTTTTGACGTTTAATTATAATTATGAATAATAATCACATGAATATTAATTACGTTTGCTCGAGACCTAACGATGTACCGTTTGTTTTTCACATTGTTATATATTTAATCACGCTTCACGAGAAGACATGTCTTCTCGTAAAGCTTTTTTACGTTTACTCTTATAACTCAAAAACAACGAAGTTTAAAATTGAAAACAAAAATTTTACATACCTACAAAGCTCTTTGACTTGCGGACTGGGGCGTTTTGCCCATGACAGATGGTCATTAACACGGTCCTGGTGTCCTGGTGTATTTCAATTCCCAAGTCGGACGTTGTTGTTTGATTGTCCAAGTCAACAACATCAAAATTGTTCAAAACAAGCCATTTAATTCGGTATATTTATCCGCCTGAGCCGTAGGTGAGGTTAGATATTGAAGTAGAGGATAAAATGGTTTGTTTTATAAACGAGTTTATACACTCTGCTTTTCACTGCGATTGCCCTCCGAAGCACGTTAAGCTGTCGGTCCCTGCTGTTATTGATTAAAAGTAGTCCTTAAGCCATGTCAGAGCCACTCTGGTGACCTGACAAACTCTGACACCAGAGGCCAGCACTAATAACTTCGATTACGAGGAAATGAAACACTATATTTTAAATACTTAACCAAACAGATAATACTGCTAAGAAAAGACAAAGGCTTCTTTCCCGCCACTTTTTTTTTAACTTTTCTATGAAACATTATGTTTGGGTTGGGGACCACAGAGAATTAGACAAGTACTTATAATACTTTTATGCACTAGAGCACAAAATGCATTTTTATGTCGCCTACACCCAGCATAAACAAAAACTTTGCAAAAATGTGAAGTATTTTTTATCCCAAGTCAGACGCTGTTGTGTGTCATTCTATGGTTCTAACAAGACTTTTTGTCCTAGGATTGGTCCAAACGAGCTGATCGGCTGCACAGCCATCGGATCGACGCTCATCGGCGTAGGCCGTGACCACTGGCTCGAGATGGTGGACAATCCCCGGAAGCCCGTGGCGCAATGGTACCCCCTCAACAAGAGCCCCCCCTCTAATGTGGTCCTGCCGAGCAGTGACCAGCAGAGCGTGAGGTTGAGCTGTTTAAATGGGAGGTGAGAATCTAAGTTTTAGTTTATCTACTTAGCTCGCGGTCAGGCTACTGCATTGTATACTGATACAAGGTGAGTTTTTTAAACCTATATGGCAGCAACGATTATCAACCGTTAAACGTAGGAAGATTCATTCTTCGAAATTTATCAAGGGGTTTTCAATCGTATGAAAACAGCAATTAAATATTTTTGAAAACCCTAAATACCCTTATAGAAAACTACATTGAGGCCTTTTCATATAACACCCCACTTGGCTTGATTATCTTAAACTGCAGTAAAACAACGCGTGCGGTTGAAATAAGGGGGAGAGGATCTAAATGTAAAAATTATACTAAAGTTAACAGGCTCGATGGGTGGTCGTGTCACTTGCAGCGATATCTTCCAGACAATCCAGACAAAGGCCATGTTTAGTTTTCGTCAAGAACACTTGGCGTGAAGTCACTGTACAGTCTGACATGGCTTAACGACTGCTATTAACCAATAACTGCCGGGACCGACAGCTTAACGTGCCCTCCGAAGTACGAAGCGATGGAAAACCGCATATAACTTAGAAAAGTCATTGGTGCGGAGCCTAGGATTGAACACGGTATCGTTGGATTCTATGTTGCACAATTGAACCGTTAGGCTACCATTGCTTTTTTGTGATGGTATATGTCAGTACCACATTAAGGTATTGAGGATTTGCGATGTTGGAATATATTATATTGAATTTGTTGAAAATGAACAAAATAAAAATATGTAGCTTACTTCCGCCAAAACTGTAAGTCAGACAAATGATAAATGGTAAAATTAACACAAGTAAAACCCCACGCTAAACAAAACCCTACCCCAGATTGAACTAATGAAAAATATAAATGAAAGAAAAGCTAAGGCCTGGAGGCCAGAAAAAACACTTATATACAAATAATATATATAAATATAAAAAACCCCCAAGCTAAACAAACCCTACCCAAATACAAGTATCGAAAAACTTATATATTCATATACATAAAATATAAAAAAACACAATAAAAAACATATACCTCGATCCAAATACCAAACGTCTGACATCAATACGACGACGACGACGATCAATACGATACGACGACGATCAACGATAAGACATTCCAGCATTCGACGAATGCTGGAATGTCTTATGGGTTCTCTCAGTCCAGCATTCGACGAGTCAACATCACCCGAAGATGCCTCGTGCAGAGGCGAAACACGTGTCGTATGCACACTGGAAAAACAAACACTAGAAGAGATAGAAAGTAACAGAAATTTAAAAAGAAAAAACTGCAGAATAAAGACGATGGACAAAACGCAAGGTAAAGAAAATGATAAAGAAAAAAATAGCGAAAAAGAGGAAACAAAAGGAAACATCACAAGTGGAAAAGGCAAAGAAAAGGATATTGGAAGAAAGCAGCAACAGTGCAGAAGATGAATATTTCTGTATAATTTGTGGTGTCTCATACAATGAAGACACATTTGGTGCAAACTAGGTGCAATGCATCTTGTGCAAGCAGTGGTCTCAGTCCGATGTCCGAATCAGGATGTATCAGAGGCAACACAATTTCATACATTTGCCAAAATTGTGATTCAGATGATTAATATGATTAAAAATGAAACATATAGTGATTATATGAAAATGATTCCTAGTAGATTATATTGTTAAGATGTTGATTGTATAATGAAACTAAGCTTTATTGAGACTGCTTTAGATTATATAGGTAGGTTATATAAAGACTGCTACGTTTAAGAATAAGCTGTTTACTAACTTATTTAAGGTGATTATAATATTGTTATTAGATAACACACATAAGTCTGATTAAACTACTTAAAATACTGTTAACTTAACAATAACAGTAAAAATGGTTATTAAATAGAAATTATTTAAAGATTTGTTGATTTTTGTTCTTCTACGAAGAGATTTTCTTTGAGTTTTTGTTTCTATTCATTGATATAGCAGAAATATTGTTGTTAAACGGAGTGTTACAACTTTTAAGCATAATGTTACTTATTGTTCCACTAAGTGAACATTGTGATTACTGAAAACTAACGTTTTCTTCAATAATATAACAGTAAAAGTAACTTTTAATAAGAAATCATTCAGATATTTGTTAATTTTTGTTATTATATAGAGAGGTATTGTTTGGGTTTCTTTCTCTATATACTTATATCGCTGTTGCAGGGACAGAGTGCTATATTGTTTAAGCCTAATGTTAATTATATTGCTTAATAAAAAAATACATAGTAATTTTGCGTTTTCTTTATTTATAGAGGAAAATACTTCAATGTAAATTGTTGCCGCGTTTGTTAATACCTCGGAAACGTTAATTGTTGCCCCGATCGCGGGGTAAGTATTAATTTCTGACTTTTCTGAGTAAAATCGTCTTTTTTTAAAAGGTACCATTTTCTTGTCAAATTAAAACCAACAATATGGTTATTGAATAGTTTGGACATCATTTGACACAAAAATCATTTCAAAATGTTTAGGCGTTTTGAAGCTAGAACTGAAAATATAAATTTTGTTAAGTCGCGCCCCGGCCTCCCCTACTAAGGGGATTTAATACTCTCGGGTTAAATTAAACACATGAAACTAAATGTAAACATCTACCCATATCTCAATAACCCTCCCCTTACACTATTATTTATTCTGTGCCCTTACCAACCAATATATTACTAAACTGAAGACGGTCCACAACAAAATATTGTTGCAACAAGAATACTGCGAAGTTAAGTCACTTCTTTGTTTGCCCATGTCCAATATCCTTCTCTTCGACTCGCTCTCAAATACGATTGAAAGTCTTTCAAACAGCAACCTCTAAAGTTCTGAAACGAAACGACAAGGCCTTTCAAGTTGAAATCTTGATACTTGAAACGTCTTATCAATCTATGAATTTCCGTTTTATTCATATTAGATGTCAGAGCTATTTAAAACGATATCGTGGCGGGGTTAGAGACAATAGCCATTGTCACCTCATGGGGTATTGTCTGGTGTTCTCAGCGTCCTATTGGTTAAAACAGTAAGGTCGTTACGGACAAGCAATAAGCATTGACACTATGTTTTAATTCAATCAATACTTGACCGAGCGAGCGCGAAGCATCTCCGTTTCAGCTTGGGCAAGAATGCTTTCGTATGTCTGGATGTCAGTCCGGATCTCTGTTCTCCTCTACAGGTCGCATTTCTCAACCGATCTAGAAGAAACTTGGTATACAGGTTAAGCAAATTTTTAGAATTTTTTGATCGTCAGGGATTTTTGATTGGGGGGTTCTCCTCCCAAAAAGGGACAAAAAGGGGGCTACTGAATATCTCCGCCTTATTAGATCCGATTTCAATGGTTCATTTTTTATTTGAAAGGTAGTAACTGTAAATTGGTCTCATACAAATTTGGTGAAGATCTGACGAGGATCTTCGGCATGATGAGCTGAAAAACTCCTCAAAACGCAGTAAATTTCTCACCTTTAGGATCAGTGGAATCATCTCTTTACCTACTAGGTACGGATTGATGGAGCACCTTGGTTATTAGTGCTATTTTTTCGATAAGATAACTAGATGGCGCTACTGTGCACCGCTAGATTGTTTGCAAAAAAGACCTCGCGCGTACAAACTTGTTTGCAAAGTTTGTACGCGCGAGGTCTACAGCTCACAGAGCCGCTAGTTTAATTGTGTGATAGGCTGCAAAGTAGACGATTAGATTATTCCGGCGAAACTTAGATTGCGTTGTAGGAAATCCGTCGAGTATTGACACGGCATCCGTCCAAAGCGGATGGCAGACGGTATGCGGACGTGCGGTTCTTCACACTCTTTTCGCCACTGGTAGTTCTGTATCTGATCTCTCTGGTGACTGCAGTGCAATACGCTAGCGAAGGCTGCACCGCAATGAAAGACTCCACCGGCACCACTCGGATAGGTGGTATGCCACTTTAAAATCAGCCTCACCACATCCGTGCTCAACGGCGGCGGCTAGTGATGGCATATGAGAGGCGCTTAAGAAATTGTTATTGTGAAGAGGGTTTATTGTTTGCTCGCGTCCGTAGGATTCAGCCCTCGATGTCCTACACGTGACCCTCGGGTGGTGCCAAAAGAGCAACCGAATCACCTGGTGGTAGGCTTCGGCCGCCGGCTTTTTATATTACCACCCTCTGGACAAAGTCTTGATGCCAAACGATTTGTCGTGTTCCATCATGATGTTCAGGGAAGCCGTCCGGATGAGTTGTAGAATGCAGTTGTGTTGGAAGGGTGGACCGTGATCGGAATCATGGTGTTTCTGCGTCGGAGACCTTGCTTTGGAGGGTAGCGGGATCCGAAGCACGGTGTTCTCTGCTGGCCGACCGCAAGTTGTAGGGGGCCCAAGTAGTAGTTTAGCCAGCTACGAAAGGCTGCCCCGCCGCTTGTGGAAAATCCTGAAATGATCCATTGGGCCGGCTGGCGACCGGATGTGAGGAACTGATGCATTATTTCAGGGGGGTCCGGGCGTCCCCGCGGTCTCCACGCAAGTTCTTTAATGGCGTAGTTATGCCTTGACTTCCGTGGGTTAGCTATTCCGACATCTCGTTTGCTATTACTCGTCCAAACTATTCACAAAAACACACCATGAAAAAAGTCCAAAGAAAATATAAGTTAAAACGGCAGATGCACGTCCTCACACTTAAAGTGGATCTTGCGAATATTCGCGGGATTCACTCCGATCTCCAACCAGTCCATTATCATCTGGAGACCTCTAAGCCCCACTTGTTCTTCTTGTCGGAGACGCAGATAGGATGTCCAGCTGATACGGCGTACTTGGATTACCCAGGCTATATCTTGGAGCATCTATTTATCCCAAATGCCGGCGTTTGTGTATACGCCCTTGACGACATTTGCTGTCTGCGTCTCCGAAATCTTGAGCACCCTAACTTCTCAGTAATTTGGATGCTGGTGGACACGGGCATAGAGAAAATTATGTATGTTTGTGTGTACCGCTCACACAGCGGAGATCGGGGGACGACCTCTTGGTAGCTCTGATCACTGCCTGGTTAATTCCGTCTTAGTGTATTCCCCACCTGATCTTAGCCTTATGGGAAATAGGCGCGTGTGGAGATACAACTCAGCAGATTAGGACGAGATGCGGCAATTCCTTGCATCGTACCCTTGGCGGCAAACATGTTTCATCTCCCAGGACCCGTCGACTTGCGCGTCTGCTGTTACAGAGGTAATATTTCAGGCAATGGAATATTTCATTCAATTCAGTGACAAGACTCTTTCCAGCAAAGCTCAGCCTTGGTTTGGATTCAGCTGTGGTCAAGCTGTGGCTCTAAAGCGTGCGGTATATCTAGACTGGGCTGATGCTCGAAAGCGCAAGTCTTCTGATATTCGGGCTAAGAAGAGAAAATTTAACGTTGCCGCTAAGACCTGCAAGAAGATACTTAGGAAGACCCATTTTGATCACGTAAGTCGAATTGGGGCCAAACTGGCTTCATACCCCGCGGGTAGCAAAGCCTTTTGGTCTCTGGCCAAGTCGGTCGAAGTAAACTTCTGCCGCCCCTCATTGCCACCATTGCTGAAACCTGATGGATCACTAGCTCACACTGCTGGAGGTAAAGCGAATTTATTTGCTTCTCTTTTTGCAGAAGCCTCGCATCTAGATGCTTTTGGCAAGACACCTTCCTGCCTTCCTCATTGCGGGGTTTTTATGCCCGAAATTCGCATTCGCCAGAAGGAGGTTCTCAGAACGCTTCGAGCTCTAGATGTGTACAAGGCCAGTGGTCCTGATGGTATTCCAGCGATTGTATTGAAAAACTTTGCGCCCGAATTGACTCCCATCTTAACGCGTTTGTACCGCCTCTCTCTTCACTCAGGTAAAGTTTCGAAGAGCTGAAAGCTTGCCAATGTACAACCAGTACCAAAGAAGGGTAGTCGTGCTGATCCGGCCAATTATCGTCCCATCTCGATTACCTCTTTACTCTGTAAGTGTATGGAGCGTGTCATAAACATTAGGCTCTTGGCATACCTTTAAAACAATGATCTTCTCAGTGACCGACAATACGGATTTCGCCGAAACCGGTCTACTAGGGATTTTCTCGCGTATGCCACTCACGTACTGAGCGAAGCCATAGAGATGCATGGTGAGGCGCTTGCCGTCTCCCTTGACATATCGAAGGCATTTGATCGGGTCAGGCACGATGGCCTTTTAAACAAGCTTCCTTCATATGGTTTACCTGTTGGCTTATGCAATTGGATAGTTGATTTCTTGAGAGAACGATCTATTCGAGTAGTCTTAGAGGGCTGCTCGTCTGATCAAATGGCTATGAATGACGCTGTACCTCAGGGATCGGTTCTCTCGGCTACACTGTTTTTACTGCACATTAATGACCTTCTGAAGCCCGGTACCTTTGGGTATGCTGATGACAGTACTGGAGTTGAGAGATACAATAATAAAATCAAATCAAAAAAAATAAAAAACTTCTAATGCTCAAGCCAGCTGTGACGCTGTCCAGTTTCAGAGAGATACTATGGTAGACCGTTTAAATTTAGCCTTAGAAGCCGTGTCCGATTGGGGCGATGCTAACCTGGTTAAGTTTAATGCTACTAAAACGCAAGCGTGTTTGTTTTCTGCTAAAAAGAGTCCTCTACACCGATCTCCGTCTTTCCAAAGTGTAACAATACCAATAGGCGACCATTTGGAGCTTTTGGGTGTTAAACTCACATCAAACCTGAATTTTGGGTCTTATATTGAATCCAAAGCCAAGGTAGCTGCAAAAAAACTTGGTATTTTGTCTAAGGTTAGGCGGTACTTCACACTGGGACAGCTTTTGAATCTTTATCAAGCACAGGTCCGATCTTGTATGGAGTACTGCTGCCACCTCTGGGACGGTTCTGCCAAGTATCAGCTCGAGTCTTTGGATTCAATTGAGAGACGTGCTATCAGGCTCATTGGGGATGACACTCTGGTAAAGAGTAAGCTTCAAAGTCTGGCGCATCGACGTGAGGTAGCAAGCCTGGCGGTATTCTACAGATTGCACTATGGAGAGTGTGCACAAGTACTGCACAACCTGATTCCCCCATCACCTTTCCATCACCGTACGACTAGACGATCAGCAAAGCGCCATCCTTTCATGGTTGAAATACCTCGCACGAAAACGAAGCGTTACGCTTCTTCATTTATTATGAATTTATTATGAATTTATTTATTATGTGTCCCAAAAATATTCACGTAGTATTATATTTTTATTGGAACCCATAAATATTATCACGTGGTTACTCTACAGCTTTAGACTTATAAATATAATTTTACTCACTTCTATTTGACTACAGTTTTTTCTGTTATTAATCCCCTAAGACCTTGTTGCTCGAACAGACCGCCCTTACTGCTGACATTGTAATATATTGAAGCATATAGAAACTATTGACTTTGCAAACTTTACCAAGAAACTGTAGCTAGAAAATAGTTTTCACCTTACATAAGCCGGATTTAATATTTTTTATCCTTCAACAGATGAAGAGCGAAGTCTGAACGACTGAAGATTATGACAACACGTTGGCGTCGGATGGAATAAAAAGACTTTCCATCTTCAGCTTTCTCAAGATGCCAAAGTAATATAAGCAAACGTGATTAGAGGAAAACGGTTGTATGTCCATTTACTGTAGAGAATATATATAAACTCAATGTTAGGGTTATACCTATTGGAAATAGCTGAGTAGAATAGGAAATATATCTGTTGCAACTAGGGGAAAAGAATTGATTACGTAGAATTAATTTGTGGTTGTTTAATTAGTTGATGTATAATTATATAATTTTCTAGTAGTGTTGTTAATTTAGAGTCACGAAATCATTATCATTTTTATACATTTCCTCTCTCCCTATTCTTTCCTAAATATACACTGTTACTATATTTATATCTAAACGCACACTTCAAATTCAAGACTTGATCGTGTCATGTACATAATAATATTATTATACATAATTATAAATCAATGTTGTATAGTTGTTGTCTTTATAGATTATGATTACGATATTATATATAAATTTTAAGAAGAAATATATAACTGCATTTTAAAATTTATCAGAATTATCTGAGAATTCTAAAAAATGTGGCGAATGTTAAAAACATTCATACATTATTTGACAATAATGTAGATTGAGTCCTTGCAAAATCCGTTTTTTTCTATGCACAATACGAGTACTTTCAATTACACATTGTTTGTTACTATAATATATGTATGTTACAATCTTTGTAAGATAAAAAAAAAACAAAGCTTTAAATCGTGTTAAAATTGTATCTAATATTAAAATATATCAAAGTATACTCAGAAGAATGCAATTTCAAAATATCCGAATAATATTAAAATGAATCTCATCCAATTTAATTGGAAGTAAATTTAATATGAATTTTAACAAGCGAGTGTTATTAATTTCTGAAGTTTTGAATATAAATAATTATTACATATTAGAAAATGAAAACTGACTGCAAATATACACAGCAGCTTAAACAATTTTGACTGAACGAGTATATCAAAAAATGTTTAAAAACCTACTTAATATATAATAAAATATAAGTTAGGCTGTGTACCTAACATAATATAATATAACTTTTTACGTGTGATATACATACTAATTATATTACTCACTGTCTTGCTACTCTCTACGTACGTGTCCAAATATCGAAATAGAGATATTTTTTACATTCGTGAAAATGATTGGATAGAAATGAAAATGTTACATGTCATTGTATAAAGAACAAAGAAATTGATTAGATCTTAAAAGTTTTCTAATACATTATTATGAAGCAAATTAACTTATAGTGACGTACGAATTTCCAATGGTACTTTTTAAATATATTATATACTCGTACTTTGTGACTTGAGAAATTGGTTCCGAAAACAAATGTTTATTACTTTGGTCAGTCTATTAGCAAAATATATTTGTATTGTCAGAGTGTATTTTATCATACATTCCAGGGAGTTTGCGATGGGGATTCCATCTCCGTTTGTTTGCGATGGGGATTCCATCTCCGTTTGTTTGCGATGGGGATTCCATCTCCGTTTGTTTGCGATGGGGATTCCATCTCCGTTTGTTTGCGATGGGGATTCCATCTCCGTTTGTTTGACATTCTTCCAAGCCGCCCAAAGCAGTTTAAGTCCTCCACACCAATATATATATATATAAGTGAAACGTTGTCTATTAGTTTGGGGAGCTTTCACACGATAACGGCTGAACGGATTTTGATGAAATTTGGAATGGAGATAGCCTATACCCTGGAATAAAATATAAAAATAAATATACTTATAATAAAGCAGCAAGTCACAAAAAGTCAAAATTAAGATAATTTTATCAAAATGGTCTAAGGCACTTAATATATACTACAGAACAAGTTATTTTTAAAATGGTGTCTGTCTATTCGAGCATCACGTAAAAACTACTACTGAACCGATTGCGATTTGGTTTTAGTGTAGGGTTGCTTAGGTTTCGACTTAAAAGTCTGGTGTACTTTGTATCCCAATCCGATAAATAGAAGCCGAGCAATCGATAAGAAAACTATTTGGCGGCTGAACGAAATTTAGTATAATATAATATTGTACTTCATTGTTGATACTTTTGGTCCTGGAATACATGGGATACTTTTTTTTCCAGAAAAATAATTACGAGAGCAAAGCTGCGAGTACAGCTAGTATATATAAAAAAAAACGAGAATAAACAAATATCTAAATATCCATATTGATATATCGGACCACCTAATATTATCTGCTGGGTGCATACTGCATATCCAATGTGAAAAAATAGTGTTATAATAATAATTGCTGAAGGAAGAAATATATCGAAGTACATGGTTGGCTCCATTTATCATTTCCCACATATCTTAGGCGAAATAATTGATATCGCTAAGCAAATATTGTAATAATTACATATATTCTTATGGTCTGTTATTTCTTTTAATATAAATAAGTAGTTAAATTATGCAATATTTATGTGTTGAACAGAAATATTTTTGAATATTATAGATATACATAAAAAGCCCATGAATTATGAAGAGAGGAGAGACAGATAATTAATTAAATTTATAAAAACATAACCAGACTTTAAAAAACTGCGGAACTAATTTTGATAAAATTTATATGGAACACTGAATATCTAGCCAATCTAATAAAAAACTGAAACATCCAAATCGGTTTATAAATCACGGAGTACTTTCTAGGTAAAATACATATGAAACAAGTACAGATGACTTGAAAACCTCCTCTTTTGTGTAGCAGATTAAAGAAATTTAAACAAAAAAATAAGGCAGAGACATACCTTTGGCTAAAATTTATATTTTTTCATCTTGTGTTTATTATATTTTTTGTATAGTTTTTGCCAGTTTTAAGTTTTTTTGTATTTACAAATGCGCGCGCATCGCTAGCGCACAAAAACAAAACCTGCGCTCCATTCTCCATAAATATTTGTTAACGTTTTCGTTGTGTGGTTCATTATTATCAAAAATGTCGACTTCATGTCATGGGAAGAGCAGCAGTTCGTAGCAGGTTTGACCCCGCCGGAAATACTCATCGAGGCACTAAACACGAGAGAGCCTGTTGCCACCAAAATCTAGAGAGAAATGCCAACAAAAACTGTTCGATATCATTTTGAGAATAATTGTTTCAATAATTAAATGTTAATAAAAATACTTACAGGTCTGTTTTTTCCTCGCAAATGTGTTGAAAAAAGTCGCGTGAAACGCGTGTGTATTGATCATTACACACTCGACTCCCTTATCGCGCTCACCCTGCAATTTGCATTGAATGAAATAGTATATTACTGACACTCGCTCAAGTGACTTATTGTTGCACCGAGTGTTAGATTGGAGCCCTAGCTTTAGCGAGGGCTGTAAAATTCGATGCAGTAATCTACTATTACATTCAATGCAAATTTATACGGGTCGCACGAATAATACCGTCTTGAGTTTAATGATCAACACAACACACTTGTTTCATAAAATACTATTAACAAAAGATTGTACCAAGGATTTTGTTGGTACATATATTTAATATGTGACCTCGTTGGCAAACTAACTTCAAGTCCTACTACTTGAATTGACACACGAAAAGGGCGAAGTTCTGAGTCGAGTTGAGAAATAAGAAAAGAGCGAAAATAACCAAATAACTTGTGTAATTTTAATCAATGCATTTAATATTTTCTTTTATTTTTTGTTAATTTTGTTTCACTTTTCTAATTGCCGTATATTTGATAGCCATTGCAGTTAAGAAACAATTTAAAAAAAAAAACGTTTTTTTTTTGTAGCGTGTTTCGAAAAAAAGGTTATGACACCCGGCTCAAGGGGTATTTGGTAATAAAACATCCTTCAACATTTTCGCAAAATTGGAGAAAATAAACGATGAGAGGAGCGAGGTCGGAAAATGTCAAGTCGATTGACATTTATGAATGTTCCGACTTCCGTATTTTGATTTGATAATACTTTTATCGGCACGTCAAACATTGCGTGTAAATGTCGACAGGCGATGATTCCATTAATTATAAGAGATAACATAAGAGTGATACCAAAAATTGGTTTCCTACTGATAACATGAGAGATTATGGTAACTGCGAGTTGCCAGCCAAACTACTAACCAACGCAAACTGACGTCCCAACACAATGAATTAATTGAATCCTCCAAATTCTCAATTAATAATTATTAATAATTTCTCATGAATTTAACTCGCGTTAGTTTTCAAAATCAAATAATAATTTCTCCATTTCTTTCATAATTCATGGGCATAATATAATAATAAATCTATTTCTGCTTAAACTTGTCTACATGATACTTTTGTCGACAAGAAAAAAAAACAATGTTTAATCTTTTTCATAATTTTAAGTCTTATTATGTGGATCTCCATCCGGTTTCTGAAGTAGCGGCAGATTATATGTTTTATTTTTCTTTAGAATATGGTTAGTTATTTTAAGTGATGTTTCATTTGCCTTCCGAACCTAACAACGCAGAGGTTAAATTAAAGACGCTTACTTATTTTGTTTTTCTGAGTAACAATGTTTCATTAAAGTTTAATTTATTAAATTATACCAATTCACAAAATTATATCATTTGAGGGAGCGTTCTTGATAATTAATATATGTCCCAAAATACTGATTGTTCATAAGCAGGTTGACTGATTAAACATTTATTGAACAAGCCAGTAAAGTCTTCAGAAACCGGGCATTAAGTAATGTTTTTTAAGTACTTAATATTTGGTTATGGAAAAGAACGGAAAATAGAGTACAATTGTTGGATGAACGAGAGTTAATATTTTTGTATGAAACTAAGCTATTTGTCGTAAAATGTATTTCTAAGTCTTTATACTGTAAGCTGTACTATAGTGTTCTAAGTGAGTGTAAGTATTTAAAGTGATTTACTTATGAATAAAATGTTGACTTTTTCATGGGCATTTAATTTTTATCCAAACAAGTTATTTTTTTATATTTTTGATTTGAGAGACCATACGAAAGACTGGTCGACAACTTTTAGCAAATTATCTGACATATTTTAATACTTCATTTTAAGCACACTATTTTTTATTTTTTCTTTATGAGATGAAAAATTACTATGGTTTATTCTAGATCCAGAACCTAGAATAGAACAGATTCTTTTATAAAGAAGTCAAGGTCAAAGTCAATTAATTTATTGCATTATTACAGGTAATAAATATGGTGTTCTAATAAATATGAGCGCTGTAACATACTTTACAAATAAAGTGTGCAAAGAAAAAATAACATTAAAGTATTTGCATGCATCAATCACAATAACAAACATCAGAAACAATACTTAATACAAATTAATCAAAAACTTAAAGAAATATAACAAAAAACATTAAAAAAAAACTACTCGACTGACAACTGCATGCAGTGCAACCTCCAGCACAGCATCACTGCTACGGCTAACCTGCGCAGGGTGCTGGTAAACAATGAGACCATGGCTTGATCCAGGAGTCGTGGATCAGGCCAGGGCATGTGTGTGGTCTTAGTGATCTAACCGGTAAGTTAGTACTTGATAACACTTTCAAAGATCCGCGGGCGTGTATGTACATATCGCGTTACGTTGTAGCAGTGCCACTTAACGAGTTTTGTTCTAGGGACCTGGCAACTGATAGTCTCCAGAATATTACCGGAGAGGACAATGAGGCAGTGATTGTCGCGTCGGCTTACATGCACGCTGACGAGGAAATCCCACCGATAGACGTCGCTGACCTTGTAAGGCACTGTGAGCTAAACAATTTTAAACTAGTACTATCAGCATATACCAACGCACATCACCCCTATATGGGGAATGCCGATGGCAAATGGCAGAGCTGAAGATTTGGTAAATTTCCTTTTTACAACTAACCTCTACATAGCAAACAGGGAACGGAGCTAACATTTATTACATGGAGATGCCATGTGGATTGCATTGTGCATGGATACAGATGCTACAGATGGATCCGTTTTCAACTGGAATTAAATATTGCACCACCAGTACAAACACGCAATCCCCGTAGAATGGACAAGGTAACTTTTTATGATTCTCTAAAACAACGCCTTAGTCCAGAAACTGGGGGATCACAGTTAACAATAACAAGTACATCCGATATAGAACAGGCGGTAGTACTACTAACGGACAGTCTCACCAAAAGCTTTAAAGATGCCTGCCCTCTATCTCCACCGTACGTAAGTAAAGGTGGGAATCAGGGATGGTGCAAAGATTTGGAGAAGCTGAAAGCAAAGGTACATAAACTTTTTAATAGAGCTATGAATACCTACAATGACGAGGACTGGAACAATTATATGAAGGCTCAAGCTGAATATAAAAAACGTATACGCTCCACGGGTCGAAGGTCATGGAAGAAATACAGTACTAGTACAGAAACAAATACGCAAGCGAATAGGGTAAAGAAAATCCTAGCGGCTACCCTAATCGCGGTATCGGGTCCTTAAAACTGCAGGTCTAGATAGTATTTCATCACACCATAATAGTAGGTAATGTATTTTGGGCCCCAACCTTTCTTTATGGTATTGTAGCCATCGTGTAGCGTTTTATTCTCTTTGTTATACTAATTATTCACGTCTCTATCACGTCCGTCGTAATAAAAGTAAAACAAACATATTTTTTGTTCAATAACAGCTGATTTAGACCACAGATTAGACCATATGAAGATTTAGGATTTGGCAGATACGTTTCGTTTTACGTATTATATGAAAAATAAAAACCAGTACTTAGTACCGATAAAAAAAATTGCTGCGTAGGATGTAACGTAATCATACGATTGTCTATTAGCAAAGCTGAGCAGTATTTATTTGTTGGTAGACAGGGAATGCTATTCAAAAATACCACTTTTGCGAAAAGCTGATTTCGAAATCACTGGTGATCTTTTTATCAAGTGGTGATCTCTTGAGTAAAAATATTTTCTTGAATAGTTCGATCGTTATATAAGTATTGACTGAGAAATAGAAAACTCAGTACAGCAATACGAAAAATTGCTTCAAGTGCTTAAAAATTATTTTATTCTACTGGAAGCCAATTTATTATCTTGTTTACCTGAATCCTGTAAGCCCACGCTACCCACGGACACGCTGTAATCTTGACAAATGCAGTACAGTTCTACATATTGAACTAAAATTGGATTCTCGTGTAACTCAACTGAGATAAATTAGGTTTGAACAGCTAGTAGGTATAAATGCAGGATGTATTATACAGTGTAGCAATACTAATGTAGCAATAGCTATGCATGTTAAATAAAAAACAAATATTTAAAAAAATAGTATGTCTCTTAAGTACTTTCATTATAATATTTTATTTTTAATTGATACATTTCAGATTCACCTCAATCGAATAAATCCCGACTGCGAACAAAACATTATAGAGGCAAACACGCTTAGATTCTTGATTTTGAAATATCAAATGCAGTCGAAGGCTTCATGCATCAGGCATCATTTTATTTCTTCTTTGATGGGATCATCTAGAACCTGGTATCATGATGTCTTTGTCTTTGTCGAAGGCTTCATGCATCAGGCATCATTTTATTTCTTCTTTGATGGGATCATCTAGAACCTGGTATCATGATGTCTTTGTCTTTGTCGAAGGCTTCATGCATCAGGCATCATTTTATTTCTTCTTTGATGGGATCATCTAGAACCTGGTATCATGATGTCTTTGTCTTTGTCGAAGGCTTCATGCATCAGGCATCATTTTATTTCTTCTTTGATGGGATCATCTAGAACCTGGTATCATGATGTCTTTGTCTTTGTCGAAGGCTTCATGCATCAGGCATCATTTTATTTCTTCTTTGATGGGATCATCTAGAACCTGGTATCATGATGTCTTTGACTGCATCTTACGAGTATATTTCAAAATCAAGCATCTAAAGCTTGTTTGCCTCGTTTTAGTTTTGTTCGAAGTCTTCTTTTTTTTTTCTTTTTTTTTAGTTGCCCTGCAATGAGCAGTTTTCCATTAGCATTGTCAGTTTAGTTCTTTCATCGTCAAGAGATAACTCTTCCGTAACTTTGATATTTACTCAACTGAACGTTGTAATCGAAAGCAGGTAAAAACAGCGTTTTACCATAAAAAATACACAAACCACGAGCGAAACAAACGAAAGACAAGTTGTTTGTGTAGTGAAATTTTTTTATATGTTTTTTTTTATTAAGAAATCGGCAGTTTTATCATATTTAAAAAAAAAAAAAAATTTTTTTTTTTTAATAACTTAAAGCAGATAAATTAAATGTAAATAAAACGGTCCATTTTATTTGTATTATTCAACGAATGTATCATTAGCTGTAATTTATAATATAGTGATATTCTATATTATAAATTACAGCTAATGAAGGTAGAAAATACTACCAATCTAAACTTACTTAACTTATTTTATTTTCTTTAACTTATTTTATATACTTATAATAAAACTGTAATGGGTCCAATTCTGTACATTGAAGATATTATGTTTTTTTTGGCCTTACTCTATATTCAATACTGAAGCCAAAACTATATATTTTTTTCATTTTTGTCTGTCTGTCTGTCTGTATCTTGGCTAGGCATCACGCCGAAACTACTGAATGAATTTAAATGAAACTTGGTATGATTTGAGTTCATACTGACCTACCTCGGGACATAAGTACTAATACTTTTCATCCCAAAAAATTAAAGGGTTCCCGTAGGATTTGGGTTAAAAGTTATTTCAATTAAACAACACACACCACTCTGAAACTACTGGATGGATTTTGATGCAACTTGGCACAGTCATAGTTTATATGATGGGTTAAAATTGAGGATACCTTTTATCCTGAAAAAATAAAGAGTTCCTGCGGGATAATGTCCCAAATGCTGTAAATTAAAAATATTTTGTAAAAAAAATTGGGGGCCGTTCTATATTCAATACTAAAGCCAAAACTGTTTTTTTTTTAATTTTTGTATTTGTCTGTCTATCCGTCTGTCTGTCCGTCAATCTGTCTGCACCTTGGAAGTGCATCACGCCCAAAATACTCAATGAATTTTAATGAAATTTGGTGTGATTTGAGTTCATACTTTGAGGTAGGACATAGGATACTTTTCATCCCGGAAAATTAAAGGGTTCCTGCAGGATAGGCGTTGAAAGTTATTTAAAAGAACACGTATCACGCTGAAACTACTTGACGGATTTTGTTGAAACTTGGTACAGTCATAGTTTATATAATGGGTAAAAATGGAGGATACTTTTTATCCCGAAAAATAAAATGTTCCTTCGGGATAATGTCCAAAATTCTGTCAATTGAAGATATTATGGTTTTTTTTGGAGGACGTTCTATTTTTCAATACTTAAGCCAACACTGTATTTTTTTCTGTCTGTCTGTCTGTCTGTCCATCTGTTTGTGTGTACCTTGGCAGCGCACCACGCTGAAAATACTTTATGAATTCAAATGAAATTTGGTATGATTTGAGTTCACACTTCGAGGTAGGACATTAGATTCTTATCATCCCGAAAAAGTTAAGTGTTCCTGCAGGATAGGGGTGGAAAATTATTTAAAAGAACACTTAGCACGCTGAAACTATTGGACGGATGTTGATGCAACTTGGCACAGACATAGTTTATAAAATAGGTGAAAATTATGGATACATTTTGTCCCGAAAAAATAAAGGGATCCTGTGGGATACGGGTCCAAATTCTGTACATTAAAGATATAGTGTTTTTTTTGTTGGATGTTTCTCTATATTCTATTATGAAGCCTAAACTGTATGTTTTTCATTTTTGTCTGTATGTCTGTCAGTCTGTATCTTAGCCGCACATCACGCCGCCGGAACTACTAAATGAATTCAAAAGAAACTTGGTATAATTTGAGTTCATACTACGAGGTAGGACATAGGATACTTTACATATCGAAAAATTTATGGGTTAACACACGTACCACGCTGAAAGTAATGGATGGGTTTTGATACAACTTGGTTATACCGTCTTAAGTTATATAGTGGGTTAAAATTGAGGACACGTTTTATCCCGAATAAATAAAAGGGTTTCTGCGGGATATGGGTCCAAAGTCATCTTAATATTTAAGTAATAAACATATTTTTTTTGGATGGTTCTCTATATTCGATACTGAAGCCAAACTGTTTTACTTTTTAATTTTGTCTGTCTGTTTGTCCGTATCTTGACCGCGCATCGCACCCAAACTACTAAATGCATTCAAATGAAAAAAATGCTCTTGGGTGCCTAGAAAAGGTATTGAACAATATTTTTTTGTTAATCGTGTCTTTCTTTCTTTCTGTTTGTCTATATGTTTGTTTGTTCACGCATCACGTAAAAACGATGCGACCGATTGCAATGCGGTTTTCATTGTTAGATAGCTTAGGGTTTGATTTAAATCTGGTGTAATTGGTATCTGAACCTTGTGAGTTAGAAGCCGAGCAATAGATAAAGTATTTTTGACGGCTGAAGAAATTTTGATCAAATGTGTGTATATTGGTCCTGGAATAGCACTTTGTGGTACTTTGAACCTAAAGAAAAGAACACGCGTGCGAAGCCGCGGGTACAGCTAGTAAATAATATAAGTAATGAATTTGTTACAAAACTGACGTCCAACTTGCCATAAACAAGGGAACGCAGAATTTCATACCCGCCAGTAAGCGTAATTCAAAAACTTTGGCCATACTCAAGGAAGTTCTATGTACTTATAGAACTTCCTTGGTCATACCAAACTACAGTACTGTTACCAAAACTGTCGCCAACGCCATCTAGCGAGAGATCAATAATGCTAAAATAACACTTGGAAAATCATTCTCATTCATCATTTTATTTCATCATTGCTCATTGAATTAATTCGGCCAAAGAGTTTTCATCGCGAGATCACATTTAACAAATCGCTTGCTGAAGCAGACTCGCAGAGTGGTGCAGGCGTGGGCCGCGTGGGCTGCGAGACGAGACTCACGACGCAAACATACGATCGGGTGTTTGCTTTTCAGCCACGTCGCTCACTGGTTACTCGACGCGACTTGACCACCCGCAAAAATAATAGTAATACAAATGTAATGTTTGTTATTTACTTACATATTTGACTTTAATTTAATAGTTGCAATTTCAACACTGGACTATGGCACCTACATAAACTGAATAGCCTTTAATTCGATACTCCCCGTAATCAAAGGCAACTGTCCAAGCCGAGGTTCGTACCCCCTGGGTGCCCTGGGTGCCCTTAAGTGATGGCCAAAATTAACTTTGGCGTGCGCCTTCTGCGTCATGCATTGCGGCGGAGCGCTTTTGCACCCGCCCCACCGTCCCGTGACGCTGTAGAGGTCAGACCAACAACACATATCATTTATAAAAAAAAAGAAGAAGAATAACCTAAAATTGAAAATTTTGTATGAAGCATAAAAGACAATTGCTACTGTTTAGCAAATAATTACATATTTTTGGGATGGTCGTAAGAGCTTCGTTTTAATACCTAACTCGATACGTTTTGGTCATTTTTTGTTTCGTTTAATATACAATATGGCAGATGTAAGCCGCCACTTCACACTCTTTACACTTCTTGACACTTCATATATTCCATTTTACTCTAGTGACAAATCCAAAGGTACCTAGTAGGCTATTTGACTGTATTGGAAATGTATCCCAAATTGCTGTCATCCTAAAAGTATGTGTAGTTAAATATCAGTTTATTATTACTTTCAGTAAAAATATTTATTCTATTTAATAAAATTTTACTTTAAACAATTAAAGAAATTTAGATTACATGGTCACGGGATCGCACATAATCTATTTTACTACAGCAACTCCTTGATGTTTACTTGCATGTGACGTCATGAACGACGGACGCCATGACAGAAAGAGTGTTTTGGCTAAAGTATTTTTTTATCAATCTTAATGATTTATTTATACTGAAGATATGGCACGTTGACGAGAAAATAAACATAGAATGTGTGTGTGTTACTCGTACTTGACAAAAGCAAGCAATTGATTTTCTAGAATAAATCAAATAGCCTATTAATTGGTTAGAATTTAGAGAATTCGAACATCCAGACTGTTTCCCTAGTTGGTGGAGTGCTCGAAAAGCGTAAAACCACACTGCCAAAAAAAAAAATACATACAATATGTGACCATGCCAGAGTGACGATATGGTGGGGAAGATTACACTGAGAAAAAAATGGTATTAGCTGAGAGCTCTTCTGCTAGAATACCTCGGTATAATAAGACTGATAAGAAGGAATAACAAAATTAAACTATAAATAAATACTTCTAATGAATTAATTAATGTCCTCATTATGTATGATCATCTCGTACGATTAAATGACAAACATAATATCAATAATATGAAAATGAAGATAAGATAAGAGACATCCTTAGTGGAATGACTCGTGTTGTTTTATCGTTCAACAAGATAGCCCCAATAAATATTATAACTGAAAACATGTTTGACGTTTTTTAGTGTCTGTCCGCATTAGGAACATAATTTCACTAGACTAGACAGACTCTTCACAATGAGTAAATAGTAGTCGGTGAATACATTATTTGGAACGATTTACATCAAAAGGCTCTACACAAAATAAAACAACTAAATTTAATAAAAATTCAGAGGCTTTTCGCATAATAAACATTAAATCTGTGCACTCGTGTTTAAACGCTATAAATGCGATAATTTGTACAACACACATAAGCAAAACCGAGGACAAGAATTAGTAACGTATCAATAATATCACGTGAACACGTTACTATGAGCAGCGGACATGACAATCTAATTTTAGACCAATCATTGTTATTGTAGCATGAGTAGCAACTTTATATAGTCTACTTATATAAAGCAACTGTTTCAAGTGTCCAGTATGCTAGTCGTTCTCACATAGAGAAACAACTTCCATTAAAAAAAGTTCCATACATTTTTCTGAGGTACAAAAATGTATTTAATTTCTCTATTTAGTATTTTATTTTTAACATTAGTTGACGCATCACGAATCTTAGTCAATGTTCCAACGCCGTCCGTAAGTCATCAAGTTGTTTTTTTTCCTCTCATCCATGAACTGCTAAGAAGAGGACATGAAGTAGTCTTCATCACCACAGACTCAATGTATCCTGAAGGGTAATTTAACGGAAATAGACACTCATGACATTGCGTACAAAACATGGCGAGATGAAGTTCTAAATTCTAAAACTACGAAAGGAACGAAAGAAGACCAATATACTCAAGTTTCAACCATTTTCTCTGTTATAGCCAAAACGTTTGAACAACAAATGCTAACTCCAGAAGTTCAAGATCTGATAAAAAGTAAGGCTCATTTTGATTTGATTATAATCGAAGCTTGTGCTAAGTCTGCCCTATCTCTATCTCACGTGTTTAAGGCTCCAGTCATTTTGATGAGCTCTTTTGGATCACATCAAGACAATTACGACTTAGTGGGGGTGCCAAAATATCCCAGGCTGCTTTATCCATATTGCATGAACCAGAAATTAAACAACATGACTATTGGGGATAAAATCAGAGTTCTGTGGGATGTGTACAAAATTGAATCATTCTTCTCAAGATTATTAGTAGAAGAAAACAAGATTGTGAAGAAATTATTTGGTCCTGACACACCTACCTTGGAAGAAATGGGTGACAACGTTCAGATGTTGTTTTTAAATGTGTATCCTATTTGGGAAATGAATCGTCCTGTTCCACCGAGTGTAGTTTTTATTGGCGGAATACATCAAAAGCCTAAAAAGGAGTTGCCTCAGGTTGGTAATTTTTTGTCTTAACTTGACTTCTGTTTTTATGCATTCGAGCGAACGCTTTTTGTCATATTTCCAAAATAAATAAGTAATTTGGTTTAATGTCTGCATTTTTCAGCATTTAAAATCTTACCTTGACTCTTCAAAAAAAGGGGTGGTATACTTCAGCTTTGGTACTAACGTGAGCCCCTCTACATTGTCTCCAAAGAAGGTTCAGGTGTTAATAAACGCATTTTCAAGGCTTCCATACGATGTTTTGATGAAGTGGGACTCAAATGAATTGGCTGGTACGGCTAATAATACCAAAGTGGCCAAGTGGTTTCCACAGTCAGATATCTTACGTAAGTAACATATTTCCCTACAAAATTTAGTGTTGGGGGCAATTCATGATAATTAATTATGTCATACTCAAATTCATATACTATGGGCCTTAAGAATTATCACAAAAATTAAATGAGCGTCAGATTCAGAATACATTTATCAAATATAATTATATTAGCTTTTAATCATTTATAATTGTTTTAGAAAATCAGCAAGATTATAATGGCAAATTGTCAGACTCTACTGTTGATGAAGCCCGAAACATACACTTCAAGACATATTACTGGTTATATCAATATAAATAACAAAAAAAAAACAGACATATAAATCAGACTCCTAATCATAATATCATCATAATTATTCTCATTATGTTTTCTTAATGTTTTAAAATATTTTCAGGACATCCAAATATAAAAGTATTCATCACACAAGGAGGCCTACAGTCATTTGATGAAGCCCTAACAGGTGGAGTCCCACTCGTAGGAATTCCGATGCTTGGAGATCAGTGGTACAACGTGGAATTATTTGATTCTCTCAAAATTGGAGTTGGGTTGCTTATGGAAGAGTTAACTGAAGATAAACTTGTTGATGCTGTGAACACTGTGATTGATGACCCGAGGTAAGTAATCCAACATTTAAAGCAATACATTTTGATTTTGACAAACGGGCATATCACTTTTGTTTCAACGTGTCCGTACTATTATCTCAGGGTATTGGTGCCAAGCGCAATACAAATTATAGAAAGTCTTTGCTCAGATTTAGTATAGGGCCGAAATAAATTGTAAGCATCGCCATGCTGCTAATTAATTGTTACTCACTTGTTTGTTTGTTTGTCGTATGAGGTACTGCTGGCCTCTGATGTTAGAATTTGTCAAGCCGCGCGAGGGCTTTTGACATGGCTTAACGACTGCTATTAATCAATAACAGCTGGGACCGACAGCTTAACGTGCCTTCCGAAGCACGGAGCGATGGAAAACGGCACATAACTTAGAAAAGTCATTGGTGCGGAGCCTATGTTTTGAACCCGGTATCGTTGGATCCGTTACTCACTATTATTTGTTTATGGAATGAAAATTGTTACCAATAATCGAAATTTAATAAACATAATAAAAAATATAATATACTTCATAAAATATATAAATTATATTGTATGGATAATAAAGGTGAGAAATCATTAAATCGTATTAGAGACAAGCAGAAAAATAAAGGAAAATGGTTTGGTGGACTTAATTAACAAAATGTGCTTGAACTAATTTCTTCTTTTTTTTTTAACTGAAACATGGTAGTCATGCCATAAAATTACTGCCACTTATGCAAATTAATTGTACAGAAAAGTTATTGTGAGTTTGGGAGTGGCGAGAAGTAAATTGATAGCAGACCGTAGTTAGCGGTCATGGGTATCTGTGAGAAAAAAAGAAGGCACCAGGTTCTGACGTTCCTTAGCGCTCGAATTGGAAGCCATTTTAATTTTGGCTCGATATTCAGAAACGTGGTCGTACATTCGAAGACCGAACACGAAACGAATACAGGTATTCCAGAGTCAGTTTACTATTCAAAGAAAAGTTCTTTTGTAATAGCTCTAAGGATTTTGAGTAACATTAACCATGAGTTAGTAGAAATCAATTTCATAGGGTCTCATCTTCAAGAAAAGTAGGAGAAATCAGTGATGCTCTAGACGCCCTAAAAAGTACTACTAAAATGTCCTGTTGGTTACAGCTACCGCCGCAACATGGGTGAACTTCGAGACAAGCTCCGCGATGAGCCTCAAACCGCCTTGGACCGCGCCGCGTGGTGGACAGAACACGTCATACGTCACAAAGGAGCGTCACACCTCCGATCTCCCATCGCCAACATGTCCTGGACAGAGTACTTGGATGCAGAGCTGATGGGAGTACTGGCGTGCGCTGCGCTGGTTGCATTAGCAACTGCTGCGATCGCGTTGTATGTGCTTGTACGATTCGTTAAAAGATTATTAGATGTGTCGGTTAAATTAAAAGAAGCATGAAAATGTGATCTTGTTTAGTTTTATTGTATTTTCTTTGTTTGTTAAAGTCAATTGAAAGTAAACAAAGTTATTTCATAAAAAAATTATTCTATCCCAAAATCACAGTTTGTTTTGTAAAGCATGGACACATCTTATTTGGCGTATCGGCAAAATAAAAGTATTTTCACAGAATAAATAATAGTTCTACGGCTCTGCACTTTGTACTAGTATCTATTCTGTGCCGGCGAGCGCTGGCGGACTTGTTTGTTCCCAGTGGTGGACAAAAAGTGGGGGACCACGGGAATAGACGGTTCTTATGATGTGGCGGGGCATTCAACTATTCCTCTCGCGCTCCACTCACCTTTCCACGTAGTGCTATTATTTATTATGTGCCCATGCGCTTCCCGTGCCTTGACAGACAATCGTGCGCGCATATTTTGTTTCCTTTTTTTTAGTCTGTTTGTGTCTTTCCGTGCTTATGTGGTGGTGACTGTGTGTGAATATGGGGTATCGATTTACTTGAGCCAAGTACACCAAAATGGTGTGAATTCTCGTTAGCGACAATTATAACGTTGCGGCAGCCGTAAGACGATACGAGAATTGGCGTTCCTGTCAGCCAGAAAAGAATGCTTGCTACACAACGTCTAAAAGACCATTGTTTGGTATTTTGGTCCACTGATGTAACAACATACCATTGTTATTTAAATCTAACAACAGTAAAATCACTTTATACACGTATGAAATAAACTATTATTATTGACGTGAAACGTCTTAAAAATTGCATACGGGGTACCATGACTAAAAGTGGACAAGTAACGGAAATAGTTGAAAGGGTTACGACGTACTGTAACGGAAATGCTAACCAAAGAAATATTAAACCGACTTTTAGGTCGTTCTGCAAATGGCGTGATTAAGATAGGATACCGTATTGATTATTGTGTTTTTGTAAAGATCTCGTCGAGATCATTGCATTCAATGAAAAAAAAAAAAGTCTACAAGACTATATAAGTAAATTAAAAAAAACCGGGGGGATCACAAATGTGTCTGTAGAGCCCGGAAAGTCCATACTATATTCTCACGAAGTGATATAAATATCACAGTAGATAAATGTCGAAAAAAAATATATTACTAATCGCCCTCCTGGAGCTAACAAAAAGCCAAAAGCAAAAGATTTGGCGTTTTGCGTTAGGTGGGTACCCATTTTGAAAAACCTTCCACCAATAGAAAGAAGCAAAAAATAGTAGAAAATTGAAGAGGAAAAGAGAAAAAGCTCAAAGATGCTCCAAAAGGTAATGGAAATATGCCTAGTGCAGGTGCTTGGTATGCAGCGAGCTTTACAGCGAATTCCTACAGAAAATTGGATAGTGTGATGATGGTGGATCGTGAGCTCATGAGGCTTGCACCTCTTATAGTGGCATTGGATCATATTACTGTGACATTTGTTTAGAAATTGGATGTAATCTCATACTGCCTTATTTATAAAAAGTTGAGCAATGATTAGTAACAATATTGTACTGCGCAGTACTAATTGACGTTTATTAACTTTTTATAAATAAGGCCGATCACTCCTCGCTTTGCCCAGACTCACTACCAATTTTAGGACCCCCTACAGGCAAATCGGGTATTTGGAAGAGTATTAAGGAAAAAGTTTTTTTTTTTAGTTTTTTTTATGGGTGTAAGCATTAATAACTATAGAAGTATATAAAAAGTAATAAAAGCTATTAATGTTAAAATTTAACCGTTTTCTTTACTATCAGCCTTAGCTTACCCGCTTTGGGCGCACCTCCCTTACTTGGTATCTCAATCCGATGAATAGAAGCTGAACAATCGATAAAAACTATCTGATGGCTGAGTGAAATTTGGTACTTTGGTCCTGAAATAATACACAGGTTACTTTTAACCCAAAGAAATAACCACGCGGGCAAAGCCGCGGGTACAGCTAGTTAGTTTCAATGGAATGAGATAGTTCCGTTGACATAATTATACTTTGACATAAGCTATGGACCAAGGAATTTATATACCAACGTAACCGGAAGGATCACTGGTACAAGAAACGCGGTCCGACAGAGACTAAATACTGAGGAGCTGTATCTTGTTCTAAAAGGGTGACCATAATTTATGAACTAAACAGGACAACAACTTTCATGCTTCAGGTTTTAGCCTCTCATTAGAAGGTCTTCGTCTTTGAAATGTAAGCTGCATGCATACCACAGAGGGATTTTTCTCACTGTCGTGGGGATGGTCTGGTGGAGATTTCGGGAAAAAGCTAAAATAGATTTCCCGAAATCCCCACTTATTATCAGCAGTGGGGATTTCCACAATAACAAAATCAAGTTTAAACCGTTTTTCACACCAGGGCTACTATAGAACTATACCTATATTTTGAAACTTTCTCTAAAGTGTTGATGACATTACAAAGTGCCAATTTTTTGTTTTTTTGTCATTCTTTTGCCTACACTTGTGCCCGCTATCAGGCATCTGACACCAATATTTACACAAGTTTGAGATGAAAATTACACATGACAGCTTGAATTCCTTTAAAAAAACGAAAATAAACTAAAACAATGACACATAATACCTAATAATATTTTATTATGCTAGCCAGTATGAAGTTTTACCATGACATGGCTGATACACTCCAGTTTGGGTCCTGAATAGGGAACTCCTCAGCGGTTAACAGCATAGACACGAAATGTTTTATACGCATTTAATTGTGATAGCCAGATCTAAGTTTCATCATGACAATGGCTACTAGTTACAAGTTTTTAAAATATTTTTAAAGTAACTTACTATGTTGAAATACAACCACTAAAGACCACCAAACTTGTTCCTCAGTGCAAGAGATGCCAGGCTTATGGGTACATGCAAAAGTACTGCTCCAAAAAACCCAAGAGCGTTAAATGCACAGGTAAACAACACCTTACCAAGGTTTGCACAAAACTAATAGAGGAGAAGCCAAAGTGCATCCACTGTGGAGCTCCACATCCATCTAACTACAGAGGATGTGCTATAGCTAAAGAGATGCAACTAATCCGGAATAAAAGCTTGAAAAAACATTTTGCATTACGCACACGATATTGATATATTAGTGAAAATCAGGACGTCCATAGCGAAAAAAAGGTAAATCAAGACACAATAAGAACTACTAAGTAAAACTAAGAACATGCCTTACGCCCAAGTAGCTTCAAGAGGCAAAAAAAGCTCCCACAGACCCCCATTGTAGCAAATAGTGAGAAAAAGTTAGTCAAAATCCTAAAATTAGAATCAACATTCGACGAAAGATTGAAAAATAATTAGTGCCAAAACAGCTACATATAAGACAAAAATATATTAATATACTCCAAATTTTCGCGTGCTACTCAAATGGGCTAGAAAAACATCATAATGAGTTTCAAGTAGTCCTAGATTTAGAAAACGTGGATACGCACTTCAAGAAGGTTATAAAGTTTATCATGCACTTCACCCAAATAATTCTGCAAGAGGTTAAGGAAAATCTCCAGCACTATGAAGAGTCAAAATACGAAGAAATATATATTCAAGATGTGGCTATTTGTCTCCAAACCAAGACATATCCTCTTGTTGTATCTGCTATATACTGCCCACCACGGTACATGATAAAAAAGATCAGTATATGAGCTTTCTAAACCGACTTGGTAATAAATTTGACTTAGGAGGTGACTTCATTGCTAAAAACACGCATTGGGCCTCCAGGATAATCACCACAAAAGGTAAAGAATTACTATGTTCCATAAAATAAATGAAATGTGATGTTTTTTCTACTGGAAAGCCAACTTACTGGCCTACGGATCCCAATAAAATTCCAGACCTCTTAGAATTTTTATAACCTATAATTTATCGTCTAGCTACTTAAGAGTGGAACATAGCGATGATATGAATTCTGATTCACTCTGCAATACTTTTAGAAATAAGTGAGAGTGTCTTGCATAAGGAAGCTGCTGTAACCCTAGTTAATAAGTTTACTGTTTGGGAGAGCTTTATTTTTAGATAGTCATATAGACCTCAATGTTCCACTAAAGATACCGGAAGATTTAAACACAGATATAGATAAATTCATAAGACTCGTCCAACTAACAGCTTGGGTAAATACACGAGAAATTCATAAAAAGACGAAAATAAATAAGTATCCATTAAGAAAAAAACAACTTATAATGGAAAAAAAGGCAAAGATAAAAGTAGCATCAATCTAGGTGCCCTGAAGACAAAAGAAAGCTCAATAATCTAACTAAACAAGTAAAGAGGTTAATACAGTGTTGTAACGATGACTTGACCAATACGTACTCATATCTTCAAAAGCTAACCAATGACCGCAGTACAGACTACTCTCTGTAGTACAGGCTACTAAGAATTTAAAAAAGCTTATGGCCCAAATTCCACCTATTAAAATGGCAAACGGGAAATGAGCAGTAAATAACGAGCAAAAAGCTAAAAGGTTTCCAGAGCACCTAAAAACCATACTGTGGGGATTATTCCCAAAATCCCCACCTGTAGGGATTTCAGGATAAAGTAAAAAAAAATACTTTTCGCCTACCATGGCTACTATGAATCTATTATTTGTCTATTTTAGGATTCGATCAGTTAATAATTTGACAAATTAAGTTTTTGACTTGTATAGGATTTGACCAGTCAAGTATTTGACAAGTCTCTGCGAAACCCTATAAACCATACCTACCTTTAGGGGCTCTATGGGAAAAATAAAGTATTATAAAGAAAAAAGATTTAAAAAAAAATTTTTTTTTTTATTAAACTTCAAGTGATAGATATCATCGATATCTTCATTTTGGATGAAAACAAATGAGGTTTATTTACTCTGAAACTATTGATCCTAGACTAGTAGTTTTTTATTTCTATTGATCTCATCGAAATATTCGTTTTGGATGACAGTTGTCAAATTTAAAACTCTGAAACTATTGATCCTAGACTAGTAGTTTCTTTACAGAAGTGATAGATCTCATCGATATTTTCGTTTTCGATTGTCAAATTGACAGGTGACAGCTATCAAACCTCAAAACATTGACAGCAAATGTCAAAAATTACATAGTACACGGATTTATTGAAACTATTCGTAGTTACTAACGGAAATAAATTGCCCTATAGGTAAGTGACACTGCTTCATTTCTCATTGTATATATTTTATGTATCACCAGTCATTTTGCTTGTCATTTTATTCATTTTCAGTCATATTTGACATTGCCTGTAAGTTTTGTCATCAGCATTCATTTTTAATATTGACTGTAACGTTGTCATTTACTATCATTTTTTAAATTGCTTGTCATTTCTGATAACAACTGTCAGTGCTGGATGTTTTGAGGTTTGACTGACTTAACTTGAGCTAAAAAAGTTATAATAATCCCTCGCAGTTTTCATTTCAAAGGCGAAGACTTTCTATCGAGAGGCTAAAACATGAAGCATGAAAGCCGTTGTCCTGTTTAGTTCATAAATTATGGTCGCCCTTTTAGAACGAGATACAGCTCCTTAGTATTTAGTCTCTGTCGGCCCGCGGTCGTTGTACCAGATTCTTGTAGACCTATTATTATTGTTTGGCTCAGCACGTCTAGTGTTTTAGCCAGTATAAAGAGATTACAAGTTTTATGTTTTTTCAACAAATTGTCAATATGTCGAACTCTGTTAGTACGGTAGTCAAAATTATAGTCAAGATACAGTCAAGTAACGATCAGCAAACTCCTAGGGAGTTTAGGAGAGAACACGAAACAGAACGTTTTGCGTTTGTATGTATCATTTTCCTACACTCGTGCACATTAACGAACACAATGGTTAATAATAAGATAATGAGATTATTTTGTTAATGTTATTCTTCACATTTATGTACGTAGTTATTATTCTAATATCTAAAGATTCACTCAATTTTTTAGTAATTTAAAAATGATAACATATATATTAATTGCGTCCTACCTACCAGTCATGATCTACGGAGCTGAAACGGTCAAACTAGTCTACAAATTTAAGGTCACTCAGCGAGCTATGGAGAGCTATGCTTGAAGTTTTTCTGAAGGTCAAGATTCGTAATGAATATATCCGACGGAGAACCAAGGTAACCGACATAGCTCAAAAGATAAGCAAACTTAAGTGGCAGTGGGCTCACATTTCCCGAAGAAACGATAATTGTTAGGGTAGACGCGTTCTCGAGTGGAGACCAAGTTTAGGCAAACGTAACATAAGACGCCTGTGGCCAGGTGGAATGACGACCTGTGAAAAGCGGCTGGAAGTAAATAAATAAAAATTCAATAAATATATTTGGGACAGTTCCACACCAATTGCCTAGCCCCAAATTAGGATACCCTGTAATATGGGCACTAGATAACGGATAAACATACATAAATACGAATATCACATCCATGACTCGGAAGCAAACATTTCTGCTCATCACACAAATGATTGCATCTTGCAGGATTCGAACCCGCGACCGTTTGATTTCGTTCCTAGGTTCACTAGCCACTAGACCAACCGGCCGTCAAAATGATGAGGAGAGCTGCAGACTGAGCTCAGTGGCGTGCATTAGGAAAGGCCTACGTCCAGTAGTAGACATATAATATAGGCTGATGATGATGATGATGAACCTATAAATTAAACAAAGAGGAAAGTGGGTCGCCTCAATTCAGAAATTGTAAACATTTTTAGGTAAAGTTCATAATAATATTGATTTTGCATATTTCTTTTTGTATCCTGGACATACTCGTACCTATGCAAATTCATACACTTTGAGACCAAGGTACTTAATTGGTTAATGCCTGTGTTTTTTGCGAACCAGTTTTTTTTATTAAACTAGTGGTAATATATTTACAGATTATGCAAGTAGACAGTTACAGTTTATTATATATTTAAATTAAAAGTGCCATTACCTGTAACTAGACTAATCAACTTATTTAATTAAAAAAAACTTCTGACCTTCAATTTTTTTTTTGATTCAAGAATGTATTTAATTTCTCTACTCAGTATTTTGTTTGTACGAGTAACTTCAGTTGACGCGTCACGAATCTTGATCAATGTTCCATCGCCATCTGTAAGTCATCAAGTAGTTTTTTATCCTCTTATCCATGAACTGCTTAAACGAGGACATGAAGTAGTCTTCATCACCACAGATTCAATGTATCCTGAAGGGAATACACCAGCTAATTTAACCGAAATAGACACTCACGACATTGCGTACAAAACATTGAGAGATGCAGCACAAAATTCTAAAATGACGAAAGGAACGAAAGAAGACCAATATACTCAAGTTTCAACCATTTTCTCTGTTATAGCCAAAACGTTTGAACAACAAATGCTAACTCCAGAAGTTCAAGATCTGATAAAAAGTAAGGCTCATTTTGATTTGATTATAATCGAAGCTTGTGCTAAGTCTGCTCTATCTCTATCTCACGTGTTTAAGGCGCCAGTGATTTTGATGAGCTCTTTCGGATCGCATCAAGATAATTACGATTTAGTAGGTGTGCCAAAATATCCCAAGCTGCTTTATCCATATTGCATGCACCAGAAATTGAACAACATGACTGTTGGGGATAAAATCAGAGTTCTGTGCGATGTGTACAAAATTGAATCATTCTTCTCAAGATTATTAGTAGAAGAAAACAAGATTGTGAAGAAATTGTTTGGACCTGACACACCTACCTTGGAAGAAATGGGTGCCAACGTTCAGATGTTGTTTTTAAATGTTTATCCTATTTGGGAAATGAATCGTCCTGTTCCACCAAGTGTAGTTTTTATTGGCGGAATACATCAAAAGCCTAAGAAGGAGTTGCCTCAGGTTGGTAAAATTATGTTTATCCTATATGATTAATTATAAGATTCAACTATTTTGATATGATTCAAACACCTTCTTTCATATTACCAAAATGTGTAACATATTTTTTATTTTGTCTGGATTTTATAGGATTTAAAATCATACCTTGACTCTTCAAAAAGAGGATTGGTGTACTTCAGCTTTGGTACAAACGTGAGCCCCTCTAAATTGTCTCCAAAGAAGGTCCAGGTGTTAATAAATGCATTTTCAAGATTGCCATACAATGTCCTGATGAAGTGGGACTCAAATCAGTTGGCTGGTACGCCTAGTAATACCAAAGTGGCGATGTGGCTTCCACAGTCAGACATATTACGTAAGTAACATATTTCACTACACAATTAAGTGCTTTTTTAATTAATACTCAAATGAATATATTTTTATGGGCACTAAGAATCATCACAAAAGTTAAATAACCACCAGATTCAGAATACGTTAACAAAATATAATCATTTTAGTTTTTATTCATTTATAATCATTTCAGAAAATCAGCGAGAGTATAATCGCCGACTAGCGGACTCTTTTGTTATGAAGTCCGACATACACTTTAAAATATATTACTGTTTATGGCATATAAATCCATGATTATTATTGTAACTGTTTCATTTTTAAATGGTGTAAAACATTTTCAGGACATCCAAACACAAAAGTTTTCATCACACAAGGAGGCCTACAGTCATTTGATGAAGCCCTAACGGGTGGAGTCCCACTCGTAGGAATCCCGATGCTTGGAGATCAGTGGTACAACGTGGAATTATTTGTTTCCCTCAAGATCGGAGTGGGGTTGCTTATGGAAGAGCTAACTGAAGATAAACTTGTTGATGCTGTGAACACTGTGATTGATGACCCGAGGTAAGTAAACTAGCATATGGAGCACCTACATTTTGATTTTGACAAATGTACCCTCTTAACGGGCTGTCTCTTCAACTTTGTGGATATTTGTGTGCCTCTTACGCCAGAGTTCATCTGGGGAAGTACCACACCTGTGTAAGATATTCAACCGCCAAGCAGTTGTGTGTTTACGTTTCAGTGTGTTCGTTTTTAAGGGCAATCCTAATCCAAAGTGTTTCTACTGAAATTACTGGACAATGAGACAGTGGCGAAACACATTCAACCTCTTTGATTTTGGTGCCAACCTCCGTGATGTAACATTTAATTTGAACTTGGTTTAATTAGTAGACAAATGGAGTTTTGGCGGAATCGCAGTGGAGACGGTACTTTTTCTTTGTATTCTTATCTCATGTGTTTCTTTGTGTGTTATTGTGTAATATTGGTATCCCATCAAAAAAATAAACGTGAAATGAGAGCCAAGTTCAATATTATGATATATGCCTTAGTTGTCGACTTCAACGACAATAGAAGTGAGATCGAAATGGGTGCCAAGTTCAATGGTCAGTCCTGAATTTATTTATAACAACATAAAATATCATTTCTTTCTATATATACTTAGGATAATATATTGAAGCCTAAGGTCTGACTTGGCTATTTCGAATATGATGGGATATCATGACTTTTTGTACAGAAATTATTAGTAGGCTACTTATTCATAATAAAATTAATACCAAATGGTTTTTGTTAATCTACTGTATCTTCCTACGTTTATGGGGTATAATTGTCTTTTTTGTGTTATTTTCTATATTTTCTTGTACCTTTGAAATGTTCAAGTGGATTGCCCATTCAGTATCCGTTTTTTTTACGCATTTTCTGTTTATACTTAATTTGACCAAGTCGGGGCGATGTAACGTGCGCAGGCGGTAACTATACTAAAAATAAAAATAAACAGTAAATAGTAATAGTAACAGTAACAGTAGTTCAGGCAATAGTATAAAAACTTTTAATACTACTGCCTGAACCATACCTACTTACTAAACGAATTGGAACTTAGTAATAAAACAAAGTTCTGGGTGGCATAGCATTTATAGGAGCAGGCGTAAAGCTTACCTTCAAGTATTTTTTATTCACTTACGAATAAAAACAAATTTAAAAAAGGAAATAAATACTGATTTTGCAATATAAGTCAGTGTACCTATAAATGAAATAACGTTTAGTACTAAGGATTTTGAGGAAAATCACCCATAATAATGGGTTTTATGGACCAAGGAATCACTTTTCTTTCTTTTCTTGTAGTTTCTCATCTTCAAGAAACGTCGGAAAAATCACTGATTCTCTGTGGGAACCCTGAAAAGTAAACTATAATGACGTGTTGGTTTCAGCTACCGCCGCAACATGGGTGAACTTCGAGACAAGCTCCGCGATGAGCCACAAAGCGCCTTGGACCGTGCCGTGTGGTGGGCAGAACACGTCATACGTCACAAAGGAGCGTCACACCTCCGATCTCCCATCGCCAACATGTCCTGGACAGAGTACTTGGATGCAGAGCTCATGGGAGTACTGGCGTGCGTTGCGATGGTTGTAGTAGCAACTGCTGCGATTGCGTTGTATGTGTTAGTACGATTTTTTAAAAGATTTTTTGATGTGTCAGTTAAATTAAAAGATGCTTGAAAATATGTTCTTTTTGTTATTTTCTTTCTTTTGCTTGTTAAAGTCGTTGAAAATATATGCAAGGTTACTTTTGTGAACTAAAGTCGTTGAAAGTATATGCAAGCTTACTTTTGTCAACGAAATTTACAAAACACGTACAAAAACTAAATTATAAGATTAAAAACTAAATCAGACTTACAAATTATACCTAAAGTTAACAAACTTGAAGATCAGGAACTTAAAAATCTCAGCTTGTTTAAGAACAATCATTTTCCTAAATAATCTGTAGTAGCTAAGACATTATAGCCTCAAAGTGCTTACCTACTGTTTTATTCTACTGGAAACCAATTTACTATTTTGTTTTCCTCAATCCTGTAAGCCTATGGACATGCTATAATCCTGACAAATAATTATAATATATTCGGGACAATTCCACACCAATTACCTTTTTCTTTTTTTTTTTCTTTTTTTAATACGGACTAGGCAATCGTTTGACCACGATCTCACCTGATGGAAAGCGATGATGTGGTCGAAGGTGCAGCACGTTTGCCTAGTAGACACCTATTCACTCTTGACTTGAACACACCTGGGTTATAATTTACCGGAAGCACTGACGAGGTCAGAGCATTCCACTCCTTTGCAGTTCTTATAATAAATGAAGAAGCGTAACGCTTCGTTCGTACCGTTCGTTTTTCGCTTCGTACCTAGCCTCAAACTAGGATACCCTGTACTATGGGCACTAGATAACGTATAAATATACATATATACCAATATTACATCCATGACTCGGAAAGAAATGTTTCTGCTCATCACACAAATGATTGCACCTAGCAGGATACGAACCCGCGACCGTTTGATTTCGTACTTAGGGTCTCTAGCCACTAGACCAACCGCACCAGACCAATGCAGTTCAGTACAGCACTACCATATGAATTTAAATTGGATTCTCGAGTTACTCATTACACTTAGAGTACTCATTGTGAGTTACTCATTACGCATTCGATCAACTAGTAGATATGAATACTGGGTGCAACAAACACGTATAGCAATACTAAGTGGGTATGTATGTATACCACTAGACCTTTTTTTTATTATCTTCTTTGTACAGTTTTATTCGTAGTTATTGCTTTATTATAAGTACTAGCTGATGCCCGCGGCTTCGCACGTGTTGTTATTTCTCTAGGTTAAAAGTACTCTATGTGCTATTCCAGGACCTAAAATACAAATATACCAACATTTCATCAAAATTCCTTCAGCCGTCAAAATTATTTTTATCGATTGCTCGGAACTGAACAAAATAAAAATATGTAGCTTACTTCCGCCAAAACTGTAAGTCAGACAAATGATAAATGGTAAAATTAACTAAAGTAAAAAAACCCCACGCTAAACTCAACCCTACCCAAATTGAACTATTGTAAAATATAAATGAAATGAAAGCTAAGGCCAGAAAAAACACATATATTTATATACATATAAACCCCACGCTAAACAAGCCCTACCCAAATATTATATAATATATATAATATTTGGGTAGGGTATATTATTATTAATATTACACTTATATATTTGTATACATACAATATAAATACACAATAAAAAAACATATACTTCGATCCAAATACCAAACGTCTGACATCAATACAACACGTGTTTTGCCTCTGCACGAGGCATCTTTGGGTGATGTTGACTCGTTGAGTGCTGGACTGAGAGACTGACTTCTTTAAATATGGATTTCTGCAAAGTAACGCCTGAATCTATCAACTATATCGATTGCTCGGCTTTTTGGAGGGTACTTCAATTATGAAGCCAAAACTTTTTTTTTCATTATTGTCTGTCTGACTGTCTGTCTGTCTGTATCTTGGCCGCGTATCACGCTGAAACTACTCAATAAATTCAAATGAAACTTGGTATGGTTGAGTTTATACTACGAGGTAGGACATAGGATACTTTTCATCCCGAAAAATTAAAGGATTCGCGCAGGATAGGGGTTGAAAGTTATTAAATAAAACACGTACCACGCTGAAACTACTGGACTGATTTTAATGCAACTTGTGAATACTAATAGTTTATATTATGGGATAAGATTGAGGATAACTTTTATTCCAAAAAAAAACAATTATTCTTGCGGGATAGGGGTCCAAAGTTATGTTAATTTTGAAGTAAAACAAATATTTTTGGAGGGTACTCTATATTCGATACTGAAGCCAAAACTCTTATTTTTCCGTTTTTTCTTTCTGTATGTCTGTCTTTTTGTATCTTGGCCGCGCATTACGCTGATACTACAGAATTAACTAAAATGAAACTTGATATGATTTGAGTTCATACTACGAGGTAGGACATTGGATACTTTTCATCCCAAAAAATAAAAGTATTTCCGCAGGATATGGTCTTCAGTGGCTTTGAACTGTTACCGCATCCGCCTGATTCACCTGATCTAGCACCATCATACTTCTTTCTGTTCCCTAACCTAAAAAAACACTTGAGAGGTCAAAAATTATCGACATACGACAAGGTCAAAGCAGCAGTAGACGCACATACTCTAAGGAAGAATCATTTTTTCTTGGTCTCAATGCTTGGAAGGGTAGGTGGCAAAAGTGCATTGAACTTGCGGCATTGCCCGCGTGTACTTTGTTGTGGGGAAATGTTCCTTTGATATTCCAGGACTAGAAATACCTGTGAAGTACAATAAACCAAATTTCATCCAGCCACCAAATAGTTTTTTATCTATTGCTAGCTCATCAAGTTTTTTAAGTCGATCCCTAAGCTATCCATCAGTAAAAATTGCATCGCAGTCTAGTAGTTTTTACGTGATGCGCGAACAGACATACAGACACCAATATTTTAAATTTAATGTTCGTAGAGACTTTTTATTACTTACTGCTTTATTATAAGTCTGTTTGTTTGTCGTACGAGGTAGTGCTGGCCAGAGTTTATCAGGCCTCTGACATAGGCCCCAGAAGGCCTCTGACATATTACGGTTACGTTAGATTCTAAGTTGCACTGTTGAACCGTTAGGCTACCATCGCTCCACCTTAATTCTATTCTTAAAACTTACTTATCTATAGTAAATCAATATGAACGAAGAGGTCTGTACAAAGAAAATAATTAAAAAAAAAAGGTCTAGGGTACTCAAAATAAGCTACTCAAGAATATAACATTTTAAAATTCGTGTCTGTCTGTATGTTTGTTCACGCATCACGTAAAAACTACTGAACAGATTGCGATGCATAGGTAGATTCACTGTAGGATAGCTTAGGGTGTGAATTAAAAACTGGGGTACTTGGTATCTCAATCGAATGAGTAGAAGCCGAATAATCAATAAAAATAACTTTGACGGCAGAAGGAATTTTGATCAAATGTGGTATTGTTATTTTAGGTCCTGGAAGAGCATATAACATAGCACTTTTAACCTAGAGAAATGACCACGCGTGTGAAGCCGCGGCCATCAGCTAGTAAGTATTCATATTTATATAATGCATGATGTGTTTGCGTATAAAGAATTGTACACTTAGCCTTAGCTATAAAACTAAAAAAAAACCTACTCAAGAATAACTGAAGTTTAATCTATGTATAAAAAAATACCTAATCTACCCAAGAATAGTAAATCTACTTTTAGATTGGTGTCTCGGTCCACCAATGACGTAAGTATATATAATTAAAAAAGTAATTATAGTTAAGTTTTTTATGCTTTATTAGTAATTGTGTAAATGAAACTTCTTGTTATAAATTCAATACAATAGACCATTTTGAATGCACACAAAAAACAAAATATATAGGCATACCTTATTTGTTCTTATACAATAAAAAAATTGTACATAACAATGCTGTTAGTTACCTATTCATCTATTCACATAATACATTTCGTGAGATTTTTTTGTTAATCTCATTGAAATATTTGACGTAACGTTAAAGCCCCTATTCACTAGGCGACATATGTCCCGCAACACTTGTCGCTAGATATGTTACCGCAAAACAAAATTTTACATTACAGGTATATTATTACTGTCATAGAGTTCCTGTGTCAAGAATAATGGTTACCTATCTAGCTTTATTATTTTGAACCACGGATCTTTCTATATGTCATCATCATTTCATCATTTCAGCCTTTAGCAGTCCACTGCTGAATATAGGCCTCCCCCAAAGGGGGGTTTGCCATTGTCATAAGAAAACTTCATTGGTGTTATGGTGTTATCAAACTACGTTTTCAGCAGCAATTTTTTTTACCCAACTACGGTGAAGCAAGGGTAGGGTTATGAGTTTATATGTATGTGGGGGTCTGTGGATATTTCATAATAGCAACGCCCCTATTGTAGCGAGTTATCAATCGATTCGTCTTCAGGTACAGAGTGTCATAGGCTATTTTATTAACCGACTACGGTGAAGCAATGGAAGGTGTTCAAACTAAAAGCTTTTCGCGTATTGTAACTTCTTCTACTATTGTTTCTTTATTTTTGTTTGTGGTGCGTACAATAAAGAATTTATCTATCTATCCATCTAACCTGCCCTGCGAGCATGGATCTTATCGATCGGTAAAGAACGATACATTTATCGAATTTATCGAAATTCGGTAGCATGGGTCTTCTAGCTACAGTAAAATTTTATCGATTCGATAACATTCGTCAAATTTGACATTAAAATTCGGTAAATTCGGTAAGTTTATCGTTCGATAAGATCCATGCTTGCAGGGCTGGTCCGATTTTGACAAGCGAGGTGTCAATCAATTCTTCTTCATTCATAGAGAGTCATACACAATTTTTTCACCCGGCTACGGCGAAACAAATGTATTGTTATGTATAAACAAAAAAGTATGAACCGATTTTGACAAGCGAGGTATCAATCCATTCGTCTTCATCGCAAGTGGCAGGCTGACCGTAGTCGGGTTTTAGTTTCTGAACTTATGCCTTGTTTTTTACTAAGCTGAGTAGATCTCTATCCGACAAAATGTTATGCATTGAGTTTTCTAAAGTAATTTATACTAAGACCGTCGTAAGAAGTACCTAGGTCTATTTTTTATCGGATGATTATTCATTCACTGTATGTTTACAATTTTGAACGGAAACTGGCAGTCCTTGGCAACTTCATGTGCCCTAAATAATTGGTTGTAAAATTTTGATTTAACTTTGTTCTGTAATTTAATTACTTCTGTGATGATTGTCCGTAAAAATGGCATAACAAGAACATCCATTTTGCTGATTTTCCTTTGTGCGACCTGCTCCCTCCTCTTGCTTTTGAAAAAATATATATTACTGCTAAATATATATTATAAGTCAGCTCAATTATGTCATTACATATTATATATGTCTTGCTTTCTTTACCAAAATTAGACCTCTGGAGCTAAAGAGTAAAAGTGAAACGATATGCTCCTTTTCGTTACAGTCGCTCTCGTCATGGTTCCCCCTATGTATCGGAATGATTTTAAAGAAATTTCAAGACAAAAAATAAAAATGGGTAATGAAAAGTGTTTGCTAAGATTTGTTGTAATGATTAACATAGAGAGACACAATACAAATAAAACAAAAATGGGGATTCAAAAGGCGCATCATACATCTGTGCACTCGCAATGAAAAGCGAAATATCCGAAAATTAATAAAAAAACTGTACCAGACAGACAAACACGAAGAAAAGCATTAGAAGCGTATCAATGATTGTCACGTGAACAGCTAGAATGAACAGCTAACCTAATCTTTGGAGTCGTACCATGAATAGCATATCATTGTGTCATCGTAACATTGTGAGATTTCACATAGTACATACATATTACATATTATTAAGCATCTGTTTTATATTTCTAGTAGCTACTCAATCAGTGCAGCGATACTTTGCTAGTAACACCAAGTAAAGAAACTTATTTATTTAAAAAAAAACTAAAGGCTTTTAAAAAAATATTGAAGTACAAGAATGTATTTCAATTCTCTACTCAGTATTTTGCTTATAACTTTAGTTGATGCGTCGCGAATCTTGATCAATGTTCCAACACCATCTGTAAGTCATCAAGTAGTTTTTTATCCTCTTATCCATGAACTGCTTAAACGAGGACATGAAGTGGTCTTCATCACCACAGATTCAATGTATCCTAAAGGGAATACACCAGCTAATTTAACCGAAATAGACACTCACGATATTGCATATAAAACATGGATAGATGCAGTACTAAATTCTGAAATGACGCAAGGAATGAAAGAAGACCAATATACACAAGTTTCAACCATTTTCTCTGTTATAGCCAAAGCGTTTGAACAACAAATGCTAACTCCAGAAGTTCAAGATCTGATTAAAAGTAAGGCCAATTTTGATCTGATTATAATTGAAGCTTGTGCTAAGTCTGCCCTATCTCTATCTCACGTGTTTAAGGCTCCAGTGATTTTGATGAGCTCTTTTGGATCACATCAAGACAATTACGACTTAGTGGGAGTGCCAAAATATCCCAAGCTGCTTTATCCATATTGCATGAACCAGAAATTAAACAATATGACTATTGGTGATAAAATCAGAGTTCTGTGGGATGTGTACAAAATTGAATCATTCTTCTCAAGATTATTAGTAGAAGAAAACAAGATTGTGAAGAAATTGTTTGGACCTGACACACCTACCTTGGAAGAAATGGGTGACAACGTTCAGATGTTATTTTTAAATGTGTACCCTATTTGGGAAATGAATCGTCCTGTTCCACCGAGTGTAGTTTTTATTGGCGGAATACATCAAAAGCCTCAGAAGGAGTTACCTCAGGTTGTTTTTTTTTAATTTGTTTTCTGTTTTTATGCACTCGATGTCATTCAAACGCTTATTGTCGTATTTCCAAAATGAGTGACTAATTTGGTATTATGTCTGGATTTTTCAGCATTTAAAATCATACCTTGACTCTTCAAAAAGAGGGGTGGTATACTTCAGCTTTGGAACAAACGTGAGCCCCTCTACATTGTCTCCAAATAAGGTTCGGGTGTTAATAAACGCATTTTCAAGGCTTCCATACGATGTCCTAATGAAGTGGGATTCAAATGAGTTGCCTGGTACGGCTAATAATACTAAAGTAGCGAAGTGGTTTCCACAGTCAGACATCTTACGTAAGTAATTTTTTTTTATACAGTTTAAAGTTGGGGCAATTCACAATTAATTATAACATCAATACTCAATATTATGGGCCTTAATAATTATCAAAAAATATATTTAAGCGTCGGATTCAAAATACATTAATCAAATGTAATCATTTCAGATTTTAATAATTTATAAACGTTTTAGAAAATCAGCGAGGCTATAATGGCTAACTAGGTGACTCTATTGTTAATAAAGTCCGACACATACACTTTTAAGACATATTACGGGTTATTACCAGAAATTAAAAATAAACAAAAAAATGCCGAATTATAAATTCAGGCTCCGATCATAGTTTAGCATCATATCTTCTTCCATTTCTAAATTGTGTAAAACATTTTCAGGACATCCAAATATAAAACTATTCATCACACAAGGAGGCCTACAATCATTTGATGAAGCCCTAACGGGTGGAGTCCCACTCGTAGGAATCCCGATGCTTGGAGATCAATGGTACAATGTGGAGTTATTTGTTTATCTCAAAATTGGAATGGGGCTGCTTATGGAAGAGCTAACAGAAGATAAACTTGTTGATGCTGTGAACACTGTGATTGATGACCCGAGGTAAATAACCCAACATAGAACCTGCATTTAGATTTTGACAAACGGGCATATCGCTTAGAAAAACGGGCTTTCCCTTTCATTTTGGTATACAGTTTTATGCCTCTTACTTATCACTTGTATTTTTATTATTGTTATCACTTTGATGATTTCTCATTGGACGTCTCTTTGGCATTTATCTTTTGTATTTGTCATTTACATGTGTATTATTATAAATTCTAACATTTGAAAAACTATATCAAGAATTGACAAAAATGGGGAATATGATATCCCCGTAGAGTCTCTGCTCTCTAACGGGCGTATTTCCGAAGCATCGGTAGAGTCAAAAGGGTATTCCCTTTTCCTGTGTAAGATTAAACTTTGAGTTGGCACATATAAAGGAAAAACAGTACCATTTCGTTTACCTTAGTTTTCATTTCATTTTCTTATAATACTAAATGGTGTTAGAAAACTGATATAAAAGTAACGTGGTGACTGCTTGTCACATCGTTGCTGTATATTGATGATTCGTTACATCATTTAGCTGCATAATCTTATAGAGTCAAATGGTGATAATAAATGAAGACATAAACTTTTACTTGACCACTTTGTACCTCATTTATAACACAGTGGTTCACACAACATCGATTTAGAGCAAAAATCTTGTACAACAGGTTTTGACGGTTCTTTTATACAGCAAAATTGATCTTTTGTAACTTCCAAGTTGCTGTATTAGCACTGGTGATATATCAGGCGCGCATGGATGTAATCCGTGATAATATACAATAACACACCGTAGCTGATATCCATCTAATTTATCGTATATCAGTGTTTCTTTAACGCCTGCGCCATAAAGATCATAAGAAATGTACAATAACATTATTAAGTTGCAAATAAACTTTTGCAAGATCCATATATTATCACCAGTTGCATTGGGGTCGGTCGGGGGTAGGGCATTCATACGTTCTAGATCATGTTTAGACGGTGGAGTAAATCTCGCAGCGTGGCCATAAAGTTGGCACTTATGGCACTGACCAGTTGCTCCGTTGCGGTTCAGGTGCTCAACGTAGATCCCGGAAAGGTGGCAGAGACGTCTTTATGAATATTATAAAGACGGTCTTTACTTCCAGTGTACGTTCCAAAATGATAAGGACAAGGGGGACGGGCACTTTAGGGTTTCCTCTAAATAAACGATATCCCTGGAACTTAAGGTCCTTGAAAATGAGAGTGGTCTCAAGTTGGACACCACGCAGTACTACGCGGAGGAGTTTTTCATCTTCACGGGCGTACGTATAGAAACGCACGCCTTCGTCATAAAGGATATTAGTAATAGCGCGGTAGTCGTTCGTGGTCTAGACTTGCTCTTCTATGCCCAGTTGGGTATTGAGTGCGGTTGTAAGTCGCCTTCTTTTCGGCGAGGAGCCGCATGAACCCATCCCACTTTCCTTTGTCAGTGATGAAAAAGGAAAGTGGGGGCTTCGACTTCGCGGACTCTTTTGCCTCTGAGTTGGCGGCTATCAGGAGGGAGGAAGCGCTCGCCTTGGAGGCAAGGCAAACCGACCTGGCCTGAGCGGTTCAGGCTCGAGGAATCGTCAAGTAGACGCTTTCCTTTCGCTTTTTTGCTAGAGACGAGGGTGAAGCAGTCGTCTTTGCTCGCGGATGATGATTCGACTTCCATCTCAGGTTCGGAGTCCTGAGATGGATCGGGGCTGGCCGGAGAGTCCAGAATAGGACGCGCGATCGAGGAGCGAGAACGAGACCAGCGCGGTCCAGCTGACGACACGCGCCTGTCCGATTTACGATCGGATTTTGAGTTAGTGGCCCGAGCAGCCTTATCGACATTGGTGGCTTTAGTGGCTTTAGGAGCCTTAGTCGCGATGGGAGCCTGGGGAGCGCGGAGTTTTGCGAACGGGGTGGTCGTGGAGGACTTAACGGGGAAAAAGTCATGAATGAGCTTTTCCTGCTCAGGTTTGAGGTTTTTGAGCGCGCATATTGCGACAGAAGGCAGCAATATAACGCCCATCGGAGGAAGTCCTTACAGGCATCCCTGGTAACCAACTCGCGGTCGGAGCCCATGGTAGACGGAGTGGGGTTTCGACTCGGGGGTGAACCGGGAAGTGAATGTGTTAATCCTGGTCCCCTACGTCGGGTTATTCAGAAGGGGTGTCCCTATAGTGAGTCCCTAGTGTGGCCCTCTGTCTGTCTTATTGTGCAGAGGGATGTGTACTTTCCTAGCGACAGAGGTGACCGGCAAGCTGGAGGCACCAGCCCAAACAAATCGCTTGGAGAAGGAGGTAGGGATTGGGTAGGTGGGAGATGGGAGATACTTGGGTGCTCCCTAGCGCTCTATGCAGGGGGAATGTCTTCCCAAGCCCAGCCAAGATACAAATGCAACAAAGCATCTTTGGTTTATATTATATTTCTTCACTAGCTGATGCCCACGGCTTCGCACGCGTGGTAATTTCTTTAGGTTAAAAGTATTCTTTGTGCTATTCCAGGACCTAAAATACCAATATACCATCAACTGATCAAAATTCCTTCAGCCGTCAAAAATATTTTAATCGATTGCTCGGCTTCTACTCATTGGATTGAGACATATAGTACCCCTGTTTTTAAGTCAAAATAACAGTGAAAATCGCATCGCAATCGGTCCAATAGTTTTTACGTGATGCGCGAACAAACATACAGACAGACAAACAGAAAAACATGGTAAGATAGGACTATTTTTTCTAGTCGGGTAATACGAGAAAATTACCAGCAATATTCTCTTCTAATTTAGTAAGGGTCTGATAATAACATGTGAAAATAACTAATAACAAATGGGACGAACGTTTTCTATCGCAAATACTTCGACAAACTTAAGAAAACATGCTGACTTACCGATGAAAGGTTATGGCTTCATTTTTCTGCTCAGCCCTCCAATATCAATTTGATTTGATGTTCTAGAAGAGTCAAAGAATCGGTGATTCTCTGTGGATGCCCTAAAAAGTAAACTAAAATGTCGTGTTGGTTACAGCTACCGCCGCAACATGGGTGCACTTCGAGACAAGCTCCGCGATGAGCCGCAAACCGCCTTGGACCGTGCCGCGTGGTGGGCAGAACACGTCATACGTCACAAAGGAGCATCACACCTCCGATCTCCCATCGCCAATATGTCCTGGACAGAGTACTTGGATGCAGAGCTGATGGCAGTTCTGGCGGGCGTTGCGCTGGTTGCAGTAGCAACTGCTGCGATTGCATTGTATGTGTTAGTGCGATTTGTTAAACGATTTTTAGATATGTCAGTTAAATTAAAAGATGCTTGAATATATGTATTTTTATTATTATTTACTTTTCTTTGTAAAACGATTGTCATTAATTACTCAAGTACCGTTAGTTAATTTAGACAAACTGTTTTTTTGCTTTTTTGACAAGTACTTCTGACATTGTTGTATTATCGGAAATACTAAAAAAACAGCTCTTATTACCATTCCATAAGGATTAAAAACACTTGGACATCAGTATCTAATTTTGCCTAAAAATTACAATTAGTGACTTCTTGCTCTCCAACGATGATATGCAACGTTACTTTTTAATGAAACAAAAATTATAAAACTCGAAACGAATGTCAACGAAATTTACAAAACACGTACAAAAATAATATTATAAGATTATAAACTAAACCACACTTACAAATCTATACTTATAATAAAACTGTAACGGATCCAATTCTGTACATTGAAGATATTTAGTTGTTTTTTTTTGGTCGTTACTCTTGACTCGATACTGAAGTCAAAACAGTTTTTTTTCATTTTTGTCTGTCTGTCTGTATGTCTGTATCTTGGCTAGGCATCACGCCGAAACAACTGAATGAATTTAAATGATACTTGGTATGATTTGAGTTCATACTACGAAGACATAGGCTACTTTTCATCCCGAAAAATGAAAGGGTTCCCGCAGGATTGGGGTTGAAAGTTATTTCAAAAAACACTTGAAACTACTGTTTTGATGCAACTTGGCACAGTCATAGTTTATATGATGGGTTAAAATTGAGGATACTTTTTATCCCGAATAAATAAAGAGTTCCTGCGGGATAATGTCCCAAATTCTGTAAATTAAAGATATTTTGCGTTTATTTTTTGGGGGCCGTTCTATATTCAATACTAAAGCCAACTGCCACTGTATTTTTTTAATTTTTGTGTTTCTGTCTGTCCGTCTGTCTTGGCAGCGCACCACGCCGAAAATACTTAATGAATTGAAATGAAATTTGGTATGATTTGAGTTCACACTTCGAGGTTCAAATTAAGTGTTCCTGCAGGATAGGGGTGGAAAATTCTTTAAGAGAACACTTAGCATGCTGAAACTATTGGACGGATGTTGATGCAACTTGGCACACACATAGTTTATAAGATAGGTGAAAGTTATGGATACATTTTGTCCCAAAAAAATAAAGGGTTCCTGTGGGATATGGGTCCAAATTCTGTACATTAAAGATATAGTGTTTTTTTTTGGAAGTTACTCTATATTCGATTAAGAAGCCTAAACTGTATGTTTTTTTCATTTTTGTCTGTATGTCAATCAGTCTATATCTTAGCCGCGCATCACGCCACCGGAACTACTGGATGAATTCAAAAGAAACTTGGTATGATTTGAGTTCGTACTACGAGGTAGGACATAGGATACTTTACATATTGAAAAAAATATGGGTTATTATTTAGGGGTTGAAACTTATTTAAAAGAACACGTACCACGCTGAAATTAATGGTCGGGTTTTGATGCAACTTGGCACTGTCTTAAGTTACATGATGGGTTAAAATTGTGAACACGTTTTATCCCGAAAAAGTAAAGGGTGTCTGCGGGATATGGGTCCAAAGTTATGTTAATATTTAAGCAATAAAAAATATTTTTTGGATGGTTCTCTATATTCGATACTGAAACCAAACTGTTTTACTTTTTAATTATTTCTGTCTGCTTGTCCGTATCTTGACCGTGCATCGCACCCAAACTACTAAATAAATTCAAATGAATAAAAATGCCCCTAAAAGAGGTATTGAAAAACTTTTTTTTTGTTAATCGTGTCTTTCTTTCTGTTTGTCTGTATGTTTGTTTGTTCACGCATCACGTAAAAACTACTGAACCGATTGCAGTGCAGTTTTCATTGTTAGATAGCTTAGGGTTTGATTTAAATCTGTTGTAATTGGCATCTCAATCCGGTGAGTAAGAAGCCGAGCAATTTATAAAGTATTTTTGACGGCTGAAGAAATTTTGTTCAAATGTTGGTAAATTGGTCCTGGAATAGCACATTATGGTACTTTGAACCTAAAGAAAAGAAAACGCGTGCGAAGCCGTGGGTACAGCTAGTTATACCTAAGTTAACATACTTTAAGATCAGGAACTCAAAAATCTCAGCTTGTTTGAGAACAATAATTTTCCTAAATAATCTGTAGTAGCTAAGACTTTATAGCCTTAAAGTGCTTACCTACTGTTTTATTCTACTGGGAACCAATTTTCTATCTTGTTTTCCTGAATCCTGTAGCCAATGGAAATGCTGTAATCCTGACAAATGCAGTTCAGTACAGCACTTTTATTTTTTTTCATTGAGAGTTACTCATTACGCATTCGACCAACTAATAGATATGAATACTGAGTGTACCAAACACGTGTACTCGTAACAATACTAAGTGGGTATGCTTGTACTCGTATATCCAGTGATGAATAATTTGCAAATTCTTTTTTTAAGTGACAGTTTGGCGTGCCTGTGGATGAAGGTGTAGCACGCTTGCCTAGTAGATACCTATTCACACACTTGGATTATGATTTAACGGAAACACTGACGAGGGCAGAACATTCCACTTCTACACAGTTCTTATAATAAACTAGCTGTACCCACGGCTACGAAACGAGGAAATCCGTAGAAGAACCAAGGTTACCGACATAGCTCTCAGAGTTTGCAAGTTGAAGTGGCAATCGGCAGGCCATATAGTTCGCAGAACCGACAACCTCTGGGGAATAAAGGTTCTTGTATGACGACCACGAACAAGCAAGCGAAGTGTAGGGAGACCCCTCACACGATGGACCAACGACATTGTAGCCATCGCAGGAAGTCGGTGGATGGAGGTGGCACACGATCGCTCGTCATGGCGCTCTTTGGTGGAGGCCTATGTTCAGCAGTGGACTTCTAGATGCTGACATGAATCTGTTAAGTAAAAAAGTAGAAAAGTGTGCAAGGGAAGTAAAATAAAATGGTTTAATTATCAAGGTAAGAGAATAAAAACACAACTGCCCAGTTTAAATACAACTTTAAAAAAAAAAGCCTGTCGCTTGGAATGATTTAAAGATTCTAACAATACCCTACATATTCAAATTTGTTCAGACATTTAAAAATTGTGGTGGAATAGACAAACTCACATACATCCATACACACACAAACACACACACAAACACACCCACACTACATATACACGTAAATACATATACCGTAATAAAAAAAAATAAAAAAATGAACGCTTAAAACAATACACTCATTTTTTGGGCAGTCGTGTAAAAATACAATCAGTAGATTGCAAAATCAGCTCAGAAAAAGCGGATAAGTTTTCCATCAACATAATAATATGTATCTGCAATGTTTTGTATGCTGGCGAATATGAAATCTGTATTTTAATTGGTTATTCATACCTTCAAGGTTCCTGATAATTTCGCTCAATGGTTGAATGTTCGAAGGATGGAGCCATTGACCATACAGCTTGTTTCCCTAGTATAAAAGATCGAAGGTTAGGTTAGGTTAGGTTTTCAGTCAGTTTCCCTAGTTGGTTTAATGGTTGAAGGATATTGTATGACCATTATGCCAAAGTAATAATGTTAGTGGAAATGGTAAACACGCTAAGTTATGAAGAAATGACGCAACTGCACTAATAATAAATACATACTTTTAACGTACTGTACTATGATCATTACCGACTATGTTATGTCATGTAATGTTTTTTTTTTTATATTGCTAGCTGCGCCCCGCGGTTTCACCCGCGTGAGGGATGATCATGATGATGAAAAGTATCCTGTGTTATTCCAGAATATAAACTATCTCTATTCTAAATTTCATCAAAATCCATTCAGCTGTTTGAGAGTGAAGTATGATGATGAAGATGACGATGAAGATCAAAAGTACTTATATTATACCAAGGTTAAGTTAATAGGTTATAAGCTATCTCCATTCCAAACTTCATCAAAATCCGTTAAACCGTTGGAGCCTGAAGGCTGGTGATGATGGTGAAAAGTATATTATGTGCTAGTTCAGGGTATAAGCTACCTCCACTCCAAATTATATCAATGTCCGTTCAGCTGTTTGAGAGTGAAGTATGATGATGATGATGATGAAAAGTTTAATGTATTATTCCAGGGTATAAGCTATCTCCATTCCAAATTTCATCAAAATCTGTTTATGCGATTGAGAGTGTATCCGAATGTATGATGATGTCAATGATGATGACGATGATGAAAAGTATTCTATATTTTATTCCAGGGTATATGATATCTCAATTTTTAATTTCATCATAATCCAGCCGTGATCGAGTTAAAACTCCCCAAACAAACAAACAAACAGTCAACGTTTGACTTTTATATGTTGATATGGATTACTTGCTGTACCAGCGGCTTAGCTCGCGTGGACATTTATCTAGGCAAAAATTAATTCGATATTCCAGGACCAGAAATACCTATTAAGTACAATATACCAAATTTCGTCCAGCCATCAAGTAGTTTTTTATCTATTGCTAGGCTCATCAAGTTTTTTAAGTCTAAGCCTAAGCATAACCTAAAATACCCCAGAATAACTTAAACTTAATCTATGTGTGGAAAAATAACCTAACATACCTAACAATAACTTAAACTTAATCTATGTGTGTAAAAATAACCTAACATACCCAAGAATAACTTAAGCCTAATCTATGTATGAAAAAACCTATCAAACCTACCCAAGAATGGGTAAATCGACTTTTAGTGTCTCGGTCCACCCATGTCTTTAAGTTTTTTTTTTTTTAAATATGCTAATAATTCTCGCTAAGTAGGCGTTATTGGTAAAAATCGTATAAGCATTAGGTAATTATAGTTAAAGTTTACTTTTTTAGTAATTGTGTAGGGGAGCGGAGGGTCATTCCGTACAGCGGCTGATACCGTACACTTGTTTTGTCAGAAACGAAAGGACCAGAGTATACGTCTATCCTTGTTTAATGCACGTGCAGATGTATCTAAGCGTTCCCCGACCACCGCAAACCAATCTTCCGCTTGGCTTCGGATGAAGGATATGCGTCTCGTTTTCGCACCGATTTTAGTAAAAAGCGCTACGTTTTACTCTGTAAGTACAGTTCTTTATTGTTTATTATAATAATTGTGTGGCTAACTTGGAAAAAGATGACTTAGGCTTGCATCAACTGCTATATTTTGTCAAAATCTTCGATGGCTTTTGTATGTTGCAACGACAAATTCAAAATGGTAACTTCGGCTCAATACGTACATTTTGTACGGAATCACCGCCTAGTACGAAATAATCTGATTGTTTTTGAAAACTGCATTAGTCTTTTTCAGATACCACGTGGAAAAAAAAACTTGCCTTGGGTCTCCCCTAGAAACAAGTCTTGCCGTGGAAGAGGTGCATGTTTGGGCATAGGTTCAAAATTAAGTAAAACTGCGTTTCTAATTTGATATACATACACATATAATGGAAAAAAGAATCCGGGACAGCTCTAGTTCCGAATATGAGCATCTCATTCTTATGCAAGAAAGTGATGACAATAATAATGCTTTTTATGTTGAAGGAGAAACGGAAGTTAACGAGCTTTGTGTCATTTGCGGAGAGTTTGTTAAAGATCGAGACCTCTGGTACCGCTGCAAAATGTGTTAGCAATGGATACAAGCACTGTGATTCAATCCATTGCTAACATTGTGATCAAGACGCGCCAGATAGGTGCATTTGTGGTTTTTGCAATGTTAGATAGGTCAAAATGTCTTTAGGATGATACAGCCTGTACGGAATTACCCTCAACCATCGGGTGTTACCGTACAAAATAGTTATTTTTTAATCTATATATACTTATAATAAAACTGTAACGGGTCCAATTCTGTACATTGCAGATATTTTGAAATTTCTTTTTGGAGAGTGCTCTATATTAGATAGTGAAGCCAAAACTGTTTTTTTTTTCATTTTTGTCTGTCTGTCTGTCTGTCTGTATCTTGGCTAGGCATCACGCTGAAACTACTTAGTGAATTTAAATGAAACTTGGTATGATTTGAGTTCATACTACGAGGTAGGACATAGGATACTTTTCATCCCGAAAAATGAAAGGGTTCCCGCAGGATAGGGTTTTAAATTAATTTAAAAAATACTAACCACTCTGAAACTACGGGACGGATTTTGATACAACTTGGCACAATCATTGTTTATACGAGTATGATGAGTTAAAATTGAGGATACTTTTTATCCCGAAAAAATAAAGGGTTCCTGTGGGATACGGGTCCAAAGTTATGTTAAGCATGAAGTAATACTTTTTTTTTCTTAGGGTACTCTATATTCATTTTTTATACTTTTTCTATCTGTCTGTCTGGCTGTCTATCTGTATCTTGACCGCGTATCATGCCGAAACTACTGCATAAATTCAACTGAAACTTGGTATGGTTTGAGTTCATACTACGAAGTAGGACATTGGATACGTTTCATCCCGAAAAATTAAAGAGTTTTTTCAGGATATTGCTTTAAAATTTATTTAAAAGAACACTTATCACGCTGAAACAATTGGACGGGTTATGGTGCAACTTGACACCGTCATAGTTTATGTATGATGGGTTAAATTGAGGATATTTTTTATCCCGAAAAATAAAAGATTCCTGCGGAACAGGTGTCCAAAGTTATGTTAATTCTGAAGTAATAAATAATATTTTTGTATCACCCTATATTCGATACTGAAGCCAAACTGTTTTTTTTTAAAGGTTTTATTTAACTAGCAATGATTGTATGTATGTATGTTTGTTTAGGTCAAATCTCGCTATGTAAATTAGAACCACTTCCTCTTAACTTACGGAGCTGAATTATTACATGTTGTATTATTTCCAATGGCAATTCATTTTTATAGTAACCATGACCTGAATCGACATCCAGGATTAGCTCCAGACAAAGGAACTCTTTAGCGGATTACAGCACAGACACGAAATTTTGTGTACGCACTTTATTATGAAAGCCAATTTTAAATTTTACGATGACATGGTCTCCAGATAAAGGAACTCTTCAATGGTCAACAGCAAAGACACAAAATTTTGTGTACGCATCTTATTACAATAGCTGGTTCTAAGTTTTACCTTGAAATGGTTGCTGTACTCAAGATTGGGTCCTGACTAGGGAACTCCTCAACGGTTAGCAGCACAGACACGAAATGTTATACTTATACGCATTTAAATGTGATAGCCAGTTCTCAGTTTCACCATGACATGGTTACTCCATAACAAACTTTTTTTTATACATATACTAATCTTCATTTTTGTCTGTCTGTTTGTCTGTCTGTCTGTTTGTCTGTCTGTCTGTTTGTCTATCTGTCTGTATCTTGACCGTGCATCACGCTGAAACTACTGAATGAATTCAACTGAAACTTTGTATGATTTGAGTTCATACTACGAGGTAGGACATTAGATACTTTTACGAAATATTAAAGGGTTCCCGCAGGATAGGGGATGAAAGTTATTTAAAAGAACACGTATCACGCTGAAACTACTAAACGAATTTTAATGCAACTTAACACAGTCATGGTTTATATGATGAGTTAAAATTGAGGATACTTTTGATCGCGAAAAAATAAAATGTTCCTGTGGGACAGGGGTCAAATTATGTTAATTTGAAAGTAAAAAATATCAACACGTATAATAAAGCAATAAGTACGAAATAGACTGTACAAAGAAGATTAAAAAATATGTCTAGGGTACTTAAAATAAGCTACTGAACAAGAATGTAACATTTTAAAATAACGTGTCTGTCTGTTCGTTTGTTCTCGCATCACGTAAAATCTACTGAACCGATTGCGATGCGGTTTTCTTTATAGGATAGCTTAAGTCTTACTTAAAATTGGGGTTACTTGGTATCTCAATCCGATGAGTAAAAGCGGAGCAATCGATAAAAATATTTTTGACAGAGCGGAAGGAATTTTGATCAAATGTTGGTATATTGGTATTTTAGGTCCTGGAATAGCACTAGAGTACTTTTAACCTAGAGTAATGACCACGTGTGCGAAGCCGCGGGTACAGCTAGTTCAATAATAAATTACTTCTAGTTATCTGATTTCTTTTATTCGCTAAAATTAATTAACCAACCTTATGACTATTTTAATAGATTTTAGTAATAACCTGTAATGTTTTTAGTTATTCCGTAATAAGAAGTAATCCTTAGGTGTACGTCCACCCCCGCCGCTCCCCTAAACAAAACGGCCTTGATAAAATTCAATACAAAAGATCATTTAGAATGCAAACGAAAAACAAAATATATCTTATTACTTCTTATTCATAAAAAAATAGTACATAACCGTGCTTGTTAATTACCTCAACTATTCACCAAATTTCGTGAAAATTCTTTTATTTTTTATTTAAGTAATTTTGTACGGTTCTATCAAAATCAAAAGTGTGACAGAGCAGTGTGAAGGTTAGTCGGTCACGGATTCATTTGACGTAACATTAAAGCCGCGTATTCACTAGGTGACAAATGTCCCGCGACACGTGTCGCTAGATATCTAAGTTAAAAGTAAGTAGTAAGTAAGAGTCTGGTTAAGTCGATTTTGTTACAGCTAAACAAAATTTTACAGAACAGGTATATTATTACTGTCATAGAGTTCTTGAGTCAAGAATAATGGTTACCTATCTAGCTTTATTCTTTTGAAGGGAGGATCTTTGTATATGTATATAGGTATATTTTGCCTCTATGATCATTCGCATTTTGTGTGCTTATTATGTAGACATCTAATTTGTACGGAGGTTAGACAATTTCATTGGTGTTATATTGTTATAAAACTTCGTTTTCAGCAGCAAGTTTTTTTACCCGACTATGGGATAGCACCCTTCCTCTAATGAGTTTAACAGTGTATGCATGAATGGATATATATATGTATGTGGGTATGTGGATGTTCCACTAAAGCATCGCCCCTATTGGTACAATTTTGACAAGCGAGGTATCAATCGATTCATCTTCACCGCAAGTGTCAGGCTGACCGTAGTCGGGTTTTAGTTTTTGGACTTATGTTTTCTACTGAGCTGAGTAGACCACTATCCGACAAAATGTTACTCATTGAGTTTACTAAAGTCATTTCTACCAAGACCGTTGAAAGAAGTACCTAGGTCTAATTTTTATGTGACCATTATTCATTCAAATTATCTCATAATTTTTTTCATTCTATGTTTACAATTTTGAATGGAAACTGACAGTGCTTGGCAATTTCATTTTTATAAAAATTTGTTTTAATTATGTTCTCTAATTTAATTACTTCTGTGATGATTGCCCGTAAAAATGACATAACAAGAACATCCATTTTGCTGATTTTCCTTTGTGCGTCCTCCCCCCTCTTGCTTTTATCAAAAATAAAATATTACATAATTGAGCTGACTATATGCTTAACAAACACACCAAAGTTAGACTTCTGGAGCTACAGAGTAAAAGCGAAACGATATGCTCCTTTTCATTACAGTAGTTCTCTTCATGCTACCCCCTATGTATCGGAGTGATTTTAAAGACATATCACGTCCAAAAATTCAAATAAAAATGTCTCTGCATGCGCTAGAATATGAGTAATGAAAAGTGATTGATAAGATTTGTTGTAGTGATTAACATAAAGAGATTCTATATTCGAAAGGCGCATCATACATCTGTGTACTCATAATCGAACGCAATTTATACGAACATAAAAAAAAAAAACAGTACCAGACACACAAACACGAAGAAATTAAACATAATTGTCACATGAACAGCTAGTATGAACAGTGGCATGGCTATCCAATTTTATCCTAAACTTTGAAGTCGTACCATGAATAGCATATCATTATTGTAACATTGTGAAATTTCACATAGTTATTACATATTATTAAGCATCTGTTTTATGTGTCTAGTAGCTACTCAATCAGTTCAGCGATACTTCGCTAGTAACACCAAGTAAAGAAACTTATTTAATAAAAAAAAAAACAGATTAAAAAAAGAAAAAATAGACACAAGAATGTATTTAAATTCTCTACTCAGTATTTTGTTTATAGCTTTAGTTGATGCGTCGCGAATCTTGGTCAATGTTCCATCACCATCTGTAAGTCATCAAGTAGTTTTTTATCCTCTTATCCATGAACTGCTTAAACGAGGACACGAAGTGGTCTTCATCACCACAGATTCAATGTATCCTAAAGGGAATACACCAGCTAATTTAACCGAAATAGACACTCACGATATTGCGTACAAAACATTGAGAGATGCAGTACTAAATTCTAAAATGACGAAAGGAACAAAAGAAGACCAATATACTCAAGTTTCAACCATTTTCTGTTATAGCCAAAACGTTTGAACAACAAATGCTTACTCCAGAAGTTCAAGATATGATAAAAAGTAAGGCTCATTTTGATCTGATTATAGTTGAAGCTTGTGCTAAGTCTGCCCTATCTCTATCTCATGTGTTTAAGGCTCCAGTGATTTTGATGAGCTCTTTTGGATCACATCAAAACAATTACGACTTAGTGGGAGTGCCAAAATATCCCAGGCTGCTTTATCCATATTGCATGAACCAGAAATTAAACAATATGACTATTGGTGATAAAATCAGAGTTCTGTGGGATGTGTACAAAATTGAATCATTCTTCTCAAGATTATTAGTAGTAGAAAACAAGATTGTAAAGAAATTATTTGGTCCTGACACACCTACCTTGGAAGAAATGGGTGCCAACGTTCAGATGTTGTTTTTAAATGTGTACCCTATTTGGGAAATAAATCGTCCTGTTCCACCGAGTGTAGTTTTTATTGGCGGAATACATCAAAAGCCTCAAAAGGAGTTGCCTCAGGTTGGTTTTTTTTTTTTAAACTTGACTTATTTTTTTAATGCATTTGCTGTGATTCAAACGCTTTGTGTCACATATCCAATATAAATGAGTAACTTGGTTTTATATCTGGATTTTTCAGCATTTAAAATCTTACCTTGACTCTTCAAAAAGAGGAGTGGTATACTTCAGCTTTGGTACAAACGTGAGCCCCTCTAAATTGTGTCCAAAGAAGGTTCAGGTGTTAATAAATGCATTTTCAAGGCTTCCATACGATGTCTTGATGAAGTGGGACTCAAACCAATTGCCTGGCACGGCTAATAATACCAAAGTGGCTAAGTGGTTCCCGCAGTCAGATATCTTACGTAAGTAACATATTTCACTTTACAATTTAGAGTTGGGGCAATTCACGATAATTACGATATAAATACTCAATATAATCATAAAAAATATTTGAGCGTTGGATTCAGAATACATTAATCAAATATGATCATTTTAGATTTTAATCATTTATAAACGTTTTAGAAAATCAGCGAGACTACGAGTATAATAGCTAATTAGGTGACTCTATTGTTAATAAAGTCCGACACATACACTTTAAGATATATTGCTGGTTATTAAAAGAAATGAAAAAACAAAAAGAAAAAAACATACAAAAAACTGAATTTTCGGAATTCAGATTCCGATCATAATCTAGCATGATATTCTCTTACATTTCTAAATGATGTAAAACATTTTCAGGACATCCAAATATAAAATTATTTATCACACAAGGAGGCCTACAATCATTTGATGAAGCCCTAACGGGTGGAGTCCCACTCGTAGGAATCCCGATGCTTGGAGATCAATGGTACAATGTGGAGTTATTTGTTTATCTCAAAATTGGAATGGGGCTGCTTATGGAAGAGCTAACAGAAGATAAACTTGTTGATGCTGTGAACACTGTGATTGATGACCCGAGGTAAATAACCCAACATAGAACCTGCATTTAGATTTTGACAAACGGGCATATCGCTTAGAAAAACGGGCTTTCCCTTTCATTTTGGTATACATTTTTATGCCTCCTACTTATCACTTGTATTTATTATTATTATTGTTATCACTTTGATGATTTCTCATTGGACGTCTCTTTGGCATTTTTCTCTTGTATTTGTCATTTATTTGTGTATTATCATAATTTCTAACATTTGAAAAAAACTATAAAGTATTGTCAAAAATGGGGAATATGACATCCCGGTAGAGATTCTTGGTGCTTTCTTCTCTATCGGGCGTATTTCCGAAGCACTGGTAGAGTATTTGAGTCAGCACATTTAAGGGAAACCTTTTCAAATTCAAAGTATACCTTAGTTTATTTTAGTTTTCATTTCATCTCCTTATAATAATTTATGTTTTTCTCTTTGTTCGTAAATGTTAAGTTTTGACTTGTATAAGTGCTATTTTTTTGCCTATTTACAATAAATACTTTGACTTTAGCTTTACGCAAGAGTGCGAAGTACCACACCTTTGTCAGATATTCAACCGCCAAGCAGTAGTGTGTAAACGTTACTGTGTTTCGGTTGAAGAGCAATGTTTCCAATGTAATTATTGGTCAATAAGACATTAAAACAAAACCAACATTTAAATTTAAAAATTCATACATTTTCCATACATTTTCTATGAAGTGACATTCGCTCTCATCATTCGCAGCACCACTATGAGGTCCATGCGAACCAATTCAGCGAAGCATTGTGTTCATAATTTAAATTAATTTTTATTATGTTTTTTCATTACGTCTTACTGCTAAATATTTAGTTGCAGGTATTGAAATACCCTATCGTGCATTGCGCTAATAAATCTTCACAGAGAATCAATGAAAAACATTCTAAAATAAAATTTTGAAAAATCGTGTTTCTTATTTAGAAGAGCAAGTTGTAAACTTAGTTAAATTCAATTTGAATTAGGAACACATTGTTTTGCATGGACCTCATGGTTGTAAAGTGTCTGGACATAAGTTTCATGAGTGTTTTTCAAAATTTTACGATTTGATTTAGTAAGTTACTTTGGGATCTTTTATAGTTAATTGAGATCAGATTGCTTCATTTAAAAAAAAAATAAAAAAATTGCTGCCTGTACTTTTTTGAAAATTCAATAATGCTGTTGGAATGAATGCGGCCAGGCGTGACGCTTACCATCAGGCGAGCGACCTGCTCATCTCGTAACAAAATCAAATACAAAAATTGCTTGTCAAACTATTGTTTATCAACTGCAAAGTAGTGACGCGAAATGCTGCAGTCCAAATTGATTATAGAAAACCTCCTACTTTTGGAAGTCGATTACAAGTTTAATATAGAGTACTGGAGTCTTTCCTCAAATTTGTTATTGGGCTGAATCGATTTGTTAGCATATCTATAGCACTAATAATTCTAAGCCACTATTTCTTTGTACAGGGAATTAATATTGATATCAATAATCGTTTTGTATGAATCGAGCGGGGCTATACTGAATTGTAATAAGACAGAAGCCCTGCAGGCAATCTCTGCTCTTGATAAGATACTTTCCATTGATTTTCAACGATTCTTAGTAAGCATAATTATAAATAACAATCTATTAGTTGTCTGTTATTACTGATTTCGCATTATGGATTAGAAGTTACCTAGCTCACAAATGTTTTTCTTCTGTTCTTATAACTATTAAACTTTTTTTTTCATTTTATTGCTGTAAGGATTTTGTGTAAAATCACCCATGATTAATAGGTTAGTAGAAATCAATTTGATTGGATATCTTCAAGAAAAGTCACAATAACCAGTGAAGCTCTGTGGACGCTCTGAAAATTAAACTAAAATGTCGTGTTGGTTACAGCTACCGCCGCAACATGGGTGCACTTCGAGACAAGCTCCGCGATGAGCCGCAAACCGCCTTGGACCGCGCCGCGTGGTGGACAGAACACGTCATACGTCACAAAGGAGCGTCACACCTCCGATCTCCCATCGCTAACATGTCCTGGACAGAGTACTTGGATGCAGAACTAATGGCAGTTCTGGCGTGCGCTGCGCTAGTTGTAGTAGCAACTGCTGCGATGGCGTTGTATGTATTAGTAAGATTTGTTAAAAGATTTTTAGATGTGTCAGTTAAATTAAAAGATGCTTGAAAATGTGATCTTATTTTTTTAATACACTTTCCTTGCTTGTTGCCCATTGAATCGACAGAATAAGTTCAAAGTTATAAGTTAATATTATTAATTGTGAGTCATCATAGTACTTTTGGACGTTGCTACCTGAATGTCACCTAAACAAGGAGCATTAACTCTGTAAACTAATTATAAGTAGTTATTTTGAAAAGGAAATTTCCATTTCATGTGCCGATTCACAGTTGAATCTCCTAGAGAAAAAATTGTTTCTTAGACTGTATGCCATGTGGCATCTTGTCAAACCCAATTTAAGATAACTATGTCGTTTACATTCAAGTCTTGTAATTTAGGCACAAAAAACTTGATTATCATGTCAACGAAATTCAGACACATCACATTTCATTTATGCCAAATAGTCATGGAAAATTTCAGCAAAAAAATGTGTGTGTCGTGGCGATATAGAAGAAAAGATAATTTCATGAAATGGTCGATAATTTAATGAAATGCTAAAACTGACCATATCGTTAAAACATCAACGTTTAATGATATTTCAATCCGCGTTTGGCCATATCATTAATGTAGGGTTTTCATGATACCAAAAAGATTCAAACAGATAGGTTTTCTAGGCAAAAAAAACGACGATGACGAAGGCGGGAGAGCTCTCGCCTTCGCCTTCTAATCCATCACAGCCAAGTCAGGCGTCCGCCTAGCGCCTGTACAGCAGTAACTATTTTACGATATGATCACTAATATTTGACCATATCATGAAGTAGCCGTGCGTTTAACTGTTCATATCGTCAAACGCTAATCACTCATGCATCTGACTAAACCATTTCATGATGACGCCGATAATTTCATGAAATAAAATTTTATCATGATTTGGCCAACCATTTCATGACATGATCAAATTTAGGAAATCTCCACGTTATGTACCTACACATACCAGAAGACCCTTGGAGGTCATTTACCACATATGCTATTCCATACATAACCCTATACTTTATGAATCAATAAGATATACAATTTATAATTATAATAAGTTTTTTCTCGAAATTACTTCTTGTGTGAATTTTGGAGCTACATAATTGTTAGTCTCGCCTAACTCAAAACTTATGTTACACAATATCGCTATCTGTTGGTTCTAGCGCTTCATTAGGAAACTTTGTTCTGTTGTTACACCACTAAACGTATACATAGTTGATAAACTGTTATGGAAGTACCTAGGTACTAGCCCACGATATTACTTTACCTACTTCGGAACTTACAATACTGAGAAACTGATAAGCAAGCTCTGATGTATACTATTAGATATATTGTGCTTACCACATAAAGCCAGATTGATATTTGATTTTGCTTACAAGAAATACCTAATTGTGAAATTATGTTATTGATAGTTTATTCACCAAAACATAACGTTAATTTCCCTTTTCATAGCGAGCTACAAACAACGCTAAAATATTTGTGTCGCTACGTTTAATAACTGGTTATCGAACAAGAAAAGGGCCTTCACACTCTCATAATCATACACAACTATAAAATATATAAAAAAAAAACTAATTACGAAATATAAATATATTTAAAATAAAATCACTATGTTACAAAATGTTTTTTTTAACCAAACAATAACAAAAAATAAAAATAAATTGAACGTGAACAATATCACTCGTTCGAAATTAAACAAGCAGCATATGTTAGATTTTTAATCTTCATATGAAGATAAAAAATCTAAATTAAAAACCACGTTTTCTTTATATAATACATTGTCATCGAGTTGTGAGCTACCCTGAAAGTTTCAGCTGGATAGTTAATTGGGAAGTGCTCGAAATTTGAGTTGCAAGATTCCACCCGGAACGACAGACAGACAAACAAGAAAGTGACATAATAAAAACGTAGGTATTTTACTACGTTTTTACAAAACAATACAATACAAAATTTCAATAAGAAATAGTTTTGAAGTCGGAACCAAACCGAGCTCTAATTTATTACCTGACTGCCCAAAAGAATGAATGTAATGTTTTTAGGATTCATTTGTTTATATGTATGTAAGATAAGATAAGATAAGATATTTATTTTCAAAAAGAATGACAGTCATTGTTTCCTTAACCTAAGAATCACACATGTTTATTTGTTACATCATTCATGTCTCAAGCAGCTTAGGTGTTTCGGTAGTAGCCGTGCTAGGATTCCCTGTGTTACGGCTACTACGATTCCTTACTGGATTATAGTAAACAAGGTTCAAATTTTGACTATAATAGTTACATTTAAGATTTAATTACAATTAATAAACAAACAAACCAATATAAAACATCACACAAATTTATATAAAGTAGGTATTCGTTCAAACCAAAAACTTAGAAATTATATAACAAAAACAATAATAAACCTTCAGACTACATAGAATCAGTTTCTAGACTATGAATCGAAACATCAAAAGAAAAGAAATACACAACAAATAATTAATCCCCACCTCACTACCAAACATACATAACCCACTTATTGGATTCTCACAAAAAAATAATAAAAAAATATAATAATTAGGAAGGTAGAATAAGAACACACAAGAAGGTAAAGCAAAATAATTCGAAGGATAGACGCACGAAACGGCAGGAGTCGTAGTATTTATTATTTCTTAATTAGAAAAAAAATAAAAAATTATAACAATTTTGGAAATATAAGCCAAGTAAACAAACATGAACCTACCTACCTATTGCCACAGATTACCAAACAACCTAACCGGTGATTTGCATCGGTTTAAAACAAGAAGAATATTGTCGGTACAAAATCATAAGCGATAGCAAATTGAACTTATCATACATAATTTATTCATTTTTAAATTTTAATGCATGCCTTTGCTATTTAGATAATTAATTAACAAAAAACTGTACTTTGGAGTGAGGTGAGATTTCACTTGAGAACGAATACTTGAAATAAAAAAAAAATGTTAATAATAATAAGTAATGAAAATTAGTTTAAGAATATTGTATGGATGACATTAGAACATGCAAATGCATTTTATTAATGAACACCATAACAAATATTCAATTCAAGTTAGAAATATAATTTAATTTACATAGCATATGCCGTGTAGGCACTCGAATTAGTAAAACGTACATTTATGGTGTGAGGGTTGTGTTCTGTTGTGTATAAGGTGTATGCGCATGTGTTTAAAGGAGCGTTGTTAAATAATGAATGTCAGTCACAAGAAAGCCGTAGTAAAAAGAAAGTAAGCGCTTTTTTACACTTGTTCTTTGGTAAAGAATATAAATTGAGATGTTTCTTGTATAAGAATGGACCTAAAAAGCATTGATGTTTCTTTTCAGTTAAAACCATTTTATCCTTCCGCCGTTTGTCTCCCAACTTTATAGAATCGAATGAAGTGTTACCATGTGTCATTAAAATACTCTTTAGAATGAACAGTTGACGAACTGTTAAAACTTTAGCCTCTGAGTATAACTGAGTTGTAGGGAATCTAAAAGGTTTGTTGAGCATTACTTTAAGCACACCTCTTTGCGCTCTTTCTGCGCGTATGATAAACGTTTTAAATGTACCACCCCATATAGTGATGCAGTATGTCAATATTGATTGACAAAGTGCGTAGTAAATAGAGGTAATTAATTTGGTATCTAAGATATGTCTCAAGCGTTTAAAAACTGACATTAATTTACGAGTCCTTCCTGTTAAAGCTCGGATGTGCTCATGCCAAGTAAGCAAATTATCCACTGTCACGCCCAAATATTTAATAGACGAGACTCTTTCAATCTGTACACAAGAAGTGCATGTATTTCTTTTAAGATTGCTGCAACTATGAACCCGTATCGTTATTGTATCATTTTCTGGTTGATTTATTACAGAATTAGAAAACGTCAGATATTTTGTTTTCTCGAGATTCAAAGTTAACAAGTTGTTTCTGAGCCAAGACATCACCTCTTCAAGTCCAATCTCCGCCAGACCGATAGCTTCGCTCCATGAGGGTGCGGAAAAAAGCAAGGCAGTATCATCCGCAAAAGCAACAACTTTGCCACCCCGAAGCTCAATATTGCAGAGGTCATTGGAATAAATAAGAAAAAGAGTGGGGCCCAAAATACTACCCTGAGGAACTATGCTGCACTATCTTCGTCACTTATCTCATCTCCAACCTTCACCCTTTGAGTTCTTTTAGATAGATAGCTTGAGAAGAGTCTCAGAGCAGCACCTCTGATTCCCACCCTATCCATTTTGTTAATTAGGGTGAATGTATCTGAGTTTATATATGTATGTATGTATTATGTATGTTTCTTTATTCTACCATAACTTTTAATTGCCTGAACAGATTTAGATTTTTAAATATGGTGTTTCGTTAGAATCCTTACATCCCCTCGAGTAAAACAGTTTTTTTTTAGAAAAATAACTATTTTGCTGCATTATTTCTTATATTGCCTTGATAAGCACATTCCAACAGTATATAATTTATTCGCATAAATTCCTTTTTTGGCATGGCAGGCGTGTTTTTAAGCTTTTAAGCTAGTTGTTATCTAACATGGTTGAGCTTATTTTGTTATGATAAGAACGGCTTGACGCCCTAGGTAACTAGCAAAGCTCAGTTCCAAGAAGTTTAGTGAGAGTAACACAAAAAATATATTATTGTTCCTTACCGTAGCTAGTTATGAAAATGGTTACGAACATGTATTTTTATGTACGTGTAAATATAATCTTCTTCATAGCTAAAAGATTAGAAAGAGATTACGAAAACGGCAGTTTAAAAACTGTGAAAAAAAAAACGACCTTTCTCTTAGCTAGTTATGAAAAATAGTTATTAAAAATAGTAATGAAAACGGCACAAGGGGTTAATTTAGTATGCAAATGGAACCGCACAACCTCTATTTGCATAGGCCCTGTTTGCTGTTTCTAAAATTGTACCTGCGAAAGTAGTTGAATATATTTTCTGCCCTTAACTCGTTATACAATCGTCATAATATTACGTGAATAACTTATTTAGAAGAAAGGTTTGAGGTATGTACATCCACATAAATACACGTTTTATCAGCCTCAGTGGAGGCTGGAGTGTCTGGTCCTCTTGTCACATCGCAACCGCAAGAAAACCACAAGTAATCTCGTCGTGCGATGTGGTTACCATTTCAGTTTCTTGACATTCAGTTAAATATTGGTGCGAGGTCCATTCACTGAGCCTTGACGCTGTGGTGTTATCAGAAAAGAGTTATCATGATCAACTTCAGCCTATAATTCTCCACTGCTGGACGGAGGCCTCTCGTAACGCACCCCACCAAGCTCGGTCTTCAGCTCTCTTCATCCATTTTATTCCAGCCGCTTTTCGCAAGTCGTCACTCCACCTGGCCACAGGGCGTCCTACACTTCGTTTGCCTAAACGTGGTCTCCATTCAAGAACTTGTCTACCCCAACGGTTATCGGTTCTTCAGGAAATGTGACCAGCCCACTTCCAATTTAGCTTACTTATCCTAGAGCTAGGTAATTGGTGTGGAAATGTACCGAATATATTTATTTATTTATTTAGGTATAGAGTGTCATAAGCTATTTTTTTACCCGACTACGGCGAAGCAAAGGAAGGGTTATGTGTTTAAACTAAAAACTTGGTCCGATTTTGACAAGCGAGGTATCAATCGATTCGTCTTCATCGCAAGAGTGTCATATATTCTGTACCCAATCGTAGTCGGGTTTTAGTTTTTGAACTTATATCTTGTTACAAGTGATTTTTAACTGAAGCTGACGATTCACTGAAAATGTCTAAATCCTGACAGATTTTACCACGTCACTTTCTTGTTTGTCTGTCGTACCGGGTGGAATCTTGCAACTCAAATAGGCTATATTTTACCCGACCATAGTCGGGTTTTAGTTTTCGAACTTATGTTTTATTTAAAACGAGTATTTTTCAAAATGGCAGAGTTTTAGGTATGCCAATGAAGTTACAATATACTCTTTACGCAACCTTTTACGATACAATTATTCTTGTTTAGATGGGACAACAGTTCTTATTTTTAATTGATTTTTTAATATTTTTTTCCATAACTATTTTTTTCATAAAAGTAGTAGCAGTGCGACAGCGTGGTGGATTTTAGCTTATTATCTGTCTCTCTCTCACTCACCCTTATCTTTTACTCATCTCTCGAAAGGCCCACTTTACACAAATGTTTTGTAGCAATCTGCCCTTCGAAAGAGTTTAAAACATCCGAGTTCCGTAGTAAAGGGATAGATACGCGCGAATGACGACAACTGAAGCCCATCCTGCTGAAATACTACTCACTGAAATTGATATGAAGATACTTAAGGATATACGAGACAATCATTATTGCACCGAGTCCAACCGGACTCACCGGACTCCGGATTCACGTAACCACGTGAATGCACATATTTGGTTTGATGCAAGGCTCGATGATAAGAAATGATAAACACCTCTCATCTCCTTTGAAAACAAACAGTCTCCCAATTATGTCATACATTTATGGTATTCAGATGTAATACTTCACCTAAATATTGTTTTTACGTAAATAAATCATTTCAGCGAGCTATTTATTAGAAAACAAACGCGGCTTTGCCTACGTGGTCATTTTTCTGGGATGTAAGGATCTTGTGTTATACCAGAACCAAATGTATCAATATCATCAAACTTCGTTCAGCCGTCAAATTATTTTTATCGATTGCTCAACTTCTACTCATCGGATTGAAATTCCAAGTACACCAGTTTTTAAGTCAAACCCTAACCTATCCCATAGTGAAAACGGTATCGCAATCATGATTTTTACATGATGCGCTAACAAAAAAACAGACAGAAACACAATAAAAAAAATAGATCTGTTTTATTTTATATTTCAGCAGTTTTCTTTAATTATCTTCATTGTACAGACTTTATGTTACTTACTGCTATTGTTGTAACATTCATGTTACAGCGCGCGCTGATATGGACTTTATTTTGATCAGAATTCATTCCATATTTGTACCAGCCCACATAAAGCTGCGTAACTCGCAAGTTTAATAGAGATGCAACACGAACATGACCTAGTTACTGTGAGCTTCAAGTCTTGGAAGAGCGCTTACACTCAATTAAGCCATAGTGGAATGATGCACAGAATATAAACTTCAAGGAGACAGTCTGAGCGGATTACTAAACAGATAAGTCAACGATATTCATATAAATTGTTGAATGGCACTTTTCTTTATCTAATATAATGTTTTTATTATCATTTTCATCTTTTGCTTTAGTGTTGTTAATTTGTTTGCAGGCAATAAATAATGTATGTTCTTATTCTTACTTGCTGTACCTACGGTGTCGCGCGTCGCCAGCGTGTACATTTTTCTAACTTAAAAGTATCCTGTCTTATTCCTGGACCTTAATCCAAATTACCTTGTCAAAATTCTGACAGCTATCAAAATCCAAATTACCTTATCAAAATTCTGATATTCTGAATTCTGATCCCCGATAGAGTCAAGTTCACATGTAACTCATTTCATTTAGCAAGTCCAAAATAGTCCGTCTATTTTACCTTCTGTCCCGAAACTATGATGTACTATTTTTAGTCCGTTCCAATACGAAGGATGGTACACATTGAGTGGGTGTTAGTGTCGATTTCACTGGATTACCTGCAGGAGAACCAGGCTTAGTGAGAACCGGTAGAGTGGTAGGAATACCCACTATTTATAGAACATTGGTATAAATTTATAGTGATTTTTATTTTTCTCCTTATATGCATTTCATCATAAGCTCACCTGAACTGAACTTATTGATGACAACTGAGCCCCGCGGCCTTGCCGCACTGACGTTTTCCGGGGTCAAGTAAAAAAGTAGCCTATGTCCTCCATCCCGACCAGTGGGCAAAGGTTATGACAGTGGACGCCTGAAGATGGACAACGACGCCGAGGCCAGCCCAGAAAGAGGTGGTGATCTAGACGCCTATAAATACCTAAGCCTATAAGAGAGGGCTAGTACGAGGCGGCTCAGGAAAAATACTCTTGGAAGGATATGGGGAAGACCTTTGCCCAGCAGTGGGACAGTATAGGTTAGAAAAAAACAAAAAAGACCTTAATCAAGATAGGTTCAGCCGTTTAGATGTGAAAAGTATTCAAACAAAGAGAAAAAGTGAAGTCACCGACGCATCATACCTGGGGCCCAAGACTGCTAATTTAAGAACGCTTCCATGGAATCTCGCTGGCATGTCGATAACCTAGTTTTACACATTTGGTATTCTGCTAGCTAAATAAGATACATGATCGTTCAGTGATTTTCCATCGAATTGCAGTGGTCCTTATTTAGTATTCGGCTGTTCCATGGATAATCAATGACCTCTCAATAGTTATTTAGATGGTAGTCTGCTCGTTATTTGACGTTACTTAGTCATTTTTTTTCATATATATTTTTACATCGAACTACAATTGAGTAGTCTTGGAACAATAAAAACGACATACGAAAGACAAAACGTCAAACACGCTGGAATATATTTGTCTCTTTTTTCGCTTATGGGGAAGAGAGATAGAAATGTGTAGTGTGAAGTTCGTTCAATCCATTGAATCGACAGGCAAGTGAACAGTCATGGAAGCTATCCAAAGTTTCACCAAATTTGTCATACATGATAATGGACAGTCGCTGGAATGGCATTTCTATTACATTTTATTTAAAATTAGCAGACTTGGGCCCCAGCACTCGCAACTCAACGTCTGATTATTAATTCAGTACCGAGTATTATTAGTAAAATTGGCCGTTACAGAAGTTTTAATAAATAATAATGATTAAATAACATACAAAATCACAACGGTCTTAAAAATACAAAACGAACGTCCAACTTAAACAATTTAAAGTACTTTGGAATATTACAGCAATTATTATTGTTTCTTCATGAATTATTCTGTCTGTACGTCTATTTTATAAGAAATCTGTTAGCCCTTGTGAAGACTAAAGAAAAACTAATAGTACAAGGTGCTTGAGGTAGCTCAGCTATTTGGAAGGACAAAAGTATACTTGCTTCTAGAGATTTGAAAACAAACTTCATAGACTGACTGATTCCTCTTGATTGTTTTCTGTTATTTTCAACTTGCAACTAGTGCATGTCAATGTATTGTTGTTTTGGTATATACTTAACAAGGTAAAAAGTAACTGTACCTGCCTTTTTCAAGTCCCTTCATTGATCCGATCATAAATAAGATTATTTGTAATACAGCACTGAGGTTATGCTTCCTATCATTATACCTTCTTTTGTAATCGCTCCGTGCTTTAGTCGGGCAGCCTGACAAACTCTGACACCAGAGGCCTGCACTACCTCAAACGACAAGCAAGCAAGCAAGCAATGTCCTCCGATTTTCATTTATATGTGTTGTTAAGAACGGTAACGCCGCGTGCGGTAATTTGGTAATAACCTTGGTCGTCAGTGACAATGGGTGTTTAGATGTCTTTGATGGCACACGAGCTGCTGTTGCGCCGGCCGGTATCTCAGTCTCGCGGACACGGCGTTGACATCCAATAATATGTTTGTGTAGGGGCGTCACAGGATCAAACAATGAAAACATGTTGACTATTTCACTGGGTGTAATAGGTATAATCACTTAATACAGTAAAAGATTATCAGCTAATTACATTGGAATTGTAACAGAATAAAACATTTGCGAGACATGAAAAGCTTCGAGTTCCTTTCTAGCCTCTGTGTTGCCAGTCGTCATGCTTGCTAAGGATTGCTTTACACCTATTATAAAATATGGTTGCCTTTACACGGGCTGACGTGACGTGCGACGCCACACCTGTACCTAAATATACAATACAATCGGCGAAATTTACTTTTCATTAGTTCAACTTCATACTTTACCAGGCTTAGGACTGGCTGATTACATTGAAATAAACATTAACAGATTTTTTATTCGCTAAACAAGAATTAGTTATTAGTTATTTATTAGGTTTAATGAAAGGAATTATGGATTTTCTATTCTTATTTTTAGCATTAATGCCTGCTTAGTGAAAACAAAGACTAGAAACAAAATTAAAGACAACGGAAGAACCTTCGAGGATTCCTTGCGTCTGGGGATCAGGAACTTCAAGTACCATGGTTACACAGCGCGACACAGAACTTATACGTCTTGAGCACAACATTATTTATCCAGTCTCATGGAGATCAAAGCAGCAACCTTTGGATGTTTAGAAGTTGAACTCATTGATATAACCACTACACTACAGAATATGCTCTGACCGATAAAATATCAAATGCTTTATTCCTGTTTGAACAATGCGATTGGGAGTGCGTAAACATATTTTATCATTCAATGATCTAATAATGATGTTATTACCTCAAACCCATCTTCCGGTCCCTTCCTACAATGAATAGTAATTTTGAGGGTAATGATAAAACTCGTGAGTAAGCAAAAAACTTGAATTGGTCTCCGTCCAATGGAGCATGTCATACATTTTCAATTAATGTGAAATGTGTTTTTTAATATTATTCATAGACCTTTTCAGTCCGATGTTCCGGATTACCGCCATTCTATACTCAAATTATAAAAGAAGGTTCGTTGCTTGCTTCCTTTCCGTATGGAGTAGTGCTGGACACAAATAGCAACAGCTTGTATGTGATGTTCTTCAAACTTAAATTGTTCATAATGGTCGATGTTCTCCTTTATTATTATGTGGTGCTACCCCCTCTTGCAGTGTTATCGGGGTGCAATGCGTGATAAGTTTTGTAGCCTTGAATTTGAATAAAGGATTCCCTTGTGAAGTGTGACTCAGAGATCAACGTCAATATTTTCTATGTTTAGGATGGCTTGGAGCTCATTACGATGTTGTAGTAGTCCATTAGCGTTCCATTCCATGATCTTGAAGTTTACTTAGCATTTTTTCTGTTTTGATGAAGCTGACTTAGTGCTACTGTCAAGTGTTTTTAAACGTTCGTCGAACAAAGTAACGAGGTTTAAAATTTTGTTTAATTTTTCATCCATGTCATGTGACTTGCTTATATTGTTTAGATTCTTTACTGTCTTTTGTTATTTGTACATATGAAACATGTTTTGTGACATTTTGACTAACACTATTTTTGTTTATTTTACTGACACCGGAAACCTGGATATATTTGTTTAAAGGGTGTTGGTATATTTTCATGATCTGTAGTTCCTTAGCAACTAAGCACCATCTGTAATTGGCCGGATGTTGCTCACCACAATGGACACATTTCGGCTTTGCTTCTGCTGGTTTTTGGCAGTCTCTGGTTAGGTGCTTGCCTGTACATTTCACGCACCTTGGTTCTTTTGAACAGTATTTCTGTGTGTGGCCATATGCTTGACATCTTTTACACTGAGGTATGAGATTATTCGTTTTTAATGGTTGTATCTCCACCTTGCAGCCTAAAATGGATTTAATACCGTAGATTTTGTTGTTGTCTTCATCTTTTTGGAATGAAAGCATAAACATGTTAAGTGGTTCCTTACTCCTCCAGCTAAGCTTAATGACAGCATCCTGGATCTTGTATCCACTAAGTGTCAGATCTGCCACTATTCAATCGGGAAGGCATGATGCATGTAGATTTTTAGCCATTACTCTAATTGACCTGTCTTGTTCGTTCTCGTAGGAGTACCAGAGGCAATTGTTTTCTAACAACAGCTTGGTGATACATCTGTACATACATCTGTACGGGTCTTCACTATTGGCATTTAGATTTACATTTTCCACATTCATCACTTATGTGATAAACGAGCTCTCGTTACGCTGGTCGATAACAGTTCGTAGAACTTTTGGTAGTCCTTTATGTTTTCAAATATTACAAATGAACATTTTTAATATAAAGTCACTTAATTTTTTTTGGCAAAATATTTTTATTGTGTTTTATATGAATGCAAATACACGCACTAATTTCTTCCAAACAAAACAGAGTGCCGTGTTACGAAAAGTAAAGAAAGTGACCAATGGATTATTTATTACATACAGAGTTCAAACGTATGCATTGTGAGCGCACTTTGCAACGCGAGAGGCAAAGTTAAAATTTGACTTCTGTAACAGCTGTCGTATACATCGTGTTGTATTTCGTCCACTGAAACCCTCGTTAAGTACCAGATCCGATGTCAAAGTGCGCACGGTGTTCATTACTTTCGGAATAGATCCTGTCCTGCGTCACAGGATCGAATTTAGGGAGGGGAAGGTGGACTTTTTTAGTTTTGGGGGGCTTTGCAAAGGAGTTCAACCAAAGCGTTTTGCATAGCCATTTGTTATTCGTGTACGCTATTTGTTGTTTATTATTGTGCATGCATTTTTCGGAGTTTTAAATTTCAAACCAGTTTGGCAATACTGAAATCAAAGCTGGTTTTAAATTTTGCATCTGGTTTCCCTAGCTTTAAATTGCACATAAACTAATTTATATACACTTTTGATTCACTTTTTCTTTTTATTATATCCTTTGTTTATGGCTTCTAAGGCTTGTTATCAAATAGTTACGCATTTATACCCATAATTGCATATATACTTATGTAATCGATCTTATGTATCATCAGATGATATATGATTTTACATCTATACATAATTATACTAAAAAAAACTGTACAATGAAGATAATTTAAAAAAACTGGTCTATGGTACTTAAAATAGGCTACTGAACAAGAATAAATCATTTTTTAAATCTTGTCTTTCTGTTTTTCTGTATGTTTGTTCGCGCATCACGTAAAAACTAATTGGACTGGATGCTCTGTTAGATAGCTTAGGGATTTACTTAAAAACTAGAGTAGGTACTTGGTATCTTTATCCGATGATTAGATGCCGAGCAATCAATAAAAAACTATTTGAAGCCTGAACGAATTTTAAAGAAATGTTGAAGAATAACACGTATGGACTACTTTTAAATGAAATGACCACGTGGAAAAAGCCGCATACACAGCTAGTTATCGTGAAATCTGAAATTCTGACGCTTATAACGGTTTTTTTAAATATATTAAATTTTAATTCTATGGGACATGGTGTCTTGACTAATTTAATACCAGTAGGTACATAAAACAACTTGCTAAACCTAAAACAATTTTGTGAGCCTCTACCTATGTCAGATTGTTTATTAATATTGAAAACTTTTTCTGCAAACACTTTTATTCAGTGCTTGCAGAAAATATTATATTATGCATTTATAATATTATATATTTTTACACCAGATATCTTGACGTGTAAGTATCTAAAGTACATTACTATTGTCTTAATTTTATCCCCCTAGTTTAATCACTAAATCCGGCCCTTGTCCACGCTTTCTTGTTAGTGAAAATGGAGAAAGTTAAGAAAAATGTTCGCACTTAGGTGTCGGATTATAATCGAGTCTTTAACATTGACCAAGTTAATGAACTTACTCGACGGGGGTAAAGAACTTATAAACACGTGTTTGCATGGCATGGTTATAATGTTTATATCCATGAAAAGATGTGTGGGCCCGGCTCAATAATGGTTCACCCCTTTTCATCCCTAGGGTGAATACGGTTTTCCACACACAAAATTAAGTTAATAATTAATAAGTATATATTATACGTAAGTTTATTGTATATGTTTTATTATATTTTATTATCAATTCCAGAACTCTTTCACAATAAAGCCTACCATTTTTCTTGCACGACCAGTATGTCTGCTAGAAAATGATTCCTAGCATTAAGCTTTCCATGAACACTTTTTGTGCTAAAGTATTAAATAAATAAATATCTAGCTTATAACATAAAAAAACACGCCTGCCCTGCCAAAAAAGAGCTTTTGCCAATAAAATATATACCTACTGTTGGATTGGCTTATCAAGACCTTCAATTTGATACACAAATTGTAAAATTCGAAGAAAAAATATATTATTCGAATTTGAAAATGTAGCCATATTGAATGTTTTCAAAAAATATATATATATGAAAAAAACCTATGTACTCGGGGGGATGTAAGAATTCTAACGATAGCCCATACGTCTAAATCTGTTCAGGCATTTAAAAGTTATGGTGGAATGAAGAAAACATATATATATACAAACATACGTACGTGAATGCTAAAAACATTACACTCTTTTTTTGGGGCAGTCGTGTAATAAGGCCTTGTTTAGAACAATGAGCCGGACAGAAGGAGCAACTGAGAAGATGAGACATTGACTGGACGGCAGCACCACAATCGCACTCCACTCGATCTCCTATACCCCATCGGTGCATGTTTTCTCGACAGCGGCCAATCCCGGCGCGTATTACTAACTTTATATTATTCAGTCACACATTTTTTTTGTGATCAATATTATTATCTTCAACTTCAGTTTCTAAAATATTTAGAAAATGTAAATCTTACTTATTTATATTTTTAGGTAAATTATTACGAAAAAATAATGAGACATATTTTCACACAAATAAATCATACACAAATATAAAACAAAAGCAAAAGAATATATTTTTTATGTGGTTAGCCAAGGTTATATTTAAATTTTATTTTTATTACATTATATTAAAGAGCACAAATTAAAAAAATATATAATTTCTGAAATTATAGCTAAGTACCATCTCGATCACATCAGCTTTCAACAGAAAAAAATCGCATCAAAGAGGTCCATTCGTTTGGGAGCTACGATGCCACAGAACAGACACACGGATACATATACACCATAAACTTATAACACTCCTCTCTTTAGTCGGGGGTTATAAATAAAAAAAGCGGAAGTAAGCTACATTTTTTTTCAACGCTCATTTAAAAAATGGATTTCCGCTAAGTTACACCAGGCTCTACAGTCTTGACATAGATAACGAGGCCACCGATCCCTAAATATAAACGAAAACATGTGATAAGTTTACAACACATGCAAGTCTCTACAACCGAGTTACCGAGCAAAATCATCTGTTATCTATTAGTGATCATCGTGGGCGTCGGGAGGACGGGTGTAAGGGGATGCAGTTGCAGGAGGCTTTACACAATTTAATTATTTTTTGTTACAAATAGATACCTATCTTATACCTATCTTACCACCTATACATACCATACCTATCTTATGTAAAAATGGTTAGGTTGTGGGAAAAAAACATTGAATGAATAAACAATGGAGGTATGGGTTGTTGTCCAAAATGGATAATCGTTGATAGATATCAGTGTCTTCCTTTACCCCAGCTTTACCTTTTCAGTTCCTTTCCCTATGAACACTGAGCATGCACAGATCGTTCAGCCTCGTATACCATGGAATTTTCAAAAATGATAGAAAGAAATAACTTAAACTATTTGCGCTGCTTCGATATTTGGTTGTTATTAATTAAAATATTCAATATGATTTAAAATTATATTTACTTTTACGCTGACAGAAATATATCGTGCCTAATGTATGCATTGATGCACCCATGGTGATTATGGGCAAAGAGAATACAAATAGGAACTATTATCATGGGTACCGATTTTTCAAAAAAGTTTTAATGTAAATGTTAAAAAGATACTAGTCAAAAATGTTGAATTACGCTTACTGGCACAAAAGTACACAGAGGTTAAACTACACTTACTTACTAGAGTAATTCAACCTCTTTGAGAAAGGTTACATACCTAACTAAGTTAAGTTTTCGGTACGTCACTGTACCGAAAATTTTGCGGGCTGCCAATAATAGACGCAAAGTTCATCGCAAACACTAAGAGATTCGTCAAGTTTGCTATAAAGTTCGTTATGATACCGTTAACAATTGATATCTTTGACAATAGCTGGCAGTTTCGACACAAATAGTTAAGCCATCCCAAGCTTGATTGCTAAGTCAGCTAACGATTATAATCGTTAGCTTTTGACGGAAGCTATCGATTTTTGTCAGTTTCTGTACTTTGCGACCGATTTTGGTTGTAAAGTTATTGCTACCGATGTCGAGACTGTAGTCTATCAACTAGAAAACATCATTAAAAAACCTCGTGTGCTTGGCTAGCTCACAACCTCAACTTACCTCAAGTAGAAACCTGTCAAGCACTTTTCAGAGTGTCCTGGCAGAAGTCATTGAGAGCCAGTCCCAATCTAGGCTTCACGTGTACGAGTATGCCACATTCTACCACATCATCACTACCACAGGAGTTGGTCAAAAGCTAGCCACTAAAAAAGACGTTTACAGAATCAAGGTCTAGCAAATGAGAGTCTTGTAACAGCCTGTAAGACAATTCTGCGGTACATAAATATTGCCAAAATGTGGGGCAAACTTCCCTACACATAAAAAGACAGTCGTGTGCGTATGATCCACCCAAAGTACGGCCCATTTAAGCCGAAACAACTCGTTGGTACCCACTACGTCCGATAAGATCCACTGGAAGGCTACGGGTTCCTATGAGCAGACTGGCTGCATTATTATAAAAGTTTCCTTCGAAATGTCGTAATGGTTATGGCACCGCATGCAAGGAGATTCAACTTTAACACCAAATTCTGGCGCTCCTCGCGTTTTTTATTAATCTCTCTTGGTTGTTTGCTTGTCGTATGAGGAAGTGCTGGCCTCTGGTATCAGAGTTTGTCAGGCCGCCCGAGAGCCTCTGACATGGCTTAACGACTGTTATCAATCAATTGCAGCTGGGACCGAGAGCTTAACTTTTCTCTTGGTTAAAATCGAGAACAATAAATGAATGAACGCTTTGTTTGTACGTAACACAGACACAGAAAAAACAAATAGATAGATATTTCTTTGGTGTGGTTTATTGCACACCAATAAATATATACATTAATGTAATATACACAGAGTACAATGGGCGGTCTCATCGCTTATGACGATTTCTTCCAGACAACCGTTGGATGGAGCGGATCTTATTTATTTGTCATGGTGGTCAGTAAAAACAAAAAAAAAACAATAATAATAGTAAGAAGTTAAATAACTATAGCTATTTAAATAAACCACACAAACAGAATTATGTAAATAATGGAGTATAAATACTAAATTAAATTACTAAGTAATGTAGTTTTGTAATGATATAATCATTCTTATTATACCACTAGAAATTGAGTGGACCTTTTCATTCCGGGGTCGTATCGACTATGGCTCGGATCGAGTGGGTACAGTACACATTGAAGATATAGGACAAGGTCAATATGTTCATTCTTCCTTGTTGGGACTTAATATTCCTTGTACTGGTAATGAAGTATACTTGTGAATAATTCATATTACGTTCTGGTAATTAACGATTCGTATTACTGAATTAATTACTCATTAATAGTTTGCCTTTAGCACAAAGGGTTCAATCTGAAAATAATAAGATTTCATGAGAGGAAGGAAGGAAATGGCATTATTTTATGTACCTACCCTCTTAGATACGCGAAGCTGCAGGCAAAACTATAAAGACTGGTTTTGCCTGCAGCTTCGCCTATGTATTTGTACTATAAAACAGTACCATGACATACCTACTTCCTGACTGAAAGAAGACAGCCGAAACCGGTGGACCTAGGTTCCTGCAAACTAATCCCTATGGATTTGAAATTTGGAGGAAATATTGCTTGGGTATCCTAGAGGACTGTAGGTGTAAAAGTTTATATTGATAATTTGATTCTGGAATAACACATAGGATCCTTATTTTATTTTATTTTATTATGAAAGGAAAACTAACGGTACAATAAAGATACAATTTAATATAAAAGAAGGGCAATTACAAGTTTTCACAGATATGATAGAATAAATAGATTGACACGCACAGCAGATAAACGGACGAGCATATAAATAATAGGATAGATATAATATAAACAAACTTAATTATAAACTGTAAGATCAGGCAAAGTATTTCTCGTTCATCAAACGCTCAAATTTAAACGCGGACGTGTTAAAAAGATCTATATCAATGTCTTTAGCGAGTGTGTTATAACTTCTACATGTCCATATTAAATAACTATTTTTCGGTAACAACTGCTATGCTATGTGTTATATTCCAAATAAACTACCAAAATCGTGATCAAAATCGTGGGCACAGCTCGAACATGATAAAAATCAATGTTCAGTTCGATTTTTATCATGTTATATCTAGTGACGTATATAAATCAAAGTTCAGTTGCGTGTGAAAGTTCGGGGTTGTTTTTAATTTTGTGAATTCGGAGTCCGCGTCGATCCACATACGTTAAAAGACATAATACTCGTATATCGTCGTTGGAGAGCAATAAGTCATTGTCATTTTTAGGCAAAATGAGTTAATGATGTCAAAGTGTTTTTAAGCCTTATGGAATGATAATATGAGTAGTTTTTTTAGTATTTCCGATAATACAACAATGTCAGAAGTACACAACTACTTGTCAAGCAAAAAATCAGTGTGTCAAAATTAACTAACGGTACTTGAGTAATTTATGATAATCGTTTTACTAACATTTAATCAAATCTGAGGCAGCACTGCGCTATTAACTGCTCTTAGTTTTACTAACATTTAATCAAATCTGAGGCAGCACTGCGCTATTAACTGCTCTTAGTTTTACTAACATTTAATCAAATCTGAGGCAGCACTGCGCTATTAACTGCTCTTAGTTTTACTAACATTTAATCAAATCGGAGGCAGCACTGCGCTATTAACTGCCATTAGTTTTACTAACATTTAATTAAATCTGAGGCAGCACTGCGCTATTAACTGCTCTTAGTTTTACTCACATTTAATCAAATCTGAGGCATCACTGCGCTATTAACTGCCATTAGTTTTACTAACATTTAATTAAATCTGAGGCAGCACTGCGCTATTAACTGCTCTTAGTTTTACTCACATTTAATCAAATCTGAGGCATCACTGCGCTATTAACTGCCATTAGTTTTACTAACATTTAATTAAATCTGAGGCAGCACTGCGCTATTAACTGCTTTTAGATTTTTTCTGGTAGATGAAAAACTTTGAATAAAATGCAATTTTGTGGTTCGTAAAAGTCACCAACAGATCTTAAGTAATTTATATGAAGGTAATCGGTCCTTACATTCTCCGAAATCTAACTAAAGTTTATTAATTAAAGCAAAACAAACACAAGTTTTTGTTTTTTGAAAATGCTAGATTTAACTATCATACATTTTATTATATATCTCAGTAACGTTTCAAATATTTAAATAATTTATTAATTATTAGGCTGCAGGGTAAAACTATCAATATGTTGTTCATAGAAACCATTTTTGAAATCACAAGTGTTGATTAGTTATACCGATTATAAAAACATAAAAACTTAAAAACACTCTGATCTACAAACCAGCTTTTTGCACTTAATGACTTCTTGCTCGCCAACGACGATACTTAGTTTGAAATTAAATAAATATGAGACCTGACTAAATAAAGCGAAAAATAGAGGTGCTGAAGCAAGCTTTCTACATATTGAATGAAGCGAATTATCATAAAACCTGAAAGTAGTGGATGCATTGAGATTTCGTCAAACTTGAGACCATTTCCAAAACAAAAAACACAAGAAAAAAATGCTGACACAAATTCACTGGAATCCATACCAATATATAAAAGTGAAACGTTGTCTGTTTGTTTGTTTGTTTGTTTGGGGAGGATTTTCGCGATAACGGCTGGACGGATTTTGATGAAATTTTGAATGGAGATAGCTTTTACCCTGGAATAAAACATAGGATACTTTTTATCCCGGAAAATTGTAAGTTTCCACGGGAAAACTGGAAAATTTTGATTACTCGCTTTAAGGAACGGTTGCCATAATGGTCTGTGGTTGCCATAGAAACGAAATAACAAGTCTAACAAAAAACATCAAGAGTGGTGCTATACCTAATTTTGCGTTGGTTTTTAATATCCTAGGAGAAAAAAGATAATTTAGTGTACTACACGCAGGGGATGAAAACTCCCGAAACTGTTAGTCCTCGTGTATTTCTTCGTTTAACATTAATTGGGAATTTAAAGATATCAACAATCTTCCACTCGCAGAATTCATATATGAAGAGTGGCGGTGGATAAAAAAGTCTCTTAAAAATATAGATGGGTAAGAAACGGGACAGTGCGGACGCTCTTGATAAAAACACAGGCGTTAACATCTTTATATACTATTAATTATTTATTACATATACATGGGAATCCTAAACTATGAAATGAAAAACAAAGCCTAGTTTTTGGTTGTAATTCAATATAAATAAGCTATAAAAATATAGCTATATATATATATATATATATATTTTGTAATGGCTTTCTATATAAAGGTTCTTATAACAGTAAGTAACCGAGCGATGGTGGCCTAAAGGTTCTATAGTGCAATTTAGAATCCAACGATACCGGGTTCAAAACCTAGGCTCCACACCAATGACTTTTCGAAGTTATGTGAGGTTTTCCATCGCTCCGTGCTTCGGAGGGCACGTTAAGCTGTCGGTCCCGGCTGTTATTGATTAATAGCAGTCGTTAAGTCATGTCAGAGGCCCTCGGGCGGCTTGACAAACTCTGACACCAGAGGCCATCACAACCTCATACGACAAACAAACAAACAAACAAGTAACCAAAAGTATGTACAAAGAAGATAATAAAAAAAATGCTCTCGACGACTTTAAATGAGCTATTGAACAACAAAATATATGTTATGCCCGTTACTTTGCCCACTTGGACATTTTTCTGGGACAAAAGTACCATAGGAGACGTTGATGTCAAATAGTTTTTATCGATGTCTTGGCTTCTACTCTCCGCATCGAGATGCAAAGTAGGTACACCCGATTTTAAGTCAAATCATAAGCCATCAACAAAGAAAATCAAAATTTCAATCGATCCAGTAGTTTTTACGTGATGCACGAACAAACATACACACAAACAATCAGACTAAAAAGCAAGACATATTTAATATTTTTTTGTATTATTGTTCAGTTGCTTATTTTGGGTACCTCTTCTTTTTACAGACTTTTTCGTTCTTATTGCTTTATTATAAGTACTAGCTGGTGCCCACGGCTTCGCACGCGTGTTCATTTCTCTGAGCTAAAAGCACTATATGTGCTGTTCCATGACCTAATATAAAAGTGTACCAACATTTGATCAAAATTCCTTCAGCCGTCAAAAATATTTTTATCGATTGCTCGGCTTCTACTCATCGGATTGAGATATCAAGTACGGCAGCGCTTAAGTCTAACTCTCAGCTATCCACATCGCAATAGATCCAGTAGTTTTTAAGTGATGCGCGAACAAATATATAGACAAATAAACAGACAAACAGAGAGACACGATTTTTTTAAATGTTACGAGTATATTCAGTAGCTTATTTTAAGTACCGTAGAACATTTTTTTAAATTATCTCCTTTGTACAGACTTTTTCGTTGTTATTGCTTTATATTATGTATAGAAGATAGATGATGCAACATTTCAGGGGTTAAGAGGACTTTAATTTTGGTAAAAAAGGTGTTCATCCTTAACCTTTTATATTTATTTTGACTGTAGGAAGTATATTTTTGTTTAGTATGTATATTTTTCGGAAACTAATTTCATGTGATTCTGTGTGATGCTGTTCGCCGGAAGTTCATTTCTAGTTCATTTCCGGAAAATTGAGGTATTTATAATTCATCAATTTCGATGCAATGTGTATATGCGATAAAGTATGCGATATATGGATAGTCGTGAGTTTGCGTTCATAGACAGTTGAGAGAGATTTAGTCATAAAACGGAGTATGAAATTCGTGCCAAGGAAGTCATCATGGTATTAAAAATCTGTCCGGCACCCTCAAAACGGTCATTAGCATGCAGCCTGCAGAGGCCCAGGGTCAATAGGGACCGAGGGCGTTGGTTATAAGTTTAGTTGAAGGGGGAAAGATAAGGCACGCTTTAATATCACGTAAACAAAACTGGACTAGGTACAACTACAGGAATACACACACTGCAACATTCTCAACGTCGTGCTTTGTATCAACGCAGCAAACTGTAGCGCGAATGAAAGTCACTGCTAACACGTGCTACATTTACACCACTCCGATTGTGACGAAGGCCAAATAAGGCCAATTGTGTGCGTTGCACCTAACTTATCCGCATCACTCACGAGGAGCTGTTCCCTATCTTCCCGCTTTAAATTAGATCTGTGGCGCTGGGAGGTCGCGTTCAGGGCCCCTTTTATTAACAACTTCCTAAGGGTGGAGGTTTCAAATTCGACGTTTTTTTACCCGACTACTGCGAAGCAAAGGGACGGTTATGTGTTCAAACTAAAAACTTATCAATCGATTCGCCTTTATGTATAGAGTGTCATAGGCGATTTTATTACCCGACTACAGCAAGGCAAAGTAAGGGTTATGTTGTTCAAACTAAAAACTTGGTCCAATTTTGACAAGCGATTCTACTTTATCGCAAGAGTGTTCTAAGCTATTAGTGCGCGACTGTAGTCTGGTTTAATTTTGTAACTTATGTCTTGTTTTCTGTATTTTTACCCGACTGAGGAGGATTATGTGTTTGGGTTGTATGTTTGTTTGTATGTTTGTACGTTTCTTAGGCGCATCCTACAGCCTAAACGGCTTGATGGATTTTAATAAATGAGGTATTATTGGATTCGTCTTGATCACGAGAGTGCTATAGGATATATGAAGTGTCAAGAAAACCAATGTGGCGGCTTACAGCTGCCATATTGTATTTCCAACGGAACAAAAAATGACCAAAACCTATCGAGCGACGTATCAAAATAAAGGTCTTTAAAAGAACATTTCAAAAATATATAATTCTTATAACTTACCACAAGCAATTTTCTTTTAAACCTTTTATAAAATTTTCAATTTTAGAGTATTAAAGTTAATGTTAATACTATAGTCTAATGTTGCAATTGCAACAACTAAAGTAAAGTAAAATATGTAAGTAAAAAAGAAACATTAAATTCACCTGCGTCCCTCAAGAACCATACATTTCCGGGATATAAAGTAGCCCATGTGTTAATCCAGGTTATTAGCTACCACCGTACCAAATTTCATCAAAATCCGTTCAGCCGTTTAGGTGAGAAGAAATAACAAACATACACATACACGAGCACACACCCTTACACATACTTACTAACTTTCGCCTTCATAATATTAGTGTGATTATATTTGCGGGCGGTCATCAGCTCGTATTTAATAATTTTGTTTGTAGTCGGGTTTTTTGTATTTTACTCGTATAATAATTTTACTCGTCATTATAGTAACCAAGTAGTATGGCTGAACTTCGGTGAATACGTTATTAAAATAATATACTTTTTAAATACTAATTTCTTCAAAAATTATTAAGTTTTTTTCGTGAATCTATTTGCAGTCAATATTTATTGCTATTAATAATATTAGGTGCATGCTATGTTTGCGTGCTTCTCTGGGCATGTTATTGATTGAAAGAACAGCGACTAATTTTCTTGTCGCCTTAAAGAAACACATAGCAAAACAACTTCGAGCAAATAATGAACACGGAGTTGTTTGTTTGCTCGAAGCAAACATACCATCATCATCATCATCATCACCATCATCAGCCTGTAGATATCCACTGCTTAACAGGGCCTCCCTCAGTCTTAACATAGGCCTCCTTCAATCTCCCCCATAGAACGGCACACCGATCGGGTACCAAACTGTGCATCCCCGCGTCACCAAGTCGTTGATATTTTAATAAGGGTTGGCCTCTTATTCAAGATCCGACTGGAGCTGTACCACACCTATTCAACCGCCAAGCAGAATTTGCATTGAAGGGCAATGTTTCCATCGAAATTAGTGGGCAATGACACTTAGAAAGTATGGCTGAAGAGCGCAATGCAGAGACCAAAAAGTTTTGCAACCAAAGTTGCTATGGGCAGGCGGGACTATCAGGCGAGTGACCAGCAGGTCAAGTCAATCAACCCATTAAAAAAACACCTTCGCTGTCTTCCAGTATGTGTACGCAAAAATAATGGCCTAGAAAAAAAAAAAAAAAAAAGGCTAAAAATATTTCGAGCACCATAGACGTAAAAGTTTTGTATTTCTACGTCTTCAGAAGTTCAGTGACTTGCTATAAACATTTGTACTCTGACTCTTCCTGGAGGAGCGGTTCTCTTGTTACGTAAACAGATTTTTTATATGATACTGTACAGACATACACATAAACCGACGACAAATTAATGTACCATAAACCATTCCGAAAATGACAGTAAGCTGAGAACTGAGCATAAATACCTACCTACTATGGAATATTCAGACAGTACCTATAATGATTGTAGACAGAGTTGTTATTAATTATGTTTGGCAATTTGGGAATCATAATTAAATTGTTTAGTAATAATTTGAAGAACGGAATGTTTTTATGGCCAAATTCATGTTTTTGAACCAGAGGAATTAAATGAATATATAAAAATTAAGTATGGAAAATATTATATATATATCCAATAAACTAGCTTAAAAGCTAAAAAAAACACGCATGCCCTGCCACAAAATAGCTTTTGTCAATAAATTATATACTGTTGGAATGAGCATATTTTTTTTTATAAAATTGGCATAAAATATATTTTTTTCGTTTTTGATAATAGAGCCATACTGCCGCCATGTTTATTTTTTCAAAAATAATATTCCGTGTGTTACAGGGGGGATGTAAGGATTCTCACGATATACGTCGGTTATATATAAGTCTGTATATACGTTTAAATCTGTTTAGGCATTTAAAAGTAATGGTGGAATAAAGAAACTCATATTCATACATAAGAATACATACATACCACACATACAAACATACATGAATCCTAAAAACATTACACTCCTTTTTTTGGGCAGTCGTGTAAAAAGCTTAAATAAATGTCAGATGGCATTGAGGTCTTCACTTAAAAGCTGACTCAACTAATCCTAGACATTTTGTTAAATTGGTAGAACAAGACAAGACCATCAGGAAAAAAAATCCTACATATTTTTTTTTTTTATATTTTTGTAGGCTACAATGTATAAAACTTTAAATCGGCTTTGCTGAGAGTGAGTTCCCGCAAGTCCTGTGAGAACAGTTTGTCGCGTTCGAGTCCTGCTACCATGCCCATGACGAAACGGTCTAGCATGGCATCCTCGTGGTTCTTGAATACACAATAAGCAGCGAGACCTATAATGCGCGCCGCCCACTGCAAGTGCCCTTCCTATGGGTTCTGTATCGCTGAGTAGAAATGGTACCGCTCAGCGAAAGACGTTATTTCCCCGAAATTGTTCACAAATGTATTGGAAGATATGTTTAAGACTATGGACTGGAAAGGTCGTGGCATAAACATCAACGGCGAGCACATTTCACACTTGAGATTTGCGGATGACATCGTCATTATGGCAGAAACGTTGCAGGACTTACATCAGGCGCTGAACGGCCTAGCTGGTTCATCTCAACGTATCGGTCTCCGGATGAATTTGGATAAAACCAAGATTATGTTCAATGAACATGTCTTTCTCTGAACCGATTGCTGTTCACGGATCTCCTCTTAAATTTTTCAAGAATATGTTTACCTTGGGCAAACACTGAAGTTGGATAAAAACAACTTTGAGAGAGAGGCCCTTAGAAAAATACAGCTTGGTTGGGCAGCATTTGGTAAACTTCGTCGAGTCTTTTCGTCACCAATTCCCCAATGCCTGAAAACGAAAGTCTTCAACCAGTTCGTCCTACCTGTTATGACTTATGGAGCTGAAACGCGGACTCTCACGGTCGACTAGTTCACCAATTCGAAGTCGCTCAGCGTGCAATGGAAAGGGCTATGCTCGGAGTTTCTTTGAGAGATCGAGTCCGGATCGAGGTGATCCGACAGAGAACCAAAGTTATCGACATAGCCCAAAGGATTAGCAGGCTGAAGTGACAGTGGGCTGGTCATATCTGTCGAAGTACTGATAACCGTTGGGGTAGACCGTGACTCGGAAAACATAATGTAGGATGGCCTCTGGCTAGGTGGAGCGACGACACGTAAGATGGCTGGCGGTCGTTGCAAGAGAAGAGCCGAAGCTCAGGCTCAGTGGCATGCTTTGGGATAGGCCTATGTCCAGCAGTGGTCTGATGCGGGCTGATGATGATGATGATGATTGTGGTATCTGCTCTGGTGTCTCCTTTGGTAGTTCAAAGACACCACGGTTGTGCGACCTGTGGCGTGACCGAGGTTACTCAAATACTTTTAAATGTCATGACTACAACTCATGAACACGTGCTCCACTTTGTTTATCATTATCAGTTTAGTTCAACTTGAACATGAAACGCATGAATGAATGTGTCATGTTATGATTAAATAAATGAGTGTAATTTAAATTACACGATTAATTTTCTTGTGGACATGGACCTTCTGATATAAATCCGTGTGACTGCCAATAGATCTCATGTAGTAACTCGACGAGAAATGGTTGAGGAAGCGGCGCTCTCAGATTATCTATCTATCTATTCCATCTATCTATACTTATAATAAAGCAATAGGAACGAAAAAAAACTGTACAAAATAGATAAATATTATAAATGGTCTAGGTATATAAAATAAGCTATTGAATAAGTTTTTTTTATCGTTTCTGTCTGTTGTCTGTATGGTTTTTCGCTAAACAGATTGCGATGCAGTTTTCACTGTTGGATAGCTTAGGATTTGACTTAAAAACTGAAGTATTTTGTATCTCAATCCGATGAGTAGAAACCGAGCAATTGATAAAAACTTTTGTATGGCTGAAGGAATTTTGATCAAATGTTGTATTTTAGGTCTTGGAATAGCCCTTATTAGATTTTTAACCTAGAGAAATGAACACGCGTGCGAAACCGAGGGCACAGCTACTTTACAATATAAAATCGATACATAAAAATAAAACAAGTAAAAAAAAATTAAGTTAAACTGTTTTATATGTAAGTACTAAAAGATAAAAATCCATACCAATTTATAAAAGTGAAACGTTGTCTGTTTTTTTTGGGAGCTTTCACGCGTTAACGGCTGGACGGACTTTGATGGAATTTAGAATGGAGACAGTTTATACCCTAGAATGAAACATAGGATATTTTTTATCCCGGAAAAATGAAAGTTTCCGCGGGAAAATTGGAACATGTTGATTACTCATTATAAGGAACGGTCTGTGGTTGCCATGGAAACGAAATAACAAGTCTGTAAAAAACATCAAGAGCATTGGTGCTATAACTACTTTTGCATTGGTTTTTGATATCTTAGAAGGAAATAGGATGCTTTTTTCGCGATAAACAGTAGTCAGCGCGTACGAAGTCGCGCGGGAAAAGTAGTAACAAATAAAATCATGTGGCTAGTTCAATTTCTATTACTCAGATTACACTACGCCCCGCGATTTTATTTTATTTTTTAGCTTTTAGTACATATAAAACCAATTAACTAAAAAAAACTATATTATTTTCAAATTTTTTGTTATTTAATTATTTATATCTAAAGTGTAATAGAACTTGTCCAGCCCTTTCATTTGATACCCATATTGAGGAGATAAAAAAAATGTTAGCCGCCATTTTGTGGTCATTTTGTCGGCCATCTTGGATTTGGACCATTTTGCTTGAGTCGCATGCAAGGAATTTATTATTATATTTTATTATTATTTATTATCAATATATAAATTCCTTGTTTGCATGTCATAAACTTACGTACAACTGGAACGATCTCTATCTCTTCAAAGTAAAAACTAGTTGCCGATTATTTGACCTTGAAAACGATTTAAAAATAAAAAAGACAAAGAAGTTATGCTGAAGGCTGAATTATTGTCTCCTTCTTATCTATAGTGCCAATCTCAGATGACAGTATATAAATCTTTTTTTTTAATTTTCGTTTAAAAACACGGGATTCTACTGCAAGACAATAATATTATAGCAACTTGGCAATTTGTAACGTTGTGAAAGGTAATCCATACCAATATATAAAAGTGAAACATTGCCTGTTTGTTTGTTTGGGGAGCTTTCACGCTATAATGGCAGGACGTATTTTGATGAAATTTGGAATGGAGATAGCTTTATACCCTGGAATAAAACATAGAATACTTTTTATCCCGGAAAATTGTAAGTTTCCACGGGAAAACTGGAAAATGTTGATTACTCGCTTTAAAGAACGGTTGCCATAATGGTCTGTGGTTGCCATAGAAACGAAATAACAAGTCTGTCAAAAACATCAAGAGTGGTGATATATATATATAAGTCTATGACCCATAGACATATATATTTGCTATACCTATTTTTGCGTTGGTTTTTAATATCCTAGAAGAAAAAAGGATGCTATTTTTCGCGATAAACAAGTACTTAGTCTGCGCGTACGAAGTCGCGCGAGAAAACTAGTTATTGTTAAAATACTGCGTTAAGGAGAAGATCTTTCATAATTAACGATTAAAGTTTTTCTGATTCTATCGAGATATCTGTTTTAATTTATAAACTTTGTGTTGGTTGAGACGAAGGGGATGTAATGAAAACTCCCGAAACTGTTTGTCCTCGTGTATTGCTTGGTTTAACATTAATTTGGAATTTAAAGATATGCACAATCTTTCACTCGCAGAATGCATATATGTATAGTTTTCACGGTAAAACTGGGAAATGTTCATTACTCGCTGTAATGAACGGTTTCCATAGAAACGAAATAACAAGTCTGTCAATAAACATCAAGAGCATTGGTGCTATACCTACTTTTGAATTGGTTTCTAATATCATAGAAGAACATAGGATTCTTTTTTTCGCGATAAACTGTAGTCCACGCGGACGAAGTCGCAGGCGGGAAAGCTAGTAATTAATAATAATTAATTCTTATTTATAGTAGGCGCAGCCAAAGTATGTGTCTCGGAAGTTATCTGCTAGTCGCTGCGCAAACTGCTATTTTTCAGGCGCAATCCCAATGTTGAAGGTGAAGACAGCATTGTATAACTGCCTCGCTCACTCGCTTACGTTTTTCGCATATTCTATCTCACTTTTACTTTATACTATTTTATCCCCACAGCAGTAAACAATGTGCCTAATTTTTATTTTAGTACAGACTTTCCGGGCGCTGCAGACACTTTTGTAATTTTACTTTTCGTCCACCCCGTTTTTTTTTATTTACTCTGTCTTAAGTAGACCTTTTGTAATTGTTTTTATGTTGAATCGAATTCTTTCAATAAGATCTTTACAACAACATCCGAATCAATATGGTACCCTATCTAAATCGCGAATTATAACGTATAAAATATCACAAAAACATTAATTTTGCTGATTTTGCTATGTGCGTCCTCTTGCCCCTGCCCCTCTGTCTTTTGACAAAAAAACATACATTAGTACATCATCGAGCTGACTATATAAGCTAAAAAATTACACGAAAATTAGATCTTTGGATTTTATAGTAACAGATAAAACATGTAGACCATGGTTGACCGTTATGGTCGTAGAAAGACTATACCTATAGAATTGCTATGAGCGTAAAGGTAAGGGATAGCATTAGTTTATGACGTAGCGTAAAGAGTTGCGAAGAGTTTTTTTCTCCTTTTTAATGAGGAGATGAGGAGATGAGGCGTGGCCAGTCTAGTGAGAAGAACATTGAGCGCTATGTAACGCAATTATTTCATCATATGTCTGAAGCAGATTCTCATTAAGGATCATATATACATATCTTAAACTTTTTTTGCGCAAAAATAACTAAATTATTAAGTTGAAAATTCCAACAAATCGTAGTATATTATTTTCAAATCTATGGCACAGTACATGTATAGTCTATATATAGACTTTATATGTACTGTGTCTATAGTACCAATTCAATCACGAGTATTTCACAGATAAACCACGATTTCCCTTCCTGACTTCAATTGTTTTGACGAATGATACCGCCGTCTATCTATCTACTCTATACTAATAATAAAGCAGTAAGCAACAACAAGTCTGTACAAAGAAGATTATAAAAAATAAACTGATAATGGGGACTTAAAATCAAAAGTATACCTTGTTTAATGGTGTCTCTCTGTTTGTCTGTCTGTCTGTTCACGCATCACGTAAAAAGTACTTTAACAAATGCGATGTGGCCACTGTGAGATAGCTTAGGTATTGACTTAAAATCTGGTGTACTTGGTATCCTTAATCCGATGAAATTTGGTGTATTGTATTTTATGGGTTCATTTAGTCCTTCCAGGACTCCATATTACATGTATAAAATGTATGTGTATTGTAATGTTCCATATTACATGATTATAATACGTTTTCCATATAAAAAAAATCCATGCAGTCAAAGCTGCCAACACAGCTAGTTTTATAATAAATAATTGAAATTATCGGCTTAGTATTTAACTTGAGATAATATAACTATAGACAACAACTTGAACGCGTCGCGTGTGTTGTTGCTGGAAGGTTGCTTTTGATCTTACTTTGTTTTTCTATCCATAACTACACTTGTCCCAATAAGGATGATGCCCAATTTCATAGATAGATAACTCTTTATTGAACCACACAAATAAAAATCTTACAACTAATAAAACAAAATTAGTAGGAAAGTGTCACAAAATGCGGTCTTATCGCTGAGAGCGATCTCTTCCAGACAACTGTGCATTTCATTTGCATAATTAAATTAAATTTAGCAGTTAGAATACTGACAGAACGGTGCGGGCGTAAAGGGAGAAAAATTGCAAGGAAAGAGAGAGTTATGAGACATCTTTGCCCACACAGAACAACGTACATAAGCAAAAGTAGAAGTTACCCACATCCACACCAATTTATAAAAGTAAAACGTTGTCTGTTTGTTTGTTTGTTTGGGGAGCTTTCAGGTCAAAATGGCTGATCCTATTTTGATGAAACTTTGTAAATAGGTACAGTGCAATATAGATACCAACTTGGGATATTTTTTATCCCGGAAAATGGCAAGTTACTGCGGGAAAACGGGAAATTATTTTATTATGTGAACTGACGTTTCAGACGACAAACAATACGATATTTTTACCTTCTAACATATATTTGACAGATTAGTTCCGAAAATTAAACTAGATGGCGATGATAAACGAGACATATTTTTTGAATCGCGGTGACAAGATTCTCCGCGTACAAAGACGGGTCTAACATTATTTTTTAACCGATACCATAACCCCCAGAATTAAACTAGATGGCGATGATACATAAAGACCTATTTTCTGAATGGCAGTGACAAGATTTTCCGAGTTAAAAGATGGGTCTAACTTTATATTCTGACAGATTGTTTGGTTCCGAAAATTAAACTAGATGGCGATGATACACGAGACGTATTTTCTGAATCAAGGTGACATGATTCTCCGCGTACAAAGATCGGTCTAACATTCTTTGTTGACAGATCCATTGGTTCCAATAATTAAACTAGATGGCGATGATAATCGGGACGTATTTTCTGAATCGCGGTTACAAGATTATCCGAGTACAAAGATTTGTCTAACATAAATTTTTAACAGAACCGTCGCATTCGAAAATTAAACTAGATGGCGATGATACACGAGAAGTATTTTCTGAATCGCGGTGACAAGATTCTCTGAGTACAAAGATAAGACTAAAATTATTTTTTGACAGTTCAGTTCCGTCCGAAAACTAAACTAGATGGCGATGATAATCCAGACGAATTTTCGGAAACACGATGACTAGATTTTCCGAGTTCAAAGATCGTCTAACATTCTATTTAGACAGATCCCCTTAATCCGAAAATTAAACTAGATGGCGATGATACACGACATGTATTTTCTTCATCGCAGTGACAAGATTCTCCGAGTACAAAGATCGGTCTAACATTATTTTTTGACAGATTAATTCGTTCCAAAAATCAAACTAGATGAGGATGATAATTGAGACATATTTTCTGAATCGCGGTGACAAGATTTTTCGAGTACAAAGATCGGTATAACATTCTTTTTAGACAGGTTCCCTTAATACGAAAATTAAACTAGATGGCGATGATACACGTGATGTATTTTCTTCATCGCGGTGACATGATTCTCCGGGTACAAAGTTGGGTCTTACATTGTTTCTTACCTGACTACAGCAAAGCAAGGGAAGGGTTATGAGTTCAAAAGTGTATGTATGTATCTATGTATGTGGTTATGTGGATGTTCCACCACAGCGTCGCTCCTATTGGTCCGATTTAGACAAGCGAGGGCCGCCCGGACGATGAAGTGGAGGCTATGTATGATGGCATTTCTAATGCCATACATGCCCCGAAAACACACTTCACAGTGGTGATGGGGGACTTCAACGCACGGCTGTGCATGAGGAATGGCGATGAACTGAGAGTGGGGCAGTTTGGATTTGGACAGCGGAACCAAAGGGGTCAGCGATTGGCCGACTTCATGGAGAAGGAGGGACTCTTTATGATGAACTCCTTTTTCAAGAAGCGCCCCTCCAGGAAATGGACGTGGCTGCACCCCGGCGGTCATAAGCACGAGATAGATTTCATTTTGACGACCAATCAGCATATATTCAATGATGTCTCTGTGATCAACAGGGTTAAGACCGGCAGTGATCACCGCATGGTAAGAAGCTCATTGAATATCAACGTGAAGCTGGAGAGGTCTCGTTTGATGAGATCTACTCTTCGCCCAAGTCCTGCCCAAATCCAAAACCCCGAGAGCTTTCAGTTGGAGCTCCAAAATCGCTTCCAAATCCTTACCGAATGCGATACAGTATACGTACTAAATAACGAGCTGGTGGAAATTGTCCACGCGGTCGGGTCGGAGTTCTTTAAGACCCCCCGCAAAAAAAGAACACAGAATCACTCTGAGCATACATTCAAACTTATGGCAGAACGAGGCGAGATGAGGCTGCAGTGAGGCTTGAGTTATTGCTCAAGTTCCAATTGATTTGAATGGTTATAGTTTTAAAAGTTCAAAATGTTGATTTCAATTTGTTGTTAACAAAGAGTTGCTATGTAATATGTTCGGTTTCGTTTGTTTAAATTTAAATTGAATGGGCTATATTTTAATTGTTGCTTTGGCATTTTGAAGGAATCTGACATATACAAATATGTCTGATTCCTTCAAAATTCCAAAGCAACAGTTGTATGCTCTTTGGAATCTGAATTCACTCATGCGTTAATTACGCAACTGATTTAATTAGATTAATATTTAAAAAAAAATGATATGTAATTGTATACGTTTCAAATTCTGGTTTTATTATAATGACAAACCATGTCATAAAAATGCGCGGTTGGGTGAATCATCAGCTCAAGAGAAAGCTCAACGGCAAGCTGAACTACAATCTCAAGAAACAATTGAGTTAAGCCAAGATCGGGTATACTCGCAAACCCTTCGGTATGTATCTATGCAAGCCTCTGAGATATCAGATCAGAATGAAACTTGGCGTCAGTCGCAAGCCAGTTGACAAGCATCCTTACGTGCCTTCGAGACGCCAGAGCAAAACCAAGCTCGGCTTCAATCTCAGACTACTCAACAGGCATCTGAGCTTCCAAGACACCTGATCAAAGCGAAAGTTGGCGTCAAGAGAATGGCGTGCATTGTGCGGAAGGACATAGGCTATTATCACAAAAACAAAGAACACAACAAAAATTATAACGAAAGAACGTAGGAAGTCAACACGGGCAAAGCCGCGGGGCGCTGCTAGTAAATGAATAAATGTTACGATAAATGATTACATACATATATTAATTGTTTTATCTACAATAAATAGGTCGCAGACGGGTAATGACGCAAACAAGGTCGTTGCTGTATCATTTTAAAACTGCGTGAAGCGTGGTTCGGCATGACTTAACAAAAAACTGATGAACACGACACTAATAAGACAGACTGTCTAAAATACTAATACAAAGGCAAAGATTGACGATTTCAGTAACTACTCCATTGCAAGAGCTCAGATTAGTTCTTAATTTATGTCCAAGATTATCTGAACGACAAACAATAATGTATTTCGTAACATTGCTGTGTATTTTGTGTTTAACATTTATAGGAGCGTCAAGAATATTAGTTTGTGTTCCTACACCGTCCATAAGTCACCAAGTGGTATTTTATCCCCTGATAAAGGAACTGCTTAAAAGAGGTCATGAAGTTGTCTTCATCACCACTGACGCAATGTACCCCAATGGACAAGCGCCGGCTAACTTAACCGAAATCGACACTCACGATGTTTCATACAAGATATGGAGGGATCAAGTTTTAAATGCTGATGTGACAACAGGAACAAAAGAAGATCTGTACTCACAAATTGAAATAATGTTGCCACTTGTAAGTAAGTCATTTGAAGTACAAATGCGGACCACAGAAGTTCAATATCTGATAAAGAAGAAGACGCATTTCGATTTGCTCATAATTGAAACAGCCTCTACATCAGCCCAGTCTCTAGCTCATGTCTTCAAAGCTCCAGTGATATTAATGAGCTCTTTAGGACCACAACCAAATACTTATCACGTAATTGGTGCCCCGTCACACCCAAAACTGCTCTATCCTAACATTTGTCATCAGAAATTGAACAATTTGACAATTGGAGACAAAATCAGAGTTTTATGGAATGCGTATAAAATTGACTGGTTCTACACAAAGTTAAGGGCGGAAGAAAACAAAATTGTGAAAAGATTATTCAGACCTGACACTCCATCTTTGGAAGAATTGGGTAACAACGTTCATATGCTATTTTTGAATATTTATCCAATTTGGGAAATGAATCATCCGGTTCCTCCTAGTGTGATTTTTATTGGAGGAATACATCAGACAATGACTTACCTATGGTTAGTAATACTTTAAATGTAAAAAAAAATGAACAAAATAAAAATATGTAGCTTACTTCCGCCAAAACTGTAAGTCAGACAAATGATAAATGGTAAAATTAACACAAGTAAAACCCCACGCTAAACAAAACCCAACCCCAGATTGAACTAATGAAAAAAAAAAAAAAAAAAAAAAAAACACTTATATACAAATAATATATATAAATATATATACACAATAAAAAACCCCCAAGCTAAACAAACCCTACCCAAATACAAGTATCGAAACACTTATATATTCATATACATATAATATAAAAAAAAAAAAAAAAAAAAAAAAAAAATATATATATATACCTCGATCCAAATACCAAACGTCTGACATCAATACCAGACGTCAGACGTAGACATTTGGTGTAGACGTTTGGTATTTGGATCGAGGTATATGTTTTTTATTGTGTTTTTTTTTTTTATATTATATGTATATGAATATATAAGTGTTTCGATACTTGTATTTGGGTAGGGTTTGTTTAGCTTGGGGGTTTTTTATTGTGTATATATATTTATATATATTATTTGTATATAAGTGTTTTTTTTTTTTTTTTTTTTCATTAGTTCAATCTGGGGTTGGGTTTTGTTTAGCGTGGGGTTTTACTTGTGTTAATTTTACCATTTATCATTTGTCTGACTTACAGTTTTGGCGGAAGTAAGCTACATATTTTTATTTTGTTCATTTTAAATATGGATTTCCGCAAAGTAACGCCTGAATCTATCAATTATACTTTAAATGTATTTAACATAACTTTTGTTATCGCTTTGTATATGCATTGTTCCGATGTATACTTTTTAACTTTTTAACTGTATACTTTTTAACTTGAGATGTTCTTTAGTTTGACTGAATCTTACCTGATTTTAAGTGAAAAATTATGCCAAAGGTTAGCGATATTATGAAAAGAGATGCTATTTGCTTGTTCTGTTATTTCCATTCCTCTATTTTGAGTACTGTTTGTACCTATAAGGCAACAAAATAAAATGATAAACATTTGCTTTTCAGGCTCTGAAAACGTACCTCGACTCTTCGAAAAGAGGAGTAGTTTACTTCAGCTTTGGCACAAACGTGAGCCCCTCTACTTTGAATTCGAAAAAGGTGCAAGCGTTGATAAACGCGTTCTCAAAGCTGCCATACGATGTCCTGATGAAATGGGATAGCGATGAATTAGCTGGCACGGCTAGTAATACGAAGGTGGTAAAGTGGCTTCCGCAATCAGACTTACTGCGTAAGATAATAATATTATAAAAAAAAAATACAAAAATATTAAAAATGTAATAATATTTTTTTAAAAATGTACAAATTACTTTCTTTTTTTTTGTTAAATGTACTAATATTTTGAGAGCTATGCTTTGGGGTTGGCTATAGAATCAAGGGGCAAAAGTTTTGGGGGGGTTGGAGTGGGGGAGGTGGAGGGCTACCCCCTGCTATCCCTCCCCTCCCAGTGTAGACGCTTAGTTTTTGAGATTTTTCATAAACTTAAAACTGAAATACCTCAAAAAATAAGTGTCTACGCGGGGTCCCCCCTGTATACCAGGAGGCAGCAATACAATAGCAATAATTCCTTAAAATAATATTTTTGTTTCAGGTCATCCAAACATAAAAGCATTCATCACTCAAGGTGGCCTGCAGTCTTTTGATGAAGCCCTATCAGGTGGAATTCCACTCGTAGGAATCCCGATGCTTGGAGATCAATGGTTCAACGTGGAAAGATTCGCTTCTCTAAAAGTTGGGGTGCCACTTCTTATGGAAGAGCTTACTGAAGATAAACTTATCAATGCCGTGAATACAGTTATTGACGACCCTAGTTATGACATCTTTATTTCCAGTGATCAGCAAGCTTGTCATTTTGATCAGTATGCTAAAGATATTAAGCCAAGGAATCTAGATGCAGATCTAGATTCTCTGATTCATTTCGGTGCAAAGTTTTTGTTGTAGGTTGTCGTTAAAATGTGATATTAGGAGTAATACATTTAGTAGAGGCTAGAACTTCTCTGATAAGTTTAGAAACGAGGCATTGATTTTGTATTTTTTTAAAAGATTTTATTTTCCAAATTCTTTGTTAATGAAAACAACGTCTTGCTAAGTAGACTAGTATAATTCTGTCCTTCACAATCTTTTATTTTTACCTTAGAGTAAACTTTGAAAACAACTTGTCAAAAAACTTTAATTTATTAACTTTAATTTGCTGTTAATTTTGTTTGTGACATACATTAATGTTTCTTCACAGTTACCGTCGCAACATGGAAGAACTTCGAGACAAGTTACGAGATCAGCCAGAGAGTGCGTTGGGTCGCGCCGTGTGGTGGACAGAATACGTCCTTCGTCACAAAGGGGCACAACACCTTCGGTCTCCCATCGCTAACATGTCCTGGACAGAATACTTAGATATAGAACTGATGATAGTTTTAGCCTTGGTTGCACTTTTTGTAATAGCCGTTGCTGTGGCTGTATTATACATGTTTCTTAAATTCGTGAAAAGTAATTTACTTGTATCAGCTAAATTAAAATATGCGTAAAATGTTATTGTGTTTTTTTTTTCTCGTTGCCTAGTAATAGTGATAACATATTTTTTATGTACGCGCACTTAGATAAATCAAATTAAAGGAACTTAACAAAGATACAAGCACAGTACATATAAGGAATATAATATAAATAATGTACTGTGATACAAGAAACTATTGTGTCATTGCGGAAAAACCATTGCTTCCGAGTCTAAAAATTTAAAATGAATACATTGCTACCTTCATTCAATAAAATTATATTGTGCAGTCTGAATGAATAGATTTTTATACGTACCTAATACTGTTACAGACAAAACTTTTTTGATGTTTTGGCAAGTTACATTTGGGCATCGAAGTTGTGTTCTTATTTCTAATGGAACATCTCTGAAAGCTGGCAATCATGAAAGTATAATAACGTTTGGTATTGTTATGGCTATGGATATGTAAATTATTTTAATATACATAATATTTTGAATTAAAACTCGGATTTAAAATTATTGATATCCTCAAAAGTACGCAAATAGTTCTTTTAAAGATAACATTTACACGTGGAATTGGCTGCAGAATTTCAACTGACATTACTGACAATTACAACTACAATCTAACCAGCAATAATCGAACCCTAGTGTGTAAGTGTAAAATAAATAAGTAAAATAAAGTAAAGTTATAAATAAAAATAATGAAATGAATTGGGAACGAATATCGAAGCTGTTGATCACTATCGCCCCATTCTTATAAAAATGAAACGAGTCGTTTTTCCAACGTCCCGTTACTTTTTGAAGTTTTTTGTATGGCGTTTATGGCGTTTATCGTTATGTATGTTCAGCAGTGGACTACTAAAGGCTGTCATGATGATGATGATGATGATGATGCTGATAAGAAACAGGATCAATTGACGTCAAAAAGTTTTTGTGTAAAATTACCATTTTCTTGCTGACTATATATTTTTTCCAAAATCTGTGAATGCAGTTCAGAATAACTTAAAAAGTTATGGATGGTCTCCAAGGAACGTTGTTCTGTAACTATAATAGTTAAGGTACCTGCCCTTACTATCCCGTCTCAAAAATCCAACCTGTATATATAGCTATACCCGCCGTTTTGCCCGCTTAGTCAAAATTCATGTCTTTTTTTTGCGTAGACCCCTAATTCTTTTTAAAAATAAAAGTAGTCTGAGTTACTCCTTATAACATCAGCTGTCTGCAGTGAAAGTCGCTAGTATACTTTAAATCTTATAAGTTACTAGCTGTAACCCCGGCTTAGCACGCTTGGTCTTTTCTTTAGGTTCAAAGTACCATAATGTGCTTTTCCAGGGCCAATATACGATCACAATATCTTCAACCGTCAAAAAAACTTTTTTAATTGACCGGCTTCTAACTCACCGGATTTAGATACCTATAACATTAGTTTTTAAATCAAACTCTAAGCTATCTACCAATGAAAACCGCATTGCAATCGGTCCAGTAGTTTTTACGTGATGCGTGAACATACATACAAACATACAGACAAACAAACAGAATAAAAAAAAAACTTGTGCGTATCCGGGCGGTTCACTAGTTATGATTACTTATGGTTAGTGTGGAATATCTATGTACAAACTATAAAGAAACTTACTTTAAAATTTGAGATTGTGTCCCTACGCTATCTGCTGTACAATTGATGATGTACTTGCATCCAAAAATCTCACACCAAGCTTGTTTACGGGATACGTAGTCACCTCAGAATGCGGTTTTTGCGAAAGTCTATTCCTCGAAGTCTACTCACACAATGTTTACATCCTCGAAGGGCCGTTTCTGCGAATGGTCAAAATTGTGAAGTTACGTTAGCTCGAATGGTCAATGGGTCGTGCAATTGAATATTTTAATACTCTTACCTACTTTAAAAAAGGATGTTTAATATTGTTGAAAATACGTAATAGTAAAAAAAATATGGAAAGATCAAATGAGACCTGGAAGGAAAGTACCCTCAAAATTGAATCTAACAAATTTTACTCAAATGAAACATCTGCTTATTTTAACCCGACTACAGCGAAGCAAAAAGGAGGGTTACGATTTTGACATGTATGTATGTATGTATGTATTTTCATCAGTTCCGTCATGACTTCTAAACTATACTTACCATAATTTAAGAAATGAGGAATCGTTAGAAGCTTGATCGTCCGCCGGTTATAGGCCATGTGACGTCATATTAAATTGAATATGGCATCCTCTAGACGACAGAAATTAAAGAACAAATTTTATTTTTTTAATTGCATTTCTTACTATGTAGTGTATATGGGTGTATGAACAAAGCAAAATATAAGCATAGGAATAAAATTAATTTATTGCCAACAAACCCTATCAATAAGAACAATATGGATATTTCACTAAACAACATCGAGTAACATAAGATTTACACAAAAAAAAAACCTTGCCACGTGTCATGTTGTTGCATGGCTTATCTTACACTTTATTACAATATTGAAGTTGTCTGGCAATCGGTGTAAGCTCAGCACTGTGCGCAGTCTAAGTATAATCTACGAACGGCTGGTTTTCAGCATAGCCCATTGCTTGAGCACCTATGTGCGCCATATCGGGCCAATTGGTTCTGTACACGTATTGAAATTGCTTGAATGTTTAAAAGGGTGCTATGTTTAGTTGTGGAGGTGAATTTAGAAGAGATAGATAAATGAGCACAGAGAAAGTAAGGGCTGAGAGTGATTTTAGAATCAAATGAATTAGACTTACGTAGTTCAAGAGAGCGAAGAAATTTCCACGGACCAGCTGTAGTAGATAATTCAATTTGTTCCACAATGTAGCGGCGCTTAACGTTGCGGACTTATTTATTGCATATATTTCGCAGGTTTTTGTAAGCAGACCAGTTTATGAAGAAGACCTAGAATGATTGTACTTCCGAGATCTCTTCTAGCCATAGCCTTACGAATAGTGATATTAAGCCACGGTGAAGGCTGATGCTTAAGTTTAACCGGACGAATGCATGCTTATCGAAAAGTTTGAGAATTTCTAAATTGAATTTATTCACTTTTCCATCTATTGTCTTGGAAAGAAGTATTTAAGACTAGTCAACAGCAGCAGCATCTTGGGATAGCTTATCAAAATCCAGACCTATCCAGTACCTACGTTGATTTAGGACAACAGGCTTAGGTTTACGGGTTCTGATTTTGAAGGACGAATAGATAAGGTCATGATGTGAAAAGACTGGAGCACATATTTGACCATGGCAGGCCACTAAGTTAGAATGAGAGGTAATTATGAGATCTTAAAGAATTTCAGATGAACCAATATGATGAGTAGGAAAGAGATCTAGTAAGTTCAAATTCACGGATAGCAATAAATTTCGAAGCTTAGAATTGCGTTGATTTACATTGAGTAGACAGGTATTAAAGTCTCCCATGATCAGAAAATGAGTATAGTCAGACATGAGGGTTTCTAAGATATCCTCCAATTTGGAGAAATAGTCTACACCCGGAGGACAATAAACTACACCCAAAATTAGTTTAATCCCAAATTCGACCTCAATAAATAAATATTCAGCACCTGCTCTGTAGAGGGAGGGGACTGCAGTACAATTTTAAAGGAGAGATGGCTTTTTATATATGTATTGCTATACCTTCTCCCCTTTTCCCGGTACGATTATTCCACACCAACAAAAAACCTGGAAAGGGAAAGGAAATGGAAGGGAGGGACGGATTAAGCCAGCTCTCTGAAATGAGAACAGCGTGAAGACTGGGAGAGTTAAAAGAATCATGAAGATCTGCGAAATGTGAATGGATGCTCTGAGCGTTTACGTGGCAGACGTTGAAATGTTTAGAGGACGATTTCATTTCATTACTTATAACTTCCCCATCATAGTAGTACCTTTCAGTATGTTTATAAATACACAAAATCGCAACTTGCTTTTTAGAAACAAAATATCAATGTTTTATTTAGTTTTATATGTGATAAAACTCTACCGATTTAAAATACTAAACTTACACCAAGAATAAGTGTGTATGATTCAAAAGACATTAGATATTATGAGAAATACAGCTATGTTTGGTAAAGACTAAAAGAAAAAAATACATTCAAAGAGGAATGTGGAGAAATCACTTAGTTGTCTTGGTGGTTCAATTCCTCAGCCCTGCAACTCGGAAGAGGTTCAACAGCCGCCACCGGCGCTGTTCCAACATGAGTGCTATAATCCGACGCAGTTTTATTAATAGTAGACGGGAACTTAGCCATCAGCTGATCAAGCTCGTCTGTTGATGAGATGCGCTTGCGGTCATTATTGGGCAATCTTACAATACATCTCTTGTCCAGCAACGGGTGATACCGAAAAGTTTTAGAGCTGTACTTGTTTTAGTTAAAAACTCACTCAGAACTATTTGCGATGCCTTGAGCCGGTTATTTTCGTTCCAAACTAGATTCCGAGCAAGTATTTCAGCAAACCCAACCAGAATAGGACAACTACGTGAGCTGTTTCTACTGCCCATACATCAGACATCATTGCTGTTGCTTGGATATCTCCGAGGTTCATAGTAGAATGAATGACATTAAGAGTCAGTGATTTGCAGTACTCATTCTCACTCTCTTCAGTGCCACTGACCAGCAGAGTATTACGCCTATTGAAGCTATCTAGGTCATCTACTTGGACTGATAAATTCTGAAACAAGCCTCTCAGCATTTAAAAAATAGACGAAACTATAAATCTTAGAAGAATTTGTAATGCTGTGATAATTTCTCTAAACTTAGCTAAGTGTCCGTGGATTCAGCACTTAATTTTTTTCTCACATTCCGCCATCCTTGAAGAGAGTGTCTCCTCAATGTTCTTCTGGATATCTAGGACTTCTTGCACATTTGCCTTTGTAATATATGGGGATGAGAGCAAATTAGTGCAGTTTGATTATTTTAACATTCAAACTTGGTATGTAGTATCACTTCATAACTCATGTGATATATAAAGTTAAATACACACAAATAAAATAGTTTTTGTCCACTATTAATATTAATACGGATAACTAAATTGAAGAGCTGAGTTAGATTAATGTTGATAGTTTTACAGACTACCCGCGAAAAATGATATAAAGATAAAAATGATTTGTTAAAGAAAATATATCCCACGAGGAAAGCCGATCGCCGTAACATTCGTTATTGTTAAGAAGGAAACATTTTATTTTTTATATACAAATTAGTATTTTATTTGGTTGAAACACAACAAATAATATAAAATATTTAAAATCTATAATATTTCAAATCTATAGCACACGCCAAAGTTTTGTGCAACAGAATGTCGCGCTCACTCGATGAATACGAACCTGTGGAACAAGCTGGCTTCCGAAGTGGATACTCAACTATGGACCACATACACGCTGTCAAGCAACTGGTGGAGAGATGCAGATAATATAACCAGCCCCTGTGTTTCGCTTTTGTCGATTATGAAAAGGCTTTCGACAGTGTCGAACACTGGGCCGTGTTTCATTCTCTCCATCGTTGCGGCATTGACAAGCGTTATGTGAATATCCTCCGAGAGCTATACTGCAGTGCCACAATGCAGGTGCGCATGCACAAACTATCCGACCTTATTCCAATTAGGAGAGGCGTGCGGCAAGGAGACACTCTCTCGCCGAACCTCTGTCTTGGAAGACGTAATGAAGACTTTAAGCTGGAGCAAGAGAGGTGTCACTGTAAACGGCCGCCACATGTCGCACCTGCGGTTCGCTGATGACCTCATCCTGGTAGCTGAGACCGCTGCTGATCTCCAACTCATGCTGACTGAGTTGCACGAAATGTCTGCGAGCGTCGGTTTAAGGATGAACATGTCCAAGACCAAGGTTATGACAAATCTTCCGTCACGAAGACCTAATGTAATCGTCAATAGCTGCCCCTTAGAGGTAGTCGACGAGTACATTTATCTTGGACATTGTTTGTCTTTTAAACGGGGCTCCCAGCTGAAGGAGATCGCTAGGCGAGTCCAGCTCGGATGGGGTGCCTTTGGAAAACTGGAAGATGTTTTCAAATCTAAACTCTCCCAAAACCTGAAGAGCAAGGTGTTTAACCAATGTGTCCTGCCCATACTCACATACGGTGCGGAAACGTGGCCGCTCACGAAGGAGCACATATATAAAATACGAGTGACCCAACGAGCTATGGAGCGCGCCATGCTAGGCATCCACTTGGTAGATCGCATACCAAACGTCGAAATTCGACGACGTACTAAAGTTGAAGATGTAGGTATGCGAATTGCCAGCAGTGTGACCAGATTCAAATGTCAAATCCTGCTAGCCTGAATGACAAAAACTGCTAAAACATGCTAGACATTCTTCAAATAATGCTAAATTACTGCTTTCACAGATATTGCTTAAACATTAGAAAATATGGACAAAAATGCCAATTTGTACGATTAGAATGTCATTTTTATTAGGGTTCCGTACCCAAAGAGTGTCAACGATCAACTATAATATTTTTAAGCCTACGCTGTCTGTCTGTTTGTCCGTCCTACCGTTTAACGACTGTATCTTTTGAACCGATACTGTATCTTTGGAGAGCAATTGTATCCGAATGGTATCATGTTGCGCTATACAATCTGACGGATTATGGCCCATTCACTCTCTCTCTGAGAGAAGGCCCGTGTCCCAGCAGCGGGAACTGATAACGATGATCTTTTGAATTGTAATAGATATTAAAATGTTTATAGAATATGACTGTAATGTTATGGCGGATTAATTAAGAAATAATAATAATAAAAAAGGGGGATCCCTATACAACAAAAGTACTTATTACGTATTTTGTCTTTGCTCTAAGCGGTGATAAGTACAAGCGTAAGAGGCAAACTTGGCATGATTACACACTCTAAAGTAAAATTATAATAAGAAAAATAAAAGTGGTGTGGTAAGGAACCCTTAGTGCGCGACCCAACTCGCACTTGGCCAGTTCATTCCTATTTACAACACAATTCACTCGTCACTATCACTGTCCTTAGCAAAACCTTTGTATAATGATGATGAATTAAGAGATAATTTTAACATATTTTTGTCGGCTCGAAATTCACACACCCATTTTCTCATATATTTCCTTTTTGCGTTTTTGGAATGCAAAATTCCAGAATCGTCATGTTTATTTTTGAACCGATTTCTAAGCCGGATTTTTATACTGTTAATCAGTGAAATGATTCGTTCACAATAAGGTGGCATTAGTAAAATCATAATAGCCCACGCAAGATTCACAATGTTGGGTTTACCAATACCATTACCATTACCATTATTATTTATATTTACCACCATTACCATTACCATTTAAATTAAATTAAATTCATCGTTTCAATTTGTCTTCAGAAATTTTCGGTATCTGTTAGTTTGACATCAGAGCTGCTTCCAGAATCCAATAAACTCAAATATAAAGGCTTGAGCGTACTGTGTGCACTTTTGGGGCATTTTGAAACGCGTTCAATAAATCCTGCCAGATTATTGCTATTATTGGATGCTATTATTGGATGCATTATTGGATTCTGCTAAATAATGCTAGATTTCAATAAAATGCTAAAAATCCTGCTAGGAGCTAAAATGAGAGTCTAATCCTGCTAAAATAGCAGGAACCTGCTAAATATGGTCACACTGATTGCCAGGCTGAAGTGGAAATGGGCAGGACATTTGGCAAGAAGGGACGAAAATAGGTGGACCAAGGCAGTCACCGAATGGTATCCAAGAGAAGGGCTAAGACCTCGAGGCAGACCACCCGCCCGATGGTCAGATGACATTGTGAGGTACGCTGGGGTCCAATGGATTAGATTAGCACAGGACCGGAAAGACTGGCGAGAACGAGAGGAGGCCTATACTCAGCAGTGGGTGGTTACGGGCTGATTAGATAGATAGATAGATAGCAAAATACACATAACACAACCAACTCATAGAGAACCCCTTTCTGACTTCAGTTGTTTTGACTGAAAGATAACGCCTTCTATCTATACTCCATAATAAAGCAGTAAAAAAAGCCTGTACAAAAATGACAATTGAAAAAACTAGTGACTTAAATGATCAGAGTGTACCCTAACATATTTTTTAAATTGTCTCTCTGTTTGTCTGTCTGAAATCATGTAAAAAATACATGATTAAAATTTTTCGTTTAAGAAATTATTAGATATGTTCTGCTTCTACTCATCGGAGATACCAAGTGCTTATATTTTTTTCAGAACCTAATCTGTCCAACGGTGAAACCGCATCGCAATCGGTTAAGTATTTTTTACATGATTTCAGACAGACAAACAGAGAGATAATTAAAAAAAAATGTTAGGGTACACTCTGATCATTTAAGTCACTAGTTTTTTCAATTGTCATTTTTGTACAGGCTTTTTTTACTGCTTTATTATGGAGTATAGATAGAAGGCGTTATCTTTCAGTCAAAACAACTGAAGTCAGAAAGGGGTTCTCTATGAGTTGGTTGTGTTATGTGTATTGTGCTATAGATTTGAAATATTTTATATTATTTGTTGTGTTTCAACCAAATAAATGACTAATTTGTGTATAAAAAATAAAATGTTTCCTTATTAACAATAACGAATGTTACGGCGATCGGCTTTCCTCGTGGGATATATTTTATTTAACAAATCATTTCACTTCATCACCTACTTATAACATTTTTCGCGGGTAGTCTGTAAAACTATCAACATTAATCTAACTCAGCTCTTCAATTTAGTTTTCCGTATTAATATTAATAGTGGACAAAAACTATTTTATTTGTGTGTATTTAACTTCATATATCACATGGGTTGTGAAGTGACACTATATACCAAGTTTGAATGTTAAAATAATCTAACTGCACTAACTTGCTCTCATCACCCTCTCATATATTACAAAGGCAAATGTGCAAGAAGTCCTGGATACCCAGAAGAACATTGAGGAGACACTCTCTTCAAGGATGGTGGAATTTGAGAAACAAATTAAGTGCTGGATCCACTGACACTTAGCTAAGTTTAGAGAAATTATCACAGCATTACAAATCCTTCTAAGATTTATAGTTTCGTCTATTTTTCAAATGCTGAGAAGCTTGATTCAGAATTTATCAGTCCAAGTAGATGACCTAGATAGCTTCAATAGGCGTAATGCTCTGCTGGTCAGTGGCACTGAAGAGAGTTAGAATGAGTACTGCAAATCACTGACTCTTAATGTCATTCATTCTACTATGAACTCGGAGATATCCAAGCAACAGCAATGATGTCTGATGTATGGGCAGTAGAAACTTAGTATTATTCTCAATATTGTAGGTCAGAATCAGATACAGGACACATTATTGTGTTTCCAAGTTGTTGTACAGTAAGGTAAACGTTCTCGCTCATGTGCTCCGGTATACACTGTATTTCAAGGTTATTCGCACGAGACAGGAATTCGATCTCAGTCAGATCATGGGTCAGATCATGGGTGGAGGCGCGCAACACTTCGTTCTTACTCTTCAACTCTGCAATATGTGCTTTATGAGATTCACTCTCGCGAGAAACTTTTTCATATTCAGAGTTTGAATACGCCAGGCACTCTTCGAACTTGTCCAGCTTTGTCTGGAAACCCTTAATGGCGTTGCTAAATTTTCTGTCCAATTCCTTTCTAATAATTTCCCGAATAATATCCGCGGAGAGACAGCCGCAATTACCCACTGGAGGAACAGGGCTGCAAGGCTTCGAACGTAGCGTGACGTTGTCGTACAGCGTCGTAGTTGAGCCGTCTGTGTTTTTCAGTGCAGACGAGACCGCTAAAGATCGAACCGGTGTATTAGAGTTATCGCCTTGCTTGGGCTCCTTGCAAGGACAAGACGGGCACACCCACGATTCTTAAAACTCTTTGTTAAAACCTTGAAAATCTGCCTTACTAAAGTTCATGCAAGTATAATGGTATTTGTCGGTGCAACGACAACACTATAGGAGCGATATACCTCTCAAGGCATTCGGACATCCAGAACATTTTTAAGTACTCATTGCATTAGTTTAACTTACTGTTAGATAACACAGAGTAGATAGCTACGAACGAACAGCTCAGTGACGTCTCGACTAAATACACTAGACCAGACTAGATACTATGTACTAGTATTTCTTTCACGACCTGGATGACTGGTAGATAATGTTGCTTAACATTAAGTCCTACCTTGTACACTATTTTTGTGCATAGTACAGGGGTATCCTAGTTTGGGGCTAGGTAATTGGTGTGGAAATGTCCCGAATATATTTATTTTATTTATTTTTTATACTCTCTCTACGGTATAAAGGTATTATATTGACGTACCATTTTGTCTATAGTCTTATTCTGTTTATCGTAAGGAGGTTTAATTAAGCTTACTGTTAAAAGGTTTAACGCCAGTAAGGGTAATTCAACCTCCTTTGGTTTATAAAACCGGGTGGGAAGTAAACGTAATTCAACCTCTTTTGGTTTAAAAATCCGTGCGGGAAGTAAACTGTGTTGACGATTTTGACGTCCGAACCGGAAACGTCATTGTATTATATATATATATTCACCCATTGAGCAGGCAACAAGGCCAGTAAAACATTGTAGGAAGTAAATGAAATTTCAATTTCATGATTTTTTAAATTGATTTGTTAACCAAGCTTTTCCTAGCTTACATGTTATGTTGAAAAAACGTAGAAAAATAATTACTTTAGTTCTGTAGAAATGATATTTCAAGACGCTGCAAGATTTATCGCATAAAATTTCACCCTTGTTCTTTGGTGTTTTGTATTTTTTGGATATTTTATCATAATTACGATTGTTCTCCACAAAGCCGTGGAACAGCTAGTTTAAAATTTCAGTATTTCCGCCCACGTTTTCAATAAAAGATGTACTCGTAACTAAAGACAGCAATTTTACGCGTTGCGTACGTGATATTTGTTCGGAGGTTATTTTGGATTTTCTTTTGTTTTTCTATCCATAACTAAAATTTTCCCGATAACGACAATTAGTCATGGTATCATTTTAAAATTGCGTGAAGCACCAGACTAATGAGACAGGCGGTAAAAAAAACTAGTAAAAATGCACAGATTGAAGATTCCAGTTACTACTCTATCGGAGGAGCTAAGAGAGTTAGGACATTTGTGCGCTCTAAATTGATGACCAAGTAGATTATCTGTACCTTATCGCGACAAACCAAAAATGAATTTTATAATATTGTTATGTCTTTTGTGTTTAACATTTATAGGAGCGTCAAGAATATTAGTTTGTGTTCCTACACCGTCCATAAGTCACCAAGTGGTATTTTATCCCCTGATAAAGGAACTGCTTAAAAGAGGTCATCAAGTTGTCTTCATCACCACTGACGCAATGTACCCTAATGGACAAGCGCCGGCTAACTTAACCGAAATCGACACTCACGATATTTCATACAAGATATGGAGGGATCAAATTTTATATTCTGATGTGACAACAGGAACAAAAGAAGATCTATACCCACAAATTGAATTAATGATGCCACTTTCAGCTAAATCATTTGAGGTACAGATGCGGACCCCAGAAGTTCAATATCTGATAAAGAAGAAGACTCATTTTGATTTGCTCATAATCGAGGCATTCTCTAAATCAGCCCAGTCTCTAGCTCATGTCTTCAAAGCTCCAGTGATTTTAATGAGCTCTTTAGGACCAAGTCAAAATAACCACCACGTAATTGGTGCACCAACACACCCAAAACTGCTCTATCCTAACATTTGGCATCAGAAATTAAACAATTTGACAATTGGAGACAAAATCAGAGTTTTATGGGATGCGTATAAAGTTGACTGGTTCTACACAAAGTTTATGGTGGAAGAAAACAAAATTGTGAAAAAACTATTTGGAAGTGACACTCCATCTTTGGAAGAATTGGGTAACAAAGTTCATATGCTATTTTTGAATATTTATCCAATTTGGGAAATGAATCATCCGGTTCCTCCTAGTGTCATTTTTATTGGAGGAATACATCAGAAACCTCAAAAAGAGTTGCCTAAGGTTAGTAACAATTTAAATTTATTTCACAAGAATTTTATTATTGACATAATATGTTCTGCAATCAAATACATCAGGAAAAGTATCAAAAATACGACTTCCAGTTTACATATTTATTGACAGACAGATGAAAACAAAGGTATTTGCATTTAAGTAAAAATAAGAACTACAAAAGAGGTTTCCATGTACATCACAGTTTTTTTTTTATATATGAGTTGTTCCGAAACTCGTAGGTATATTTTATAATACCTAAGAGAACATCTTTAGACAGATTTTCTTCAGTTTATGCAAAAGTTAGCGATATTATGAAAATGAAAAATGCTGACTACACATTCTTCTATGTACTTCCAGTCCTCTATTTTGACTACAATTTTAACGTATAATATATGGGAACAAAAATAATGTTATGAATATTTGCATTTCAGGATCTGAAAACTTACCTCGACTCTTCGAAAAGAGGAGTGGTATACTTCAGTTTTGGCACAAACGTGAGGCCCTCTACGTTAACTCCTAAAAAGGTGCAGGCGTTGATAAACGCATTCTCAAAGCTTCCATATGATGTTCTGTTGAAATGGGATAGCGATGAATTATCGGGCACGGCTAGTAATACGAAGGTGGTCAAGTGGCTTCCGCAATCAGACTTACTGTGTAAGTAAATAATTAAAGTGATTATTTTTTCAGAATATCAATTACTTGATCCAAAGAAGGTTTAATTCATGATGAAGCTTAATTTATAATATTTGGGAAGATATAACATCATTGAAACGAAATGTATCCACTCCAAAACATAGCAAGCCTGGCGGTATTCTACAGATTATGGAGAGTGTGATTCCCCCATCACCTTTCCATCACCGTACGACTAGACGATCAGCAAAGCGCGACCCTTTCATGGTTGAAATACCTCGCACAAGAACGAAGCGTTACGCTTCTATGAAGAAGAGTAACGCTTCTCAGTGCCCCCTCAGAGAAGCCTCGTCAGTGTTTCCGGTAAATTGTAATAAATGTATGTTGTTTTGTATAAATGTTTTAGTTATTAATGTATTTTTTGTTCTATGTGGTGTACAATAAAGAGTTATCTATCTATCTATCTATAACCCCGGTGTGTTCAAGTCATGAGTGAATAGGTATCTACTAGGCAAGCGTGCTACACCTTCGACCACATCATCGCTTTCCATGAGGTGAGATCGTGATCAAACGATTGCCTAGTCCGTATTAAAAAAAAAAAAAAATACACATCATCCAAAGATTGCTCAGAAGAGATAGCTTTAAGCGATAAGTCCGCCCATTGATACACTTATTCTAATATTGTCCCTATATTGTTGTGGTTTGTTCAATAAAGCGTTCATCTATCTTTCTATATATCAGAACAAAATTTGCAAGTTACGAGTAATTAAATACAATGGCAATATTTCTTTAAAATAATATTTTCGTTTCAGGTCATCCAAACATCAAAGCGTTCATTACTCAAGGAGGCCTGCAGTCTTTTGATGAAGCCCTAACAGGTGGAATTCCACTCGTAGGAATCCCGATGCTGGCAGATCAATGGTTCAACGTGGAAAGATTCGCTTCTCTAAAAATAGGGGTGCAACTTCTTATGGAAGAGCTGACTGCAGATAAACTTATCAATGCCGTGAATACAGTTATTGACGACCCTAGGTATGTGATCTTTATTTCTAGTGAGCAGCATTCCTGTCATTTTGATAATTAAGCTACAGATGTTAAACCAAGAAAACTAAGTACTCTGATTGAGTTCGGTTCAATAGTAGATTGTATTACTAGTGAGCAAAATTATATTTTGCCGGCGAGGGTGCTATTTTGAATCCAGAGTGGAGTGAAGGATTCTTTAGTAGAATCCTGAACGTAGCAAGGGATTCAAAGCACGTCGCCCGAGGCAAAAATATATTTTGCGCCCGAGTGATACGAGTACACCCTACTTTTCATCACCCACTATGAGTTATTGTATTTGTTTCTGATATGGTGTAATAAAGTGTTTATTATTATTATTATGAGAAAATAAAGGGTGCCTCATATTTTATTGTAATATTATTATTTAATAAAACATAGAGTAACAACTAAATTGAAATTAAATAATATCTAATAATAAAACAACAAAAAACTTATATTTACATTTGAGACATTTTTGCATTTATGAAAATTTATTGTTCAAAACAAAACCATGAATTTCTAACAATCCGTGAAAATTAACGACAACGCGGGCTGTAGTTCGCGCGTTTCTAATTTGATTTTTTCATTGTTTTTTATTCAGCCGGCGGCGCGACTATGGGCCGTCGGGGTTATTCCCGATCTCCCCACCAGCTTTGTCCCACTAGTGGGGAGAAAGGGAAAAATAAAAAATGTAAGGGCTTTCTCCCAACTATGGAATATATTATTTGACAGTGGGGAGAAAGGTAATAATCGAAAAAGTATTCTATTTGTCAGGCGAACCAAGTCGTCCTTTTCGAATAGATGGGATGAAAAGTTTTTATAATAGGTTGTAGTTAAAATCTGATATTAAGATTTAAAAAAATAGTAGAGACTAGAACTTCCCCGATTATTTTAGAACGAGACATCGATTTCCTGTTTTTTTTTTATTAAGTACACTCAATTTTCCAAATTCTTTTAAATTAAAACAATGTCAGCAAAGTAGACTCATATAACTCTGTCCTTCCCAATCTTTTCTATTTGAAAGTGTCATTAAGTTCAAAGATTGTCATATAAGCTATAATCCTACACAAAAAAAATAAAAGTATGAGTATACTTTTAAAACAATTTTAACTTTAATTTACTTAAAAACGTTAACATTAATTAATTAAATTAAAAGCTTTAACTTTTGTGTCATAAATAAATGTTTTCTTTACAGTTTCCGACGCAACATGGTTGAACTTCGTAACAAGTTACGGGATCAGCCAGAGAGTGCTTTGGATCGCGCTGTGTGGTGGACTGAATACGTCCTTCGTCACAAAGGAGCACAACACCTTCGGTCTCCCATCGCTAATATGTCCTGGACAGAATACTTTGATGTAGAACTGATGACAGTGTTGGCCTTGGCTGCGCTGCTTGTATTAGCAGTTGCTGTGGCTGTACTATACATGTTTGTTACATTCGTGAAAAGATATTTACTTGTATCAGCTAAATTAAAATATGCGTAAAATTTTAATGTTTTGTTTTGTTCTAGTAATAGTCCTAAATTATTTTTATGTACACGCACTTAAATACATTAAATTAAAGGAACTTAACGAAGGTACAACAATAACTATTGTTTGTCATTGAAGGTATACTAACAATTGTTTCAGAGTCTAAAAATTTAAATTGAATACAATGCTATCTTATTCATTGAATTATATTATATTGTCCATAATCTGAATTATTTATTATTATACCTTTCTAATACAGACAACTTTTTGATGTTTTGGCAAGTTACATTTATGCAAAGTTCTGTCCTTCGGAACATCTTTGAAGGCTATCAATCATGGGAGTCACAGATTAGATATATGTGTAATACATGAATCTGGAGGTTCGTGGTGTATTACACCACGCTTGGTTTTGTCATGGCTATGGGTATGTCAATTATTTTAATAAATATAATATTTCAAATTATAAGTCATAACATGGCTTTAAAATTATTGATAACGTCAAAAATATGCCAATGGGTCATAAAAGGATAACATTTACACGTGGAATTGGCTACCAAATGTCAACTGGAAATGAAAATGACAATCAAACTAGCAATAATCGAGCGATAATTTGTAATTTATATTATAAATTAGAAAAGATTGGATTGCGGTTTTTAGGGTTAAAGTAATCGATTTGTCAAATCGACTTCTCGTCATCAGAAAAATGAGCTAAATCCGTTAGATCAGATACTGTGGACATTTCCACAGTAATTAAAAAATGAGAGAGTAAATGAGCAGTAAATGAGAGAGTAATTTGGTTTGTTTGGCTATTGCCAAACAAACCAAATTACTCTCTCATTTAAGAATAGAATAGAATAGAATGATTTATTGGCCATATAACTTGGTCTGTTACACAAGGCAAGTCAAATAATACAAATTTCGCAAACTTAATATTACACTACTGCACTGTTACTGATATACATAGTAAGAATTTATAACCATAAAATTACAATTGAATTGAAGTCAAAAGAAAAAATATGTAAAAATATTCAATACATTCAAATTAATATAAAACCAAAAAAATGTTACATTATTTCCAAAAGTTACAACAATTTCCACTAAGTCAAACTCATATTTCGTTAACCCTCATTAAAAAATGATGACTTCGTCAGACGCAATGTCATAAATTCATTAAGTGAATAAAATGGGTTAGCTACGAAAAAATGATTATTTTACTCTTAAAATCAGTTAAATGAAGTCTTGTTATGCAATTTATATTATATAGGCAATTTATTATACATAGTTATTTTATTTTGTTTACCTTGCTTCTTTACTTTGACTAGTCTTGTCTTTGATTGATACAGTTTCTCTTTATTCCTCAAATTGTAACTGTGCATGTCCATGTTTTTTAGCAAGATCATCCTTTTCACTATAAATTTCTAGAATACTGTTAAATATATAAATTGATATAACAGTCATAATATTATTACATTTAAAATATTTTTTCCTGACATGTGTTTCTTTAAACCATTTATGATCCTTATGGACCTTTTTTTGGCATTTAAGGATTCTGTTTATATCAGCAGCAATTCCCCAAACATAATATAATTTATGAGGGAATTTACGTATGCATAATAAACCGTAACTAGGGCTTTTTTATCTATAATTGGCTTAAGTTTTAGCAGTGCGTAGTTTGCACTAGTTATCTGTTTACAAAACTTATCTATGTGGGCTGAGTGACTTACAGTATAATCGATGGTATACCCTAGGAACACATTTTCTTTTACAGACAGGTTTCTCTCCAATCCTTTTCTAGATTGGTAACGCATAATTATGCTTTTGTCAGCGTTAAGTATAATACCATTAGCTTCAAACCATTTTTTAAGAATGTCTAATGATTCCACCAATTTGTTCTCTAAAGCAGTTTTGCACTTGTCTTTAATACCAACATGTGTGTCGTCAGCAAATAAACTTACAAAACACCATTCAGGCAAGCATTTAACAAAGTCATTTACATATATTAAAAATAGTACAGGTCCTAGAATAGATCTTTGAGGTATGCCTATATCAACACTGCCCATTATAGAGGTTTCCTCATTGACTGTTACTACTTGAGATCTGTTGGCTAAGTAAGACCGCATCATCTCCAACTCCATACCCTTAAATCTATAATACTCAAGTTTTTTAAGTAGTATGTCATGGCACAAACAATCGAAAGCATTGGATAAATCACAATAAATGCTAGCACATTTTTGTGAGTCTTCCAAAGATTCTAAGATAAAGTAGACTACTTTTCTGATCGACATTTCTGTCGATCATCCTTTGCGGAACCCAAATTGTGCTGATGAAAAAAGTTGGTTCAAAAAACTTCACTATTTTATTTTTAATAATTGTCTCTAATATTTTAGACAGGGTTGGCAGAATACAAACCGGTCTATAGTTACTAAGTTCAAATGATTCTCCTTTTTTGTGTATGGGTACTACTTTGTCTTTCTTACGGTCGTCAGGAAATATTTCACCTTTTAAACAACTGTTAATCACAGTAAGTAACAACTCCATGAGGTAGTCATTTCGTACAATTAATTATTTTATAGTATTAGTATTCATGTCGTATATATCCAATGTCAATTTTGCCTTAATATTAATAAATGTATCATATAAATCTTTAAAGTCAACTAAGTTTTAAGGATACTATATTGAGATTACACCATATACTTCTTATAGAGGCATATCTTATGTTTTTATATTAAATTGTGTTGCCATTTTGAGTTCATCAGGCACTTGTACTCTATAAAATAGATTTAAAAGTTGATGATATTGTCTCTAGACTCCAATATCTGCTTGGGACTGCTTGAGAACTTTGAAAACATAGACAGTAAAATAAAATAAAAACTTTGAACAAATTATATTCACTGATAGAGGTCGCAAGGATGCACGCAGCCTGATTTATTGGTCCAATCAGATTTGTACCACCCATGACACCGTTGATATTAATAGATTTATTCTCACAGGACATAATGGCCCAGCTTAATATTAGTTCTACTCCTCCTCATCCCGCGGGTGCTGTGAGAATCAGCAATAATCCAGGATACCAGGAAATGGACAGCAGCATTTTCAAGTGTATGTATCAACATACCATCTACTGCGATTGCCAAGCCGCCTACCAAGTGAGATAATTACGGCAAATGTCCCACTACATGGGGTAGCGGACTTCTCCGGACCGATGAAGATTCACTAATAATCATTACAAGTTAGCAGCAACAGCAGGAAAGAAAACGAAATCACATTTCAATCACATTTTAATTTAGCTTGCATAAAAAATATTTCTGTAATAAATTTTACTAACAGGTACAACATGGTTATAAACATTGTTAATATAACCAGCGCACTAAGCACCAGAACTGTCATCAGGTCTATATCCAAATATTCTGTCCATGACATGTTGGCAATGCGTGATCGAAGATGTGAAGCTCCTTTATGACGTAGAACATGTTCCGTCCACCACACGGCGCGATCCAAGGCATTTTCCGGCTGGTCATGTAACTTTTTTCGAAGTTCTTCCATGTTGTGTCGGTAACTGTAACAAGTAATGTTATTTAGTTTTTAGAGAACATTTTTAATCAATCTATGGTTTTAAACTAACATGGTCACGAACACTAGAAGTATAAATATAAAACATTAGTAACGGGATATTTACCATGGATACTATTTGTATTGAGTTCACGATATTTTGGCATATTTAATCAAATTTCCTTTTGAAAAATCCTTTAGAAAAGTGTTGGTTCTAAAGGCCTAATCCAAGCCTCTATTCTAAGTTTCAGTTATAACAGTTTTAAACTACTTCATGAGAATCCATGAGACGATAAGAAAGGCTAATTTATTCGATTTTATTTTGTGATCTCCAAAAATGGTTTAATTTTCATAGACAAATCCGTGGTGATTCAAACTACCTAGCCAGTTTATCCTCATAGATAGATAACTCTCATCATCATCATCAGCCTGCATTAGTCCACTGTTTTTTTTATACATTGAATGATGAGACGGGCAGGTCACTCGCCTGATGAGCTTCACGCCTGCTCATAACAGTTGCAGTGCTACTCAGAACTTTGGTTGTAAAAGCTTGAGTGTCACTGCACTGCACTCGTCACCCTGAGACTTTTGACGGCTGCAGGAATTTTGTTTATATTGGTATTTTGTATCTTGGAATAGTAATAGAGTTCTTTAGAATAGAGTTTATAAATATGTTATGTTTTCTCCTTGTTCATGAGATGTTCCTCTTGACTTGTAAAAGTGCAATTTTTTTGCCTATTTTCAACAAAATACTTTATCTTTGACTTTGACTTTGTGTGTCAGTAAAATTAATCCTCGGTGAAACTAAATTTGTGGGGAATTCTGGTTTAGCTTATAAATGATCAAAGCTTATTTCACGATGGAATGTGTCAAATTAAGGTAAAACAGGAGTTTTTAGAACACATGAAAATTGAGGGTATAAGGTCACTTAAAATAGCTAGGGCTACTTACTTAGGGTCACTTATCACGGTATTCACGGCATTCACAAGTTTATCTTCAGTTAACTCTTCCATAAGTAGTGACAGTCCAATTTTAAGGGAAGCAAATCTTTCCACGTTGTACCATTGGTCTCCAAGCATTGGGATTCCCACGAGTGGGACTCCACCCATTAGGGCTTCATCAAAAGACTGCAGACCTCCTTGTGTGATGAATGCTTTGATGTTCGGATGCTCTAGAAACACAAATTGCAAATTAGTAATTATATTTGTCTTGCAAAAATGCATTGCCTTGATGCTTAATTGTTTCAAAATAAAAAGGGTTCTAAAAAACTAATATTATAAACAAATGCTTAAGTAAGAACCTAAGTACTGGGTATGAAAAATGTTACATTAATCTAAACCTCACGTATTTTTGGGTCAAAAAATTGATGTTTGAAAGGAATATTACCATTGAAACATAAACTGCTAAACTGTTTCACACTTTTTTTTTATTAGCTGTACCCCGGGTTTGGGTTGGGTCTAGAATCAAGGGGCAGGAGTTAGGGGGGGTTGGGGTGGGGGAGGGTGGGGGAGGTCGCGGGCTACCTCCTGATTCCCCTACCGCTTACCTACCTACCCTACCGTGGAGACGCTTAGTTTATGAGATATTTCAGTTCAAGTTTAGAAAAACCACAGAGTTGGGGGAAGGGTGGGGGTGAAGAAGGTGAAGAAAATGGAGGGCTACCCCCTGGTACCCTTTCCAACGCACGGAGACGCGTAGTTTTTTTTTTAAATCGTATTTTAGTGTACACTACATCCATCCATCCATCCTCACTAACTTTCGCATTTAGAATATGAAAGACATGTATGAAATGTGATGATAGATGGCGCTAATCGGATTTTATGCATTTTATATCGTTTTGTATGGACTGTCAGTTCTAATGAACGGAGTTATGCATAAAAATGAGTTTTTTCTGCTGCTTTTGCATGAAAGTAATTTGAAGATGGCCCCGAAAACTAGGGTCGGTTAGGTTTTAACATGACTACACATAGCACGCACCGAGCGAGCGAAACGAGCGTGCCGCGGCAGCTGCCGGCAAGCGCCAAAGTAAACTTTAAAACTTTTAACTATTTTTTTTACTTGAAGTTTCTAAACTTTAAACTGAAACATCTCATAAACAAGGCACCTCCGCGGGGGGAGGGGTACCAGGGGGTAGCCCCCCCCCAATCCGCCTCCTCCCCCCAACTCCTGCCCCTCGATTCTAGATCAATCCCCGGGTTTTGCTAGCATGTACATTTTTCTGGAGAAAAAGTATCCTGTATGATTCAAGGGCCAAAAGTTTTTACTTATGAACGATTTTTTTTAATTTATGGTATGGGTACACCATAATTTAAAAAAAAACGTTCAGCTGTCGAATAGTATTTTTACCGATTGCTCAGCTACTACTCTATAGATTGAGATACAAGGTACACCACATTTTAAGTCAACACCTAATTCTATCTAATAGTAAACCACATTCTAATAGGTCCAGTTGTATTCACGTGATGCGTGAACAAACATCCAGACAGACTAGACACATGTTTTAAACATGATAATTCTGTTATTTTTCAGTAGCTTAGTCCCCTAGGCCATTTGTTAGTAATTATCTTCCTTGTACAGACTTTTTCTTACTTACTGCTTTATTTTATGTATAGATGGATATAAGATACAGGATTTGTTTTTACAGAATCTTATAGCTATACGAAACAAAAATACAAATATACATAGTAGAAAAGTTAAGTATAATTTGACTTTAATCTCAGAAAATTAAATTAACTTACGGAGTAAATCAGATTGTGGAAGCCATTTGAAAACTTTCGTATTATTCGCCGTGCTTGCTACTTTTTCTGTGTCCCACTTCATCAGGACATCGTACGGCAGCCTTGAGAATGCGTTCAGCAACATCTGAATCTTCTTTGGTGAAAACGTTGAGGGGCTCACGTTTGTGCCCATACTGAAGTATACCACTCCTCTTTTAGAAGAGTCGAGATATGTTTTCAGTTCCTGAAATGCATAACACATGAAATTATGAATTTATAATATAATATTTATGGAGGTTATCTAGTGGTTGCGCCGAACTGAAACCTCGCGATGTATCGTTTTTTTCACATACTGCAAAATGTCCTAAAATTAAACTCATTAGTCATAAAATTATTGAAATGTATAACCAAAACCCTGTCGGACTTTATTTGGAGACCTTGCATGCTAATTTACCACAAAACGACTTCAAATGGATTTATCAAACATACAAATTAACCCATTTTGAAGAAATATACTTGCTTGATAAAACACTTTAAAAGAACTACGACCTATTTCACTCTTGAGCTTCGTCTATAAGTTGTTTTCAGGGTCATCTCAAATCGTCTCGCAAGAAGACTTGACGAATTCCAGCCTCCTGAACAGGCCGGGTTTACAACATACACACAGTGAGGCAGGTTATACAGAAGTCTGAAGAGTATAACCAGCCCCTGTGTCTTGCTTTTGTGGACTATGAAAAGGCCTTGGACTATGTTGTAACCTGGGCGGTTCTGGAGTCTTTGCAGCGTTGTCAAGTGGACTGGCGATAAGTCCAAGTACAAAACCAGCAGTCTAAAGATATCAAACTGCGCAGAGGAGTGATACAGGAGGATCTTATACCCCCGAAACTGTTCACTAGTGCTCTGGAAGACATTCTTATGACGATCTTGTTGACCCGGAACCGATTGCAGTCAATGGTGTACCTCTTGAAGTTGTCCGAAAATATGTTTACCTTAGGAAAATATTGCAATTAGGTAGAAACAACTTTGAAAAGGAAGCCAACAGAAGAATTGGGCTAGGTTGGGCAACAATTGGCAAGATTCGTCAAGTCTTCTCGGCGTCCATACCACAGTGCCTGCAGACAAAAGTCTTCATTCAGTGCGTCCTACCAGTCATGACCTACGGTGCCGAAACGTGGACACTCAAGGTCAAACTGGTCCACAAATTTAAGATCGCTCAGCGAGCTATAGAGAGAGCTATGCTTGGAGTTTCTTTGGATTCGTAATGAAGTTATCCGACAGAAAACCATGGTACCCAACATAGCCATAACGATATGTAAGCTGAAGTGGCAGTGGGCTGGTCACAATTCCCGAAGAACCGATAACCGATGTAATAAGAGTTCTGGAGTGAAGACAACGTTTAGGCAAACGTAGCGTAGGACGCCCAGTGGCCAGGTGGAGTGACGACCTGCGAAAAGCGGCTGGAAGAAAATCGATGAGGAGAGCTGAAAACCGAGCTCAGTGGCGTGCATTAGGAGAGGCCTACGTCCAGCAGTGGACAGATATAGGATGATTATGATGACGATAAATATTTCTTATAAATGTTGTTTTTCTTATAATATTTCTAATAAATGTTACTACATTTAACTTGATTGTATAACTACATTATATTAACTATATATATATACTATATATATATATATATATATATATATATACATATGTATGTATGTATATTACCCTTGAGTTCAATTTGTAATTAAAACAAGCAGCAAATACTCAACTAAAAAATGATGTTTTTTTTAATTGCATTGTTATTGAGTTGGAGCTACTCTGAAATTTTCAGCTGGATAGCTAATCGGGAAGTGCTTGAAGTTTAAGGTGCAAGATTCCACCCGGAATGTAAAACAAACATGAAAGTGACTTAATAAAAACGGGTTAAAACAAGCAAAAAAACATATGAAAATATCAAAAAACCCGAGTTCGAACAAAACTATTGAATACAACTTTAAACAACTCATTTGCTATGTAGACTCGCAGAGTGGTGCAGGTGGTGCGCGGGAGGCACAACGTAAACGTATAAATTTAATTTAAATTTAACGTTGCTTATTTACTTTCCTACATATTTTACTTTAATAGTGGCAATTGCAATATTGGACTATAGTTTCCTTTTCCTGTGAGAGATTTAACTCTGTTGGCACATGAAAGGGAAATTTCCTTTTCAAACTCAAAGCGTACTTAGTTTACCTAAATTTTATTGATTTGATCTTATTACAATATTATAGGTATATCTCCTTGTTCATGAGATATTAATTTTGACTTGTCAAAGTGCTATTATTTTGCCTATTTACTATATATTCTTTGACTTTGACTATGACTTTAGTATTACATAACTTGAATAGTATAAAATTGTAAATTATGTAAGCAGCTTGAAAGACAGTTCCTACTGTTTAGGTAAAAGAATTATATATTTTTGGAAAAGACTTTTAAAGAACTTCATATTGATACCTCACTCGATAGGTATTGCAAGCAGGTGTAAGCCACCATATTAGTTTTCTTGGCATTTCATATATCCTATAGCACTCTCGTGATTAAGACGAATTCAATGATACCTCATTAATCAAAATCCATCAAGCCGTTTAGGCTGTAGGATGTGCCTAAGAAACGTACAAACATACATACAACCCAAGCACATAACCCTCCTCAGTCGGGTAGTAAAAAGAGTCCGAATCGGTTTAAACACAAACACAAAAAAAACTTGAGAATAATAACTACCTATTTTCCCTCGCGAAAGTCGATTAACAAAGTTAAATAATTAATGAATAAAGTTTTACTGACCTTAGGCAAATCTTTCTGAGTTTTCTGATGTATTCCTCCAATAAAAATCACACTTGGTGGAACCGGGTGATTCATTTCCCAAATTGGATACAAATTTATAAATAACATGTGCACATTATTACCCAATTCTTCTAAGGATGGCGTGTCAGGTCCGAATAATCTCTTTATCGTTTTGTTCTCTTCCGCTCTATAATTTTCGAAGAAACATTCTATTTTGTAAATGTCCCACAAAACCCTAATTTTGTCTCCGATTGTCATATTGTTCAATTTTTGGTGCCAAAAATGAGGGTAGAGTAAACTGGGATACATTGGCGCACCAATTACGAGGTAATTGTTTGGGATTGGTCCAAGAGAGCTCAACAAAATCATAGGAGCTTTGAACACGTGAGACAGTGACTGGGCTGCTTTAGAGCAAGCTTCTACTATAAGCAAATCAAAATGAGCCTTATTTTTTATCAAGCTCTGAACTTCTGGAGTCAGCATTTGAAATTCAAATGATTTAGCTATAATAGGTATCATTTTTTCAACTTGTGGATATTGGTCTTCCTTCATTCCAGTAGTTGTATCAGAATTTAGAACTTGGTCCCTCCATAGTTTGTACGAAACATCGTGAGTGTCAATTTCTGTTAAGTTAGCTGGTGCTTGTCTTTTAGGGTACATTGGATCTGTGGTGATGAAGACAACTTCATGTCCTCGTTTGAGCAGTTCCTTCATCAGGGGATAAAATACCACTTGATGACTTACAGACGGTGTGGGAACACAAACTAATATTCTTGACGCTTCAATAAATGTTAGATATAAAATATACAGCAATGGTATGAAAAACATTTTTGATATTAAAAACGTTAAATTTCTTTGAAAAAAAAAACCTATTTATTACACTAAGATATTATTATGACTAACAAATTGTGGCTCCACAGATAGTATTTATAGGAAACTAAATGAACCAATCATGTTTATATCAGACATTTATATTGTCTGTCATTATTTCTGAAGTAACTACTCATTTATGATTTGTAGAAAATGCTGCAGTCATGTCTTGTCATGGCCGAGCACGCGTTGAGTTGGTGATCACCGACCTAATGTTGTCAATGATAATAATGTTGATATTTTACTAGATCTTTCACGCGTTGTTTTGTTATCCTTCTGCTATCTTACTAATATCAATTTTTGATATTACATATTTGCTTTAGCTGGTTTTCTTTGTGTTATCGTTGTTGTTCATATTTTTTGTTCGTTTTCATCTAACCATACGTTATATTCTATAGTAAATAGTACTATTTCAGCTTAAAATTATATTTCTTATTAGATAGTATGACTTAATTTATCTATATCTATACTTATAATAAAGCAATAAGAACGAAAAAGTGTACAAAGAAGATAATTAGGTCTGTTTTTTTTTAAATAAGCTACTGAACAAAAATTGTTGATTTTTTAAATCGTGTCTCTCTGTTTGTCTGTTTGTTAGTTTATTTGTTTGTATGTTTGTTCGCGCATCACGTAAAATCTTCTGGACCAATTGCGATGTATTTTCACTTTTGGATAGCTTAGGGTTGACTTAAAAACTGGCGTACTTGGTATCTCAATCCGACGAGTACACGCCGAGCAATCGATACAAATATTTTTGACGGCTGAAGAAATTTTGATCAAATGTTGGTATATTGGTAATTTAGGTCTTGGAATAGCACATAGAGTACTTTTAACCTAGAGAAATGACCAAGCATGTGAAGTCGCGGGCATCAGCTAGTATTTTAATAATATTGTCCCGTACCGCGTCTTACGATCATCAGATCTTATATTGTTTTTCTATTGTTATAAAAGTGCGTGGAACTCAAAGGGTAACAATCCATTGAGAATTAATTGCGAGATTGTATACATACGTAATTATATTTTTTGTGCGAGACGTTACGTTGAAAAGTACTATTTTTTTTAATTGTTTTTGTATATATGTATAAATTTTCAGTCAAAACAATGAACAGTGATTAGTTTCTGGAATTTATAAGGTTATTGCCACCTACAGGGTCTACACCTGACCTCCACGCGCGTGCGCATGGCACGTAGATATCACGGGAAATTTGGGGGGTTAGGCAATTAACATTTTGCAGAAAATATATTCACAAATTCTGTATTAATAATTTGCTACTAAAATAAAAGTCAGACTAATATACTATACTAGTAGTCATCTACTATACTAGTCGATGGCGATATATCGCCAATACGCCTCATTGCGCGCATACTGCGCTAAGATTACATTATTTTTAATAGTATTTGGTTCGTCTCGAAATACATAAATCTATGCTATCTCTGTAAGAAAGAGTTACATAGCTTAAACTCCTACTAAAACATCGGGTAATTCTATTGTACACCAATTTAGACAGCTTTTACTCTTACACAAAGGTCTTATATTAGTTATTTAAAAACACATACATTAAATAAGCATTTACTAATTACTTTATCGTGCACTGAGCTATATTTAATTATTTTATAAACTAAAAACTTTCTAGTGTCTGTGGTTGTGTTCATTTAATGCTAATCCTACAGTAACATTTGCTAAAATCTTAGTTCTGTTATCTTCGTAATCTATTTTTTCAATAAAGCTTTTAGCCTTATTTTGATACTAAGAAAAGTATGTTTAATATTACGAGTAATACTTAGATCATAATTCAATGGTGCGTGTGGTATTTATAGTATACGCCCTGAGTTTAATGTTACCTTGACGCCATGGACAAAAACGATTGAAAAAAGAAGAAGGTGGTATAAAAGAAAAACTATCTTACGCGTCAAAACTTATATAGAGATATTATGTTTGCCAGTAAAGTTTTACCTAATGATTGTGATACCCTGATAAACACGATAGTAGCCAATCACTATGTTGTATAATGACAAAAAACATTGATTGATATGAAAACATTATGAAGTGTTGCAATATAGCTGAAAACTATTTTTGAGTATCTTATGCTTTGCTAAACAGGCTCTTATTATTTTCATTAGCTATAGCAAGATTAACAGCTAATTATACTTTAGTTGAATGCCTAAAGCATTTATATTATCTAATGCCATTTGTTTTTTGTTTCGTTTTCTTAAGGTCACCCAAATCTGATTAAAATAGCACTTAAAATCATTTATTTTATGCTCGAATGCCTCTAAAAGCAACTTTATTTGTTAAAACTAAGCTAATAGCCTAAATTTTGAAAAAAGATATTCAGAGTAGATTTGGTTTTTTCCTACATTTTTAGAATAAAAAGCACTTTCACGAGGGCGCGTCAATTTTTTACCAAAAATATACATGTTTTCATTGTAAACTGATATTCGCAATTCAATTTCACCCAAAAACAGAAATAAAGTTGGTTCTTATTACCATTCAATAATAATTTTCACAGTAAAAAATTCAGTTACTGCTCACTACACAATAACATGCATAAACTAAATTAATATATATTTTCAATGTGTTGAGAAATTATTTCTTACATAGGATATAAAACAATTTAAAAAATGATATTATTAAGAATGGCAGTATAAACGAAAAAATATAGTCATCTGGTTTTTTTACCGACTTTAATAAAGACATTATGAAAGTTGTAATGCTTATAAGCAGCCTTTATAAAGCTCTATGCTGTATTATTTGGGGCCCAAATTGCTACACACACCCACACACACGCACACACACACACACGCACGCACACACACACACACACACACACACACACACACACACACACACACACACATATTAATAATTATGTGATTTCGGTTAGGCTAAACATCCAACGAACAAAACGTTTATTACAAACGATCATAAATTTATGCAATCTTGCTCCGTTTGGATTTTGATTTTATATTTAGGTATCCTCTGTAATGATTTGGTAGCACGTAAATTATAGAGTCGTACTCTATTATTTCCGTCATTAACAAGTCACTACAAAGGTATCGTTTAAAGGGTTGGCGGAGTATGAATTGTCCATACAAACGTAATACGAAAATCCTTTTTAATTGAAGCATATTTCCACCATTATTACTTTGCACCATTAAAAGTTATTCTTTGGTTAACAGGCCTTATCTACCTATTTTACATATTTCCCAATATAATGAAACCCTACAAAACAATTTAAAAAAAAGGTAGATATTTGCATTATATATTTTAAAATCTTTTATTAAACTTGCAATGTTTCTATGTATGTATATATATGTATGTTTGTTTAGGTCAAATCTAGCAAGTTGAATAAGAACCACTTCCAAGAGGTTATGAATTTTATGGTTTAGAATTTGTACATGTTAGTTCTGTTCCAATGACAATGCATTTATATGGTAAGTTGGTTCTGAGCCATTTCAAGGATTTCCAAAACGGCCATTGCAGGTTATGGCCAGCTGGAAGTTGTTCTGCTGGCATTATGTAGTTGGTGGGAACGGGGGCTTAGCTGCCCATAGGCTGCCGTGTGGGTTCAGTCCAAACTCTCCAAACATTTTTTTACACGTAGAAAGCTCTTGCGGCTTTTTACTCTACTTTGGGATAGCGTGTGGTTGAAAACTGGCTGTCGGTAATCATGTTCCTGTTTGTATTTTTTGACGGCACACGCGACATCCCGTCATGTTTCGGGAGGTGCTATGCCCGGTAGTGGATATAGTAGGTTTAGGGGTGTGGGTTTGAGGTATCCGGTTATTATTCGGCGGGTATCGTTCAGGGCTGTGTTTACTTTCTTGGCGTGGGCAGAACGGTGCCAACTAGGCACGCAAACTCACCAGCTGAGAAACACAGCGCCAAACCTGTGGTTCGGAGGACGTGCGGTGATGCTCCCCATTTTGTGGATGTTAATATTATTATAATGAAAGAGTTGCTATACAGTGTCGATCGCTTGTTACAGACTTGTTATTCGTTTCCATGCCAACCACAGACTAATCTGTGATGACAACCGTTCCTTTCAGTGAGTTATCAACATTTTCCAGTTTCTCCGTGAAAACTTACAATTTTCCGGGATAAAAAGTATCCTTTGTTTTATTTCAGGGTATAAGATATCTCCATTCTAAATTTTATCGAAATCCGTCCAGCCTTTATCGCGTGAAAGCTCCCCAAACAAATAAACAAACAAACAGACAACGTTTCACTTTTATATTGGTATGGATGGATTGCACAATAAACCGTACATAACAGACTTGGTTAGTACAACTAGTAAAATAAGGTACTTGGATTGAATATGGCAAGATGATTAATAAGGCCACACGCCTATAGCTACTAATGTATAAAGCATACAAAAGTGAGCACAAACACGGAACAAATTTACGTTTATAAAAATAAAAGTTTAAGTCACATATTAAGTTTTATTTTTTACCTTGGTTTAAACTTGGATCCATTTCTTACAGAAATATTATTTTGTTTCAAATGTATTAAAAATACTAATAAAATAATAATTAATAAATAATTAAATTATTTCAATATAAAAATAAATAATGTTAAATTATATAATATTATTTCTAATTAAATAATAAAATAAGCACTGTACGTTAGATATTTTTCATACAGTAAATATGGCCAAATGTATGGCCATATTTACTCCCAGGTCAGAAATATCGCTTTTTTCCCGTTTAAACAATGAGCTATACTGTATTTAAATGTTACCGATAGTTGTCAATTGTTTAGCTGCATTTCGAAAACTAGATAAATAAATACTCTTTAAGTCGCTTACCGCGACGCGCACGCGCAGTATGCGCCCTGCAGTGCGCAATGTTAGATATATCGCCACCTGATGATCTACTGGTTAAGAAATAAGGCTAATGATCTAAGGAAATATTTAAAATTACTCCACCTAATAAGGTGGAGTAATCACCACACACAATTATTATAATTATTATTTTGTCCACATTGGTAATAACCAATGTGGACATATTTGACCCAGGTACCAAATACTCGGTACACTATTTTAACCTACGATTGGTATAAAGACATGCATAGATATCCTTATTAACTGCACTGGAATTATTCGAGACAAATCCAATTTTAAATAAAAGGAGAAACACCTCCTTTATTATAATAAAACTGTAGCAGGTCCAATTCTGTACAATGTAGATATATTGAAATTATTTTTTGGAGGGTTCTTTATATTCGATACTGAAGCCAAAACGGTTTATTTTTCATTTTTGCCAATATTATAATCACAGTTGTTGTAATAATAATGTGGATCAATTTACTATGAGCAGAACACATTTGATCAGAATGCTGGCTCCTATTTAGGCCAAAAAAATAGTATTGCAATACAGCGTGGCAATGCAGCCAGCATTCTTGGTCCTTTCCCTTCCTCCGTAGGACTTTTAGATAGTTTTGTGTAATAGTTAAGTTTTTTTATTTACTATTGTTAGTATACTATACTAAATTATTACATTATAAAACATTTATATTCATCAAATGTCTTATATTTTAAACTTATAATTCATCTATGTCAAAAGTATTCTAGTACCTATTTTATTCTATTTTAATGTCAGAAAATCAGTAACTGAGTAAAAACATTTGTCTAAAAGCCAAGTTGATAACTTTTTCTTCAACTGCTTTATTGGGAGAAGTTTTGTTGATTCTGATAACTTGATATATATTTTTACTGACATTGCGTAACTGTTTCGTTTTCCTGTCAGAAATTTTTGTAAGCCTCCAGAGAGCATATGCAAATCTGTTTATTTTGTTACAAACTTTTTCTACGTGAGATATCCACGAGCAGCTTTCATCCAAAACTAGACCTAAAAAAGTGGTTTCATGACCTTTGCCAGATTATTACCATCATAATAAAGATCAAATTTTTGTTTCGTCACCCCTCGATTATGGAATTGAATGTATTTACATTTCTCAACATTCACCCTGAGTTCATTTGTTTGGAGCCAATCAACAATATTTTTTATAGTATTGTTAATGTTATCATTATAATTATTTTTGAAGTCTTTAGACATCACTACAGAAATATCGTCGGCAAATAGAGTGCAATGATGATTGATCATAACTGGGAGATCATTGATATAAAGTAAAAATAACAGGGGCCCCAAGATACTGCTCTGGGGCACCCCAGCTCTGTTTATATTAGATTTTGACTGAAATGTTATTTCTTCTCTCTCCGCATTATGGGCAGTTATTTCAACAGATTGAGTTCTATTATTTAAGTAACTCTCTAACCAAACTCGGATTTGACCTCGCAATCCGTAATATTCACACTTTCTTAGCAAAAGCTTATGAGAAACATAGTCAAATGCCATGCTCATATCGACGAAAATGCCAGTGGCAGGTACTTTAATATTAATTTGTTGAACAATGTGATTGACTAAATTAAATTCAGCTAATGTCGTAGACTTGCCTTTTTTCGAAACCACATTGTTGAATACTTAAGATATTGCACTTAGTTATAAAATAATAACAGCTATTCCCTTATGCACTATCTTTTCAAATATTTTAGCTATAGGTCTAGAAATTATAGCTGTAGGTCTATAATTTACAGCTACATTTAAAAAAGATGACTCCTGGTCATCTTTTTTAAATATAGGTTTTATTACAGTTATTCCGTCAAACGAAAGGTTAATTAAATGTACCAATAAATAAGTGAATATATCACTTATTTATTGACTTTTAAAATGTTTGTTGAAATTTCATCATAGCCAACTGCCGTCGTAGATTTTAGCAAATTGATTACGTTACTGACCTCTGTGTAGTCAGTAAGAAACAAGAACATAGTAGAGTCAATAGATTTCATGTTCTATTAATAATCATGAAGGTCAGTTTTATTATTATTGTTCGTCAGGTTAATAAAATAATCATTGAAAGCATTGGCAAGTGAGAGGGTTCAGTAACGGTACTACCATTATATGTTAGTACGAGGTAATCGTTTGACCACGATCTCACCTGATGGAAAGCGATGATGTGGTCGAAGGTATAGCACGCTTGCCTAGTAGATACCTATTCACTCTTGACTTGAACACACCGGGGTTATAATTTACCCGTAACACTGACGAGGGCAGGGCATTCCACTCCTTTGCAGTTCTTATAATAAATGAAGAAGCGTAACGCTTCGTTCTTGTGCGAGGTATTTCAACCATGAAAGGGTGGCACTTTGCTGATCGTCTAGTACGGTGATGGAAAGGTGATGGGGGATTCAGGTTGTGTAGTTCTTGTGCACACTCTCCATAGTGCAATCTGTAGAATACCGCCAGGCTTGCTACCTCACGTCGATGCGCCAGACTTTGAAGCTTACTCTTTACCAGAGTGTCATCCCCAATGAGCCTGATAGCACGTCTCTCAATTGAATCCAATGACTCAAGCTGATACTTGGCAGAACCGCCCCAGAGGTGGCAGCAGTACTCCATACAAGATCGGACCTGTGCTTGATAAAGATTCAAAAGCTGTCCCAGTGTAAAGTACCGCCTAACCTTAGTTTATTAATAGTACCTTTTGGTTTCTTGGATGTGGAAATTGAGTTTATTATCTTCCAGGAGGCTATACAAACGTTTTTTGCAGTATTAATTAATGCAATGTTTTTAATTTTCTGAGCTATAATAACACAATTCTTAAATATTTTGTTATAGCGCAAGCACTTAAGTTTGCTTAACTTAACTTTTCTTTTTGTCCTATAGTATTTAAATCGCAGTTTACGTTATTTCTTGCTGCAACTCTTATACCTTTGGAAACCCAGTTACACTGGTTGACTTTACACGTTAGTTTAATTTTTTTCTTAGGAAAGCACAGTTTGAAGTATGAGGTCAATATTTCATGAAATATATTAAACGCCAAATATGTGACAGTTTCGGAGTAAACCTAGACCAAGAGAGACTTTTAGAAACTACTAGACGGATTTTGATGCAAATTGGCACAGTCATAATATTTTTAGAGGGTACTCTATATGAGATATAAGCCAACCCTGTATTTTTTTTATTTTTCACTGTCTGTTTGTCTATCTGTCTGACTGTATCATGGCCGTGCATCACGCCAAAATCACTGAATGAATTCAATTGAAACGTGGTATGATTTGAGTTCATGCTACGAGGTAGGACATTGGATACTTTTTATCCCGATATATATCATGGTTTCCTTAGGAGAGGAGATTAAAGTAAAAATGTATACTTAGAAATCTATACTTACCTGTAATTTATTAACGCGTAGTTCGATTTCATTCTTTTTTTTTTTGTAAGCAAGGAGACACTAAAGTGTCTCCTTGCTAACAAAAAAAAAGAGCGTAAGTTTGTCTGTTTATTCGCACATCACGTAAAAACTACTTCACCGATTGTTATGTGGTTTTCACTTATGGATAGCTTAGGGTTCGACGTTAAAACGGGTTGAACGTGACGACATGAGAAAGGTGGCTGGCAGCGACTGCATGAGGAAAGCCAAAGGTCGGGTGCAGTGACGTTCACTGCTAATGGTTATACTTTATAGTTACTGTGTATTCACTATATCCGTGGTTATGTATTTTTCATACCACCTACTCGACAATGTCCAATTATATATCACGCAATCTCAACGTAAAGCAAGGCCTTATATCCCAAGGGATATAAACTTTAATGCAACTTTCTAGTTTTTAAATTTTGTTTTATTTAGGTGATAATTTACAAAGTTTTAGCAACATTTTGGTTAGAAGTGTCAATTTATGACGAATATTTAGAAAATAAATAAAAAGAAAGCCGCTATTTACAAAACAAATAAATAAGAAGCAAAAAAATAATTAAAAAATGAGATTTTCATCATAGTAATTTAGCGTAAAACGATCTCAAAGTTTTCCATCCGAGCGTATTACGAAAAACTACTTTTGAAAATTGAATGCAATTTGAAGCCGCTATCTGGAATACAAAATACCAATCTTTGTAATTCCGTAAATTAAATTGCTATATATCTTTCTATTTCTTAGAATAAGACCGCCAAAAATCCGCATCTAGATACTTTTTTCGTCAAAAAATTTAATAGGCCACTTCAGTTCTGTATTTTATAATTTTCAAAATAACACGAAAATGTCGTCGAGCAATAGTGATTTAACTCGAGTTTATTAAATCAGACGCTTTAGCGATTATTAAAAATATATTACCGGAATCAACCCCACCACAACTTTCATAGATGTAACTAACAAAAAAAAAATTTTGTCCCCCCATAACTGGACAATCCAATATCAATATTAACTTTTAATTTATTTGAATTTTAACTAAATAAATGCTTTTTATGTATATATGCAGCCCTGGGTTTTTATTATCTCGCAGAAGGTATGAAACGTAGAGAATTCACCACAAGGTTAAAGCCTGTCTTCATCTTGGGCGGCTTGAACCCCTCGCTTCACTCAGGGTCCAACATGCCACCCGTGAATTAAGACTCTTGGATCTATAATAGTAGTATTATAGAGCCTCAAAAGGCGCAAGTATAGTACTCTTGACAGCGGATATATATTAGAGTCTTTTGGGGTAGAGATACTAGGGCCGTGGGGACCAGGAGCTCATCAAATATACAAAGATCTATCAGGGCGTCTGATCGAAGCAACACGTGACTAAAATGCTGGCCTTTACTTTGCCCAAAGAAAGTGCCCAAAAAAAATAAAAGATTTAGATTATATATTAAATAGCTATATATATTAGATTGGCGCTTTGCCATACAACGTGGCAATGCTGCCAGCATTTTAGGAACGATGCCCACTGGCAGCGGATTGTTAGACTACTTTTAGTATTATTTTGTTCTAGGTTAGCATTTTTATATTTTTTTAAGTCCTTTTGTTTTTTTATACTATTACCTTGTAGCTTCGTAATCAACTTGTTAAACTTCGTATCACATATTTATTGTGAACTTGTGAATCTACTCGTAGTTATAATGACTCAACAATTATATATTTATACACATGTGATAAAGTTTATCGCTACTACTACAATGATATAAAAAACTTGATATATTTTTTCCCGAAAAAATATATACACTGGCCTTCAAGTACCAAATTTTAATATTGAAAGGGGACTTAATAAATTGCTTGGCCTACTCATCGGATTGAGATAACAAGTACACCAGTTTTTAAGTCAATACCTAAGCTATCTAACTGTGAAAATCGAATCGCAATCGGTCCAGTAGTTATATTCAAAACTAAGTACCACACTTTTAAAATAATAGATATTTTATGAAATTGCTTGGCTCCTACTCATTGCATTAAAATACCAAGTAGACCAGTTTTAAGTCAAAACCTAAGCTATTCAACAATGACAATCGCTTTGCAATTGGTCCAGTAATTTCATTCAAAACTTAGTACCGCACTTATAAAATTAATAGATTTAGATTATTTACTAAATAGCTTGGCTCCTACTTCGTAGCTCCTACTCAATAGATTGAGATACCAGATACCATTTTTTAAGCCAAAACCTAAGCTATCCAACAATGAAAACCGCATCACAATCAGTCTATTAGTTCTTAAGTGATGCGCGAACAGACAGACATTAAAAGTGTGGTACTACGGTTTGAAGGCTAATTTTGTTATTGAGGAAATTGGTTATCTATTCTTCAGAACCACAAAATTCAAGGACGTGATTTGACATCAATCATCACACTCTAGGCCATAGTGATGAATCATGTTATGTTATGGCCCAGACTTGAGAATAAAAAATAAAATTAAATATTTTTAATGAGAATATAAACACTGAGCTACTTTGAAAAAAAAAACCTCTTTCAGTTTGCGATCTAACAAATCCATTGTGTCCAAGGTAAAGGTAAGATAGAGTTAAAACAAACAGCAAATGTAGATTAAAAAACTAATCTGAAAGCCAGGTTTGTGCGGTATGCTTTTTTTAAAAGCATTGTCATTGAGTTGTGAGCTACCCTGAAAGTTTCAGCTGGATAGCTAATCAGAAAGTGCAAGACAAACAAGAAAGAGACTTTACTCAAACAATACTAGTAATGTGGTCATTATTTCGACAACCTTCTTTGGGCAAAGTCGACCTTGCCGCGCTGCTTGAATAGGCGCCAGCAAAGTTGTATGAAATTTCATTATTGTCGTGTTTTGCGGCCAGCAATTTCCTTTGAAAATCCATTATTGTCGTCTTTTGTCGTAGCACTATTATTTATTCCGTGGGTTCGATAACCCCGAACGCGAAAAGAGAGGCGTTGTAGCTCCCAGACGAATGGACCGATTTTGATGTTTTTTTTTCTGTTTGAAAGCTGACGTGATCGTGATTGTTGTTTCTGTTTCTGTTTCTGTTGCTGTTGCTGTTGCTGTTGCTGTTGCTGTTGCTGTTGCTGTTGCTGTTGCTGTTGCTGTTGCTGTTGCTGTTGCTGTTGCTGTTGCTGTTGCTGTTGCTGTTGCTGTTGATGTTGATGTTGCTGTTGCTGTTGCTGTTGCTGTTGCTGTTGCTGTTGCTGTTGCTGTTGCTGTTGCTGTTGCTGTTGCTGTTGCTGTTGCTGTTGCTGTTGCTGTTGCTGTTGCTGTTGCTGTTGCTGTTGCTGTTGCTGTTGCTGTTGCTGTTGCTGTTGCTGTTGCTGTTGCTGTTGCTGTTGCTGTTGCTGTTGCTGTTGCTGTTGCTGTTGCTGTTGCTGTTGCTGTTGCTGTTGCTGTTGCTGTTGCTGTTGCTGTTGCTGTTGCTGTTGCTGTTGCTGTTGCTGTTGCTGTTGCTGTTGCTGTTGCTGTTGCTGTTGCTGTTGCTGTTGCTGTTGCTGTTGCTGTTGCTGTTGCTGTTGCTGTTTCTGTTTCTGTTTCTGTTTCTGTTTCTGTTTCTGTTTCTGTTTCTGTTTCTGTTTCTGTTTCTGTTTCTGTTTCTGTTTCTGTTTCTGTTTCTGTTTCTGTTTCTGTTTCTGTTTCTGTTTCTGTTTCTGTTTCTGTTTCTGTTTCTGTTTCTGTTTCTGTTTCTGTTTCTGTTTCTGTTTCTGTTTCTGTTTCTGTTTCTGTTACTGTTACTGTTACTGTTTCTGTTTCTGTTGTTGTGGTCGTTGTTGTTGTCTTTGTTGTTGTCTTTGTCGTTGTCGTTGTTGTTTTCGTTGTTGTTGCATTGTTTGAGTAAATTCTTATTATACTAAGCTAATTTTATTTAAATTCCTCGCATTGTTTAAGTAAAGCACTATACAAGCCTTGGTCCGTAATGACGGTACTGCTGGCCACGCTATGATGGCCTCGAGCATTGCTTAGTTAAGTTCTCGGCCTTCAAGCTTGGCCATCATTGCAGCCCTTGCTGTCCGCGCTATAAAGGCCTCGACCTTCGGTCTCGGCCTTCATTCCTGTTTGGCCATCAAGGGCTGCAATGCTGACCGCGCTGTGATGGCCTTGAACTTAACTTAGCTACGCTCTCGACCATCATCATCGCTGCCAGCAACGCAGTCATTACAGACCGCGGCAGTAATGTACTATAATAAAAACGTAGTAAAAATACTACAAAATGTATTTCTTTGTCATTTGCTTTGATTTTGCGATCTATTCGTGAGAATTGATAATATAATTAAATGAATAAAAAAAGACGACAAAAGAATTAACTACAAAAAAAGATAAATCAATTTTGAAAAATGTACCACATCACACAGATACCCTTATATCACAAAACACTTTATATTTTTGTGTGGTGGTCACTGACCTTTTTCAGACATGGGTGAATAAAAAAAGAACTGTCGGATTGAGAATCTTCTTCCCAATGAAAATCGATTAAGAATGAAATATTAATAAATTCAATTACGTTCATTCTGATAACAAAAAAAAACAGCATAACTTTACCCGGGTTGACACCTGTGTAGTTATGCTTGTTTTTTTGTCTACTGGCACAGAATTAACCAAATATATTCTATAGGTAACAATATCTAGCTCTACTTCAAAAGACAAGCAAGGAAGGTCAAAATATAATCTGTTCTTAACTATCACTGAGTTGACAATCCGGTCACGTACTGCCACTGACCTCCGGATAAGTTCCGGATTATCCGGACGAAATATAAATGCATAGCCGATAAGTATTGCGGGTCCAAGAAATTGGTTTATCAAGAATTTCGAAGTGGGCGCATTTAGAGGCTTACATCAAAATCATATCTAAATACCTTTATTTATTCAGAAGTAATGAAATTTGACAAGTCACTCGACGTTTCTTTAAAGCTTTTACTTAAGAAAACTTTAACTTGCAATGATTGTATGTTTGTTATGGTCAAATCTTGCAAGCTGAATTATAATCATTTCCTCATATCACACGTAGTTGAATTATTGCATATTGGTTCAATTCCAATGACAATTCATTTTTATGGTAAGCATGTCCTGAATCGACATTAATTATTATTTTTGCCGGTTTTTATTAATTAATTAATTAGCTGCAGATAAAGGAACTCTTCAGCGGTCAACAGAACAGATAAAGGAACTCTTCAGCGGTCAACAGAACAGATAAAGGAACTCTTCAGCGGTCAACAGAACAGATAAAGGAACTCTTCAGCGGTCAACAGAACAGACACAAAATACTGTGTAAGCAATTTTGTATGATAGCTAGTTTGTTTTTTTACCATCACATGGTTGAGTCCTGACTAGGGTTAACAGCACAGAAACGAAATGTTGTATACGCATTTAATTGTGATAGCCTGTTCTAAGTTCCACCATGACATGGCTACTGCATAAAATATTATTTTTGTAGGTATGTTTTTAAATTAACTTTTTAATAAATATTGTATATGCAATAAAATTGTAATTTATGTGGTTTATATACTCGTTTATCAGATATGTAGGTTCATAGTCATCCTCAGATAGAAGACATTCACTGCTGAACATAGGTCTTCCCCATGATAGGGGTGTTTTTGCCATTTTCACTACGCTTGGTGGGCATCTCGGTGATCAAAGATTTTGAACTATCATGGTCACTCACATTAGAATTATCATTAGAAACGAGATATTTACCATGTAATTTATAAGATAATGATGACATGAGATGAGATGAGATGAGATTAGATAAGCTATTTTTTTTATTGATAAGACATGAGTTACAATTAACAATAAATGCTATTAATGACTTTTCTAAGTTATATGCGGTTTTCCATTGCTCCGTGCTTTGGAGGGCACGTTAAGCTGCGGCTCCCGGCTATTATTGATTAATTGCAGTCGTCAAGCCATGTCAGGGGCCCTCGGGCGGCTTGACAAACTGACACCAGAGGCCAGCACTACCTCAAACTACAACAAACCACTACTTTCAATATAATTGTAATGGTTCAATAATGACCAGGCAAGGCGCTTACCATCCTGACCTTGACCTGTCAGTCTTAAAAACATGTCCAAAGCAAAATAGTTCAAAACGTGCTATGTTTAGATTAAAATGAAGAGCTAATTCTAAGTCAATACCGTATCAATATACGTTGTCGATTCTATTTAGGGAAGACAGAAATAGCGCACGTTTCGATGTGACGTCAATACCGCTGTCACGAGCAATGTCAATGTCACGTGCACGAGGCGCGAGAGTTGCACTACATCCCTAGGGAAAAATACAAAGCCTACTTAAATATGAGACGGGTAGAAACGACGGTTCTTTCTCATGGTCAAACGGGATAGTCTAAATGATTTGTCCGACAGGAAAAAACTTCCTTGTGGTCAAATTGTCTTCTTTGGCAAACGACAGGTATACCTAAGCAGTTGCGAAAGCATTTTTAAATAATGTTGTTTTGTCATTTTCTTTCTCCAAACTTTCATTTGGCAGAATGGTACTACAGTAATTTTAAAAGCTTTTATTTAACTTGCAATGTTTGTATGTATGTAAGTTTGTTTAGGTCAAATCTTGATAGCTGAGTTAGAACTACTTCGTCTCACCCTACGGCATTTAATTTATTACAGGTTGGTTCAGTTCCGATGACAATGCATTTTTATGGTGAGCATGACCTGAATCGACATCCAGCGTTAGCTCCAGATAAAGGAACTCTTCAACGGTCAACAGCACCAAACCAGACACCAAACAAACACCAGACACCAAATTTTGTGTACGCATTTTATTATATAATTCTAATAATGATTATTTTTTGATGATTTTATATAGCCGGTTTTAAGTTTTACCATGGCATGGTTGCTGCACTTAGGGTTGGGTTCTGACTAAAAGGAACTACTTAACGGTTAACAGCACAGACACGAAATGTTTTATACGCGTTTAATGGTGTTAGCCCGTTCTAAGTTTAACCATGACGTGGCTATTGCATAAAAACTTTGTTTTAATGTTAACTGTTGTAACTTATTTGTTAGTATATAAAGCAAAGCAGATATAAATAACTCTAGAGATAGGTATGGTTCCTAAGTTCATTTTCCAGCTGCAATGGTTTGGGTAGCTGCCTTTACGAATCCATCATAAGAACCTGTACCCCTATTATGAGTTCAATCAAACGCTCAAGACTGTACTCGCTATCGACTATCGTAAAATATTTGAATGAAATCCACTGCAGCGCCACTAACTGTAACTATTTATCACTATAAATCGTAGCTCTATCATAAAAGAGCTCCGATGTAGTACGATTTAGTTTGGCTAACTATACTTTAATATAAATAGACAATACGTAAGGGACTGTAGATATTACGCTGTCATGCTGGCGCCTTGTTAGCATTTGTCTGTTTCTAAATATTTGAAAAATACAGAGAAAAAAACGATCGTGGAATCCCTCCGCGCGGAAGAAGTGAAACTTCGTAATGTGGAAATGAAAATAGGAAGGCCTCCATGGTAGCGTTAAACGTTTAACGCAACCTTGTTGGAAGTCGTATAAGTCGCGTTTAACTTCAAAAACAGCGGCTATCGAACGCATTGTCATTTTGGTTCACCCGTTTGGTTTGGTTGTAAGGGCAAGCAAGCGAGCAAGCGATTGTGTTTTCCCGATTTAGAGTAAACTGTTTTTTTTGTCTGTTTGAATGTTTGTCAAAAACAAAAAATCTAATCTGATGAAATAAAGTAAAATACGATTATAGTGATAAAACATACAATGAATAAACTCAAAAAATACTGTACTGATGTTAAACATTCTTTCATCTATATAAAGTTATAAACGAGTAACATGGGCTGTCTTTATTATACTTTCCAAAAAAAAAACAATACCTACGAAAATTGCAATATTGTGATCCAGACCTCACTCACGATGATAAATAGCAGTAATAGTAGTGAAATACCTCAGTAGCGTTAACTGACGATAGCAATTGTCAAAATTGTGACTCGTAATACCAAAAACATGTAAACTGAGAATCCTTCGTACGAAAGAAGTAGCAGCGATAAGAGGAACTAACGTTGAACTAAGCGTTCAACGCTAAATTTGTCACTTTTACAAAGAAACTAGCGCCGCGTCTGTGAGATTTCTTTCGTAAGTCGGACTCTACCCACTGTTTTGTCTACTGGTCGACTCGCGTAGATACTTTAAGTTGAATAGTAACGTCAAGAGTGTTTGCAACTCGTATTAGGGGTACTGTACGAGTGCAATAGGTTCACTTAGGGTTAACGGCATGGCATGCTGGCTTAAGAAAGAGGAAAAGGTTGACAACACATAGCTCTAATAGTTTTTTACTGGTAGTAATTTACTGACGGTGCCTGTCCATTGTTCCGCAACCCGGTTGCATCGAAGAAGGAAGCGGTTAATGAATTTAACTTAGAAAAAAAAACCTTCCCTTACTTAACTCATGGAACTTTTCATGATATTGGTGATTTCATTTATTCAGCCCCAATATTTTTCTGGACGTTATCTTCCTTGCGTCGTAATCTTCTTTAATCAAGGTCATGATCGTGATTTCCTCTCACTTTCCTCTCCTAAGATATGGTACGCCATCTGTTGCTATATAAGATGATTTGCAGAGCATTGTAGACGGAGGTCTCCAGTGAGGCGTGGATCTGGTTGGACCAACGCATAGGGTTGCAACATCGTGAACCCTTGGGCTTAACCAGTTTGCATGAGTTTTCTGAATAAAGGTCTATCACAAATTCTTCCATGCTTTCGGTCTTGTGCCTGGTCCATCCAATATTGACCTAAGTGGCCACTTCTGTCGATCTATTGTTGTTGTGGACTGCCTCGTGGTCTGGTGTTCTCCCACGGACTCCACTATATGACCTGTGTGTCCATGCGAGCAATATGGCCAGCCCAGCTCCATTACCTCATTTTTTATCCATGTTTTTGCTGGATCTACTTTTGAGTCTTAACTTTAAATATAAGATGGTTTGAAGATGTCTACGGGATACGTAAAACTGGAAGATATTCGGTTGAATACTTTATAGTTACACTGGCAACCCGCCCCGGCTTCGCACAGGTGTAATTAAGAAAAAAAACGAGGTGAAAAATTTAGTTCTCGCACACTCGACCTTCACTCCACTTCGGGGCATGGCGCGGGCGACTTGCTTTGCTTACCGCCTCCCCCACGCTACGTTCAGGTTCGTATGTTGATATTATATATATATACTAGCTTACCCGCCCGCGACTTCGTCCACGCGGACTACAGTTTATCGCGAAAAAAGAATCCAACTTACGTTCTTCTAGGATATTAAAAACCAATGCAAAAGTAGACTTAGACTTCTTGGTTATGGCCTCCGTGGCTTGTTGACTTAATCTATGGCACCAACGCTCTTGATGATTTTTGCCGGACTTGTTATTTCGTTTCCATGGCAACCGTTCCTTACAGCGAGTATTTATTATGTTCTAGTTTTCCCGTGGAAACTTCCACGAAATTCGCGGATTTTTCCGGGATAAAAAGTTATTATATGTTTTATTCTAGTGTATAAGCTATCTCCATTCCAAATTTCATCGAAATCCGTCCAGCGATTATCGCGTGAAAGCTCCCCAAACAAACAAAGAAACAAACAGACAACGTTTCACTTTTATATATTGGTATGGATATGTATATAAACCTTTCGAGAAAAATAATCTAACTGATGGTGAAAACCGTATTAAAATCCGTTGCGAAGTTTAAATGATCTAAGGGTACAGACGGCGGGAAGCAACTTTGTTTAATCAATATGTATTGATTTCATCCGACATCTCGAACATTTATAGTCATATTTCAACAAATTAACACAAAACAATATCTAATATAAACCTTCCTCTTGAATCACTTTTGATGAAAACCGCATTAGAATACGTTGCGTAGTTTAAAAAATTAAGCGTTACAGACGGACAGATGGCGGGTAATTAATAATAATGATATATATAGATCCCATTTTATGTAATATTACCAAGTTTCGAGGTTTGTCCTTCATGAAACCGATACTTCAGGATAAAAAGGGTAGTATGTTATCTATCTTATTTGGAAAACTTTTGATACATGATCCACAGGAGCATGTTCTTCAATTTTTCAAAGAAAACATGACACATTGTAGCGCTCACTTCTTTTGTTAGAGATAAAAATTATGTTAACTAGGTACATGAACGATTTACCATCGGTTACTACCACTGTTTCATATTAAACATATAATAATGTTAAACCAAATTGAACAGTATCGGTTTGCTTTTAAAATAGTTTTTAGATTGTCTCTAGCGTTTAGCTTGCGAAAAATGTAGTTAAGCAATTTTGAGCCTTAATTATTCTTACGAAGGGTTAGTTGTATATCGATTGTTTCTTTTCTATTTTAGAACACTAATGAAGTGTTATGGCGTGGCGACGGGAGTCAATTAGCGTTTAGTTGGTTTGTCAATCGTTTAGGTATTCTGTTTATGTGGATTAGGTTTTTTGTCCACATACTGTGACCGATAACGACAACCGTCGTCTTTTAGTCAGTTCGTTATGGTGACCTATGCATTAGGGATGTACCAATGTTACCAATATATAAAAGTGAAACGTAGTCTGTTTATTTGTTTGGGGAGCTTTCACGCGATAACGGCTGGACGAATTTTGATGAAATTTAGAACGGAGATAGCTTATACCCTGCAATAAAACATAGGACACATTTTATCCCGGAAAAGTTCCCACGGGAAAACTAGAAATTGTTGATTACTAGAGATCATTCTGCCCATTCTGTGATGGCAACCGTTTCTTACAGTGATAAGGAACGGTTGCCATGGAAATGAAATAACAAGTCTGTCAAAAACATCAAGCATAGTGATTATTTTCTCTTTGACATCAAGAGCATTGGTACTATACATACTTTTGCATTGGTTTTTAATATCCTAGAGGACTATACGATGATTTTTTTGCGATGTACTGTAGTCCGCGACTTACTTAGTACTTTTTCATAATCAAAATTAAATTTTATATTCATGACAAATGTACAATCACAGATGATGATGATGATGATGATGATGATGATGATGACTGTCTCTTAGAAGTTATAGATGAGTATATCTTTCTTGGACACTGTTTATCCTTTGGCCAAGGCTTCCAGGTCAAAGAGTGCAGTTTCATGGCCGCTCACAAAAGAGTACATGCACAAGATAAAAGTAGCTCAAAGGGTGATGGAGCGTGGCCTGTGAGCGTGGCAATTCGCTGTACCGAATCCCATAAGTCGAGCTCAGGCGTAGGACAAATGTTCATGTTCAGTGAATGTTGGTATATTGGTCCTAGAATAGCACATTATGGTACTATGAACCTAAAGAAAAGACCACGCGTGCGAAGCCGCGGGTACAGCTAGTGTTATATAAGAGTAGAAGATATTAAATAGTAATAATATAAATAGGTAGACACGGCGGCGATCACTCGTGAAAGAGATATTATCAGTTCTCGCGTCTTAGCTCCCTTTCCTTATCATATGATATCGTATCGTATTTACGCTTGCTGCGTAATCAATACCTTAACTTCTGCCCACGAACACGACTTCACCCACACCATAGATAAATCATATCTATGCCCACACGGACTCCTGTTAATCAAAGTATCCTTTATCCTTCCCCAGGGTTCGAACTATCTCCATACCTTTCATCAAGATCATGACAGTCCGGCGTAGCAAGGGAAAGGGTAATGAGTTTAACAGTATATGTATGTATGAAAATATGTGCATGTTGCACCAAGTCGCCCCTATTGATCCGATTTTGAAAACCAAAGTATCAATCTATATTCGTCTTCAGGTATAGTGTCATAGGCAATTTTTTTTACCCAACTACGGCGAAGGAAATGAAGGTTCATGTGTTCAAAATATAAACTTGGTCGAATTTTGACAAATGAGGTATCAATCGATTCATCTTCATCACAAGAGTATTATCGGCAATTTTTTACCCGACCATAGTCCGTGTTTTAGTTTTTGATCTTGTCTTGGTAAAACTTATATTATGTTGCGGCTAAGCAAATATACACTCTGTGGTGGATTATTAAGATAAGGCATGTCTGATACGTCCCGGCTCTGTGGGAAAGAGTAGACTATTAATATGAACACAGTTAATTTTATGTATCTAGGCTAGGGAATAATTTATGACTCGGTTACAAGAAATGAAAATTGTAAACAATTTTTCTATTATAAGTGATAGAAGAAGCATAACATAATAATTATAATAAGTAATGTCAGGAACGAAAAAACGGTAAAAAAAATTTTGGCAGCGGTGGGATTCGAACCCACGCCTCCGAAGAGACTGGTGCCTTAAACCAGCGCCTTAGACCGCTCGGCCACGCTACCACATGATCAATGTTATGAAATTACGATAAACTTACTTATCCTCATAATATTTAGATATTTGATTAGCCTTGGCCCTTTGAATCATGCTTGATGATTGACTGATTTGTTTGTATTGTATGTAGTTGCTCGATGTTTTGATTGTTCTATTAAAATAATTAACTAGTGAGCTGTAGACCTCGCGCGTACAAACTTTTTTGCAAAAAATCTAGCGGTGCACATTAGCGCCATCTAGTTACCCTAATGTAAAACTAACATAATAACCAAGGTGCTCCATCAATCCCTACCTAGTGGGCAAAGGGCTGATTCCACCGGTAGAAACCTAAAAGTGAGAAATTTACTGCATTTTGAGGAGCTATTCTGCTCATCACGCCTAAGATCCTCATCAGATCTTCACCAAATTTTTATTAGACCAATTTAATGTTACTATCTTTAAAATAAAAAATAGAACCATCGAAATCGGGAATCAGTAACCCCATTTTTGCCCCTTTTTGGAGGAAGTACTACCAATCAAAAATCCCTGACGACAAAAAAAAAACGAAAAATTTGTTTATCCTGTATACCAAGTTTCGTCTTGACCGGTTGAGAAATGCGACCTGTTGAGAAGAACAGAGATCCGGAAGGACTGACATCCGGAAGGACATACGAAAGCATTTTTGCCCAATCTGAAAAAGAGACGCTTCGCTTGCGCTTCGCGCTCGCTCGGTCAATTAAGTATTATGAACTTCTAACCAGAGTGTATTTAGTAAAACGTTGATTTAATACTTTACTTAAAATTCTGCTTATTTCATAATGCCCGTATTCGTCCACTGCTGGAAGTAAGTATCTCCTAGTGAACGCCACTGAGCCCGATCTTCGGCTCTCCTGATCCAGTTCTTACCTAATCACCATAAATTAATGTTTTCTTAATGTTCATTTTTGTATGCATGTACTTTTTTCAAAAACTGGGCATTGCAAAAGCCTATATATTACAGGTTATAAAACCAGCATAGGAATCTGAGATTAATTATTTTTTACCATAAAAATACGGTTGCTTACCAAGATTTTGTACACTTTTTAGTGAATTTATACTGCCGCTGCAAATGCTGAAATTCAGTTTCATCACAACTTTTCCATGTACTCGGTCGGTACTATTCTTACTACGTAGGTAACAGGTGTCAAATCTCCCCCCCACAAACTACCTCTGGCTCCCGAGTCGCGACGATAAGAATAATTCCAGCTTTAATATTTCAAGAGGGTGTTTTTGTCAAAAAGGGTAATACACGTCCGTCGCTATATGCATTTATTTACACCAGGGGCTAGGGTTGGGACATCGATTACGGATTGTGTAGGAGAAGGGGTTTACGCACATGCCAAATTAAGGATAGAAAGATTTGAATATTTTAAGTTAAATGTGACGTATTTGATAGTAGGTATAACTGTAAATATACTATACAACCAACGTTACTACAATAGATCATGTTTTAATTTTTTTGTTGTAAGGATCGTTAGTAATTTCGATTATTATTTTATCACGTCAACTCTCTACTTCATGTAGGTATTTCTTTATAATTATCATTTTAATATCTTCTAATCATAGATCTAGTTACAGGGGGGCATCTAACCAAGGATTTTGATGTCCTCTTCTTCTTATTTTCGTGTCGGTGTTTCAGTCTCGTAATACGAGTACTAAAATTAAATTGGTTTGGCCCAGAAGGTGGCCACATTGACCGCACTCTCCGTGGCTTTCATTAAGTCTACTGGCGTACAGGTGTAGGGGTACAAAGGGCAAGACATCAGTTGTGGCATTGTTTGTGTGGGTTCTCCATATAGGTACACATTGGTTGTTTGGAACTGGTGCAAAACCCACTCGCACATGTCACTCCTGCAGCGGCCCACTTATGTTCGTAGCAGGTTTAGTGATTTCGATACTGGCCATGGGACACAGGCACAGTCACTGAGTTGTTTCGATTATAGCGAGACCACCTTTCGTTTCATGAACATGTGTTATCCGTAACTTTAATTTCCGGATAGTCGTCCCAACACTATCGAAAACGACAGAGCCATTACAGCTTCGCTGGCCAGACTCGGCAGCTGCAAGGGACGTGTCTCATCCGTAATAGTGTCTAGCAATCTTTTTCCTTTGGCGGGGCTTGTTTCTATTTGCTTTCTGGTGTCTCTTCTTAGTCTCTATTTTGTAAAGTTTAAAGTAAGTACATTGGGTTAAATTACAACGATTCTGTATAGTAAGTACCCGGTTTTTGACATTATAAAATACCTACATCATAATACAAAGCTATCCAGAACTTGAAATTGGATTGCCTTGCAGGATCTTCCTCCTAGGAAAACTCTTTTTAGGGTTTCGTACCCAGATTCTAAATGGAACTTCAACCGGAATAACTTCTTCCTAGACCGTTATTTGCGGCGTACTGGTAGTACAAGGGGTTTTTTTTATAACGGAGGTTCTACCAGTCGGACTACAGACAATTAATAATAATAATTCATTTATTTCAGATTATAAAAAAACATAATTATCAATAGTAAAATAAATAATAATAAATAAATAAATATATTGTAATATATCAATTAGTACTGCCTGCCGTTCTACTAATAGTACGAAGGGTATTCTTTTTATATCCGTGGCGCCTACCAGTAGGACTATGGGTAAGAAATTGATTATTTTGTATTGGCGTTGGACCTACTGATCGGGTAGTATAGTCACCGTCAATATTATTAGTTTTGTCTGGTCCTGTCGAAAAATTCCTTTGTACTATTGACAGAATCTAAAAGGTTGTAATACCCAAGGGACAGACAGACTGGCAAACAGACGGCACGAGTAAGGGCTATAATTTTGCAAAAATAAGGATATGGGGTCGAGTATTAAACGGAATTTCCACGCTTCTTTCCCACTGGTCAACTAAATTGCTCAACTGCATCAAGTTGAGGCAGTGGGTAACACCAACGGCTCAACTGGTAGGTAATAATCTACAATCACAACCAAGCTACATATATATTTATACCAGCTGCGCCTTTTCCCTTGGCAGGTGTCAAAGTGACAGGTGTCACAGTGACAGGTATCACAGTGACAGGTGTCACAGTGACAGGTGTCAAAGTGACAGATTTCACGGTGATAGGTATAAAAGTGACAGATGTCAAAGTGACAGATGTCAAAGTGACAGATGTCAAAGTGACAGATGTCAAAGTGACAGATGTCAAAGTGACAGGTGCCAAAGTGACAGGTGTCAAAATGACAGATGTCAAAGTGACAGGTGTCAAAGTGGCAGATGTCAAAGTGACAGATGTCAAAGTGACAGGTGTCAAAGTGACAGGTGTCACAGTGACAGGTGTCAAAGTGACTGATGTCAAAGTGACTGATGTCAAAGTGACAGATGTCAAAGTGACAGATGTCAAAGTGACAGATGTCAAAGTGACAGATGTCAAAGTGACATATGTCAAAGTGACAGGCGTCAAAGTGACATATGTCAAAGTGACAGGCGTCAAAGTGACAGTTGGTGGGGAAAAGGTGGGTGGGTGTGGGAATATGGGAAAAAGTGAGCAGAGGGTGGGGGAAGTTTGGGGAGGGTGAGGGAAGTTAGAGGTCGATAGGGAAAAGTGGGGAAACTTCAAACCATACGGGTAGTGAAACCGGTAGTGCAAATCGTTATTTTGTATGGAAATCTCGCTTTAGATACAAGAAAGTACGATTGTAGAAGTAAAATATACATAAAATTCTAATTATAGCCATGTTTTATTTTCAAAGCAAAAGCTAGTTTTTAATTTAGTTTGGCAAAGGAATGTAATATCTCGAACACTGAAAATATGCTCTCATCATCATAATTTCAGAAGTTTAGAAGTCCACTGCTGAACTTAGGCCTTCCCAAAAGAGCGCCATGACTAGCGATCTTGTGCTACCTCCATCCACTGACTCCCTGCAATGGCTACAATGTTGTCCGTCCAACGTGTGGGGGGTTTCCCTACACTTCGTTTGCTTACTAGTGGTCGCCATTCGAGAACCTTTACTCCCCAGCGGTTGTCGGCTCTGCAAACTATATGGCTTAACCATTGCCACTTCATCTTGCAAATTATGAGAGCTATGTCGATAACCTTGGTTCTTCTATGGATTTCCTCGTTACAAATCTTATCACGTAGTGAAACTCAGAGCATAGCGTCTTGAGGCTCTGCGGTATCTGCGACGAGAATATTTAGCGTAATTTCCCGAACGCTGCCCATCCAAGTTGGATTCGTCGGTTGACTTCTTTGTCGAAGTTGGATCTACCCAGTTGAATTGTCTGAACTAAGTAGACATAGTGATCAACAGCTTCGATAATATCGTTCCCAACATAGAGCGGCATGGGTGCGACATGGGCATTTGACATGATGTTCGTCTTAACCATGTTCATTTTAAGAACCACATTGTTACCCAACACAATATAGAGGTCACTGAGAATTTAGCTTAGATCTTCCAGGGTTTCTGCCATGATGATTAAATCATCATCAAATCGAAGGTGATGCATTCAAAATGCAAATATGCTCTAGTCTACAAATAAAATAAATGCATTTGCACGTTCAGAAAAAGTTGGACTCACGCTTTGCGGCGGTTTATTTTGTATGAGCCGTACTCTGTGAATATTGATCCATAGCTTGTCAAAGGCCGTACTGGATAGATATCCGTCGGGCACCACAAATTATAAAGTATTATGTACAAGTATCCGCCGTCATCTAATAGATGAACTGCAGAGCCATTTATATTCTTTGATGTAATTCAGAATCTGACATTTTAGCGCTGGTTGACAAAAATATATTTAAAAAAGTCTGAACTAATATCAGTGTCTCTCAAAGAGGGCGTCTATAGGGCGTGGGCACATAAGCATAACAATTTGTTGCTGATCGTCTATATCCATACCAATATATAAAAGTGAACCGTTGTATGTTTGTTTGTTTGGGGAGCTTTCACGCGATAACGCCTGGTGGATTTTGATGAAATTTAGAATGGAGATAGATTATATCCTGGAATAGAACATGGGATACTTATTATCCCCGAAAATTTTAAGTTTCCACGGGTAAAATGGAAAGTGTTGATTACTCACTGTAAGGAAGGGTTGCCATGGAAACGAAATAAGAAGTCAGACAAAAAAAAAGAGCATTGGTGCTATACCTACTTTTGCATTAGTTTTTAATATCCTAGAAGAAAATAGGATAGTTTTTTTCGCGATAAACAGTAGTCCGCGCGGACGAAGTTGCGGGCGGGAAAGCTAGTATACTTATAATAAGGCAATAAGAAGGAAAAAGTCTTCACAAAGAAGATTTATGAAAAATTTGTGCTCGCTACTTAAAATTGCTACTGAACACGAATGTAATTTTTTTTTTTAAATCGTGCCTGTCTGTTTGTTTGTTTGTCTGTATGTTTGTTTGCGCATCAGGTAATAACTACTACGCCGATTGCGATTCTGTTTTCATTGTTGGATAGCTTAAGGTTTGACTTAAAAACTGGGATACTTGGTACCGATGATTAGGCGCCGAGCAATCGATAAAAATCTCGGCTGAACAAACTTGAAGTTTTTTTTAAATATATTTTACTTTATAGGTACTTTTGGTCATGAAATAAAACGTATGGGCTACTTTTAAATAAAATGACCACGCGGGCTAGTCTTATACTATTTTGAATAAACGTTCATACAACGCATACGTACAAAACGAAGTTGTGGCACGGGTGTTTCGCTCCCCGACTCATTCCATTTGGGTATCCACCCAGTCGGCATCTCACTCAACGTTGCACTGCGCAGAGTTAAGTTGAGTTTGATTCCGATTTGCAGTTTAGACTCAGCCAGCCAGTCGTACCTCCGTGTTCTAAATCAGCTTAACAGTTTAGCTGACATTTCACAGATAACGCAAATCTTCTATACAATGTATCCGTTCAGAAGAGAAATCCTAACATGATGGTTTGTCCAGAGCTAGACTGAACTGTAATTGTTCGTTCGACTTTTTGCCGTCTAGGTACTTCCGTACGGAGCCATGACATTTTCAACTTTCGTTTTTCGTTTACACGACTGCCCAAAAAAGGAGTTTTCAGGGTTCATGTATGTTTGTTTGTATGTGAATTTATTTATTCGACCATAAATTTTAAATTCTTAAACAGATTTGGATGTAAAGGGTTTCGTTCTAATAATAAAATTCAGAATCCTATTATATCATCCCGAGTAGAGAGAAGTAAATTTAAAAAAAAAACTTTTATGGCTCCAAATTCAAATGCGAAAAATACTTCTATTTTTACAATATGGGTATCAAATTGATATATGAAGGCCTTGAGGAGGACATTCCAACAACATATAATTTATTGGCACTAGTAGTTTTCCTCAGGGCAGGCGTATTTTTTTGTTTTTTATTTATTTCTTGTGTAAATTAAGGTATTAATATATTTAGGTATGATTAAAGTCTCAGTACATGCACGCACGCATAAAACGGTTTCTGTACTGAGTTTTGGTTACCACAGATACCGCTCGTATTGTGCCTTTAATATATTTCCGTTGCCTATTATGAGCTACTTATAATTGAATTGATAGCGCCTCGCAGAGATCCGTTGGATACAAATGTTGCGTGTTCGGATTCTGCAACACATGTATTGTGAGCGTGCCTTTACTTGTGAACTGCATGATTGCATTAACGCGATTAGCGGAATTAGAAATGTTGGTAACGTGCTTGCTTGGATATATTGGCCCTCACGAACGGCCACCGCGATATATTCCCAACTGCCCCATCAACGTCCCCATCAAAGGGGACGTTACTTTTGAAATACTTTTGACATACATTTGACGTACTTTTGACATACCTTTTACATACTTTTGACATACATTTGGCATACTATTTTAATTCATTTCACATAATTTCGGCATACTTTTGACATACTTTTCACATATTTTTGAAATACTTTTGACGTACATTTGCTTTAACATACCTTTTTAATTCTTTTCACATACTTTCGGCGTACTTTTGACAAACTTTTCACATATTTTAGATATTATTCTGACGTACTTTTGACATACTTTTGTAATTCTTTTTACATACTTTCGGTATACTTTTGAAATACTTTTGACATACATTTGACGTACTTTTGACATACATATGCTTTAACATAATTTTGTAATTCTATTCACATACTTTCGAAATACTGTTGACATATTTTTGAAATACTTTTGACATACTTTTGTAATTCTTTCGACATACTTTTGGCATACTTTTGAAATACATTGGACATACATTTGACGTACTTTTGACATACTTTTGACATACCTTAGACATACTTTTATCATATTTCTTTTGGCTTACCTTTGACGTACTTATGACATACTTATGATATACTTTTGAAATACTTTTGACAGTTTTTTGTCAAATTAGACGTACTTTTGACATATTTTTATTTTTGACCATTGTTTTTTTTTATTTCGTACATATTCATAATTGCCCCATTGGCGTGAAAATTCCCAACGGCCTCATTTTCTTTTTGATAATTTTGTCGCTTTACTGTTTTTTGTTAAATTCCAAACTATCTCACTGTGTATCAGTAGCGAAGGGTCCCTACAACCCGATTCCCATCGGCTTCCCTCACCAGATCTATTGATCATCAATATTGATTAATATGTTTATAATTAAGTACTTCATACAAAACTTTGTTTTAAAACAACGCATCATATATTTAAATAACAACAAAATTGTGAACAAAAACAACGTTTTTTGAGTACCTAGGTAAAATTAATCCCGGGGGTGAAAGAAAGGTAGTACTTAATGTAAACAGGCGCATCGCGGTGCTCATATGTATGCAAGCAGACATACAAGAAAAATAATTGTAAAATATGGCTGTGATTAATGTTGTTTTATTCTAGTGCCTAAAGATATGACCGATTATAAATATTGTTAATTTAAATAACTGCATAGTGAATTTTAAATAAAAAGAGTTATTGTTAATAAATCTGTATTTTATTTGCTAGAATTAGTTGTCCTTTTATTTCTTTCTTATCCTACTAACACTCCATTTTAGTGTAAATACACAGTCAGATAGTTTGGAATTTAACAAAAAACAACAAAAACACTAAAGTGACAAAATTATCAAAAAGAAAATGGGGCCGTTGGGAATTTTTACGCCAATGGGGCAGTTGGGATATGTACGTAAAAAGTAAAAAAAAATATCAAAAATAAAAAAAAATGTCAAAAGTACGTCTAATTTGTCAAAAATATGTCAAAAATATATCAAAAGTATGTCATAAATATGTCAAAGGTTAGACAAAAGAAATATGACAAAAGTATGTCTAAGGTATGTCAAAATTATGTCAAAAGTATGTCGAAAGTATGTCGAAAGTATGTCAAAAGTACGTAAACAGTATGTCAAAAGTATGCCGAAAGTTTGTCAAAAGTATTTCAAAAGTACCTCAAATGTTTGTCCAAAGTATTTCAAAAGTATGCCAAAGTATTTCGATAGAATTACAAAAGTATGTCCAAAGTATTTCAAAAGTATATCAAAAGTATGCCGAAAGTATGTGAAAAGAATTACAAAATTATGTTAAAGCAAATATATGTCAAAAGTATTTCAAAAGAAATATATCATAAGTTTGTCAAAGGTATGTTAAAAGTAAGTCAAAAGTGTATCAAATGTATGTTAAAAGTATTTCAAAAGTATACCGAAAGTATTTAAAAAGAATTACAAAAGTATATCAAAAATACGTCAAAACAATATCTCAAATATGTGAAAAGTATGTCAAAAGTATGCCGAAATTATGTGAAAAGAATTACAAAAGTATGCTAAATGTATGTTAGAGGTATGTCAAAAGTACATCAAATGGATGTCAAAAGTATTTCAAAAGTAACGTCCACATCAATGGGGCCGATGGGAATTAAAATTCTCATCGGCCCCATTATTCACGCTAATGGGGCCGATGGGAATTAAAATTTCCACCTGCTCCATTAGCGTGGATAATGGGGCAGGTGGGATTTTAATTCCTATCGACGCCATTGATGGGGACGTTAATGGGGCAGTTGGGAATATATCGCCACCGCATGTGGATAGACCGTAATATACTTATAGCTATTTGCCACCACATTTAAGAAACGGTGGCCGACGGTAATACACTTATAGCTATCTGCCCCCACGTATGAGAAATGGGGGCCGAGGGTAATACCTTTTGGCTATCGGCCCCCATTCCCAATATTAATTAAATTAAAAGTGAAATAATATACGTATAGCTATCTGCCCCCACGTATGAGAAATGGGGGCCGAGGGTAATACCTTCCCAACTAGCAAATTAGTGAATATTGCAGCTCTCCTTAAAACTTTAAGGGGATCAGAATTAGGCAAAAGTTCTATAACAGCTAATATTAAAACTTATGACCGCAGCATGAACCTAAGATACTTTTGTGTCACCCTATGGCACCATTAACTGCTCAATAGTTATAATTATATCTCTTTTGCCCCTTTCAGCCGCATAATGGTTTCACGTAGTATTTTATATCACCATTGACTGCACAATAGATAGAATTGTATCTCTTTTAGCACTTTCAACTGCATTACGTTATACGTATACTATGCAATGCAGTGCTGCATAGGATATGAATGTGCAACTGATTTACTTCTTACAGCTATTGTTATGCATATTAGTTAAAATTAGCACTTCAGCTTGTAAAAATCCTTATTGTAGAACTACTACAGAGCCTGTAGTGCTTCAAGATAGAGAATAATAGCTTTTAATAAATTGGAAGAACCATGATGGCCGCCGTTTTATTTACGGCTCAAACAAATAATACACGTATTTTGTCTATATATTTATTTATTGTAGTAAAGGACACTCGCCACACATTTACAGTATTATTAATCATTTATATACGAGTAACTAACCTAATAATAACCTATACTACTTCAGCTTTACAAGCAAGGGTTATTAGTTTTGCTGAACCCTAAATTATGTTTACTGTCTGTGTTTTACGTATACTGCGATGCAGGTGTAAGTTTTATATGAAATCAAATTCACACTCCAGATTATTATATTAACTCTATTGGACCTTATGTGGAGGTGATGGTTCATGAGCTAATAATTTTGCAACTAACGTAGAACTAAGAGCTTATTAGCACTGAATTTTAGCACCAATTTCTACAAAAGAGGGCTTTTGTAGTGAAAAATAGAATCCAAGGCTGCAATTTCAGGAACGCCATTTTCTGTGATAAAATCTGTATTTGTTCTTATATTTTTGTTTATTTAAACACACAGCTCACTGAAACATTATCTCGAACATCGTGTTTTTGTTAGTTAGCCACACATTAACTTATTTCAGCGATAGTCTTGTCAAAATTTTGACATAAATGTTATACCACGCTTCATATTCATATTAGTTTTAATATGATATCTTCAATAAATTGAGAGCCCATTCATTTAATGCTAAAAACACCATACATGTATCACAGTAAATTAAATTTGCCGAAGTTTTTCACCTGAATGAGTCATGCAACCCAAATCTTATATTTACACATTAAATCGATTCAAGTGACGTTCGTTCATTCAGTTAGCGCCAATATCAGCTTTTTACTGCTATTTTCACCGTATGAGCACCTGTCAAGCACTATTTAGCAACTCTACTGGATCTGTATAATGGTGCCATAAGGCGCCCCTTTAGCGCTTTAGCAGCTGCAAAAGGTCTGCATAGCACGCTATAGAGCTTCCTCTGGCAACCTTTAGTTATAATTCTTTACGCTACAGAGCTCTTACACCACTACTTTGTGCTCGTTGGGTTATGGCTATCGGCTCCCACTCCCAATATTAATTAAATTAAAAGTGAAATAAAATAGAAATTTTGTAAATAGCTTTTATACCATAGATAGATAGAATATATAGATAGATAGATAGATAGATACCAAAATAAAACAATAAAAATACAGAATAATAATGTATGAATGGGTTTCCAAAGTATTTAACACACTTGTCGTATGCTGTAGTGCTGGCCGCTGGTGTCAGAGTTTGTCAGGCTACCCAAGGTCCTCTGGCATGGCTTAACGATTGCTATTAATCAATAACAGCCGAGACCGAAAGCATAGCGATGGAAAACCGCACATAACTCAGAAAAGTCATTGGTGCGTAGCCCAGGACCGAACCCGGCATCGTTAGTTTCTAAGTCACACTAGTAAACCGCTAGGCTACCATCGGTAACGTAAAAATTATTAATTACTGCTAGGCTAATGGTTTATTTATTTATATTTAGTTGGTAATCGATCGAATCATTTTTTGCAGAATGCCCAGACACCACAAATTGAATCCACGTTCTCAGCACCTAAGTATTTGATAGCACATCAATCTAGCAACCTTTTGAATTTTGAAGAAAACCCTTGGATGCGCAAAGGTCATTAGTACACATAGTTGAAATGCGAGTTACAGCCAGTTGATTGTATTATCATAAATACGGCAAGTTTACTAACAAATTACTGCGCGATGAAAATTGCTGTCGTTAGCTCCATTCATATTGAAATTGCGTTGAGGCTGCACGATCAATACCCGTGCATGTGGTATAAATGGCATGTGAAATGAGCCTCCAGAAATAGGCACAGAGGCTCTTTAGTGTAATTATTATATTCGTCGTGCTTTCTTGTCGTATGAGGTAGTGCTGGCTACTGGTGGTTCATTAATGGGGAACTGTATACGCTTTTATAATAAGTTACCTGACGGCATTAATCAGTTATCAATTCATAGGTTTAAAACTTTTGTTAAAGAAAATCTCATAAGGAAAGCATATTACAGAGGAAATGATTATAATAATGACAGAAATGTATGGCCTGATGTCTTCAAGCTCCATGATAATAATAAGTGATGACTTCTATGTTTATGTTAGGTGAATAAAATATTCAAAGTACTTTGAGAGATGTCTCATGACTACAACATGTCATGAGATCATGATATGATGTCATGTTGTTATATACAACCTATGTACTTAGTTAGTTTTATTTAATTTTTTTATTATTTCTTTTTAATATTTGTAATTTAAATATGTTTTATTATAATTTCGGAACATTTGAAATAATTATAAAGAATTTTTTGGTGCTCTCTTCTCTAAAGGGCGTATTTCCCGGTATTATTAGCACTGGTAGAGTCAGAAGGGTGTATCCTGTTCCATTGTGAGATTTAACTCTGGCGGCACATGCATACTTACTTCACATGATTTTATTGATATGATCTATATATATGATCATATCTTATGTATTTCTCCTTGTTCATGAGATGTTAATTTTAACTTCTAGAAGCGTTATTTTTTGCGGTGTTACAATAAAATACTTTGGCTTTGGCTTAGACTATGTCAGGCCACCTGAAGGCTTCTGACATGGCCTAACGACTGCTATTTTGTGAAAATCTGCCGCCTAGATTCGTTCGGAGGGTATTCTAGCAGCTGTCCTAGTCCCATTCTTAAGCATAGCCAGCTTACCACCTACAAAATCGTTTAATCAGTCGATTAAGATATTGATTCGATTAAGATATTAAGGTATCGTCGATTAAGATATTAAGATATTGGTCAAACGACGAAGTGGTTGTAGACAACAACAAATAAAAAAAGGGCCAAGTGAGTGTGTTGGACACATATTTACTTAATTTTCCGTAGCCAGGATCCTAAGCTATCTAACTTTGAAAACCGCATTGCAATCGGTCCAATAGTTTAGACGAGATTTGCTAACAACAATGGACTAGTTTGGCCAGCTGTAAACTTTAAAACGTAATATTTTTGATTATAAATTCATAATATGCAATACAATACAATACAAATACAATACAATGTACAATAGTTTATTTTTATTAATTTTTTGAGATGGAATCTTGCAACTCGAACAAAATGGTCACTTTAGAGCCGACTATTTCCTAAACGGAACTGAATATAAATAAACTGTCACAGAAACTTCATTATAAAATACCTATTGAACGAGACTCCACTCGATTGAGTACAAAGTTTTTTTTTCCATTTTTACTTTTCTAGTAGGTAAGACAGTTTTTTTTGGTGCTTTATAGCGGTTATAAATATATATTATGCCAAATTTCAACAGTGTAGTGTTAATAGTGTCAGCATAAAAGAGCTGTGACATAAAAGATAAGATGTTACCTACAAAATAACGGACAAGGTAAAACATAAGGATTTTTTGTTTGACTACACAACCCTAAAAATGGTCTAAGGAAAGTTTTGGTTTATACAAATACGTTGATATTATGGTCGCGGGACTACAGAAAGATTGGATGATCCGAGCAAAGATGTTGCATTACGCTGACTGCTTTTGTTTCTCGAAACCCGAGCCTAACTATGGCCTAACTCGTGTCCAACCACAGATAAGATGTTATCTTCATTCATTTTTATTCAGTTCATTCGAAACGTTCCAATCTACTCATCAGTATGAAAAAATATATAAACTTAGTTAACTTTACATTAGTACACTATATTATTTAAATTTTAGATAAATTACACAATTCTTATAATGTTTTGAGCAAAACGAACTGTGATCGAAAAAAAAACAGAACGCTAGAAATTAGCATTCTCAATTGCGCGAAATGCCCACAAAACTCTATACCGAACGCCAAAGGACGACTTACGTTTTCTGCAAGGACTTTCATTTGGCTTAGCAAATAAGCTCCCTGGTAAACCTATTGTCCTTAATTTTTCTAAAGGGAACATTACTGCGGACTAGAAACAAATACATTTCTTACAAGTCTTTAGGTACCTTGCCGATGTGGCTTGAAGAAATTGAACGAGCGCGGTGGGGAGACTAGTAAAAACACTGCTCAACCATAGAGAAGTGTTTTTTGTTATAAAGTAGAACGGTTTTGTTAGCGTAACGGGTGCGCCACGAGTAAGTCTCAATGTACTATGTACATTATAATATGTACATATTCATGTCAAACCAACAAGTGAACGTTAGTAAAGACGCATAGGAAAATCATCATAATATCCCATAATCCACATCAATATATAAAAGTGAAAACATTTGTTTGTTTGGAGCTTTCACGTGATAACGGCTGAACGATTTTGATGAAATTTGGAATGGAGATAGTTTTTATCCTGGAATAAAACAGGATACTTTTTATCCCGGAAAATTTTAAGTTTCCACGGGAAAACTGGAAAGTGTTGATTACTCGCTGTAAAGAATGATTGTCATGGAAACGAAATAATAACAAGTCAGTCAAAAAACATCAAGAGCGTTGGTGCTATACTTTAGCATTGGTTTGTAATATCCTCTAGGATATTACAAACCAATGCAAAAGTGTGATGCTCTTTTTCGCGACAAATGGTAGTCCGCGCGGAAGAAGTCGCGGGCGAAAGCTAGTTAGTAATAAATGTGATGATTAAGAGAATATAATATTAGTGAAATTTGTGCGTCAGTTAATATCGTTAGGTATGCAACAGGCGACAATAGGTTTCGTACAAAATTATGGTCACAATGCGTTCCCTTTTTATTCCACAGCGGTTTGTTGTTGTTTGTTTGTTTGTCGTATGAGGTAGTGCTGGCCTCTGATGTCAGAGTTTGTCAAGCCGCCCGAGGGCCTCTGACATGGCTTAGAGACTGCTATTAATCAATAACAGCCGGGACCGACAGCTTAACGTGCCCTCCGAAGCACGGAGCGATGGAAAACCTTACATAACTTCGAAAAGTCATTGGTGCGGAGCCTAGATTTTGAACCCGGTATCGCTGGATTCTAAATTGCACTATAGAACCATTAGGCCACCACCACAAAGCGGTGACTTCAACAGGTATGTAGTACGCTTAACCTCCCACACCATAGTCAGGCTTGCGAATCAATTTAACTAAACTAACTTTATCTTAACTAACCTAATGGGTACATAATTAAAATCATCGCATATAAAATATCAGTCTGCATCTAAAACTATAATCCAACTCTGAAACTTTTCCTAACCCTTTAAAGTTCCCCAAATAAGATAAAGGGATCGCAGACTACGAAAACCATTAGTCTTACTCAACAGAACATCAAAACAAAATGTAAATAGGACTAAAACGGTTTTAAAACTATCCGAACTTCAACAGGAAGTCGCTTATGGCAACAAAATTACTACTGCGAGTCGTTTCGGAACGGAAAAGAGCTACGAGCGACTACAATTTATTCAGCACTAGCTGTACCCGCGCCTTCGCACGCGTTGTAATTTATCTAGGTTAAAAGTAGAAGTGGTCCACCTACATAGTTCACCTGGTTGTACCAGGGGCAATTGTGCTATTCCAAGACCTAAAATACCAATATACCAATATTTGATCAAAATTCCTTGAGACGCCAAAAAGCTTTTTATCGATTGCTCGGCTTCTACTCATCGGATAGGTAATACCAAGTACCCTAGTTTTTAAGTCAAATCCTAAGCTATCCAACAGTGAAAATCGCATCGCAATCAGTCCAATAGATTTTACGTGCAAACATACAGACAAACAAAAAAACTTTTTTTTTTAAATCATGTATTATTCTTGTTCAATAGTTTATTTTAAGTACTCTAGACCATTTTTTTATTACCTTTGTACAGACTATTTCGTTTTTATTGCTTTATTATATGTATAGATAGATAAACACACCCTTTTATCCTCGTATACAAGAAACAAAACACACATACACACCACAACACACCCAAATATGATCCTTTATACACACAAACGTTCCCAAAACGCACACAAGGCTAAGCTAAAACGCGTGCAGTCCCGGGCCCAGACGGTAGGGACGAGCCCGCCACCCGAAAGAGACAAAACATATCGATCCTACTAGCTAGACAAAGACAGAAAAGTGATATTGACCTTGCGCGTTCATGACGTCAGTCGCGACCTAGCTGCAGCCTTCCCCTTCTACGAATGTGTGCGTGAACCAGACCCTGAAATATATTAGTGTACGTTACGTTTACTCTGTCTTCCTGTAAAATATATCGTTGTGTGCTTGAGTTTTCCTTGTAAGTCACGGGTATGCAACAGATGCGAGTGTGTTTGTGACATTGATTTCTGATAGCAACAGGCGAATTACTTTGTTAATGTTATTTTAGCACTAAATGCTAGTTATTAAGGTTTAGGGAAAAGTGGTCTCGTATTGCACCACTTAGACGATCATTAACTTTGTCGTTTTGAGTGTTTAGATGGAAACTCCGCGATTGTTAATTAAAATTTTAGAAGGTTGTCAAATTGCTGTACAATTTTCGTGTTTATATTTTGATGAACTTAAATATTCGTTATCAAAATTTTATTTTAATCTTGGTTTATTATGTATCAATCCCCATAATAATATACTGGTTTCGGTGCCAAGAAAAAGTAGACAGCAATAAAAGATTTGCACGAACTAACTCCTGGGGATAAATAGTAAATCAATAAATATTCAAACTCTTCGACGCATCTCAGGTGTTCATTAAAATGTACGCAACGCTTGTGATGTATATCTTGTATCATGCAGTTTCCAGACGCAAAAACCTTAAGTTGTGTTGTTGAGTGCCATTTAACATGTTATACCGTTATTTTGCGAATAAAATACTTAATAACATAAAAATAATTTATTAACTAATTCTATTATATTTAACCTATATTCTAATTGTTTTAAAAGTGAGTCATCTACAAAAGAACAAATTCGATGCGCATGTTCAGTAAATGATGAAATAATTATAACAAGGAGCCGTACACTATATAAATATAACATAACTCAATTTCCCTCTTTACAAATATTCCCAGTTGAGCACACTTATAAACATACAAACACAAAATAAAGAACACACACGCATACTAACAACACAATATAGAAGCTATAAAATAAACCAACCAAACTGACCTTTACCCCGAGGAAGTTTTGGATTAGAACATAAAAGAAAGACGTCTTTCGTGGTTAAGCGTTGGTCCACAAGGAAGGAAAATATACAGGGTGCAAAATAATGACACATCAAAGAATCAAGGAAAGTATGGAAAACGAATCTTCAGCATTTATAAAATTTTACGATTGTATTTTGTAAGGTACTATACTTTTGTAAGAAAATAACTTGTTAAATTTTAAATGTAGTTTTTTAACCCCCGAACAAAGAGACGGGTGTAATAGGTTTAGGGTATCATTGTGTCACTCACTGTTTGTGTGTGTGGATGTGTGTCTGTCTGTGCATCTTAGCTCCCAAACAAATGGACTGATTTTGATGCCGTTTTTTTGTGTTTGAAAGCAGAAGTGATCTAGATATTTCTTAGCTATATGGGGAGGGGGGAGGGGGGAGGTGAGAAAAGTGAGGTGAGAATCGTAGCTTCTAAACAAATGGACCGATTAGCTGCTGTTTTTTCTGTTTGATAGCTGGGGTAAACGAGATGGTTCTTAGCTACAATAGGGGGGAAGAAGGGGAATGGGGGTGAGAATCGTAGCTCCCAAACGAATGGACCGTTTTGGATGCGGTTTTTATGTTTGAAAACTGATATCATCGAGATGCTTCTTAGCTATAGGAGGTGGGGGTAGGGGGTTATATGTTTTTTAATTTGTGCTCGTTAGACTGACTGTATTCTTTTTACAGAAGTGCAAAAATGAAATATATTTTAACTGCCTCCTTTAATATTTTAACGTCGTCACAACACTGAAAATAGTCATGGTGGCTAGTACTCAAATAGTCATGGTGGCTAGTACTCAAATAAAAAAGATTAACGCTTGTGATATTTACCCTGAACTGTACACACATTATTCATTTTTGTTGAATGACAAGCGGATAAATAATTAATTTCGGGTATCACGCTTTAAGCATTTTAGGGTGCTTAGCCTGAATCTGAGCCCGTTAGACGTAGGGAAGTCCATTATTTTTTAATGTAGTAAAGTGCTGAAATATAAACGTGGACTGCTTGAGGTAACTATTCTTGCTACGTTGTTGCCACGCAATGGTCTATTACAGGATGGGTGTTTTTATGGTTTTACTGGCCAAGGTTGCAACACTGAATCGAAATACTGGATTATTCACCTTCGGGCACCTCTACTAGTTTTTCTACCGTGTCCCGTGCTGTTTTTATTTTTTTATTACGTACTAGGCTATAGTTTGACCACGATCTCACATGATGGAAAGCGATGATGCGGTCGAAGGTATAGCACGCTTGTCTAGTAGATACCTAACAAGTTATGTTCTTGTGCAAGGTATTTCAACCATAAAAGGGTGGTGCTGTGCTGATCGTCTAGTCGTACGGTGATGAAAAGGTGACGGGGGAATCAGATTGTGCAGTTGTTGCGCACATGCATACACCATAGTGCAACCTGTAGAATACCGATAGGCTTGCTACCTCACGTCGATGCGCCAGACTTTGAAGCTTACTCTTTACCAGAGTGTCATCCCCAATGAGCATCATAGCGCGTCTCTCAATTGAATCCAAAGCCTCAAGTTGATACTTGCCAGAACCGTCCCAGAGGTAGCAGCAGTACTCCATACAAGATCTGACCTGTGATTGATAAAGATTCATAAGCTGTTCCGGTGTAAAGTACCGCCTAACCTTAGACAAAATACCAAGTTTCTTTGCAGCTACCATACTGTTGACTCGAGCCTACTATTGCCGCCCACATACTTGTTCCACATCCCCTTTTGTTTTACTATCTAACTTAGCTTTCGGATGTTGTTGCGCATACTGGCCAAAAGGTTGGATGAAAATTAAAGTTTTAAGTGTTAGGCGTTTTAATCATCCAGCCTTTGTCCTGCTTAAACAGAAGCCAGTGATTTGGAAAGGTTGGAATCAAAACTTACAAACACATTTGGGGATTGAAACGCCCACATAGGTAGAATTATTATATCCTTCACTAAGACCCTTTTAATGGTCCTCGAGTGATGCTTAACTTTTTCCATTAGTACATTGGCTGTACAAGGGCCAGTGTAAAACTAAATGTAAAAAAAATATTATATTAAATAACTAATGAAAAATCAAGCTGTCTTCCTATTTTGCGATTAACCTATGCAATTGTTGACACGTCTTGATGTCAGTGTAACGCTATCTATTTTCAACTTTGAAAGCTTGATTGAAGAAGGAATAGCAAAAGTTGTAGTGATTATGACGTATCTTTGACAGGTTGAATATAATATTAGACTTTAAAACACAAATAAAATAAATCTGACAAATGCTAAAATAAAATATGGGTACCTCTAATAACATAGTCAGTAAAAATAATTTAGTTGAAATCTGTTAACAGTATTCAGATGAAAAAAAAGAAGGTTTCTATTGAAATTGTTAACTGTGTTCAACCTAACATAATGATAGCGCAATTATCTAGGCGGGATTTTTTCAATACTTTTTTTCAACCCTCCTGTGAATTATTACAATAACATCCTAGAATTGTTCGTAATCATCACTAGCGTCGTAATATAGTTTTTAAACGCGAGCTTATTGTCTAAATACACAGATATTTATCAAAAGCCTTCGAGGATACAATAAAAAACAAACGTTTTATTCAATTAATGCTATTATTCAATAAAACAAATTGTATATTTATGTATTTACAAATGCCCTATCAATATTAAGAGTAATATTGGGTATTGAACCACTAATTAAAATACCATTGTTTTAAATTAATATAAAAATATGAATTCATTCATGAACTTAATAAAATTACCATTTATACTATCACAACTTCATAATAAGCTTAGTTAATAATATACTAGATTAAAATAACGTGCATTATATTATTGCAGAAGCGGGCGTGATGACGATGGCAATCCAAAATAAAGAACAGTAGAAAAACAACCATTCTGCTGAAACAGTTTTTATAATATGCGATACTAACGCCATTGCCATATTAGTTAGTCATTTAACAGATATGGAATGAAACTTTTGGATAGGTATTATTAATGACTGTCTCAAATCACGATCGAATATTATCTTAACTCATAATTATTATACAAAAAAAAAAACGATACCTTGAATTAGAATCTCCAATAACATATAATTTTATATAACGGAGTTGGAATGCATAGATAATTATTTTGTAAAATCTACATCTTCTTAAGTGTTCAGTTGTATGAGCATCCTGGTTTTATCATTTGGAATAAAAAGTTAATCTTACTATGATATAACGTAATGTATAAAAATTTAAGATATATAATTTAGCGGCTATTTACATTTAATATGAATACAATGATTCTTCTATATATTCGGTATTTAATTAATTAGTTTGACTAAAAACTATCGTTACATTAAATTTTCATACATGCAATTAATCTGTTTCTAAAGTAGTTAAATTCTAATAATATGTAAGACTTACAAAGTATTTGTAAAAAATAATAATTTTAAAACCATTATAATTAATTTATGGCATATTATATTCGATACATAACATACGCATACCTTATTAGATATACAAATATACTAAAGTTTTTACATCATTAAAAGTATTTGAAAAAATAAAATAATTGCAAAAATTACGTGATATAAATAAGTTGTATTATTTCATTTTGTTTGTGGTTGCATATTAATGTTTTATTATTTAACGTTTGAAGAAGTTTTTTTTTAGTTTTTTATTTAAGTACTAACAAAAATACATAAACGAAGTGCTGATTATTAGAGTGCGCCAGGAGTGAGCCTAGCAATACAAGTCAATTTTATACGCACCCCGTTTGAGGGCATTTTTGCGCTAGAAAAAAGCGCGATATTGCATTTGATTTCTAAAAAAGAAAAGAAAATAATATTTTTTTCGCGTAATTGGCGAGACAACACAAGTGAGACGGCATAAAAAATGGGCTTAAGTTTCATTAATAATTAAATTATAATTATCAAACTTCAATAATACCAACTCATATATTTTCTTCAGAAGATTATCTAGTACTTAATTTTGCCTCAATAGTTTACACTTGTAAGCCCGCTAAATAGATTTATCATAATGCAGAATGGATGCGAAAACTTCAAATCCCAAGTTTATAATAATTAATTCATATTTAAGCATAAGTAGAGACTAAGAGAGTGAGCAATTTCATAAAACTTATCTTAATATCTTTGATAAAACATATTTTGCCATCAATTTTAAACCATATTGTAAGTTTTATCAAAATAGCGAGTGTAGGCTTGAAATCCATATTGGCGCGCGTTAAAACATGTAACTTTCATAATTAGATAGCTGATAGATAAATAATATCGACGATGCCGTTTCAGTTTTACGGAATTAAACTCATATAGGTAAAGAATTACGTGTTCATTTACGTACTGGTAGTACAGTAGAAATAAATGTTAGAAATTTTGTTGATTTGGTGTTCTGTTATATTTTTCGAAAAACAGTTCTATTTTCTCCAGTACTAGTAACTAAGCAGCTAAAATCAAGTCCAGCTACTAATTTGAGAGCTACAATTGCCCAGATAGACCACGGTGGCGATGACGAACGATAAGACTTAAATAGTTGTTTACAAGGTTGTAATATCTGTGTTCAATCGTTTTGTGTATTATGTCTAAAATTTATTTTAATTTTTTATTTTTTTTAAGGCGTGCTCCTGTCTATACAATTTTACACAATACTAACATAATAATTATAAAATTGATTTTTATGTGTGTAGTGGAATGTCTTAAAAACATAACGCTCAACAAATTATATATATAAAAATAATAATAACTCAGCGTTTTTTTTTCTGAATCATCAATTTAAATAAGAACTTAATATATAATTAAATGTTATATTTCAAATAACAGCAATGCCCATTTGGGATACGATTATTTCAGTTGTTTGACGAAAAATTTAATTACGTATCCGAATCTATAAATAATAAAATAAGCTAGAGTTAAGAGCGTCACAGACGACTAAGATACTATAGTATTTCATGCGATACAATTTATATGAGCCTTCACAAACGGCAAAGATAATATATATTTTCATCCTACAGTATCTTAAGATTTCGAGCGATATGGATTTTTTAAAAGATGCCATCTTAAGATATGAAATATATAGTAACATACTAACTTAAGATACAAAATATATGGTAATATACTATAAAGATCGTTCTGTTTTGAGTCCGTGACGGTTTTTTTAATGGGTATTGCCTGTGCCTGTGGCTTTTCTCTAGGTTAAAAGTTACTTATGTGTTATTCCAGGACCAAAATTACCTAAAGAAAGGATAAAAAAAAAAACTTATTCGGTAGCTTATTTTAAAAAGCCGGGACGGCCTTTGAGGGAATGAATAATTTCAATATATTATGTTATCTTAACCCTAAGATGCTATAATATTTTATATGCAGATATCTTAACATGAAATATTATATTATCTTCGTCGCCTGTGACGCCCTTTAGACGAAAGACTGCAGCAGTTTGACTAACACGTTTACCCAATAAAGGTAGTCTTACCCAGGGACTGAAACATTTTAATTAAAAAAGAACACCGCCTATTGAAGAGTGAAGCACTCAATATGCCACCCGATCCTTTCATAAGTACGTAAGGTATACCTATCCGGTGCCGGAAAAGTATAAGTACGTAAGGTATACCTATCCGGTGCCGGAAAAGTATAAGTACGTAAGGTATACCTATCCGGTGCCGGAAAAGTATAAGTACGTAAGGTATACCTATCCGGTGCCGGAAAAGTATAAGTACGTAAGGTATACCTATCCGGTGCCGGAAAAGTATAAGTACGTAAGGTATACCTATCCGGTGCCGGAAAAGTATAAGTACGTAAGGTATACCTATCCGGTGCTGGAAAAGAAAAAACATATATAATTATGTAATTAAAAATGTATCATCGTTACAAAAAAAAACTCAATTCTAGGTACTTATGACATGATATAGTCTAACTAGAATGTACTTATTCTGAATAATTAGTATTCCTTTATGCAGTGAGGTGTCAACACCATCATGTGTTTGTTTACGCCAAATGTCAATGTTATTGATTTCCATTCATAAACGGATCGCTTTACGAGCGAGGGTACCAAGACTAACTCATGACGGAACTCAATTAACACAATTTCTTTCTTTCCGTGCCATATTAGCAGAAACTTATACTACTTGCTGTTGTTGCAGATTTGGCAGGGTGAAAAAGGATGATCTAATTACGATTACGAATAAAGCAGATGTCTTACAAAAGAAAGATCCAGAGGCCCAATTCAGTAGCCAGAATGGTTCAGAGTTTGAAGTTGTACATTTCTGAGAATAAGCTCACAATTCACAGGAAATATTTAACTGATCGGTAGATCAAGTAACTAGAAGTTTTCCATTTAAATTATGATAAGCGCACCTAAAGCAAGCTAAGAGCAAGCTTCGCACCTAACCAGGCCTACTTCGTCACAGTTCATGCACTTGAGCGCGACGAACTCGGCAGTGAAGTGGTTACGATGCAGGGACTTCTTGGATCCGTTGCAGATTCGGCAAGGCAGGAGGCGGAAGCCCCCACAGACTTGGCAGGTGGTGCAAGCGTCTGGACTCTGAAAATTGAGAGAAAATTTCTAATAAGTGTGGTTTTGACTTGGTTACTTGCGTGCTTGCTTGTGTGTTGGCCTCTGGTGACAGAGTTGTCAGGCCGCCCTATAGGGCCTTTGCTTAACGACTGCTATTAATCAATGACAGCCAGACCGACAGCTTAACGTGCCCTCCGAAGCACAGAGCGATAGAAAACCGCACATGACTTAGTAAAGTCATAGGTGCGGAGCTGAGGAACTAACTCGGTTTCGTTAGATTTTAACTCGCATTAGTATACCGCTAGGCTACCACTGCTAGGCTTCATAGATTGTTAGGTCTAGCTATTTAGCACTGGTCGTTTCTGATACCTTTGCAAGGTACGTCAGCCATGCATTATGCATATGGGTTGTTTTGGTTGAAACATGGTGGTGACAGGCAAGCCAAATGATGAAGCTAAGCTTCCCAGAGTGAGAGTTAGAAATCATAGGGATCAATATTAAAACACTACACGGGGAGGTTCCCCTCGCTTCTTTCCCTGGCGCAGTTACTTTATATGCTAGCTTGCTTGCTTATCGTAAGAGGTTGTGTTGGCCTCTGGTGTTAAAGATATCAGGCCGGCCGAGGTCCTCAGTGGCTAGCTACATATCTCTAATCTGTGGTCCTCAGACATGGCTTAAGGACTGCTATTAATCAATAACAGCCGGGACCAATTACTGAACGTGCCCTTCGAAGCACGAAGCAATGGAATACTCGTATATAGAAATAAGTCATATCTTAATCTCTATAAAGAAACAATTCATATCTTAATCACATTTACAGGCCGTTTGCTAACCAATGTTTTTGGGATCATACAATTTATATACTTTTTTTTTAGGTATCATTTTATATGCTATTTAGTGGTCTATATCGAAATATGTAGAAGTTTTGAGAAATCTCTATAAAAATGTTTGAAATACGATACTTCGTATTTTAAATAAGCGATTTTTTTAAGCGCCACCCTTTTATGGTTGAAATACCTCGCACAAGAATGAAGCGTTACGCTTCTTCATTTATTATAAGAAAATTCTTAATTAAATTGAATTATTGTCTTTCTTCATTTATTTTAAGTCAAGAGTGAATAGGCTCTACTAGGTAAGCGTGCTACACCTTCGACCACATCTTCGCTTTCCATCAGGTGAGATCGTGGTCAAACGATACCTATTCACTCTTGACTTGAACACACCGGGGTTATAATTTACCGGAAACACTGACGAGGGCAGGGCATTCCACTCCTTTGCAGTTCTTATAATAAATGAAGAAGCGTAACGCTTCGTTCTTGTGCGAGGTATTTCAACCAAGAAAGGGTGGCGCTTTGCTGATCGTCTAGTCGTACGGTGATGGAAAAGTGATGGGGGAATCAGGTTGTGCAGTTCTTGTGCACACTCTCCATAGTGCCTTCTGTAGAATACCGCCAGGCTTGCTACCTCACGTCGATGCGCCAGATTTTGAAGCTTACTCTTTACCAGAGTATCATCCCCAATGAGCCTGATAGCACGTCTCTCAATTGAATCCAAAGACTCGAGCTGATACTTGGCAGAACCGTCCCAGAGGTGGCAGCAGTAGTCCATACCAGATCGGACCTGTGCTTGATAAAGATTCAAAAGCTGTCCCGGTGTGAAGTACCGCCTAACCTTAGACAAAATACCAAGTTTTTTTGCAGCTACCTTGGCTTTGGATTCAATATAAGACCCAAAATTCAGGTTTGATGTGAGTTCGACACCCAAAAGCTCCAAATGGTCGCCTATTGGTATTGTTACACTTTGGAAAGACGGAAAAGGTGATCCGTGCAGTGTGCATGAAAATTGGAATTATAAATTTAACAATACTAGACAAATTCCTACTGACTGTCAAAATGACACAGACATATTGTTTCACAGCAATAATGTATAACTTCACCAGTTTGTGTATAACTCCCATTTTAATAAATTTTGTTATTTTTGCTTGTATGTATTTCTGTATGTATGTAAGTGAGTTTCTTTGTTTCACCATAACTTTTAAATACTTGAACAGAATTGGATGCATGGGGAATCGCCAGAATCCTTACATTATCCCGAGTGACAAAGGTATTTGAAAAGTTCCTTTTGACTCGGCAGTCGTGTTTTCCTCTTACTTTGATGATTTAAGTACCTACTTGTTTTTTTTTGTGTCTATTACATAAATGTTGCGTTCGAAATGTCACAAATAGGTGACACATAGGTGACAACACGGCAGAAAATAAGTGCCAAGGCTTAAATGGCGTTTGCTGAGTCGGAATCGGGACCTTTACATACATACCTGTACATTTTTTTGTTTTTGGCATTTCACATAATGTTGCGTGATGTCATAAATAAATGTTATTCTTTCTTTCATTCTTTATAATAAAAAGAAGTGAATTTCTGAATTAAAAGTTGGTAAGTATAAGTTATTGGCATTGAGATCTAGTGCTGATAATTACGTTACGGCCGTGACCGATGAAGGTAGATTCTAAAGTACGAGTTTCATGTCGATACGGTTTTACCAACTAGGCTAATCACAGCGACCTCCAACATAGAAGGCATCTTTTTTATGGCAAAATATATATTAGGAGAGACACTAAACGCGGTCAAGCCTTTACTAAAACTCAATGAGGACAAGTAATAGGTATAGCATCTGCGCCAATTTTTATCGGTGCAAAAGTATAATAATCAAAAAGCAAGTATCTAATCACTCAATAAAATATATATTAAAAAACAGAGCCATCTACCAGCTTGAAATGGACCGGAAAATGTTCATAACAACTTTGGAATTTGTGTGGTAAAATCATTTTTTTTATGTACAGAACATTAATTCTACCGAAACAAGTTACTAAATAGAAAGCTGTAATTCGTCTTATTTCAATTTAGTAATTTGTTCAATAAGGTTGAATATATCATCGCAAATAAGGATTACCTAATTGGGAAGATATATTAAACCTGGAAAATGACGCGATAAAGATTCCCAATGAGGGAAAGCAGTTTATATTTTCTGTGGAAATAATTATCATTATCGAAATGCAAAAGCAAAACAAAAAAAGGCGAAAGCCAAATACAGTGAAGCCAATTGACCGATTATTTTCTATTTGACTTTCATTCCATTCCAAGTGCCATCCGCGCTGCTAGAGTCTATTGTTAAACCCTTGCAAGTCCAAGCCTACGCGCGCCTAAAACGTGTGAGGTTCTCGGGTAACCTGCAGTTATCCGGGTTGAACCGGGTTTCCATGATCTATTTACGTCTCTTCCTGCTGAATGCTTCCGATTATAATGTTTTGAGTTTCTGTACTAGAAAGCCATTGAAATTATCAATAAGAATAAATTAAATTAATATCACTAAAATAATTATTAAAATTATTTTATTAACTACAAAAAACCCTTTTTTTTGCTCGATTCGAAAAAACCCTTGAAAATCTGTGTTATTTTTGGAAATAAATTACCTTTACTTTAAATAAACATATTTTTTTATTATTTTTTTATATCCTCTGTTTATTTATAACATTTCCTCTCTAAAATAAGTAAAAAAATATATGCAATCATTATAATAATTCTAATATCAGCATCCAAAGATATTGGCGGGAAATCGCCAAACAAAACTTATATATTTGATGAAAAGTTTATTACAATAAATGACATAATGTATACCATTGATGATTTTTTATTAAACCATTATGGATAAAACAATAAAAATCCTCGATAAATTCTAAACAATAATAAAACTATCTAAAAATATACACACGAACGAAATAATCTTCTCGCCAAAACGGCTCCGCACTTTGTTTACAAGTTTTTGTTGTCAAGAGCTATAATTGGGAATTTTGAATTATTTTACAATGAAAATAGCTCATCTTTTAAGCACTTTTTTAATTTCTATGCAAGTATTAGTAACTCAACATTTTCGCGATCTCTGTCAGTACCTATTGGTTATACTTTTTTCATTATTTTCATAAGCTTATAGTCATAGTGTTTCGATATGTATGTACATTGAAAGAAAATAATTCAAAAAAAATTGCGCTCGCTGGGCTCGCGCTTTTTATTACTCATTTAAGTGCCATTTTTTTGGAATCAGCACAAAATTTTAAAGAAATAACTCAAAATTTCATGCTCGCTTCGCTCGTCCTCGCCTTTTGTGCTTGTCCATACAATGATTTTTATATGTTTCATAAATTTCTAAGCAGGCGTTAACTGCTATAAAAAAAACATAGATTTTTATATGGTTATTATTATTATCAATTAATTTCAACATTGATAGAAATACCACAAAAAATTCGCGCTCGCTTCGTTCGCGTTTCCTTTGGTTTTTTATATGGTTAAATATTATATTTCATTTTCCACAATAAGAGAAATAGCTCAACATTTTTGCGATCTATGCTCGCGCCCTTTAATCATTTTGATATACAAATAGATTTGAAATTAAAGAAAATAGGTGGTGGCAATATCCGGTTCGGCTCCAGGCGGCATAAACTCACGCTACTCACCTCACCTCGCAGCAGGTGCTGCAACTTAAAACGATCTTATACGCCCGTCTCAATCATCTTAACATAATCTCTCATACAAAGATTCCAAAGAAAAGGCAGAGCAAAATAAACACTCTATTTATGGTACGGTAACTTGCGGATGTTTCTAACACAACAAGGAGATGCGACGACAAACGGAAGGCGCGCCTCGCGCAGACAGACGTGTCGACAGGGCCTCAATAACGCTATTGTATCGGGAACTTAGCTGTTGTGATGAATGTTGGCTGAGCATTGAACAATATAAGACTTTTTGAACAATATGGAGCTCAAAATCATAAAGAGGAGTGCGTGTATTAGAAAATTAGAATTGTCATAGTAGGTCCCTTGAATAAATTCAGTAGCTGCAGTGTATCTCTCTCTCACTTTCAGACTATGCCGATGCCACATGGTTGCTGATAAGAAGAACCTGTGTTATATTTCTTCTTGGCTTCGCTCTATGCTAAAAAACTTTATTGACCGAGCGAGCGCGAAGCGCGAGCAAAGCGTCTCCGTTTCAGCTTGGGCAAAAAATCTTACGTATGTCCTTCCGGATGTCAGTCCGGCCGGATGTCAGTCCGGATTTCTGATCCCTTTTACAGTTTGCATTTCTCAACCGATCTAGACGAAACTTGGTATACAGGTTAAACTTTTTTTTTTGTCGTTGGGGATTTTTCATTGGATACATCCTCTAAAAAGGGGCAAAAAGGACGCTACTGAATATCTCCGCCTTATTAGATCCTTCTATTTTTATTTGAAAGGTAGTAACTTTAAATTGGTCTCATAAAAAATTGGTGAAGATCTGATGAGATTATTATACAATGTACAAGGAGGACTTAATGCTAAGTTGCATTTTCTGTTCAGTCAACCTGGAAGTGCAAGAAAAATGGTAGCGGATCTAATGGTGGTGGTAGATCTTCGGCGTGATGAGCAGAATAGCTCCTCAAAATGCAGTATATGTCTCACTTTTAGGTTTTTATCAGTGGAATCAGTCCTTTGCCCACTAGGTCAATCAATCTCTGATGGAGCACCTTGGTTAGTAATGTTAGTATTACATTGAGGTAACTAGATGGCGCTACTGTGCACCGCTAGATTATATGCAAAAAAGTTTGTGCGCACGACTTGTGGAACTGTCGTAATCGGTTAAAATTTGAAAAAGGCTTTTCAATGGTCTGTTTCGCGTAGTTATGCGTTTTCCTATAGATGAATACTTGACAAGCCGATGGCAGATACATTTTTATCATCATCATCATCATCATCATCAGCCTATACTTGTCCACTCATGGACGTAGGCTTCTCCTAATACACGCCACTTAGCTCGGCCTTGAGCTCTCTGCATCCAGTTACTGCCAGTCGCGTTTCGCACAGCCACAGCCTGGTCACAGGGCGCCCTTCACTACGTTGGGTACATTTTCAGACTGCAGCAAATTTGCAGATCCCATTGGGGAACCTTATAAAATACCTATTCAAAAGTGTCATTTCGGTAACTTAATCCTTTCCATACAAAAACATAATTTCATGTGATATATCCCGTTTTGGTAACATTTTTTTGGCTCATACGTTATACCTATCTCTATTACCTACTGGTTTTATTTTTAAAGTTAAATTAATCTATATAATTAAAAAATACATAGTGACTATTATTTACACTTACTTATACAATACCTACCATAAAGACAAGCATCTCTAATACCTATATTAGTTTTACTACTTTTCAAACCTAAAAACAGTCACGTTCGACCCGATTTCACTTACAAAATAATTTACGCATAGCAATAACTAAATTGTATAAACAAATATTATCTCAGACGATCTTGTATTTACGTAATGAAGGCGCAGCCAAGACATTAAATTTTGTAAGATTACTTATATGTCCATAGAAAGTAGTGACCGAAACTGGATTTTTGGATAATGATTGCTTCAAATCTCGCTTATAATTTAATTTTCGTATCATTTCAACCTTTGGGGTAGATGTGTTCTCGAGTGGAGCTCGCGTTTAGGAAAGCTAAGTGTAGGACGCTCTGTGACCAGGTGGAGTACGATCTGTGAAAAGTGGCTGTAAGGAATGGATGCAGAGAGTTGAAAGTAGAGGCGTGCAATAGGAGAGGCCTAACACGTCCAGCAGTGGACAATTATAGCCTGATGATGATAATTTAAACCTTACATTCTCTAATCCTGATGTTTGTCTACCTAAACTGTGAGACTTGAGAATCTGCAGATCTAGCTTTTAGAAACACAAAAGAAATAAAACCAATAAATAACAAATTGTTTTGCAATTGAATTGATACGGGTCTTAGGTTATACCCAGCGGCACGTAAGTCTAGCGGTGAACGAAACGTGGCGGGGATCTTGACACAGTCAAAGTTTATATAATATGTTAAAATTTGAATACTTTTTATCCCGCAAACTGTCTGTGCCAAGATCCCCGCCACGTTTCGTTCACCGCTATACTTACGTGCCGCTAGCTATACCGAAGTTTAAATATTTTCAACAATTTTCTTAACTTACACCACAGATCGGTCTCTCAGTCAATGTTGAAGCTATGCCCTTATGTGTAGCCGTTTCGCAAGAACTGGCAATACCACGAAATTTTATAACGTCTGCCATACAAGGAGCCGCTGTTGATATAAAAGCGAGATAATGTGAGGTAAGGCCAGACACCTTGTCGTAATTACAAGGTGGTGATTGACAGCTGTTGAACATTTGCGAAGTAGCCTACCAATCCAGTTTAACCATGGTTTAATTCTTATATGCTTGGTCCTGACCGCGACTTCATCCGCGTGGATTGATGGTTTTTGATTTCTTCTCTTGTATATTCCTGTTGTTATTTAAAGGTTTTGTTTAGTTTGTTTGTATCGACGAATCTATGTATTTGTCCTGGAATATTGCAATTCAAATTTCGAGCACTTCCCGATTAGCTATAAAAAAGTGAAAAAATACTTGCATTTTTTTATTTTTTTTAAATATATTTTTTAATTTATCTTTGTATTCCTGCTGTACAATCACATACACAAAAGCAATGAGACATGCATACCAAGCCACCGAGGACCGAAAATTCGCCAAATAGTTGCCGAATCTAGTCTAAGTTGCAAACAAAGTAAAAGAGAAAAATTTAGAAACACGTTTTGTGGTATTAAATAATATCACCACAGTTATTTTTTTCAAAAATATCTTCATTGTACATTGCTCAGTTACAGTTTTTAGGCGTTATATTGTAGGTGTTTAAAGCGACAGTTAGCAATACAATTATATATTACTAGTTTTCCCGCCCGCGACTTTTTACGCTCGTACTACTGTTTATCGCGAAAAAAAGCAACCTATTTTCTTCTAGGATTTTAAAAACCAATGCAAAAGTAGGTATAGCACCTATGCTCATGATGTTTTTTGACAGACTTGTTATTTCGTTAACCACAGCCCATTCTGTGATGGCAACCGTTCCTTACAGTGAGTAATCAACATTTTCCAGTTTTCCCGTGGAAACTTACAATTTTCCATGACTTTAAATCCTTTGTTTTATTCCAGGGTATAACCTATCTCCATTCTAAATCTCATCAAAATCTGTCCAGCCGTTATCGCGTGAAAGCTCCCCAAAGAAACAAACAAACAGACAACGTTTCACTTTTATATATTGGTATGGATAAGCCATGAAACACGAAAGACTGCCGTTTTTTTACCAACTACATTTACGAGAGCATGCGCAAATTCTGCACCAGCTGATCCCGTCATAATCCCGACATTAAAGCGCGGTGAGACGTTCCACCCTTACATTCCTCATGCAGTGACTACTATACGTACTAAGCGTTTGCTGGTTCGTTTGTTATTAGAACTAGCAATTAATGCAATGCACTTCCAACCCTTAGAAGTTAGGCTCTACCTTGGATTCTATCGTCGCTTACCGATGTAGAGTAAACTAAATAGGTAGGTATAGATATAGAAAGAAAGTACCTTATACGGTTTCAGCATTTTCCTCAGCTCCCCGCACTCGTTCAGTTTCTCCACAGTATCTGCGTCCTGAAAATAACAACAAAATAATTATTTAATAATCAATTTAGAACGAATTCGACTGAATATTTGCCCTATCAAATAACAAGCTCAAATACTAAATTCCGGTCGAGTAAAAAAATAGACTGTGACACTCTTGCGATGAAGACGAATCAACTGATAACTCGCGTGTCAAAATTGGACCAATAGGGGCGACGCTATGGTGGAACAGCCACATACATACATAGACTGTTAAACTCATTACCCTTCCCTTGCTTCGCCGTACTCGGTTAATCAAAGGATAATCATCTAAATCAGTTCAAAACGCAAACAAAAACAGACAACTTGAGATCGTCCTCCTTTTGTCAAGTCAATTAATTAATTAATTAAATAATTCGTAATTAAACGCACCTTTGATAACTTCATACTTCTACCGCGGAATGGCACTTGGTCGATAGTCTCGCTTTAGGGGTGTCACATACTCAACAAGACATAAGTTCAAAAACTAAAACCCTACTGTAGTCGGGTAATACGAATCGATTGATACCTCGCATGTCAAAATCGGATCAAGTTTTCAGTTTGAATACATAACCCTTACTTTGCCTTGCAGTAGTCGGGTAAAAAAATAGCCTATGACACTACACGTGAAGACGAATCGATTGACACAATCATTCGATTAGCTTGTCAAAATCTAACCAATAGGGGCGACGCTATAGTGGAACATCCCACATAACCACATACATACATAGATTGTTAAACTCATTACCCTTTCCTCGTTTTGCTGTAGTCAGGTAAAAATACTATAATTCATGTTTAGATCATAAGCAATGGTGCTAGATATGTTGCGTCATTGTGTCAAATTTCGCTGAAAACTCAATAAAATGTCACCACATTGTAAATTATACTATGATTTATTTGACGCGAATGCCGTTTGATATAAAAACAGTTTATAACATAAAACATTTCATACAATTCTATACTTTCTTGCTTACTTACTAAAAACTTCTACATTAAAATATTTTGCCTGTGTGACAACCCTGAGTCTTTGAGAGCATTTAATTAGAAGTTCTTTGCACAAATTTGTGTTTATTGTAATTTATGCAAAGAATAAATTATTATTAACTTGCTATTGCCCGCGACATCGTACGCTTGGACTAAAGTTTATCGCGTTGATACCTGTCACTTTGACACCGAAGTGGCAATTCCCACACAAAATTATCAATTTTGATTTTTGTTCCCCCCTCCCCCCCCTCTCCCCACTAAATCGGGGTGAAAAGTATGTTATTTTCTGTACCCCTGACAAAGTACGTGCAAAATTTCATGATGATCGGCTGAGTAGTTCAGCTGACTGAGTAGTTCAGCTTTTTGTGGACGACTGCGTTTTTGGAGTCCTTGGGCTATTTTTTAAATATAGAATGATTATAAGGTTTGCCATACACAAAATCTGTATTAAAGGCTTGAAAGCGTAACAAACAAACAAACTCACTTTCGCAGTTATAATATTAGTAGGATTCTGTGCCTATAAATAGTAAATAGTCCTAAGCTAATAGCCCGTAGTGATCCACTGCTGGACGTAGTCCTCTCCCGATCTTCTCTTCTCTTGCAGTAGCTACCAGCCGCCTTTCGCAAGTCATCACTCCATCTGGGCGGCGGGCGCACTACACTTCGCTTACCTAAACGCGATCTCTACTTTAGAACTCGTTTACCATAACGGTTGTTGGTTCTTCGAGTTATGTGAGTGGCCCATTGTCAGGCTTTCCTAGGCTCAGAGCTATGTCGGTTACCTTAGTTCTCTGCCGGATCAACTCTTTTCGGATCGGATCGGATATTCTATTTGATACCAACTTAGAAACAGAATGTTAAAAATGTACCCTCAGGAAAAAGAAAACTCATGAAGAAAGTGTTTCAAAATGCATCTTATTGATCAAAAGTTAGAAAAACTGTTCTGATTGAGAATCTTTATTTCTTTTAAAGTTTTCGATCAGCTAAAGCCCCAAATTAGCTATTTCTTATAGCACACTGTCAAACATATAATGGAACCGGATCCACATGAATAATGCATAGTTCTGGAACATTTTCCATCCGTCATCGGATTTACTTGTCTTTGCGGTTCTGAAGAAAAATCTTTCAATATGGCGTTGCAGATTTATTTGAGGAAACCATATTTACTTATTATTATAAATCATGACAGTTTTTTATATAATAATAATTTAAAACAAGTGACATATGTACGGACAGGCAGATATAGTTGCAACATCAATATCATAAAAGCATCAATATCATGAACAGAACTCTATAAAAACTCTGTAGATATCGATAGAATATAGATCATACATCGATTCTAAGTATATCATTGGTATGGAAAAGAATGTTAATGTCAGGGGCATTCCGAACTTCCGAAATTGAAGGCCTTGATAAGCACATTCCAACAATATATAATTTATTGGCAAATGCTGTTTTTTGGCAGGGCAGACGTGTTTTTTAGCTTTTAAGCTAGTTATCTATATTATTAGTATGGACAAATCTGTTTATCTGTATTTTATCTGTTTCGTCCCAATCTGTTTATATATTTAATTATCTATCTACTTATACCTACTTATAATAAAGCAGTAAGACCTAAAAAGTCTGTACAAAGAAGACACTTTAAAAATGTCTAGGGTACTTAAAAAAAAATTTTTTTAAACTTTTCTGTCTTTCTGATAGTCTGTCTGTATGTTTGTTAACGCAACACGTAAAAACTACTGGAAAAATTACGATGCAAATTTCACTGTTGGATAGCTTAGATTTCAACTTTAAAACTGGTGTACTTGATATCTCAATCCGATGATTAGATGCCGAGCAATTCGATAAAAAAACTATTTAACGGCTGAACGAATTTTAAAGAAATGTAGTATATTTTTTACTTAATACTCGTAGATACTTCTGGTCCTGGAATAACAGTTATGGGCTACTTTTAAATGAAATTACCACACGGGCAAAGCCACGGGCACAGCTAGTCAGTAATAACTACACATTTTTTCCGTCAAAGCAAGGCATGCTCAGTGTCTCTCTACATCATCAAAACAACTGACCTGATTTCCTTAATTCCTGCCCGTCTTGGCAAAAATGGATTATATTAGCTAGATAAGCCAGTGTTTCCAACGTTCAGTGTAACAAATGTCTATAGCCTATCAGTGATACCAACGCTCAGTGTAGTAAGTAAATCTCTTACTTTGTCATAGCCTGGGAAATTTAACGATCTATCATCCGGTTTCTTCTGAGCCAGGTTTGTTTGTTGGTCGTATGGCCACTGGAGTCAAAGTTTGTCAGGCCGCCCAAAGGCTTCTGACGCTAGAACCGAGTGCTTAACGTGCCCTGCGAAGCACAGAGCGATTATTCAACGATACTGGTTCGGTCCTACGCTCAGGGCCCCAATTCTACTAAAAAAAATGTAATGACAATTGTCAAAAAAAATCGCCCAAGTTTCAAAATGGGGATTTTGAAACTTTTAGTCTCATAATCCCCATTATTGCTACAAATTCATTCTCGTGGGGACTTTGACACTATTATCCTCATCCCGGGTTAGTGTCAAAATCCCCGTTAGATTTCTCTATTAACGGGGATTCCACATTAAGGGGAAAATCATGTGAAATAATATGATTTTCTCTTATTTAGGGTTTAAGCCATATTGTATAGAGAACACAGGGCGATGACTTAAATTTTTCAAGTACCATGAATGAAAATAGTGTGTCTGCTAATAAATTTACAATTTTCTACATTTTTATGGTTGTAGTTGTGGTTAGTTCAACAAGGGATTCTTATGAGGTGGTACAGTTCATCGGTCTGTTTGTTAGTCCATCCTAGTCTCAGAGTAAATATTCTAAAGTTTACTATTTTACTCTGAGGTCCCAGTCATTAACAGTATCTTATTTTCTTGAAACAAACTGCATGTACAAGAATATTTCAAATGTTTTTATTTCAAAAGTAAAGAGAAATGTGAAAACATGAAAAGTGGGAAAGTATTCCAACTTTCCATGTTTTCACGTTTCTCTTTTTAATCGACTTCATTGAACCCTCGTAGTGAGGTGACGTTGATTGCTCATAACTTTCGTTTAGAATTGTTTTTTTCAAGGGAGATAGCCACCAAAGTCTTTAATAAACTAGACATGACGTCTAATATGTCTATATTCATATTTTTGTTAAGTATTATATTATTATTATTTTCATCATTTGTTTTTTTCTGATATTATTACTTTTAACTTGTTTAATTTGTTGTCGCCACCGTCTACTCATTTGCAATATTTTTTATAGTTCGTCCAAAGGTTGTCTGTAAGAGATTGCTGTAAGCGATACGATCGCCAATTGGGTTACCGCAATTTCATAAGTTTTTTTTAGGTTTTATTATGTACAATGTACGATTTACTTTAAAGTGGTATGCAATAAAGAGTTATCTATCAATCTATCTATCTATCTATATATCTGTCTATCTATCATGACTTTTCATTAAAAAAAAATTAAAACGTAAGCAAAAAGTGCCTCATTTCTGCTCATCATAAAAACAGTGCAGAAAATAAGTATGGAATCTATTACTGCAAGGTAATATATATTTTTTATAAAATAAACCTACATTTGAAACTAGAAAAATTGTACGGGCTTGTGCGTTAAAAGCATCGGAAGTTTCCAATACAAGCCTCCGCGTGTAGAGCGGGTATTATCGACCATTATACAGCTTAGGCGCAGACTGCAAAAGGGTTTTTAGTGGATATGGCATATTATATGCCACATCAAAAATATCATGTTTTATACTATCACTAGAAGCTGCCGCATCGTAGAATCGTGGGTGCTTAAGGGCAGGCTCCAAGGTTACATTTTCCCAGTCCCCAGTCCCCTGCCATCTACTCTCTGCCACCCGCTACCCGCAATAAGCACGGAAGTGCCTGCGTAACAAGGTTGAACATCGCGAGCGCTGTTTGAACACACGCTTTTAGCTCGGATCTAAATGACGTAAGTCTCAAAAGTTATTTACTTTATTGGCAGGTTAATATTTTAGTTAGATAAATTTTGTCTACACAGTAGATAATAAATTATATTTTCTTGCTGTGAGATTTATTTTAGTAATAAAACTTAAGCCGTTGAGTAGTAAAATTAAAATATTACTGTAAATAACGTAATTTTTGATATGAAAATGTATCGAATGAAATTATGTAAATCACGTTTTTGTCTTGATCACGGAGAGATGAAGACCTCAAAAATATGTATGTTAAGTTTCATATATTTATCAGGTTTGTGCTTGACCCAGCATATTTATTGAAGAAACCCTTAAAAAGCAGAGCCTGGTCTTAAATAGTAGTAAATATATATTATTTACCACTTTCAGCACCAAGCAATAATATTGATTGGTGCTCAAAGTGGTGTATCTTCGATGCTCAATAATACATATATTGTTAGTACTGAGTACCTACCCTCACTATTTATTAAATTATACTTAACTTCAGGGTAGTCCTTCATTTTGTCGCGTACAATGACAGTAGCTATAATTTGACTATTTTTGTCATTCATTCATTATGGAATGATATATTATGTACTAGCTTTCCCGCCCACGACTACGTCCGCGCGGAATACAGGTTAACGCGAAAAAAAGCACCCTATGTTCAATGCAAAAGTCGGTATGTCACCAATGCTCTTGATGTTTTTTTGACATACTTGTTATTACGTTTCCATGGCAACCGTTTATTACAGCCAGTAATCAATATTTTTCCAGTTTTCCCGTAGAAACTTACAATTTTCCGGGAGAAAAAGTATCCTATGTTTTATTCCAGGGCATAGGCTATCTCCAAAATCCATTCAGCCGTTATCGCGTGAAAGCTTCCCAAACAAACAAACAAACAATCAGACAAACAGACAAAGTTTCCCTTTTATATATTGGTATCGATTTGTTGCTTGGTCTTATCTTTATATAATGTTTTTTTTGTTTTCGTTATACTGTCCGTTTATCCGTGCCTTGACGTTATCGAATGGTCCCAGCGGAAGACCAGCGCTGGTCGTTTTACGACCAGCAATATGCTGAGCTGGGGCTATTTTGCAATTCGTTACGAGTACATTTAGACGTATTTAGAGTTATTAAGGGTTTTTTTTATGTCAGTATTCTAAATGTTATTTTTCGCAAATTTATTTATTTTCTTCTTTTCTTCTTTCATATGTGACTAAAAAGTGACTACTTCCTTCACTATCATCATCTGAGGTGCATGTTATTTTTAAGGTCTGACGAGGCATCCGTTTGACATGCATCGTTCAAAGCATCGAGGCATCCGTTTGATATGGATGTCTTCCGTAAGTCCAGTTTTGTTCAATTACGAGAGGGTTTTGGAATGCGGTTATTCCATTTCTGATGAAGCGTTCAAGCGGAAAAGGGTAATTCCTTATTTATTCTGACATACTGAAATTATTGATGTCAAATACCGTATCCACTCTTCCAGTACTTTGTGGTCGTTGTGCTCATGGATACCATTAAACTGCTAGTAGGTCTACGCAAACTTTTCCTTTTATTATGATTTATAAACCTGAAATGTTTGGATTATAGGTATACTAGCTTTCGCCCGCTTTAAAGTTTATCGCGAAAAAATCATCCGATGTTCATCCAGGATATTAAAAACCAATGCAAAAGAAAAACTCTAACGCTCTTGATGTTTTTTGACAGCCTTGTTATTATTTCGTTTCCACGGCAACCGTTCCTTACAGCAAGTAATCGACATTTTCCAGTTTTCCCCTGGCAACTTACCATTTTCCGGGATAAAAAGTATCCTATGTTGGTATCTACTATATTATACAGTACCTATTTACAAAATTTCATCAAAATTAGATCAGCTGTTTTGGCGTGAAAGCTCCCCAAACAAACAGACAAACAAAGTTTTACTTATATTTCTTTGTGTGGACTTAACTACTTCTCTATTCTTATTATTAATTTACTTATTATGTACTGTTTATTATTCGAATATAGAATAAGATTAATATGAGTTTAGTAAATGTATTATTAACGTTTTTTGCCGACTTCAAAGAGTAGGAGGTTCTCAAGACGAATGTATTTTACCAAGTTTTTTTACCACCTTTTTATTATTTCATCTTGTTTGTCTGTCTGTCGTTCCGGGTGGAATATTGCAATTCGAATTTCGAGCATTTCCCGATTAGTTATCCGGCTGAAACTTTCTGGGTATGTAGCTCACAAAACGAAAACAATGCATACTTAAAAAAAACTAATAACGAACTGGTTTTGAGTTCAATTTTTTTATCTAATTTCGATGCTTGATTTTGCTTATATTAGTAACGTCATATTTCCGGGATTTAACTGATTTGGAAGTTTGTCATGTCAGTCAGTCTACATATCACAGCTGATTTATTTACAAAATGTTTTTCTTCAAACTTTTTAATTGTTTGCTGAAAAAGGGGGGGGGGGGAGGAGTGTAAGTATAGGAACCTCTTCCGTACAAGATCGCTATCGCGGAGTACTCTAGTATCATCCACTCTCAACATTGACCTCCCTCATAGAACCCACTAGGGGGCAATCTTACACTCACTCCGTCTTCCAATCCGTGGTCATCCCAGTCAGTCACACGCGGACTACCCAAACGGTTATCGGTTCTACGACCTAAGTGGCATTTCCATTGCCCCTTCAACTTGCAAATTCTGATAGTCAGGGTTATTTCTGTGCATTTCCTCATTTCGAAACCTATGAGTATCTCGTAGAGAAACCACCAAGCATAGCTCTCTACATGGTTACCCTCTTTGATCATCAATTAATCCAATAGTTAGCTAGCATGTTTCAGTGCCATAATTATCTCATCACTGGTAACACACACTGATTGGAAACTGTCGTCTTCAGGCTCTAGTTATATTGAAATAATGATTATTAACGTAAAAGAAAAGAAACAATATGATTCATACAGTGTGGTTGTATACTCAACCATTATAATATATGCCTTATGTGATGTAGTTATTTTTAATGAGCGTTATATTCACTGCAGAACCAGAAATTCAATGTTTCAGTCTTTTTATTATAACTGAATTTAATTGCGCCCTTATTATATTCTCTGGCATCAGAAAGTGCGGCTTTTTGTTATACACTACCTATCAGTATTTATGAACAGAAAAAATACGCCAGTAAGCGCAATTCAAAATCTTTGGCCGCAACGCAAGGCCAAGAGGTTGAATTACGCTTATTATATGAGCAACACTCGTGGTTCTTTTTGGCAGATATGTTGTTTGTCGTTTCAACGGAAACATGTTATTCCGTTCCGCTTTAATAGGCAAATTTTTGATACCTTGAGGGTTACATTATTTTAATTTTCGTAGTGATCGCTAATTTTTTCACGTTACTTGCTGAAAATGTACCTTTCTTTAAAAGAATACCAAACAAAAATACAAACAAAACAAATATTTCCTCTTTATTATACTGGTGTACAATCGTTTTTTCACCGAAAGCTGTTTTGCGTTTATAAAGGTATGTATAAAAAGAAAAAAAACTAATTTCAACGACTGTGGAACCTTAAACACGAAGGGTCTATAATGGGGTGACATAGTTAGAATTAATATAATTCCGCTAGCATAATGCCGGGCATTAGCGGATTTACAATCTTGGATCGGACGCCAGAGTAAGGCAAAGTCGGGCCACGTAGAATTTTATATATATATATATATATATATATATATATACTTATTATAGTACCTACTCTCGATTAAAATTCAAATAAGTAAAATTAAAGCGGTTAAAAGTACCCGTTTAGGCACGTGGCCCGTAAAAAGTTAATGATATATATATTATTGATATTTACCTAGACCACAAGCTGCCCTCAAGCAATGACTGGCAGTTGGCACCTCTCATGCATCCACTTCCTATATTGTACTCAATTTTCACCGCTGTCTAGTGGCCGATAGATTTAATACTTCTCCGTAAATAATCATAATACTGTTTTATCCATTAACTGGAAAGGCTAGATGTAGGCGATTGTCGGAAACGCTAAATAAGCATATTTCGTGTGCAGCAGTGACGCCGCCCCTAGCACCGACAGTCGTCTCCCAACCGCCACATATGGCACACTTGTATTAGTCTTGATAATATTATTATGTGTTTCGTATAAACCTAATAAAAGGTATTAGAGCATTACCCTAAGTGTTTCCAATGAGCAACCCCACTCGCAAGGCATCCCTAATACCCCTTCACAAGTGGTGACCCCGACGTGATTTTAAAAGTGGGGTAGATCTACATTGTCACGAAAAACAAGCAATAAATGAATTTTTAAACGGTTTTTTTTTTTTAAATGAACTTCCTGGTCCTCTTATAAGAGGAGATCAATGAAACAGTCTCTGCTTGGTATACCCAATACTAATTCTTAAATCAGTTTTGAAATCATGATCCCTGAAAAGCTAACTTATTAAAATGACCATCGTAATGGATATAAAATTAGTCCTTTTATAATAAAATTACTTCCTATCTTAAAGACTTTGGATAATGTTCCAAAAGGCATCGTGTACAAGAAATATCTTCCAATTTCTATCCAAAATCTGCTCATTATATCCCCATTGTACGTAGGCAAGCTTTTATCCCTAACGCCCATAACATTAAAGTAATAAAAGAACCAATATTATAGGCCGAGCGGGGGACTTACTACTTGGAAACTTGCGCCATTTCAGTTCGCCATTTGCAATACGCGAGTGAGTGAGTAACACATCATTAGTATTTTCTACCTAGCACAAGAAAATGGGGAAGTGAGGGAAAGTAAGGGGAGGGTAGTGGGAAGTGGACGAATGGTGTGGCATGTCGGGGAAGACATGTTGGCTTTCAGTCTTCCCCTCTTCCCACACCCTTCCCCTCTTCCCACACCCTTCCCCGACATCCCCCACCATTCGTCCACTTCCCACACTACCCTCCTTTCACTTTCCTCCACTTTCCCTCACTTCCCCAAACCTTCATCCCCATTCTTCATTTCCCCAGTTTTTATTTTTTCTAAATATGGCCACACCGAAAGGTAAATGATCGTGCATCGGTTTTGTTTGCTGAATACAAATACTTACCCTGGGCCCTTTTTCCGTTATGATCATTTTAACGCGCCGCCAAAAGATATCTGCGTGGAATCGCTCGTGTTTGTTCGAGAATTGTCGTAATTGGCCGAACGATTCCACAACGCGACGCTTTACGTGTGAATAAACTAAAGTTTTTACTGCTTGTACTACTTATTCTTGATGTTGTGCAGTAGATCTGGGCCCGGATTCTGTAAGCTATTGAACCGCGACAACGCAAGTCGATCGCTTGTTTTTTTTTTTGAGAAATTTTCCTATATACCACTTAAAAGTGCTAGAAGTGTTTTTTTTTGAAAATATTCAAAAAATAAAAATATGGATAATAAAAAACAAAAAAAAAACAAAAAACGAAAATTTTAGCAAAATTTTCGCTTCCAGCACTTTTAAGTGGTAAATAAGAAAATTTCTCAAAAAATTTCAAGCGATCGACTTGCGTTATCGCGGTTTAATAGCTTACAGAATCGGGGCCCTGATAAATCGCATGGGTTGTTCGCTGACTGAGCTCCCCCCTCTACCATTAATCTCTAAACTCACTCTTCGTTCTTAGAATTTTTGCCGGCAATCTTGTACCTATACAATATTTACCTTATTTTTTTTATCATGACATGCATTTGATACATACATACCATACACACCAAACAATTTATTTATTTAATACAGAAAACTAAAGCATACTTGATTAATATTACAAATATATAATATTATTGTATTTCTATTATTTGCAATTTTGAAAATTTTTGGTGAAGTAAACTAATAATAGGATAATATAGGTAGTAGTGGTACCACATACAGCACACCATAACGTTATACGTTGTGGATGGGTCTTGTCTGGGAATTTTGGATAACAGATTTCTCATTCGTTATTATCTTGTTGATGCCATTTTTGTTTTTATAATCTGGTTCCAGAATCTCAAGATTACAAGCAGAAATAAATAATGAAAACAACGTTTCATTTGGTTTTTTTTTGGACTTTTCTTTCTTGTAGCAGCCATAACTCATAATTTATTAAGACCTCATCAGTGCGTAGATATACATCTGAAACTCTAAGTTCATTCGTAATCAGGAAATCTATGCCAAGTATTCACATAGCATAGACTTTTACACAGCTGGCTCTCGGTCTATAAAAACTTGAAACTAATCCACTGAGGCTAAAAAAAGCAATTTCAACATTTTCAACTGCGAGATATTAATCTGTTGGTACTAACTATGAAGTTCGCCTACTTTCTGCCGGACTGTAATGAGACCGTTCAAGAAAATCTTGTTGAGAAAATTATTACAAAAATTATTACCTTTGACTTTAAACCTTATAGTGGAAGTTTTATAGTTTATTTTGCCATTTCCAATTGTTAATAGTGGTCTTAAGTTCCGTCTTTCTGGGTCAATATACGTTGCACTTATCTTTTCTGTTTATAAAAGACAATTTAGTTATTTCTGTCCGAATTTATATATAGTTAGACTTAGTTTCTTGAATATTTTGTATATATTGACCGAGCGAGCGTGAAGCGCAAGCGAAGCGTCTCCGTTTCAACTTGGACAAAAATGCTCGTTCGTATGTCCGGCGGATTTCCGGTTGTTTTCCTCTAAAGGTCGGATTTCTCAACTGTATGTGTCGATTCAGTTTTTCGTCATTTTTCATAATGGCGGAGATATGGGGGCTAAAACCGAATAAAAACATTTCAGACATGTCGATACATGTTCAGAAATGTCGCAAAACTTTTTTTGTTAGCCTTATTAAGATGCATTAACTTCAAGGGGTGTGAGAAGGTGGAAAACAATGAAAAGAACCGCAGACTCGCGAGATCTACAGCTCACAGAGCCACTAGTAATATAATTACCGATATCTTCTTAGATTTATAAAAAAAAGTCGGGATGTTGTAGTAGTGGTAGTGGGGGGAGCAGAGGAGGGGGGAAAGGTGGGAGGGGGGAAGGGTGGGGAGCAGTTATATTATAAAATTATCTCACTACCAATTCTCCGAAGTAACACCAAAGTAAAAAGGTGAATTTCTTGTTCGAATATTCTAGCGTCCACATTAAACTTGAAAGGCATAAAAAAAGATTCAAAAGTTAATAACCGTGAAACTTTTCAAAATTTATTTTTCACAACTAGCTTTATAAAAATGCCAATTTATTGTCAACAGAATTCTCACCACGTATGGAAACTATGCAAATACATATATTTTTCCAATTTCCAATCCAATAAAACTTGGCAAGTACAGTAATGTAATAGCCAAGTTTACTACATGGTGAGGACCAGTTTACACCGACCTCTCCGTTTCGAATACAGACAAATAGTTTGAAAGAGTCAGACAGGTCAATATGGAATGGATGATGCGTTCGATTTTTTTCGTAGGGTTGTCAATTTATGGTTACAATGTAAAATACGGAAATTGTAGGTAAAAATTTACATAATATGTGGAGTCATATAATAACATGTTAGAAAACGAGTAAACATGATTTATAATAAAAATAATAAATGTCTAGGACTTTTAAGGACCTGAAAAGTAAGCAATATTGCCATGTTTGAGAGGCTAACCTCGTCAAACCGCACTCAGATTTACCTAATATTTATAAACTGTGGTTGGAAAAGGTTTCTAATTTTAAAATAACTTACATCTATTATTGATTCTGTGCTTACGTTTCATATTACCACCGAATAAATTATAGTATACGTGACAAAATTTAAAGCTAGCGTAACTTAAATGTAACGTATATCTCACTCGTATGATAATGTAACTGGAAAAAACCCGTTAATAGTTTTAAAATGTTCTGTTCTGTAACCACTTGACCGATTGCAAAAAATGTGAAATGTGTTAAATGTGTGGTAAAACACACTAATATTATAAAAGGAAAGATTTGATTGTTTGTATGTTTGTTGTGAAACCGATTTAAAAAAATCTTTTATCCATATAAAGCTACATTATCAGCGAGTAATATGAGTAGTATTTTATTTTTCCAAAAATTAGTGATCCTTACGAAAAATGCAATAACCCAAGGTTTGATACCTGTTTGATTATTGCATTTTTCGCACACAATTACGAGTGGAATGACGTTGCCTTGGAAACGAGATAATAACAAGTCTGTCAAATACGTAAATAATAATGCAGTTGTCTATGGTAAAAAAAACACGATCTTTGCTGCCAATAATTTTGAATTACGCTTACTTGCTTTTATATTTTTTAGAAGTTACGATGGGTATAAAAATACTGAAAGTAAGAAAAATGCCGCGGTATGAGCGCTACCCGTGCGAATCCTGGGTGAGTCACTAGTATTGTTCTATTTTTTTTACAATGACCAGCCTTATAATTTTAGTGTCCCAGGTTCGAATCCTGACCGGGGCAAGCATTTTGTGTATGACACAGGGAATCCAAAATGTATGCGTTATATATGTATTTACTGGTAAAGCAGGGACTCATTTCACAAGGAAATCTTTAGTTTTCTGCTTTCAAACTTACCAAACGACACTTGAGACAAATACTCATTATTGTTACCAAGTAGAAATATTACCATTATCATTTACCCTTCTTTTTCTATATCTGTCCTGCCACCCCTGTCTAAAGGTGAAGGTCACGTAGTATGCACGTGTCCCGCGGGCGCATGGAGACTGGAGTTGACAGCAGTCTGCATTTTCAAGCGGAAATAGGGACTTGACTTGGCAGGTTTTTTATCTTTTTAACTGGCTTTTTTCATCTGACTTGTCATTCCATGCGATTTGGCTTTTTGCCGCTATTATTTTGCTATCGAATATTTTGACAGTGCACGTGTTTCTCGAATGAGCTCACATACATGTCAAGCAGTAATTCTGTATTAGAGAGTTATTTAATCAAAATGTCTACAAGACGTACGTTACCTACCTAGAAACAATATATATTAGAAGAGTAATAAAGTACATTTGGGTATGTCAACAAAAACGTATCAACCTAAAGCTTAAATTAATAGAACTCAAAATATTTATGCGTTTGAATTCTGTAGAATTGCTGCGGGATCAACTACTCATAATATATCGTGAACTAATTGACCTTAGATAGTCATTATAATTTTATGACGGTACCTACCTTTTTGTTGCGGATCATGAAATTAACCTTACGACTATTCAAAAAGATTTTTGACGAACCCAGACATAACCCTTTGGATTTGTATCCCGTAAGTGATCCAAATTTTTCCTTTACAAAATTATTAGATTTCCTAAGCGGCAGAATTAGCGATAAAACCCCTTAAGTTTTGTATTTTTCAGAAGGGACTTTGTAATAGAGGGAGAGGGATATCAAAGGGAACTGAAATATCCTCATTACAAGGTTATCAACCTTGAAAGGTTTTCCATAAACGAGAGAAAGCATTTCTGGTATCTAAAATTCAGGTTAATCAGCTAAAACAAACAATCAAGATACCTAAATTAATTTGGACGCATGTATGTATGTTTGTTCTTTCGTACTATCCGATTTTCGGGTTGGGATGTAGGGGAACTAACAGAGTGAAAGAGTTTGTTAGGTGACAGCGTGACAACTTATCCTGCCCTCCGAAGCATGGAGCGATGGAAATCCGCACATAACTTAGAAAAGTAATTGCTGCGGAGCCGAGAATCGAAACCGGTATCGTTGGATTCTATAACGCGTACTAGTATTTCACTCGGATTTCATCGCTTTTAGTGAAAGAATCAGGTCTAATGGGTTTGGGTCATAAATGAAGTCTTTGTTAGTACATTTTAAAAACTACTTTAATTATTTGTAGTTTGAATTAACAGTCAAAATGTGAAAAACGGACCAAATGTTTCAGAGAAACGGCTTATTTCTGAATTTCCTTGAAGGTGTCCTACCTTAGACGAAAGGCGCGCAGCGTAGGCTTAGTATTCGTTTGCACCCTTTTGGCCTAATAATTGGCGACTTCGCGAGTTCCCGGAAAGCGTAATTAAATGTTGAGTATAAACATTTCTTAGGTTTAAGTGGTCCTTACTGCGAGACAGTTTCAAAAACGTTTGCGTATTTTTTAATTATTTGTCAATTTTCATTATGACTACTAACATAAACAAATAAAAATAAGCAATTAAAACTTAAGACATTAAACTAACATTAAAATTATCATAAACAAACATAAATCAAACTATCGTTCAACTTTCTAAAGCTAATATTTCACTACGTAGTAATAACAAAGTTGCAATACAATTTTCTACAGTTTCCTAATAAGAATCCGTCCATGCGTATGTGCAGCCCATTTAACTTTGATGTTGCTCTAACGATGCTATGCATTAGCTTAGAGCAGTGGAAACTAAATAGGATTAGTTTTAATAGTTCTTCCAAAGGCATTACTTGGAATAGGTGCAGCTGAGCTTACAAACTAAGAAAACACTAGTTTTACTATCGAACGAACAGACGAGAACTTTCAAGACCTTGGATAGAAACTGCAATGTTGCTTCTACGTCATTAAAATTGAGAGTGTATCTGAGAAACAGAAATAGCCCGAGGCAGGAACCTTTGGGTACACCCATCTCAGGTCAAATTAATTGACGCTGAACTTTTGTAGTGCATCAAAAATATATATACAGTTGTCCCTTTCAAGTCTTAAAAGCTTTAACAGTGCACCTTTATCCATTATTCAGGATTTATAAGAAGACTGAAAATAACTTTTAGAGTGAATTGACAGAATGCTCTGTCAAAAGCCTTTGATAAGTTCACAAAACGATACTCAAGTATTCCTTTTACATTGGACAGAACCCGTCTATTTTATTTTTCTTGTACATTTTTGTTGCAGGCATAGATAATGCGTCAGATTATTTAAATAAAATAATATGTTTATAGGTACGTACACATACATAATACGGAGAATTCTGGCAAAGAAGCTATTTTAAAATAACTGTTTCGGTTGCTGTAGGTAGGAAATAAAGGTGTTAGTTCAACAGAATCAAATATCATTATATATTATATATATTAGGTTATTTATTCTCCCCAGTTAATTAACACTTAACCCATCGAAAATTGTTCACCCGGCATCGCACATTAACGTAATGTGCGCTAGCATGTGCAGTGCTCAAAGAATTAACAAATTAACAAATGTAAAAAAAACCTTAAATATTTTTACGACAGTCAATTCACTCTCTTTAAATTCAATTCGGGTTTGTGTAGGCCATCCTATTTTAGGGCATCTAAATTCAACAAAACCCAAAACCTATGAAAATTATAGGCACCCTATGCCTACTTTGAAACTCTGTACCATGTCTGCACCATTTTTTGTGTTCCTCAAAAGGAAAGGAAGACTATATGTCAAGACCCTTTTTCTCAGGAACGTATTAAGTTGAAATTAAAATCAAATACTCAGGTCTGCAATCCCTTGGAGCTGTTAAAAAAAAAACAAATTTCTAAATCAACGCAATCTTATGATACGGCCGTTTATGTCGCTTATTATGAGACTCGCAAGGGAATCAAAACCTATAGGGTATATACCCGATGACATAAAATTAGTTAATTTGGCAAGAAGTACAAAATCTTGTAGCAGAAATAAAGGAAAAAATCTGATAGCCGTAAATTTGTATTTACATAAAATCTTATAGACTCGATTACCGTGATGAACGAACTATTTACATACCTACAAGTTTGTACGGACGGTACGCGAGTCTGACTTACATTAGGCGTTTTTTTTTTAAAACATAGTGTATTTATTTGCCCAGTACATAAAAACAGAACATATCATGAAACTGCCAAGCAAAAAAGGCAAAGGCATAAACCATCATTATCTTCCATTATAGTAATAAAATCGGAACTTGCGTAAACAATCGCTATCTTATTCTTACCCCATTGTTTGCACGTGTTTGTGTACATTTGTGTGTGTGTCGTGTTCAACAGGTGGAGGTCGCGTGGCTGTATCGATTCGAACGTCGAGTGAGGGTAACGACTAGCTCTGTACTCTATGGATATTGGGTATGGATGGGACGGGGTTGTTTTATATAAAGGCTTTTTTATTTAGTCACAAATTGGAGAACAATATGTGACTAACATTTTATTAAAATGCTCGCGTTTGACTGTTATCTCATTGGATGACCTGCCGGTTGCCTAGAAGTAACCTGTACAAACACCCGTGGCTTAAAGAATCCCAGGTTATAAAAAGCATGGCCGCGATACATGAAGAAATTAGTACAATGACCCCTAAAATTTACGCAGGCTCGACGGCAATAGATATTTATGTGCGAGCACGACGGTAATACACATTTATATGCGAGCGCGACGGTAATACACATTTATGTGCGAGCGCGACGGTAGTACAAATTTATATGCGAACGCGACTGTACATTGATGTGCAAAGGCGACGGTAATACACATTTATGTGCGAGAGCGACGGTAATACACATTTATGTGCAAATGCGATGTGTCTACACATCGAGTCGTATCGTCGAGTGCGACGGTACTACACATTTATATGTGAGTGCGACGGTACTACACATTTACATACAAGCACGACGGTACTACTCATTTATGTGCGAGCGCGACGGTACTACACATTTATGTGCGAGCGCAACGGTAATAAAAATAAATGTGCGAGCGTGACGGTACAACACATTTATGAGCAAGTGCGATGGTACTACACATTTATATGCGAGCGTGACGGTACTACACATTTATGCCCGAGCGCAACGATACTACACATTTATGTGCAAGTGCGACGGTACTAAACATTTATATGCGAGCGTGATGGTACTACACATTTATGTGCAAGCGCGACGGTACTACACATGGATGTGAGAGCGCGACGGTACTACACATTTATGTGCAAGCACGACGGTATTATACATTTATGTGCAAGCGCGACAGTAATACACATACCTATATGCGCGAGCGATAGAGATAAGTAGTGGAGGGTCATTGTACGTTTTTTTTCCTCTATCTCGGCCGTGCTTTATAGGGAAACAGACTAGACTTGACTAGAACTAGTCAAGAGCGATGGTAGCCTAGCGGTATACTAGTGTTGTTTAGAATCGAATGACCGGATGGTGGCCTGACAAACTCTGACACCAGAGGCCAACACTAACTTATACGACAAGCAAGCAAGACACTGTCAAGTAGTTTCACACCATAGCGATAGGAATACATAATAAATGAGGAAGCAAATGGCTTATGTGCGCCGTACATCTGATTGCCCGACAATGAAATAGGCTTGAAATTCTGCAATTCAAAAGTACACGCTAAAACACCGACAGGTTGCAACAATGCGTCTATGTTCAAAGCTCTCAGCCTTGCCTCAGTCAATCGTTGTTAATGGGTCTGTTGGTTCGTCTCTCAATTAATTCCAGTGCTTAAAGCTGGTACTTTTCTGAACCATCCTAAATATAAGAGCAACTGTCCGAACTTGCGCTTTGTAAAAATAAAGTAGGTCTTCAGAAAATACGAAAAGGGGAAGAGAACAAAACTCTCCTAAGTAACATAACCATAAGTATATATACATTATTGCAATAAAACCAGGGTGCTTGTGCAATGTGCTACGTAAGCATTTATGACGTGAGTGTACGACGACTAGGGTTGATACTTGGACGTTAAAATTATAAATGACAATGTCGAAAAATAGCATTTCACGCAAATCAATAAAAATACAAAAAACCCGACTGCGAACAAAATTATTGAATACGAGCTGACCGCCCGCAAAAAAACACTAAAAAATCGCCGTAAAAATAATCACACTAATATTATAACGACGAAAGTTTGTATGTATGTAAGTGGTAAGAGTGTGTGTGTTTGTGTGTATGTTTGTTACTTCTTCACGCTGAAATGGTTGAATGAATTTGGATTAAAAAAATAATAATAATAATACAAGCAAATTAATAATAATACTTATCCTTTCATTTGTAACAACCCTACTGTACTAGGAATAATTAAAAAGAGAACTTTCTTCCATTACTGCTTTTGCTTTTAGCCCCATTATTTTGCATGCTGTTCATGTGATGATATACAGTAAAAAACTGAATAAGTCGAAAAAACTCTTTAAAAAAGCTTTGCAAAATTTCAATACAATTTGTACATCATCTACAAAAAATAGTAGCTATAGAAACCTGTCCTAAAAGATAAGTTTCTGATCTTATAATCTGAAAGGATCAAGAGGCAACCCTATCTTAATATGATGATAGTTGGCTTTTATGGCCGGTCTCATCTTGGATAAGACTCCTTTTTATATTAATTTAATTGGACGACCACCTTTATTATACTGTTATACTGGCAGTGCCCGCGGGTACCCGCCCTAGTACAATACTACAGAAGGCGGAAAGTATGAATAATTGCAGTAGGTATTATGAGCATTGCCACCCTGTGGGCTTGGCATAATAATAGGTCCACACTAGAGATGAAACGGATATCCAGTGACTATCCGGTATCCGGCCTATATTTACTATCAAATTTAGGTACTTTATTTAATCCACACAACAAAATCTGATCACCAAATTTTAATTTTTCATCAAAAATATAGTAATCGTTCTGCACTAGGGGCAAATTATAGTACAACTTTTAGAATTATAAAAAAACTTTTATAATAACCTCAAACTACAATAGCAAGTTTGCAATAACCTCAAGTGATCGTGTATGCAATCAATTCAACAAGTCCATGAAACACATGCTAACTTCGCTCATGAACGAAAACACCCGAATTCACCCGAGCCCGCTTTTGTGCGCCACTTACGCGAGCTTGCTCGTTACGATGCGCCAATTGGCAATGTTCAACCGTATATCCGGCTTTCAGGGTTGGCTGGATATCCGGTATCCGGCTATCCTGTTCATCTCTAGTCCACACCTTCTCATCAGGTGCTGTGAGAACCAGCTATGTTAAATCAGGAAATGGATAGCAGCACTTCCTGTCCACCAACCAACTTTCCTGGTCACCAAGACGCCTTTCAATCGTGGTAATTATAGGAAAACTCCCCTTTAAGCTATGCGAAACCAGCGATGACCCGCCTCGTTTCAGTGTTCTAGGGTGAAGGCTGATGGTGATGATAAGCATCACCGGTTCGTCACTTGCACGAAGCTAACAATTACTTACTCGCGTGTTTTGGTCGCCAGCGAGCTATATAAACTCCAAGCATAGCTCTTTGCTTGGAGTTTATCTGCAGGACAAGATAGATAGATAGATAGATAGACAGATAACTCTTTATTGTACACCACATAGAACAAAAATACAATAATAACTAAAACATTTATACAAAATATATGGGACAATGGGCGGTCTTATCGCTAAGATTCGTAATGAAGATATCCGACGGAGAACCAAGGTGACTGACATAGCTCTAACAATATGCAAGCTAAAGGGGCAGTGGGCTGGTCACATTTCCCGAAGAAACGTTGGGAACTCTTCTAAGAGTTCTCGAGTGGAGACCACTTTTAGGCAACGTAGTGTAGGACGCCCTGTGGCCAGGTGGAGTGACGACCTGCGAATAGCGGCTGTAAGAGAATGGATGAGGGGAGCTGAAGACCGAGCTCAGTGGCGTGCATTAGGAGAGGCCAAGTCCAGCAGTGAACAAATACTGGCTGATGATGATGATGATGTGTTTTTAGACAGTAAAGCGAACCTTTCAGAACAACATGTATGACTATATCATGAAGTATATAAGTAAGTATCATAGTCATGCGTTTAGCTATTTATATCGTCAAACACTAATCATTCATTCATCTGGCCAAACCTTTACAAGAAGTCCCCAAAAATTTCATGAAAAAATCAGGACGTGGCCAACCATTTCAAGAAATGATCAATTTTACGATATCGCTACGACACATACATTTGCAACATGATAGCCAGATGGGCCGCCACATCGCAGTGTAATCTTGACCTTGGTAATCATGTTATTTCTGTCAAGTTCTCACAAAAACAATGCAGTCTTTTGTCAAGAAATTGTGTATCAACCACAAAACACCACAAAAAATATCCACTCACACAAAAATACAAAGCCACCATTTGCAACGTTTGTTTGACGGTATGGAATCCGTATTTTTTAAAATTTATTGTGCATTACGGTCATTACAATGGCGTCAGATTTTTAAAAAATATCAAAAGGAGGAGGTTTTCAATTTGTTTTTTTTGTTTCATTGGCTGATGATAGTCAAAGAAATAGCCGAACTGAAACAGACTTTAATTTTATGAAGCTTCTTATTAACTATAGTAATTATTATTAAAGTATCTGTAATGAGGTCAGAAAAATATGTCCTCGATAAAACTACAGGTGCATATTCTGCGACCTGTTTAAGTCGCTTGGGAAATTATGTTCTTGTAATATTGCTTTTAGATCTTGGCTTGTTTTGAAAAAATTACATTATGGATGGTTTAACAAAATACTAGATGCGTCCTGCGGCTTGGCCCACGTGCAAACTTTGCCACACCCGTTATTTTTTAAGTATGTATGCTGTTGGCCTCTACCGGCCTCTTCAGCGAACCCGGCGGGGAGCGGACGCGATAGCGCTCCACCGCAATGCGTGGCGCAGAATGCGGACGCCAAAGCTAATTTTAGCGCCTTGCTCAAGGGCACCCAAAGGGTCTGAACCTCGGCTTGGGCCGTCGCTTTAATTACGGCGTAAGTTTCGCAGATAACTTGACACCAAGCTAGAAGTCATTAAATATGTGTTTTTGCGATACAGACATTTCGATGTTAGGCAGGGCGCAGCCATTATTGGCTGTCACGCGGCTTCACCCAAAAATATTTTTGGAATCGGTTTAGTAGTCTGATTACCGTTTTACTAATATTTATTCTGTGGTACCGCATCAATAAACGATCAGGTGAGTGAGACACAGGTCAAAGAACTCTATCAATAATGAAAAAAGGTGAAGTGTGCTTCTATCGATCGCAAAATCCTCCTTTTTCAATATTCAAAGTGTCTATCACGTGCTAAGCTCCACGTCGGAGCTAAAGTGTAATCCCATCGACTCGTGACGTGACTAATCCTCTACTAAACAGTTTCAATGTTAAATCGATTCATGGATACAGAATAACTTATAGAACCTTAGGCTGGGTAATGAGTTCACGACTCTGCAGCGTGGTCAATGTGAAGGTTTGTTTAAGTGGAGACTGTCATGTTTTTGATGATATCTTCTAGCCTTTGCGTTATGCTGGTGGTAAGAGGCAGCATAATACATTTTACCACGTTTTTATTAAGTCACTTTCTTGTTTGTCTGTATGTCTGTCGTTTCAGGTGGAATCTTGCAACACAAATTTCGAGCACTTACTGATTAGCTATCCGGCTGAATCTTTGAGGGTATAACAACTCACAACTACAACTGCTCACAACTCGATGACAAATCATTCTAAAAAAACTTGGTTTTTAGATTAGTTTTTAACAATTACTGCTTATTTAAGTTGAACTTAGTAGACAAAGATATGCCAATAATTTCAACTTTCATCATAGATCTAATTAAAAGTAGGAAGATAAGGTGGTTGATCGTCGGACGTGGACCGCATAAATGAGGTGCAACGCACACAATTGGCCTTCTTTGAACTTAGTCGAAATCGGAGACTCATTCGCGCTAAAGTCTGCGTGTGTTCTATCTTTGTTGTTTATGCACATGAAGCACAACAGTGGGAATGTATCTGGGTACTACAGGCAAACACACCCGTGTTTGCCTGTAGTTGTATCAAGTACAGTTTTTGTTTGCGTTACATTAAAGCGTGCCGTATCTCCGTCCATTTAACTACATCTATGCTAGGTGTAGGTTGACTCAAGATGAAGATTTCAAGTATAATTAACTGTTTAGTAATTTTAATCGTCCTCGCGATGTTTTCTTTCACCGTTAAATATCTATTAGTTAATATTTAGTGTGAATTTCGAACCAGGCACCCTAAGATTGCAAAATACAAAGCTCCACCACTCTTGGGGGCAAGAAAGTAGTACAAACACGTACTGAGATGTTTAAAATTTAAGTGATATTCCTGCATACTTGAGTCCATGATTCTATTAAAGTAGATATGAAAACTGGGCAACGTTGACATCCAATCACATCACTTATTCTCACCCAGTGAAACAAACGATGGTAGCATAGCGGTATACTAGTGCAGCTAGATTCTTATCCAACGATACAGGGTTCGGTCCTAGGCTCCGCACTAATGACTTTTCTGGGTAATGTGCAGGTTTCCATCACTCCGTGCTTTGGAGCGCACGATCCTAGCTGTTATTGATTAATAGCAGTCGTTAAGCCATGAGGTACCACCTCATACAACAAACAAGCATACGCAGTGATAAGGATACAGTACGGGGTGTGTTACGTTATTTGGTACGGATGCAAGTCAAATCATAAATGACGTACCCCGGGTACACACATTTTCTGCCTCTTGTGAATTTCGCTCATATTTACAGAACAGTTTAAACCCTCAGAGGGTACTAATGAGCTACATTTATTATCTTAATGACAATTGGTGCAAACATTATGACCAATGATTTCATAAAATAAACTTATAAACAAAGTAAAAACCTATACAATATTATATTTATTTTGAAGTCGGTTTTAACTTTTTTAAAGTTTATTTTATTTCCCTATTTTGAGTGGCTTGAACAATACATGGACATGCGATTACAGCAGTCGCAAGTGACTTGCTGTAATCCATTAAGGAGTTCCTTTTTATCTCCAAAGGTCTTCATCAGATCTTCACCAAGTTATATATACGGGACCATACCTAAAGCATATCTTATTCTATATAAAAAAAACAATATTCACCCACATTTAACGGAGATATCGCGTCATAAAGTGGGCGAAGTTAATAAAATTAAGACATCCCTTAATTTTGCACTCAATTCTTAATTTTTCAGGTGGAATATTTTCATAAAATTTAAATGGGACTAACCCTGAGCCATAACCCATCCAATTTTTTTTTTTATTTGAAATCGATCCACAATTGCCGGAGATATCGTGTAACATACAACAAAAAAAACATACGGGTCGAATTGAGAACCTCCTCTTGAAGTCGGTTGAAAACGGTAAACTCTAAACTCTACTAAAGGCAGAAATGCAACAGAAATCGTAGAGTATGTAAAGTCCAGTTAATAGAGCAATTCTCTACCTCCGGCACTCCAAACTAGTTCCACACTAATACGACCGACTCTAGGCTATCGTAGACACTCTATGCTACTGTAGAGCTTCAGGAAAGTTCTAGAGCACTGGGGAAATATAGAAGTTTATACAAGTAGTTTAGTTTGTGTGATAGGAGTGAAATGCGCTCTGTTGAATTGTTTTTGAAACTTTCGTTGCAGATTGACTTATTTTAGAGTAACCTCAGTTTATTACCAGTTAAGTAATCATTGTTGGTATGTCAATGTATGTAATGATAAAACTTTACCGACTGAACTTATTAAAATGTATATTGGAAGACAAGATAAAAAGGTCCTTCAAACAAGTGAAATTGTTCTAAAAATACAAAAACCCGACTGCGAACAAAATAATTGAATACGAGCTGACCGACCGCAAAAATAATCACTCTAATATTAGGCGAAAGTTTGTATGTATGTACCTATGCTTGTTACTTCTTCACACTTAAACGGCTGATTGAAGTTGAATGGAATTAGGTATGGAGGTAGCTTATACCCTGGATTAATACATAGGCTACTTTTTATCCCGGAAAAATGCACGGTTTCGGACTGACGCGGGTGAAACCGTGGGTGCGCCCCCACGTGCTAGTAATTATATAAATTTATAAACTTAATGTTTTATTTTTGTTATACATTTTACTTTACTTTTATAGTTAAATTGAATTTAATAATATAAAAATTTAAAAATTTGTAAGAAGTTTATAAGACAATTGCTATTGATACAGATAAGTTTAAGAATTATATATTTTTGAAATAGTATTTTAAAGTACTTTTGTTACCTCACTCGATAGGTTTTGGTAATTTTTAGTTCCGTCAAAAATACAATATGGCAGCTGTGAGCCGCCATATTAGTTTTATTTCATATATCCTATAGCAATTTTATGATCATGACGAATGAAATGATACCTCATTTATCAAAATCCATCAAGCCGTTTAGGCTCTAGGACGCGCCTAAGGCGCTCTGCCCACATAAGTAACGTGGCGTGTGATTTGACACATTTGCTACGAAAATTGTGACGAGTGGCAAGTTACGCAAGTACACTCTTGGTGCACCTATCAAACTAATGAGCGGTTTTCCAAGTGTCATTTTAGCATTATTTATCTCTCACTAGATGGCGTTGGCGATAGTTTTGGTAACAGTACTGTTGTTTAGTATGACCAAAGAAGTCCTATAAGTACATAGAACTTCCTTGGGTATGACCAAAGATTTTGAATTACGCTTACTGGTGGATATCATATTCTGCATTCCCTTGTTATGGCAAGTTGTGCTTCAGTTTTGTAACAAATTCATTACTTATAGTATTTATTCGTAGTATTTTCTAATTTCTTGTTATTCTATAGTATAATTTACAGCTACATACAAAGAAAATGGACCGTTTTATTTAGATTTAATTTATCCGTTTTAATAAAGGGGTAAATAAAATCTAAATATGTCAAAACTGTCAATGTCATAATAAAAAAAAACAAATGTCACTACACAAATAACTTGTCATTCGTTTGATCCGCTCGTGGTTTGCGTATTAATATGGTAAAACGCTGTCATTACCTGCTTTCGATTATTACGTTCAGTTGAGTAACTAACAAAAGTTACGCGAGCACCATCTCTTGACGATGAAAGAACTAAACTGACAATGCCTAATGGAAAACTGCTCATTGTGACAGTATTTATGTTACACCAAGCCTCAAATAATAATTATGTAGCTAATTATTTAAACGGGACAATCGCACTGGAAACGTTATTTTATTTACCTTGAAGTAGCATTGATCGTGGTCACAAAAAGGCTGAAATAGCGGGTGTTAACGTCAAGAAGGACATCCAGGATTAGTTCCAGATAATGGAAATCTTCAACGTTCAACAGCACAGATACGAAATTTTGTGTACGCATTTTATTATGAAAGCCGGTTTTAAGTTTTACCATGACATCGTTGCTACACTCAAGGTTGGGTCCTGACTAGGGAATTCCTCAACAGTTATACAGCACAGAAAAGTTGTAATCGCATTTAATTGTGATAACCTTCATATAAAAAGCTTCTTATTCATGTTTTTTTAATTAACTTATTACTTTTTGGCCAGGAAAAAAAAACACACTTGCAGAGCCGCTTGGCGCAGTTAGTATGTTTATAGTTCAAAATCTCTGAGCTAGGACTGTAGATAAATGATTCTAGATGTTCTCGTTTAATTTTAACTAAGTACTTCTGATAACCATGTAAAAAGAAAACATTATTTTATGGATGACTCACGTTTACCGAAATCTCGCTTGTTGGAAAGATATAATGCGTTCTAAGGGGAGCACGCCATAGTGTTAATATTTTGTTCAAGAATTTCCATCAGGTATACTCAAAACGTTTTAAAAGTATAACATAGAACACTCTTCAGCCCCTAGTATTCGCTTTGATCCTAGTAATCCCAACCAGGGTGGAATATAAAGCTGCTGCGGATAGCTCAATAAAGTGGGAGGGGAGTTCCGACTCCCGAGCCCATTCCCATTACTTCCTAGTCTCCTACTTTGTTCATAATTGACACAAAGCCCAGTTTGTCAACCGTTTGGCTACGTGACGTTTTTCTATAGAGTAGGCAAGATAAATTAACTATACTTTGATTTTTATAGCTTGATCTCCACGACGGCTGTCATCGATATAAGGCGCATGAAGTTTCGTATTTTTTACAGTCCAAATGTACCCTATACAAAGTTGTGCTTTATTTGTGTGACGGAAAGGGATGTTCAATTTTCATTCCGACATCTTAATCACAGACTATAAAACTAGGTTTTTTTTATCAAGTACAAGCTTTCACCCGCGACTTATCTCGAATAATAATAACTTGTAGAACCGACAACCGTTGGGATAAGCGAGTTTTATTGTGGAGGCGAACGTAGTGAGACCCTTGGCCAGGTGGAGTGACGAGTTGCGAACGGCGAGAAGAGTTTATAAGATCGGGCATATTTATGGTAAAACGTATATTTTGTAGAACATTCTAAATAGTTTTAGTAAGAAGTAGATTGTCACTGACATAAAGCATTAAGCATTTGTGATGTCTCTAAATAAAATTACGTTAATCATTCTAAATAATTCGTATGTGTCGCAAGAGAGAATAAAACGGAATATAGCAATGTTATCTTCCCTAGATCCTGTTATCTCCTTTAAGCTATTATGTACTTAAAGGAATTCTTCACGTTGACGTTGACGTTCTTCATACTATTGTGCAGTAATATATTGCGAGATTTGCCAGTTGAGCTAGAAACTAGCAAAGAATTGTTACAATTATTTACAATTAGTTTTTATTGGTAGTTACAGTTGTTAGACTGTAAGATGTAAGTACTTATCTACTTTGTGATATAAGGCATACACAATACCGTGGTTTTATGAATGTATGGACGGATAACAGCACGGTGGCAGTCACGTTAAACAGCTGAGAAAAAGTCTTGACTGACGTAAATACACGCAGGCAGAGAGACAAACGGACAATAGACAGATCTTAATATGGGTTCCATCTTTTTGTTCTCATGAGAAATAAAAAAGTTTCCGTTCATAAAAAAAAGACTTCAAATATATACCTAACCTGCCTAACCAATTTTGATCTAATAAAACCCTTTTAAAAAATAATCATTCAAATCGGTTGAGAAATTCTAGAGGAATGAAAACCGCAAAAATATAATCAATCTTACTCGAGAAAATCTTCTTATTTTTTGGAATCGATTAAAAATTGAAAATCGTACAACAAGTGCATAAAACCATGCATTTTACCCGAGATATTTATCTGCCCGAGCCGTAGGCGAAGTGGATATTAAAGTCGAGGATAAAATGTCTTGTTTTATAAAAGAGTTATACACTCTGCTTTTCACTGGACTGCGAGGAAATGAAACAATGATATTTAAAATTACCAATCATTTAAATACCGCTAAGAAAATACGAGGGCTTCCTTCCACCACATTTTTTTATGAAACATTAAGCTTGGAAAATCAGAGAAGTAAAACACCTAAGCATATGCACTAGAACATAAAATGTAGTTTTATGTCGCCTACACCCAGCATAAACAACTTTGCTAGCATGAGTATGTGAACAAATAATTCAACAATCATGTGTCGTTAAAATGTATAAATTTATTTCAAACTCAATTATACTCATAATTTGTGTACGTGCGATATAATCGCAAGATATGTAGGAATTTATCAATAGCAGCAATTTCTATAGCAATACAAAAATAGGCTTATCACAAGAGGTTTAGAAATGTGCGCACCTGCACATAATCAATGACATTCTATGGAAACGGGAATGGAGGCGATCAATCTTAATTTGAAGTACGTACCTAACATTTAAGATTAGATTTACAAGGCTTTTTCAATAGGTAAGATTTTATTCTGTTCGATGGTATAATTCGCAATGTAAATTAAAGGAAAAATAACTTTGGAATTTATACCTACTTATAATGAAGCAGTAACAAAAAGTCTTTACAACGAAGACAATAATAAAAAATTGAACTCGAGGACATAAATTGAGCTTCAGAACAAGAACATAAAGTTTTTATAATTCTAGTCTGTCTTTCTGGTTGTTTGTTGGCGCATCACTTAATAATTACTGGACCTATTGAAATACGGTTTCACTGGTGGATAGCTTGACTTAAAACCTAGTGTACTTCATATCTCAATCCGATTAGAAGAAGCCGAGCAATCGTTAAAAAACTTTTAGCATAGCACATTACTTACTTTCAATAAAGAGAAATGACCTCGCGTGCAAAGCCACGGGGCACAGCTTGTCTAAAATAAATAAGAAAATTAAGAGTTTCCAAATACCAATAATTTGTCTGCGTTTATCTATTTGTGAAGGAGTTCTGAGACGTACATCTTCAAAATGGGGTAAGTTAACTGGAGTGCCATTAGGTATGATATGATTTACATACAACGTCCCACGTCTTTCCAGAGTGGTCTGTTTTTTCTGGGGTAAAAGTATTCAGGACCTAAATTTCATACATACCAAACTTCATTAAAATTCATTTAAGTTTAATTGGTGTTTAAATAAGGTAAACTTATTTAAACACCAATTAAATTGAAATTAATCGGGGTATTTCAGATTGTTTACTATGAAAAGCGTTGCCCAAAGCTTCAGTCTATAATACCTCTCCAAAGACGGAACCTCGAGAAGACACAAATATCATCCAATAAGGCTTTCAAGGTCTATTTCACCTTGATTTAGTATTTAATACCTTATTTTGCATTTCTGGTGAAGCAGGTACAAGGCTATAGACAGTAACTTAACTTCGAACAAATGGGTTTCAAGACTTATGCTCATCTGAGTATCTAATCTATGTAGATTATACCTTGTGATTTATACTGCGACTAGCTGTACCCGCAGCATTTCTCTAAGTTAAAATACAATCTAAATACCAATATACCTACCAACATTTGATCAAAAATCATTCAGCCGTCAAAAACTTTTTATCGTTTGCTCGGCTTCTTCTCATCGGATTGAGATACCTAGTACCCCAGTTTTTAAGTCAAACCCTATGCTATCTAACACTAAACCGCATCGCAATCGGTCCAGTAGTTATTACGTGATGCGCGAACACACAGACACGATTTTTTCAAATGTTATATTCTTGTTCAGTAGCTTATTTTAAGTACCTTAGGTTTTTTTTAAATTATCTTCTTATACAGACTTTTTCGTACTTACTGCTTTATTAATAGGTAGAGATTTCTCATCGTCTCAAGTGTGTCTTGACTATAGAACCGATTGATTTGAATGTTTATAGTCTACTGGTAATTTGTATGGTGTCTAAATTAAAGATTCATTGGTGTATGTCGTCAACCATGAAGTATGATATTTTTTTATTGATCGTTTCGACTTTTTACCGGGGGAACAAAACATACACCGCGACGATATGGTGAATGTTCGGAAAGATCTGCAAAGCGAAGCTCGCATCTCAGCTTTCGTGGTTATTCATTGATCCTTTTTTAATATTTGTTATTTTTAATTATAGTTATATAATCCAGATTCAAGTAGGTATGTTATAAATAACACGAACAATCAACGAATAGTGTGTGTTAACATGCACCAGTAAATTAGTAACATATTTAAAAAAATGCACTTAAATTTTTCGGCCTTACACTATGTACAGCGTTTGTGAGTACATTCGTTGGACTTTTACAGTGACAGTAAATTTGTTCCTATATACTACTAGTACATTTACATAATACCGGTGGTATGTACATATAAAGGTTTGGGGCATAGCCATTTCAAAAAGACGCTAAGTTGTTTTTTATATTTTCAGACTTTTAAGGAGGCTAATCGAGTAAAGGAATAAGGATTGTCGAAGCATCAGTGCGGGGACAAGAGGGGACAATCAGTCGCCACACCACGCCGGCACTCTCATTTAAAAGCCGCCCGCGAACACTTGCCCCTGCGCCGCCCTTTCGTATTGTTCTCATCTCATATATATCAATATTAACCATTGTACATATTTTGTTTAATAAGTATACCACACCTGTATTGTACAGTCTATTCTTTAATTCTCCATCCACCAGTCCAGTCGCAGCGCGCGACGTCTTCATTTCAGCGTTATTCACTTTGAGCATGGAACTTTTTAGTGAGTTTACGTTACTGTTTGTATTTCTGTACTGTATTTAAAAGGATCCCATCCAACCTTGCGAATTTGAGATGATGTACGAATTATCACTTATTTGTCTTGTCACTGTTCTTAACTCCTTGCTGGAGCGAGTGTTTCGGAGTCTTCGAATCACAAATGAAAAGTTTAGGTACATTAAGATTATAGGGCGTATGGAATAAAAAAATAAAGAGCTTACCCCAATATGTATCCCGTCAATAAATAACTGAGGGACCAGGATCTGTTCACTCTTCATGCGGTCCCTGATCTCGTCTTGGTACTCCGTACTCATGAATACGTCTCGCTCTTCATACTTGATGAGCTGGTTTCTGAGGATCTTCTTCACGAGGAGGCATCGCTGGTACGTGGAGCGGACTATGCCCATTGTGGTGGTGTAAAGAACGACTTTACCCGCATCTTTTTCTCTGTAACTCTGTGGACAAAAGAAAAAAACATGATTTTGTATGTTTTCTCAATGATTATGATAGTACTACGTACCCATAGGAAACATTATTAATAATATAATATGAGTAATCATTTAACTGATATTATTTTTGAGAGCAATTCAATAGAAATTGGTGATTAGAGAACTTTCTTTGGTAAAAGTGCCACCTATCGAAGCCACATGAAACTAAATTCACGATCAAACTTCGAAGCATAGTGAATTCTTTTTTGTTGATATGAAAAAGAAACCACACAATTAATTGGTACGAACTTCGTAACTTAGTTAAAAATAAATTGGGTAGATGGCGCTATTATGAGGTTTCTAAATATTGTCCTATGGTCCATAACAATCAATGATACATTGAAAAATATATTGTGCCCATAGAATTACTAATATTGATTGTGCCGGAGAAAAACATAAAATAATACCTATATTTCTGTGCGTATGAGAACCTATAGAACCATATGAACCAATTTCTCAGGGTAACGAGCGCTTTGCATTTACGCTTTTTTTTTGCAATCCTAAGTTCTGGGTCAGAATATATTTATGGTCTGTGCTGAACATCTGTTTTTTTTTAATAATTGCTGTTACACCCGCATTTTGATATGACGTAGATACTGTTATTAGGTTGTTTATCTATGCATTTCCTAAATTATGCCGTAGCATAGGTAATTATTAAAGGGTAATCAAAATATTGGAAAAAAAGCCCCACGAAAGTTTGCAGAAAATGCGAACACTAGGCTACAGACCCACTCTCAAAACGAAAGGCTATTAAATATTGCAAAACGATAAACAAATTGACCCACATATCGACTGCGGCGTCTGTCAACAAAGTGATAAGTAGTACATACATATTCGCATGTTTATGTTATGAATTTATGAGTATGACACGTTAAGGTGTCCGAGTGTTTGTGCAACTTCCTACTTGGTACAGTCACCGAGAGAAGTGCAACGCTTAGTTTATAAAACTGATATATTTCAGGGGCCCCAATTCTGTTAGCTATTGACAAAAAGCCTTGCTACTGCGATACATCTGCGATTGGACTGTCTATGGTGTCAAATGTAGTCTGATAAATCAACTACACTATCGCAGTTTATAGCAAAAGGACCGCAGTAGCACGGATTTTCTACGGCTTCCGAAAATACCTTGAGTGCAGCCACTGAAATAAAATTTATAATAGCTATTAATCAAGCATCAGCATCAAAGCATCATTATCGTGGTTTTCTAATCGAAATCTATCCACATCAGCTATCGGCCCGTCATCTAGCCTAAATAGAGAGCCAATAGCGAGCAGACTACGAAAACTCAAATTTGGCGATTTTCACGCAATTGACTTGCGTCATCGCGGTTCAATTGTTAACAGACGTGAGGCCCAGAGCTTCCGAAATCGTTTGAAAAGATGCCGCCGGATGCTTGAAGCAGATTACATTGTTAAGGGTGGCAGGAAAACAATGAATGAGGCTCGTACCAGACCCAAAAAGGTGGCTTGCGCAGAAAATACCTACACTCAGCAGTCTCATATGCACCCGCATGATGATAAAGTAGATGAAGAATTTATTAACTTTATGAAACCCCACAAGAACTCACAACAATATCTATGCTATGATATTATGAGTAATTAATAAGTAGTTAGTTGCTTCTATGTGTGTGCATCAGAATTAGATAAATTATTGTAATCGTCACACTTCACATATCTACTCTTTGCAGTTCCCCAACGTATCGATCGTCACTCAGGCGTATCGTATCTTCAGTAAGGCAATTTTTTTTGAAATTTATAAAGAATATGTCGTTACTACTAAGTAGGAAAAAGTACGTCTTACTCATTTGATGCGGAAGGATGGATATGAAAGGCTTTGCTGCTACATTTTTTGGCGAATTTTACGATGATGCCTTAGGTATTTTCTGAACGCTCAACTGCATCGTAACAAGATGTCGTATTCGAAACGCACGATAGTAGCGATCAATTAACGATAGACTAGCATTGTATTGACGTATTATTTAAATTCAATTGGAACGATGCAAACGCACATTTGTATCAAGTGAAACTTCCTGCGTTATTGTATTTTGCGGTCTGTATTAACGCTGTACGCTTTACCTATATATAGTGACTGCATCGCGATAATATCTGAATCGTAAGTGTTGCGTGTGCTGACGACCATCGAAAGCAACGCGGTAGTATCGTTGCTTTTTTGAGACTGTATCGCCACAGTAAGGCCACAAAAAGTTCCTATATGCAACCACCAACAAAGACACGCCCGCGCTTAGCCTAATCGAAACTTCTATGTTTTCTTTTCAATTAAGGCGGGGTACGCTCTCATATGTTTGTCCTGTTCATCCAGGTGCAGTGTAAGCGGGAGAGGTGATGCAGCTCGGGAGTTGATTTTATATAAATTTTGTATTTTTCAATGGATATCTCAATATACAAAACTCAATTAAAAAAAGTGTTCGGTTATTTGTTTAGTTTATAGAGTAGTATATACGAGTAATTATAAAAAAGGTTGTCGCTGAAATTAACGAGAACAGCGATACAATAAGATATTTTCATGTGGTGGTAGTTCTTGACTTTTTTCCAAGGATGCCAAGTCATTTCTGAAAGTTCGGTTCGGTTATTTTTTTAGGTAGTACTTTTATATTCACAGTATTTGTTGGTTTGTATAAAGTTGTTTCATTACGTACTTCTCGACGTTTTCCTATTTGTATTTTTTGTTAATTTCGGGACTGACCCCACCTTAAGGTAATTACAGAGACACTGTTGTAACCAAGTGTACTTTTTAAAAACCTTCTTCTTTACGCAATACATTACGGTAAATGTTTGTATTGTGATGCAATACTTTACATACAAATATTGAAGGTTTGATGACAAGCTGTAAAGTGTTATGTGAGCCGAAGTGTCTTTATTGGCCAATTTAAACATTCGAAAAACTTTCTTTCTCTATCACAATTACAAATGATGTCGCTGCTATTGACAGGGTAGGAATAAGTTTCGTATGTTCATTTTGATAAAGTTCCTACATGTAAAGCGCTACATCCGTACCTACCGTAGGATACACAGGGTATGAAAATCTTCTAGCCCGCTTACACTGTTAGACTACAGGCCGGTTCCTATAACTTAAAACGAACCGTTTTCGCTTACTGTCCGCCAGCTTTTGACATAACCGCCTTACAAAAAACGACAAAAAGTAACTAGACGCTGGAAAAACGACACGTTCCATTTTTATAGGAATTATGAGTTGATGTCGTTTTTTTTACTTTGACCGTAGATCTAGTTTTAGGGGAAAGACACGGCACGCTTTAAATCTCGTAAACAACAACTGGACTAGATACATCTACAGGCAAACACACTCACACAGCTATACATTCACATTGCCTGTTGTGGTGCTTCATGTGCATCAACAATAATAGAGAGTCATACGCAATAAGCATACTTTAGCACGAATGGAAGTCATCGCCACAGAATATATGATGGCGGTTACGTATATATATGTAATATATGTACGTAACCGCCATCATTTGCTACGCTAACTCCACTCCGATTGTTAGTGACTAAGGCCAAAAAAGGCCAGCTGTGTGCGATGCACCAAGATGAGGTCTAATCTTCACAATTTTAATTAGATCTATGATATTGATTCAATACTATTGACGCATGTTTTAATAATGTTTACTTCGACAAGGTTAGTGACGGCTTATTGGTGAGAGTGACAGTACAACAGAATTCATGAATGTTCCAGAAGACGTAGGTATTTGTTTTAAAATTAAATATTTTTTTAGACATTTATTAGCTGACAACTGATTTTCCTCGAAATTGTTTATATTTTTCGGGTTCCTTTGATCGGCTTTCTTTCGCGATTCGAACACTGGCGTGCCCCTTCTGCGTCACGCATTGCGGCGGAGCACCACTGCGCCCGGTGACGCAGTAGAGGCACAGAATAAATAATAGTTGGTAGAGGTCAGATAAAGACCAACAGCATATATCCTACCTAAAAAAAACAGTTAATTATAAGGAATCGCGCTGAAAACGTTATTTTATTAACTCGAAGTTTCGATCAAGTTGCATTTGATCGTGTTCACGAGAAGACTGAAGTAGCGGGTGTCAGCGTTGAGGAGGGCGAGCGTTGTCTCCAACTACACGCATTTGGTTTTGTAAAAAATCTGAATTTTCACGCACGACATACAACACTAACGACATCTGTAGATTTCTTCTGACATAAACCGCGACGCGAATACTTGCTTGATTAGACTCTAACGCGTAGACAGTCTGTCTACGCTCTAACGGGATTTGATTAGGTCCCGTTTCTATAATTAACTACAATCAATTCTTGTATTTATGTAATCAAGTCTAAAAAACAGCTGCAAGGTAGTTATAGTTATTTACCTACACTATGTCCCTGTCTACTGACCTAATATCATTACAAATGAAGACCACTCTAATATGGTTATGAGAGTTACGTTATTTACGTAGGTACTTATTTAATTCCCACACATTTTCAAGCAAACTCTTCAATCAAAACACCACAGATTGAATAGTTATTACGTTTAATATTCCCATTTATATTTAAATTAAATTAAAATTGCTCAAATACACACATACACGGCTTTACAAATATTCACACGAGTATTTCGACAAATACGCATACCGAAGTAGGATTTAGACATACTTATGTAAGTTAATTCAACTTATTGTGTTGAATGTCGTGAAATCGATTAGATTCGCTGTTTAGCATTCAATCGAACATGCTTGTGGTTATAAATCAGTTATTAGGACAGGGATATTTATAATCTGCATATTTTTTTAGAACGCCAAACGGTAATGGAATGCAAGGAAAAAAGACTTCAATAAAAATAATGTGTCATAATATATTACTTACGCCCACAAAAAGCAGTAGGCAGGTTAGTTAGGATGACATGAGTTATTAAGGTTCAAATGGCCACTGAACCTACAATTTGTGTTAGTATAATCGGGTCCGAAAATCATGAAACGCGTGAACACAAAAAAAAATGCTTTTTATTACAACTTATCTCTAAGGGCCCAACATGTCAACCAAGCAACTTACTTCTTTTTCTAAGTGTTATATCTCATTGGGTCACGTTTCGTATGCATGGCCTGAAAAAGTATATTCATATGTTATTTTTATTTCAAGTCGGTTACTTGAAATGTACTTAGTTGTATACTAAAAAACTACTGTACAAGTTTTCATGTTTTTTTTATGGAACTACCCTGTCCAATAAATAAAAATAATCATCCAAATCTGTTCAGTTTTTTCGTCTATTTGTTTCACAAATTGGATGTGGATCCACTATAAATGTAATGTTATAGAAAATTACAAGCAAAATTAAGTGTCCATCCTCAAAATAGTGCGATATTAAAGCACTTTTTACTAATTGGAACGGTAAGTGAATAAATGCAGTAAGTAAAAATCCCGTAGATATGGAGTAACATAGATAAAAGAACTGAGTAGGTATCTCTTGTTTTTAAAGTTGGTTAAAAATACAGTTACGCTAATCGCTCAGCGACACATTTTGGGAGTTTCACAACAGTTTGCTTAACAATAAAACTAGGTTTATTTTGTGGTCAGCCTTCCAAACACCATAAACAAGGCGTTCTTCACTTAACGGGGTTACATCATTCAGTGGACGATTGTAACTTAATGCACTACTTAGTGGTTAGTTGACCAGGCAGTTGACTAATTATGTGTATTGTTGTAAGCTAAATTGATTTTCTTGACCACTGACTTTTATAAAACAGATGTTCATCAAAATTTCGTTTAAAACTCGGTCACGCTACAATCAAATGCCTAAATATATTTTAAGAAAACAAATATATATATTTTTTAATCATAAAAAAATAGATTGGGATTCGTTACATATCTTTCCGACACGAAGATAATCATAGCCATGTTCGGTTGGTCAGTTCAAAACACTACCAATGGGTGGCGTTACCGTCCCCGTAAGACGGGTTGAGTTTTTTTTTTATTATTACTGAAAGCAATCGTTTGACCACGATCTCACCTGATGGAAAGCGATGATGTGGTCGAAGGTGTAGTAAGTAGATAAAGGGACGAAACTGGATTATGATGCAGAGGTCACGGTAGCGGAATTGGTTAGAGGCGTGGGCTGTGTTTGGCAAGCTCGAAGATATTCTAAAACCAACCGAATATCCACAATGTTTGAAGACTCGCCTTTACAAACAGTGTGTCCTGCCCACTATGACTTATGGCGCCGTGACATGGACGCTCACGAAGGCAACTCTGTATCAAATGAGAGTTGCACAAAGAGCCATGGAGGTGCCATGCTCGGCATCAAATTACAAGACCGAGTTCACAACACAGAAATAAGACGCCGTACAAAGGTCAAAGACGTCGGAGAGTCGATTTTCAAACTCAAAGTTGGGCAGGATACGTGGCTACGCAGAGTGAAAACAGGTGAAGCAAAAAGTTGAAAAATGATGATGATGACCTTAAGGTCATCATCATCATCAGTCTATATCTGTACACTGCTGGACGTAGACCTCTCCTAATGCACGCCACTGAGCTCGGTGTTCAGCTCTCCTCATCCATTTTCTGAAAATGGTCTAGGTACTTAAAATAAGCTACTCAACAAGAATAGAACATTTTAAAAAATCGTGTCTTTTTTTTGTCTGTTTCTTTATTTGTCTGTATGTTTGTTCGCACATCACGAAAAAACTACTAAACCGATTGCAATGCAGTTTTCACCGTTGGATAGCTTAGGGTTTGACTTAAAAATTAGGATGCTTGGTATCTCAATCCAATAAAAAAAGCAATCGATAAAAATATATTTGGCGGCTGAAGGAATTTTGATCAAATCTTGGTATGAGTATATTGGTATTTTAAGTCCTGGAATAGCACATAGAGTACTTTCAGCCTAGATAAATGACAACGCGTGCGAAGCCGTGGGCATCAGCTAGTATTATTATATAACTTATCATTTGCATTTTTTAAACAATTAACTGAATGTATTAAAACCTTGACCGCATTTACCTTGAATATGAATTGAATACCAATCATGTCGAATTCCATGTTAGAAGTTTTTGGTGTGACTTCAATAACATTTCAGCGATTAATAAACAGGAAATTAGTCATAACATAAGTCATAATTATTGGACTTGAAGTGTGTAATTAAGTTGGTTAATGACTTATACGTGTGTCAAGGAAATGATAAGAGTAACAACAATAAGTCACGGGAAAGGCCAAACATAGTCTTCTTAACTTTATAGCGGTAATGGAACTTGTTAAGTTTTACACGACTGCCCACAAAAAGGAGTATAATGTTTTTAGGATTTATGTATGTTTGTATGTTTGTATGTATGTATGTATGTATGTATGTATGTATGTATGTATGTATGTATGTGAGTTTCTTTATTGGAACTTTTAAATGCCTGAACAGATTTAGACGTATGGGGTATCGTTAGAATCCTTACATCCCCCCGAATAACATTAAAGACTTTTGTTTGAAAAAATAAGTATATTGCGGCAGTATATCTCCATTTTCAAATGCATAAAAGATAACTTCGTAATTTACAATATGGGTATCAAATTGAAGGCCTTGATGAGCACCATATATAATTTATTGGCTTAAGTTAATTTTTGGCAGGGCAGGCGTGTTTTTTAGCTTCTAAGCTATTCATATTAATTCATTTATTTGAAGTGTTCGATGTGAAGTATTTACTTCAAAGATAACTGATAATAATCCTACATAAAGTACCTTATCACTTTTCAGATTGATTTTATCTTAGTAAGTATATCTGGAACAAAATTTGCGTGTCCAAAATGTTCTACTAGCCAGTATAACAAATTGGAATAATTTTGTTCAAACAGTTAGATCATGGAACTACCAGTACGACAGAATGGAATAAACCAACCTATAGGATGATGGGTCTATAGGTAACTATAGTCTAAAGACCACGTATGTCTAGCTGCAAAAAGATTTTCATCATATGTTAACTATCGATTGAAAAAGCATGAAAGTGAGGCAAGACCAGTTTCATAACCCCAATACAAACAAAAGTAGTCCCAATAAACTAATTAATTCGGATTTAAATTGTAGGTTAAAGGTTATGTACGAGTAATACGTGCACAGGGGTAAGTTAGATTTTATTGTATGTACCGATATAAAAAATGGGCGATTTTTAATTCGATGCATACCTTTTTTGTTCGGTGTGTACGGTTAGATTCCTCGGGAACCGCAATCAAATTGCGTTGTTTCTTCAATTTAATTCAAGAACAAGGTGGTTCTATTTCATTGTTTTTTAATGTTATATAAGTTCGAATGAAACAAACGAACCCTTATAGGATCAACGATGTCTCTCTATCCATCCGTCTGTCACAGCCAATTTGCTGCGAATCTACTACATATCTGAGCTTTTGTGGTCAAACACGGATAAGTAACTAAATAATTGAACTTTGCCACTTTCGGGGACAAATTAGAAAATAAAAAAAATCCCATGTAGAAGTTATGCCATTCGACGTTAGATGGCTTTGGTATTAACCGGCGTACCTAACAATATTCACCGTACCCGCGAGTTCAAATTAATTTCACGGAAGAAGTAACTAGTAATTTCCAAATTATAGTACTATCTTTAATTAATATAAATTACTAGCTGCGCCCAGCAGTTTCACCTACGTGAGGGATGATGATGATGTTGATGATGACGATGATGATGAAGTTGATGATGAGGATGATGATGAAAAGTAGGTACCCTATGTGTTATTTCAGGGTATAAGCTATCCCCAATCCAAATTTTATCATAATCCGTCCAGTATCCGTCCGCCCGTACCTACGGGGTACTAATAATGCTAACGATTGTATTAGGTAATTTACATTAGGTTTTACCCATTGACTGAATTACAAATGTTTTTACAACTTGAATAGGTTCCACCACTTTATATTTTTTACAACCTTGAATGAATTTAAACGAAGGCACACCTAACCGCATTAGATGTTACACATCATTGCGAAACTTTTAATCCGATAATGCATAAACCGGTTGTGAAATATTTTATTGATTTGAATAACACAAATGACTTACTATTTACAATGAAGCTTCCATTTTGCAATAATAATATGTTGACTTTTGATTGATTAGTGTACTTATTGGACTGGAATTCGATATACTTTAATAACTAGCTGAGCTCCGCCGGTTTGCCAAACCACGTTCAACCCTTTAGGGAAAAAAAGTAAAAAAAAAAACCTGGCTTCATTGGTTTGGGCTGTGCGTTGTCTGTCCGTCAGTCAGCATGTAACGGTACTATTTATAGGTAAATGTATATATTGCTTAAAGTTTATGTTGTAGTAAGCATGAAAGAATTTAATATATGCTTTGCGTTGATGTTACGTTAAAGCATCGAATACAAAAAAACACAATACAATCATGAAAAGATCCAAGGACAATTGAGACTGTATAATAATATTGAAATTATTTTACAAATGATCAGAATGCCATTTTTTATGCCTAAACTCAAAAACAGGTTGACGTTAAAATACCAAAACTTTTAAGCCACCTTGCATTTGCATCTATGCATACCGATCTGGAAAGTAGACCGACAAACGATCAGTTTTCCCTCAAACCGGTACCCAGCGGTAAAAACCGGTATCGTAACGAGTGGTCCTCGCGTCCCGCAGCGGAACTTGACTGGTTTGCCTCACAAGGTCGTGTAGCTGGATCGTGAAGGCATGGCATAGACACGCACATTCAACCTTTCTCATATCTATGTAGATTGCTAGCATTATAGCTATGGTTTAAAGTGAGATATTTCGCGTCAACATATAAAAGTGAAACGTTGTCCGTTTGTTGGGAAGCTTTCACGCCAAAACAGCTGATCCGATTTTGAGGAAACTTTGTAAATACTCGTAGTTACTGTACAGTATAGAGATCAACATAGGATCCTTTTTATCCCGGAAAATTGTGAGTTGCCACGGGAAAACTGGAAAATGTCGATTACTCGGAACGGAATGACGTTGCCGTGGACACGAAAATATAACAAGTATGTCAAAAAGCATCAAGAGCATTGGAGCTATACTTTGCTATAGTTATGCTTTTATACTTTTTTATTTTTTTGATGGAGCTATACTCTAGATGAACATAGGATGCTTTTTTTCGCGATGAACTGTAGCCCACGCGGACAGTCTTTGGCAAAAGCTAGTTGGAAATAAAGTTAGATTGTAGAAAACTCCGAAGGTATAATATGTATAGCCTAGGTATGCGTGTGGAAACTATGTGGCCATAAATATTAAATGACGTTTTCTGCAAGGAATTTCGCGTGGTCTAACGAATAAGCGCCCAGTGCATAACCGCGCGTACATTTTGGACATACTGGTTACCTCACGTTTTAATAAAATCTTTTTGAGCGAGAAGGCAAAAATCTAGACATGTCACAGAATAAGTAATAGTACAAGGTCATGTTAACAATAAATAGTATATTTAAACATAACTTAAGTTAAAAACTACCCAAGTTTTTAACCTAAGTTATGTTTAAATATCAAAATATTGAAGATATTGTTATCCTAAGATAATCGGATACTTCATGAGTAAGCAGCGGATTGTGAGGTGTCCGATTACAATACAGTACAAGGACAGAAATGTACATTACGCCTCACGTTACCAAACAGTTTAATTGGGATATAGGTATATCTTTGTCATTTGAAACTAATGATAGACGGGCTACCGCTCTGCGAGTTAGCATGGAAGCATCTTTCACATACGTGCATATTTTCCGCAGATCGTCTCTTAGACGTTGCTGAATGGGACTCAGGTTTTGTGACTACAAGCTCCTCCCATCAAACACTGATAGATTAATAGATTCAACATCTTTCCGTCTTACAGTTTTCCTTCGTTTGGGCGCTGTGCTCATGCTGTGCTTTGCAGTCCACACAGCGCCTATTGTGCTACTGCTGTCGGTTCGGTCACCACGGTTTGTTTAGTGAGAGACGTGCAGGATGAATTCGCCGCCACTTCAGTCTTAATGATATCATCCGTTGGGCTTTTACCGCCGCCAACTGTGCGGCCAATAACCAAGTGGCCTCATGCATAACGATGGTAAAAGAACTGAGGGCAGATGACTCTTATTGCATTGAAGACGGGTCTTTGGGTGGGACGCTACTTGCGTAGACAGCCTTCCACACCTCCTCATCATACAGGAACTCAAAATAGGGCTGGTACGTTAGCTGAATCAGAGAAGAGTCTCAGAATGTCAGAAAGTCTCCCTTTATATATGCTCTTCTGGTAGAAGGTGTCCAAAATGATGGCCTATATTTTGGACGAAGATTAAGTATTGACATACTACGTGGTAATGCTGCCAGCATTTAGGGAACGCTATCTACTGGTAGCGGCTTGTAAGATTAGTTTTATTTTAGGCTCTAGTAAGTTTAAATTACATAGTAGATACAGATTTTCTGAAATAAAGTCTCACTTGATAAAGAACTCCTTTTAGTTTAGTTATCTTCTTACCTATTATACAATAGTACATCTATCTACTGTAAATTCTTTACAGATAACCTAATACAAACCTATCAAATAAAAAAATACTTTATTAACTTGATAGGCTATGTCAAATTACTTATTTCGTAGTTATTATTGGTTTTGAACAATATGAAAAACAAACAATACAAGTGAACCTTTGTTTGTTTGTGTGTTCACGACTAAACTAAGCGAAATATGACTAAACGAGAAAAATATGGGCACATGCGGGTTATTTTCAGGAAACGAGACGATAGACGAAAGTTGAGTCGTAGCAAAATAGCACGTAGTGGGGACTCTCCTGTTTTACTGTTTTATTGCTCTAAAGGTATTTTCCTACAAATAAACAAACATACATACATACCAACAATTTTTTCCTCATTCTAATATTAGTGCAGACTGGCAAAAGCATTTGTTCCAGCAATATCTATGCATATAATAAAGCAATAAGTGCAAAAAAGTCTGTACAAAGAAGATAATAAAAATAATGGGCTATGGTACTTAAAATAAGCTACTGAACAAGAATATAACATTTTAAAATATCGTGTCTGTCTGTTTATCTGTATGTTTGTTTGTTTGGTCACACATCACTAAAATCTACTGGACCGATCACGATGCGGTTTTCACTGTTCAGCTTACTTAGTTTGACTTAAAAACTGGTGTACTTAGTGTCTCAATCCGATGAGTAGAAGCCGAGCAATCGATAAAAACTTTTTGACGGCTGAAGGAATTTTGATGAAATGTTGGTTGTGGGTATTTTAGGTCTTGGTCCATAGAGTACTTTTAACCTAAAGAAATGACCACGCGTGCGAAGCCGCAAATTACAACATATTTTAAACTTTCATGTCATGCGTATCAACGTTTATCACGCATTTTGCAAAACGGCGGCTTGCAAGTGTGGGAAAGAGGACTACGATCATTTGGGTTTACTTGAGTAATCACCAATATGACTTAAATTCCCATTGACTACGATGCAGATATATAATCCAGCAATAAATCTGCATCGTCTTCAAAGCCTCCAACATCTTGGTAGGGATGAAAACCTTTCAGTGTTCTACAAGATACATTTTGAGGAGTGTGTGCTGAATTTTACAGCTTGATTGCTCCATCTTCTTTGCACCACAGATCAACAAAACGCACAGCAACGTGGCATCCGTATTCGGTCATCTTCCCTTAGATCAGCACAAAAGATACACATGCCATTTTTCTGATTTTAAAAGCGAATTCTAGATAAGGTATGTTCCACCGTCGACTGTGTTCATAACATAATTTATGGTGAAACTGCAGTCAAGTACTCGCTCCGGCATAAAAAAGTACAAAAAAACTGTTTTTGAATAGTCATATAAGATTGGATGATTGTACCAGTTCCTCGGACGTGGACAGCATAAATTAGGTGCAACGCACACAATTGGCCTTCTTTGGCCTTATTCGCAATCAGAGTGCCATTTTGTGTAGCACGTGTTAACAGTAACTCTCAGTCTGCGTATGTCTCTCTATATTTGTTGTTGATTCACATGAAGCACGATGGTTGGAATGTAGATGTGTGGGTGTTTTTGCATGTAGTTGTACTAGACCAGTGTTTGTTTACGTGATATTAAAGCGTGCCTTATCTTCGCCACTTTAATTAGATCTATGCGTAACATAGATTGATAGCAAAGTATGTTACGCAATATAATGAATAACATAAAGGTGTACGAAAAATATGTTCTGTTTCCGGAGTAATCAAATCAAAATATTAACCCTGCAACGGCATTGTCACTAAGTAGTAGCATACGTGCTATATGCCTCATACTCGTAATATGAAATGTTTATTGCGCACTAAATTGATAAATCGAGCAGATATGTCACGAATGAACGAGCAGGTTGCCTGACTGATCGGCATAAACGTTTATTAAGTGTTATCCGCGTGATTAACCTTGGTTTTAATTCCTTTTATAATGTGCAGGTAAAGTTGTTGTACTTGAAACAGATTTTTTAGTCATCATCAGCCTGTGTTTGTCCAATGCTGGGCATAAGCTTTCCCCAGTGAACGCCATAGAGCCCTGTCTTCGATTATTTGCGTCCAGTTTCTAGCCGGTGGGCGTAAAAGTCGCGGTCTCCTCTCGAGAACTTCTATTTCAGCGGTTGTTATTGGCCGAGCGAGCGCGAATCGTCTCCGTTTCAGCTTGGGCAAAAATGCTTTTGTATGTCTGAATCTCTGTTGTCCTCTACAGGTCGCATTTCTCAACCGATCTAGACGAATCTTTGTATACAGGTTAAACGAATTTTTAGAATGTTTAGTCGTCCGGGATTTTTGATTGGGTGGTACTGCCCCCAAAATGGGGCAAAGAGGACTACTGAATATCTCCGACATATTATATCCGATTACGATGTTTTTTTTAAAGGTAGTAAATTAAAGTTGGTCTCATAAAAATTTGGTGAAGAGGATCTTCGGCATGTTGAGCAGAATAGCTCCTCAAAATGCAGTAAATTGATCACTTTTAGGTTTCTACCAGTGGAATCAGCCCTTCACCTACTAGGTAGGAATTGATGGAGCACCTTGGTTATTAATGTTAGTTTAACAATAAGGTAACTAGATGGCGCTACTATGCACTGCTTGATTGTTTGCAAAAAAGTTTTGAGGTCTACAGCCCACATAACCACTAGTTTTTTAGTAAAACATTATATTTCGATATGACATTATAAATTTTGTCGGTTAAAGGAGTCTACACACCAAAGTCGCCGACCCGCCGCGCACAGAGCGGCTTATTGATAGTCGGTGGCTTCACATTACGTACAACAAAACATTGTTCACGATTCGCCGACATGATTCTCTGAAATAATGCCGCCGACACCAACCCGCGGCTGAGTCGGCGGCGTCGGCGACTTTGGTGTGTGACTCCTTTAAAGACAAAAACAAGACCAATAAAGTTGTGAAAGAGTTTCCTTCTAACTGCTATAAGTAAGTATTCTTTATTTATTTATACTTTATTGCACAATTAAAAGTGTACAAATGGCGGACTTAATACTAAAAGCATAAGTATGTTTTTTTAACAGATTCTTAGGTCCTGAAATGACTGCTAAGATGCTTTCATCGTTATCGTCCACGCGAGAAATGCTGCGGGGAGCAGTTAGTTATGAAATATACTCGTAATGTTGCTTCAACGTCTCGTTTTTTATGGATTTCAGCTGACAATGCCGCGTCTGTGTTTGTTCTTATGACGGTAGATAGAGATTACAATCATCACTCTATTATGTTCCCTATGTGAGTGCAGGGAGCAATAATCTTAATTTTTCTAAATTTTTCAATAACATCAAAGTTTTAAGCACCGTAATTGGCGGTTTTTTTCGCTAAAACTATGACAATTATAAAATACTTTCATTCTAAAAAAAAAGCTTTGTTCAATTCAAGTGATTGACAATAACAAAAGATTTCACAATTTAGAGGGTGGAAAGTGCTTTCCCCAAAACACCAATTCTTTCAAAAACTGTTCTACTTAAACTCACTACCAGCAACTCTATCGCTCATATAGGGCATCGGGGGCAGTGAAGGAGATATCAACACATTGACTAAATACCTTCTTTGCGAAGATCTCGTCAAGCGACTATCCTGTAAAATAAATAAAATTATTTTCTTTTCAGTTTTTTTTTTTTATAATGTATATGCGCTATTGGTCTATAACTGACATCTACAGCGTCACCGCAGCGGACGGTGGGGTAGGAGCAAAAGCGCTCCGCCGCAATGCGTGACACAGAAGGCGCACGACAAAGTTAATTTTTGCCCACTTGCTCAAGGGCACCCAGAGGAAACGAACCTCGGCTTGGAGAAGTGCCGTTGATTACGGGGGGTATCGAACTAAACACGCCTGGATCTCTACTGTTAGGTAGTGATCAAGGGGGCCCTGATGAAATAGCTGGAGCCCTTTGAATTAATTGCATAACTGACCACCGATTCGGAATACACCTTCGAGAATAATCGGCAAGAAACTCGAAGGCGAATAAAATCGACTCTAATTAAGGGACCTTCGACCTCGCCGGTGAGGTCGGTGTCTGTGTCTAATTGTGATTCTATTCCGATTGCGATTTGGGTTGGTTATGTAGACCATTGGAATGTGAAGCGCACATGTTGTCGCTTGACCACCACCGCTCTATCGAGGTAAAGATACATTCACTTAATCACTACAAACTATTCAGGATTATAAAACTCAAGACCATTTTTATTACAATTTTGTAGAGCTACAGAACAACACACCTTCTTCTATCTAATTCGTTTATGGCCTCAAATTGCCCATGAATAATTGATACCATAAAATAGCACTGATCGTCTCGACAATGGCGATCGAACGCGAAAAATATCGATCAGACTTATAGTTCGGACAACCGACAACCGACACATAAATAGCCACGAACGGTACCTAGCATTATACTACGTTATAGAATAATATATGCAGTATCAAAGCTTTTTGATAGACATGCTAATATTTGCGACAAAAATAGAGATAAATAAAGAAAATACTTATTCACGATAGACACGTTGCTGACGTTATCCACACCAATATATAAAAGTGAAACGTCTGTTTGTTTGTTTGGGAAGCTTTCACGCAATAACGGCTGGACGGATTTTGATGAAATTTGGAATGATGATACATACATTGGAGTAGCACATAGAATACTTTTCATCATCATCATACTTCTTTCTCAAACGGCTGATCGGATTTTGATGAAATTTGGAATGGACATAGCTTATACCCTGGAATAACACATATAATACGTTTCATCATCATCATCATTATCATCATCATACCTAACGCGGGTGAGACCGCGGGCCGCAGCTAGTAAATAATATAGGTTAAGACCGTTCGACATTATGGGCGTTGTAAAAGTGATGTTGAGCTTTTAGGTCAATATCCTTTTCATATGGTAATTTTTCCATTCAGACCTTCTGATATGGACCCTGTAAAATGAGGACCTCAACAGATCGTCAGTCTTTATCGTGGGCCGCCGTCCTTCGCTCCGTCTCCAGGAACGTTGTCGCCATTTGAGAACCTTTCTTCTCCGACGGTTTTAAGTTCTAAGAGCTATTTGGCCCCTTGCCATTTCAATTTGATAATTCTGAGAGCTATAAGATATCCACATTCCTAATTTTAATGCGACCGACCACCGATATATTACACTTACAAAATAACACTTAAAAATAATATAATACCTAATGCAAAGTAGGTACTAAATAAATCTAGTAAATCTACTATCCTACAAAATAAATCGAGTATCTTACCAAATAAATCTAGTATTTTTCGAAATAAATCTAGAACCCTAATAAATAAATCTAGAATCCTACTAAATAAATCTAGTACCCTACCAACTAAATCTAGTATCCTACTAAATAAATCCTGTATCCTACTAAATAAATCCTGTATCGTACTAAATAAATCTAGTATCCTTTTAAATAAATCTAGTATCCTACTAAATAAATCTAGTATCCTCAAATAAAACTAGTATCCTACTAACTAATCTAGAATCCTACTAAAGAAATCTAGTACCATACTAAATAAATCTAGTATCCTACTAAATAAACCTAGTATTCTACTAAATAAATCTAGTATTCTACTAAATAAATCTAGTATCTTACTAAATAAATTTAGTATTCTACGAAATAAATGTAGTGTCCTTCTATATAAATCTAGTATCCTACTAAATAAATCTAATATCCTCCGGTTGTAGTGCCTTGTGCTTCAGAAAAGACGGACAACGCACTGCAACCGGAGGGCTCAAAGATTTTAAATTTGGAGGAAATATTCCTTGAGCAACCCTAAGGGTGTTTTAAGTCATTTTTTGAAATTCCATCCTTATGGGAATAAAGGGAGCTTTCAAAGCTGCAGCGCGCAGCTACCAGTAAATGTAAAGAACCCCGTGTCTATTTGAATAACTTCATAAATTAATTAAACACATGTCAGTTTGGCCTGCCAGAAGCTATTAAAAAGCTGTGAGGTGTGTTATTTGAATTGAATCTAATCCCGTGGACTTCGCATACTGCCTTATACTGCTACACATCTTCTAACGGTCTCTCTTGCCAATGTCGGTATACAGATAAAAAATGGCACAAACAATCAATCATAGCACACGACAAACGTTGTGTGAGAGTTTCTGAAGAAGGAGATTGATTGGCAAAAAATGGTACAGTTATAAAATAACCTAAACTTATAGAGGTTACAGTTTGACCTTGATGTCGGTTAATGATAAGTACCTAGTCTTCTTTCATTCTTTTGCAGTCCAGGAGTATAGATAACGAATAATTATGAAAAAATAATGATTGAAATGGTTAATAGCAGTCATTTCTTATGGAATAATTGGGAATTAAATTCTAAAAAGCGTTTGCTGTTTTGGATTTTGTGAAACAATAAAGGTTTGATAATTTATCAAAAGTAATAGAATGTCGAACTTTTTTGTGTTTGTTTTGAATCTTAATCAGTTGGAGTTTGGTTTTTGAGATAAGTCTATAAGTTAATTAACCAAAAACGATAGGAAGTACATAGAGGCTGCGGCCCCACACTAGGCTCTAGGTTCGTGTTGTGGAAAATATCAGCCTAAAGAATAATATCCGCCATTCAAATTTTGAAAGTGAGACGATAAGGTCAATATTATTATGAACTGTTACATTTCATAACATTTTTTTTATGCCTTAAGTTTATTAATTAAATACCGAAATGTGAAAAAGGGTACGTTGAGAGGTTCGTGGTGAAAAACTACTGTAATAATCCATACCAATATATAAAAGTGAAACGTTGTCTGTTTGTTTGTTTGTTTGGAGAGCTTTCACGCGATAACGGCTGGACGGATTTTGATCAAATTTAGAATGCAGATAGCTTATACCCTGGAATAAAACACAGGATACTTTTTATACCGGAAAGTTGTAAGTTTCCACGGGAAAACTGGAAAATGTTGATTACTCACTGTAAGAAACGGTTGTCACCACAGAATGGTCTGTGATTGCCATGGAAACGAAATAACAAGTCTGTCAAAAAACATCAACAGCATTGATGTTGTGTTTCAAATGTATCTGTTTCATTTCCAAACGATACTCCCATGGTCACAGGTTCAAATCCTCTCCATTACTAAATTCGTGTGATCGGTAATGCATGCACTGCACTACAAATTGATTTTTGTGTAAGTATGTTGGCTACCACTCGGAGCTGATGGCTGAATGGATTTTGTTATAATGACATAACTAATCTTGTAACATCAAGGCATGTAATAATTAATACATTGGATATTTAATAATCGGTATCATTAACTCGGGTGAAATCGCGAAGTGCAGCTAATAAAAATCTATATTTATAATAAAACTGTAACGGATCCAATTCTGTACATTGAAGACATTTTGTTTTTTTTTTGGATCTTTTTCTTGATTCGATACTGAAATTAAAACTATTTTTTTTCCATTTTTGTCTGTTTGTCTGTCTGTCTGTCTGTCTGTCTGTGTGTCTGTATCTTGGCTGGGCATCACGCCGAAACTACTGAATGAAATTAAATGAAAATTGGTATGATTTAAGTTCATACTACGAGGTAGGACATAGGCTACTTTTCATCCCGAAAAATGAAAGGGTTCCCGCAGGACTGGGGTTGAAAGTTATTTCAAAAAAACACTTACCACTCTGAAACTACTGAACGGATTTTGATGCAACTTGGCACAGTCATAGTTGTAATGATGGGTTAAAATTGAGGATACTTTTAATCCCAAAAAAGAAAAAAAAACCTGCGGTATAATGTCCCAAATTCTGTAAATTAAAGATATTTTTTTTTTTTCGGGGCCGTTCTATATTCAATACTAAAGCCAAAACTGTATTTTTATATTTTTGTCTTTCTGTCTGTCTGTCCGTCTGTCTGTCTGTACCTTGGAAGTGCATCACGGCGAAAATACTCAATGAATTCAAATGAAATTTGGTATTATTTGAGTTCACACTTCGAGGTAGGACATTGGATACTTTCATCCCGAAAAAATTAAGTGTTCCTGCAGGATAGGGGTGGAAAATTATTTCAAAGACTACTTAGCACGTTGAAACTATTGGATGGATGTTGATGCAACTTGGCACAGATATAGTTTATAAGATAGGTGAAAATTATGGATACATTTTGTCCCAAAAAAATAAAGGGTTCCTGTGGGATATGGGTCCAAATTCTGTACATTAGAGATATAGTGTTTTTTTTTGGAAATTTCTCTGTATTCAATTAAGAAGCTGTATGTTTTTTCATTTTTGTCTGTATGTCTGTCAGTCTGTATGTTAGCCGCACATCACGCCGCTGGAACTACTGGATGAATTCAAAAGAAACTTGGTATGATTTGAGCTCGTACTACGAGGTAGGACGTAGGATACTTTACATATCGAATAATTTATGGGTTATTATTTAGGGGTTGAAACTTATTTAAAAGAACACGTACCACGCTGAAAGTAATGGACGGGTTTTGCTGCAACTTGGCACTGTCTTAAGTTATATGATGGGTTAAAATTGAGGACACGTTTTATCCCGAAAAAGTAAAGGGTTTCTGCGGGATATAGGTCCATAGTTATGTTAATAATTAAGTAATAAAAATATTTTTTGGATGGTTTTCTATATTCGATACTGAAGCCAAACTGTTTTACTTTTTAACTTTGTCTATCTTTTTGTCCGTATCTTGACCGCGCATCGCACCCAAACTACTGAATGAATTCAAATGAAAAAAATGCTCTTGGGTGCTTAAAAAAAGTATTGAACATTTTTTTTTTGTTAATCTTTTCTTTCTTTCTGTTTGTCTGAATATTTGTTTGTTCACGCATCACGTAAAAACTACAGAACCGATTGCGATGCGGTTTTTATTGTTAGATAGCTTAGGGTTTGATTTAAATCTTGTGTAATTGGTATCTCAATCCGGTGAGTTAGAAGCCGAGCAATTGATAAAGTATTTTTGACGGCTGAAGAAATGTTGTTCAAGTGTTGGTATATTGGTCCTGGAATAGCACATTATGGTACTTTGAACCTAAAGAAAAGAACACGCGTGTGAAGCCGCGGGTACAGCTAGTATATATATATATAAAATGATTATCCGTTCTATTTCTAATGGATCAAATTTCACCTACTTTAGAAAATGCGAGTTATCGCTTACCGAAGGAAAAACGGGTGGTTAATTAATTTTCTCAGCTATCGGTTTTCCACTCGCATGGCGTGACGGAACGCAGAACCGATAATAGGTATTGTTAAGATAGGGAAGCAGTCGGTATGTATTAGCAATACAATATCTATCTATAATTTTAGCGGTTTTAACTATTCCATGACCCTTTCGACTCTCGTCAGTGAAGGGAAACATTTTATTCATAAATGTAAAAAAGTGTATGCGCTCCACTGCAATGGTTACAACATTTAAAAATAAAATGTTTTTTTAAACACAATGTGTTAGCTGTTATCTTAGTGAAGTAACGCGAATAAAAAAGACGGACAAGTGGGAGTTGAACTAGCGTGGAGAGGGTTCCGTACGATGAATATATTATCTCACATTTTTTCATATATTTTTTTTTAAATCGGGACAATTCCACACCATTTACCTAGCCCCAAACTAGGATACTCTGTACTATAGGTACTAGATAACGGATAAACATACATAGATACGAATATTATAATATCCATGACTCGGAATCAAACATTTCTGCTCATCACACAAATGATTGCACCTTGCAGGATTCGAACCCGCGACCGTTTGATTACGTACCTAGGATCACTAGCCACGAGACCAACCGGTCGTCAATATTGAGGGATTTACCATTTCATTTTATGACCATAAACTTTTTTATAAGTTTTGAATATCCAGGTGGAATCTTGCACACTAAATGATTTCATTTCACCAATGGAGGGCTACCACGTGGTCATGAACAACCTCGGCCAGTGAGGAACACCTTAAACAGACTCCGTACCCAGGTTGGACGCTGGAGTATCCTTCATGCTCTTACCGCTGCACACTGGAAGAACTGTGTCAGCGCACTGGTAAAGCAATAGACGTGGCCACTTACGAGTCCAGGTATAAAATAAATAAACAAAATGTACTATCGACACGAAGAAGTGGAAGAAGTATACCACCATCCATACCAATATATAAAAGTGAAACGTTGACTGTTTGTTTGTTTGGGGACCTGTCACGCGATAACGGCTGGACGGATTTTGATGAAATTTGGAATGTAGATAGCTTATACCCTAGAATAAAACATAGGGTACTTTTTATCCTTAATCCATAGGGTATTAAATTAAGTTTTCACGGGAAAACTGGAAATTGTTTACTCACTGTAAGGAACGGTTGCCACGGAAACGAAATAACAAGTCTGTCAAAAAACTTCACTAGCATTGGTACTATACCTACATTTGCATTGGCTTTTAATAACCTAGAAGAACATAGGATTTTTTTTTCGTGATAAACAGTAGTCCGCGCGGACGAAGTCGCGGGCGGGAAAGCTAGTAAAATACTAAATCCTGGTCATTATTGATAGATTACGATACATTGAATCCCATACTAGATATTACAAGCGATGTAATACAGGGTTACCTTGGCGCAGCCCACTGCCGCCTACGATGAAATCGCCTTTAATTAAACACTTGGACTTGGAAGTTCTAACAAGTAGACCAAAGTAGACAAAACATAGAGTGAGGATTCTTCTTGACAAGTTTGCCTGGGAACGGAACGTGACTTCGCTTCGCCAAATATTCGACTGATGGCAGATGTTTTAAAGGGAACTTTAGCCAGCAAAATCTTCGATCATAATAAAGAATGTAAAGGTTTTAACATTCTTAAACTCAATATAATGATATCTAATACCATTATACCAATAATTATACAAACTAATACTAATAAACATGCAACGCTCAAGGTTCTTTGTCGTACAAGAATGTAAATAAATCCTGACTAGTCAGAAGCAGATTGTAGAGTACCTCTTGCAATCTAGATCAATGACAATCAGCACTTCTGCATAATTCTTGTTGTAAAATAGTCTATTTCAGATCACAGAATACCCGATAAGATCCGCCCATAAATTGTTAGAGTGTACACATAATACATGCCAATATATAAAAGTGAAACGTTGTCTGTTTGTTTGTTTGTTTGTTTGTTTGGGGAGCTTTCACGCGATAACCGCTGGACGGATTTTTATGAAATTTGGAATGGATATATCTTATATAAAACATAGGATACCCTAGAATAAAACATAGGATACTTTTTATCCCGGAAAATTTCATGAATTCCGTGGAAGTTTCCACGGGAAAACTGGAACATGTTGAATACTCGCTGTAAGGAACGGTTGCCATGGAAACGAAATAACAAGTCTTTCAAAAATCATCAAGAGCGTCGGTGCCACAGAGTAAGTAGTTGATGCTATACCAACAACAAGCCACATAGGCCATAACCAAGAAGTCTAAGTCTACTTTCGCATTGGTTTTTAATATCCTAGAAGAACGTAGGATGCTTTTTTCGCGATAAAATGTAGTCCGCGTGGACGAAATCGCGGGCGGGTAAGCTAGGTCGTGGGTACGAATCCCGCAAGGTGCAATCATTTGTGTGATGAGCAGAAATGATTGTTTCCGAGTCATGGTTACCTCCGTACCATATTCTTATTCTATGTATGTTTATCGTTATCTAGTGCCCTTAGTACAGGGTATCCTAGTTTGGGGCTAGGTAATTGGTGTGAATTGTTCCAAATATTATCATTATTTAATTTAAGTTTATTACAACGAATTTTAAACATATCGATTCAAAATTTGACGATTTTGATAAGAATCTGATTGCGCAAATGTGAAATCCTGATCTGAGTTCCCCATCGAGAGGAGTAACCAATATAGTTATGCTCTCAAAACTAATCCATACCAATATATAAAAGTGAAACTTGGTCTGTTTGTTTGTTTGTTTGGCGAGCTTTATATAACGGCTGGACGGATTTTGATGAAATTTGGAATGGAGATAGCTTATACCCTAAAATAAAACATAGGATATTTTTTATCCCGGAAAATTGAAAGTATAAACGGGAAAACTGGTTTTTTTTATTACTCGCTGTAAGGAACGGTTGCCATGGAACCGTAATAACAAGTCTGTCAAAAAACTTCAAGAGCATTGGTGCTATACCTATACCTACTTTTGCATTGGTTTTTAATATCCTAGAAGAACATAAGATGCTTTTTTTCGCGATAAACAGTAGTCCGCGCGGGCGAAGTCGCGGGCGGGGAACCTAGTTAGATATATAATTATTTACTTTCTAGTCCCATAATAATAATCATAATGAACCATTAGGTAGTAGGTATGCATTAAACCTGCCGCTACTAACTGACTGATTATAAATTCAAAATTGAGAAGGATAAGAAGGTAAGGAAATAAATAAACAAAAATAAAAAAATAAAAAATAAACTTTTTTCCTTCTTATTTTTTGAAATTGCTTTTTCTTCGATTTGTAGCTCACAAATCACCCTGAAAGTTTCAGCCAGAATCGGGAAGTGCTGAATTGCAAGATTCCATCTGGCTTACTCTCGAACACCATTCCGATTCAATTACGATCCCAACAGTGCATTTCAGCTAGAAATCCTAACTGCACCTAACTGCACTGCAACTTGGGGGATGTGGGGGTAGGTTTGAGGAAGTTGAGGGAAGGTGGGGGAAAGTGAGGGGAGTGTAGGGTGGAGTGGACGAATGATGGGGGATGTCGGGGAAAAGTGCAGGAAGTGGGGCAGGTGGTGCGAAGTGGGGGAAGATTGGGGGCAGAGTGGAGAAAGGAGTGAAAATGAAAAGGTGTAGGGGAAGTGGGGAAAGAATGAAGGGAAGCGGAGGAAGCTAGGGAATAAATAAGGGAAGGGTAGGAAGAAAGGGGAAAGGGTGGGGGGAAGTGGGAGAAAGGTTTAAAAGTGGGGGAAGGATTTTTTTTTTTAAGCCAAGGTGGCGGACATGATGCTAAACCGAAAGGTAACGATCACGTTGCAGAGCAGGTTAAGTTTTCGAGCTGAATCGCACTGTTGGGATCGTAAATGAATCGGAATGGTGTTCGAGGGTAAGGGCGCAGGACAGACAGAAATAGATAGATGCATACGTACATACAAGCGAAGTTACATAGAAGCTTTTAATTTAAAAATAATATTTGTTTTGCCTACACTTTTACGGCTTTTTCCACGGCGAAGTTTTTAGGTCGCCCTGTGCTTTCGGCCGGCACACCCAACTGCAAATAAATCTGTGCTTTCACACTGCGGTCTTGAGGTTTTACCCGTTTTCTTTGGAATTCCATTATTTACATTTGAATCCGCGGTATCTGGGTGTGGTTGACATGTTTGTTTAATGTTATTGGTGGTGTTCCGAGAGATAATTTTGTTAAGTGTTTTTTACTTTATTGTGTACTAGCTGAGCCCGCAGCTTCGCACGCGTGTTAATTTCTCGAGCTTAAATGTACTCTTTGTGCTATTCCAGGGCCTAAAATACCAAGATCTAATAAAGATTCCTTCAGCCGTCAAAAAGCTCGTCGCTCGTCGGCTTCTACATATCATTTTGAGATACCAAGTACACCCGTTTTTAATTCAAACCTTAAACTATCCATTAGTGAAAATTGCATTACAATCGGTGTAGGAGTTTTTACGTGATGCGCGAACAAACAAACAGCGATTTTTGTGTCTAAACAATCATCATCATCATCATCATCAGCCTATACCACTGTTGGACGTAGGCCTCTCCTAATGAACGCCACTGAGCCCGATCTTCCCCTCTTCTCATCCAGTCGCTGCCAGCTATCTTTCGCAAGTTGTCTCTTCATCTGGCCGTCCCACACTACGGTATGTATGTGTCAACGGTGACCATTAATCTTTTATGATAAAGTGCGAAGGCCAACTTAAGATGAGCCGTACATTCAAACGTTCCTGTACATTTCGGGATTCAAGTTATTAGGACATAATACTGAGGATATAGCTGTCTGTAATTTCTGAACTGCAAACCCGATAACCTTGAAATATTTACATGACAATATTTAAAGTAGGTACCTCCTTTCTAACAAAAAAATAATGAATGAAATAGGATTACGCGTTCATGAATGACAACTAAGTACACATTTTGACTTTCATCCCCTCTCCCAAGGGAACCATGCTAAATATTGGGATGAAAAGTATCCAATGTCATACCTCGTAGTATGAACTCAAATCGAACCTAGTTTCATTTAAATTCATTCAGTAGTTTTGGCGTGTTGCCTAGCCAAAATACAGACATACAGACAGGCAAAAATAAAAAAATATACAGTTTTGGCTTCAGTTTCGAATACAGAGTAAACTCCAATAAAAAAAAACTAAATATCTTCAATGTACAGAATTGGACCTGTTACAGTTTTATTATAAGTATAGATTTGAATTCAGTAGTAGAATTATTTGGTAAACAAAGTCGAGTTAACATAACATAACAATTGACATAATATACCACTACTAGGTATGGTCTGAAACTACCCCAATCACTCAAGTGTCTCATCCTGTCATCCACTTTTCTTTATCACCACATCTATCATAGAGCTACATAACTCACAGAGCCAGGCTGGCACAAGCAGAATGCGGAAGGTATGCCGCACCACATTTGGTTTACGGTAACTTCGGTTACCTCATTCCTCGATGATGTTTATGGTTCGCTAAACAGAATTTATATTCTTGTATCCAAGAACCTTATTGTGCGTTACCCTAACCGCTCGCTTTTATAAGTATTACGTACCTTTACGTAGAATTATTGTTTATTATGTACATATAATAAATCAATAAAAACGAAAAAGTCTGTACAAAGAAGATAATTAAAAAAAATGGTCTAGGGTACTTAAAATAAGCTACTGAACAAGAACAGAACATTTTTTTAAATAGTGTCTGTCTATATGTCTTTTTGTTTGTTAGATTCGATTGCGATGCGGTTTCCAATGTCTGATAGCTAAGGGTTTGACTTAAAAACTGGGGTACTTGGTATCTCAATCCGATGAGAAGAAGCCGAGCAATCGATAAAAATCTATTTGACGGCTTAATGGATTTTGATCAAATGTATTGGTATTTTAGGTCTTGGAATAGATCATACAGTACTAATGACCACGCATGCGAAGTTTCGGGCACAGCTACTAATATATAATTTATTGGCATATAATTTATCATCTTTATTTATAACAAATGATATTATGTCAATTAAATAATAAAAAATAATAATAATAAAACACAATAGTAACAAACTAAACTTAATTTAGTTGGGTGTAATAATTTAGTTGGGTGTAATAATTTAGTTGGGTGTAATAATAATAAATATGATGACGCAACACCAGTCTCATTTAAGCTTCTCATTTAGAAATTCGTCAACTGAGTAGTAAGCTTTTTGGGTGAGAAAAACTTTCATAAAACTAGTTCGTTTTTGGCAGTGCAGTCGTGTTTTTTCTTTTAATAATAATAATAATAATATATTTGGGACAATTCCACTCCAATTACCAAGCCCCAAACTAGGATACCTTGTAATATGGGCACTAGATAAGCATACATAAATACGAATATCAACATCCATGACTTGGAAACTAACATTTCTGCTCATCACACAAATGATTGCACCTTGCAGGATACGAACCCGCGACCGTTTGATTTCGTTCCTAGGGTTACTAGCCACTAGACCAACCGGTACTAGTTTACTTTGAAGATGAACCTACTTGTAATATTAGTATAGTATGGAAGTATGGATGTTTGCACACTAGCCACTAATTAGCCGAGGAATAATTATCTGGTACTTCCTTCTAGAAGCAATAATACTTTGCTATATTATAAGGGGCGTGTTCACTAGACTAGGTACGCAGTGTTTGTTGTTTTTTATAAACTTTTATTTAACTTCACTTGTATCTATCTAAATATGTAGCTATGTATGTATTTTGTCTGTCCTGTAATCTTGCAATTCAAATTTAGAGCACTTCCCGATTAGCTATATGGCTGAAACTTTCAGGGTAGCTCACAAACCGATGACAATGCAATAAAAAAGAGGAAAGTTATAAGTCAAAAGCCAAAAATAAAAAACAATAGTTACAAAGCAACAACAAAAAAAGAACACGTAAAAGTTTTTTTTTTTGTTATACCTATTTTTAATATTGCCCTTCAGAACTCAATAATTATCTAGTACCGCTTTATTGTTTCATCGCAACCTAGCTTCAACCGCATAATCTGAACACCGCTAAGCCATTTCACGGAATCACGTATTATATATTGATCTTTCCCAAAACTTTGAAAACCGCTTTGTTCGTGCTTGCGGTCACTGACTTGTCTATCTACCTAATGCCCTATATTACGTTTTTATAATAGTAAAAAAAATATTGAAGAATCCAGTCAAAATGTGCGTCCTTGAATTTTTATATTTCTGGTATTCACACCAATATAATAAGTGAAACGTTGTCTGTTCTTTGGGGAGCTTTCACGTGATAATGGCTGGACGGATTTTGATTAAATTTGGAATGCAGATAGCATATAGCCTGGAATAATACATAGGATACTTTTCATTGTTCTTCACGCTCAAACGGCTGAACGGAATTTGATAAAATTTGGATTGGAGATAGCTTATTCCCTGGAATAACACATAGGATACTTTTCATCACCATCATAGTTCACTCTCAAACGCCTGAACGGATTTTGAAGAAATTTGGAATGTAGCTTATACCCCGGAATAACACATAGGATACTTTTCATCATCACCATCATCATTAATCACGCGGATGAAACCGTGGGGCGCAGCTAGTGTTATATAAAGTACGTAGAACAAAGAGTGGCACATTAGAAACAAACAAACTAACAGACAACTATCTAGATAAATTGAGTGTTAGTCATTACAATACAATAAATGTTGAGTTTCTTTCACTGTGACTAATGTATTTAAAGCTTATAATTGTTCCGTTTCTAACTTCATCAACTTTAAAGTTTCACTTTTACCCATTGAAAGTGAAATTGAGACTGGTCACTTTCAAATTACAAAAATAATACTTACAATTTACATATCATTCTTACTTAAGAGTACAATTGGCAATCGGAAGCAGTGTACTGCAAGTGCAATTACGTTGTCTCTATTAGGAAGCTAAGTAGGTAGGCGTGTACCTAATCGATTACTGTCAATTGTAAAAAGTATTGATGATCGTGCTTGTAATTCGATTACACGGAGGCAGCGGCACGGGTATTTAGTAATAAAAAATGTGTCAGCTAGTTTGCATTTGGTGCAGAAACGAAGGTTAATTAATTTCTGGTAGGAATTTTCAGTTTAAAATTGAAAAAATTATCGTAAATAAAATTTATATTTCTGTAATCCAAACAGTCAAATATATATTCAAGTATTAGTGAGTTTACTTGATTATAATAACATTATGATTAAAGAGATATACCTAATATTTGATACTTTATTCAATGGAATTCAGAATATAAAAATGTTAGAAATTTTCTAACATAATGTATTCAAATTCCAGTTCTGATCTACTATCAATATCATGAAAGCAACGTCAAACATAGCTCAAAATGCGAATTGTATTGTAATTTCATCGAGAATTGAGCATATGGTGGCTCCATCCATACTTTCTTCCAAACCTTCACTGATCGTCCAACCTTCGATGTGTGGAAGGGTGGTCCGTACACATTTGACATAGCTCGGTCGAGTTGGCCGGAGTGGCGGCGTTAAATCAACAAAAAAAACAAGAAGCTCCGATGACCTCTTCATCAATATCCTCATGTTTTCCTTCATCGCCTGCCTCTTGGTGTTTACAAAGACAGAACAATCAAGTACGGCGGCATTTTCTTGTATCCGGCCACCAAGTCCTCGTCTAATGGGAAAAAAACACAAGAGTTTGAAAAGTACTCGAACTAGCTTAAAGTGACTTAGCTTAAGTTCAACATATCGAAAGTTCGGTGGGCGATCACTTGGACTATCGTACGTTTTTATTTTAACGTCCCATTTAAAATGTTCACAATTACGATATATTGTTATTACTATTTTCATTTACGCATGTTTTTTGTAATTTTTAGTCGTCTGTAGATTTGAATATAATAATTTTAGGCACTGATCAGATATAGCGCTGCTGGAGCCACCATAAACTGATGCAAAATGCCAATTTTATTAAATTCACAGTTCAGTCTCAATTAGGTCAACTTTCATTCAATAATTTTATAGAAATGGGACGCTCGCGCTATTGCACAAGCTGCTTAAAAATATAGTTGAAAAAACTAAACGCGCTCGCAATCAGTGGCATTTATAGATTGTGGGCGAGCGACAATAAACGTGTAGCAATGTGGTTGTATGCAAATTATTTTTTATACGTTACGCTGACAAACTGAAAGTACCTCAACATACCCGAAAAGTCAAGGCTTTTGTTCCGCGACGGAATAAGAATTGAGCTATTGAACAAGAATGAATACCCATATTTTGTTAGTCTAGTTAGAAATGTAAACAAAGATCTTATCATATCTGTTAGAGACAGTACAGATAAAATTGGAAAGACCAGCAGTTTTTATTTAAAAAGAAACGTTGTAAAGGTATCTGGGATCATGCACTTATTAGCGATATGACCGCCCATTTAACATAACAATAATTTCAAATTCAAATTATTATTTTTATTGCATTCCATAATGTACTTAAGGTGGTAAACATAACTAATAAAGTAACAGATCATTATGGACCCTATTGGGCACAGCAACCAGAAGAGAGCAGGAGTTACAAACCTACATTAGTTATACCTATAACAGTTCAATTAAAGTTAAAATAAATTTAGATTCCTACTTTAGTTAAGTATATGTTTAATATTGTTTAATTTAGATGTATAGTTCAATGAAATTTGACAAAAACACGTTGTACATCATTGTAAATAGAGTGATATATAGATTGATAATTACTCTTTATTGTATCTACAACATGTTTATATTGTAAATTTGTTTCAACATAGTTTTGGAAAATTATATTTAATCAAAACCTACTTAAAATAATGCATTAAGTAGCAATTAAGATTTAATCAATAGATATGATAAAGAAGTTAGTAAAAATACAATAAGATAATTAAAAAAAAAGTCTAGTTATATACTGAGCAACAATATAACATTTTTTAAATCATATCTCTGTGTGTTTGCGCATCACGTAAAACTAATGGACCGATTGCAATATGGTTTTCACTGTTGGATAGCTTAGGTATTAATCTAAAATCTGGTGTACTTGTATCTCAATCTGATGAGTTATATATGTATATATGAGAAGGATTATATTATATATGTATATTATTATCTAAATATATGAGAAGGCGAGCAATCGATATCTATTTGACGTCTTTTATGAAATTTGTTATATTGGTACTTTTGGTTTTGGACACGCGGGTAAAGCCGCAGGCACTGCTAGTATTAATTATTGAAATAATTGTCACAATATAGTCTGCTAATAGGGCAATGAAATCGACAAAAATATACTCTACAGCTAGTAATGTAATGTGTAAATTAAAACAACACCTCCAAGATTTTAATCGGCTTCCGCAACTTGATTGTAATTCCTAACCTTGGCGAGTCAATACCTTAAAAGCTTACGAATCTTAATTAATTGCTTACCATTAATAACCAATAGCTATCGAGATTAAATGCTTTTATCAAGTTTGTACTTTAATCATAATATTACGACACTAAGTTTTACGTTAGAACTCAGAACTGAAATTTATGTAACAGTTTTCTGTTTTCAGTATGACGTAAGTCAATTGAACGAGTATTTTTTAACGAACTCGAACTTGTAGATTTAAAAGCTCTATCAATAATAAGAGACATCTAAAAGCCAGTGCTTCATTACTAATTTATACGAGCATTTGATGCAGCTTGCCATATAAGGGGTTTAAACTCTCACACTAGCTACAAAAACGGCTAGAAAATGCTATAAATCAAACTAGTGTCATGTTCACGTTGATGCAGTTTCACGGCTGAACAATTTCGTTCGACGCAAATTGAAGTTAGATTTGATAGTTTTAGGTATTTGAAAAGATGATGAATGAAATTGCTTATAGAATTTCTGTGTCAGTAGAATGCAGTAATTGACACGGTGGGAAAAGAGATATATGAGATTGTTTTGTTGCGATTTGTTGGTTTATTTAACTTGCTTGTGCTCAATTAAAGTTTCCATGGATTAATGTTATATTTAACTGAAGTACGTCTCAAATAGTTGAAATAAAGTTGCGTTTACACGCATCATGATTCATGACACGCAGAGGTCGAGAACAAACAAATTTTACCTGTGACGCCTCCAACTTTGTGTTTCATGTATGTAAAGGTAAACGCAATGCGTATCCCGTAGTCAAGCATGCGTTTTTGTACCAAGGAACTCATAAACTCATCGATTACGATTAGATCCTCAATATCTATAAAAATATCACATAAATATATCAGCAGCAATAGAATAAACAATAGTTTAAAAAAACTAAAAAACACGCTTTATATAGAAAACCAAACTAAAAATTTTTTTTTTTTTTAATTTTGAATTAAGAATAGTGTAAAAAATTCTAATAAATATAAATGAATAATAGTGTAAATAAGAAAAAAATGATTTATTTCAAAAAAATCGTGGGGTGCATGGGTCAATAGTTATTAATATTTCATTGACAGATATGAGAAGAAGGATTACCATTTCGATAATATCTTAAAAAGCACCCCACGTTTTTTTTTAAATGAAACATTTTTTTCTTATTTACACTATTAAAATTTATTTTCTATTTTTTAGTTTGGTTTTCGATGTAAAGCGTGTTTTTTTTTCGAATTATTGCATTGTCATCGGTTTATGACAGGTGTGCAAAATTTGAATGAAATATGACCGTTTAAAGTGGGTCAAAATAGCGTCCAAAGGAGTCGGTTACAAACATACAAACATACAAGTGAAGATAATATAAAGCGTATAAAAATACAATTTTTCCTCTACTTTCACCGCAACATCATAGTTTCTTATTTCTTGTTCCATTGAGTCAGATAGAAAACTTGAAGATTGTCGTTCTTCCGACACAATTAAGACGTGAGACCCTCTATAGGAAATGCATTTAATTGAGACCGGTCTTGGAAAGCGGAAGATGAGCTTTGACAACAATTATACATTAGATGTTGCCTGTAGCATGACTGTCGTGGCGGATGTTAATTAAATCGTGGTCTTAATTTCACTGTTTGAGTTAACAGATTTATTAATAATGCCAATCAAGATTTGTGAAATAATGTTGATTACAAACTAAACATTTCGTAAGGTAATAACTTTTTCTAATGATGTTATTAATTAGTAAATTTAAATAGTAAAATAGGGTCTCACTGACTTACGAATAAAATTTTGATTTTGTCGTAGGTGTGATATTTAACAGTTAACCCAATCGTTTAGGAAGGAAATGCGAATTTAAAAATAGATATTGTCATATTCGCAACTGTATACACCTGTTTTCCACCAATTATTTAACAAAGACTTATTAAAATGACAATCGACATTGTTGACGAAATACCTTAAAAGACTTCAACACGGCACACGTCCGTTTATAATGCTGAATAGCAATTACAAGTTTCGATTGTTCACCTGTTTCTACTTGCCGCTATTATTCTTAACAACGGTCCATGAAGGTTTAATATTCAATAACGTTGCCACAGTGAACAGAACTTTAATTTTAATAAACACCAGACAACTTACCAGCAAGCACTTTCGAAACACTGACCTCTAAAATCACTACGTGTGTAACGATAACATAAAAACTGTAGTAAAATTAAAAAGAAACAATAATGGCAAAATTACCTTTGTCGTACTCTGCATTTGTAGGAAAGTCGCAATACCGGCTCTCACGCGGTTTTTGACACCGCGTATTGTGCCTTTCGAACTTTTGATCGTCGAAGGCGCTTCCTCGGTCTTGAAATCCTTCACTCCGGCGAAAAACTCCACTTCACTACCACTTTTAGCAACACTAACACTTTTCACTGGTTCATCAAATTGTTTTTCGTTCAAATGAAACTCGTAAAACTTGTCCGTATCAAAGTAATGACTGCTATAGCATATATCTTGCTTCATTTTGTCTTGTTTGCGTTCCTCGTAAGTACTCTCAGTAATCAGTAGAGATTTTGAAGTGTTAGACGATAATGACTCCTCATCTGCGTTCCTTTGCTCATTATTTACCTGGGAAACTAGACGGAACGAAGTGAGCTGTGCGCTTTCTTGTGATATATTAGGATCATCATTAATATTCTGACTTGCTTCCTCGTGTTCGCTGGATTCACTTTCGGTTTCAACTATGTTAAGTTTTGCTGAGCGGTCTCTAATGTCTTGCAAGAGACCTTGTGGTAGAAAGCTGTCTTTGTTGTTCACTTTGGACACAAACGTCGGCATCTCCGGCGCAACAGGTGGTTCAACCTGCTTTTTTTCTTTTTTGACGTACTCGCTATGACTTTCGTCGGCATGCATGCTTCCGTTCAACTCGCTACTGTTCAGAGAATCACACGATATATTCGAGTCGTTATCTTCGAAATCAACTTCACTCTGACTGCTCCCGTTTCTCGAACTTATCATAGTGACTGAGATGGCTTTCTTTGTGCTCGATTTTGACGTCTTCTTTTTGGGCAGAGGCGGCGGTGTGCCATCAAGGTCACTGCATGTGCCCGAATCTAGGGTATCACTTGGTGAGCATTGACCGCTAGACATGACCATGTTTGTCATCGAGTTCATATACGAATTGCAATAAATGTAGGGCGCTTTATCTGGCTTAAGTAAATCTTCATTGTCAAGGATCTTCGGACGGTCGTCGACGTTGAGTCTGACCAAAGAGTTCTTCTTGTACAGATCGTTGATTTTGAAGCTATCGAAGTCAACGTCACTCTTGAGATGGACGCTCGATATTTTCGGCTTAGGTTTGTCCACTTCCGTGTTAATTCTGATTGTGACTACATGTGGACCGTTGAGAGCGTCCGTGCTAGGTGTAATCGCGGGTCGTTCTGACTGGGTCGCCGCTACGAATACCGTTGCAGATGGGCTCTTAGAATTAAGGACATGCGAGTGCATCGAACTCAGTGAGTCCATGTTTCGTGCATCAACTACATCGTATCCATTTTCTTCGGTAGTTATTTGAGTAAACGTCGTCGATCCTTTCTGCTTGACTTTTGGTGGTAAAGGAGGGATGTATTCTATACTCGGTCTAGTAGTAACGTCTTCCATGGCTACGACTAATGAATTGGCATAATTAACGGTATGTACTGTTTACAATGCTGGTCAGGTTCAGATGGTTGTGCATGTATATGGCATAATGGTTCCGGTAGTGTCCGTGACTGGGTCAATATCCCCACAGCAGCAGCCGTCCTCTATTCTTTGTTTATTTACTCGAGTACCTGTAAAGAAAATATAGGTAGGTTAATGTTTTGCTGGAGGAGGCCCAGCCAAATAGGGGTTCCTATCCAAGGAAATGTATATCATGTGAATGAAAGACACATAGTGTCCAAAGGGCGCGTTTCGAATTGAGGAAATAAACCAAAACTTTGATTTCTTTTTCCCGAACGCATCAGGCATTTATTAATTTGAATATTGCCGCACTCATACAGATCACGGAGAATTTTACCACCGCGGGCTAACTCGACGTTAGCGCCATCTAGTTAAAATAGCGGAACTAAAAATCACTTAACAATATTTTTACTGGACTAACAATTTGGACATACCACCCACCAAGGACGAATAGTCCTTGAAACATAAGTATGGAAAAAATTACATAATAAAGGATACAATTTACCTTTCTGTGACTGTATAACAAATTATATGATTGTAAGTGTCCATTTTCAAATCATAAAAATAATCTAGCTAAATTATACAACAAATATTATGTTATCTTGTTTCTTTTTACATAACAAAACTTCTGTGGACTGTATAACAATGACACCTTGGCATTATAATATGATGAATACAATTTAACAACTAAAATGCGATAAACAAGTAACATTCTCTTAACTAACTAAACCAAAATAAACAACCATCAGTTTATTGTTTTTACTCAACATGCAGATTAGCAATTTGACCTGAACTAGGATCAATTAAGTTTCACGAACTTAACATTAACTGGTCCATTCGTCACTATGGACAGGTAGTGGACACAGCTTTGAAGTTGGACGTTGAATTAACGAATCTTTGTAGCGCAACGTCACAACTCGCGTTATGTTATCTTTACCCGGATGAACATTTACTACCAAACCGTAAAGCCATTTTGCAGGAGGTAAGTTGTCTTCTCTGACCAACACTACGTCACCGATCTTTAATTCTGGAGATTTGGTCTTCCATTTATATCTCTGGAAAAACTGTGTCAAATATTCTGAAGACCACCTTTTCCAGAACTGTTGCACCATTCTCTGAGTAAGTTGCCAACGACGTAAGCTTCCGGCTTGTAACTGCTCATAATTATGATCCGGAGCCATCAATAAAGGTTCACCAACCAAGAAGTGACCTGGTGTAAGCGCGGTGTTGCTAGAATCAAGACTACTCTGGGAAATCGGTCTTGAGTTGAGACAGGCCTCAACTTGCGATAAGACGGTGGCAAGTTCTTCATAAGTTAGTGTAGAATCTCCGAGAATCCGTCTTAGATGGTGTTTGGTGCTTTTTATCCCTGCCTCCCACAATCCACCGAAATTTGGAGCGTGAGGAGGGATGAAATGCCATTCTGTTCCATTATTCGCTAATGCAGATGCAACTTCACTTGAAAATGAAGAACTCTCGCTTGCTAATAAAGCTTTTAATACCCGCGCAGAGCCAACAAAATTGGATCCATTGTCGCTCCAAAGGTGAAAACAGCGTCCCCTTCTAGCGACGAAGCGCTTGAAAGCAGCCAGGAACCCTTCGGAGGTAAGATCAGACACAGCATCAACCGACAAGAGGGCAACTGACCCATCAATTGGGTGCTTATCTTAGCTGCGTTCCGAATGCAAGGAACGCAGTGATGAATATGGGACCGTATTAAGTTTTTCAAACCAGTAACCCAATATCTGGAACGTATCCAACTACCAGTGAGCTGCTGACCACCATGCAGAGTTTTTCCATGAGCATCTGCCACCAGAAGTTTAGCAAGATGCGATTCTCCACAGATGATAATTGGATGCTTGCTGCAGTCAGGTAAGTTAGAATTTTCAATTCTCCCACCAACCCTTAGTACTCCATTTTCATCGATAAATGGATTTAGTGTTGATATCTTACTCTTATTATTAACCCTTTTATGTTTCAGAAGGCTAGTGATGTCTTCGTGCAACGAGTGACGCTGATGCTGTCGAATGCAACAGGTAAGGGCATCCTGAATCTCTGCAGCGGTAAGATACGGTAAGGGTTTTGTTTTTGCTGTAGTAGAATCTTTAAGTCGCAGAAACCTACGACAATACGCTACGACCCGAACTTGCTTTCTTAGCGATGAGAATTTAGTCCAGATGTCTGTCTCTTGACCGCTCTCCATGGATAAAATATGGACCTTTAGCACTTTCTTTTCTAAATCTGTTTTAGTACAAATTGACAGCGGTTTCCCATACTCTACGTTGTCGTTTTGTAGCCAGTCAGGACCGTATTTCCACAACTCATTGTCAATTAACTCGGAAGCTGGAATTCCACGCGAAGCACAGTCTGCAGGGTTTTTCTTTGACTGAACATACGACCATTGCGATGCATCCAACAGACTCAGGATTTCAGAAGTTCGGTTGGCTACGAAGGTCTTCCATCGACTTGGATGGTCACTCAACCAAGCCAAGACTACCGTTGAGTCGGTCCAAGCATGCAAGTCGGACTTTTCAATGTTTAATGCTTCAGCCACCTCTCGCAACAATTTTACGACCAATCCAGCAGCGCATAATTCCAACCGCGGTATCGAAACTTGCTTGATTGGAGCGACCTTCGTCTTAGAAGTTACTAGATGGGTTTTTATAACACCATCGCTGGCAATGGTTCGAATATAAACCACTGCAGCGTAGGCCGCATTGGAGGCGTCTCCAAACGCATGTAACTCCACTTTCTTATCACTGTGAGTTCTTTGAACCCATCGAGGGATATGAAAACTCACCAGTTTTGATAAATCTATTCGATAAAGATTCCATTCTTTTAAAAGATCTTCGGTCAATTTGTCATCCCAGTCAAGTCCAGACATCCATAATTTTTGGATAAACACCTTAGCGGTTATAATGCACGGTGAGATCCAGCCTAGCGGATCATATAACCTGCCGATTTCACTAATTATTTCTCTTTTAGTTGCAGGCAAAGAAGAATCGGATGACAAGTTGACACTATAGTCAAACTCGTCGGTCCGGCGATTCCATGCAAGACCTACTACTTTGGTTATATCGTTTTCTTTAAATTCTCTATTCATTTCCGTATTCTTGTTTTCGGGATCCAGCAATCCCATTCTGTTACTGGCCCATTTCTGCAACTTGAACCCACCTTTTTTTAGTAATGCGTTCATATCTTCATACATTTTAACGGCTTCTGTTTCAGATTCACAACCACTGAGAAGATCATCCATGTAGAAATCCGTTTGTATTTTACTAGCTGCTAGCGGGTGATTATGACCTTCATCAATTGCAACTTGTTGCAACGACTTTACCGCTAAATATGGGGCACAAGATGTACCAAATGTAACCATCAATAGCCGATAATCGCGTAATTTATCGTGAGGGTCTTCTCTCCAAACTATCCTTTGATGGTCTACATGCTTTTCCGAGACCTTAATCTGCCTGTACATTTTAATAATGTCAGCAGTGAGACATATAGGATGCAATCGCCATCGCATGATAGTGTTTCGTAACTCTGGCTGTAAGGTTGGACCAACCATCAACGTTGAGTTTAAGGACACTCCAGCACTTTGATCAGAGGCATTAAAAACTACCCTCGTTCGACTCGTGGTCTTATCCAGACGAATAACTGCGTGATGTGGCAACCACACCTTTCCATCTACCTCTTCTGAGTCACTTCCAACTTCTTCCATATGACCTAGGGTCAGATATTCAGTCAGCACCTCAGAGTAATCCTTTTTCTGATCTGGATTTTTGACTAATCTTCTTTCTAAACTATTCAGTCGCTTTACTGCAATAGCTCTAGTATCTCCATATTCACGCTCCATATTTAGACGGAAGGGTAACTCTACCACATACCGACCAGAGTCATCTCGACATGTCGTCGCCTTAAAATGATCTTCGCAAGCTTGCTCTTCCGGAGTTAATATCTTTCCTTTCGTCGTACTAGGCTCAGATTCAATCTCCCAAAATTTCTTAAGCAGCTCGTTCACTTCCATTTTGACATGCAGGTTCATTACAACATTATGACAATGTTGCTCATTTTCACCGTAGCCGCCCACTTGACCCGACAATACCCATCCAAGGTACGTATCCTGAGCAATAGTACAACCAATGGGGCTTCGAATTAAGCCCTCTTTCAGGATAGCACAATATACCTCGGAGCCTAATAAAATGTCTATTTTATTAGGTGAATTATATTGGGGGTCAGCTAATTGTATGCGACCAAGTTCTGTCCACTCGGGCAGAATGAATTTCTTATCTGGCAAAACTGAAGTCACGGTACTGAGCACGTGAGCCTTCACTTCAAGTTTAAAGGTAGGGTCGCAGAGTGACTGAATATTTACCATAACCATATGTTTTGAGGTTAAGCCACTCGTATCACCCAGACCTGAAATACAGCTTTTAGCTGCCATCTTTCTCAACCGTAGTAGCTGTACGGCTGCCTCAGAGATAAAAGAGGCTTGTGATCCTTGATCAAGTAGCGCTCTCAAAATCTGTGTAGACCCATTTTGAGACTCGGCCTTAATTAAGGCTGTAGCCAGTAACGTCTGGTTTTTACCTGTCACAAAATGAGTTGCGATATTTGTGGCCTCCTTCGTCTCAGACGAGGGTTCGGGACGATCTTGTTCATTTCCTGCTGATTCATATTTTTTGGGTTTACCATGAAGAAGGGTATGGTGCTTTCCCTTGCAAAGACGGCATTTAGTTGATATCCTACACATGTTAGCAAAGTGATTATTGCCTAAGCAATTATAGCAAAGTCCGAGTGACTTCACTATATCCTGACGTTTTAAGACGTCTTCTTTGGCAAACTTACTGCAGGAATACAGTCTGTGGTTGTCATTGCAATGAGGACAATTAACGTTGGAATTTGAAGTTGTGTGCAAGACCTTTGTGTTTGTGGTGTTATGATTAGACTTGGGTTTATTTTTAACAGGCTCTACAAATTCTAAGGCGCGAAACCGAGATTCTAAGAAATCTTTAAACTGACTGAATGACGGTAAGTCTGTGCATGAATTATTAACATTCAACTCCCATTGTTTTCGTGTTTCAGGGTCCAACTTCAAACTGACAATATAGATTACAATTATGTCCCATGTTTCTACTTTAATACCTAAGGTTGCCAATTCATGCATACAGTCCGAAGTTGTATCTAAAAGCTCTTTGAGCCCTTGAGCTGATTCATAATTCATTACTCGTTGACTAAACAAACGTCTAAGGATACAATTTGCCATGAACCGTTTGTTGTCGTACCTATTTTGCAACATGTCCCAACATTTCTTATAATTAGCTGTAGTAATAGGGATATGTTTTATCAATTGTTCAGCTTCGCCTCGCATTTGCGTTTTCAAATAATGTAAGCGTTGGACGTCATCTAAAGTAGAGTTATTGTGAACTAACGATTTAAACAAGTCTTTAAATGACGACCACTCCGCATAATTACCACTGAACAAAGGTATTGAAATTTGAGGTAATCTAACTACAGGTTCTTTGTTCAACGCCGATACATTTGCACCGTTGCTGTTTGATGGTATCATTGTCTTCAACGTTGCCTTCAGTTCTCCTTTGTAGATGATATAAGTCTCATAACCGACGTTAAAAACATCATTTTTGACGTAACTGCTTTCGTTCAGGACTTCTTTGCTGTATGCTGCTGTTATCGCTTCATGTTTCTCAGAAAATTTATTTATTAATTCCTCTAGCCCTTCTAATCTCGCATCAATGTAAGTTTCCGTAATCCTTTCCTTCGGTGATTTTTTAAAGTTATTTCTGCCTTTTTCTATCTGATTTTTGAGGTCTTCTATAACTCTTAAATCTTTCTCCATCTTGTACTCGGATTATCACAATCAGAAAAATTCAATTTTTTATAAGTTTAAAATTTATCGAAAATATTCTAAGTCGAAGATTGATGCGAAATTTTCTAAGTGTTTGAACACGGATATGAAATCGGGCGTGGATTCCCCGTTCCGTCGTTTTTCGAGAAACTATTCTAAGTCCTAGACAACACTTTGAAATTTTACAAGTCCATGCATTACTTGAATTTTTCTAAGTTCTTAACACTGGTTAATTATTGTACTCACAGTTTGTTCTTGCACTTTACCATTAATTATTCCACTTAATTCCTATTTCCGAAGTCGATTTCCAATTTCCAAGTTTCAGCTTCGGTCCACCAGATGTCGCCACTGTCCGTGTCCTCCGTCGCAATTTCCAGGCGCCCGTAGTACTGTGTGTATCTGTATAGCGGATTTTTTAAAAAACGTCCGGCTCGAAGGACCCTTGTCCAAAGGGCGCGTTTCGAATTGAGGAAATAAACCAAAACTTTGATTTCTTTTTCCCGAACGCACCAGGCATTTATTAATTTGAATATTGCCGCACTCATACAGATCACGGAGAATTTTACCACCGCGGGCTAACTCGACGTTAGCGCCATCTAGTTAAAATAGCGGAACTAAAAATCACTTAACAATATTTTTACTGGACTAACAATTTGGACACATAGAAACATAAAAATATTATTTAAATTGGTTAAGTGTATATAGTGCAGAATAATAAGTGAAAATTCATAGATATTAATAAATACTCGTACATGTAAGGGACATAAAAAGGCTTAATAATTAGAATATTTTACTCTGGCTAGAACAAGTTGGGTTCTAAAAAGCAAAAAAGTAGTGTTAATACGAGTATTAACACCAGGCAGATGTAGGAATATACTTTGTAAGCGGTTGCATGTATACTAATGTTGGAATTATTTAAAAAGTAATATAAACAACAACAAATTTCCAATAGTTGTAGCTATTAACAACCACTTAATTAACAATGTAAAAACTAGGTTATACAGAGTGCCCTAAAAGGGTATCGGGTTTTTGAAGGTTGAACAAAATTAAAATAAAAATAATCAAAGAAGTTGTCTAGGTTTTATTACATCAGAAATGGTGGCAGTTACGAGAATAATGTATCAACGCGTTTTACCAAGCTTCTTTCGAGATTATAGGAGTGCCGGCAGCGTCAACGTCGGCATCGAGACATCATTATTTCATTATTATTTATATTTTTTATTAATAATCAAATAGACAAAAAATATAAATATTTATATTTTTTATTATATTATAATCATATTTTTTATTTATTCAACCATCAAACACCCGATACACTTTCTGGACATCTTGTATAAATAAATGGATTTGAGGTTCATTGTCACGTGCTAAATTCGTACTCAACGAAAAATATATAGTACATTGTTAGTTTTTCTTCCTCTTTAAGTTTCATCAGCAATACATATAAAATTTTCATTAGCACTTGAAGTCATGTACTTGACCGATATATATTTTTTATTTATTCAACCATCAAACACCCGATACACTTTCTGGACACTTGTATAAATAAATGGATTTGAGGTTCATTGTCACGTGCTAAATTCGTACTCCACGAAAAATATATAGTACATTGTTAGTTTTTCTTCCTCTTTAAGTTTCATCAGCAATACATATAAAATTTTCATTAGCACTTGAAGTCATGTACTTGACCGATATACCTACATAAATATGGCTTTAAGTCACGTTTCAGAAGTAAGTTACGATACTATATTGCAATCGTGCCGCTAGGCTTGTAACACTTTGAATAACATACATTTTTTTTATTTGGAATGTTACTTAATCTAAATAGATATATGCGTGAATGTGAAGTAATTTCATAGGCAGTTTACTTGTAAAATGTTAAGTGTTTATTATGTAACAAACTTAGTAGAGTAGTAAATGTCTGAATAACTTGTATATTTTAAGACATAATCGGCTTAGCAAAATCTTTTTAACTAGCCGTACCCGCGGCTTCGCACGCGTGGTCATTTCTCTAGATTAAAAGTACCTACTCTATGTGCTATTCCAGGAACTAAAATATCAATTTACCAACATTTGATCAAAATTCCTTCAGCCGTCAATAATTTTTTTATCGATTGCTCGGCTTCTACTCATCGGATGGAGATACCAAGTCCACCAGTTTTTAAGTCAAACCCTAGGCTATCCAACAGTGAAACCCGTATCACAATTGGTTCAGTATTTTTCACGTGATGCACGAACAAACAAACAGACACGATTTCAAAAAATGATATATTCTTGTTCAGTAGCTTAGCCCTAGACCAGTTTATTAATTATCTTCTTTGTACAGACTTTTTGTACATATTGCTTTATTATAAGTATAGATAAAAAAAACCGTTCTCACTATGTTGCATCAAGAAATGACTATTGCCAACATTTCGGGTACTATAATGTCAACTTCTCTCTGTGGGCTCTTCTAGAGCTATTATAACTTCGAGAGTGGCTAAAAGTTTTCCAACTGTATAGTTAGCTAATTGTGTGTTGTAATAGCTAGCTAATTGTATGCTGTAATAGCTAGTTAAATATGTCACTATTGTTAATATTGACACACACTGTAAGAGAGCTTATCTAAAAAAAATATGTAATATTGACGGGATTTGAACCCGCGCCATCCGTGTCTTTGCGTGGCACATAATATCTGCCATATCCATTGATATTTATCTGTCTTTTGATGCCACCGTAACAACTCACTACATCGGAATCCAAATTCTTCCTTCAGTTCACCATTATCCGCCTTATAGGGACGGTGACGCCATCTATTGATAATGGGCAACGCAAGACAAAAGTTTTAGAAAATTTGTTATTTTCTCGAAGGGTAAAATTATCATGAATGAGGATTTAAAATAAAACCTTATGCAATAGACAAACAAGAGGTCTCATCGCCAAACAATAAATAGAGATTTGTAAAAGTTAGTCAGAGCAGAAAATTGTAGAATTAAGTAAAAAATAAGGCAATTATCCATGCAACGGCCGTTAACTCTTTTGCAACTTCACAATCGATTCGCCGTAATTCAGAAATCTATAGTAATTTTTATAGTACCTACCTATCATTAAAATTATTTCAGTTCGTTTCCGGCAGATTTATTTGTAGCCAACCAGAACAAGATAAAATGTAGCCATGATGTACTAAAAGCTAGATTAGCAGATCTTCAAGTCTCACGAAGGCGAAGGTTCATTTATTATAATGCTTTATTGTATAATCATGGAGACTGAAGTCATATACGAAGTTTTATGGGAATCGGTTAAGTAATTCAGAAATTGGTACCATGATTTGAATTATACCAAGTGAAGCTTTTATAAATCGTTAAATAGAACTGTCTTAGATGTGAAAAGATTTCGATCCTAATTATATATACCTAAAAAATAGTAACGTGACATACATACTGACTGACTGACTGACTGACTGACAGACAGACAGACAACGCACAGCCTAAAAGAACTAGAGATTTGAAATTTGGAGGGAATATTCCCTGAGTATCCTAAAGGTGCACGAAGGAAGGATTATTTCAAATTTAATCCAAAAAAAAATAAAAAAAAAAAAAATGGGGTGGCAAAGTATGCACGCGGGCGAAGCTGTGGGGCGTAGCTAGTGATGTCATAAAAGGAAATACTAAAATTTTGAATCCTTTCCCACCAGTTAAGGGAAATAAAGATATTATAAATGCGAAATTTTGTGTGTGTTCTGTATACGTTTATCTATACCTAGTCAGTATACGTTTGTTATTCAACGCGTAGTCAGTATATGTTTGAACGCCTGAACGGATTTTAATGAAATTTTATGAGTAGATAATTTATGTCGGGGAATATAACATGATACTTTTTATCCCGGAAAATTTAACAGTTCATGTTGGATAGTAACAAAACCTAAGTTCGAAACTCTGCAGTTTATAACTATTCACGCGGGTGAAATCGAAGGGCACAGCTAGTATGACATAACGAGCAATAGTGCAAACTTATATTTTTTATAATATAGATAGTGTTGGAAATTGATCATTTTTGGCGTTAGGGCCTTAGTCCTTTTGGGTCATCTGAATCTCTAGGTATGTTTCCCCACTGATTCCTTGATCGCACGTAATTTACACGTGAAAATATGTTCAATGCCGAGAAAGAATCCATTAGAAAATTTCACGCTCCATCAATACTCTGGGAAAGTGATTTTTTGTCCATTGTAGCATTTGCAGCCGTGAAAAACGATTCGTTAGATTCTTATGTAACTAATAATATTGACGCAAGATGAAGATAATTGTAGTTGAGGTTCATTAACATTGATTAGCGGACTTTGAAATAATCCATTCTTCCTATGTGTGTCTTACAATTTTGATTATGTGTTTTTATCTACGCCATGCGATTTGTCAGATTTTACATTGTTTTTCTATTGTTATAAAATGCGTGGAACTCGATGGAAAGTAATCGGTAATCCCAGAAAGTTATATTTATTCTTTAGTCTGTAAGGCGAAGTATAAAATATGTCCATCTGGCCGGTAGGCGTCCTACACTAAGTTTGTCACGCCTGGTCTCCACTCCTGGACGCGTCTTTTCATGCTCTCCAGGACACGATGAACTGCGGAAGGCTGCTGGCAGAATCTGGATGCAGACCGGGATCAATAGCATTCATAGGAGAGGCAGCAGTGAAACATCAACTTTTGTGGCTAAACATCAATCTATTTGAACTGGTTTTTTTCTTTGGCCATAGATAGTCAAAAAAGTTCATCTATATCGTAGACGCTAGTATATTATCTATATAATATATCTCCGAGATTTCTAAAAATATTTGAATGATTATATTTTATTAAGTACGGGTTTATTTAAGTACATTAAGGCCAGGCTTCAAGGTTACATTTTCCCACTCCCCACTTCCCTGCCACCTACCCTACACTCTGCCACCCGCTACCCGCAATAATCACTGAAGTGCCTGCGTAACAAAGTTGAATATCGCAAGCGCTGTTTGAACACACAATTTAGCTCGGAACTAAATGACGTATGTCTCAAAAGTTATTTATTTTATTGGCAGGCTAATAATTTAGTTAGGTAAATTTTGTCTTAGCCTTATATTTTCTTGCTGTGAGATTTATTTTAGAGATAAAACTTAAGCCGTTGAGTAGAAAAATGTAAATATTACAGAAAATAACGTAATTTTTGATAAGAAAATGTATCAAATGAATTTTTGTTAATCATGTTTTTGTCTAAGTCTTAGAGAGATAAAGATCTCAAAAACATATATGTTAAGTTTCACATTTATCAGGTTTGTGGTTGACCCAGCATATTTATGCAAAAAACCCTTAAAAAGCAGAGCCTGGTCTTAAACCTTTTCAAATAAAAAATATATCGATTCAAAGAATCGCTAATGTACAATTTTTTTATTATTCGCCATATACATCTAAATGACTTATTTTAAATTCCTCTTGTTATTATCTGGTATTTTAAATCCTAATTCGTCTTGTTATTATCTAGATAATTACACTCTAGATTTAAATCGTTATTTCCTCAATCATAGAATCATTCGCACAAACTATTACGATAACAATTAATCGGTTTATATTTCAACGTTACAATACTTAATCGGATAACCAATTGGTTCCGGTGAGTTGGCACCACGGATTTACTTAGCTTAGCGTTGATGGAAATCAGTGATTAAAGTTAAACAGCAGTTTAAGCACGTTATCGCTTTTATGACGTTGATGGCCGGGCTTTACATGTGCGCCTCTAAATCCAAGAGAAAACTTGTGTCCCAATATAATAGGCTGCTTATGATGACGACGCTTAGCATTCCACCCATTATCAGCCCATGCTTGTCTACTGCTGGGCGCAGGCCTCTCATTATGCACGCCATTGAGCTTGGTCTTCAGCTCTCTGCATCCAATTTTTGCCAGCTGCTTTTCGCAGGTAGTCACTCCACCTGGCCACAGGGCAACCTACACTTTTTAATCGTTAATCTCATTCTTTATCTACGCAGGTTAGACTTAATGATTTTTCCTTTTAGTTAGTTTTCGTTGAGCTTTTGACTTACCTCAGTTTACACCTATTGTCTAACCGTGGTCTTCACTCACGAACTTGTCTACCCCAATGGTTGTCGGTTCTTCGGGAAATGTGGCTAGCTTGCTTATCCCTAGAGCTATATCGGTTACCTCGGTTCTCTGTCGGATATCTTCATTACGAATGTTGCGCTTCAGAAAAACTCCAAACATAAATCTCTCCATAGCTCGCTGAGTGACCTTAAATTTGTGGACTAGTCTGTTTGTGAGTGCCCAACGTTTTGACTCCGTGGGTCTTGACTGGTGGTAGATTTTTGTCTTGGCACTGTGGAATGGACGACAAGAATCCAAACTGACATTCCACCCGATAAAATAAAATTAGATAGCCCTGCGTTCTATTCGATAGTTCCTTATTCAACCGGTCCAAACGTAACTTTATTCTGCAGATATAAGGACTTATGATTATGCCAATGATTCCGCATACTTTTGAAATCCAATTCTAACATATTTCAATTGTTTTTATTAAAGGCTGATTACTCCGAGTCCAAAATTAATATATCCAAATTCTAGTATTTATATTTATTTTATTTTTTATTTATATTATGCATGTAACATCATCAATACTGTTAACTGAAATAAAACTGTTGGTTAAGTACGTTGTTCAACTCAATAAATCTTTGGTGGTTATCGTGGCATAGAATTAATTTAAGGATTGTGATGATTTCTGCAGACATTACGTTTCAATAAGAACTAACAAATTGCGATTCAGTGCGTGAGAATATTCTGTCGCTATTGTGATTGACTTTTTTGAGTTCAACGTCTTCTAAACGGCTATTTGAATCACAAAGATGGATTAATTATTGCTTCAATTATTTGTGTTTCAATATTATTACGGTCAGCAGCTCTAAATTTATATTTGGTGTTTTGGATACGTGGTGGATTCCTAAAAATAAATGTATTTTCACGGCCTATAATATATAGCTTGCAAGATTTATATTACCTTGTTACGCGTACATAAGCACTGTATGCGCGTGGTAGCTTTTTCGCGCGCGAGTAAGGTAGCTATGGTGTAGGGTGTGTATGTATTAGAGTGGTGTGTGAAGGTGTGTGTGTTTGTGTACAATGAGAGATAATAATAGTATATAAATAATAACATACATCAAGGATGATAGATAAGAGTACAATTTAAAACAGGTACAATACGCGCCACAAAAGATGAGACTTGACACACCACGTGGTTTGACTTGCGCAGTAGACGATTTTTAGGTCGGAAAGAGCGCGGGAGGCGCGGTACGGCGCTGTGCATGCGCGGTAGTTGCCTCCTGTTCTCCTCGCCCCGCGCACGCACCGCTTGACTCCTCCGCAGTACAGACGAGTTCAACATGTGTTTATAAATTTCTACTTTGTTTATAGATGTGTTGTATACCAGTGCAACTTTGTGAAAGCTGATATGCAAGCATGGCTAACCCAAAAAAGGCTTCCTTACACTCAAGATATGCTTAAACTACTATTGTACAAATAGATAAAAATACATAAAGAACATTATAAGACATTCAGCATTGACAAAATACTATCTGAACACGGTCATGACGTATTGCGTCTACCCCCATACCACCCTGATTTAAATCCAATCGAAATGGGGGCGTCAATAAAAGGTTATGTAAGTACATAGTAAGAATGTGCAATGGAACCTCAAACATGTAATAGAGTTAGTAACAGAAAAGGCAAATTAAATGGGACCTAATGAATGGAAAAAAAACGCTTACATAGTAAGTGATCACATAATTGTCAATTTGACGGATACTGAGATCATTATGACAGTAGAAAATTTTGCCAGACAGCAACCCGGGTAGTTCCTCAACGTTATCTGACGAAAACTATCATTTACTGACAGTAACAGTGACTAGGACAATCTGCCATTTTTTATCTTTAACTGTATTATTTCGTAATAAATATTGTGATGAATTTTAATATAGTTTTGCTATACACATAATTCCGAATGTCGTTGAAAAATCCCTGAATAGATTTACAAATTATGGATAACTATTTCGTACACGAATATACATGCGCAAGCTCCCCACTACTGACGCTCGTCAAGTCTCATCTTTCGTCGCACGTATTATACCCAATATCCATCATTAATATATCCGTTTGTAGGATTAATTACACATAGTTAAAGCAACGATGTTATATTAGTTAAATTTAGTTAAGATTTCTGTTATAGTTCTACTACTTTTCGCTTATAAACCATTTTGGACATATTATTGAAGATATCCGAGAATCGTTTATTTACAGTTTTGATATTCCACACCATTATATAGAAGCGAAACGTTGATTGTTTGTTTGTTTGTTTGGGGAGCTTTCACGCGATAACGACTGAACGGATTTTGATGAAATTTGGAATGGAGATAGCTTATACTCTGAAATAAAACATTAGATAATTTTTATCCCGGAAAATTCTAATTTTCTTCGGGAAATCTGGAAAATGTTGATTTCTCGCTGTAAGGAATGAAATAATAACAGGTCTGTCAAAAAGGATCAAGCGTTGGTGCTATACTTTTGCATTGGATTTAATATCCTAGAAGAACATATGACGCATGTTTTTTTTGCGATAAACTGAATGCCGTGGGGAAGAAATCGCGGGCGAATAGCGGGCGGCTAGTACGTGATAAAGGTGCGTTGCTTGCATACTTGGCAATATGGGTGGGAGGTCAGAATAATGTACATCCGGAGCATCCAGATAACCACACGTAAAGTAAAATAAAAGCAGAAGGACTTCTTCTATAGTATTTCCTTCTGCGACTATTATTAATTAATTATTATTAATTCAAACACTTCATGTGTACCTACAAAAACCTATGCAATATGTTTCGAAACAAAATTCGTCACAGCAATTCGTCAACAATCTATTTATTGACAACATGCTATTAGACACGGATATGATTTCGTACAAAACACCAATTACTTAGCAAATAAAAAAAAACAATCATATTTAATAACAATGTTGCTTGGTTACTTCGACATATTGGGAGGTACCGCTGGTTCTCGTTTCGAACTCGATCTCGATCTTAATGTTTCAGAATAATCAATCAATTTATTTCCATTACATGGTTAACTTATTTTTTAGGTATTTATGACCTAAAGTATCTGTAAAACAAAGTTTCATTGAAATCCGTATGAAGCTGAGTAGTATCAAACATACGTAGAATACTTAAACACAGACTATCGCATAAAAGTAGAGTAAGATTATAATTAAATAACCGATTTCAATATGGATTTCCTATAAAAGTTCTGTATTGCTTAGGGCTTAAAGCCTACTTTTTCAAATAGAAAAAAAAAACGAATTAAGTTAAACATTCCCTAGTTTGAAGTCGCTTAAAATGCAATGAAATAATAAATTGTTATAGAACCGAAAGAACTGAAAGAGTGGCTATATTCCAATAGAACGAGACAAAAAAAAAAAACACTTATATTTCATGCAATACAACTGATAAAAAAGGTTGAGAACAGCAACTGGCAGAAATTGGATGAGGAGAGCTGAAGACCAAGCTGCATTAGGAGAAGCGTGCAATAGTGGACAAGTATAGTCTGTTGAAAAACACCATAAAACATAAAATAGATCAATGATTTTGATTTAATTTTAATCTAAAACTCCCACATAACTTGAAATGTTTTGTCATTCAAGTTATAAAACATAAGAAACAATAAATTCATCAAAATTTGACAGTGTCACTGTTGAGTAAAATTTCGCATTCAAAATGAAAGTTATATTTATTACTTCCTTTGATCAAACGCGTAGTTACGTACACTCCAAACCAAATTATTGCAAAACCTGAACATTTTATAGATACCACTAAATCAGACAGAGTTGAAAATTCATAAAACGTTTATCGGATGTCATAAAATAGATGACTTGTGTTTAATGAGAATAATCAAAAAAATACTAATAATAATATCTTTAGTATATATATGTATAATTTAAAAATTAGTAATACAAATAACAACACGACAAATAAACTAATGATAAGAATTAAATGAGCTTTAAGAATTGTCATTATTCCTAGTTTAAAGATCCGATAGATTTTCCATTGAAAAAAAACATACCTAGAACATGTATTGGTACACAGCACATTTTATTTTGTTTACTAAGATAACAATATGGTTATTACGAAATAACATTGATTTATTAATAATAAATAACATTGTACCATACCAAGATGTTAATAATAATTTTATGTTCTTGCAAAAAAACATAGAAACAGGTCACCAAACAAATACTAGTATTTTTTGTGATTATGTTTTTGGCTTAGAGAATTACCTTTTGATATATTTTTTTCTAACGTTTTTAATTAATTATGACTACCTAATGCTTGCCTCGGCAGTTGCTACGAGTAGAAGACCAGGTATTCGGAACAATTTTAGTATGGCTAACCTGATGAATGGGATGAGTCTATGATAGCGTTGGTGCAGGGTCTTTCAAGACCCATTTTGCTTCGATGCAGTAAAACTTGATTAACTCCCTGACTTTTGAAGAAATATAAATATTGTATCGTTTGTTGTTTAATTTTGTTTTCTTTGTTTATTTCTATTTTGATGAAATTTAATCGGTAAAAAAGTTGTTGTATATAAGAAAACATCCTCAATTTCACCCTTTTTAATCTCGATTGGACAGATTCGCGAATCAATAGTAGGTACTTCAAAACCGTTCACAGTACACACTCGCCTAATGATATAAAATTATTGTCAATCAGCAATTCTTTACTTACGCAACAAATTACTGTTGACAAACGTACTGGATACTTTCACTGGACACCTGTCAGAGTTTCTAAATTAATGCTTTTATAAGTTTATTCGGGTAAATTATTAAAAGTCAAGGATTTAACAGATTTATGTAATAAATTTTAAAACAGCATGTTTCAATAATATTATTTCTAAATAATCTATGTTTGACTATACGAATGAAGTGCCATATAAGGAGCATCAAGCATACCTAATAGAGGAACTATTCACGAAAGATAAAAGTGGAAACATACGTTTGGTACGAAACGGCGGAATGTCTATTTTGAGGATGATATTTTCTCAAATCACCTTTATGTGTGCTCTCTTTTCGTCACCAGATAGAGAAAGTATATAATTCCATACTATATTAGGATGACAAATACTACGTACCTACCTACTGAAAGAATATTCAAATGTAGAGCTCAGGCGCAGAGCAAGGTAAACGTTCTTGGCGCAGACGTAAAAATCTTGTTTTCTGTTATAATTTTACACGACGATCGCTTGTCACGACAGCATACGAAGGTAATATAATTAAAATGTACATATTTATTGGATCGTGAGCCATATTTTTTACGGTAGGAATGTTTTATTACGCCTAGTTTTTACTACGCATCCCGTACAGGTGCATGTTTTCTTCGCAAAGGCCGAAGTAACCCTTATTGTATCTTCTGCTACGCAATGCCAAAATATATAGTTAAATGTCAAAAACAAATTCAAATTAAGTATTCACAAGGGCCGTAGGAGGAAACTCATGAAGGTTAAGTGATGAGTGCAGTCCAGTGCTGCGCATGATTTCGCATTAAAAAATCTGGATGGCACTGCAATTGTTTTGGCAGACGTGACGCTTACCAAAAGGCGACTTGCTCGTCTCGTCACTCAATCCAAAAAAAAAAAACTAACTCTATAGCACCAGAATTAGAATACATCCATGCAAGAAGTTCCAATTTAATACGTATAATTTTAAAAATTCATTTGAAAAAAATAAGCTTTTACGGTTTTTTTTTGTTTTTTTTTTCCTTTTTTTTTTCCTTTTCTTTGGTTGGTGAGCTACCCTGAAAGTTTCAGCCGGATAGCTAATCGGGAAGTGCTCAAAATTTGAATTCCAAGATTTCAGGTCAAACAAAATACATAGATACATATATACATAGCTAGATACAATAGAACTTAAATAAAAGCCATTAAAAATAATTTATTTCGAAGTTTATATGTCGGCATAAAATCTGCGAGTGAATTTGTCACAGCAAATATTTTGTGTCATATACGGACTAGCTATATACCTATTATAGCACCTATTGTTTACGAAGTTGCAATAGACTTTAATACAACGAGAGGCTCGCTTGTGTAATTGGTGCCTACAATTAAACCATAACATGACGAATTGTTTAGGTGGGTAACTACTGACAGTCAGAAGCTTACTTTAATGTATAGGAAGTGATGTGTAAAACATTAAACAATGATTGCTGCATTTCTTGGTCGTATAACTTTCTTCAACTTCATGGGCCATTAAAGCTTCAGGCTTCATCTTCATCACTGCGTAGTGTTAGTGAGCCAAATGATTAGAAAGAGTATACTCGCTAGGATGATCTTGTTTTTATGCATTGGCATCTTGCTAGGCATAAGAGTTATTTTTTATTTTTGAAATTTATTTTAATGTTTGTTAAAACAAATACCAATTTATTTCAACGACTAGATGGCACCGTAACCACGTAACAGGCGAGACGATGGCAAACTTCGCTCACGCGCTGCTAAAACTGCTCTTATGCGAAAAAGTGTCTTCTGTATGGCACCCATAATCCATACCAATACATAAAAGTGAAACGTTGTCGGTTTGTTTGTATGAGGAGCTTTCACGCGATAACAGCTGGACGGATTTTGATGAATTTGGAATGGAGACAGCTTTTACCCTGGAATAAAACATAGTACATAACACTTATTATCCCTGAAAAATTGTAAGTTTAAACGGAAAAACTGGAAAATTTTGATTACTCGCTGTAAGGAACTGTTGCCATGGAAACGAACTAACACGAAGTGCAAAAAACATCAAGAGCATTGGTGCTATACCTACTTTTGCGTTGGTTGGACTAAAGTTTATCGCAAAAAAGCATTCTATGTTCTACTAGGATATCAAAAACCCATGCAAAAGTTTTATAGCACCAACTCTCTTGATGCTTTTTGACAGACTTGTTATTATCCTTACAGCGAGTAATCAATATTTTTCAGTTTTCCCGTGGAAACTTACCATTTTCCGGGATAAAAAGTATCCTATGTTTTATTCCAGGGTATAAGCTATCTCCATTCCATTTTTTATCAAAACCGTCAAGCCGAAAACGCGTGAAAGCTCTCCAAACAAACAAAGAAACAAACAGACAACGTTTCACTTTTATATATTGGTGTGGATTATATGCTTTATTTTAATTATTATATTTTTTTATTTAGTCGCCTCGTTAGGCAAAAAATGCAGTTTTTTTTTTTATTTGTAATACCTTGCATAATTTGTATGCAAACGTATTTTTTAATAAATAAAATTATCTTTATCTTTATCCTACTAATGTTATTTTAAATATAAAACGAGAAAGTCTGTCCTGTATATAGTATATAAGTTTGTTGCTACTCAACACCAAGACCCCGAGATTTTCATGAAAATGTATGGTACGGTCCTAAAATAACTCGCCGGATATTTTTATCCCCTACAAAACAAAGGGTTTGTCTATGCGGACAGTTAATAATAGGAACTGCAAAGGAGACGAAAACACTTTGCTCTCATCAGTGTTTCTGGTAAAATTCAATCCAGATGTTCAAGGGCTTTCTGCACTTTCGGCCACATCTTTGTTTTCCAATATCCATCAGACGTAGACCTCTCCTAATGATCGCCACTGAGCCTGATCTTCGGCTCTTTCTCATCCAGTTCCTGACAGCCATTTTTCGCAAGTCGTCACTCCGCCTGGCCGGCGGATGCCTTACACTACGTTTGCCTACACGGTTGTCGGTTCTTCGAGAGATGTGACCAGCCCATCGCCAATTCAGACTGCTTGCAAAACTTCAAATGCAAACTTCATTGCTTATTTCAGATATGCCGTTTCGAAATGCTGCATGGCATGGCAGGGTTTGTTTTAAAAGGGCCAATTTATAGGTTTTCTCCATAGACCTAATTAAAAGTGGGAAGATAAGGACCTCGGGAGTGGCCCGCGTAAATTAGGTGCGCACACAATTGGCCTTCTTTGGCCTTAGTCACAGTTGGTGTGGTATTTGTGTAGCACGCGTTAGCAGTTACTCTGATTCGCACTGCAGTCTGATTCATGTGTGTTGTTGAACACATGAAGCACACCGGTGGGAATGTAGCTGTGCGAGTGTGTTTGTCTGTAGTAGTGTCTAGTCCAGTTATTGTTTACATGATTAAAGTGTGCCGTATCATTCCGCCTTTAACTAGATCTAAGGTGATCTCTGTCAAATATTCTTTTAATATATTGCTGTTTTCAACATAGGTATGGTGAAGAAAGATGATGGACTGTTAGACATTACTTCTAAATCATGTGTATACATCTGTACCATGAAACTCTTGGCCAGTAATGCAGCACTTTCGCTCGTACAGTCAAGAAAACCGTTTTTATTATGCCCTAATAATATCGTCACGACTTTGTCCGTTCGACGTAACTTTTTTTGACCGTAACGAATGGTATTAAATATCTGACCAACGAGGCGTAGATGTTTTTACTTCTTGATTATATAACTTCATTTTCTATGTTTGTAAAAAGTATCAGGTACTTGGGGTCAATTATGTATTGGGTAAAGGAATAGTATGAAAAATGTTACAGATTTATTTGAATTATAAAAAGGTGTTGGGGAAATAAGTGTTATGAACCAATGTTCAATTTTGCACGATTAATGTAATAAATACCACTTGCATTATCGGATTTCAGACTGTCAAAAAAACGTATGTAATATTCATCATCAGCCTATATTTGTCCACTGCTGGACGTAGGTCTCTCCTAATGCACGCCACTGAGCTTGGTTTTCAGCTCTCCTCGTCCATTTTCTGCCAGCCGCTTTTCGTAGGTCGTCACTCGACCTGGCCACCTGGCCGCGTACTACACTACGCCTAGTCGTGGTCTGCACTCGAACTATTCTACCACAACAGTTTTCGGTTCCTCGGGATATGTAACCAGCCCACTGCTATTTTAGCTTACTTATCATTAGAGCTATGTCAGTCACCTTGGTTCTCTGTAGGATATATTATCTTCATTACGAATGTTATCATTCAGAGAAACTCCAAGCATAGCTCTCTCCATAGCTCGCTGAATGAATTAAAATTGTGAACTAGTTTTGACCGTGAGTTTCCATGTTTCGGCTCCGTAGGTCATGACTGGTGGGTAGGATGCACTGATTGAAGACTTTTGTTTTCAGCCACTGTGGTATGGTCGACGAAAAGACTTGATGAAGCTAGCCGTACGCTGCCCAATCTAGCTAAATTCTTGTGTTGGCTTCCTTGTCAAAGTTGTTCTTACCTAATTGCAATATTTGCCCAATTAACATATTGTTGGACAACTTCAAGAGGTACAACCATTGACTGCAATCGGTTCCGGGTCAACAAGATCGTTGAACATGATCTTGGTCTTATCTATGTTCATACCGAGACCGATGCGTCGAGAAGCATCATCTAAATTGGTTAGCATACTTTGCACGTCTTGCACCGACTCCGCTATTTATTTAGAACGATATCATCAGCAAATCGTAAGTGTGAGATGTTTTCGCCATTTATTACTTTGTCATCATTACAGAAAAACTAATAGTTACTTGCTTTTGCATTTCAAATGAGTCTGGCCTCTGGTGTCATCTTTTGTCAGGCCGCAGCCGCGTCTTCTGACATGGGCTTGATGACTTTTATCAATCAATAACTAATAGTTTCACTATCCCGTTTAAACAAATCTATATAACAGGAATGCTACTGCGTGTTTTTCAGTGCCAATCTATTTTCAATCAATCAATCATAAACTATTCACTGACAGGCAGTTTAAAAAAAGTATATAATAACAAATCTATATCTAAATATGTATTTAAGGCCAGGCTCCAAGATTACATTTTCCCACTCCCCACTCCCCTCCCACCTACCCTACACTGCCAACCGCTACCCGCTATAAGTACTGAAGTGCCTGCGTAACAAGGTTGAATATCGCGAGCGCTGTATGAACACACAATTTAGCTCGGAAATAAATGACGTATGTCTCAAAACTTATTTATTATATTGGCAGGCTAATCATTTAGTTAGGTAAATCTTGTCTAAACATTAGATGTTACATTATATTTTCTTGCTGCGAGATTTATTTTAGAGATAAAACTTAAGCCGTTGAGTAGAAAAATGAAAATATTACCGAAAATAACGTAATTTTGATAAGAAAATGTATCGAATGAAATTCTGTCAATCATGTTTTTGTCTTAGTCTTAGAGAGATAAAGATCTCCAAAAAATATATGTTAAGTTTCACATGTATCAGGTTTGTGGTTGACCCAGCATATTTATGGAAAAAACCCCTAAAAAGCAGAGCCTGGTCTAAAAACAGTACTGACAGAATAGCCATTATCTAGGTTCATATACTAGATATTTAAAAGGAAGAAATATTCCTTGCGTGCCTACCCTAAGTAATAATATATTCTACCGGTGGTGAAGGGAGGTGTAAAATTTGCACGCGGGCAAATCCTCGGGACACAGCTAGGTATTTTATCAAGTAGAAGGAATAGGCACTCAATATTATGAGTCATTACTTTAGACATTTCGAGATTCTGTAATTACAAAATTACTTTAATCACCGGATTTCAATTTATTTATCCTATAACCTATAATGATATGTTAGGAATAGTCAATACCATAGCATCAAGGTGACTCACGGCATTGGTAAAAACATTAAATTAGGTATTTAAATCATTTCCGGCCACAGCTAAAAATCACCCCGAGCAACGCGCAGATTCGATATGGCACATATTTTTTTACACGACTGCTCATAAAAGGAGTGTAATATTTTCAGGGTTCATATATGTATGTATGTATGTTTCTTTAATTCACTATAACTTTTAAATGCTTGAAGAGATTTGGATGTATGATGGGTTATCGTTAGAATCCTTACATCATCCCTAGTGTTTAAGACTATTGAAAAGTTCGTTTTTTTTATGATGATTTCATTGTTTATGACTTGTTATAAACAATGAAATTCGTAAGGAACTTCGCTTTTTTTTAGAGTATCTAAAATAACATAAATATCGATTATGAAAATCAAGAAGATTGTATATATTAAAATCACTATTTTATAAAAAAAAATGACCTAAGCGTTGACTTTTTTTTGTTTCCGATAGAAATAAGTATGCGGATGTAGTTAGATACGTATTTTTTCTCATACTGCCACTTGTGATTGTGTACAATAAAATAAACATAAATATACATGTCAATCACAAATGTCAGTATTGATTAAGTGGTCGAATTGATTGAGGCACGATCAAACGGCATACGTTTGATCGTGCCTTCAAATTGTATATGGAATTATGTGACTGCAAAATTTATTGAAATATGAATAGGTAGTCAAAATAGAAAACAACGTCTATTATGTGCGGTTTTCTATCGGAGGAGGCGTTCAGCTGTCAGTCCTGGCTGTTATTGGTAAATAGGCCGCCTTCGGGCGGCCTGACAAACTCTGACACCAGAGGCCAGCACTACCTCATACGACAAGCAAGCAAGCATCATGCGTATGTGTAAGTACCTGTATATATGTATATTGTGTCATTTGTATAACACAATGTACAATTATACATATATGCATTTGTGCTGACTAGACGATCGGCAAAGCGCCACCCGTTTATGGTTGAAATACCACGCACAAGCACGAAGCGTGACGCTTCTTTATCCACACCAATATACTCGCATAAAAGTGAAACTGTCTGTTTGGGGAGTTTTAACGCTATAACGGCTGGACGGATTTTGATGAAACATTGTAAACCGGTTTTGTACAATATAGAGACCAACATAGGATACTTTTGCCAATCCGACCACCCTTGGCAACCCACCAGGGCGTATTACAACACTTAGACACAGACACCGACCTCGCCGGCAAGGTCGAAGGTCCCGTAACTCATAGTCAGTTATTATTCGCCTTCGAGTTTCTTGCCGATTCTTCTCGAACTCGCCGGCAAGGTCGAAGGTCCCGTAACTCATAGTCAGTTATTATTCGCCTTCGAGTTTCTTGCCGATTCTTCTCGAAGGTGTATTACGAATCGGCGGTCAGTTATAAAATTCATTAAAAAGGCTCCTAGCCATTTCTCAGGGCTCCTCGGTCACTACCTAACAGTAGCGATCCAGGGGTGTTTAGTTCGATACCCTCGTAATCAGACGACCTTCCAAGCCGAGGTCCGTACGGTCTGGGTACCCTTGTGCCAGTCGTCAAAATTTAACTTTGGCGTGCGCCTTGTGGGTCACGCATTGCGGCGTAGTGCTTTAGCGCCCTCCCCGATGCTCGGTTCAACCTGTAGAGTACGCTAAAGGCCAACAGCATTAATCATTCCTAAAAAAAAATGCTTTTTTTTTAACCCGGAAAATTATAATTTTCCACAGGGAATCTGGAAAATGACGATTACTTGCTGTACGGAACGGTTGCCATGGACACGAAATAATTACAAGTCTATCAAAAAGCATCATTGGTGCTATACTTTTTTTTTGGTTAATTAATATCCTAGGAGAACATAGGTTGCTTTTTTCGCGATAAACTGTAGTCCGCGCGGACGAAGTCGCGGGCGAAAGCTACTCGTAGTTTATTATAAGAAAAGCAAAAAAGTGGAATGTTCTGCCCTCGTCAGCGTTTCCGTTAAATCAGGTGTGTTCAAGTCTAGAGTGAATAGAGTGAAGGTATCTACTAGACAAGCGTTCTACACCTTCGACTAAATCATCGCTTTCCATCAGGTTAGGTCGTATTAGTCAATAATGAAAAAAAATGTGCTTAACTCCAAAAATATAAACAACTATAACTAAAAAAAATGATTTTAGCCGACTTAAAAAAGGGCGTGGTTCTCAGTTCGTCATTTTTTCGTCACTTCATATCGACAGGATATCTGAATCAATTTGTATGATTCTTTTTTATTTTAAATAGTACTACTTCAGGTTTGTCCCATATGAATTGAAAACTTGTTTTTGCATTTAAATCTTAAATTTATTTTTCCTGCATTGCATGTGTGAATGATTTGTGTGTCTACTCTATCAACCATTATGATTATCTTATTTAATGGGTGTGGCCTTTCAAATGATACTTGATACTAACATTTTAGTCGTAGTTTAAAGTCATGGAGTCAAGGCTAGCAGGATGAGCATGCGAAGTGGTAATCAGTCGAGATGAAGTCGCGGTATTTGTACGTTTAGTTGGCCTACTGTAACCGTACGAAATCCCTCGAAAAAAGAGACAATCTAAAGAACATCTATAGTTTTATTTATTTAAAAGAGTATCGAAATAAATATGTAATTCAATTATGAAGCATTTAAACTACGAAATCTTAAACACCTTTCATAAAGGGGTCATGCCCAGAATACACCAAGCTCTACGCTTAATTGCAATGCCGATTTTCAGGGTGCCGTAGTCAAACAAGGTGTATGTCTGTATATCTAGGCCATTTGTAGTCCGCATGTCCGTCTGTCCGTCCGTCTGTATGTTTGTATATCTTAGCTATTTTATTTTATCTATTTGAGCCAGCATTCTGCCATAATGTCGCCTCCACAGAATGTATAGCCAAGTTTAAAAAAAAAAGTGACTGCCAGAAAAAATATACATTATGTATTTACTGTATAACTAAAAATTATGTTATATGAAATCATTATTGTTCCAAAACAGTTTATTTAAAAGGCTTATGAATAAATAAAAATATAAGTGATATCGACTTGTAATTTATATCCCACAGTAACATTTCTAACATTTATTTAACTGTACAAAGACATCCATTAATGTTTATATTATTCATATTTAGTTCATTCTAGTCACCTACAAAAATATGCACGGTCATTTACTGCCTTGTCGTAATGTATAGTAGACTGCTTAGTTCTCAGTTCTCTATGCATCTCGAATATTTCTAAAGACACAAGGTTCTAGTGCTAATTACTTTAGAATCCATTTAGTTTAGGTACCTTGTTTCACTTGTTTGCTTTCAGGCGACCATAGGCTTTCCGAGGTTGATCTAAATACCTGTTATAAAATCTAGTCTCAATAGATGGATAGACTAGTCACCATATTCAGTATTAGATTTCTAGTTAGTTTCTATTACAAATTGAAGCTTGTAATATAGGTACTGCATGAACTGGAATGGAGTTGTGAGTAGAAAAACTCTATCTTTGGATTGAAAAATGTAATATTTCTAATCAAGTCACTGCGTAAATATTTGTATGTATAGCTTTAACTTGATTTTTAGCTATGAAAAGCACGACTACACTATTATTCTCGATCAAAAATGGCTGGAGTATCGTAGCAACATTAGCAAGGCGAAACTAAGTAAATCAGAATGACTAGTTACGTTTGCCCTTCTTCGACTTCTTTTAATTTCATTTTCTGCTCGCTTTTAGCTACCTATTTATTAATTTTACTCAAACAAGCTTGTAATGTGGTCATTATTTCGACAACCTTCTTTGGGCAAAGTCGAACTTGCCGCGCTTCTTGAATAGGCGCCAGAAAAGTTGTATGGAATTTAATTACTGTCGTGTTTTGCGGCCAGCAATTTCCTTTGAAAATCCATTATTGTCGTGTTTTTTTAGTACTATTATTTATTCTTTATAAACGTATGGAAAAACAATAATGTTGTGTTTATTGTAATATTGTTGTTTTTTTTTTGTGTGTTGAAAGCTGATGTGATCGAGATGGTTCTTAGCTATTATTGTTGTTGTTGTAGTTTTTGTTGTTTTAGTTTTCATTGTTTTTTGTTGAAATTGTTATTTTATTGTTGTTTTTGTTGTTGTTATTTATTTTTGTTGTTGTTGTTTATTATAGCGTTTTTTTGTTATTGTTGTTGTGGTTTCTGTTCTTGTTGTTTTTGTTGTTGTTCTTGTTGTTTTTGTAATTTTTCTTGTTGTTTTCGATGTTCTTGTTGTTCTTTTTGTTTATATTGTTGTTCTTGTTATTTTCGTTGTTTTTGTTGTACTTGTTGTTCTTTTTATTTTTTTGTTGTTATTGTTTTCAATCTTGTTGTTTTTTGTTTTTGTTCTTGTTGTTTTCATTGTTCTTGTTCTTTTTTTGTTGTTTTTGTTGTTCTTGTAGTTTCTGTTGTTGTTGTTGTTTTTGCTATTCTTGTTGTTTTTGTCCTATTTGTCGTTCATGTTGTTTTTGTTGTTTTCCTTGTTGTTTTTAATGTTATTGCTGTTTTAGTTGTTGTTCTGGTTGTTCTTGTTGTTTTTGACGTTGTTGTTGGTGTTGTTTTGGTTTTTGTTGTTGTTGTTGTTGTTTAAGTGGGTTGTATCATTTTTTCATCAGTTTGCTAGTTTTATTTAAATTCCTCGCATTGTTTGAGTAAAGCACTATACAAGCCTTGGTCCGCAATGACTGTCCTGCTGGCCACGCTATGATGGCCTCGAGCTTTGCTTAGTTAAGTTCTCGGCCTTCAATCTTGGCCATCATTGCAGCCATTGCTGTCCGCGCTATAAAGGCCTCGACCTTCGGTCTTGGTCTTCATTCCAGCTTGGCCATCAAGGACTGCAATGCTGACCGCGCTGTGATGGCCTCGAACTTAGCTTAGCTACGCTCTCGACCATCATCACCGCTGCCAGCAACGCAGTCATTACAGACCGCGCCAGTAATGTACTATTACTTCACAAAAATAAAATAGATTCTCATCTTGAATTTTGACAAATTGAGTCACAAAACTAACCAACTTAATTTTGCAACTGGATGACTCAGTTATCCAATGAGTTGCTATCATTATAAAAGTCACAAACGCCACAGCATCTTTACCTGGCGTTGCTGACAAAGAACCTTAAAAGTTGCCACTACCATTGGATCAACAAACAACGAACAGATGAGTCGCTCCCGCTTTGCGACTGAAAAGAGCACAGCTTGCCTAGTAATGTTCTACCACAAACCATATATGTTAATACCACAGTCCCTCTGTGGATAATACTATCAATTCGATGATTTTTCGGTTCGCCTCATTAGTCAATCAATGAGCGTTATCGAGTTAGAATAGGAATTTATGAAAATGTTAATGATGAACACATTTGAAAATGTTAATGATGAACACATTTGAAAATGTTAATGATGTACACATTACAATAATTTAAAAGTCATTCGAAAGAATGCGTAATTGCAGTCTGAATCTATTTGATAATTTCGGACTAGTATTGATCAAATTAAAACATTTATATTCACTCGTGTCACATTGAGTTCAGATCGCTAAAAGTATTTTTTTTATTTGATAGGTTAGGTTGGTGGTGGTGGGTGGTCCACATACATTTCATGAATGTTGGTGCAATAGTGATATAGTGAATCTATTTGATATCGGATTTTGGTTCACAGAATATAGTCAACTATTTTTTTATAGTATAGAGTTTGTTTGTTTGTAATGGATAAACTCAAAAACTGGTAAATTAGAAAATTATTTCACCTTTAGAAAGCTACATTATCAGCAAGTAACATAGGCAATTTTATTTTTATTATATATTCCTACGAAAATTGCAATAATGTAACCAAAGGTATCTAAATTTTGCCCATATAAGTCATTATTTGGCGTGCGCTTCGTATTATTTACTACATGTTATAGTACTGATCATTACCCACAAAAAAGTCCGAGAGACTATATTATTATGTCTAACAATTATAGCTAAGCCATAATGACAGATTTTTATTCAAATTAGTCAGTGTAAACATGGGTAGTGTCGTGTACAATTATAGAGAAAACCTTAGCTACCCGTGCAAAGCCAGGGTGAGTACTAGACTTATAAAAACAGGAATTTGCGAAGAAGATAATATACAGATATACAGAGCTCAAGCTGATCCTTATAAACAATCTAGTCTAAAAAGACACACCAACTCTAGTTATGAATAACATAACGACGCCCACACGCACACTCTAGCACAAGTCGGTCAGTGTTGATGAAAGCTGCGCGTGCGCCGCCTGCTAATGTTGTGGAGCCGTCAATGAACGCTTTCAAACGTTCTGGTGTTGGTTCGCCTGACTAGTATATTAGTACTTATTTCACGGGAGCTCGTTAAGTAGATGTGCTAAGTTTTTGCATAATATCTGTATAAGAACGTAGATTTCGTTCAAAGTGTGTTCTCTAGAGTGAGGTTTCTAAATTTCAAGAAAATTAATTCAGTTGTTTTTTAGTAAATACAGTATTATTTTCCTATTTTACGGAACCTAAACTTGTGAAAATACAAGTACTTACCTACTGTTTTTTTTTTTTAAATATTACACTGGTTGACGAGTCCGGCAGGTTGCGGTATGGTAAGCGTCACGCCTGTCCACGAGAGTTGCAGTGCCACCCAAAACTTTTGATGCAAAATAATGCGCGTCACTGCACTGCGCTCGTCAACCTGAGACATTAGTTGTTAAGTCTCATTGCCCAGTAATTTCGATGAAAACATTCAAACCGAAACACAGAAATGTTTACACACTACTGCTTGGCGGTTGAATATGACAAAGGTGTGGTATTACCCCAGGCGGACTCTTGCGCAAGAGGCTTTTACACTTAGCTACATTACAAGTAAACAAAATGTGGCTGATGCTGTTATTTTGGCGCTTACCATCTGGCAAACTATTTTACCTTTTTTACTCTGTGGTCGGACAAAAAACAGATAGCCCAACAGCATGTTGACAAAGAGAACGCCATCACATCTGTCTACTAAAAATTCCCCATACCTACCCTTTCATTATCTTTTTTTTCTATTTCCCGACGCTAGTGTGTTTGTGTGTAATAGACCGGAAATGCTGACTACCTGCGCCGGCGCATCACAAAGTTTTGGATACATTGTATAATACGTGATAAAAAAAAAGTTGAGTAGTCATGGTTCTTGGGCTTGATGATAAGAGATAGATAGATAACACTTTATTGCACAAAAAGAAACAATTGCAAATATTGCTAAGCAGCGATCTCTTCCATTCACCTCAGTGATGTATTGTGATGAATATACTAGCTGTGCTCACAGCTTTGCCCGCATGGTTATTTTTGTGTGTGAATAAGAGTATCCTGAGTTATTCCAGGACCTAAACTACCAATATACTAAATGTAATCAAAATATTTTGTTCGTTATCAATTGGTAGGCTTCTTCTCATCGCTTTGAAATGCAAAGTACAGTCAGATTTTAATCAAAACCTAAGTTAACAATGATTCATTGTTCAGTAAAATAAGTAGATATAGTAATTATTATTCAATTTATCGTTTTTTTAAACTTATTGCTTTATTATAAGTATAGATATGGTCTTAGTTGTTTTAGTAGATGTACAATTACAGTGTTCTGTTTTTATGGGCAACATGTTGAATCTATTTAAGATAAAGAATCAATGAGTTGGACAATATCAGATCTATAAAAAACTAAAGGAAAAATTTGGAGCACGGACGGGGTTCAAACCCGCATCATTCCGTGCCTCTGCGCGGCACATGCCTTTACCAATTAGGTTACTGTGACAAATACTACGCTATTCAAATTTTCCTTTAGTCTGTATCTAACCAAACACGGCTAATATTGCAATTAACTTCGTGTCGTCAAGTCTGTATCTAACCAAACACGGCTAATATTGCAATTAACTTCGTGTCGTCAAGTCTGTATCTAACCAAACACGGCTAATATTGCAATTAACTTCGTGTCGTCAAGATAACGCCTCCCAAATCAAATAATTTTGTAAGATTTTTACGCCTGCTTAGCGAGAACACAGTCAAGTAATAATCTTCTAAAAGAAACATTGGGATCACGGACGGGGTTCGCGCCCGCATCATTCCGTATAAATCTCCGTATAAATAATGGCGTAAGTTCTTAGATAATTGTGATATTTCAGAGTTATTCTAATACACCATGACGTCAGATCTCGGAAATACCTTTTAAGATATCTTGCAGCAATGATATAATTCACTATTGAACTCTCAAATCTTTATAACTATGTATAACGGAATGTCCGTCCAAACACGAACGCCCATCAAAACCTCCGCTAACGATCCCAAATCATTCTACCTGCAACCCAGTACAGACTGACAAATTTATTTCGACCCCTGCATATTTTTGTAACAACCAAAATTGAACGTAATTACCAAGAAAAGATAAGAGTTTGTTAGAGAGCAATGCCACTCTGTAGGCCAAGATAAGTTTGTCTCAGTACTAAGGTAAGGTACTATCAAATAGCGTGTTCCATCCCAATCGAGTCATCAAGTTATCGAGTCGGCCGTAACACCTGTGCCTGTATCGGCGCGGGCGATACTTTCACTTCAAAATTGAGTCCGGATTTATCGACAAGAAATCGATTATACAACTCGCTCATGCGTGGTAATGCCGATTATTAATTGATCTTCGCACTATTTAGATAATGAACTGAATGTGAGTTATAATTTTGCAATAGATTGGACAATTGAGACGAGGCACGCATTGTATTTGTTTTTATTAGCTTATGCTAAGATTAATGTACACATACACAAGCTCAAAGTCGCGCAGCGAGCAATGGAGAGAGCTCGGTGGTGGTTCTCGGTGTTTCACTACGTGAGAGAATCCGAAGTGAGTATGTCTGAAGAAGAACCAAGGTTACCGAATAAGGTCTCAGAGTTTGCAAGTTGAAGTGGCAATGAGCAAGCCATATAGTTCGCAGAACCGACAACCGCCGGGGAATAAAGGTTCTCGAATGGCGACCATGAACAAGCAAGCGAAGTGTAGGGAGACCCCCCACGATGGACCGACGACATTGTAGCCAACGCAGAAAGTCGTTATGGAGGTGGCACAAGATTGCTCGTCATGGCGCTCTTTGGTGGAGGCCTATGTTCAGCAGTGGACTTCTAAAGGCTGAAATGATGATGATGAAGATTAATGTAAGTTTTTTGACATTAATCTTGTCATAGTACAAGGCGTACTTTTGCTAGTTCTTGATTGAAGAACATGTCATCTTTATGAGTGCTTAATTTATTTATTATGTTTTAAATTGAAAAATATAAAAATAATATATATAGTTATTTCTAGCTTATAAAAAAACTGCAATAATTATTGGATCATAATTGGGGTCAAGAACAAAATCTTCACGCTCCTTTTTTCCATTTTACTTCTTTCCTTGTTTTCTTTAGTACGTACAATGTTTGTTTGAAATACCGTTATGTAAATTGTAACATTTAAACTTTCGCGATTCGAACACATATTTACACATATTTATATGGTTTACCGAAAATACATAAGAACAACGTGCTGTTGCGTCCTATCGTAAGTCGGATAGATTGGAACCAGACCACATCAAGGTGAGTTTCGACGTGGAATCTCTTTTCACCAACGTCCCAGTAAAAGAATCGTAAGGGAAAAGTTGAGGGAGAACATCTCTCAGAAAACTTGATTGTTTTGCTGAGGAATTGCCTAGAAGGAAATTACTTTCTGTACCGTGGACAGCATTACCACCAGATAGATGGCGTCGCTATGGGTAGTCCAGTTGCACTTATTCTGACCAACATTTGGATGGAGCATTTTGAGAAGACCATAGATCTACAATCGTTTACGGTGAAGATATGGAAGCGTTATGTGGACGATGTTTTCTGTATCATGAAAGTCAATGAACAGACAGCGGAACAATTCTTGGACCATCTAAACTCGATCCTTGGCAACATCAAGTTTACCTATGAACTGGAGGTGGAGAAAACGTTAGCTTTCCTGGATGTCAGTGTCGGTGAGACCTAATGGCTCGTTATCTCATTCTGTTTATAGGAAGCCAACACACACTGACAGTACCTCAACGCTTGTCACATCACCACCCGCGGCATTTACAGCCAGATCACTCTTAGACAGAGCTCATGCCCTCTGTGACCCTGAACATTTGGATGCCGAAGTGTGGCATGTTCAGGAGGTACTCAAGCGAAACGGATATGAGGTGACCAGGCATTGGTGTCCTAGACGCAGATATAAAAAGAGAAGGACTGATGTCAATAGACAGCCGGCTTTCATGCCTTATGTAAAAGGAGCGACGGATAAAGTCGGTGCTTTACAAAAAAAAACTTGCTTTTTTTAAACGGTCTTGATAGAATAGTCCTTTAGGACTATTATATCAAGACCGTTTATACTCCTTTATTTGGATAACTTGCTAACTTGGGTTAGCAAGGCATGTTAGAACACCGAAAGATGTCATTCCTTTTTAAACTCCTAGAGATAGACATATAAGATAGACTGTAGCTGCGGTAGTTCCTACATTAGACAAACCAAGCGTACTATAGCGGAAAGGGTCAAAGAACACATTGCATCTGTAAAGAACTGCCAGATAAATAAATCTGCAATCGCTGAGCTTTTGCTCGAACCGGGCCCTAATCACTGGATAGAACTCCATGACCCGAAGATCCTCTCCACAGAACGTCACTACTACTCCAGGATTGAACGTGAAGCGGTTGAAATTAAAAAGTATCCCAATTTCAAGCTAGAGGATGGTTTCGATTTGGCTGCGTCCTGGAATACCGTGATAAGCAAGTGTTCGCGTCGCGGTTTATGTCAGAAGAAATCTGCAGATGTCATTAGTGTCGTGTGTAACAATTCTGAATTAATACAAAACCAAATGCGGGTAGTTGAAGACAACGCTCGCCCTTCTTGACGCTGACACCCGTTACTTCAGTCTTCTCGTGACCACGATCAATGCAACCTGATCGAAACGTCGAGGTAAGTAAATATTTAGTTTTCAGCGCGATTAAGTCCCGTTTAAATATATAACTATCCGTTATGTATGTATGAACAGATATATATATTACTAGCTTCCCGCCCGCGACGTCGTCCGCGCGGACTACTGTTTATCGCGAAAAAAGCATCCTATGTTCTTCTAGAATATTAAAATTCATTTCAAACGAAGGTATAGCACCAATGCTCTTGAAGATTTTTGACAGACTTGTTATTTCGTTTCCATGGCAACCGTTCCTTACAGCGAGTAATCAACATTTTTCAGTTTTCCCTTGAAAACTTACAAGTTTCTGGGATAAAAAGTATCCTTTGTTTTATTCTAGGATATAAGCTATCTCCATTCCAAATTTCATCAAAATCCGTCCAGCCGTTATCGCGTAATAATTTCCCAAACAAACAAACAAACAGACAACATTTAACTTTTATATATTGGTATGGATTATATATACACTAGCCTTCAAAACTTAGTACCGCACTTTTAAAGTTAATGGAGTTTTTATTAAATTGTTTTGCTATAAATTCCTTCTCATCGGACTGAGATACCTAAAACCTAATCTATCCAACAGTGAAAATTGCATCGCAATCGATCCAGTAGCTTTATTCAAAACTTAATACAACACTTTTAAAATTAATAGATTTAGATTAAATTGCTAGGCTCGGATTGAGATACCGAGTACACAAAGTTTTCAAGTCAAAACTTAAGCTATCCAACAGTAAAAATCGCATCGCAATTGGTCCGGTAGTATTACCGAACAGACAGACAATCAAAGTGTACTAAGTTTTGAATGCAACCCTTTTCAATGTGGACTGTACTGCCTGGCAGTACAGTCCACATTGAAAAGGGTTGCATTGCAACAAAAGCTAGCGCATTATAGAACGAATACATCACCCAAATGTCTAAATCTAAAAGATAATAAGTCTGTCAGTCTGACTGATCCAGTCACTGCGGACTCACGATTCGCCAAGGTCGAACTTATGATTGCTCATAAATATTTCTTGGAACTGTTGTGTTATCATTGTAGATGCTACCTGCCCCGATTTTACATGTTATTTTGCCTATTCTATGTGATTATCCCATTATCCTATGTTTTGTTGAAAATCCAAACAAAATAGATATACCTACAGTATTTATAAATCGTTCATCAAAATCTGTTTAGCTATTACTTCTAACAAATACAGGTGAGGCGTAAAGAGTAGTCAACTTATGGGTGGATATATGACTGATCAGAAAATCAAAATTTGTATTTTGTAAAAGTGTGGTTTTCTAGATTATGGCCAATTTTTAAATTACTCAGAAAATAATACCTTTGATCACTTTTTTCGATGGCATGATCACAAATAAAGGTATTTTGTTAATCTGTTTTTTGATTAGTACTTCTTATATTTATACAAAAGATTACATTTGATAGCCACTATCTTAGTTTATTGTTTATTCATTAGTTTAATACAAAAAATAGTTAAACGAAAAAATAAACCGACAGTTCGAGCGCCCGCCGTGTAGAAAAAATTTATGTTGTGCTGTGTGACCAAATTACAAAATATTTTTTAATTTCATTGAGATTCCAAAACTGTATAAAACACTGTATTTTCAGCTTGCAATTAAATAATATTGCTTGTTAAGTTGATTGCGGTCTAATTGTAATAAATATATTATTTATATCGTATAATTTTCGTAAAAGTTAACATCATGACTTACAAAAACAGCCTTTTTACTAGCTTAACAATACTTTAGCAATAATTCATCAGATTCCAAGAATTATTACTTTTGACAGTGACAGCATTCCTAACTAAAATAAATACGGCCATTATTGACACTTATGTAAAATTAATTATAGCAGATGACGCCTACGAAACAGGCCCCGAGCCTAGTGTGGGATGTTATCGAGAGTTCGTATTAAGTTATTTTTATCACCACAATGTAATTTAATGTATTTGTATGTAATACCTAATTTACACTGTGAAATAAAGAATTTCGTATGTTTTTATATCATTACCCATAGACCCGGTGTTCCGACCCGTTGACGGGTCCACGGATAATTTTATTTACTTCTAGACCCATGATAGTAGAGATAGAACTGACTATATCGATGGAAAACTGCAATAGGAAAGCCATCAATTAGTTACAAAGTTTACTTATAAATTAAACCATTTTTTTTATAACGTTTTTAAATTAACTCATTAAATTTTGTTTGTATTTTATGCCTTGTTTTCTTTATTTAGATCACTTTTTATATTTTAGGTTTTAACTTCACTTAATTTTTATATTAGTACAAAATACATCATCATTATACTCTCACTCGTTTAGAAACAGTTCCTACAAATCCAAAATGTCGAAAGCTGTGAGTCAATTAGATATTTTAGAAGCTTCCTTCGTCATTCCAGAAGTACAATCATCGAAGCTATTGATCTTTCTTTACAATCTTGCAACATGATCGTTTCATTACATTATTAATCAGATCTTTTCCCCAGAATCCATTCATGCACCTTACTAATAAACTGGTACAGAAAATTTCAGTGGAGGCGTAATATCCTCTATGTATCAGTGAATCATCACTTTTGTACAAAAATCGGGCACAGATAAATCAATACGAAAATAATGTGTCAAAATAATGTGTTATATTCTATATATGGATATAATTTTGATATTATTTATAGATTTACATCTTGATCGATGTTTTTCTTTCATTCTTTATTCTTTATAGTAAAGGTTTAAGTATATAGTGTAATGTGCATTTCGATGGTATCTGTGTCAGTTTTCTTTGTTTGTGGAGCGCATAACTCAGTTAAGTTGGACGATATAATTATTTGTATTTACTTTATTCACATTTCTTCTCTGTTGAGCAATGCACTCGATTCTTATAAACTTATACGATAGGCAATAAAGAAGAAAGCTGACGGCATACCATATTCGAGCTCGGTATGACCATTCACTCTTGACCATCCGGTGTTAAGGTCGTTCACATGATGACGTCAGCTGTCTGAGGATTTCTATATGAAACGGAAATGCTATGAAACCCGAATACATTTATTTCAGTATAAAATAGTGTGTTCAGGAGGCATATTATGAATCTTGATGAGAAATACTGAAGATTGGTCAAGACCGTGACCAATCAGCGTAATATTATAAAAATGTGTTGCACACCTAATGAAGTTCGACCTTCCTTATCTCATTATATCAATGCCAAATCTAAATTCTCAACAGTTTGCAAAGAAATGTACAAAATCGCGTGCGTGTGTGGTTCAACACTCATTTTGGCAAGGCAAACTTGTCTGGATAAAGCCGTAGTTGGACATTACGATTGGTCGATCGGGGCAGTGTATTTGCCAGACAACTGCACAAATATGTCAACTCTACTCAAGACAGTAATCAAGTTTTGACCGAGTAGAATATCCGGTCTCGTATCACAAGCTAGTACCTACTCGGCGCTTGAGACAGTTGCAGAAATTACCACTCTACTCTACCATTCAACTCCACTTCTCGACATTCCTCTAGGGCGTGGACTAGTGTTCGGTTCCACTACTTGCACTATACAAACTGCATATGTGAATAAAATGTTGAGTGTCTCCGCCAATCACTCGCTAAGTGTAAAATTAGCACAAAGATGATTCAGTGCTTGCGAAATTTTGCCAAATCAGATGTAGCAATTAAATTTGGAAATCGCATCGATAATATTTCGGCGCAACGTTCATATAATGTGGTTGATATAATCTTTATATAGCAGGTTTAATATCGATATATAATATTCAGAGTTTACCGGTTATTTTATGAATGTGGTAATAACTATTGATAATTCTTTAATTTTATGAATTTCCATAATGTAGGCATTTAGGCTGGTCATTTTTTTGACGTATTCAGTTTTTAGACTTGCTGTGAGTAGACAAAACTCTAGAATAGTACGGAAATATAAAGACTATGAAACACTTTTTTTTAAATAATTATTATAATTAAAATTAAAATGTTTTAAAACTATGATGAAAACGCTCAGTGAAATATCCTATAAATAACATAATATATTATAAATATTGACAATTAGTCAGATAGATTTAAGACGATTTAATAATGATGATTGTGTTGTTATAACCTCTTCCTCTTGGTCCGACCGCGTATTTTTTTCTACTAGTAGGACCACGGGTATTTCTTCCATTTGTTGCCCGTGGTCCGACCGCGTGGTTCTACTAGTAAGACCACGTGTACTTTTCCGTTTGTTTCCCTTGGTCCAACCACGTGTTTCCCTTGGTCCAACCACGTGTTTCTACTAGTAGGACCACGTGTACTTTTTCCGTTTGTTGCCCGTGGTCCAACCGCGTGTCTCTTCCAGTAGGACACGAGTATTTCTTCAGTTTGTTTTCCGTGGTCCAACCGCGTGGTTCTACTAGTCCGACCACGTGTATTTTTTCCGTTTGTTGCCCGTGGTCCAAACGCGCGTTTCTTCTAGTAGGACCACGAGTACTGTTCCGTTTGTTTCTTGTGGTTCAACCGCGTGGTTCTACTAGTAGGAACAAAGGTATTTTTTCCTGGTGTTCCTATTGGTAGAACCACGGGCAAGTCGTATTTCCGATAGTCCGACTAGCAGAACCACAGGCTAGCAAACAAAAAACAACAATGTTTTTTTTTATCGTTCAAAAACATTCAATTCAAAACAAAATCTACTCCGTATTGTATCACCTCTCCCGCTCTACTCGATCGGGGAAGAGCGAGACAAATATTTTAGAACCAGTTCCGTAACAGAATATGACGTTGTTATCACCTAATAATAGTTTGCTTTATGGTTCGGGCCAACATTATAAAATTGCCAAAACAAGTTTTAGATCTTTTTTACATAATTATTAAGATCTCCATCTTCAGATGTATAAAAGTTTTTCTGATTTCCTAACTTGATGTTTTTTGGGTTTCAAATGACGATTTGAAACATAGTCATTGTTTTTACCGCTAGAAACAATTTGCATCTATCAATTTTAATTGGTTGAATTATTATTTTTGTTGCGCAGGTTAATATTTAGCAACTGAGGACTTTGAAGTAAGGCACTTTATTATTATTTATTTACAGTCATAGTCGTTCCACTAAAGGGCCTTCCTTCTCTCCTTTCATTCCTCACGGTTGAGAGATTTTGTGGTCCAGTTATGACAGAGAAGTCAAGCTCATTCCGCATCCCTATTTGGGCTAGCCGCGACGTCTGCTGATGTTCTGTGGCATTCTTTCGACAGATGGTACATTAATGGTTTTAACATAATGAACACACACTTTAATATTTGAGTTTTATCATTTGGACGTACTGCTCAATTGTGAAACTAGCCATGGTGATTTGGCATCAAAATCTAAATAATAAACAACAGATTTTTCAGACGCTGCCGAAACAAGATATCCGCCACAGCCTTTCAACATCAACCTCGCTTTATTGGAAAAACCCTTTAGATTTGAAATTAAAATTGGCACTTCATTCCGGTGTTCAAACATTGTCTGAACTCACTCCTCAAAATGATGCTAATATGCACATAGAAATGAAAGTTTGAAAATAGTCTGAAAAATAAGACCAAAGAATCTGATTTCATAACAAAACATTCTCCGTTAGACAATTATGAACATTTACCAATAAACAACTTTGTGTAATCCAACAAGGCGTCAAAAAACAATAACTTCCTCTACCAATAAGGAAATTGTGGTGACAAAACATTCAGCTTAGTAAACAAGGCACGTTAACTAAAATGACAAACCGGCCACTTTCACTGCAAAGAATGAATAATAAAAGTCCCAACTGGCCAAGCGTAACGATTTGCCTTTAGTCTACAAATAATGTACAAATGACTGAATATGCAAATGACAGAAGTCATTTTTAATGATGGGAGGAACTGCGTGTGTTGTTTAGATCGATTATGTCGAGTCAAGGAAATGAAGACTGTGTTATTAAAGTTTAATCACAGAATAATTAGTTGGAAAGAAATCATTTCTGCTGAAGCTATAGGTACTTGTATTATTATTTAATCTGTGCTTGCGATAATCGCGCAATATATAGACTTTTTTTGGCTTCATTGTCGTTATTATTTGGTATCGGACTGATGAAAATAGCGATTGAATACTGATTCAATAGAATTTGACATGAAGGATAGTACATATTAGTGGATATAACAGGAACACTGATAGTGGCCATACACTCTAATGCATTTTAAATAAGATTTGGTAAGAACTAAGAAAGGACTAGAGTCAGACTCTGTTTCTTGGAAGGTGGTATTGTAAGAGATACTACAAAGGCCATCTGTGTGATGTCATTATGATATCATACTATAGGTAAGTATAGCATATCCGCTTGCTTGCCCGATACCTGTTTTATTTCTTTCTAAAACATTCAATCTTTGTGAGACGTCGCGTCGGTCCGATAAAAATATATACAATTTAGAATTCGACACTATCCTATCATCGCGAAACAATATAATGTCAAAATCTATTTAATTAGGCTTTATATTAACAAGTTTTCACGCAAATACCACCAACTCCATTTGGAGTTATTATCTCGAAGGTTTGAAGCTTTTGTCTAGCTATGTCATCGTATCTCCAAACGAATGGATCGATCGCCAACTTGAGCTTTCAAGTCAAACCGTAATGAACGGGCTTTACTTGACTTGGCGAGATGGTTCTTAGCTTTGTTTGTAAGAAATCGGTGCAGCCGTTCCCAAGATATTTATCTCTGATTATTCTCTGTGAAGGGACTTCACTATTGCAAAGAAACTATGAGTATTGGTATTCTTCATTCCTCCATTTTGAAAGTCTAATGATAAGTATTTAACCTGATTCGGGTGAAATCAAGTAACTTTGAAATGGAGTTATGTACATTACAAGAATGTATTACAGAATGTATATATTTTTTAATTTTGACCAAATTTACTCGCAATGATGCCACTTCTGATCTCTTCGTCGATACCGATTTTCTAGTTAATCAAAAATTAACAGAATAACGGGCTCTGAAACCGAAGCCCAAGTCTATAACTCAAGCCAATTAGACACAGTGGCGGTGCATCTGATTGTAGACCAGTCCCATGGTTATTAACCACCGTTAGGTTACCATACTGTTTCAATCGTTAACCGTTCGTGTTATGATTAACGGGTGTTTAGGTTGTTTTATTTTGTGCAGTTTGGATGGTTGGCTGTACTATTATTAATTAAAGAAAAAACACAAATAAATGCTAGGCTTTGAGCTTATACGGGCATAGTCTGTTTAATATATTGCTAACACTTCTTTTCTCGTATATCATGACCACTTTATGTTCTTGCACCTAACTGCCGATCACGTTCGAATGTGGGCGTCAATGAACTTTTGTTTTTTTAAATATATGGTACTAGATTTAAGAAATACTTTTATGATAGAGCATACACTGTTTCTACACCAATGCAAAGGAGCCTAGGTTTAATTATGTTTTCAGGATGTGCTTGTGTGTGTGCGTGTGTGTGTGTGTGTAAATTTGGGTGACGATTACGCCTTTATGCGTGTCAATTTTTGAATTACCATTGTTACCGATTATTGCCGTTAGTTCTTCTCCGTAATCTCGAAGGTTTCTTGGAAGATATCGTTTTTAAGTATAAGGTTACAACCATTGTAATACACTGGCCTTCAAAACTAAGTACCATACTTTTAAAATTAATAGATCTTTTATCGATTGCTTGGCTCCTATTTATAGTTTTTTTTTTAGTTAAAAGTTTACTAATGTATAATAAAAAAAAAAAACAAAGAAAGTTGATGTAATTTGATTTCAAAACTCTGAATTCTAGTTTAGGAAAAATTGCTATTTTAAAAGTGTGGTAAAAGTTTTGAAGGCTATTGCAGTTTTGTTAAATGAATTACTTCTAGCAATTATATCAGTGTTATCTGCTAGCGCCAAATGATTCAAAGTTTTGGGAAAAGTTGGTAAGTAGCTTTTTAGCGCTTTATTATTTAACGAAAACCCTACAGATTCATATCAATTCATGGACAGTTTCTCAAATTTTCATTATATTATATATATTTTCACACATAGATTTATAGAAATCGCTTGATCCATAAAATCAGAGCTAATCAATTGTAAAAGGGTCACCAATACCTTGAGAGAAACCGATGATAAAGCGATTCTATTATAATTTCTCTGTTTTCAACGCCAGGTATTAGTGTTAGTATTTATTATAACCGTGCCGTGGCCGAGTTTCGGCCGAGTTCGAGATGATTTGCATTTTATTAGAAAGGGTTTGTACGAGTTACTTGTTGATAATAGGCACCTACTAAGTCAAGCAAGTTCATGTGAAAAAAAACACTCAGAACGTTTAAATGCAAACTCTTTGCTGTACTATAATACTAATCCTACTTCCTAATCTTATCACTATTAAGCGGCTGAACCGATCTTGACTAAATTTGGTGTTGAACGCTAGGGAAGGACACAGGGATACTTTATATCGCGATCGTAGTCTGCGCGGAAGAAGTCGCGGGTAAAAGCTAGTTGTTTATAAGTCTCATGTGCCTAGTGATTTTAAACTTGAACACAGCAATATTTGGCACGGTCCGTAAATGCTTAGCGTTTGAATATTAGGCAAAGAGGCTATATTTCTCCTCCAGGCTATAATATTTCCCAGACCGACTCTTGCAAAAGAGGACTAAGACATTATTTATACATACTTTAGTTCGTCAAGTTGGTTTTGAAATATCCTAGAGAGAGCATCATGAACCACCAGCTATTTTTATAATAGTAAAGATATTAAGCTACCAATATGTATAAGCTTATTAAGTCCATTGTGTAAGTGCAGTGGCGAGCCGTGGACAGGTTTCCGGGTCGCTGACCCGCCACCCTTCAGGACTTTCTTTGGTCCTTGGTTTGGGATTAAGAATAACTTGACTGAACCGGTTGGAACTTGAGCGAGCAGGTTGGGTGACATTACTTTACTCATTACTTTTCTTGGAAGTTCAATATCTTCACTGCTCAATGTTTTATTGGATTATGGTGGAACTAATTTATATGTTTAAAAGTCATTATTTTGAGGATGAAGAGGCATACTTTTCAATAAACTGTAGTGAAAATGACCATGACTGTTCAAAAAAGTGGTAGTATTTAGATGACGGTGTATGGAACGGTGTCCCAAGCTAGTTCTGATCATCCAATGGTACTAAGTGAAGAAAACAGGGAGAATACGTATGAAGCGAGAAGACTGGAGATTGGCAAAATAAAAGAGAAGGCTCAATAATAAAACGAGTTTAACTAGTTCCACCAGGCCAAATAAACAAGTCATTTTTACAATGTCCTCAACTCTAATCACACCTCAATAATAGAACGAGTTAAACTAGTTCCACCAGGCCAAATAAACAAGTCATTTTTACAATGTCCTCAACTCTAATCACACTAATGACGATCCGCTTTCCACTTCCTTTCTAAATAAGTGCTTATGAATCGATCCCAACACTTTAGACCTTTACGTCACCAAAAAGGCTCTTTCAAAATAAAACAACTCGAAGCATTGGCGGTGTAATACAAAGGAACGGCACAAAAGAGTTGAACGGTCGAGGTGACACGCAATAGTCTTTTAAAAGATTTCGCAAGACTGTGTAAGTAAAATTTTGTATCCTTTGGTATGTGAAGTTTTTAGTACAAAGGTCTTCTCTATTTTACTCGACTACGGCGAAGCAAGGGAAGTGTAATGAGTATAATAGTCTATGTGTGTATGTATTGTGGATGTTCCACCATAGCGTCGCCTATATTGGTACGATTTAGACAAGCGAGATATCAATCGATTCGTCTTTATTGCAATAGTGCCACAGCCTAGAGATACAAGATTTTTGAAATCTTTAAACGGATACAACCAGCACTGAACCGGGTTGGCGTACGTACATGAGAAGAGGCATATACTCGTAGTTAGCAGGGAGTGGATTCTTCTTATTTAAAAGCTCTGCTCTTGCCGGTTTCCAGCGTTTTCTATCTTCGGCCAAAGCTTTGGCTTCCTTATACGACATGACATTTGTCTTCTCCTTCATTTGATGTCCTTTTAGATCTCCTTCATTTGATGCCTCTTCCTCTTGTCCTTTCTATCTTCCTTTCTATGATGGTTACTTAGGTGGTTGTCATGTCGTATAAGGTGGCCAAACATCTTTCCTCTTCTCCTTTCTATAATCATAGTAAGTTACACCAGTATGACAAAACTGTGTGACCACGAGTCCGTCGCCAGTTTTTCTTGGACGAGACTATGTACTTTAACGTTCGATTTTCTCTCAGTCCAGTTTATTTTCTCCATGCACCTCATACACCATGACGATACGGACGGAAAAATTACGATGTTGAACACGTTTAGAGAAATGTTTGATAGATTTCTTTGGCCTAAGATCATGCCAGATAAATTGGCAAAATTGTAATCCTCAAAAGTCGTATAACAAGTTGAAGCCCAAGTAAAATGTAAGCCAATTATCACCGAAAACTTTCACAACACAGCTCGTAATAACTTTCTTACTCAGGACTGAAAACGATTTGACAAAACGAGATCATCGTATCCAACTTTACGTAGTTACATGCAAGGTGTGTCAACTTAACGATGTAAAATGCATTTGCCAACATTTACCTAACAATTGCGTGTGTTTGGGAAACAAACCGAACACAATGACCCAACAAGGCGCGGCTCAAAACCGAAATATGTATGATTGCATGGTGTTTGATGTGTAATCACTCGTAACGAGAGGAGTGGGGACTGGAAGGATGATTTTGGTGTATAATTTAATGTAATAAATCCCTATTGAATTTTTGAACTTCAGTATAAGCCTATATGCATTTTCCTTCTTCTGAAAAAATAAGGCTGCCACAGCCAGCGTTAGTTAGGGCCGGTTTTAGATCTACTTTAATCGCCAGATCAAAATCCAAGTATGTGGCCAAGGATGCTGCATGTACAAAATTCTAGAATATTCTTGTACACTTACGACTTGCAGATAGATACCCAAGTTAAAGTTCTTAGAGATCAAGAAAGATGACAAGGAGTCCCATTACATAACTTATGACACACCTCTTCCTATAAATACCAAGAAAACATAAGCCAAGTAAGTAGGTATAATATATTATAGTAGTTGCATAGCTAGGAGTTCAATTCCTTAGTAGTTAATACTGTAGTATACTCGTAATCTCAACTAATTGACCGAGCGAACGAGAAGCGTCTCTGTTTCAGCTTGGGCAAAAAGGTTTTCGTATGTCCAGCGGAGTTTTTTTTTTCAATCGTTTGCCCACGATATCACCTGATGGAAAGCCATGATGTGGTCGAAGGTGTAGCACGCTTGCATAATAGATACCTATTCATCTCTTCATTTGAACACACCTGGGTTATATTTTACCGGAAACACTGACGAGAGCAGGGAGCAATGAGGCTCATAGCACGTGTCTCAATTGAATCCAAAGCCTCGAGCAAAACCAACCAAAAATACCTGGCAGAACCGTCCCAGAGGTGGCAGAAATACTCCAGACGAGATCAGACCTGTACTGGATAAAGATTCAAAAGCTGTCCCGGTGTGAAGTACCGCCTTAGACAAAATACCAAGTTTTTTTTGGAGCTACCATGGCTTTGGATTCAATGTAAGACCCAAAATTCAGGTTCGATGTGAGTTCGAGACCCAAAACTCCAGATGGTCGCCTAAAAGCATTGTTACATTACGGAAAGACGGAGATCGGTTTAGAGGCCTCATTTTAGCAGATAACAAACATGCCGCGTTTTAGTAGCATTAAACTTAACCAACCAGGTTAGCATCGCCCCAATCGGACACACACGGCTTCTAAGGCTAAATTCTACCATAGCCTCTGAAGCTGGACAGCGTTGCAGCTAGCTTGAGCATTGGAACTGTATCTCTCAACCACAGTACTGTCATCTGCACACCCAAAGGTACCGGGCTTCAACAGGTAATTAATGTGCAGTAAAAACAATATAGCCAAGAGAACTGATCCCTGAAGTACACTGGCATTGATAGCCATTTGATCGAGCAGCCTTCTAGAACTACTCGAATAGATCGTACCCTCAAAAACTGCTATCCAATAATGAAATCAAATAGTAATTATAATAATTATTGATCAAGTATTGCTGAATTATTTCAGGGGGTTCAGGCGCCTCCACAGTCTCCGCGCAAGTTCTCCAACGTCGTAGTTATGCCTTGAATTTCGTGGGTTAGCCATTCCGACATCTTGTTTTCTTTTACTCGTCCAACCTATTCACACTCATCATAAAAAAGTCCAAAGAAGAAATAAGTTTAAACGGCAGATGCAAGTTTTCACACTCAAATTCGTGGGATTCACTACAATCTCCAACCGGCCAACAATTATTAGATAATTATTAGGATGTCCGGCTGTTCTCCACTACTGCCCCCCGATTTAAAACCTTTCAATAACTCAATTGTCGATCGATAAGGTATTATTTATTCTGTGGATTCGGTTTGAAACCGTTCAATTCAATACATCTTTAGTTCAAAATATTAAATCGAATCGATTCGGTTCGTTATCGAAAGGTTCTGAATCGGGGGGTAGGTCGCATATCTCAACCAATTCTCTTTAAATTTTGCGAGCAGGTTCGATACTAACACGACGGTCCAAAAAAGGAGTGTAATGTTTTTAGGATTTATGTATGTTCGTAAAGATAGATAGATAATACTTTATTGTACACCAGTTTCCAAAAATTTACAACAAATAGGAACAATCTTATAACTAAAGTACAACGGGCGGACTAATCGCTGAAAGATGTATATATGTATATGTGTATGTGTATGTTTGTATGAATGTATGTATGTGAGTTTCTTTATTCCACCATAACTTTTAAATGCCTGAACAAATATAGACGTATGGGTTATCGTTAGAATCCTTACATCCCCCCATGTAATAAAGGCATATTTTTTTAAATTCAATATGGCTGCAGTATGGCTCCATTTCCAAATACGAAAAAAATACTTTTTCTTCGTTTTACAATATGGGTATCAAATTGAAGGCCGTAAGCATATTCCAGCAGTATATAATTTATTGGCATAAGTTCTTTTTTGGCAGAGCAGGCGTGTTTTTTTTTAGCTTTTAAGCTAGTTTTATGTTTTTTTTTGTGGCAGAGATATAGGGGTTGAAATCGTAAAAAAACACTTTAGCCCCATTTGTAAAATGTTCAGTTTTAAGGTATGCAAAGACAAACTCGCGAGGTCTACAGCTCACAGAGCCACTAGTATATAATTTAAGCTATGCAAAGACAGACTCGCGAGGTCTACAGCTCACAGAGCCACTAGTATATAATTTAAGCTATGCAAAGACAGACTCGCGAGGTCTACAGCTCACAGAGCCACTAGTATATAATTTAAGCTATGCAAAGACAGACTCGCGAGGTCTACAGCTCACAGAGCCACTAGTATATAATTTAAGCTATGCAAAGACAGACTCGCGAGGTCTACAGCTCACAGAGCCACTAGTATATAATTTAAGCTATGCAAAGACAGACTCGCGAGGTCTACAGCTCACAGAGCTACTAGTATATAATTTAAGCTATGCAAAGACAGACTCGCGAGGTCTACAGCTCACAGAGCCACTAGTATATAATTTAAGCTATGCAAAGACAGACTCGCGAGGTCTACAGCTCACAGAGCCACTAGTATATAAAAGTGAAACTTTGTTTGTTGGTTTGTTTGTTTGAGGCGCTTTCACGCGATAACGGCTGGATCGAGTTTAATAAAATTTTGTATGTAGATGCTGTATACTATAAATACCAACATAAGATAATTTTTATTCTGGAAAATAGTACACGCGGGCAAAGCCTTGGGGCGGGGCTAGTATATTAAAAATATTACCTATTTGGCAATTACTTACACATATTTGGTACTTATTGGAATCTATACTTATAATAAAGCAGTAAGTACGAATAAGTCTGTACTAAGAAGATATTTTAAAATAATATAGTCTAGGTACTTTACTTAATAAGATACTGAACAACAATATATTATAATAATTTTGAATCGTGTCTGTCTGTTTGTTCGTCTGTATGTTTTTTATCATAACGTAAAAACAACTGGACCGATTGCAATGGGGTTTCCACTGTTGGATAGGGTTTGACTAAGAAACTGGGATACTTGGTATCTTAATCCGATGGTTAGATGCCAAACCATCGAAAAAAAACTATTTGACGGCTGAACGAATTTTGAAGAAATGTAGTATATTGTACTTTAAAAATATTTTTGGTCCTGGAATAACACGTATGGGTTACTTTTAATTAAAATGATCACGGGGGCAAAGCCGCGGGCATAGCTAGTATGAAAATATAATAAAGCCATTCAGCTCTCCCCAATCTGTAATTTAATAATGATTAAAATTTAATAATAAAAAACTCAAAACGATATACCTGTATTGCCTCATTAATCATCAAGTTGATGCAAAAATACGGTCAATTTGTTACGCAGTGAAGTAGGTATATGCAAAAGAATGTCAAACGGGCATACTGCACAGCCGTGCTGGAAAAAATTGCGCAAAGTGAACTGCGGGCAACATTTAAAGTTTTTTGTGCAATTGTAAATTGCATTGAGTTTTATTTCATTAGCAACATTTTAATTTTTTAATCAATTTCGAGAAGTGACGGATTTTGACCAGTTAACTTTTTTTACTAATGTGCTTGTATAAAACCAATTTAAGATTTGTTCAGTTTGTTTTACTTGGAAGTGGCTTTTGGACTCAGTTTCAATAGTGGATCTTGTACTCAAGTCTTTTTTAATTTCTAAGAAAGTCGAGATAAAGAAAACGACTTATTACCGCAGCGTGGAAGTTCTACGTATCAATTTTATTGAGACCTTTTGTTCTGCCAACTAGCTACTTGTGTACCACCGGCAGCGAGGTAAGGCCCGAGCTGCCGGGATAGATAAGTGGCGGCTCTGTGTACCGGGTCACTCCCTTCCCTCTAAAATGGTTGAGGGGGTGATAGCTGGTACACCAGTCATACTAGTGAACGGTTGCTGCTTGTGGGGGCTGGTCCAGCCTGGTTTCTTATTTGTCTGCTGTATTTTTAAAAGCTTTTATTTAACTTCACTTGTTCTATGTAGGTATCTACGTATTTATTTCTTTTGTCCTGGAATCTTGCAATTAAAATTTTGAGCACTTCCCGATTAGCTATCCGGCTGAAACATTCAGGGTAGCTCACAAACCGATGACAAAGGAATAAAAAAAACTACATAAAAAAGGATGAAAAAAAAAGTGTCATTCATTAAAAAAAAAGGTCGTAAGTTTTTTTAATCCTACTAATTATTTTTTTATCAGATTGATGAATGTGGGTCGTCTTATTGGCACTTTTATATTTTGTATTTGTCATTTACATGAGTACATACATGAGATTGAGTGATTTACATGAGTAACTATAATTGCTCACATTTAAAAACATACAAAGAATACGTAGAGTTTCTTGGTGCTCTCTTCTCTAACGGGCGTATTTCCGAAGCACCGGTAGAGTCAGAAGGGTATATTCCTTTTCCTGTGCGAGATTCAACTCGTCAGCACATAAAAAGGAAATTCCATTTTCAAATTCAAAGCATACCATACTTAGCTTGTCCAATTTTATCGATTTGATCTATTTATAATTCAATATATTTTTCTCTTTTTTCGTGAGATGTTAAGCTTTAAAATGACGCAATTTTTTTTTTCTGAAATAAATAGCGTCATTTTTCACCCTTTGTACCTTTGCCCTTGATATTGTCCTCTCGGGCGAAGTCCTTCGGAGTCGTGAGCGCGACCGGTTTCAAGCGATAACTTGGGTACTGCGGTCGGTTCTGGACTGACCTGGCGCCGTCGATTCATAATGCGTCTTGTATGATGTGCTAACTCCATTGTTAAATTGAGAAGTCCATTTTGCAAATAGTACTTTTAGTACAAAAGTATCAATAACGGTAAACGGTGTCTACATAATTATAAAATCAAAAAAAGCTATTATTTTTTGTTTTATAGCCCGACTACGGCAAAACAAGGGAAGGGTAATGAAGTTAACAGTCTGTGTATGTATGTATTCCTAAACATATGTGTATTTGTGGATTTTCTACCATAGCATCGCCCCTATTGGTCCGATTTTGACAAGCGAGGTATCAATTGATTCGACTTCATTACAAAAGTGTCATAGGCAACTTTTTACCCCACTACGGCGAAGCAAAGGAAGGATTATGTGTTCAAACTAAAAACTTGGTATGATTATGACAAGCGAGGTATCAATCGATTCGTCTTCGTCGTAAGAGTATCATATTCATAGGCTAATGTAATTTTTTTTTAGGACGTAAGCAAGACTTATTATGTCTTATTGTTGTACTTTTAGAAAAAGAAAGTCTTCAGTTACCCATTTTAGAACAAATCGAAGTGAAAAAAAAAGTAAATAAAAAACAATAATAAAAACATATAAAAAATCAATAAATATATATTATTATAAAAATTGAACATGTAGAAACAATGAAATAAATATGAATATTTATTTACCGAAAAAAAGGGTACCCACATTCTTGAAAACTGTAAAATATTATCAAATAGGTATCTAGTAGAGTCATAATGCCAACTAGACAGGTAAAATAAATAAAATACAAAACATAAATGGTATAAATTAAGGTAGGGGAATAACCTACATTGAAATAAAGGGATTAGTCTCAACTGTCCTCACTCCCAAGTGCCTGCGGCAATTGTTCAGGTCTACTGGATAATGTTTACAATTACTGTTAAATCTCGTTAAACATGATTACAAAATTATAGCATTACTAGCTGTGCTCGCGGCTTCACACGCGTGGGTTCACATATCTCTAGTTTAAAGTACTCCATGTGCTATCACAAGATCTAAAATATCAAAATTCCTTCAGCCGTTCAAAAGTTTTTTATTGATTGCTCGGCTTCTACTCATCGGATTGAGATACCATGTACCCCAATTTTTAAGGCAAACCCTAAGCTATCCAATAGTGAAAACTGCATCTAAATCAATCCAGTAGTTTTTACGTGATATGCGAACAAATATACAGAAAAACAAACAAACAGACACGTTTTTTTTTATGTTCTTGTTCGGTAGCTTATTTTATATACCTTACGTTTTTTTTTTAATTATCTTCTTTGTACAGAATTTTTATTAGATTAGATTATAGATAGATAGGTTTTATTCATGTGCAACATTGGATAATCTGTTTATTACGACACTATTTTTCTCGCCCGCGACTTCGTCCGCGCAGACTACTGCTTATCGCAAAAAAAGCATACTATGTTCTTCTAGGATATTATGAACCAATGCAAAAGTAGGTATAACACCAATGCTCTTAAAGTTTTTTGACAGACTTGTTATTTCGTTTCCATGACAACTGTTTCTTGCAGCGAGTATTCAACATTTTCCAGTTTTCCCGCGAAAATTTTAAATTTTCGGGGATAAAAAGTATCCTATGTTTTATTCTAGGGTATATCTATCTCCATTCCATCAAAATCCGTCCGCGTGTTATCGTCCAGCTCCCCAAACAAACAAACAAACAAACAGACAACGTTTCACTTCTAAATATTGGTATGCATTGTTTTGATATGTTATGAGAACCGTAAATATTGGAGATTAGGACAGCGCGTCTTATTTCGTCAATGAACGTTTTTGTCTGTTAGTAATAATATTCATGTTTAAAATTATTGGGTCTCATATTGAGTAATACTTTCAAAATTCTGGGGCAGCTATTTAATAATTTTAAATGTCGTATGTTGCATTGAATATTTTATTAATTAATTGATAACGGAAATGCACCACAGAAAGCTTAAACACAAACGAGGAAGTGACTGTAAATTTATTTAACTAGAACAGTTTCTAGAAGTCGTAATTGGTTTAAAAATCTACATATCATATGCACATGTTGTGACAGACAGGTGTCTGTCCATAATGTATTCAAACCAAGTTTTCAGAAAGGTGAATAAGTACTTAGTTTGTAATATATTGATATCTACTAAAATATCTGTCAAAATGAGTAAAAATTAGCCAATACAAAAATGATTTTATACGCTTTATATTAGCTTCACTTGTATGTTTGTAATCGAATAATTCGAAAAAAAAAAAAAAAAAGACTTTCAGTGTAGCCCCATATAAACTTCATCAAAATTGGTTAAGTTTTTTTTAATTATTAGCTGTTAATCCATTTGAAGCCGATTCTTTGAACCATGGTATTTTGTATAGCACTAATTGTTAAATCAAATCATTATTTTTATTTTAAACTAGCATAAAACGTTCACCAGCATTAGGATACAACTCATATATTTTGAAAAATCATATTTAGTCTAAATTATTATGATTATTTGCTTTTTTTGTCTACTTTATATTTTAGTAATTATACATTTTATATTATGTGACTCCCATATAGGCATATAAAGTGATTTGAGGTTGTTTCTGAAATTATTCTTACAAGAGAAACCGTGGCACCACGCAGTAGACTAGGAAATAAAAACCAGTCAAAAATAGATTAAAAGACAGTAGTAGGTATATACTTTAATAGAGATAAACATCAAGCAGTAAAACATAAAACGCACATTTACATAAAAGTAACAGATGGAAATAGAAAGTGCTATAAAGTTTTCTAGTGTGAAGAAATGACTTGAATTCAACAGAGATCTTGTCACTGTTAGAGTTAATCCAGTAGTATATGAGAATTATATCTAAAATATTATTCAAATTATTAAAACTTGCAAGTAAATTGTAGGTCATACTTCGGAATAGAGAGTGTTGCGGAACGAATGATCGAAACATTTATATTTATTTACTTATCAAGTTGACAATAGTAAGATTACACTATAAAATCAAAACGCAAAAGTGGCACACCAAAGTTAAAATATTGGAGAGTAGCTCATAGGGGTACGAGCCTCGGCTCGGGCCATTGCCTAGATTACGGAGGGGGTCTGATAAAACACCCCCTGGATCGCTAGTATTAATAGTGATCCATAGGGCCCAGTGAAAAATGGCTAGGAACCCTTTGGTTGATTTAAATTACTGACCACCGATTCCGAATACACCTTCAAGAAGAATCGGCAAGAAACTCGAAGGCAAATAACTGATGTATTACGCGACCTTTGACCTCGCCGGCGAGGTTGGTATCTGTGTCTAAGTGTGTTATCAGATTATGATGAAGGATTGCACGAGGCCATCGCTGCCAGTACCTCGGCTGCGATCGTCCGGATCGCTCAAGATGTCTCGAGGGCGTCTACGGAGGGGCCGTGCGTCTGTCGCGTCTGTCGAGTAGTTTGCCTGAACTACGAGAGGGTTGGGGCACAGCACATATATAGTCTCCGTATGGAGTATAGTATATATGTACTGTGGTTGGGGTGATGGGGTAGTCAAAGTAGTGGCGAGATGCATCATTCATGTACTGGAGGATCGAGGGAAGCTACAGATCCCAATGCAGGTCGGTGTTCCTTTGAGAGCCCTTTCTTTCCCGAACCCTTCATAAAAAAACGATTATACTACATATTATATTTATTCAAAGATAATGCTACACATTTGCCACTAGCCGCGCCTGCCGTTTTGCCCGCGTTGACAATGATTGATGATGGTGATGAAAAGTATCTTCTGTGTTATTCCAGGACCTAAAGTACCTAGTTCAATATAAAATTTAATCAAAATCCGTACAGATGATCCAGCACTGTATCAAACATGAAGTCCTACACGCACACTTTCGCATTAATTAGATATGATTATTTCGTCCATTCCACCGCATCCATACAGTTTTATAGCTTTATTTTCCTTTCTTACCTCTGCCACTAAAGGCGGTGGACCGAATCCTTAGTCTTTTTAGTTTTATTCGGGGCTGAGAAAGCCATAAACGAGGGAGCCTGGGAGAGATCAAGGATAAATCTTATAAAAAATCCAATATAATAGCAGTAGTCGATGATTTTAAATAAAATTTATTATTTTGTATAATATTATATATATATTTTTTATACATTTTAAAAGACAACAACGAGAGTTAAATCTCGAGAGATGAAGAGGATTACTCCAGAACGCGCCGACAGAAGACAACCCCCCGCCCCCGCACCAGTTGCTGTCAACGCGCGCGCTGCGAGCGGTGGTGCTGGTGGCCCGCAGTGCGAGGCAAGACACGTTCGCGAGCGTTCCGACCGGATGTGGTAGAAACTATAGTTGGAATAATTCAACTGATATACGTGAGTAATTCCCGTTTTTGTCTTTTAAATGTATTCTGTATACTTACGAGTATACATTTTTAGTTTTCAGACGTGATTTTTACCACCAAAAACATTATTTGTATACGTCAAAATTTGTTTTTGTCCGTCTTGCGGATTTTTAGTAAACCACGTTTGTATCTCGTATACAAACATGGTTACTTAAAAAATAACAAGTCGGATCATAATCAAATTTTGATGTTTACAATTAATTTTATAGGTTTTAAACCACAATGCTTATATAAAGAGTAAGTTAAAAAAACAAAAATTAGTATAATATGGCTCAATTTATTATATACAAGTGTGGTTTCGATTTTATATATAATTTGTATTTTTTAATGATAAAATAGCTGGATTTCCGCTTCCAAGTATTTGTTTTTTATTTAACCTTTAGTTTCCCATTGTTAGGCAAAGGTCTCTCCTTATTCCTGCCAAATCTTTCTATCTTTATCTTACTCCTTTCAATCCCTTCCAAAAGAGTCAAGGTCAATGCGCCACCATTTCAGAGGGCAACCTAGACGTCTTTGACCGTCTTGGAATTGGAACACCAGTGGGCAAAAGGCTGATACCGCTGGTAGAAACCTAAAAGTGTGAAATTTACAGCATTTTGAGGAGCCGAAGATCCATCATGCTGAAGATCCTCATCAGATTTTCACCAAATTTGTATGGGACTTATTTAAAATAACTCTTCAAACAAAAAAAAACATCGAAATCGGATTTAATATGGCGGAGATATTCAGTTGCCCCCTTTTTACCCTTTTTTTGGGGTAAGTAAAAGTACCAATAAAAAATCCCCGACGACTAAAAAATTCAGAAAATTCGTTTAACCTGTATACCAAGTTTCGTCTAGATCGGTTGAGAAATGCGACCTATAAAGGAGAACAGAAGCCCGACCACATAACTTGGCTTCAAATTGTCAATTTTTTCATAGCAAATTCGACTCTATATCAAGGCACTAATGAGTTTGACGGCTTGAAACCGATATGATCAACACTGCGTAAAAGCACTGCAGAGATCCGGACTGACATCCGGACATACGAAAGGATTTTTGCTCAAGCTGAAACAGAGACGCTTCGCTTGCGCTTCGAGCTCACTCGGTCAATAAAAGGTTAGGCTCAGTTTATCATCAAAAATAACAATTTCCTTACTTTTTTATGAAAAACTGTCTTTGACCTATACATTTTGAAAATTTCGAAAAATTCTGAACCACATGTAGGTTTAATTTTATTTAACTTCACTTGTATGCATGTATCTATCTATGTATTTCTGTCTGTCCTGGAATCTTGCGACTCAAATTTCGAGCACTTCCCGATTAGCTATCCTGCTGAAACTTTCAGGGTCGCTAACAAATCGGCGAAAATGCAAAAAAATAAGGAAAACAAGAAAAAACATCTTAATCCCACTTCTGAAGTTGTAAGAGGGTCATCTTCAAAGGAAACTATTTGTCTTGTTTCAATCTATAATCATAAATTTCATAACATTAAATAGATATCTTTAACTCTTTGAGTACATAACTGGCCTTTCCAACTAGAATGGTATTATCTAATTCATCTATATATTTCTCGTAGAATATCATAAATAACCCAAGACGAAAATCCAACCGACTACTCAATCGTCGCCTTCCAGCTAGCCTAATGTTCCTCAGATCATTTTTCCATAGATTTATTTCAATCTGTACCTGTAGATTTGAGATATTCTGTCACTTTTACAACATTGTTAATCAATTCATTTTACAAGCCTGTACTATCACATTGCCAGTATAACATTTATATTTTAAATTACAAACAGATTACCAGTAATTAACATTGATAGATAAATAAATGGAAACACAATACATAATTTTGCTAGTTAGGTTGCCCTATTCATATAATAATACTTGTCTATTAAAAGATATCTTACAGCTCGTCCAATGTAAAAACGTATTTTTTATTTTTATTATGCTTATTATTTCCGGAGCTTAAGTTCAAAATTTCGACTGTCTAATGTAAACATTGGTGTCGATTCTGAGTGCACCAATTACAACTAAAACTAAATTTGACAGCTCTTAAATTATTGCTGTCACACTCAAACCTTTTGAAAACGAAAGGGACATCAACAATTTTAGAGCTGTCAAATTTAGTTCTGTTTATTATTATAGGGCTTTACAATAAAACAAATTCACTTCACAAATTTGATTTGTTCGAATTAGTTGGTCTTTTATTTATCACACCAATGGGGCAGATGCGAATTTAAATTATCATCGGCCCTATTGATGGGGACGTTAATGGGGCAGTTGGGAAATTATCGTTAATATTATATTTTTGTCTTCAGACTCGAAAAATTATAATGCTCGCACTACCACATCCTCATTCTTATTCAAAGTTGATGATGCTTAATACGCTTATCCTGTTCTTGCTTTCCCTTGTACCAAGTAGATGGTTTATGTATGATCAATATCATTTAACGCTTTAATCCCTTGTCACAGTATATTACTCTCAGCGACGCGTAAAGACACATTAGATACATTACTGCGATAAAGAAGCTTTGTTGATATAGTACTGTATGGATAGATCGCGTATTTTATTTGAATAATTCATCGATTCTAAGATGTTAAGTTACTACATAGTGGGACATTATGCCTGCAGGGTTTCGATTCACATGTATGATAAGTTTATTATTTAGTACCAAGTAGCTGCATTAGTCTTGTATACTTGGCATTTAGATTTTACGTGGTTGTGGCTTGTTTGTATTAAAGCAGTTGTCGAGATATGAGGACGATTATATAAGATATGAGGCGCTGTTAGTCTGAACTCAGTGTCTAAAACAAAATTACTAAAGATACTTTGCCATACGTTATCATTTATCCATAAATGAAACGATGTAACAACAGTTTATCAGTGAACTTCTAGAATATTGATTATGTAGATTCTAGATTTTCGAATATTACATAGCTTGCTCTTAAAGCATAGCACCTTGCTCCAACAGAAGATATTTATGTATTTGTGTATACGAGTTTAATATGTGCCCAGAAGTTACGTTACAGACCTCTCACATTGCGCACACAACCAGTTTAATAGCTCTTTTACCATATTATACTGTATCTAACATAAACAAACAACTATACAGAGTTTACATCTAAAGGTGTACACCATTCAAGTTACACGTTTTTTCCCCTCGACCTACAGTTGCTCGACTTATTAAAATGAATGACTCGGCATAACACTTCTTAGTTTTAAGCTAAGCTATAGTGTATCAAGTCCTTTGGACTCGGTATTTCAATGTCACGCAATAAAGGCGTGTAACGTATCTTCTTTGAGATACAAAGCACACGAGATACTAAATCTTGACCTTTGGATGAGACGATAGGCACGTGACCTCAAGCCACCTGCCACATATTTTTCCATAATAAAATACCTGTAGATAAAACCTGTCAATTTGTTAGCACGTTTTGTGATGGTTTGATGTTATTTAGTAATTTTTAAAAACATATTGATTTATAACAGTTCTAATAATTTTTCTTTAACTTTTATTACAGCCCAAAGTATTCTTAAAAATAGCTAGGTGCAACTTGTAGTTGCTTCAGAACTCATGAAGAAACTTGTAGTATTTAATTATTGAATTCACATAGAACGAATTCATATTGATTAACTAACAAGACATAAGTCCAAAAACTAAAACCCGACTACGGCCGGATAAAATATAGCCTTTGACACTTTTGCGATGAAGACGAATCGATCGATACCTCGCTTGTCAAAATCGGACCAATGGGGATGACGCTATGGTTGAACATCCATATACTCACATACAAATATACATACATATATAGACTGTTAAACTGGCTGTCTGACTGTCATTACCCTTCCATTGCTTCACCGTAGTCGGGTAAAAAGTTAAAAACAAAACTTTTTGAAATTTATTCATCATCAGAAATCTCAAAGATAATAATTAAGAAAAAACATACAAATAAACAGTCCATTTGAGCACTTCCTCTGCCTTTGCTAGGCCTGTCAAAAATAACAACCACAGATCAGATAGAGAGTTTTTTGTAGCTTGATACTAGTTATTATAGGTATTATTATATTCGCTGTCCATATTATGTTTCTATACGTATGTCTCGTGCTGGCGGATCAGCTAAATGTGTTGATGAACTCAGCTTATTGTTTGTGCTCATGCGCAGCTCGTATCCGCGAACGTTTTATTTGATTTGAATATGGAATTTTAATCGAGTTAGTTGTTTTTTTCCTGCCATTTACAGCTAAATATACATGGCATAGTCTTGAGTTTTTTTTTATACTTCGAAGTTTCAAGAATTGTATCGACCCACTCATTATTAGATGCTGCGATTAGTTATGGCGAATAATCGATTATTCGGCATTCCCTATGGAGAATAGTCGAATTATTCGACATCGAAATAAGAAAAATGTAAAATATTATCAAATAATATCAGCTAAATGCGGCATCTCTACTTATTATCCTACACGTCGGATGAGGTGTCATTTTTAAATCTGGTCCTCCTACCTGGTTGTCATAGTCCGCCTTAGAGTACTTCAATTGTCAGGTCTTCATGATGTTTCAGAGAAGTCACTATTTTTTAAGCTCCCCTGGTAGTTACCGGTACCTGGTTTACTAGGGTTACCACCTCTTAGCCGTTTGAATCCGGGAGATAGGGCAAAAATATCTAAATAAAACAAGTAATTTTTTAAACTTATATTCTTCATTTGTTCGTACAGATTTCAAAATTTCTGGTTTGGAACTCACCAATCGAAAAAACTCGTAAGTACAATCCATTTGAAAATTCACGAATGTCTGGACTTCTGCCTTGGCATGTTCTTCATTTAAACGATTTCTTTCCTCAGACCATATTCTTTCTTTTCGCGCGCCAATTTGTAATTCCGGGAGACGGGAGATTTTCATTTTTAGGGCACGATTACGGGAGACTCCCGGAAATCCACGAGAGGTGACCTACCTGGGACGTATCTCTGTATCTGTCTAGATCAACCCATGTGGGTACAGTATAGGCCTCCTCATGTGCTGACTAATCTTACCGTCTTGAGCTAAGCGAATCCACTGCCTTCCTGCCCCTTCTAGATGACGTTGTCTGAACAGCACTTCCTCCGTCTTTCTCTTGTACCAGTGGTGAGAAGTCTAGACTTAAATTTATATTAAGAGCTCAAGTATGCCCTAACAACTTTGCACACATAATAAATTCCAATTAGAGTAGATACTTCATATCACATTAACACAACGTAAAAAAAAAAGTCTTGTAATCTTTGACGAATAACTTCGATTACTCAGCACAAAGCAAGTTTTCCAAAGAATCAAAGTTACTATAAAAACTCCAGCACTCTCAAGGAAAAGTATCTATGTAATTAAATTAAATGATATACATTTATTTGCTTGAATACAGGTAGGTACATTTTACCACGTTTTTATTAAGTCCCTTTCTTGTTTGTCTGTCTGTCTATCGTTCCGGGTGGAATCTTGCAACTCAAATTTCGAGCACTTCTCGATTGGATATCTGGTTGAATCTTTCAGGGTAGCTCACAAATCGATGACAATGCATTCCCAAAAAAAAAACATTCGAAAAAATACGTTTTTTTTAATCTACATTAAATGGCTGCTTGTTTAGTTCTTAATATGCATTGGCCTTCAAAACTTAATATCATACTTTTAAAGTCTGTCTGTTCGCGCATCACGTTAAAACTACTGGACCGATTGCGATGCGATTTTCACTATTGGATAACTTAGGGTTTTGACTTAAGAACTGGTGTACATTGTATCTCAATCCAATGAGTAGGAACCAAGGAATTAAATAAAAACGTTCTGAAGTCCATTGTAGTTCAGAGATCTCTGTATTTGACTAGAATGTCGTGCACAATTTAATTCCAAAGGAAAGAAAGGTTTTATTTTATGCTTTATTGGTTGTAGAAATACAGTGTGTTTGATCATGGTATTGGCACATCAACAGCCTACATTAGTCCACTGCTGGACATAGGCCTCTCCTAATGTGCGCCACTGAGCCCGATCTTCGGCTCTTCTCATGTAATTGCTGCCTGGTTTTTTGCGTAAATCGTCACTCCATCTGGCTGGAGGGGGTCCTTCACTACGTGCCTACACGTGGTCTCCACTCAAGAACTATGAAATGGATATTGAGACGAAAACGACAAACGCCTTCAAGAAATTTAATGATTTGGTACACGAGATGGTGTAGAATGGTCAGTTACGGTGTAGGTATGATATTTTTAAGAGAATACAGGGTCGTAAGTTTGACCTCAATATTGAAGCTAGCGGTGGCCGACGGACTATTTTTTTATCATGGTCTTTTTGAATGTTGCATTTGATTACTAGTTTACTATATTCGATCAAAACTTGTTCAATAAACATTCTGCTTTTTCTTGAAAGCAATATTCCTAACGTTGTTTTTTTACGATGTTATAATCATGTTTTCAATCTTACATTTTCCAGTTAAACTTTCGAAGTCATATCGAAATTATGATCAGAATCTCAACCGTTGAAACAACCTTAACCAGTTAATTAATATTTAAACTTAGAAGCATGTTATGTTACCTACTAGTGCCGAATATTTATTTAATTTGTATATAAAACTAGCTTTCACCCGCGACTTAGTCCGCGCGGACTAAAATTTAACGCGAAAACAATAAGTTCATATGCAAAACTATAGCACCAACGCTCTTGATGCTTTTTGACAGACTTGTTATTATTCCATTTCCACGGCAACAATTTCATTCCGTTCCTTACAGCGAGAAATCGAAATATTCCAGTTTTCCCATGGCAACTTAACATTTTCCGGGATAAAAGTATCCTACGTTGGTTTCTATATTGTGCAGTACATATTTACAAAGTTTCATCAAAATCGCATTAGCAGTTTCGGCGTGAAAGCTCCCCAAACAAACAGACAACGTTTCAATTTTATATATTGGTGTATTAATGTTACTGCTATATTAATGTTTTCTTTTGAATATTTATGTTAAACCTTCGGTAACCACGCATTTTTGCGCACTTTAAGTTAATGTGCCAAACTGAACGCATAGTTACCAAAGGGTTACATACTTCCTTCAGAATATATAAAAAACTAGTTTCAATTTAAAAAATACTCTGAAATGTGTATGGTAAAATTTCTTGTACCTTACCTTCTTTTGAATTAAAAAAAAAACAATTAAATGACAAGATGAAACCCTTGCAATGTCTCAAGAAGACATTAATAAAGTTTTGCGAATATGTTATATCAACATAATATTATAATTTTCAGTTCATTGTTCATTTTTATACGCTTTATATTAGCTTCACTTTTATGTTTGTAACCGACTCCTTTGGACGCTATTTTGACCCACTTTAAACGGTCAGATTTCATTCAAATTTTGCACACCTGTCAAAGACCGATGACAATGCAATAATTCGAAAAAAAAAACTAAAAAGTAGAAAATAAATAATAGTTTAAAAAAACTAAAAAACACGCTTTATATAGAAATCCAAACTAAAAAATAGAAAATAAATTTTAATAGTGTAAATAATAAAAAAATGTTTTATTTAAAAAAAAAGCGTAGGGTGCTTTTTAAGATATTATCGAAATGACCCATGCACCCCACGCTTTTTTTTAAATAAAACATTTTTTTATTATTTACACTATTAAAATTTATTTTCTATTTTTTAGTTTGGATTTCTATATAAAGCGTGTTTTTTAGTTTTTTTAAACTATTATTTATTTATTTTAGTTATGAACATTCTGACTTTATTCCATAATAAAAGATAAGAATGAGATGATGAGATGGAATAAAGTCAGAATGTTCATAACTAAAATAAATAAATAATAGTTTAAAAAACTAAAAAACACGCTTTATATAGAAAACCAAACTAAAAAATAGAAAATAACTTTTAATAGTGTAAATAATAAAACAATGTTTTATTTAAAAATAAGCGTGGGGTGCATGGGTCATTTCGATAATATCTTAAAAAGCACCCCACGCTTTTTTTTTAAATAAAACATTTTTTGAATATAAATATAAATATAATACAAGCATAGATCGTTAAGTAACATAGTATTTAAGTAACTATTACTGTGTAGTTTATTTTATATTGTATTTTTTTTATTTACATTGAATTTGTATATAAATTTAATATTGCCACACTACCGACCCTTATTAGCAATTAACTTCTTTCCATCCTAAGTTTGTCTGGAAGAGATCGCTATGAGCGATAAGACCGCCCATTATACCTATTGTTTATGTTATTTCTATTTTGTAATTTGTTTAACTGTGTGTTAATAATGTGTAATTGTATTGTTACTATTAACCACGACCATTATTATTATTAGTATGAGAGCCACCTTAAGTTATCCGCGAGTACAAGATTTTAAAGATTAATGACGTCTCAAAATATTAGGTTAAGAAAAGCATTAGTTCTATAAAGGCTATATTAAAGTTATCCAGCGCACGTAACTAAATGGCATTGAAGATGGCCTCAAGGATAAAACCATCACCATGCAGTCGTAGCTTGATGGATGATAATTGATATAATTATAATGTACTGTGTCGGTTAACATCTCCGTTTTGTGACTTGTTACATTTAGATTAATAGAAGGTGGTTAATCATACTCAAACTATCAGATAAGACTATAGACTATAGAGATCAGAATATAGGCTTGCATTGTGTTCAAGTGCAAACCTATATTTTGCCCTGAACATGAGATCACTGAGACCTCAATCGTGATCATGAGATCTCGTGCAACGATGTTCCGATATTTACATATTTTATCTACAATTCAATAACTAAATGAACAAGTAGTAGGTAGGTAGTTTTAAAATTTACAAACAACTTGATACGAATGATCCCAGTGGGTTTATAGTTGGGATAGTCCACCATAATGATTACTACGTGATGTTTTTTTATAAGATACATTTTGGTGAGTTTGTCCAAGCGTTGCATAACCTAAAACACTTCTCTTCCATAACAGGGCAATTCATTGCAGGCAAAGTATCATCCGTACATCCTGACATTCCACCAATTCATACGAATTGTTTTGCTTCAACATTTTTTAATAAGTTATGTGATTCCATGCCATATCTTCCTTGTTTCGTGAACTCTACAATCTAGATGTCTTCAAGGTTAAGTGAATTGGTATCTTCTAAATCTGCCTAGGGACTCCATCATCGGCCACATCGTCGTTAAACATCAGGCGAAAGTAGATCTATTTTATCAGAACATATCTATATTTGTCTACCTCATAGAGAGATTTGATCCCATTACCACAGATAAATAAATATAGATCTACTTGCGAGATAATAGCAAATAAAAGTGCCAGAATTGCCATTAGTACCAGATTTTGGTAGGTACCAGTTATTTCATACCTTAAAATATACGACAAGTGTCAGGTTCCAGCATCACCAGTGTTTGTTTACAATTAGTTACTTATCTGTCACCAAGTAGGTAGCGTTGGTACTGTCATGTCACCTGTCCCATGAATGTTTAAAAACGGTAGCACTATAACTTAAAAAGTTGAGCCAATTTGAACTTTAGTGGCCTTGATATAAGAAAGAATTTACATAGACGCTTTCAAGTGAAACAGATTTGAAAGATGACGTGAGTATTGGCTTTCCATTGGGGTATAGGTTATTGACATGTTTAGTGATTGTAGCTTTATATTATACTTTTTCTAAGGTTAGTTTAAAGTAAATGCTGATACAAATACGATGTAACTTTTAAGTGTTAAATTCTTATTCTTTACTTCACATACTCAATAGGTATTATAATAAAGCCTTTTTTCAGAGAGGATTGAATAATCAGTTTAGGGATGTACTCGCCTCTGGGCTACGGCCTAGATTGGCGACTCTCTGAACACAGTAGTGGTAAATTTGGCCGAGTGTTTGGGTCAGTTTTTCACTGAGAATAAGTAACGTAGTAAACTCGACACAAGCTTTAATTAGGTATTAATGTTTGTGAAAATAAAGAGAAAAATGCAATGGGAGGAGACGGTTGCAATAAAATTACTTACTCATGCTGTAATTTGAATTTAATATTGTTCAATTTTATTTTTGTTGTTTTATTTTTATTTCTGTAATCAGCCATTTAAGTATGATCTATTAAATTAGCATTTGCAATGAAATGAAGAAAAAACCTAAATTAAACATTTTCTAGTCAAGATCTAAATATTGAAGTTTATTTATTTTTCTTAGCCTTTTTTTTATTACGGACTAGGCAATCGTTTGACCACGATCTCACCTGATGGAAAGCGATGATGTGGTCGAAGGTGTAGCTCGCTTGCCTAGTAGATACCTATTCGCTCTAGACTTGAACACACCGGGGTTATAATTTACCGGAAACACTGATGAGGGCAGGGCATTCCACTCCTTTGCAGTTCTTATAATAAATGAAGAAGCGTAACGCTTCGTTCTTGTGCGAGGTATTTCAACCATGAAAGGGTGGCGCATTGCTGATAGTCTAAAAAAAAAAAAGGTAAATAAAATGCCGGAAAAACATATTTTTTTTGGCTGCTTTTGCTAAAATTCTCGAAAACGGGTACAGGTTACAGACTGAGTTTCCAAAATAAATAATAATAAAAAACACGACTGCTGTGCAAAGAGAGGAACTTTAAAAAAAACATTGTCACTCGGGATGACGTAAAAATAAATCGGTTTATGCATTTAAATTAAGGTTTTAATTAACTTGTTTTGGGCAGACGAGTAAAAAAGAGATAAAAAAAACTTTAATAATCAAAATAATAAAATAAAAAATAATAATAGTGAACTATTAATATTTGAAAGAATACCTATCCACTTAAGTGCCTAAGAATTTATTATCAGGCGATGACATTCCTACACATTTATTAAAGCTTTTGGTACCTATTTTGTCTGCCTACACAATATATGAATGCATGTAATACACTCAAGAAATCACATTTCAATAAGTCAAGGTTCCAACTGATCAACTTTGAGCAACATAAAATAAAAAAAAAAAAAAAAAAAACGCGTATTGCAATCTCTTTTGCTTTGCTAATAAGTATTGCAACTATTTAAATAAGTTACATGGTTCTTGAACTATTTAAAACAGAAGCAAGAGCAAAACAAATGGCCATTCATACATTCGTAAAATAAACTAAAAGTACCCGCAATTAAAAAAGTGTGACGTGACAATGACCCCTCGAGATTTTGTCATTCGTTACATAAAATGTAATTTTTTATTTGAGAAACCTGTGCGAAATTAGTTTCACAAATTACGGTATAAATGATACAATTAAGACTTAATTAATCTCTAAATCTTACCAGAAAACGTGAGAAAATATCCGACCTTCCAGCGTAAAAGCGACACAATGCGCTGTCACAACACACTTTGTCTTTCAATGTCAAACACACACACAACACAAACGGGACACACTGTACGTCGTGCAAAAAGTGGTCGCGAAAAAGAAATCAAACGGATCGAACGCGATTGGCCGGTTCGAACGAAACGGTCGGATTCGAAATTCGAATTGGCCAATAAGAGCTATTCGCGCATGCGTCGTGCGGCGACAAGTGCTTGACGCGGACTGAGGTAGTTTCTCAAAAGAGCGGCAATCGAGCCTTCTCCATTCACATGTTAAACTGCTTCACTTATCAACATACCATTTTGACTCCTATGGTAATACACATAATGCTAGATTTTCTTTATAAAATGTTTGGACTTTAAAATCTTTTACTGGTACTTAAATGGCACCTCGGTCGCCTTCACATGCGCATGGGCACACTTTTTTGCAATGTCTCGTTTTAATTTCATCGTATTCTTGATTGATTTCTGCAAGTTTATTACAGAAAGAAATCTACAATAGTAACTGTTAAGATCGTTAAAGCTTAATTTATTCTACTTTCAAGTAATTTAAGGTACTTTTGTTAACGAGGCGTTTTGACCACAATAATTTAATTCCAATTAACTACATCAAGGTACAGTTAATTTTGACCTCTATTAATGTAATATTCTGTCAATGTTGTACCTATTTTAAAAAACAAAATTAGGAATACATCACGCGTTGAAGTCTTTTTTATGGGCGAACATCACGCCAGGTAGATTCCAAGGTAAGTATTTTAAAATATGTATTTGCGGTTTCTAAAGGTTAAATCAGGTTGTTTCTAGAATATTAAATTTGTGCTGTTTATTTATTAGTTATTAATTATTATGTTTATTAGTTGGTTTGTTAATGTAGGCGTCGGAATTTACTCGTATAACATTGCTGCTTTAAGAAAATTAGGTAGTTATTAATACTAGGCGCTGGTGTTCATTAGCACAGTAATCTATTAATTTTATAATCATAAGCTTCCTCTGTATATGATTAGTGGCCAATTTTTTTTTTTTTTTATATAGCTAACTGTTGCCCGCAACATCTTTCGCTGTTTAGTTTCTTTGCAGAAGCAACTTGATAAGAACATACATGGCAACCTTTTTTATACGCTTTATATTAGCTTCACTTGTATGTTTGTATGTTTGTAACCGACTCCTTTGGACGCTATTTTGACCCACTTTAAACGGTCAGATTTCATTCAAATTTTGCACACCTGTCAATGACCGATGACAATGCAAAAAATCGAAAGAAAAAAAAAGTAGAAAATAAATAATAGTTAAAAAAAACTAAAAAACACGCTTTATGTAGAAAAATAGAAAATAAATTGTAATAGTGTAAATAAGAAAAAAAAAATATTTAAAAAAATGCGTGGGGTGCTTTTTAAGATAGTATCGAAATGATAATCTTTCTTCTCATATCTGTCAATGAAATATTTATAACTATTGATCCATGCACCCACGATTTTTTTGAAATAAAACATTTTTTTCTTACTTACACTATTAAAATTTATTTTCCATTTTTTAAAGCGTGTTTTTTAGTTTTTTTAAACTATTATTTATTTATTATTTTGATACAAGCTTTAAGTTTACATAAATATATATATATATATATATATACATATATATCATCAATCATCAATATTATCATCTATCTATTTGATGATGATGATGATGGAGTATTCAACAGTGAAAACATAATTGTAATCAATTCAGTAGTTTTTAAACACAGAAAAGCGGACAAACAGTCGAAGACCTACATAATCCTTAAGCAGGTAATTTGAAATCTCAAAGGCTATATAAAAAAATACAATGTTTTTCTACCTAAAATCGTCTAAATGTGAAAAATATTGCAAAATTGAATTCTGCTGCGCAAAACGAGCAAAATCATTGAGATCAAAATTTATATTTTCATACATTTTGATAGAAAAGAAAACTGACTACTCTTTTTTATTATAAGAACCAGGTACTTTGATAATTTTTTTTTTTTATTTTTTTTATATTTTATTTTACATTCTACTGCTTATAACGCACACAAAATTATCTGAACACATTTTTCTAAAGTTGGTACAGCTTCATAAAAATCAACTGTTTGTTCTCTTTAGATATGAAAATAAAACATACAACTTTTCGTTCGTTATAAACTGCAAAATCCAATTTCGAGCTTTTTTTTCCACATTTAATCTTTTACACGTAGAAAAAAACGATTTAAAAATAACCTTATAGTTCACTTGTATGTTTTCAATTGCTTGCCTTGGGAGAGGCCTATGTCCAGTAGTAGACGAACACAGGCTGATGATGATGATGATGATGATGAAATAGATTTCTGTTAAAAAACTTTATTTGTTTAATGGATATTGTTTTGAAAGGCTAACTGTAAAAATCAAATAGTAAAAATTAATTTATCTAAGCTATATTTCTAAAACACGACCAACTGAAAAGAACTTACGCTTCGTGAACCTAGTGGTGCTCAAAATTATTATTACTATAAAAATATAATCTTCCAATAGACCATAGCAAAGAAACAGGACCTCATTTTGTAGCGTCCAAGTATTCAAAGTACTTGAAGCTGTACTGGACATCCAGTTATTACTGTTTGTGCAGCAAATAGCGTACAGTTATCGACTGGTTTTAGTTAGCATAACATAGATAAACGGTAAAATTGTTTTAGTATATTTATATCTGCAGGGTTTCTTTCTGCTGTTATGATATAAATTGGTTGGGTAAAATAATGGAGGGAAAGCGTATTTACACGAGTGCCCAAAAAGGAGTGTAATGGTTTCAGGATTCATGTATGTTTGTATGTATGTTTGTGAGTTTCTTTATTCCACCACAACTTTTAATGCCTCAACAGATTTAGACGTATGGGGTATCGTTAGAATCCTTACATCCCCCCGAGTAACAGAGAATATTACTTTTTTTGAAACAGTACAGTATAGAAGCAGTATTTTCAAGGCTGCATTCTCAAAGGCGAAAAAAATATATCCTTCGTTTTTTTTACTATACGTTTTCAAATTGTAAGCCTTGATAAGCACATTCCAACAGAATGTAATTTATTGGCATAAGTTGTTTTTTAGCAGGGCACGCGAGTTTTTTTTAGCTTTTAAGCTAGTTTTGTCATATATTTTATATTTCAGGTTTGTTAATCCTGACTGCATGTTGTTTATTACAATGCAAAATCTTAAGAAATATAAAGTAAAGAGCAATTTTCTATGAACACTTTCGTGCTTAAAAATTTTCACCATTAAAATATATGATGGTTCTGAACAGCATCTATCTATCTATATTTATAATAAAGCAGTAGGCATCAAAAAATCTGGACAATAAAAATAATTGAAAGAAAAGTCTAGTGATTTTATATCGTGTCTGTCTGTTCGTCTGTATGTTTGTTCACGCATCACATCAAAACTACTGGACCGATTGCGGTTTTTACTGTCGGATAGCTTAGGGTTTGACTTAAAAACTAGGGTACTTTGTATCTTAATCCGATGATTAGACGGTGAGCAATCGAAAAACGGTGAGCAAGCCGCCCGAGGGCCTCTGACATGACTTAGCGACTGCTATTAATCAATAACAGACGGGACCGACAGCTTAACGTGCCCTCCGAAGCACGGAGCGATGGAAAACCGCACATAACTCAGAAAAGTCATTGGTGCGGAGCCTAGGTTTTGAACCCGGTATCGTTGGATTCTAAATTGCACTATAGAACCGTTAGGCCACCATCGCTCTTTTTTTAGATTAAATGTAGTATTAGTACTTTATAGGTACTTTTGGTCAAGGAATAACACGTATGGGGTACTTTTAAATGTAATGACACGCGGGCAAAGCCGCGGGCACAGCTAGCAAATAATAATTTTGCTGATCTATTATTGCTAGCAACACTAAGACAGGAGGCGGAGCCTACAGCTGGTGGCGCGATGACAAGGTGGCGAGAGCCTGGGCATACATTTAGTCGGTGAGGCGTCGGGAACGGCACGCCACTTATTCGTCTGCAGTCGAAGGAGGCAGACGTTTCTTAATACTCTCACTTATCTCCGAGGATGTGTCTGTTATTTAGATTGTGTCTGAGTGTTACTTTGTGTCCTTAAAAGTATTTCTAGTTGTTCAAAGTTGTGTAATTGTTCCCCTTGTTAAACTTAATGTGATTATCGAGAAATATAGTGTCACCTGACATGTTTTTTTAATGAATCCGCTTCTTGTACCTAAAAGTACTCGTACGATATCACCGAGCATGGTTTTCACAGAATTGACGTAGCATATGCACAAGTCACGAAAGCAAAACGATGGTCTTTATTTCTACTCTACTGAATATCTACCTGTATGTAGTATAGTAGGTATAGTAGGTAAATTATGAAGATAAGGTTTAACATTTATCCTTAGAAGTCCATCTAGCGTAACATATTAAAACTTCATATATGAAATATTGCAAATCTGTTTCGTTAAACCAATAAAATTGGTGGAGGAATATCAACAAGGAGAAAGTGGTGCCATGATGTGTTCACGACCCCCAGCATTGGGAAACAGACTTAAGGAGGAGGTTCTTCTCAAAACCAATATACATTTATTGTTTCCCCCCTGAAAACAATATATGTAAATTGTTTTTGTATATAAAGCAGAATCTGCTGTTTATAACTAACAAAAAGGTTTTTCTAAATTTTATGAAGTTGCTACAACGCCAACGTTATGAAAATCAACATTGATGAAATTGAACAATGACATCATGGTAGTGATTTTAGGATATAAAATAAAAATAAAAGCTTTCTAAGAACCATAAATATCTTTCTAACTAAATTTGTAGTGGTAGGCCTCTTACGCAAGAGTCCGCCTGGGGAAGTACCACACCTTTGTCAGATATTCAACCGCCAAGCAGTAGTGTGTAAACATTTATATGTTCCGGTTTGAAGGGCAATGTTTCCAGCGAAATTCTGGGCAATGAGACTTAATAACCAATGTCTCAGGGTGACGAGCGCCGCGCAAGACTTTGCAATCATAGTTCTGGGTGGCACTGCAACTGTTATGGACAGGTAAGTCGCTTACAATCAGGCGAGCGACCTGCCCGTCTCGTCATTCAATGAAATAATAAAAAAAAAGCTTTCTTATTCTTGCCGTATAATCGCATGAAGGAGTACGAATTTATCCACTGCAACAGCCTGCATTAATCCTTTCTGGACTTTGCTCCGTGCTTCGGAGGGCACGTTAAGCGGTCGAGTAGGCTGTTATTGATAAATAGCAGTCGTTAAGCCATGTCAGAGGCCTTCGGGTGGCCTGAAAAACTCTGACACAAGAGGCCAGCACTACCTCATGCATTTATACCGGACAAGTGCAAGTTGAACACGCATACAGAGGGTTTTCGTACGATGAATATAGTATCTCACAATATTGAGATATTTACCATGTTAATTTAAGACCATAGACTTCTCATAAGTTTTCCTGTAATCTATAAGTATAGAACCCCTCCGTAGACGCCCTAGAGACATCTTGAGCGATCCGGTCGATGAAATCGTTGCCGCAGTGAAGGCAGCGATAGATTCGTGCAACCCGTCCTCACCATCTTTCAACACAATTAGACACAGACACCGACCTGGCCGGTGAGGTCTAAGGTCCCGTAATTAAAGTCGATTTTATTCTCCATTCGCGTTTCTTGCTGATTCTTCTCAAAGGTGTATTCCGAATCGGTAGTCAGTTATACAAATAATTCAAAGGGCTCCAGCCATTTCATCAGGGCCCCCTCGATCCCTACTAAAACTAGTGATCCAGAGTTATTTAGTCAGACCCTCGTAATCAATGGCAACTGTCCAAGCCAAGGTCCGTACCCCCTGGGTGCCCACTTAACTTAACAACAACAACGTGGGTTTAACTTTGGCGTGCGTCTTCTGCGCCACGCATTGCGGCGGAGCGCTTTCGCGCCCAACCCACCGTCCGGTGTCGCTGTAGAGGTCAGTTATAGACCAATAGCATATATCCTCCCAAAAAAAATTATATACTAAATGTAATATTAAGTAATATATATGTAATATATATTATAATAGAAACATTTTCTGTATGTTTTTCCAAATTTCAGGCTCAGTAGTTTCGGAGATGTGGTGGGAATGGATAAGTTTCATCTATTTTCTTAGATAACTTTAACACTTCATTGTAAATTTTAAAAAATGAGACCCTCACAACATGCCACAACATTTTAGTTTATACGGTACAGTTTACAAAAAGTTTTATAAAATTTCTAGTTTTACTCCAAAACTAAACTAACTTCGGTTTGTTTTTTCCAAAAGTGACCCCATATTCAAAATTAATTTACATACGTTACGTTCCCGTGTTTGGGTCACAGATATTCATATGTGTACCAAATTTTAACTTAATCGGTCCAGTAGATTCGGAACAACACATGATTAATTCTATATTATTAATACTATTTTATTGTTATTATTATTATTGTATTATTATTATTATTCATTCGGCCGTATGGAACCCTACAAAACTATTAAAACTCTCATGAGTGTCACAAACTTCTCTCTAGAACATACACTTTTACTTGCTAACTGTTAACTTGACAATGCGATCTTCCCCACAAAAACTACAAGCTGATATCTTCATTCCTCAGTTCCGAGAATACACAATAGACGTAGGATCTATTGAAAGCACTTCCCTGTGTTTAGTTCGCCTATTCGAGTGTGACTCGCGGAACCGTCTAGAAGAAATAGAAAACTGGTAATTACAGCTGATTTGCAAGTAGTGCTGTGCGGAAGTAATGACAATAATTGGTTCGGTTTGTTTTTTACGATATTGACGACTGCGCGTAGACTTTTAAGTGGATGTTGGTGGAGTAATGAAAAAGTATTCAGGGTTGGGATTGGATCGATGACTACTATTTATAATCAACTTCCAAAATCAGGAGAGTTCCTATGTATTTTTCTGGGATATTTCCTCACTCAAATTACCACCGAAATATTGGTTCAGAAATTTGTTTTATTAGGTACCTAAATCAATTTCAAGTGGATTTCTTTCTTCAAATAATTATTACTTTCGTATTCATATAGTTTTTTGTTTTTAGAATAGTTAATGATGAGTTGTGCCCACGGCTTTGCCTGCTTGGTCATTTCTGCGGGTTAAAATTAAGCCTAAGGTTGTCTGTACTCTTTCAGTAAGCCACAAGACCGCCGATTGTGTTACCGCTATTTCTATATGTTAGGTTATATTATGTACAATGTACGATTTACTTTTAAATGGTACTCAATACAGAGTTATCATCTATCTATCTATCTATCTTTGTGTTATTCCAGGATCAAAAGTGCCTATAAAGTACAGTTGTACTACATTCCATTAATATTCGTTCAGTCGTTTATTAGTTTTTATACATTGCTCGGCTTCTACCTATTGGTTTGAGAAACAAAAGTAATTAGATTTTAAGTCAAAATCTAAGTTATCCAACAGTGAAAACCACATTTCATTCAGTCCAGTAGATTTTACGTGATTCATGAACATACAGAAAGCAGACAAATACACAGAGAGACACCATTTAAAAATGTTATATATATATATATATATATATTCTTGTTCAGTAGCTTATTTAAGTCCCCTAGACCAATATCCATACCAATATATAAAAATGTTAGGTTGTCCGTTTGTTTGTTTGTTTGGAGAGCTTTCACGCGATAACAGCTGGACGGATTTTGATGAAATTTGTAATGGAGATAGCTTATACCCTAGAATAACACATAGGATATTTTTTATCCCGGAAAATTAAAATTTTCCTCGGGAACATTAGAAATGTTGATTACTCACTGTAACGGATGCCGTGGAAACGAAATAACAACTCTGTCAAAAAACATTAAGAGCATTGGTGCTATACCTACTGTTGCATTGGTTCTTAATATCCTAGAAGAAAAAAGGATCCTTTTTTTCGCAATAAACAGTAAAACATAGCGCGCGCGCGTACGAAGTCACGGGCGGGAAAGCTAGTTATTCTCTAAACTACATACTAAGGTAAATAAGACTACAATAAATATTTCATACACCCATACATATACATAACCAACTCGTTAAATTCCACTTCAAGCTACCAATACGACCGAAAACTTGCATCGCCACGGAGACTCAAAATTGATAAACGAACAAACCTGTTTGGTGCCGTTTCGCGGACAAGTGGCCGCAGAGGCCGCCCTGCGGCATTCCAACAGAATGGATGTATTTTTAGGTATTCGCTAATTTTGAAGATGAGATCGGGATTGTAAAAATATGAAGTATTTTTCAATGTTTTATCACTATCTGACCTAAGTAGCAGGTAGGACACCATGATAAGTCACGTTTGTAGTAAATACCGTTATACTCGATTTAAAGATCACGGGTCTTCAGAAATGGTATAGTTTTTCGGTAATTAATGCCGCAATTGTATAGCCAGTGCAATAGTTTGTGCAGAGTATATACGGACATATTAATTGTAATTCTATGGGAGACATATTGCATCAGTTTTGGCTTTAGATTATAGTAATTGGGAAACAGACCCAAAACTTTGTATTTAAGATTACCATCATCATAATCCTTCAAGATTACCATCATCACATTACTTTCCCACCGATGGATAGGTCACATCAGGCTTCTCTCAGACGGACAGAGAGAGAGAGAGAGAGAGAGAGAGAGAGAGAGAGAATGGATAGATGGATGTGAGAGAGAATGGGAGGGATGGGACCTTTGAGTAAATTTTACTAATATACTCAAAGGATGGAACTTACCACACCAGCCCAGTGCAGAACGGTTGTGATATCACCTTGTCATTGATTTTGAAGATCTTTGACATGCCGGTTTTCTCAAATTGTTTTCCTACATAATTTTTATGCGATGATATGATGAAATCGAAATACGCATGTTACCACCGTAGCCAGGCACAGAATAAATAATATTACTGATGCACGGCCGTGTACGAACCGAGTGTTTTTTGACCGAGCGAGCGTGAAGGGCGAGCGAAGCGTCTCCGTTTCAGCTTGGGCAAAAATGCTTTTGGATGTCCGGAATAGTCCGGATGTCCGTCTGTCCGGATCCCTGTTCTCCTCTACAGGTCACATTTCTCGACCGATCTAGACGAAACTTGGTGTACAGGTTAAACGAACTTTTAGAATTTTTAATCGTCGGGGATTATTGATTGGGGTACTTCCCCCTTAAGGGGGCAAAAAAAGGGCTACTGAATATGTCCGCCTTTTTAGATCGGATTTTGATAGTTTTTTTTATTTGAAAGATAGTAACTTTAAATTGGTTTCATAAAAATTTGGTGAAGATCTGATGAGGATCTTTGGCGTGATGAGCAGAATTGCTCTTCAAAATACAGTAAATTTCTCAGGTTTCTACCATTCGAATCAACCCTTTACCCACTAGGTAGGGATTGATGGAGCAACTTGGTTATTAGTGTTAGTTTTACAATAAGGTAACTAGATGACGCTACTGTGCACCGCTAGATTGTTTGCAAAAAAGTTTGTACGCGCGAGGTATACAGCTCACAGAGCCACTAGTAGATATCACCGTCCGGTAGCGAGTGGATACTCGCAATCACCGCATGAAATCCAATTTGGGTAATATAAATTGTACTAGATATTTACTTATAACGAACGATGGGCACTTGGTACCACCTAACCTATTCATCATCATCAGCCTATATTTGTCCACAGCTGGACTTGGCCTCTCCTAATGTATACCACTGAGCTCGGTCTTCAGCTCTCCTCATCCATTTACTGCAAGCCGCTTTTCGCAGGTTGTCACTCCACCTGGCCTCAGGGTGTCCTACACTTCGTTAGCCTATACGTGGTCTTCACTCCAGAACTCGTCTACCGCAACGGTTATCGGTTCTTCGAGAAAAGTGACCACCCCACTGCCACTTTAGCTTGATTATCCTTTGAGCTATGTCGGTTACCTTTTTCTAACTGGTAGAATGCACTGATTGAAGATTTTTGTCTTCAGGCACTGTATGGACGAGGAGAAGACTTGACGAAGCTTGCCAAATGCTGCCCAACCAAGCTGGATTCTTCTGTTGGCTTCCTTCTCAAAGTTGTTCTTGCCTAATTGCAATATTTTCCCAAGGTAAACATACTTTCGGACTACTTGAGGCAACTGCACCATTGATAGCAATTGTTTCTGGGTCAACAAGATCGTTAAACATGATCTTGGTCTTATCTATGTTCATCCCGAGACCTATGCGTCGAGAAGTAACACCTAGGTTAGTCAGCATACTTTGCAAGTCTTGCAGCGACTCTGCCATTAGGGCTGATGTCATTGGCAAATCGTAAGTGTGAGATGTTCTCACCATTGATATTACTATCTTCCAAGGCATTAGTGAACAGTTTCAAGGATATAACATCCCCGTCTCACTCCCGTGCGTAGGATACGTTTAGAATGCTGGTTTTGCACTTGGACACGCATAGTCGCGGTGTTATTCAAAAATCTCAGCACTTCGATGTATCGCCAGTCCACTTGACAACGCTGTAAAGACTTCAGAGCTACTATATATATCTTACTACTATAGGCTACTTCTATAGGCTGACGTCGGGCAGATCGTCAGTGTAGGGCGGCTCAGTACAGGTTGGATCGGAGCATAGACTTCACCAGACAGTATCTTTCAAGCCCATAGTCGATATTCAAGGAGCCACGGACAAGTCGGTGATCACTATTTGTATAAAACCTACTTCTTCTTCTTCTTCTAGCGTGTCAATGATTCGATAATTGTAACTTATATACAGTTGACCAGAAAGTTGCCACCTCGATCGCTCTATCTACTGATCACATGAGACATCCTTGTATATGTACTTATTGTCCGTCATAATAAATTCAATGAGGAAATCCGTAGAAGAACTAAGGTTACCGACATAGCTCTCAGAGTTTGAAAGTTGAAGTGGCAATGGGCAGGCCATATAGTTCGCAGAACCGACAACCGCTGGGGAATAAAGGTTCTCAAATAGCGACACGAACAAGCAAGAGAAGTGTGGGGAGATCCCCCACAACGACATTGTAGCCAGAAAGTCGTTGGATGGAGGTGGCACAAGACCGCTCGTCATGGCACTCTTTGGGGGAGGCCTATGTTCAGCAGTGGACTTAGAAAGGCTGAAATTATGACGATGATGATGAATAAATTCAATCTCAATTTTAGCCATAAAGTCCACTTCCTCTGGGGCTGCTTATGAATTCATCAAAAAGAAGCCCTGTTTTCCAATAAGTTAACTAGCACTTGCCCCCTGTAATTCCTGTTTCCATAATATGTCATAATCTGTGGACCTATTTTCGATTCATTGTAAATCTGTGCTCCCACTTTAGCGTTATAGTCTCCGATAACAGTGTTATTTAAGGCCGAAGATATATCATCAAACATTCTTCTACATATCATCATCTATCTATCTATCTTCTACCTCATCATCCGAGTGTGCCGAGATCGGTGCGCATAACCAATTGCAATCATTCATATGTCATATAATAGGTAAGTAATTTGATGTAGATCAATAGTTACTATGACAAATCTCAATTCGTTGTATGTTCGGCAAAAACTCAATATGCCATGTTCATGACAGTATAGTAGTAGTTTTATACTGTCATGAACATGGCATATTGTATAGGCGGCAAAACGAAAACGCGAAGTCCTTTTTCTCATACTTTTTTTCTTCGAGTGTTAAACTCTAAAATAAACATTTATTTATTGATTATTTATTTTATTTACACAGATATAATGATATACTTCAATATCATTTCAACAAACAAGATACAATTTTTTTTATTGTTGTGGATCAGCCACATGTATATTCATGACAGTATAACCCCAACATAAAACAATCTGACATAAGGTGTTAAAGTAACCATTGTTCTACATCAAACAACTTTAAAGTATTTGTTATTGCAATTAGTGAAGTAGATCCAGTCTACCCATCCTCAATTATGCATTTTATTGAATATTTATTAATTTAAGATATTTTTTAAATCATAATAGAATTAGTTACACATTAATAAGTATAATAAAGATTTATTTGACAGATACACAATATCACAATCAAGTGGATATACTCTCTAGTAGATACTAATGTAAGTATGTAATAACATGAAATGAAGTGCTATTACATGACAATTCAACACACCGAGATTAATATTCACTAGAAATAAAAACTGAACTATTATAAAATACATTGACTAGAACATCCAATAACTTTCCGATACAGTAAAATTATAACCATTATATTTATCTACAAAAGAAATAAATTGTTTTAAAACTAAGTACCACATAACTTATTACAGAACATCATTAACCTCAAAATGAATATCATATTACGTAATAACAATAGGTAATAATAAAATGTAAATATAAATACAAAATAGTTTTTTTTTATTTACCATTTTTCATAAAGATTAGGCCAAATCAATATGAGATTGTCTATTTATAGGCCTTTGGTGTGAAGCATTATATAGGTACACCTTGGTATGGGTACATAGACCTTGTTATATAAATAAATTACTGTGATATTGTGATTTAACTATGCCCAGTGTCGTAGCTAGGGTCATACTCATGAGCGACCCTGCCAAGAATTGAATTTTGCGCCCTGCAATTTAGTGTTATTTTTAACCAATCAATGAAGTGCATCTTTTATCTAGGGCTCGGGACAAACTTGGTGTGTTGTAAGGGGCGCCACTGCAGCGCCCGCTGTTCCGAATCTGTAGTGCAAGTATTTTGTTTTATATTTGTTATCATCACATTTTCATTTTGTGTACCTGTGCCCCAGCGGCAAGCAGGCTGTGGCAGGCTGTGGGTATGCAAAAATGCGTCCCTGGCAGAAGCCCACCTGGTCAGCCCCTTGCTACGATTCTGACTACGCTAGTAGAGAAAATACAAAGAGATATTGAATTTGAAACTATCAGACGAGACCGAGGGAAACATGTTCTTGTAGGCTTAATAATACTCTAAGCAGTTTGAAAGTTAAAGAGCGTAATTAAACCTTCTTCCGAGTGAGGAACCAGGTCTGCATCGGCTCAGCTTTGCCCTTCATGGATACATGCCCGCGATAGGTCAGCTCGAATTGGTCATCATGGTTGTCTTCGCGCATCAGCCAGCTGAAATAATGGAAGAGTTTAGTAACGAATTATGGTAGAGCCAATCTGACGTGGCGATATCACAGAATTGTTCATTTCATGAAATGGTTCACCACATCATGAAATAGTTCTATATCATGAAATTATCAGTCATATCATGAAATGGTTTGGCCTGATGAATGATCAGCGTTTGACGATATGAACAGCTAAAAGTGCAGCTACTTCATGATATGGTCAAACATTAGTGATTATATCGTAAAATGCGAGGACGGAAGCCCGACTTGGTTGTGATACGTTAGAAAGCGAAGGTGGGAGCGAAGCGTAGTGAGGTTAATACGCTTAGCGACTTTAATGGCATTTAATGATATGGCCAAACGTGGATCGAAATATCCTTAAAACGTTGATTTCTCAACGTTTTCAGGTTGAGAAATCAACTCAATCAGGTCAGTTTTAGCTGGGCATTTCATGAAATAGAACCATTTCATGAAATTATCAACCACATCATGAAGTTATCATTTCTATTATACGGCTACGACATAGGGATGAAACAATGTTTTTTTTGAAACGCTTTTATCAGGTAAAACTATTTCATATTAAATTTAATACAGATAGGCTTCAAATAAGCAATGAGCAAATAAGTTTATTAATCCGTTAGCAGTATTTGATATTCCTATGCAGTACTAATAAACTTATTTCTTACATGCTTACTTCTTTGTAATGAAAAATCTTATTTGTCTAATTAATTTAACCCAGAATAACGATAAGTTCCCAGTTCGTTAACTGCAGAGAAGAGCAGGTCGCTCATTGACTAGTAAGCGCCACATCTGCTTATACCAAGTTATTGCTAGAACCTAAAACTACATCGCAAAGTTCTACGCATACTCATTCTAATTACCCTGAGCCCACATACAATATCTCTAATTCTCCCCATCCTTAGGTTCTCTGGAAGAGAGTCTTTAGCGGTAAAACTGCCAATATACTTTCATACTATGCACAACGCAATGATACATATTTTTTTGTGCGCATCGTGATATCGCGGCGTGAACTCCTGAGGAAGAGCGTCGGATACGCTCGAAACCTAGGTCAATGTTTTCGACTATATACACGTGAGTCATAGTCGGTATTGATATTTTAAATTATGTATCAGGTTCACGAAAACTAAAATATAGAATAAATTATATTATTATTCAACTCTTTCATATACGAAAGAGTTGAACGCTTTATTGACTTAGCATATACTTGTGGATATAAAAAGCGAGGAACCATATGGCTTCCCCACACTATGTCCGGAGGTAAGCAGATTATAGGCACTTGGAAGTCATCCCCATTGAATAAGGGGTGACAACTGATTTCTGAGCTATTTCTTGTACAGTTTTCGGAGTGGTATCATGTCTACTATTCACCTACACATTTTAAAATAATATATTCTCAAAAATATAAAAAGTGCTGTTGAAAATTCAAAAAACAAATCAACAAAAATAGGATCTAAGGAAAAGTTTTAATGTTATAGAAGTTATCTATGAATATTGACTAGTACTTCTGTCAATATTTAAGTTTCAAAATCAGTGAAAAATGGATCGAAATTGTTCTAAATTAAGTCTAAATTATGAATAAGTCCTCGTAAAACTAAGATTAGCCGACAAATTCTGAGAACATTAATTTGTGAAAATGGAAAATTTCATGGAGTATTATTTCGAGGAGGTGTTCTGTAATTTAGGCAGAGATTCTTTAAATCAAAGGTTTAAAAGGCGGGAACTGGTGGAATATTTCAATACAGTGATTGCGGGATGTGCTAAAGGTACATAATAATAAAAGTTTATACGAGTGTGGAATCTGTGTGTCCATCACCCATGTCACACTAATATAAGAAATGCGAAAGATTGTCAGTGAGTGTTAATTCACACATACATATGTTTGTTAATTCTTCACGCTGAAACGATCCAACGGATTTTGATGAAATTTGGTATGAAGACTCATTAAGTTCTGGAATAACACATGGGATACTTTTATTCATAAACAATCAACATCATCATCTTATCAGCTATAATGCATGTTGGGAAAATTGGCAGGTGTCAACAACTACTATGACTATAACAATTGTCAAAAATGATAGATGTCAAAGTAATGTTTTTTTTTGTCCTTCCTTATGTGAGGAGTCATTTCGAGCGGGTTAATAATCGTTAACTATGGGTTCAGGAGTAAATGATTACAATAGATAAAATTAAATCCTAATATTTATTATGATAGGATACTTTTCATCATCATCATCATCATCATCATCATCATTGTCCACGCGGGGTGCAGGTAGTAGGTATATATATATATATATATATAAACATCTATACAAATAAATCAAATTTAAATGTCTTTTTGTAACGTCAAGATAACAGCTTTTCACTAAATACACATGAAAGTATAAACGATAAATATAACAACAACAGCAAAAAAGGCTGTTTATTGCGGCTAAACTCCGAAACGGCTTGACCAATTTTAATGGGTATATAGATACTTAAGGTTCTGGAATAACACATACAATACTGTTAATCATCATAATCATCCACACGGGTGAAACCGCATAGCTATCATAGTCAGGATAGGCCTTTTATAATTCCTAAGTATGTTTAACGTTGTTTTAAGGCAATTCAGAATTTGCAAATTTCAAATTGGTCTTTCAGGTGCAATGTTTTTATAAAAGGTTGTTTTAACATATAACTATTATCTTATTTAAGGTCAAAACCTATCAGACAACACGACTTGCAGAAACTTCGTGGCGTCGACTATCCGGTATCACAACAACTGCAAATCCAGCAACGGTGATGTTTGCCTCATGGGGAAGTACCACAACCTACTGTACATAGCCATAAAGCTGGCTTTTGATTGGAGTCTGCAGGACAATGGTGTGGTAGCAGCTTTGTTGGATGAGCTGTACGCTTGCGAAGGCACTTTTGAAAGGATATTTTTGGGTAAGCTTAATGTCAGCGATGTAGATTTGGATAGCAAGTTAGTGTTATGGCAATATTATTATTATTCTTGATTTTCTGGATAAATATAATCCTAGTTACAGGTCAGAATCTATACGTATAATAAAGCAATGAGTACGAAAACGTCTTTACAAATAAGATAATTAAAAACAAGTGGTCTAAAGTACTTAAAATAGGCTACTGAACAATAATATAACATTATATTAAATCATGTCTGTCTGTTTGTTCGCGCATCACGTAAAAACTACTGGACTGTTTGCTATGCGGTTTTCACTGTTGATAGCTTAGAAGTTGACTGATAAACTGGGGTACTTGGTATAATTATCCGATTATTAGATGCCGAGCAATCGATAAAAACTATTTGACGGCTGAACGAATTTTGAAGAGACATATAGTATATTGTACTTTATAGGTACTTTTGATCCAGGAATAACACGTATGGGCTAGTTTTAAATAAAATGACCGCGCGGGCAAAGCCGCGAGCACAGCTAGTCTTTGTATAAACTTACAGATTTCTTACATTAATTTGCTATAATGTAGTATTGCATGTAGTATTGCATAATGTTTTGTTTTTAAAAATAGATACTCAAGTTTGACATAATTTAAGTAATAACTTTGGATATATCTAAGAGAACGTTTTTTTTTTACAGTAAATTCATGATTTCGTTTGAACATTAGGAACGTATGTATTTCATTGTAACTGTATAATATATTGGGCTTTTTAAAGATAACTACCGTTATGGCAATTTGATGCATTGCTACTTTGCTTCTTGATGCTTGCGGTGATTCTTTAGGACGTTTGAGCAATCTAACAACACCGTAACGTAAACAACTCGTTTAATTATCTGTTTTCTCAACGTTTAGGGACCCAGTACAAGAAGATGTAGAAAATTGTAATCCGTGATTCATAAAGGTTGAGTTAAAATAACATTTTCCATTTGATTCAGGAGCTATATTTGGTACATCAGCACCGTACTTCCTAGCCGGTTGGAAATCAGACTTCATGGACAAAGAAGAAAACATCCACGCGTTAGTCTTCTTCCTTGATCACGCCACCAACGCAAACTTACAGTTCCACGATGGCAGCAAAACTTACCGGTTCATAGATGTACCTTTGGAAAGTTGCGGGCACGCGTCTCCAGTCAGAGTTGTCATACAGATGGGAACTTCCGAAATGCTCATGATTCTACTCAGATTTGGAGCAAGAGTGACATCTGAGAAAGCGTCGAGTAATCCAGCAGAGTCAATACTGGACAGGCTCAAAGAATACAACAGAAAGTACCCGTATGAACTAGTCAGCTGCTTGAAGCTGATTCTGAGAGCAGTTCCACAAATAAACTTCTCAGTAGACAAGAATGCGTTAAAACATTTGGGATTGCCTAGTGATTATAACTACCAGAGAAAAGTGGCTTTGGAGAAATATGGGGAGATATTACAAGACCACCTGATGCCAGCTTCCAGATGTGGACTACGACCTGTGGAGTTGAAACATCTTTGCAGATGTCAGGTGAGGAATTTGCTGTGGAAGAACTTTGAACTACCATTGGGCATACAGAAATTGCCAGTGCCTTTGCATGTAAGGAGATATTTGGATTTGTGTGAAGATTAATGAATAATTATTAATTATTTTTATATTGTATGTATTTTTCGCACCCTTTTTTTAATCACCCGTGGGGTTTATATGAAAACCAGCTTCTAGTGTGATGCACTGGGCATCTGTGCTGTTTATAAGGCCCTTTCAACAAAACTCACAAACACATTTTATTTATGTCATTTTATAATGTATTGTGTTGAATAAATGTTTTTCTTTTTTTCTTTCTTTTTATTCCTTGAAAGATTGATTTTTGACAGGTTTTCCCCTTATTTAAGAGTCTTAAATTAGAATTTCCTTCTTATATAGAAGGAAAGTTATACTTACTTCCAGGTAACAATAGGAGGATTTCAGTAAAAAATATTATTTAGTTTGGAGCTATATGAAGAAAAATTACCACCAAAAAGTTAAGAATTGTTACGGGCTGTCATTACATACCATTATTGACATTTTTTTATATTTTTTCATCAGGTAAGAGATATAAACAAGAGCAAGAAATATACGAAAATAAACATACTTAATGTTTAATGATTTTAGCATTACGGCTGCTTAGCGAGTCATATCTAATAATTTTCTAAGGAAACATTTGGATCACGGACGGGGCTCGAACCCACATTACTCAGAGCTTCTTCGCGGCACCGTGACAACTGATCATAACACAAATTTCTGGGGCATGCCCCGTCCACCCACTGGCTTCACCCACTAGTGGGTGCACGGGTAATTCGCCCTCCACCCACTACACTCTCCTGTCTCTAAAGCGTCTTAAGGGAACGGTAGCGCTATATATTGGTAGTATTCTGAACTAACCAAACAAACACTGCTAATATTGCAATTAACTTCTTGTCGTTAAGATAACCCCTCCCAAATCTATGTTTAACAGTGTTTAACGAATTTAGCGTTAACGCCTGATTAGTGAGAATATTCATACCAATATATAGAAGTGAAACGTTGTCTGTTTGTTTGGGGAGTTTTAGCGCAATAACGGCTGAACGGATTTTCATGAAATTTGAAAGTGAGATAGCTTATACCCTAGAATAAAACATAGGATACTTTTCATTCCGGAAAATTATAAGTTTCCACGGGATAACTGGAAAATGTTGATTACTCGCTGTAAGGGACGGTTACCATGATAACGAAATAAAAAGTCTGTCAAAAAACTTCAAGATCATTGGTGCTATACCCAAAGAGTAATAATAATAATAATAATAATTATAATAAGTTTATTAACCAAATAAGATGGATGTACATTGATAGACAGTGGCCCCACACTAGGCTCTAGGCCCGTGTCGTGGAAGCCTGATCTGAATTCCATAACACAATTTAATTTAATGGAGGCATCCCTTCCTGGCAAAAAACATTACTAATCTAATTTATTATGACGAAATAACATTTTTTTTTGTCTTGTCTTAAGTATCAATGTAGGGGGAAATGTGTGTAAGGGTGTGAGGGGGTGAGTATGAGTATACAAATATACCTAATTTTGCATTGATTTTTAATATCCTTAGAACATAGGATGCTTTTTTCGCGATTAACAGTAGTCCGCGCGGACGAAGTCGTGGGCGGGAAAGCTAGTATCAAATAAATGTTTTTAATGTCAAATTTGTTTCATTGATGAGGATCAGGGGCTTGGAGGTCGGGGCTTCGGTTACTTCCATTAGATGGCGTCACCGTCCCCGTAAGATGAGTTTAGAGATTAAAGGAGAAATTTTGATAATGAGTCAATAGTCACGGTAGCCGAATTGGTTAAAGACATGTGCCACGCATAGGCACGGAATGATACTAGTTCGAGATCCAATCATGGACCTTTACGTGAACAAAATTTTCTTTAAAATAAATCATTATGTTATATTTACCTATCATCAGGTGAGCAATATAAATAAGAGCAAGAAAAATACAAGAAGAAACATACTTGTAAGTATCCTCGCTAACGTTGATGGTCCCAGGAACCCCAGTAGTCTCGCAGCGGCTGGTCATGTTGACAGTGTTGCCGAAGAGACAGTAGCGAGGCATGCGGTGGCCGATCACTCCAGTTACCACCTCGCCTGAGTGGATACCGATTGTGATACCCTGAAAATCAGAATAATCAAAGTAAATCTAGAGAAACATGGATAGAAATCAACTAAAGTTTCGAAAGAAAAATATGAAGTCTGTTTTCAAGATTTCAAAATTTTGTGATGGACTGGTAGTTGATAAAAAATATCTTTTGTAAAGTAACCTTTCAAATTAAAGCAAAGTCCAAGATCATTAGGAAATTGAAATACTATTCTGTCTACTTTTACTGCAAATAGCACGCGATGGTAGCCTAATGGTTCAATAGAGCAACTTATAATACAACAATACCGAGTCGGTCCTGGGTTCCGCATCAATGACTTTTCTAAGTTATGTGCGGTTTTCCATCGCTCCGTGCCTCGTAGTGTGGTTGCGCTGATTCAATGTTATTTTTATCGTGAACTAGAACGTTGGTTTTTGCAATTAATTCCCTATTTCTCCACCCCACTCCTACACATACCCTTCTCGCATATGTGACTGTGTGAGAGAGACTGCAACACACACTCGCGACACTGTCGCCCTCTAACGTAGGTAGGCTGAAAGTTTTCGAATTTTGCATGGCGGCTGTCGAGTCCGTCTTCGCGGCCTCGTATAAAAACACCGAAAAATCGCGTGTGGTCTGTGATGAAAAGGACTAACATCTCCTCAGCGAATTGCTACACATCACCATCGAGTTGTTAAGGTATTGTGCTCCTTCCTTCTACGTAGAACTGCTTCTTGTCTTACAAACTCCTACGCAGTTCTATCGCCCTCCATTTTATTTTACATCAACCAGATCACCTTACGCATTATTTAGCTTCAATTTTACACCACGTAAACAGGGCACGTCAAAGTGCCGGTCCCGGCTGTTTTTGATTATTAGCAGTAGTTAAGCCATGACAGAGGTCCACAGGCGGCCTGACAAACTTTGACACCAGAGGCCAGCATAACTTATTCGACAAACAAACTACAAATCTTAAGTCATCTTAAGTAGAAAATGTGCCTGTTCAAACCTCTTTACCTTTAGTATGACCAACTGGACAAAATAAACTTACTACTGGTTCTCCATCAACGGTGACAGTCTGTGAAAGATCCAACATATCCAGAGCAAGCAGCGAGATATGCTTGGCGTGGCCTGGTTCGAACTCCGGCAGTCCTGATACCGCCATGTATTTGTCTCCAACTGTCTCCACCTACAACAATAATTGGCATTCATTTTCCTCCAAAAAAAGATCTGATTAATAAATCAGAATATTAATGACAACTTTATGACTAGTTATTTATGTAGTAGGTAACTGGAAAAGCCAACAATGCTACACAATGAGAGTACAGTGACATAAATCTTTAAAAATCTTCTATTTAATGGTTTTCTATTATATCTTACACAGTTTCAGTTTAGATTGCTTAAAATATCAAAAACAATAACTATCATCGTCAGCCTATGTTCGTCCACTGCTGGAAGTACGTTCTCTTAGTGAACGCCACTGAGCCGGATCTTCAGCTCTCTGCAACCAGTTCTTGCCAGCCGTTTATTGCAAGTCGTCGCTCCACCTGGCCGGCGGGCGTCTACACTACGTTTGTCTGAGCGCGAGCTCTCGTTTACCCCAACGGTTGTCGGTTCTTCGAGAGATGAAAAATAATTATACATATCAAAGGCCTGAACTTCCAACTATTATTTATTGTGTGACCTGAAAATTTTCATAGTGCCTGGTCGCTATTTTTGGTACAATAATTGGCAAAGTCTACTAAATGCTACTAAATCTGGTTCAATATTGGTACATAATTTGGGTTAATAAGAACATTAACAAGAACATATAGATCAACATCTTCAAAAACTTCATTGCATTCTTGTGATCGTTTCTCTTGGCATCTTGGCACGTTAGTTGGTATACTATTTATACGGCATACTATTCTATGCACGGCTATGCCGACAGTAAGAACATTGATTGCACTATACAGATCGATCAACATCTTCATGACATTCTTGTGATTATTTCTCTCGCAATTTTGGCACGTTAGGTGACAATGTCAACTAACTACCATTTATACAGCATACAATTCCATGCACAGCTATGCCACCAAGTATTTCAAATATTGAAGATAGGAAGTTTTACTTAATGGAAACTGCAATATAAAACTGCATTTAAAAAATAAAATTATGTGTTCATTTAGTAAATATTCGCACCTACCATATCTAAAGTACTTACTTGCCTTCCATGTGGCGCAGCTGAATAATTCATAAAAGTCTTAAAAAGCATGCAATTGAGTTCTTTCAACCTTACCTTATACACATTAGGGTTTCTTTTCGGATCAGTGAGGACATCGAACGCAGTATACAGATCATTCAACATCCTGACAATCTTCATAGCTCCCTTATGGTCGTTATTCCTGGCACAATAGTTGGCAAAGCCGACGATGCCGCTGAATAGAAGAGTGACTGTGTCGTAGCGACGGGCCGGGACTGGGCGACGGTGACGGAGCTCTGTGGCCACGCTGATAGGCAGAACTGAATATAGGAGTCTAGAAACAACAAGTAAAATTATTATATAAATTACAAAAACCCGACTGCGTATAAAATTATTGACTACTAGCTGACCACCCGCAAAATTATTGACTACTAGTTGACCGCCCGCAAAATTATTGACTACTAGCTGACCGCCCGCAAAATTATTGACTACTAGCTGACCGCCCGCAAAAATAATCTCACTAGTATTGTATAGGCGAAAGTTTGTATGCTTGATACTTTTTTACGATTATACGGCTCTACGGATTTGGATGAAATTTGGTACGGAGTTATCTTATACCCTGGATTAACTACTTACTAAGGTTACTATTTATTCCGGAAAAATGCACGTTTCCTGAGGGACGCGTGCGAAACCGCGGGCACAGCTATTATTCATATACATTTAAAGTTTCTTTTTTACTTAAATATTTTATTTGACTCTTATAGTTGCAATTGTAAAATAGGATTAAAGTATTTACATTAACTTGAGTAATCTAAAATTGGAAATTTTGTAAGAAGCTTAAAAGAAAAATGCTACTGTTTAGTTATAAGAATTATATATTTTTGAAATCATCTTCACCTTATGCGCGTGATAGCTTTTTCCTCTTTTTTTCGCGCGCTAGCGAGGTATTATGATACCTCACTCGATAGGTCTTGGTCATTTTTTGTTCCATCGGAAATACAATATGGTAGCTCTCAGCCAATATGGTGGCTGAGAGCACGCCTAAGAAACGTACAAACATACATACAACTTAATTACACTTAACCCTCCTCAGTCGGGTAAAAATAAGATTATTTGATGTATTTAAAACTCCGTTGGTAAACAAAAGGCGATCTGATCGATGGGGTTAAGGAACCTCTATTTTAGCAAAAAAAAAAATTATGAAGAAATAAATTAAAAAAAAATAACCCCGGTGTGTTCAAGTCAAGAGTGAATAGGTATCTACTAGGCAAGCGTGCTACACCTTCGACCACATCATCACTTTCCATCAGATGAGATCGTGGTCAAACGATTGCCTAGTACGTAATAAAAAAAAAACTATCGTAAAACATTATATTTTAGCACTTTGAGAGTTGTTCAATTGAATCGTACCAAAACGACCATTGCTATCATGTTGATCTTATGACGTCACTGTTGAGCAAATATGTTCTGTTCAGCTATAAAACAACCGTGAATTAGAAAGCAATTACGTCACGCCCACTGCGCAGTGTTTTAGTCAAATGCAAAAAGTTAGGTAACTTTTGTCAATTTAAAAATAAAAAAACATAATTAATGCAATGAATCGTTTTTTTGTTTATTGTCGAGTACTTTATTTATGGACTCTACTGCTCTATTCTTGTAATGATTTGTTCTACGAAAATAATTTTGCTCGGTTGAAGCTGTCTTCATATTTATGGATGATATTCTGTCCTTCTGATATGAACTTGATTATGATGCTATTTACCTTTCTAACAACACACATTGCTACATTGCTAGGACATAGGCCTTCTGTCGGAGAGAGAAATAAAGAAGTGAATGTCATATTTCCTTGATTTTAAGGTTTTCTCACGATGTTTTCATTCATCATTTTTGGTCGATTGCATCGAAGAGGTTTTAAACAGGGCACCGTCGGATTGTGAATTGTGTTCATGCTACCGCTCGGACACCATCCTTTTGCTTAGGAGCATTTAGTACATATCCAGTATCTTCTATTACTGTATTGCAAGTTAAGTCATTGAATAATGACAAGTATGCTTCGGTTAACCAACTTTATTAAGCCCGTAAAGAGGCAGACAGCTTGTGCGTTCTGCTCTCCGATTCAGAACCTCACGATAACAGTTGTGGTTCGATACGGTTATTTTCCACACGTTCGATTATTTTCTTCGGTAACTTATCGAGAGCAACATAGTATCGGATAGCGTTTGTTTGTGTATTAAATAACTTAAGTTTTTGCTAAGGGGAGGGAGATGGGGGAAAAGAAGGGAGGGCAGGGAAACAAAAAAATATTTTCAGCACAAACATACACCGTTGGATGTTATGTTGCTTTTGTTATATTACCGGTTTGATAACGGTACGATACCGTCTTCGAAATCTAATCAAATCCTCAGGGTGATGTACAGCATAACTTGAAGAAAACGTACGATACGAGAATGATATCCAATCAAACTGAAAAGTTCTGAATCGTGGTGCTGGTTTGATAGGCTAAAAGTTCAGACCTGTCCCATATTCTACAAACCTATCAGTCTTCTGCTTCTCCGAATCCAGCTCCCTGAAGGTCTGCTGGAGCTTGTCAGTGAGGACTTCTAGATTCTGGGTCAGCTTGTAGTCGGCCTCAAACTGCTCTGACATGAGAACCAGGTCGCGGGTGGCATCATGGAGGGGAATGTCAGAAAGGCAGAGACCGCGTCTGGAAATGAAAAAAATATAAATGAAATGATTTTTATTTATGCATCACAAACTTACAAAAACTTATAATATTATTAGCAGCAGTAAACTAGGTTAATAATTTATTAATCCTGAGAAGTTCATTGACATCCAAACTAGGATAAGCAAGGAGATAATTTTGTTTTACTTAGACTTATAAAAGGCCTTAGAACCACAGATAGGAACCACGAATGAATGTAGTTGGCAAGGATTTGCTTAAGCTCTAGGTTCTATTAATTATAGCTGGAGGTGGCGCAGGTTAGATCAAAGTGACGGCGTTTATTGTTGGATTCCATGACCTTTGTTAGCCAACTGAGCCATCCTAGGTCAGTTTCTGTAGAGACGATGTTTTGAAAAATTAATAAATTGTCTGACTGATTGATTGTTTGTTTTGGCGTTTAATTAATTAGGAACTTCTGAAGACGCCTTCTTTAGTGGTGAAACATGTGTCGTAGTAGTCTGAATTTGCTATTATTTGTTGGATACATAATACATTCAAGTTGCAACTTACCGAGTCAGATCATCCAAGTTTGTTACACTTGGGTAGCATTGAAAAACCACAACATCCGACTCTGGAATGTACAGCATTTGTCCCTAGAAAAAACAACAAAAACAAAGATGTGAAGTTTTTTTCAAATGTACATTACATGTAATGGATATGTCGCCAGCTAATAGCTTCATTCGCCATTTAATTAACTGCCAAGCCATATGATAAAATGGTTTCAATCAGCGAACGCCCTCTATGATATTCAGCCATTCAATAAAATAGCTATGCAAATGATTTGGATCGGTGTTTAATTACTTGCCTAGGCTAATCATTTAAATTTAGTTGCACATTTAAATTTAGTTCCACTTTCTGCCTGGATTACTACTACCTGGCGCTGAAGACCGTACACTGTCGATATTCGTAGTATCGCTACCTAGTCTGTGGTCAATATGGCGTCGGCAAGAAACAATATTGTTGATGTTTCTCACAGTTTGATTGCTATTAAGCAATAAAAAAAAAAACAGCAAAAAAAAATGCAAAAAAAAAACGCAATCAAAATAATTCGAATTTAGCGTGACTCGTTTGTTTACAATCTACTATGTTAAATAGAATTGTGCCTATAAAACTAGGTAGGTTAGTTATGTTGAACATGAAAACTATTTATAAACATTTGTCTGTATGCCAACGACAATGTTTGATACAATTGCGTTTATTTTTTTGTCATATAGCCTATTGTATGAATGGCTTAAGCAATCAGCTAGCCAGTTCATTAAATGTTATGTAATTTAAATGGATATCATTCAGGCTGTTAGTTGAATGGCAGGCAATCTGCTAGTCAGTTAATTAAAAAGCGGATTAAACTATCTGCCTGCGACAGATATATAGACCTATTCTAACACCACAGGTCGGCAAAATATTATGTGACTTAAGCATATCGACTTTCGGATATCTATGAACTCAGGGTTTAGAAGAACGTCGTAAAATTAAATTACCTTCAAACGAAGAGAAGCGATATCCTCATGAGGATCGGTGTGGTTCATTTCCTCAGACTTAGTTTTGAGGACATAGACGGTGTTAATGTGAGCCAGCACGTTGGCAAATGTCATCTCTAGATGAGGTCGTACCTGAAAAGAAGCAAGCAGTTTTCTAACGTAACTCTTGGATAAAGAGGGATACCAGTTGTAGTTTTTTTTGGAACTTTTATTAAGCGCGATGCAAAGTGGTTAGGCTATTGACCAATCAAAACAAGGCTTCCATATTCATTATCAGCCCGTAACAGTCCACTGCTGGACATAGCACGCCACTGAGCCCGATGTTCGGCTATTCCTTTCCAAGCGCCGCCAGCCATCTTGCGTATGTCGTCGTTCCACCTAGACGTAGGGTGTCCTACATTACGTTTGCCAAGTCGCGGTCTGCACTCAAGAACACGTCTACCCCAACGATCGCATTCATATTAAATTGGCCAATTCGGCATTGATCTGTTTGTTTGTTAGACGATCATTTTCATTTACAATAATAATATATTTAAGTTCGTAAATGAGCTCAATTCGTTGGGGGTTTATTGAGATATGAGAGTTCAATACGGAGTTGATTTAAAAATTAGTCTAAAAGCTCAAGTAGTATATAATATAACACAATGAAAAAGGGCTTTGGTTGTAAATTTGTAAAAAAATTATGTTACATTTTATTTATACATATTTTTAACCACCGATCTCTAAAAGAGAGGAGTGTTATAAGTTTAGGGTGTTCATGTGTCTATCACTAGCTGCGCCCCGCGGTTTCACTCGCCTGGATTATGATGATGGATAATGATTATGATGATGAAAAGTAGCCTTTGTGTTTGAGTCATGGATGTAATATTCTTATCTATGTATGTTTATCCGTTATCTAGTGCCCATAGCACAGGGTATCCTAGTTTGGGGCTAGATAATCGGTGTGGAAATGTCCCGAATATATTATTATTATTACATAGCATATAAGCTATCCTGGTACTAAATTTAATTCAAATCCGTTCAGCCGTTTGAACGTAATGTAGTAACAAACACACACACTTCTAAAGATAAAAGATCATCAACAACCTATACTAGTCCACTGCTGGACATAGGCCTCTCCCAAGGCGCGCCACTGAGCCCGATCTTCGGCTCTTCTCTTTCAATTACTGCCAGCTACATTGCGCAGATAGTCGCTCCATCTAGCCGGAGAACGTCCTACACTACGTTTGCCGATTTGCGGCCTCCACTCTAGAACTCGTCAACCCCAACGGTTATCGATTCTACAATAAATGTGACCAGCCCATTGCCACTTCAGCTTGCTTATTCTCAGAACTATGTCAGTTACCATAATTAGTTCTCTGCCGATTCGAAAATAAAAAAGATAAAATATAAATAGCGCTAAATGAGCGCTAATCAGTTTTATTCATTCGATGACGTTTTGTATGGACTGTCAGTTCTAATGTAAGGAGTTCTGCATCGCACATACGAAGTTTTCCGCTCAATAAGAGAGTATTCATTTTTAAAACTCTAAGCTCTGATTGGCCTGTTTACGAAAGTGGCTACAATTCTCTGATTTATAATATTACTATGATTACTGTGATGAAAGGGATTAGACAGAAAAGTAAAAAAAAAATTGAGGGAAGTAGCTCCCAAATTAATGGACCGATTTTGTTGCCGTTTTTTTTTTTTGAAAACCGATGTTATCGAAATGGTTCTTAGCTATAATGGGAAAAGGGAGGGTGAGGATCGTAGCTCCCAATAGAAAGTACCGGTTTTGATGCGGTTTTTTATGTTTGAATGATGATGTAAACGAGATTGTTCTTAGCAATGATGGGTGGGGGTTCGAGGGTTATCTTGGTGATCATAGGAGCTGGTACGCAAGAAAATGATGCTACCCATTTCCTAAATTCCATTTGCTAGTTCCCACAGCAATCCCTGGAAAAGAAGGGTCCTTGTTATTCTGAGTTCCACATGGTGCTTATGATATCGAAAACACCTGGTAGTATCATCGAGATCGCTATATTATCTTACCGTGTCCAAAACATCAGTGATCTTGCAGCCAGGCTTAGTGACTCTTGGCAGGAGACGCGAGACGGTACGTCCAGCTTGAATGATGTTCAGCTCGCGGTCAAACATTAGGTGGAAGGGAAACACGCGGCAGAAAGTAGCCGGACTCACTTTTGGTTCTAAAAATAGGAGAAACTTTAGTTGAAGTATCTTTATTAGGCACAGAGCCATCGGTGTCTTAAAGCTTTACTAGTTAAGGCATTTTTAACCCTTACCCTGACCCAAAATAAGGGGTATTATAAGTTTGAAGCTTTAGTCTTGTCTGTAACCAAGAATTTTAAAAACCAGCATATGTAGACCAAACATCTAATCTAAACACCATTTTCTTTAAATGCATTGTCGTCGATTTGTGATCTATCCCGCAAGTTTCAGCCCGATAGCTAATCGGGAAGTGCTCGAAATTTGAGTTGCAAGATTCCACCCAGAACGTCAGACAGACAAACAAACAAGAAAGTTACTTAATATAAACTTTATAAAAAGACGTATTCCACACAGCGAAATCAAAAGTGATGGAGTTTCCGTCTTTTATTAAACATTTTGGGTTAAAATGTTCAGTTCCAATGGAATTCTTCGTACCCGCGTAATGAGGGCCCAATGATGTAATAGAACATAAAGAATTGAATGATGGAAATTCGAGTCATCAAGAAACTTGTTATAAACTTAAATTGGTTATAAACTACGAGTACGTTTAATCGAGGATTTTCCTGTTTTCAATTATTTTAAAGTTTATAAGTTTAATAAAGTAAAAGTAGGGATTAGCACGTGCTCTTAAGAGAGCGCCGTTCCACCGCTCTATCAAGAAAGCTATTAAAGATTATGTACATCTTGCTGTCTGTGTTTGTCATTTTGTATGTTTGCGTCTTGGGTTGCTGTTTCTTTAGCTTCTTACTAAGCTTGGTCCTTTTGGAAATTAATAGTAATTGCTTGAGTTAAAAAATTAACATCAAATGGATTTACTAAAAAAAAAAAAGAAGAAATTTTTGGAAATCTATATACATGTGTATCGGTGATTTATATTTTCAAATAAAAGAAAAAACATGTGAAGAACATACACACCAAAATATATACAGCCGAATTAAGAAGTATTAAAAACAGACGGAGTATAGCCCGCCAAACAAATGAGTCAAGCATAGCAAATGGCGGCTGCGTAGGTATATGAGCGTGAGTGGATAATTTTAGTGTTTCGTGGTTGATACACAATTTTATCACAAAAGACTGCATTGTTATTTATGTGAGAATTTGACAGAATTACACGACTAACATCTTGTTGCGATGTGGTTGCAGGTCAGCATAACATGGTGTAAGTGTGCGCACGAGCGGATCGGCATATTTTGGATACTTCACATTCGATTTGGTGGAGTAGACTCCGCCTTTTTTAACTTTCTCGAGTCGAATATAAAGTCTTCTCGTTGTAAAAGACAATTAACAATAATTGAGGGCAAACTTTACCAAGAGATAAAGTCTCAATCTCAGCAATCTCGGGAGCAGAAACTCGTCCAGAAGTGGAAGTTTCAGTGATGAGGAACTGGACGTGATCACATTCTTGCTTAGTCTTCAGGATCTCTACTTTCACTTCCGTGTTGTGGAGTTTGCTGGCTACCGTCTGAAAAAATAAATAAAATCACACTAATATTATTAAGGCAAAACTTTGTGTGTATGTTTGTTTCTCCTTCACGTTCAAACGGCTGAACGGATTTGGATGAAATTTGGTACCAGTTTAGCTTATATGCTGGATTAACACATAGGATACTTTTGAGAACACATAGACATACACATACACCATTTTAAAAATGTTATTGACTTATCCAGACAGACATTGTATAGTCAGCAGCATAAATAAAATAAAACAACAACTTACCCAGCAATAAGATAGTTAAGTACTATGTATTGCATAATAATTATATACTATGTATTGGATAGCACTATCCCACTTAGCTATCTGGCTGAAACTTTCAGGGTAGCTCGATGACAATTCAATAAAAAAAAGAAAAAAAAAACTTAAAAACATAAAAAGATACAAAGCAAGAAAAAAATGTGACGTTCACATAACAAAGCAAAGAAAGAGTTACAAAGCAAAAAGTGACGTTCATTAAAAATACCCGTTTTTTTTTTTTTTTAATTATATTTATTTTAGTTCATAACATTCTTTTTCTCTCTGTGTCAACTCCTCTCACTCTCTCTTTCTTATTCTCTGAGAAAAGGCCTGTACGAAGTATAAGTAAGTAAGTGTGCGTGAAAGTAGTTCTAGGAAAATGGTTCAACATATTATGATATCACATGATGATATATCTAGTTTTAACAAAATACCTTAACAATCCCAATAACGATATGCTCCAACCCAGGTCTATCGGAGTAGTAGTGCAGGACCAAAGCGCCATCTTCAGGCCTCTCTGTGCATCTGAACGAAGGTGACCGCATCCCAGGGTAGAGAGTTCCCAGATGGTCATGTAGGCCGTCTAGATTCTGAAATCATTAATAGGGCGAATTGCATTTCTTTCTGGCAATGCCGGAGGATGACAGGCATGGGGTGTCACTTAAAAATTACCTTCTACATTAATACTGTGATTAGGCTTTTAATAACATATTGAGCTCTTGTTTGGTGGCCAAGAACAGAGCATCACAGTTATACCTAGCGTTACGTAAGTCTAGCGGTGAACGAAACGTGGCGGAGATCTTGCCACAGTCAAAGTATATATGATGTGTTAAAATATTAAATACTTTTTATCCCGAAAACTGCTTGTGCCAAGATCCCCGCAACGTTTCGTTCACCGCTAGACTTACGTGCCGCTAGCTATAGCAAACTACAGGAATACCAGAGCTTGTGTAGCTGTAACTGGATGTATGAGAGCAGCACTTGAGGTATTACTTGCATTGCAATCTTTACAGCTGCCTATGCAATAAGAAGCTGCTTCGTCTGACCCATCATCCAATAAAATAAATTACAAAAACCCGACTGCGAGCAAAACTAAATGACAAACAAGCTTTAGATTCTTGATTTTGAAATACATGATGCAGTCGGAGGCATGAAGAGTTAGCTCGCCAGGTTCTAGCTGATCCCGTCAAAGGAGAAATGAAATACATGATGCAGTCGGAGGCATGAAGAGTTAGCTCGCCAGGTTCTAGCTGATCCCGTCAAAGGAGAAATGAAATACATGATGCCTCCGACTGCATGTTTTAAAAAAAAAACCTTTTTTCACACATTGAATTAGACTCAAGTTTTTTTGAAACAGTTAGTTTGTCAATGGCATACATTATATTGGTTTTATGAAACCAGTTCATTTGCTGTTTTTTTTTGCAACCTGTGTTTTGACGTTTTAAGCAACCTGTTTTTTTTTAGCCATGAATAACAGTTTTTTCGTTTCTGAGTAAAAAACTGTTTTAAAAAACGGTTCGATGATTCAACGCCCACCAGGAGAGGGGAGATGAGAAAAGGGGGGTGAAAATCGAAGCTTCCAAACGAATGGACCAATTTACCTGTGGTTTTTTATGTTTGAAAGCTGGGGTAAACGAGATGGTTCATAGCTATAATGGGGAGTGGGGAGTCGGGGATATTTTTTTTTTTTATATTTGCCTGTTTTAGAATCTAAAGAGTATAAAAAATGCTGAATGTGAGTGCTACCCATGCGAAGCCGGGGCGAGTCAGTAGTTGTCTGTATAGTTTCCAATCATTATTGTGTTTCACTGTTTGTGTAGATTAATTTAATGGATTGTCAGACGGCGCAACAGTGGAACTTATCCATCTACACATACATCTTTACTAGGTATAGAAAATCAATCTAGTTGAAATGAATTATCCTGAATTTCGACAAAATTCGTATCCCGCGGGTGCTGTGAGAACCTCTAAATATCTCAGGAAATGGGCGTAGCATATTCCTATATTTTATCGCCAACTACTGCAATCGCCAAGACGACTGCCAAGTGTGACATACCCCGCCTTATGATAGACAAACAGCGACCGGCCGATTTTTGTGGCGTTCTATAAGAGAGGCCGATGTTCTTATGATGTGAATGAAGTATGAGTGAAATAACGTGTTTTATAGTTTGTTCCTTCTTATGACAGGAAAACAGTGACTGGCCGATTCTTGTGGCATTCTATAAGAGAGGCCGATGTTCTGATGATGTGAATGAAGTATGATTGAAATCACGTGTTTAATAGATTCAGTCTCCTTATGATAGGAAAATAGCAACCGGTCGATTCTTGTGGCGTTCTATAAGAGAGGCCGATGTTCTTATGATGTGAATGAAGTAGGATTGAAACCAAGTGTTTTATATTTTCAATCTCCTTCTTATTTCTTGTGAAATGAAAGTGATGACTAGTACTAATAGTTATCAAAAGTTACCTGCAGAAAGTCCCGAGGAGTAGCCCCCAATACTTGCAATATCTTATCATACCCAGAGTCCTGGCAGAACTCAAAGAAAGTCTTTCCAAAGAGCTCCAGAATAGCATCTGCTGGTATCTCTGTAAAATAAATTACAACGTTAATGATTAAAGTTAAGAAAATAAAACATCGACCACTTCTGTTTTCCAATCCCAATTATGCTATAAATAAAAGAAGTGCTCCTATATATATATATATAATTCATTTCAAAAGTTATTGATGCGGGGCTAAGGATAGAACTCGTAGGGATGCAAAGCACACATAGTACTACCGCTAGACCACTACTGCTCCCGCCCGAATTGTTACTGACCTTTTGTATTAATTATAATATCACTAAAGCGAACACTCATCGACACGTGTATTTTACCAGTCGTGACCTACTCGTATGGTGCTCAGACGTGGTCACTGAACGAATCTCAAAAGTCCAAAATCAAGGTTTGCCAAAGAGCAATGGAGCGAAGCGTGTTAGGAATTAAGAGGATCGACAGAGTTCCAAACTCCACAATTCGCTCAAAAACAGGAATCGGTGATGTGGGGAATATGACAGTTAAGCTAAAACTGGAGTGGGCGGGACATGTGAGCCGAATGCACCCAGATGGCTGGGCAAGAGTCGTCACGCCATGGGTGCCTATTCAGGGGCGTCGACACCGAGGCAGACCCAGGAAGCGGATTTAATCTATATTATATATATATAATATAGGTTAAATCCGCTTATATTGTCCCACTGCTGGGCAAAGGTCTCCCCCATTTCCTTCCAGACATCCCGGTCCCCTGCAATCTCTGATCATCCCTCCTGGAAGGCATTGAGGTCATCACGCCATCGCTTCCTGGGTCTGCCTCGGTGTCGACGCCCCTGATTAGGCACCCATGGCGTGACGACTCTTGCCCAGCGATCTGGGTGCATTCGGCTCACATGTCCCGCCCACTCCAATTTTAGCTTAACTGTCATATTCCCCACATCAGCGATTCCTGTTTTTGAGCGAATTGTGGAGTTCGGAACTCTGTCGATCCTCTTAATTCCTAACACTCTTCGCTCCATTGCTCTTTGGCAAACCTTGATTTTGGACTTTTGAGATTCGTTCAGTGACCACGTCTGAGCACCATACGAGTAGGTCACGACTAGCAAAATACACGTGTCGATGAGTGTTCGCTTTAGTGATATTATAATTAATACAAAATGTCAGTAACAATTCGGGCGGGAGCAGTAGTGGTCTAGCGGTAGTACTATGTGTGCTTTGTATCCCTACGATTTCGGGTTCTATCCTTAGCCCCGCATCAATAACTTTTAATAAGTTATATGTGAGGATCTGTCATTGCTCCGTGCTTTGAAGAACACAAATTTATTTTTTTAGCTTATGTCCCACCGCTGGGCAAAGGCCTTCTTCAAATCTTCACAACACCGCCACATCAAGCCAGCCCTCATGGTACCTCTCTCTAGGGCAGCCTCAGCAGCGTCGTCGTCTTCGAGCAGCGATATGTAGAGTGATAGTAACCTAGCGGTATCTTACTGCGAGTTAGAATACAACGATACCGGCTTCGGTCCGGGCTCCACAATATTGACTTTTCTAAGTTATGTGCAGTTTTGCATCGCTTCGGAGGCCACGTTAAACTGTCGGTCCCGGCTGTTATTGAAGAAAAGCAGTCGTTAAGCCATGTCAATGGCCCAGGGGTGGCCTGACAAACTCTGACATCAGAGGCCAGCACTACCTCACATAGCAAGTAAACAAGGCACCCAAAGTGCTCTAGCTTTGCCCATCAGTCATGATGCAAGAGTCTACATAGATATAGAAATAAAAAACGACTCACGAAGAACTTCAACAGCGGCAGTGATCAGATTGTAAGTGATCTCATCTTCGTATGTCTGTCGTACGAGGAAACTGCCCTCCATTGCCACATCAGCCTTTCTTCTGAAAAAATATATATTACGATTATTAGTTAAGTATTTAATCATAGTCATCATCATCAACAACAGCCTGCATTAGTCCACTGCTGGACATAGGCCTGTCCTAAAGCGCGCCACCGAGCCCGATCTTCGGCTCCTTTCATGTTATTACTGGCAGCTACTTTGTTAGTTCCACCTAGCCAGTCGGTCGTCTACGTATGCCTATACGTGGTCTCCACTCAAAATCTCGTCTACCCCACCGGTTATCGGTTCTTCGACTTATGTGACCGGCCCATTGCCACTTCAGTTTGCTAATTTTTTGAGCTATGTCGGTGACATTCTTTTCTACCGGATCACCTCATTTCGGATGCGATCCCTTACAGAAACCCCGAAAATAGCCCGTTTAACAGCTCGCTGAGCGACCTTAAATTAAGTAATTAATTAAATATTATTTTTGTTAAGTATTTACTTCAACTTAATTTGAAACTGAAACACCATTTGAGTGATCGATGATCTGTATCCTCGCAGTCCAGCTTGCCAATACTTTCAATAAGATGTTTCAAACAGATGTTGATGTCAGGCACAATGGTTAAACCCCAACACGAAAGAAGAACCTCATTTTAGACTATATGTGCCTGTAGTTTTGCCCGCGTAGTAATTTCCTTCGTTAAATTTGTTATTCCAGGACCGAAGTACCTATAAAATACAATATACTACTTTTCATCAAAATTTGTTCAGAAGAAACATTTTTATCGACACGGCTTCTACTCGTTAAACAAAGAGATACAAGGTATAGTCATATTGAGATAAAAAGTACACCACATTGACTAAGAATCTGACAGTGAAAACCGTATTTAAATCGGTCCCGTATACATACATTATAACTATCCCGTTTATAATGTTGTCTTTGAATCATAAAAACATTTACAATAATAATAACTTAAAAACTTACTTGATGGTTTCCCATGTCTCTTCATCGAATGTTTTCATTACCAGGAGCTCCAGCGCATAATTCACGAAACCGTACTGTAAAATAACAATAATAAAATAAGTTTTTTAACTGACATGGTCACTAACACTATAGTCAACATTAGAAACGGGATATTTTCCTTTTAAACTTTCGCGATTCGAACATACTTAGTTGAATATTTTAACGGGAGTCTCGTTTAAATATTAACTATGGGATATTTACCGTATATCTTTTGTTTTGAATTATCGATATTTCGGCACTGTTGCAAGCACCATGATCACGGATGACTGAAGTAAATGCGGGTGTGTGTTATTTTTCTACAAGAAGACAAAACGGTCTACCCTATTGCGTGCTCAACAACAAGAACACAAGAAAAGCAGAGAAGATCGTGCAAGATAATTAATACCTTGAGTTTTGTTTGTCTGAGATATGATGTGTTTAATTGAAAAATAAACAGAGTTGGAAGTTATATTGTGAACAGAGGTAAAATTGACAATAACAAAACAATATTTCCCGTCGCGGGATGCCTGGCAGATGTGTAAACATAAAAGAATAGAATTCATTCAGCTTTATACTAGCTTTAAACTAAAAACGAGCAACGTTGTGCACCGCACGCTCTCATTGGTCAACTGTAAATCAGCAACTCTTCATCTGATATTTACTAACTTTTCATCATAATACAGTAAGTACCGAGACCACTTGGACGCGAATGAAATACCGGAGTTCAATTCTCTCTGAAGTGTTTACATTTTGCACTAAAAAGTAGATTTGGATAGCTGAATCATTAGATAATTATCGTGATGGGCACTGTGGTGGCCAGGCCAGCATACTAATAAGGACCGTGCGTTCCCCCCTCCCCATCCCGCATCGCCACGTCGCCGCGCCGCTCGATTGCCACGGCAACAGTCAGCGTTACTTCCGTACCGCGCCGTTAAATGTTACACATCAAAAACGAACACGCAATAGGGTAGACCGTTATATCTGCTTGTAGAAAATAGCACCCATCGACATTAACTTCAGTTACTCCGTGACCACATGGCGCTTGCAATAGTGCTGAAATAGCGGAAACAAAAAACAAAAGATATAAATGGTAAATATCCCGTTTCTAATGTTGACTTTACTTTTTATTCAAAACTAGCTGTTTCCGCGCCTTTGCTCGTAAGGTAAGTATATCTGGATTAAAAGTTAGTACTTTGTTTGGGTTGCCTATAGAATCGAGGGCAGGAGTTGGAGAGGGGGTCTGCCTCCCAGTACCCCTCTCTTCCCGCGGATACAATTTTTTTTTTTAAATCGTATGTTAGTGTACGTGAAACGAAACGCAATTTTCAGAAGCATTTGACTGTGGGGGTGAGTGGTGGTGGGGGCTGCCCCCTGGTACCGCAATTTGCAGGAGCATTTGACTACCTATTTGAATTTTTTGTATCGTGAAATGGTACGTAATCGTAAGTTTGATTGTCATATACATTTAATTACAGCGTTATTTCGTTTTCTTTGTCGTAACGTGAATGTACTTTCGCCGTATTTTTGTGGTTTTGTTTGTCTATTTTGGCTGTATTTTTTGGACTTGATTGTTAATTTACGGCTGTTTTTTAATAAACTTAAAACTGAAATATCTCATAAACTATCGTATCCGGGAGAGGGGGGAGGGGGATACTAGGGGGCAGTCACCCCCACCCCCCTATATCCCCTCGATTCTATATATTTCCCCTTTGTTTTATTCCGTTACCAAAAGTACCGTTTACAATATACTTCTTTCCTTTAAATTCGTTCAGCCGTCCAGCTTCTAAAACCGCATCACCATCGGTCTGTAGTTTTTACGTGAAGCGCAAACAGACAGATAGACAGACACGATTTAAAATCATATTATATTCTTGTTCAGTAGCTTATATTAGGCTGGTAGCGATGGTGGTAGATCGTATTCTTTTACTATATTCATTGTACAGACTTTTTGTTACCTACTACTTTACTATATGTATGTATACAAGAAATATTTAACAAAAAATAAGATGGCTAAAGTATAATATAACTTATGTCTGTAAATGTTCTAAAGAAAAAAAATTAAGAAAAAATTATATGACAGAAAAAAACATTGTGTATATATTTATAGGTACAAAGGCGACGAAACAAATAACGACGGAATTACATTTTCTTACATTCTTTTGTTAACAGCTATTTTAAACAGCTTTTGTTAACAGCTATTTTAAACAGCTTTTGTTAACAGACAACTATTTTCTTACCATGTTTGTGTCCTTTTGTAGTTCTGCAAATCAGATTATCTGAAAACGTCAAAATGTGTTAAGCTTAAAGGTTTTATTAATCACTAATAGCGACTACAGTGTATCACGAAAAAAAGCATTCTATATAATAGTTAATCTAGGATATCAAAAATAAATGCAAAAGCACCAACGCTCTTGATACTAAAAATGGTATGTTGTATTTACAAAGCTTAATCTAAATCGGATCAGCCGTTTTGGCGTGAAAGTTCCCGAAACAAACAAACAGACACGTTTCACTTTAATATATTGGTGTGGATGCAAGGCAATTTGTATCTATAAGATAGATACAAAACAGACATCGAGTAGTGCATCCTGAATAAGCATTAATTTTCATGTTAAATATTATAATAACTTCTGTTGGGAAAACTTTTGAACTAGAGCGCAGGAATTCGGGATGGCCTACAATTTATTACGCATGTTTCCCCGCAGCTCCGCAGCAATTAAAATCATAAGTAACGTCAATTACGATAAAAATAATTTTGTTGTGATTAGTTTCTAAGAAACATTAAATTATTAGTTCTTAATAAGGAAGCATCTCCAGTGGAAAGAGTTAATCCTATCTAGTTAAAGTATTGTTAAAAAGCCTAATACAACACCAACCCTGAAAGCCTTATTTCAATCTCTAAACTACTTACTGTTTCAAATACACATAAAACAATCCATACCGGTTGGTCTAGTGGCTAGAGATCCTAGGTACGAATTCGAACGGTCGCGGGTTCGAATCCTGCAAGGTGCAATCATTTGTGTGATGAGCAGAAATGTTTGTTTCCGAGTCATGGATGTAATATTCTTATCTATGTATGTTTATCCGTTATCTAGTGCCCATAGTACAGGGTATCCTAGTTTGGGGCTAGGTAATTGGTGTGGAATTGTCCCGAAAATATTTAATATTTAATATTAATATAACAGTGAAACGTTGTCTGTTTGTTTGTTTAGAGCTAGCTTCACGCGATAACGGCTGGACAGATTTTGATGAAATTTGGAATTGAGATAGCTTATACCAAAATATTAAAATTGTAAGTTTCCACGGGCAAACTGGAAAATGTTGATAACTCGCTGTAAGGAACGGTTGCCATGGAAAAGAAATAACAAGTCTGTAAAAAACTTCAAGAGCATTGGTGCTATACCTACTTTTGCATTGGTTTTCAATATCCTAGAAGAACATGGGATGCTATTTTTCGTGATAAGCAGTAGTCCGCGCGGACGAAGACGCGGGCGGGAAAGCTAGCTTTAAATGAAAACTAAGCATATCCGCGAGATGGGAGTAGTATTGTTTGATTTTAGTATTAACAGCTGCTTAGCGAAATCAGATCATATAATTTTTATAAAGGATAATTGTAGATTACATAAAAGATTTTGGAATTAAATTATATGATATGACAGTAATATAGTTAGAAAACTATGGAGAGTGCTATGCTCCGAGTTTCTCTAAAGGACAGAATCCGAAACGAGGAGATCCGCCGGAGAACAAAAGTAATCGAAATAGCTCAAAGAATTAGCAAGCTGATGTGGCAATGTGCCGGTTACATAACTTGAAGAACCGACAACCGTAGGGGTAAACGTGTTCTAGAGTGGAGCCCGCGTTTAGGCAAACTTATCGTAGGGCGCCTGCCGGCCAGGCGGAGTGACGACTTGCGAAAGACGGCTGGTAGCGACTGGATGAGGAAAGCCGAAGATCGGGCTCAGTGGCGTTCAGAAGCAGAGGCCTACGTCCAGCAGTGGATGAATGCGGGGTGATTAATCGTCATCATCAATAACGAAAGGCAACTTTAATCCATACCAATATATAAAAGTGAAACGTTGTCTGTTTGTTTGTTTGTTTGTTTGTTTGTTTGGGGAGCTTCCACGCGATAATCGCTGGACGGATTTTGATGAAATTTGGAATGGAGATAGCTTATACTCTGGAATAAAACATTGAATACTTTTATCCTGGAAAATTGAAAGTATTCACGGGAAAACTTGATAAATTTTGATTACTAGCTGTAAGAAACGGTTACCATGGAAAGGAAATAACAAGTATGTCAAAAAACATTAAGAGTGGTGCTATACCTACATTTGCATTGGTTTTTAATATCTTAGAAGAACATATGATGCTTTTTTCGCGATAAACAGTAGTCCGCGCGGACGTAGTCGCGGGCGGGAAAACTAGTCCATAATAAAAAAAGTATGCGCCCCAATTCTAAAGCCACTCCTTTCACCTAATTTTCATTTCCATTATCTGTTTTACTTCAAACACAACATTCAACTGAAAGAATCAGTAGATTCACGCCTTTATTCTACCGTTGCCCCGCGAAACAGATGCTCGAGAGGAAAATTAAAAAAAAAAGCTTACAAAGGTTCCCTTTGTTATTTCTTTCGCGGAGTGATTGTGGGATTAAACTCAAGACAAAACGAGTTTTATGTTTGTTGAAGACAACAGAGTTATCTTCTGAAGCTTTATTATTCAAAAGAATGATACCCGAGTGATGATAAAGGTTAGGTTTATTTTATTATCTCATCCAATTGCGAAATATTTTCTTGGCATAATAGTTTTATTTACGTTCCTATATTAATTAACAGCTTCAAAATAGAAATGACATTGACTTTGTTTGTTAAATTAATATTATGTGTGCGTTGCGTGGACGAGCCGAATATATGATAAATACCAGCTAATACCTGCCACTTTACCTGCTTGGACTTATACAAGTAGGATCAGTAAGTATATCACTGCAAATCTTAAGGTTTAAATCAAGGTACATAATCGTATAAAATAAATTGTGCAGGAACCTGAAACCTGGTTTTGTAGTGGTACACCTCTTAACCACTTGAGCATAAAAAGCGGTATTAACCGGTATTCCAATAGCTACTTTACTTTGGTGTTGTGTTATGCTTTGGTGTTAAGTCCGCCTTGGGAAGTACCAAACTTTTGACAAATATTCAACCGCCAAGCAGTAGTGTGTAAGCATTTCGTTATTTCGCATTGAAGGGCAATGTTTCCAGCGTAATTACTGGGCAATAAAACTTGAAAACCTGTTTCAGGGCAACGAGCGCAGTGCAGTGACGCGCAAGATTTTGCAACCATAGTTCTGGGTGGCGCTGCAACTGCAATGGGCTAGCATGATGCCTAATTCAGACTTGCTTGACTCGTCAAAAAAGGGAAAAAAACTGAGTACTTGAGCAGCGTTTAAGATCCTCTTAAAGGTAACCAAATCCAATAAGCAATTTTTACTTTGAATAATTAAAGTTGTGTTAGGTAAATTCTACCATAGATATGAACTAAATTATTCAATATAATATTATGTGATCATAAATATAATAAGTACCTATGCATTTTTATTTCACGCGTGAAACAATAAACGAAAAAATCTACTCATAGTTAGATGGCAGCACCATCGTAAAAATAGAGAAAATTATGAACCCTTTTCATAACACTTTAGTTATGCTACTCAGCGCTAGGTGGCGCTAGGCGTTTGAAAATAAGAAGATAACAATGGATGTATACTTTTCACTAAGTAGGTTATTAAATAAAATCAAGAGATATTGTATGACAAAGACGTATTTGATAGAAAGCAGCATAAAATAACCAATTTTACTTAGTAGGTAAAACATGTTAACAATGATTAAAATCGTAAAATAAAGTACCACGCATATTAAAATGAAATAAAAATAAGTTCCGTGTTCATTTTAACATACGCATTAAAATTAAACTGCATTGTGCTGCACTAATTGTTATCAAAGTAAGAACTAATAATAACTAATCACTAAAATAACTGACACAATATCCAATTCTTAAATTCACACATAGAAAATAGGTGGAAATTTAATTCACATTCAATCCTTACCTTAACTCGAGTTTTCTTTCCAAAAATAACTTCAGGCTACTTCACAAAGAGTCCGCAATGAAGCCATATAATTTTATACGTACTTTTGTTTTTATTTAGGCCGACAAACAACCCCACACGTAACCGGTCGAGCCTGAAGACTGGCTCTCACTGGCGAAGCGATTTCATTGGCAGACGTTATACAAACTTATTTTTTAGACGGCGAAATGTGGAACTGAATTCTGAAAGAACTTGTTGTAGGTAAAAGTGCGACACTAGCGCACTGACGAGCCGAAAACGTAAGTTTGTGGTTTGGTAACTTAATTCAAAGGTTATCTCAAACAAAATATACGTAATCTTATTTGGTATATTATAGTGATTAAAATTTGTGAGAAATTTTTCATTTAAATTGTAAGTTAAAAAAGAAAATGTCGAATTGTTTCTGGACAAGTAGCGACATCATACGGAATTTACACAAACTATTGCTTCAGCTATTTGACACCAGGTAGCACTAAGTGTCCTACAAAACCATAGCGAACAGTGTTTCACTTGTATATCTGCTTCATAACCTTGTAACAGATTATTCAACAGTTTTACTAATTTGATTGCGATGAAACTTCACACCGTGAGACTTTAGTATGTGCTGATCAAGGTTTTGTACTATCTGATTTATAATAAAATCCGATATTTCATTTATCCTCTACAGATTGTGCGAGTGGCAAACCCTCGGATAAACTATACATATTTAAACAAAAAAACCTGAAAAAAAAAGATTTTGCTTCACACAAATGCCCAAAATCAGGAGTGTAACGTTTTCAGGTGTAAGTATGTATGTGAGTTTATTTATTCCACCATAACTTTTAAATGACTGAACAGATTTAGATGTACCTATCGTTTCAATCCTTACTTCATCCCGAGTAACTTAAGCTAAAGCTATAATATATATATATTTTGATTAAATTCGTAGTCATACTGCCGTATGACTACGAAAAAAATCTTCGAATTTTAAAATATGGGTATCAGATTAAAGGCCTTGATGAGCACATTCCAACAATATATAATTAAAAATATGAATAAAACGGCTAAAAAAACACGAAATATAACATCGGAAATATCGATCATAAATTTCGTGAGTTTTTAGCCGTTTTATTTATATTTTAATATGAATTTTACTCGCGTTAGTTTTCAAAATTTTAGATCGTTTTTGGCGGGGCAGTCGTGATTTTTATATATTTTTTATCTATTTTCTTAACCAATTCATAGTTTCTGTAGTAGGTATGCATTTTTTTTGTGTACCTACCTATTGTACTTTTTATTTTTTCTGTGTAAATTATTATAAGTGTTTAAAAAAATAATAGTTTAAAAAAACTAAAAAACACGCTTTATATAGAAAACCAAACTAAAAAATAGAAAATAAATTTTAATAGTGTAAATAAGAAAAAAAATGATTTATTTCAAAAAAATCGTGGGGCGCATGGGTCAATAGTTATAAATATTTCATTGACAGATATGAGAAGAACGATTATCATTTCGATAATATCTTTTTTTTCGTTTTATTGCATTGTCATCAGTATTTGACAGGTGTGCAAAATTTGAATGAAATCTGACTGTTTAAAGTGGGTCAAAATAGCGTCCAAAGGAGTCGGTTACAAACATACAAACATACAAGTGAAGCTAATATAAAGCTCGCGGATATAAGGATCGCGTGTAGATATAAAAGCCTGTCTCTTGCTGCTCTATCCATGTCTTTCCAGCGATCTTGGCAATATCGTCACTCCACCATTTGCGTGCGTGGTCGGTGATTTTTATTTGTTGGATGCCAGATCGAGAGGTTAGGTTATCATTACCTTGATTTTAGATATTATTCAGATTTATATTAATATTTTTCTACGTAACAAGTAGTTTAATTTGATTTTATTTATAAGACACTGAATTTTTGTTTTCGTTTGTCGTACTATATGTTGTTATTGTCTCAGAAAATTCTAATTCTTAAATCTGCACCGCTTAAATTAATACAAAAATAAGTGCAGTAAGATGGAATTATACAATTTCAGAGAAAAAATATCACTACAATGAATTTTCAGGTAATATATTACAAACATGCCCAACCACAAGGCTTTCCACAACTGCCTTCATTAGTCATAACGGTCTATGTAATCAAACCAGTACCAATTACTGAATAGTACACGCCAAGCCTCTATTAATCCATTTGTATAATTAGAAAGTACCACACCCCTATTACAGCCACCAATAAAAATATATCTGAACTCCCTTATCGCATTAAAAATGTCCATCGCCCAATAAAAACTTCAAGTGGCTGCGACATTTTCTAAAAAGACATGGTATCAAATTGACCAAGTATTTTTTTAGTTATTTACATTTAGAAGCAGCTATTTGCGTGTCAGTACTTTTGGCAACCATTTAGTACGTTGGCAACGTTGGTACGTTGGCATTTTTCCGCGAAATCGAGAAGTATTGCGGGTAAATGGTAATTAAATATGGCAATGTTTAGCTTATATAATTTTCTGATATATTATGGAGAACGTGGAAGGGTACAAAATTGATAATTATAAGATTATAAACCTACCCACCATTTTCATGGTTGTTGAACACAGTTTCTATGTTTTCGTATATGTATGTCTGTTTGTTTCAATTAGACCTTCAACTGAGGAGATTCTGAATTCTAATATATAATGTATATTTCAATTGTATTTTCATTAATATATCCGCATTTTCTAAACCTATTGGAGTGATTCATCATAATTATATTCAGTACTAGAAGCTAAAGTAGTTCAGTCACTAGACGCTGGTCTTGAGATCAACCCCGCGGTAATTCACTACGCTATAGAGAGTTGTTAAAATGAATCACGCCAAAACGACCATAGCTGTCATGGTAACCTTATGACGTCACTATATGCAAAAGCAAGACAAAAAGGCAAGCCACATCGGAACATAACAACCGCTAATTAGGAAGAAAGTCGTGACGCGTACTGCGCAGTGTTTGAAGCCGGGCAATCGATAAAAAAACTTTTTGTCGGCTTGAGGAATTACGATCAAATGTTGGTATATTGGTACTTCATGTCCTGGAATAGCACAGCACATAGACTACTTCTAACCTAGAGAAATGACTACGCGTGCAAAGCTGCGGGCACAGCTAATTATATTAATTAAACCTTCCAAATCCTAAGTTGTCGTCTCAGGAAATTATTATTCGTCTTCAAAACGTTAGAGCCTACAAAAAAATAATCATCATGGTATATGTTTCACTTTGCCGATCCTTGCTAAATTACTGTGTAACACCCTGGGGTGCAGCCTTTAGAACCTTCTGAAGTGAGTGACTCATTATAACAGGATACCGAACACCTTAGAGTTAGGCGAATTTTTATCATGTCAACTGCACAGGTCAGCGCTGCATACTAAACGAATACAATAATAGTCTACTCGTATGGCTCGTATATTGAGGAATCTAGGTCTAGAAAAAATCACGCCTGGCAAGCACTAAGAACAAAACCCGATTAGGGAAAAAGTATTATAGCTTTTTGGGATGCTAAGACAATAAACAACTTAATATGTATAATTTAAAAAAAGCCTTTACGAGCATTTTTTTAATGAATGTCACTTTGTTGCTCCTTTTCTATGTTTTTTTTTTTGCTTTCGTCATCGGTTTGTGAGCTACCCTGAAAGCGAATCAATTTAAATGTTTAATTGTGGAATGTTTAATTAAATTTGCAAAACATAGTTTTGTATATAGACATATACAAAATTGTTTCAATAAAATAAGTTTATTAATGAATCGGTTTTTTATCGTTTACGTTACTCTCAACTAGCCAATGACCGGGAATGTAGAATGCACATTGTACACCTCAAAAGGTATACAGTGTTGAATGGTTGTTAACTAGTGCAGTATGTGCAGTGCAAGTACCGTCAATGGAAAGTGAAGAAACTAACTAAGGTGCCAAGTAGAAATAACCTTGGCGCCACAGAAGACTTACGAAAGAGAAGACTGATGCGAGATCCTTACTGAGTGTGGTTAAGGTCGAGGAACGAAGTAGCGGTGGATTTGGTGAGTTAGTTCCATAGGAACTATTATAATATGTAATACCGAAACATAAATCAGATTTCTGGAGGCACGGGGTGGCTGTATGGAAGTAAGGCCACTGGGAACCGAATATAAAATTAATAACTTGGAATAAGATGCCACAGAATGTAATCAGATTGAAACGAGCTCGAAGTGCCAGGCTCGTAGTGGCTTGGGTAGGACTAAAGGAGATTGTGGAGGTCCTTCTCAGGGACCCGCGGTCCCGACACTGAAAGGAACGTGGGACAATGTTGAAATACACGTTCCTGTAGGCGGAATAAGCAAAGCATAGAAATACCTTATTTCCTGATAAACCTTCGTATGTGGTGAAATTAAATTCTTGTTGCTATTTGTCTTCCGTCTAGGAACCTAAGCTAATGTAAACGTCAGAGCCATATTTTGTTGTTGTTGTTGTTGTTTGTCGTATAAGGTAGTGCTGGCCTCTGTTGTCAGAGTTTTTCAAGCCGCCCGAGGGCCTTTGACATGGTTTAACGACAATAATAGCCGTGAGCGACAGCTTAACGTGCTCTCCGAAGCACGGGGCGATGGAAAACCGCACATAACTTATAAAAGTCATTCTAAGTTGCACTATAAAACCGTTAGGCTACCATCGCTTATCATAGTATTGATTCATGAAATGGCCAGCTAAAACTGACCGTAAGATACATATCATCGTCATCCCTCACGCGGGGCGGGTGAAACCACGGGGCGTTAATACACTGCAATGATATCTATCGTCATCCCTCACGCAGGGCGGGTGAAACCACGGGGCGTTAATACACTGCAACGATATCTATCATTTTTACACGACTGCCCAAAAAAGGAGTGTAATGTTTTTAGGATTCACGTATGTTTGTATGTATGTGAGTTTCTTTATTCCACCATAACTTACGACACCATACTTCTATTTTACGATATGATCATTAATGTTAGACCATATCATGAAGTAGCCGTGTGTTTAGCTGTCAAACGCTCATCATTAATTAATCTGGCCAAACCATTTCACGATGTCACGGATAATTTCATGAAATAGAACTTTTTCATTATGTGGCCAACCATTTCAAGAAATGATTAATTCTATGATATTGCTACGACATATACATTGGGCGACATACGGACTTTATATGCATCGAGCATTCAAATAACCCTGTAAATGCAGATTAGGCGTGTGGCAAAACAACTTCATCACCAAACAAACAACTCTTCCATATCCAACCGTCTACTGTTCAGTATAACATATTTTGTGCCAAAAACCTTTGAACAAAATACTAACTGAGGACTTAAATCTGTTAAAAAGTCATAATTCCACAAAAGGTACTTTGTTTTGAACTGTTTATCATGCAAAACATAGTTTACTCCCGGTGGCCGAGACGAGCAAGCTCATAAAACTGAAAACAGAAATTAGGTTTGTCGAGCGCCTGAATTAGTTTCAGTTAGAGATGTGGATAATCCGGCCAGTATTCGGCATATGCAGCCTCATACATGCTTAACGACCGGTATGAGGTATTATCGGCCGGCTTACTTAGAGCGATAGTGAGCGAACGGTATTAGAATGAAACGATACGGGGTTCGACTTTCGGCTCTACAACAATGACTTCTTTGAGTTATGTGTATATACATGCCCAATGGTCCGTGCTTCAGAGGGCACGTTATTGCAGTCCCGGCTGTTATTGCAGTCGTTATGCCCGCCGGACACCCAGCCTCGTATCTGGAGGGCATTAAACTAAGTCAAAGCCCCTCGGACGGTCTGACTCTTAAGGTCAGTACTACCTCATACGATAAGCAAGCAAGACTTACGTTACCTTATTGTAGACAAATATTAATCCGTCGCGCGACTTGTTTTATACGCCCAATAGTTTCATTCATGTCACGATCGCATGATACGCGAGTGTTTTTTTTTTATATCTGGTAGTGTAGTGTTTAACCACTATCTCACCCAGTATCATAAGTCACGATGTGGTCAAAAGTGGTAAAAAGCAAAGACTAGAATGGGACTACCTCTTCGTGCAGCTCCTTCGGATATCAGAACATCGTTTTAGGTGTCCTGTCCATTGTCACTTCAGCCAAGAATTGAAACCGGTTCTTATGCGGATTTCTTCGTTCGTGTAGTTTACGAAATGAAGTTACTGAACCTTGCTAACCAGCCACTTGACACTTGAATTTGACTTAAGTCTTTGGTGACGCCGGTACTACGCACCGTGTTATTACACGACTGGCCGAAAAATATTGTAAATCTTTCAGGGTTCATGTATGTATGTTTGTTTGTATATATGTATGTATGTGAGTTTATATCCACCATAACTTTTAAATGCCTGAACAGATTTGGAAGTATGGGGGTAGAATCCTGATAATAATATTATCCTAAGTAACATAGGCTATATATTTTGTTTGAAAAATATTAGTATATTAGGTATGGCTCCATTTTCAAATGCAAAAAGAAATTATTACTTCGCGTTTTTCAATATGGGTATCAAATTGAAGGCCTTGATGAGCACACTCCAACAATATATAACTTATTGACATAATTCAAAACTTGGCAGTAAAGAAGTATAAACATAAATAAAATATAATTGATAGATTCAGGCGTTACTTTGCGGAAATCCATATTTAAAATGAACAAAATAAAAATTTGTAGCTTACTTCCGCCAAAACTAAAGTTTGGGAGTTTTGGCGGAAGTAAGCTACAATTTTTATTTTGTTCATTATAAATAAAATATATTAAAAACCACGTCTGTCTTTTTAGTTCGTTTTTGGCAGAGAAGTCGTGTTTTTTTAATTATTATGTTTTATTCAACCTAAGATTTTCCTAATAAGGAATACTCCATGCTACATTTACACGGTCACAACTTTAAAAAAAGTAGTCTTGTTATTTAATCTTTACACATAGGTACTTGTTGCAGACTCTCGCATAGGTGCGGGGTCCCAGTAGCAGAGAAATGAGACTTTAGTTGAGCTCAGGATGTGGGGATGAAACGGAAATGCACTTGATCACAGTTGAATTGAATTTATTGTCACAGTTAGAAATCAATTTTTACACTAAGAACTTAATTACACTTCTGCTTTACAAATGTTGGCTACGGAGCCCTTGATTCACTGGGTGGTGCTTTAACTTAATGTTGCTCACGTATGGAAGAACTTGTAGCTTGCTTGAACGTCAATATTATAATGCACACTGTTTATTAGTAAGTATTGGTTTTTATACTTTTGTCAGAAGCGTTTAAAGCTCTTCCATTGGGCAACCAACTACAAATTGTTCATGACGTAATATGAGCCTTTGTTCTAGACGAGAACTTTCCCACGCTCAAGAAATAGGCACAAAAAATATGGTTGGGCTACGGGTGCGAGGGATCTTCCGATCTTTCAAGCTTTTCGCACTCGTACAGAAACGGCACCTATACTTGAGATAGCTAACCTATGTCAGACTCAAAATCATGACATTCCAAAGTATGACTCATTGTTTGTCAACAAGCTTGACTGTTTTAGAGGAGCTTTCCTAGTTCCTTCTCGCTCTCGCCGCTGATATAGTCAGTTACCTTTATTTTTATAGATTTAGTTCAGGTCCACCCCGCGTTGTGATTTAATACCCTTACAAAGCGGGGCAGTTCCTGAACAGAACCTGTACCTTACCTACAGAGAACTCCAGTGTTCCTCTGTGGTTGTATGACCTGCCACGTGCCATCTCGTATGTTATAGTGGTCATACGGAATGGCACGCGGTTTTTACAACTACGTTTGCCTTTTCCTTAGCCTTCAGTTAATATTATTTCGCTGGCTAACGCGTTGGCCTATCTTCATGCGGATTAGGGCATAATGTTCCTAACACTACTATCTATCATCGTGTGTCGTCATTTATTTCCTATTTATGTGCCCCTTTCCTCCAAGTTCAATAGCGCAACTTAAAAGTTTAATGATTTTATACAGCTTGACCTATAGCTATTCTTACATCTATAACTATAGTTAGGTTTAGCTATTGCGCTCGTTAACAGTACTTATAATACTAGAAATTACCACCGGATAAATAAATTATTCGAGTTTTTCGATATACGTCACCAATGGCGGGTTAATACTGATGCTCCGAACTGAATCTAAAGTAGCCGGCTCAACCCTTTTAAATTTTATCATCCGGCTACCGGAAAAAACTCTACGCATCCTTAGTTTCACCCCTTCCGTTTTTCATTCGGTTATAATTCAGTTTGTATTTTCGAGCGGGACTAGTTTTATACATGGCAGGTTCATCTTCGCTTTGTGATTGCATTAACATGTTACTAAGGTAATTATGTAGGGGAAAATTGGCTTGCGCTATGAAGGTTAGAATGACCCAGAAACTTGCACCACGTCGATAAATTTGTACGTGCGTTGCTGTAAAAATATTTTATATTTTTCATATGCCCCAGTGCTAGTAAATACAATTTATTTTTATTAAAACCAATGACATTTGGATAAAGACACGTCATGCTATAAATGTACAAAAAATTGACTATGTTTATTGTAGAACGGCTGCATACTGGCATGAAAAAGCGTGCCGCTTACCATCAAGCTAATGACCTGATCGTCTTGTCAGTCCACTTTTGATCTATAAATAATAAACCCTGTTTTCAGGAAGAGGTGATAATATTCTATTACCCGACTACGGTGAAGCAAGGGAAATGAGTTTAACAGTATATATATGTATGTGTGTATGTGGGTGTACCACCTTAGCGTCGCCCCTCTTGGTCCAATTTTGACAAGCGAGCCAATCGATTCGTCTTCAAGTATAAAAGTGTCCTAGGTAAATATTTTTTACCCGACTACGGCGAAGCAAAGGAAGGGTTATGGTTCAGACTAAAAACTTGGTCCGATTTGGCGAGCGAGGTATCAGTCGATTCGTCTTCTTCGCAAGAGTGTCATACGCTATTTTTTAACGGGTCTTAGTTTTGAACTTATGTCTTGTTATGTACTAAGTTTGACGAGCTGAGTTCGGTGGCTTGTGACGCCGCGCCGCCTACGCGTGTAGTCGTTGCACGACCGTGGGCGGCTTAGCAAAAGTTGGGCAATTACCTTACTTTTACTACATAATAGTACTATTATTATTTATTCTGAGCTTTTCCGTTGTCATTGCATCTACCTCAGTTTATCTGTACTAATATTATAAAAGCGAAAGGATCTCTGTTACCTTTTCACTATTAAACGGTTGAACAGATCTTGGACATAGTTTGAACCCTGGCACAGAATAAATAATAGTACTACGTAACGTATGTGACCCTTACCTTTACCTTTCCACTACTAAACGGCTGAACAGATCTTGGGCATAGTTTGAAACCTGGCACAGAATAAATAATAGTACTACGTAACGTATGTGACCCTTACCTTTACCTTTTCACTACTAAACGGCTGAACAGATCTTGGACATAGTTTGAACTCTGGCACAGAATAAATAATAGTACTACGTAATGTATGTGACCCTTACCTTTACCTTTTTACTACTAAACGACTGAACAGATCTTGGACATAGTCTGAACTCTGGCACAGAATAAATAATAGTAATACGTAACGTATGTGACCCTTACCTTTACCTTTTCACTACTAAACGGCTGAACAGATCTTGGACATAGTTTGAACTCTGGCACAGAATAAATAATAGTACTACGTAACGTATGTGACCCCTACCTTTACCTTTTCACTACTAAACGGCTGAACAGATCTTGGATATAGTTTGAACCCTGGCACAGAATAAATAATAGTACTAGGTAACGTATGTGACCCTGGGAAAGTACTTTTTTTACATTTATTACTTTATCGCAACTGTAGTTGACGCGGGTGAAGTCACTGGCAAAAGTAAGTATAAAATATCATTGGTTAGACCTATTTGCGTTCAAAATTGCAATATAAAATTCATCCTCGCATCCCTTCTACATAAACTTACTTTATCATCAACTCGCATGTTCCAACCATACTTTCCTCAGCTCCACGTTTTACCTCGAGTCCGAAACACCAACAAAATAATTCACCTGCAAACCCTTTTTCCAACAGTCAAAATATATGTAAGCCCTTTGACACAATAACACAAGTCTGTCGTTAGCTACACTTCCTAATGCAAAGAAAGCTTTCCTTACAGCGACATAGTATCAAAGTGTTAGTAAAATGCCACAAAAAACTTTTCTAAAAACCCTTATTTGTTTAACACCACCTGCGTAGTCATTAGAGTACCCTGTTTCATTAATGCTCTTAATTCTAATAAACCACGCCCCGGGTGAAGTCTGCTAGGATTTTAAAATCTATTCAGTGCCCTTTGTGCACTGTACAGTATTTATTACTAGCTTTCCCGCCCGCGACATAGTCCGTACGGACTACTGTTTATCGCGAAAAATAGCATCCTATGTCCTTCTGGGATATTAAAAACCAATTCAAAAGTAGATATAGCTCTAAATCTCTTGTTTTTTTTTGACATACTTGTTATTTCGTTTCCATGGCAACCATGGCATGGCATGGTTTCTTACAGCGAGTAATCAACATTTTCCAGTTTTCCCATGGATACTTACAATTTTCCGAGATAAAAAGTATTCCTTATTTTATTCCAGGGTATAAGCTACGTCCATTCCAAATTTCATCAAAATCCGTCCAGCCGTTATCGCGTCAAAGCTCCCAAACAAAAAACAAAAAACAAATAAACAAACAAACAGACAACGTTTCACTTTTATATATTGGTATGGATTCTATTAATATGCAATTATGGTTGGTTAAGTAGTTTGTAAAATTATACAGAGAATATTGCAGTACGCCATTATTGTTATTGTACTATTAGAGCGATGGTAGCCTTGCGGTATACTAAGTTATGTGCGGCTTTCCATAGCTTTAAAGCACAGAGGCCAGCACTACCTCATACGATAAGCAAGCCAGTACACCATGATACCTAGATAGAAACTCGCATAAAAGAAGCACGTACATCCCCTTCCTCACCTCCCTTTTTCATTTTTCCCAATATTAATATTAATTCGCAGATCAGCCCGATTAAAAGAGCTAATGTGAAGAAAAAAAATTAAATTAATAATAAGCGTTAAAAGAGCTTAAGCATCGGTCGTAGCCCGCAAAGGTTCAGCACGGGCAACGGACCACGATCCGAAGCCCGACCCAGTCCTAACTCCAGAGGACTGATGCATGACACGCAACAGAAGCTGTCGTACTGACTGACATACCTAGTGCAAGGAAGCGGGTCGGGTTTGCAAACCGCCCCCATAACGTAACAATAAGAGCAATTTAAAAATAAAAATTAATAAAATACCTTTTACTTGTTTGCATTTTCACTTTTAAATTTTTTTTGCTCTATTTTTTTTTTCTTTGTCTTTGGTTTGTGAGCTTCCCTGAAAGTTTCAATCGGATAGCTAATCGGGAAGTGATCGAAATTTGAATTGCAAGATTCCAGGACAGACAAAATATATAGATACACAGATACATAGATACATAGATACATATAGATACATAGATACATATGTAGGTACATACATACAAATGAAGTTAAATAAGAGCTTTTAAATAAATAGAGAAAGCTTTAGTTACCCACCCGAAGCCACTATTTTCATGTTTGCGTGTCAAGAGACAATCGTAGCCAACATCAACTAATGCCTAGCAATTATTTAACTTGTCCTACTAACCTGTGATTGTTAATGCAATTATGTTATTTTACCTTTTTATGTTTTACGCGTTATCGGTTAATTCGATAATTTAACTAGTTGATCCTCGATTATAGTGATTTATGAGGCCGATAACAGTTCTTTCGCTTGATAAATTAACAACTGTTTAGCGACTTCATTTTGTTTGTGGACAAAAGTGTGTAGTTTTATTACACTAACTTTTAGCTGTGCCCGCGGCTTTGCACGCGTGGTCGTTTCTCTTGGTTAAATGTAGGTACTTTATGTGCTATTCCAGGACCTAAAAAATACTAATATACCGCATTTGATCTAAATTCCTTCAAACGTCAAAATTGTTTTTAGCGATTGCTGCGGCTTCTACTCATCGGATTGAAATACATAAGCTATCTAACAGAAATTTCAATCGGTTCAGCAGTTTCTATGAGATGCACAAACACACATCCAGACAGACAAAAAGAAAATAATTTTGAAATCGTTACATTCTTGCTCAGTAGTTTAATTTAAGTCCCTAGACCTTCGATCAAATAAACTATAGATACACAGTCTCTATGAAAATCAAACCTCAAAAGTGTCCCCACGCCAATACTTACCTGCACTTATTTATTATGTACTTGTACAGATATATACCTCTCCAGCTAATATAAAAATAGTCCAAAAGCTAAGAGAGAACGAGAGAGTTCTATAGCTAAAATAAAAATAGTCCAGAAGCGAGAGAGAGAGAAAGAGTTCTATTGCGACTGAGAGAAAAACAAGGCATATGCCTTGTTTTGACGGTACCGTTTCATCGCAGCCCTAGACCACTTTTTTTGAATGATCTTCTTTGTACAGACTTTTTATCACTTGCTGCTTTAGAGTATAGATAGATAATAAATAGATAGGTAACATATTTATTTAATAAACACATAATGTAGTATCACTAATATTTAACCCGACATTTGTGTGTATATGTCTGTCGAAAAACTCGAATCACTTTTTTATCCGCCATCGATTTGAGTTGTGATTTCGTGTACTTTCCTCATTGCACGTCCCCACCGTTAGACCAACCCGCGCATGACGTGGATGTATCTCGGAGTTTTGGAACCAACCCGGTGCTTGAAATAGGGGTCATAGACTAAGTAATTTTTTTTTCCTGGCGTCTTAAAGACTGGCAACGGCTGATTTAGTTAACAAAAAGTATGATTGTTAAAAGTTTTGATATTTTACCATAATTATGCATAGAAAAACTTGGTAATTTCTGGTGTAAGTTTAAAGTATAACAGGTAAACAGGTGTCACTCGGAATGATTGGCATTTAAAAGTTATGGTAGAATAAAGAAACTCACATACATTGGCACATACACACATGAACCCTAAAAACATTAAAATTGCCGGTCTTCCTTTTTTGGGCAGTCGTGTAATAAACGAGGTGTGATTTATAATAAATCATTGTTTTATTTATAATAAATCATTGTTTTATTTTTAAAAAAACATGTACCTATTTTTAATATATGCCCAAGTAAAACTAGCATGGAATATTCCTTATTAGGAAAATCTTAGATTCAAATACCGGTGCGTAAGACTGGCGACACCAAATATGTAAGTCAAATTCACGTAACATGTGACGGGTTAAAAAAACTGTTACCTATACCACAGAATAAATAATAGTACAAGTACAGAAGGATAACTGAGTAAAGTCATTTAAATAGTCACACCTAGAAGGCACTCACCCATTGCGTGCAGGCTAGAATGTACTGTATCACAACGCGCGAGAGCTTCCATTGCTCTAATCGTTTCAGAATCACTCTGTCACTTTTCCGCTCGGTAGGGTTGTATCAAGATATGACTAGGTACTTGTACTAGTAATTATTCTGTGATATAATATGACTTAGATATTGTAACCGAATAAACAATTATGTAAACATGAAATATTTTATTACTTATTGTTATAAATGTTGATAGTTCTATTAACTACATATAATGACATTCTTATCAGAATAGGCCCAGAACCTCAATATTTGATTATAACTTAATAGGCATTTTGATGAATAAAAGGTGCCTGTCTGAATTCCATGCTTAATAATGAATGAAAAATAAATGGCTACCTACGTAATAAAATGTCAGTATGTAGGTATTTTACGAGACTTGTCAGACGAATGCTATGCAGTACATTCTAGGTTTCTTATTGGTACTCATAATTAAGAAAATAATAAAATTTGACAATAACTTTACGTAAGTAGGTACTTTATCGTAAGCACACGGGCGCGCGACTCATCGAGCGCATGCTTGGCACTCTAATACCTGCACTACACTGCTCCCGAAGTTGCTTCGACAAAGTACGGTTCGAAGTTGACCGAAGTTGGAAGTACGTGACTACACACTCGTGCAACTTCGCAAGGAGCTCAGTCGCCCGGCGGCGCCCGCACGTTATGCATCATGGATAATGTTCGAATGGCAGCTGCTTTTGCAATGTTTTTTCCCGCGTAGGTATTATATCTACGTATATACCACAAGTATTTTTTTTTTAATAATTGTGGATGTTTGCAATGCGCAGAACTATGTTATTAGAATAAACAAGGCACAATACATTTTAACATTACCTTTAATAATTTTTATCACTTGAATTTTTCGAAGTAAGCCGAGTAGTATAGTGAGACGCTTCGTTATAGAACTTCGGGACGCTTCGAGTCCTTTGACTCGGGCGCAAAAACCGACAACAATCGGAAGTCGCCCGAGGCGAGCCAAGGTTGCACGAAGCGAACCGAAGTGCCCGTCTACACTCTCGTGTTCGCTTAACTTCGACCAACTTTGCGAGTAGTGTAGTGGGCGTTTAATGAATTACCCGCAACATTACGGCCGCAAAGCGTAGGTATAATATTTGTACTTGTTGCGGAGTGCGACTGGCCTGCTTATACGTGCCCTACAATACAAAACATGCAATATTAATCCAAACATGAAATTCAAATAGGCGTTGAGCTATCGAAATCAATTGAATACACACGTCTCTTTGTTTTCCCACTTCTATAGTTAGTAATGGTACTCATATGCTCTTTGGCAATATGGCAGCGCAGATACGCTCATTACACGGTGATAAGGATGTGCCGGATTTGGGTTTGGCCGGAAGCATGGTACCGGTCGGAAGCCATCGGATCTAAATACAGAATGTACCTATATAATATACGTGTTCTATTCGGCAGTGGTGGAGAAACTATTTAAAAAACTATTATAATAATCATGTAACTGATGCTACGTTGCGAAAGATCAACATTTCGGGAAGGGATAACTATATAATTATATTTATGTATTCTTTTAGTATAAGTAATGTATTATTTGATAAATTATGTATGATTATTATAATATTAGTTTGTATGTTAGTTTATTATATTATTGCACCACTGCCTGAAAGGTATTTAATCCCTGATTCTCTTCATACTAAGGCTGTCTGGAAGAGATCGCTCTTTAGCAATAAGGCCGCCAATTGTACTATTTAATATATAATTTGTATCCTTGACCGTATTATTTTTGGTGTGCAAGAAAGTGTATTTGTATTGTCTTGTCAGTGAACTTATAAAACGTTCATTTTGTTTATTATGCAAATGTGTTCGTATTCTAGGTACCATGTTTTATTTGTTCAATGACACCCATACACATTTAGAATGTTACATATGACGTCATCTGGCAGACCGCGCGTCGCATAGCACACAAACGAGTATATGAAACGCCGACGAAGCAATCGTGTCCCATGTCTAATATATTTGTAATCCTCGTAATTTTAAAGTGACTCTGGTACTTCGGGCCGAATATACGCATTTTTAGGTTAGAATACAACCTTATTAGGTATCTGGCCTCCGTAATTACAAAAGTATAGCTGCATAGAAAATGTACTGCGAAGCCGGAAAAAAACAGTTAAAAGCAAGTAATAGATAACATAAGATTAACTGATTATTGTAACCTACGAAACTATTAACTATTAATGAAAATTTTGAGCAATCTCAAACACTTAATAATTCTCAATAATTATGTTTTTATGTTCTGAGAACAAGACTCTGTGCTCTGTGCTCTGTTGCCATATGTTGATAATACTGAAATTAAATAACATAAAACCTCGTCGGAATTATCTAACACCAGCTATATTTTCGGAAACTATTGGATAATGCCCAGGAATAAAATAATAAGCCGGAGCCGGAACCTCCGCGCGTAGCGATGTTCATTGAAATTGAATGCGTTCTGATCGCTTTAATTCAATGACCGTATGCTTGCAGATTCAAAATGGGATTCATGCGCTGCTCGTTTATCACGTTTTTTTTTTAAATGTAATGCTATATGCACTTTTTTTTGCGTTTTAAGTTTATTTTTAGAACCATTACTAGTGTCAAAAGGTACCTAACATGCCTATGAGGTGGCAGTAAGGATTGACACACATCTGACGGAAGATGCGTCGCGTATGGTCGGTCGCGTAATGCCAAAACAGTAAGATATTATAACGTCCAACGTACTGAGCGGTACGTTTCTCAGTACACTCGATTCATCTTCCGTCAAATGTGGACCGACCCTAACGGGCTATTCACAGACTTGCTTTGTTCTCAAATCTGTGGGCTATATGAACATTTATACAAATCGAGTATAAAACTGAAAACTACAATTACTTTGAACTTGTTTATGTTAATGATAATTATGGTGTTTCGGATATCAAAATTTTGTTTTTTTTTTTCGACCAGTTTCAGACTATTTTGAAGTCCTTCATCTGGGAGTGTTATGCCGATAAGCCGCGACGAGCGCTAAGAACGTCAGCACGCAACTGACGACGCGTGCGTGGCGCGGGCTGCCCCGTGGGCGGCGATTGCGGCGCTCGACTATGTAAAAACCAGTAGCCAGTAACCAGTAGTCATGTAAGTGACTCGAGACATTTTATCCGCCTGATAATAGATGTGAAAATTCTGCCAACTGAGGTTATGAAGGGACGTCAGTTTTGACGTCGTCATAACACTCCCAGATGAAGGACTTCAAAATAGTCTGAAACTGGTCGGACTATTCCGATCTTCTTTTTCGTGAGTTTTTAGCCGTTTTATTTATATTTAGACTTATATGTGTTGTTTTAATATCAGATTCGAATCAGGAAATAGGTATATTATTGGGATAATATGAACTTTCAGATAATTTCGGTTATTGATATGTGCTTTGGTGAAATTTATAAAGATATAAACCAACGAATGATTTAAATTAAGCCTCATTATCATCATTATCATCAGCCTATATTTGTCCACTGCTGGAGTAGACCTCTCCTAATGCACGCCACTGAGCTCGGTCTTCAGCTCTCCTCATCCATTTTCTCCCAGCCGCTTTTCGCAGGTCATCACTCCACCTAGCCACAAAGCGTCCTACACTACGTTTGCCTAAACGTGATCTCCAAATGGTGGTTCTTTACAATAAAGTTTTGTTTTTATTTTGTTTGTAATTCCAGACCACCTAAAAATATATTTAACAGGAACTGCTATTATTTGAATAAAACGCACAAAACTGAAGAAATACGTCTTGATATCAAAGGATTGCAGAAGCGTTCAGTTAGGTAGATACATTATGTAATTAGAGACCTTACCAATACCAATTTTATTAATTTATGGATAGAAAAGTAAAAAATTGAGATTTTTTTATGTGAAAGTATTTATATTTATTTTCTCTGGCTTCATCAAAATACTTTAATATTGATTTACAAAATATCGACATGCCATTATATCAGTACTTAACACCACTAGTGATTCACATGTTCCATACAAAAACAATGGGGCTATTGTAACTAGCTTAAATTTATCAAAATAGCTACAAATACTCCGCAACACCGAAAAAGGAGGCCATACAAAATATAAGACATAAGATTAGAAATAATATCGTAAAAGCTACTTACGACTAGTATTCTTCTTTTCTGTTTTCAAAACTGCTCAAAAATCACATTAACTATTTTTCTTAAGAAATCTCCATCTCATTTTATCAACAAACAATAATTAAAAATTTGACTTCCAGAAAAAACTCGGTCGATCAAACAGTTTCATAGGTAGTTTTGGAACAAACACTAATTTCTATGTTCACCAATAGATGCTCATCAAAATCTGAAAGAATAAAAGAAAAACCGATTAGTCGCCCCAATAGTCTCAATTGCCCCGGTTCACCTTAATGTAAAGTTTTCAAAACTATCCGTAACTTTCATTTCGGATGTCCGGTACTTTCGGATACGGATATCCTTAACATCCCTAATTTGTATGTATCGCGGCCACCACAACTGCGTCTGCTTGTTTATACCTAAAATGCAAATGGGACCCAAACCATTAGATTTCGTTAGGAAGTTGTAGAATTTGGTACCATTTGGCATTAGGCATGGATCGTACTTGCAAAATCCAGTAACAGGGCTTCCAAGTACGTCCACTTCAAACACCAGCACCAAAAACCAGGGCTCAAAGTACTTTCAAGTGCTCTATGCACAAATTTGGAAAAAATATAATTACAAATACTTGTTTAGGAAATTGATCTTTGCTTTCATATAAATGAGGAGCACAATCATGTTTGCGAAAAATATACTCCAAAACCTTGAGAGTAAAAAAATACTTGCATAGGAAATTGATCTTTGTCTACATATTATTATGGAGCACAATCGTATTTGCGAAAAAAGTACTTGGGTGAGTTGAATTTTAAGTAAAATATAATTAAATAGGAAATTGATCCGTGAGCTAATATAAATAAAGAGCACAATTGCGTTTGCTTGAAGAAACTTCGAAATCTTGCAAGTTTTTAACTGAGCGCGAGCGATGTAACGGCCACCTCGCTTCTTGCTTGCTGGCACTGGCTGAGTGTAGCCGAAGTCAGGCGGTGAATATACGTATATAATAGCGAAAGAGCGAGTTAGTAAGATACTTTGAAAGTCTTCAAGTATTGCGGGTCCCCGCACTAGGGCGGGTACTCGCAAGCAAAAACCTGGTTGTAAAACCTGGTCGCGTAAATACGCACCTTCTCTATTTGGCATGGTTCCAAGTAGAACGCAAAAGCGCGGATGGAACGCCGTTACTTTTCATGGGTTCAATCTGTGGAGAACGAATTGGGACAGGTCCCGATTTCATACCACTGGCAAAGTCGTTCTGTCTTTTTAGACAAGCGAGTGCATTATAATTAAACTTTACTCAAACGTGAGTATATTAAAATTGTATAAATAATGAACTATTTTATTGACATAAAAAATTACAAAACAGTAATTCTATCGAAAAAAGTGGGTACGAAAAGTAGGCTGTCATGCGGCAAGCTATTATTACCCGACTACGTCAAATCAAGGGAAGGATAATGATTGCAACAGTCTATGTATGTATGTATGTATGTATGTATGTATGTATGTATGTAAGTATCTATGTACTCGTATGTGGTTATGTAGATGTTCCACCAAAGCGTCGTCACTCCTATTGGTCTGATTATGACAAGCGAGGTGTCAATCGCTTCGTCTTCAGCATATATTTTTTTATAAAATACATAAGTTTTTTTTTTACCCAATCGTAGTCGTGCTCTAGTTTTTGGAGTTCTGTCTTGTTTTATGAACGAAAGAACAATGGTTGTCGACTTGTCGTAAACAAGACGCGCGTCGGGCCAAGGTCTCAGGGTGACTTGACGCAGAACCGCGCAAGGTTTTACAGTCCAAACTTCTGTGCAGCATTGTAGTAGAATAAAAGCTAACATTATAAACTTTCAGTTATGGTTTTGTTTTGATTTTGGTTATATAGACCCCTACAACGAAAGCTCAGCAGCTAAGTGTGGGTTCTGAATCACTAAAATGAAAACTGTACAATTTTGTGAATTATAATTAAAATAACTGTCTGTAACCTGCGTTTTTACTTGCGGGGACTGTCGATAAAAATTATCGTATCTATATGTGTTTCAGGACCAAACCATCCTCAAGTCAAATTACATCATAATCCGTTCAACCGTTTCAGTGCGTAAAAACATACCTTCAACATACACACAATCTTTCGCATTTATAATAATTTATTAGATTTGTCATTAGAAATAAGATTATATTAGATAATCCACGATTAGAAGCAAGCATGAAAAAAAAACACATAAGGTATAGTCAAACGACTACACATCATAAAACTTGCACTAAGACTTCAAGCCGCAGAAAGCGCTGTGGCGTCGACCCGTGAATTTAAAATGAAGACTCGCATTGTATTCGAAACTTCATTTCGTGGTACGAGTGCCACCGTTTTATTGTGCCATAAAAAGCCTTACATTGTACAGAAAGTATTGAAAAAAGTAAGTGTGTTGTGTTGTATATCGTAAAATGATAGTTCTGTGGACGGCGCGTTCAAATAAGGAGCTTCATGGCGTTTTTATAGAGGGAACGTGTTAAGTTCAGTACTTTGAAAGGCACTTGAGGATTAGAAAGTGGACTTACTTCTAGACTTTTAGTAAGCTTTTCTGACAGTTTGTAAAGCTATTGTTAACCACTCACATGTCGCGGTGCACACATTCATTCATACAACAATAGATAACGTCGCAAACGACAAGAAAGGATTTAAAAAAAAACTGGTGGGATAAAGACGGAAAAATCTTATACGTCAAAATTAACGAGAAAATCTTGAATGAACATTTGTAAAGGCTCCAAGGTTACATTTTCCCACTCCCCACTCCCCTGCCACCTCCCCTGCACTCGGCCACCCGCTACTCGCAACAGGTAAATTTTGTCTAAACATTAGATGATTATCTATATTTTCATGCTGTGAGGTTTATTTTAGAGATAAAAGCCGTTGAGTAGAAAAATGAAAATATTACTGAAAATAACGTAGTTTTTGTTAAGAAAATGTATCGAATGAAATTCTGTTAATCATGTTTTTGTCTTAGTCTTAGAGAGATAAAGATCTCAAAAACATGTATGTTGAGTTTCACATTTATCAGGTTTGTGGTTGACCTAGCATATTTATGGAAAACCCCTTAAAAGCAGAGCCTGGTCTTAAAGTCGATTTTAAATAGGCTGAAATAACCCGTAGGAATTAGTTATAGCTCCATTCAAAGTAGTAATTTAATTTAGCTTCGCTATTAGCATAGCTACCATAAATTGTCGTAAACATTCCCGAACAAAGTAAACTATCAGCTACCTAATTAAACAAGACTTTACGGTTAGGTATCGTTCGAAAACATTGAAGGCACGGCAGGCTTAATTACTCCGTATTTAGTTGCAATGTTTGTCAACTTTCTCCCACTTTGTGAAACTTCGGGGGTTGACTAAAGTAAGTGTATTTAACCATAAGTTGTCGTAAACATTACTAACTGTACCTAGAAGCCAAGTTTTCTGCTGAGTGTTTCTTCTTTGATATGTAAAGTTTCTCTTTTGCCGCATTATGTAGGCGCACTCTTTTTGCATGCAGATTTTTACAGTCAGTCGATACTCTACGATGTTTTGGTTCTGCTGCAAAGAAAACATTAATTTTTAAAGATTTAGATACAGCCAGTGGCTTGCTTAAGACCAGGCTCCAATATTTAAGGGTTTTTTCCTTATAATATATGCTGGGTCAACCACAAACCTGATAAATGTGAAACTTAACATATATGTTTTTGAGATCTATATATCTCAGTGATTAAGACAAAAATGTGATTAACGGAATTTCATTCGATACATTTTCTTATCAAAAAATACGTTAGGTATTTTCAGTAATATTCACAGCAGCTTGTAGTATCCACTGTCAACGCAAAATTTACCGAACTAAATTATTAGCCTGCCAATAAAATAAATAACTTTTGAGACATATGTTATTTAGTGGGAAAATGTATTAATGGAGCCTGGCCTTAAAATTAGGTACAATTGGTACAACTCAAGTAAGGAGGTATGTCGTCTTACGCGATCATTTTAGCTCTATGCTTCTAGTGTGTATTATACGAGGTACGTCCAGAAAGTAAAAGTACTGGTTGCTCTCTCGTGCTGTGAGTGTTTTCCAAGGCTGTTAACACTGTAAAGAGGTTCTAAATACAACGAGCATAGGCGGATTTCGTTGGCACAAAACCACGTCTTGTAGTGTCTGTTTGTGTGAACTATGTCGATAAGAAATCCCACCAAGTGCGAAATTCGCGCTGTCATCAGGTACCTTCTCGCTGAAAAAATCAAAACTATTTATGACGAATGCGTTATGAACCAGTCAAACTTGATTAAGTTATGAAGGCTGAACGAATGTTCACGACGGTTAGAGATGTGTGATGCAAGACCTTCCCATTTTGAGGAAGCGACATCATGGTGCTTTTGGGCCCATTTGGTTGGAAAGTTTTGAACCACCCCGCATACTCTCCTGACTTGGCGCCTTCAGACTTTCATCTTTTCATTCTTTCTTCTTTTTTTTCTTTTTTCTTTTTCTTTCTTTTTTTTCATCTGAAGACACATAACTGACAAGATGTTCTGAACTGGATTAAGGAGGTGGCAGGCAAATTATTTGAGGAGGGCATCAAAAAGCTTGTGCCACGGCTTTCAACCTGCATAGAACGGGAAGATGACCACGTAGATAAATAACTGAAAAACCTGTGATGTTATTTTTAATACAATATGTTTTTACATCGGATACTCTTTCTTTTCGTACGTGCTCCGTACTTCAGGGTCCGTACTATCTATAACAACGCTAATAAGCAAAGTTAGATTTTTCTTCTTATATCCAGAGGCCTTGTGGGAATATCAATTGTAATATTGTTAGGAACAAGAGATCAAGGATCCCTCAGTTATGATGTGATTCTTAAAAGTCTGGCCCTCCTTAGCTAATATTGTCACGATGTTTTAAGCAAAACTGGTCACACAGGTTACTGGTTAAAATATAGCCAAGAAAAAACAGAAGCCACAATGATCTACGAAATAAGGCATTTTCGAAAATTATATAGTTTTGTTACTTACGCCACTCTATATACCACAGAATAAATAAAAGTAGGTAATAATAATGCTGCGACCAGCTTTCAGGCAGTTGATATTGTTACATAATATCAAAAACATCGTAATAACTTTCAAACTAGACGATAAAGTGCTGTGAAAAATAGTTTCTAAAAGATATTTTATGGAAGACTACGAAATTTATGTTCAATTTAATAGAGATTCTATACAATTTTTTTTTCAAAGAGCGCCTTTCGAAAATTGGCAACTGAAAATGATTATTTTGGGCACTAAATATATTTTTAGCACCATGTTTACACAGCTTTGATGGTTACACTAAACTTCAGAGCTTTTATACATATTCTGACTTCGTTGGGAACCCCCGTCCTAGGGTAATTTACATTCAATTGTACCTACACTAAAGCCTGCCTCAGGATTCATCAGCCTACGCGAAATAGTACACAAAAATTAGTACAAAATTTTGGTTGCTTTTATTATAATTGTGTAGTGATAGTTATAGTGAAGGAACAGTAGGTATTATAATCCTTAAAAAGCCCTACTTAAGGTTCATTGTCTCCAGTTGTTTTCCTGAAGGGTAGACTGTATTTACAGCTTCGCATTGCAATTTCAAAATGCAATAGAAACGTCTGTGAGTGGAAAACCATGTCTGTAAATAAAATAACAACGTGTTTAAATGAAAATACCTGCTCCGACATTCATTGAAAATACATATTTGATAGTATTGGAATTCTCTGAATGTTTCTACGCTGTAGGTAGCAGGAAGGGGTTATTCCCTTTCTCCCCACCAGCTTTGTCTCAGCTTTGTTTTTGTCAGTGGGGAGAAAATGAAAAATAAAAAAATGTATGACCTTCTTCACCACTGCGGGATATATTATTTGACAGTGGGGAGAAAGGTAATAATCGAAAAGTATTCTCTTTCTCCCCACTATGGAATCAAAAATATACCTAGCATAGTAGTGGGGAGCAAGGGAATAACCAAATTTACTATAGTATAATATCCCACTAGACTTGACATGAAGCAAACATTATTTTCAGTAAAAGCAATGATGTTTTCATTCCAAGTAGATTTAAAAAAAGCAGTTGATTTATTTATTATTACTTAGTATTTAAAAATCAGAAGTTTTAGTCAGTAATTAGTTATCACTGATAAAAATACGTCTAACAAATGTAGAAATGCTAATGTATAATTCTCATTTACATACTGTTTTGTTCAGATATCATGTTATTTAAATTACATAATAATTTATAATGTTGGTATCATTCAAGTCCAGTGGGACAATCGAGTATAGTGAATTTGGCTACTTCCCTTTCTCCCCACTGCAAATTATATTAAGGATTGCATAATGGGGATAAAGAGAATACTTTTTCGATTATTACTTTTCTCCCCACTGTCAAATAATATATTCCGTAGTAGTAGGAGAAAGGCCATATTTTGTTACTTTTTACTTTCTCCTCACTAGTGGGTCAAAGCTGGTGAAGATAAAGGGAACCCGCAGGAGGTATTACACATTTTTTTTTATTTTCTTCCTTACATGAAAAGTGAAAACAAGTCTGGTTTCGTTGAATAGGTATTTTAAAATATAAAGAGGTGACACTTTTTTTTTCTATTTCGTTGCGTTTACGAAATCAACGGCTCTAAAGTGACCTTTTTGATTGAATTGATTCCTCGAAATTATTATTAAAAGTACAAAGTAAGTTAGTAAGTATATCCCATTTATAATGCTAATCCATGCCAATATATAAAAGTGAAAAGTTGTCTGCTTGTTTGTTTGGGGAGCTTTCACGCGGTAACGGGTGAACGGATTTTGATGAAATTTGGAATGGAGATAGTTTATACCCTGGAATAAAACATAGAATACTTTTTATCCCGGGCAATTGTAAGTTTCCACGGGAAAACTGGAAAAACTGGAAAAATGTTGATTACTCGCTGTAAGAAACGGTTGCCATGGAAACGAAATAACGACGAAGAGCATTGGTGCTACACCTACTTTTGCATTGGTTTTTAATATCCTAGAAGAACATTAGATGCTTTTTTTCTCGATAAACAGTAGTCAGCGCGGACGAAGTCGCGGGCGGGATAGCTAGTTATAGTTGTACAGAATAGTTATAAAAAATTGTAGGGCATAAAATAAATATACTAAAAAAAATATGACTAGGCTTTCTAGAATTTACTACTATGCGAGATATAGCTTGTAACGAGGTTAAACCTCTTTCGTAATAATACTCATTTGATCTCTTAATTATTTCATAATCCATTTCATTCCATTTGATAGTTTGTCATTATTCATTCAAAATTCAAATAACCTGTCATTCCGATTCCGATATTGTTTTTTAGCAAAACCAAAATTGTTATAAAATACCTATAAAATACCAATAATAAGATTATTACAACTGGACTCTTTTAAAATACATAAGATAATACCTTCTTTACTGGTGTTAATCCGTATCGTCTAAGTACGAAAAGTCTGTGATAATGAGCTCCTAATTCAAATTCAAAATCAAATTCAAATTTATTTATTTCATGATAAACACTTAATGATTCACAATAAAAAGTACATATAAGTTTAAGATTCACATTTTAGTGTACACAGAACCTACACCAAGCTGAGCTTGTGTTGTAGGTTTCTGTATTACCTTCGAGCATATTACAAAAACTATAGGTACTACGTTAACAAAGTAAGTACATGAAATGTAAGTTATTATTTTAACTTAAATTTACTTTAATTATAATTTATATTTTATATTAATAATATAAATAATAAATATTAAATATATACTATGTTATATAATAGTTAAGTTAGTTAATTAAAAGCATGCTTACAGTATGAGAGTGGGTATGTGTGATTTTAAAACGAATGAGTGAAAAATAAATAAATAAATAATTTTGGAATGAGGACTAAGCTGAATTGTTATGATATAACTTTTAATAAATTTTCTGTATCTTCATAATTTAAATAAGCTAACCATTTAATTAATGCACTCTTGGACTCCGGATTATTTAATGTTACAAAATTGTTAATAGCTTTGTTTATTTTATTGTACATATACGGACCAAGAAATATTTTATGTCTCCTAGCCAGCTTGGTATTGAACTTAGACCTGTAAAAAACTCTATCTTTCCTTCTTTTCAAATAGATGTCTTCATGTAATTTGAGTGTTTTAGCTATTTTGTGCTGCGCCAGTACTAGGTTGTAGATGTACAGCTGTCGAACAGTGAGCACCTTACAGTCCATATAAAGTTCACGGGTAGGATACCTAAAGGGTTTCTTAGTGGCGACTTTGAGAACAGCACGCTGAGCACGTTCGAGTGTCAACAAGTAAGTTTTACATGCACCTCCCCAAGTAGTGTTACAGTAAGTTAGAATTGATTTACACAATGCATCGTAGACATTAAAAAGTAAGACTCGATCTGCCACTTCACGTAGGTTTTTAAATACAAAGATTAACTTACGTACTCGCTTGCTTAAAATATCAATATGCGGCTTCCAGGTCATTCTGTAATCAATGTGAAGACCTAAATATTTAATTATTTCTACGCGTTGTAGCTTCGTGCAGTCACAGTTGTTTGAAGAACAGTTGGAGTGTGCTTTGATTTCAATGTTAGGTAACCTACCTCGAGCATTTGAAAAAGTTAGGAACTTAGTTTTATCTACGTTCAAGGTCAGTAAATTATCCTGTAACCAACTTATAACCCTTTTTAGTCCTGATTCAGCATACTCATGCGCTTCTTCCCAGGTATTTCCCACAAAAATCAAAGCCGTGTCGTCAGCATATGAGAATATTTTTCCATGATCCAAATTTAAATTGCACAGGTCATTTACGTAAGCAAGTCCCAGTACACTTCCCTGTGGCACCCCATAGCTTACCACTTCATCATGGCTGGTTGTGTTACCTAACCTTGTTCTCTGGGTTCTGTCTTTAAGGTAGTCTTCCATTAGAGTCAGTGCATTTCCCCGTACACCCATTATTTCTAGTTTCTTCAAGAGAATGGGAACAGAGACAGTGTCAAAAGCTTTAGCTAAATCCAAAAATATTCCAATAACTTTCTTTTTGCTATCCAGGTATTCTATTATAACATCAGAAAGATAAGTTATTACTCCTTCTGTTGATTTTCCTTTTCTGAACCCAAACTGGTTAGGCGACAGAATACTAAATCTTTCGAGATAGGATACCAATCGTACGTTGATTAACTTCTCCAAAATTTTAGAAAGTGCAGGTAGAATTGATATCGGCCTGTAGTTACTAACACTGTCTCTGTTTCCACCCTTGTGAATAGGAATTATGATTGAGGTTTTAAAAACTCGTGGAAAACGTCCAGATGACAAACTTAGGTTACACAGGTGTGTGATCAGAGGCACCAGTGTTGGTGCAGATTGTTTAATTATGTTATTTGATATTCCATCGTGTCCTACCGCACATTCATTTTTTAACCCATGAATTATAGCGAGGATCTCTATGTCATCTGTTGCTAGCATACCAATAGAGTTAACTTGAGATGGTATATTACTGCTTAAATTAACCAATGCCCGATCAATACCTATGTTTCCAGAGCTATTAGTAATTTTTTGTGCAAGAATTTTGCCTACATTTGTAAAATAATTATTCACAAAATTGATTGAATTTTCCGGACTTGTTTTCAAATGTAATAAAGAGTTATTGTCAGTTTTTTGTTTTTCTGTGTATGTAATTTGTTTTACGATTTGCCAAGTTTTTTTAATATTGTTTTTATTTTTATTTAGTTCTGTTTTATGATACTCAATTTTTATTTTTTTTATTAAGCTGTTACAAAAGTTCCTGTATCTAGAATATGTTAATTTCAAAGTATTGTTGTCAGTTGTTTCTTTAAATCTAAGGTGCATTTTATCACGTGTACGAATACACCGAAGGATGCCAGGTGTTATCCATGGTTTAATTATACGTTGGTTTTGAGGTATTTTAAAAGTACGTGTATTAACTCTGATTATATCCATAAGTCTGTTAACAAGCATTTCCGCTGCTAAGTTAGCATCTAGTACAGTAAGAATATCTGAAAAATCTAAGTTTTTTATTTGCTGGTTAATTTTAATCCAGTCTGATTTTAAAACTAATTTCTTAGATAAAAAATATTTATTCATTTTGGTTTTAATGTTTAAAAGAACTGGACTATGATCAGTTATAAATGTTTTTACCACAATTGTCGTACATTCAAATTTACTTTTTAACATAATATGATCCAGACATTTGCTGCCTCTGGTAGGCATTGTGTGACCTGGTAAAAGACCATGGCTAGCCAATAATTCCAGGTAGTTACCAGAATGACGGTCTGTATTGTCTGGATGAATATCTATGTTAATATCGCCCAAAATAGTAACTGTGCTATATTTATTTAAAGTTTTTAATATATTGTCTAATGAATGTATAAAACAGTCTGTATTAGTGAATGAAGGAGATCTATACAAAGCTATTATTGCTACGTTGTTACCAATCCTTAATAAAATACAGTTCGAGTCTGCGAACTCTGGTTCTTCTATTTTTAATTCCATATTAATTCGATAGAAGATTATTATGCCTCCATTTTGATTAATGCAATTTTTAGTAAAGGCTGAATGATAATTAATTAATTGAGGAAAGGGCTTATTATTTTCAATCCAGCACTCCGTAAGTATAAGCAAATCACATTGAAATTCTAGTCTATTAATGAGTAATTCTAAAGAGTTGAAGTTCTTAATTATACTTCTGATATTAAGTGTAAGTATGTTAAGAGTAGTATCATTGACAACAATATGAGAACCACATGATTCTGGATCACAAGTCACTGCTTTAGCAATCGTAAAGTCATCTATTAAGGCACTTAAAACATTTTGTTGGACTTTATCAACCATAATCTTTATCAGTTATTTGGGTACAATGAGTGTGTGTCTCATAATTTATTGTTAAGGAGATATGTTTATTATATAACATAAAGTGACTAATTATTTTAGTAAAGACACGGAAGTTCAATGAATAGAGCTTTCCAAATGTAAGTCCAATGTAAAGAGTAAGAGAGTGAGTGTGAATAATTGTGAAAAATCGTGTGAGAGATTGAGTATAAGTGCAAGTAATTGAATAACAAATGATGATATTAGGCTGATACAAATAGTTTTTTTCCAAATATATATAGTTATAAACACGTATATAGTAGTGATTAAACATAAGTGTTATTTTTAGACATAGGCTAATGTTCTCATATTTACTTATTAGTTTTTTGATTTCAGGTCTATAAGCTGCTGTTCACTGACGACAACAATCGGTGGAGCGCCTTCGTATTTCCTCAGGAAAACCTTTCCGTTCATGGTCCAGCAAAAGTCATATTTATCCGTCTTCGCCAATTCACGCGCAAGGAAGAAGAGCCTTTTGGCTTTAGGAGTCAGAAACTCAGACACAAATATAGAGGATTTATTACCCTCAATGCCCAAGGCATGTGTGTTCAGTCTGTCTGTAGAATTAGAAGCATTGTACTTTCTGACTGCTAGCAAAATATTGTATTTTTGGGAGGAAGTAGTCAAGTCTACTACTACTGGACGCTCACCATTTGGCTTGCCCTTAAGGCGGTAAATATCTTTGATATAATTTGATTGTACCTCAATCTTCAGCTTTGTTTGCAGTTTTTCAACTGCGGCAGTAAGCTCCGCCTTAGTCTCGCTGGCCTTTGAAGGAATACCTCTTATCTCTATACAAGTGCTTCGAAGTTGTCTCTCTAGCTCTTCAATTCTATTATCCAACTTCAGCATATGCTCATTACGTCCAACTCTATTACTTTCAAGCGAAACCACCCTTTCTTTAATTTCTTCATAATTTTTACTGTGGAACTCAAAGGATTTTTCAAATGACTTTTCCATCTCTAAGTTACTTTTACGGATCTCTGTAATATCAAGTTTAATGTCAGAGACATCTTTTATTACGTGGTTCATCTTTGCCATTAGTTCATCCAATTTATCCTGATTTTGTATTGGGGAGCTATTAGTTGACTTAGGTGACTTCAGCGGACGCGGACGTTTACTACGCGGCGTCTTTATCGCGCCCTCTGCAGATGGTTTCGGTGGTGTTGTCTCCATATTCTCAAAGTTTTAAATGAAATAATGTACTAGGAGACTATAACGGAATAAGTGGTTTCAAACTGTTTGCAATCAAATATTAATATGTTTTGTTGAAAAAGTTGTCACCTGATGTACCAAGCGTTCATAACCCGTAAAAAGCAGACTAGGTGGTTTCAAACTGTATGGAATCAACTATTGATGTTGTTTTGATGCAAAAATTGTCACCTGATGTACCAGGCGATCATAACCGGTAAGAAGATCGGTAGGTACTGACCAGTGGGGCTATTGCTGGGGTGGAGGAGGAGGTCACCCGTGATTGGCGATTCCTTCAATATGGCGTCTTGCACTCCGGCGATGACGCGTGATGTGGGCGGAGCGTCGCTCTTCCTGAGATAGCTGCTAGTAGAAAGCGTCGCTTGCGCCGCTGAGTGATGTCGCACGTGTTAGCTCCTTCTAGTTTATACACTCCTATTTTTCTATATCAAATTAAAACAACTTTTAATTTTAAATTGAGTGAAAATAAATTTTGACTTAATTCCGGTAAATACGTCTGCTCACTTTGGAGGTCCGGGGGGAAGCAATTCCTTCCTGACTTTATATGTTGTCCGGTCATAGTGTACCCATTAATAATTACATTATTAATAATATAAAATTATTCTAAGTCTTTTTCCCATAGAGCCCCTAAGGCTCTATGGGAAAAAGACTTAGAATAATTTTAACGAAAAAACACTTAGAATAATTTTAACGATAAAACACGATAGCTTCGTTTTGGATGACAGCTGTCAAATTTAAAAGGGCTATAACTCGAAAACTATAGATTCTAGACTAGTAGTTTCTGTACAGAAGTGATAGATCTCATCAAGATCTTCATTTCACATGACAGCTGTCAACCTTAAAATGGCTACAACTCTGAAACTATTGACCGTAGACTAGTAGTTTCTTTACAGAAGTGATAGACCTCATCGAGATCTTCAGAGTTATAGCCATTTTAAGTTTGACAGCTGTCATGTGAAATGAAGATCTCGATGAGGTCTATCACTTCTGTAAATAAACTACTAGTCTAGGATCAATAGTTTCCGAGATAGAGCTCTTTTAAGTTTGTAAGCTGTCATCCAAAAAGAACATTTCGTGTTTTCGTCAAAATTATTCTAAGTGTTTTTTGTTTAAAATTATTCTAAGTCTTTGTCCATACAGCCCCTAACGGTATACTTGATGCCTGGATCATTATAAGCCCTTATCTCATCACTGAGTGGTCCAAGGAAGATGTTGTCTTCACAAACGCTCTTGGTCTGGATGCGTACTACACGATGGCATTAAAAAAACCATACCCTAATATGGGACCACGAACCATCGAGAAAATTCTGTCTCCGCCCTTTTGGCTACACCTGATGCCTGGTTCATTATAAGCCCTTATCTCATCACTGAGTGGTCCAAGGAAGATGTTGTCTTCACAAACGCTCTTGGTCTGGATGCGTACTACACGATGGCATTAAAAAAAACATACCCTAATATGGGACCACGAACCATCGAGAAAATTCTGTCTCCGCCCCTTTGGCTACACCTGATGCCTGGTTCATTATAAGCCCTTATCTCATCACTGAGTGGTCCAAGGAAGATGTTGTCTTCACAAACGCTCTTGGTCTGGATGCGTATTACACGATGGCATCAAAAAAACGATACCTTAGTTTGGTACCACGACCCATCGCGAAAAGTTAAAGTCCCTGCAGTTGTCCCCTTCGTAGGCCACTGACCGTGTCGTTGGGGTGTAGCCTTGGGGGCGCAATTTTTCTTGAATTTTTCTAAGTGTTTTTTCGTCTTTTTTCCATAGCGCCCCTAAGGGTACACCCCAACCAATATTTGGTAAACTCAGAACAGTTTTTTCTACTAAAGTGAATTTTATAATTGCATTCCAGTCATTCATGTAAGTAAGACATTTTCATTAATACGTACTTCGTTCCGAATTTCACTATCGGCCTACCTAGTTCCGTAAACTTTGACGCGTTATTATGAATGATGCATTAACGCTATTTTTGATAATTTTTTTACGCGTTTCTATCGCACTTAACGTAACGTTACTTACAAAGTAAACACTTAATTTTATTCGCTGGTCTCATACTAATAAAAATGGACCCTGCGCATCTAAATAAACCAGAATTGATCTATGAATTAAAATGTCGAAATGCTGAGGTCTACTCATTATTCCTGACCTTGTATGTTGACCACTGAGGATTGGTTCCTGGGCTAGTGGAACAAACCCAAAGCCTGGGACCGCCTCGTGACAAGCTGACCAAGGTAGAACAACTTTGTTGGCATATCACGTATAAACTACTGGACCGATTGCAATGCGGTATTCATAGTTGCGTAGCTTAGGATCCTGGCTGAACACGCACAAGACGTTTTTTTTAGTTACTGATGTTTTTAGAACGAAATATTGAATGAATAGCGTTTACAAAATGAAACATTTTTTGTCCAAAAATCAAGCTCATAGTAACCTTATATATATTTACTATATTTATTGAATTTCAAGCCTCGACCGTTTAATATTTACATTGTTAGACAATATTTTCGTTTACCTATTTTCTTCACTCCATGCCTTATTGGAAGATTCAATATTAAATTAATATTTATACAGTTTATTTAATTAAAATCGACGCTTTGATAAAATTTCTCAGGGCCTTCTAATTAAAGACAGTGCTAAGAAATAAACTCGTTAGAAATATGAATTGGAATACAAATCGCTCCAATTTCATAAAGTCATAGTACTAAAGGAAAAAATGGGATGTGTACGATATATTGTGGAGGTAAAGTTGTGGGATTGGATAGGTAGGTATGTGTGGATATCCACTGTTGAAGCTCCTCCATCTTTACGGGAAGTACTTCTGACCGAGTCAGGTGTTGTTGGCCAAGGGACAGCTGTTCGACTGTTCCTCGTTGGAAATTCAATACCTTTGAATAAACATTACTATGGAGCGGGAATATCGCAAGGTGCAAATCGTAGGCAGATGTGCAGATGTGATGTGGGTGAGCTACGTACATCGATATATACTCGTTATGTCGCAGGCAGATAGCTTAATCCGCCGTTTTTTGATTGATTGGTGGTGGTAGAGAAACCATGGCCGTGGGGATCAGGAGCACATCAAATATACATCTAATATATATAAAGATCTATTAGGGCACCTGGTCGAAGCAACACGTGACCAAAACGAAGGCCTTGATTCAAAAATAATAATTACAGTTGACATAAATAAATCATGTGGATGCAGTGTTCACTATTGGATAGCTTAGCTTGACTTAAAAACTGGTTAATTTGTATCACAATTCGATGAGTAGAAGCCGAGCAATCTATAAAAAAATATTGAAGACTGAACATATGTTGTTGATATTTGGTATTGTACTTTATAGGTATCTAGAAAAAGTCCACACGAGCTAAGCCGCGGGCACAGCTAGTTATTTTGTAAATTATAATAAATTTGATATAAAATAATATTTATTTTACATAGTTTTAGCAGTAACGCCTGCTTAGCAAGAATTAAAATTTGGGTGATGATGCAGTGGTCACGGTAGCCGAGTTGGTTGGAGGCATGTGCCGCACAGAAGCATGGATGTATGTGGGTTCGAATCCCGTCCGAGACACAAATATTTCTTTAGGAAAACATAAAATACAATAGCATAAATATTAATTATATCAGTCCGATATTTTATTTACAATTCGTACATGCTCGCAAGCACCCTGAATTAAAGCAACATCCTAGATGGTCAACAAATGTTTTCTACACCAGAGTTCCTTATTTTAACAGCGATAAGTTAAAATAAGGAACTTTATACCTACTCATCTACACTAATATTATAAAGAGGAAAGATTAGATTTTTTTGTATGTTTGTATTTTACCAGAATCTTGCAACTCAAATTTCGAGGCACTTTCCGATTCGCTATCCGGCTGAAACTTTCAGGGTACCTCAAGAAAGAATGACATTTAAAAAAAAAAAAAATATATATAATTTTTATATTTATTTTTAATCTACATTTGCTTAAACACAAATAATACTGCAACTATTAAAAAAAAATACTTTCTCCTAAGTATAGAAAGCTATATTATCAGCGAGTAACATGGACTGTATTTATTCCATTAAATTTAAAATCCTTACGAATAATGCAATAATGTAAGCCAAGGTACCAAAAAAATGCAATAATGACGATTACTCGCTGTCAGGAACGCAATGACATGTTGCTGTGGAAACGAAATAATAAAAAGTATGTCGTACGTGAGTAATAATGCAGTTAGTTGTCTATGGTCAAAAGCACCACGATCGTTGCTGCCAAAGGTATTGAATTACACTCACTGGCGTTTTTTTAGAAGGTACGCCTGTTAAAAATACGAAATAAGCCGCAGTGTGAGCGCTACCCGTCCGAAGCCGGGGCGAGTAAGTATTCATAGCAATAAAACAACTCATTGATATATTCCAGTGTTAATCAAGAGAATGAGACGCTGCTGAGCCGGCTGGAACCTTGTCCGGATTAATTGCGTCGGACTAATATCCGGGTAACTAGCCGGCCACCACGTTGTTGGGTCAGAGTTAAGTGGGGACAAACGGTTAGATGGGTCTGGAATGTTTCATTCCAAGATTCTTAAATGCAAACAAGAAGCAAATGCAGATTAAATAAGTTAATGTAAAAAAAGTAGAAGCATGTCATGTTACGAACCAAACGTGTGTGCGAAATTTCAGCCCGATAGCTGCAGTGGAAGGGGATGAAATATTGATTCCAGGACATACATACAAGTGAAGTTAAACGAAAGTTTTTAAAAACGAATCTAAAAACCACGTTATTACGTTTTATTAATTCATTCTCATCGAGTTGTGAGCCATCCTGAAAGTTTCAGCCGGGTAGCTAATCGGGAAGTGCTTGAAATTTGAGGTGATAGATTCCATCCGGAACAGACAGACAGACAAACAAGAAAGTGGCTTAATAGAAACGTAGTAAAATGTACTTTCTAGAGAGTTGAAAGGTAGTCCTAGCATAATAGTCTACTGTGGCGACATGAAGGCGGAATCTCACGTGGCAATTCTGTTTTTATACACAACCAAATGTGGATATTTGGAGAGCACGCTTGCCCTTCTCGACGCTGATACCCGCTGCTACTTCCGTCTTTTCGTTAACACGATCAATGCAACTTGTTAGAAACTTTGAGATAAATACAAAAAACGTTTTTATCGCAATTAAGTATACTAGTAGCATACTACTATACCTAAGTGTTATTCCAGGACCAAAAGTACTTATAAAATACATAATACCAAATTTCGTTTCGTCGTCAAATTTTACCTACAGCAGTAGTAATAGTGATAAATCGATTGCTCGGCTTCATCTAATTGGACTGAGATATCAAGTACAGCAATTTTTAATTCAAAACCTAGACTATACAATAGTGAAAACCACATCGCAATAGGTCCAATAGTTTTTACGTGACGCGCGATCAGACAGACAGAAAGACACGATTTAAAAAAATGTTATACTTTTGTTCAGTAACTTATTTTAAATAGCCTAGTATTTTTTTATTATCTCCTATGTACAGACTTTTCGGTACTTACTGCTTTATAATAAGTATAGACATATGAATTATGAACAATGTATGCATTAGATACGGGCGTACGGGTTACATGATAGAGGTAAAATATAAACAAAATAGTAAGTCGTAGGTACATTCCAAATTTATAATAACTAGGGTCCTTTGAGCCAGAAAGCAAACAAGCTAACGTTCAACCAAGTTAATAATCCAGTTTATTTATAACTAGTTTTGCACGCAGCTTTACCCGCGTGGTCCTTTCTGTAGGTTAAAAGTAACGTAAAACATACGTTATGCTTATGACGTTTCCAGGGCCAAAAGTACCAACAATACAAATGTCGTTCAGATGTCAAATGGTTTTTTATCGATTGCTCGACTTCTTCTTACGGATTAAGATATCAAGTCAATTCCTAAGCTATTCAACAGTGAAAACCGCATCGTGATCGGTCCAGTAGATTTAACTTGATGCACGAACAAAAATACAAACAGACACGATTCAAAAAATATTATATTCCTTATCAGCAGCTTATTTGAAGGACCCTGGACCAATATTTGCTTTATTATCTTTATTGTACAGACTTTTTGGTACATACTGCTTTATTATAAGTATAGATCACTCAAATCTCTTGCACCCCGCCACATGCCCCTGCGATGATTAGATCACTTCTATATCATAACGTCCAATCACTGTCTAGTAATGGGGTAAAAGCGCCAAGCCGCGTTTACAGCCCCCTAACATAGTTAGCGGCGTATGTGAACCCGGCCGGCATAGCTTAGAAATATACAGTTGTTGTTGTACTATTAATAATGTTTATTATAACGTTTATTTTATTTTTTTAAATAGGGCGTTACACATACAAATATATGATGCTCCAGTTCTACACATGCTAAGAACGTTCTATCAATTACATAGTTTCTAAAGGATGTTATCAAATTATATATCGTGAGTCACTGCCCAGTTAAACACATAACATCGACTTTAGAAAAGTCTAAAAAAGTTCTAACTCTAATGCCTTGCTGGAAAGGCTTTTCCATTGTCCTAGCAGTTAGTTTAAACTAACAGATAAAGTTTCCTCCGTTGTACTCGTACCACGTCTTATACTGCTATTAACCGTAGCACCGCACCGATAGAGTGATGCATTATACTATGTACAACTAGATTATATAATTTAGCTATGGTCATCTTGTTATTTTTGCTGAGATACAAAGATTTTTCAAAATTAATTTATCTACTAACAAAACTGTTAGTTTCAAAATACATAACGTCACATTGACGACAAGTCAAATTATACATGTCAAATTACATAACGTCACTTTGACGACAAGTCAAATTATACATGTCAAATTACATAACGTCACTTTGACGACAAGTCAAATTATACATGTCAAATTCAGATCATAGGCATTTTTTTTTACGTTTACGATACTTAATTGGAGTACCGAAATGAGCAGGCAATAATCCTGCCCACACCTACGTGTCTTATATCTACGAGGGCCTCAACAAGACTATTAATAGGTAATGTAGGTTAGAAAGCGAAGGCGGGAGCGAAACGTCGCAAGCTCCCGCCTTCGTCTTCGTATTTTTTTTAGCCTTGAAAACCTATCTGTTTGAAAACCTTTGGTATCATTATAAATTAATGATATCTAATTATATGGCCCAATGTAGATTGAAATATCATTAAACATTGATGTTTCAACAATAGGGCAGTTTTACCTGGCCATTTCTTGAAATAGAACTATTTCATGAAATTGTCGACCACATCATGAAGTTACGAATTTTATAATATGATCATGACAGACATATAACTGCGTGACATCTTTCCAAAGTATATTGAATAACCAGTTTAGGCTAAAAACGGCAAGATTTCATTGAGTGATACTTCATGCGACTGATGTTGGTTGTACAACAACGCCATCATTTCCACGTCGGGAGTGACTTCAGTCGTCAAGATAACTTCTAACTGGTAAGATACAACGAAGTGTGTTGAAAGTTTATCGTATTCATTGTTTATCGTTCTTATTGAGATATCTAATTAGGACGTAGGGATAGCAACAAACAAAATGTCTTTCGGAGACTGCAGATGGTACTTTGATCGTCTGTAACAGGCATGTAATAAGACTATTGTATTAGTATGCACTTATAATACAGATTTGGTGTGACTTTTCATACCGCTAACTGTTTGCCCTGTACCATAGTCTGTGGGCAATAACTTCGTTACGCTGACATAAAACGTATTAATCTCTATATTCGTGTTGCGGTCCGGCGTGGCCCGGCCAATGAAATGTAGACAAGCTGTGTTAGATAAATAATTTGGCAGTTCAGCGGGTCACTCTTGAGCTAAGGCCAGAAATTTTAATAGTTATGCTTCTAAAAGTGTATAAACATTAGAAACGGGATATATAACACGTATACTATTTTTAATGAGTTTCCGATATTTCGGCACTGTTGCAAGCGATCACGGATAACTGAAAGTAACTGTGGGTGGATAAGTTTTTACGGGCAGACAAAATGGTTGATCGCGTTATTAATGAAAGTTTGAAAGTACTGGAGTAGCTCGTAATAAAAAAAAACGACTCGTGGTAAATATCCTGTTTCTAATATTCATCTTCTAGTGTTAGTTTTAAGCCATATTTTATACTGTATTTGGGTTCAAATCCGCATGTTTTTTAAACTACACGGGTACGGGGCGAGTTCTTGAGTGGAGAACATGTGAGTGGAAACGTTGTGTAGAGGACCCTCTCCTGCTAGACGGAGCAGCAATTTCATGAGAAAACCCGAAGATCAGGCTCAGTGGCCCATATTAATAAAGGTCTATGTTCAGTAGAATACTTGCTTGCCTGCTTGTCGAATAAGCTCAGAGAGCTTATTCGACGTGGCTTAACAAATGCTATTAGCAGACGGGACCGATATATTAACGTGCCTTCAAGCAGTGAATTAATGCAGGCTGATAATTACGAACCGTAAAACTAAGATTACATTAGGTGATCCCCACAAAAAAAGTTATCGTTTGTTATTTAAATGTCTTCAACATTTAGGAGGTTCTCTATTACGCTGTACTTTTGTGTATATAATTCATTTCCCTGGACTTTCTGAACCAATTTTGGTGATTCTTTTTAATTTTTATTATCATCGGAACCGCCGCCGTGATTATGTGTTTGTACCTTTATATAACTTTCTTTCTACAAATTATGCTATACAAGATATATACTATGTCTAAGTATTTTCTTTGAAATCAGTACAATAATCTTATACCTAAAATATCAAATAACTAGCATAAAAGCTAAAAATACTCTGTCAAAAAAGAACTTATGCCAATAAATTATATACTGTTGGAATCAAGGCCTCTACAATATGGGTATTAATTTGATACCCATATAGTAAAATACGAAGTTCACATATGAAAATTGAGAAAATTGATTTAAAAAAAATGCCTGTTTTACTCGGGGCGATTTAAGAATTCTAACGATACCCCATACGTCTAAATCTGTTCAGGTATTTAAAAGTTATGGTGGAATAAAGAAACTCACATACAAACAGTGTATGTTTTGTTTCTAGATTCGTGTAGAATCTTAAAAGCATTCCCTCATTGACTACTTTTTTGGGCAGTCTTGTAAAAAGAGAAATCAAGTCAATTCGTCGATCAGATGAAGAAAGAAAGTTTTTACTTTATGAAGAAACTGGAAAGAAGAGAAATTTTATTTAATTGTACATACACCAACTACGAATCATTTTCCTCGAAGCAAATGAAAAACCAATCCCTAATTAAAAGCAACTTAAAAACTCAATTAATCAAACCAACCATTACGTTTCTAGCAATTGACAGGGTCACAAATAAAATATTAATTGATTAATGAATATTTAATTATACTGCGTACGGCTAGTTGGGTTCCGTACACTGACATAGGAAACCCGATGGACTTGACATCTACTTATCTAAAACATCAATACCAATTTTAAATGGTCAAGATATAGAAGATAGAAGGAACATAATATGCTGTCCTTTTCTGTCAGCGGGACGAAAATTGACTAAATATATTTTAATCGGTCTTCCCGAGATTTTTTAAACTTTATCTACGTATACGAGTATCCATCCATCTATACCAATATATAAAAGTGAAACGATGTCTGTTTGTTTGGAGAGCTTTCACGCGATAACCGCTGGACGGATTTCGATGAAATTTGGAATGGAGATAGCTTATACCCTAGAATAAAACATAGGATACTTTTTATCCCGGAAAATTTCACGAATTCCGTGGAAGTTTCCACGGGAAAACTAGAACATGTTGAATACTCGCTGTAAGGAACGGTTGCCATGGAAACGAAATAACAAGTCCATCAAAAATCATTAAGAGCGTCGGTGCCACAGATTAAGTCAACAAGCCACGGAAGCCATAACCAAGAAGTCTAAGTCTACTTTTGCATTGATTTTTAATATCCTTGAACGGGGGTCGGCCGCACTTATTTTTATATGTTCGGACATGTATTTTTAATATTTGAAATAAAACGCACATATATTCATACAATCATGTGTATTTAAATTGAATTACTATACTAACATAAAAGTAAGAACTAGTGAAATTTTTGCGGCTGCATTTGACTTGCAAGTTTTTTAACGTTTGTTTTCATTTTAGTCGTAGACACGCGCAGTATCGCGTCTAAATGTTCATCCGTTAACCGCGAACAATTCTTATTTTTGCGGTAGTTGAGAATTGAAAAAGTCGGTTAAGAGCGTCGGTGCCACAGATTAAGTCAACAAGCCACGGAAGCCATAACCAAGAAGTCTAAGTCTACTTTTGCATTGATTTTTAATATCCTAGAACGGGGGTCGGCCGCACTTATTTTTATATGTTCGGACATGTATTTTTAATATTTGAAATAAAAACAAAAATATGTACTACCAAACATAGTGATTAACTGCTGAGCAAACTTTTTCAATTCTTTGAAGTTTTCAAAACTTAAACCTCCGTGGAACTGTACCAAGTCAGTGCTTTCCTTAAATGCCGTTTTAAGTGTGCTATTACTTTGCAAATCTACTATGTTATTTGCAAAATGCTTGGTATATCATTAATATCAATAGCAAAAGGGTTTTGGAATATTTCCATGTTAAGTGAGATCTTTTTAAAGTCGGTGAATCGATTTACAAACTCAGTTTGTAGTTGTGTTAAAACGTTTCTCATTGTAATATTTTGCCACTCAAAATTATCTCCAGCTTCTTCCACGGCTTTCTCGCTATTAGGAAAATGGTCAAGCTTTTTTTCATCAATATGCTTGATAAACAGTTTCAGTTTCATCTCAAATGACTTTATATCTGAATACATATCGCAAATCAATTTATTTTTTCCCTGTAAGCGTTTGTTGAGCTGATTCAGTTCCATAGTCAAATCAGTCAAAAAACCAAGATCGATAATCCACTGTTTGTTAGTAAGCTGTTCCTCTGGCTTTCCTTTCATCTCCATGAAGTTGCAAATTTCTTTCCTCAAATCAAAAAACCGTTCCAAAACGGCACCTCGACTGAGCCACCTCACTTCACAGTAGTAAGCCACGTCACCATGATCAGCTTCCAGATCTTCCAAAAACTTTTGGAACTGACGGTGTGTGAGCCCATTTCTTCTTATAAAATTAACAGTGGATGTTACAGTATCCATTATTTCTTTCCAGGATATAACCTTGGAGCACAATGCCTCTTGATGGACAATACAGTTAAAAATCAATGGCACAGTAGATCCAGAATCTTTCAATTTGCTGATGATTCTCCCAACAACATCTTTGTTTTGACCGCTCATGTGCTTGCCTCTATCGGTAGTGACACTTGTTAACTTTTCCCAGCTTAATTGCAATGAATCCAGAGTTTGTTCCAAATGGTGAAATAAATCTTCTCCCGTAGTTGTATCTTTCAAAATGCACATTTTCACAAGCTCTTCGTAAACATTAAAGTTTTCGTAAATGCCGCGTTCAAATATGAGTAGATGTGCTGTATCTAACACGTCCGTATCCATCGCTAAAGAGAAGCAGTCAAAAGACTGCGCCTTATCCCTGACTTGTTCACACAAATTAGCACCCAAGTCTTCGGTACGTCGGGTGCAAGTTCTGGCAGAGAGAATAAGACTTTCAAACATTTTTTTCTGCTCTGGGCATATTTCTTCTGCGATAGCTAAGACACACTCTTTTACTAATTCACTATCGGTAAACGGAAGTCTACTTTTTGCTAGAATCTCTTCTAGTCTGTAACTGGCACGAACATTCGATTCGCTGTTGTGTGCTGATTTTTTAATGTCGATTTCAAAGTGTTTGTTTTTCTCAGTGTCGTAATGTCGCTTCAGGTTGTATTCCTTTACTACAGAAATACTCTTTTGACAAATTAAGCATAACGGTTTTCCTTTAAACTCGATAAAAAAGTATAATTCTGTCCATAATTCGTTAAAAACTTTTTCTTCTTCTATCTTCCTTTTTCATGAAGCCATGTTTCTATAATTATTCTGTAACAATAATGAAGAAATTTAAATTCGGTGTAAAATTTAAAATAAATATGTCCACCTACAAATTCAACTCCATTCAAAAAATAATGAAAACATGACAAAACTATCTTCATGTCATGTCTAGTACTATCCCCGTTCTTATAATATTTACCCATCGATCTGAAGGTTCACATAAACAAGCAGTAAACAAAATATAACAAATTGCTCGCGAGTGCATACAACGTACTTACCTTATACGTCGTGAGGAGCTATCAGCGAAGGGAAAAAAGGTGAAACGAAACGCGTAGCTGGCAACCAGATGAGTTTTTTTTTTTTTTTTTTTTTTAGGAATGACTAATGTTGTTGGCCTTATTGGCCTCTACAGCTTGAGCCGGACTTGGGGGCGGGCGCTTACAAGCACTCCGCCGCAATGCGTGACGCAGAAGGCGCACGCCAAAGTTAAAATTTAGACGACCCACACGAGGGTACCCAGGGGGCCCTCGGCTTGGACGGCCGTCTGATTACGGGGGTAACGAACTAAACACCCCTGGATCGCTACCGTTAAGTAGTGATCGAGGGGGCCCTGAACAATGGCTAGGTGCCCTTTCATTGATTTATATAACTGACCGCCGATTCGTAATACACCTTCGAGAAGAATCGGCAAGAAACTCGAGAGCGAATAATATCTGACTATTTGTTATAGGACCTTCGACCTCGCCGGCGATGTCGAAGGTGTCTGCTGGCGGGTTGCCAGAGGTGGTCGAATTGGATGAGGCCATCGCTGCCAGTACTTTGACTGCGATGGCGTCGTCCGGATCGTCCAGGACATCGCGGGGACGTCTACGGAGGGCGATACTGTCTGTCGTATAGTCGGAGGCTTTTACTACGAGCGGGTTGGGGTGATGGGGCGCCGCATCAAAGTAGCGGCGAGACGCATTTTTCATGAATTGACTGATCGAGGGAAGCTCGACATCGCGGTGCAGGTCGGCGTTCCTCTGATACCAGGGAGCGCCAACTGCATTTCGAAGGAATTTATTTTGGACTACCTGGAGCGGCTCCAAGATTTCCGGATCGGCGTGCGCGAATGCTATAGACGCGTAAGTCATGACGGGGCGGATGCAGGCTTTGTAAAGCGTCACCTTATTCCTAAGGGACATTTTACTCCGCTTGCCTAAGAGATGGTAGAGGCGGCCTTGGAAGAAGGACGCCCTGTTACGGACTACTTTGACGTGTTTGTCGAATCTCAGTCGATAATCAAGGGTAACTCCTAGGTATTTGGTTTGTTTAGTCCACGGGATGGAGGTGAGAGCTGCGCGCGGCTGTGATTTTAACTAAAGCCGGTCGCTTTGAATTTTTTCGCTGCCGCACACCTGCGTCTAATCAAAGAGTGCCGCCGCCTATTGTCTCAAAGAAGCTGCCGCCAACGGCCACGTGTGGCGGATAAGCGCAAAAGAAATTGCCAAAAATTGAATACAGCAAATCTATATTTTCGGTAGGAACAATACATAAAATCACAGTCTTGACTAGAGTTGCAAAACTCCGGAATAATTCAGAATAATTCGGAATAATTCCATGAATACTTCCAATACTCCAGGATTATTCAAAAGTTTTTAAAGAGGCTGCCCGCGACTTTGCTCGCTTTTTAACAGGATCAAAAGTAGCTTATAGCTCGATCCAGTTCGTACGTCCTATATTTATATAGGTGTGTAGATATACCAAATTTCATCAAAATCGGTTGGCGCAAAGGCGGTGATGAGCTCACCACTTGTCACGTCTATATTCGACGGCCCACGATGGTGCCTACTATAACTTATTGAATAAAAGGCAGCGTAATTAGTTATTAAGTAGGTCAAGTGTTAATAGTATCTTGCATTGTACCTACCTTGTACCTACATGTGTGTACTTGAGGTTAATACAGTTTTCTAGGTACTTACTTAGATCAGAATCTGCATTAAAACATAGCTAGAACAAGAGATTTGCAATACAAGCCGCCAAGGACCCAAACGCGCGCGGTGTCTTTTAGATGCACTTTTTGGCAATGCCGAAAGGCGGGCATCCTTTGAAAAAAAGCCGCCCAAGAACGACGCGCGCGCAGTGTGTTTTAGTGGCTCGCTTTTGCAAATGTCGCTCGTTAATTACTTTTAACAGTCGTATGGATTTGAAACTTTCTATGTGTATGTAATACTGATTTAAATACAATAATTTGTATCGTCGTTGATCTGATACGTACCTACCTCCCTGCTGCATACGGCTATAGGTACTAGGTAGGTAATAGGTACTTAGGTAAGTATCAAGGGAACTCTTTTACTTGGATAGAGCTAGGTAGGTAAGTAGGTAGGTACCTAACTACCTACCTACCTAGCTCTATCCAAGTAAAAGAGTCCTATCTACCTACAGCCATGTCTATGTACAGTCTGTCCATGTCAGCCAGCCATCGAAGTATTCGCAATATTGCTCGAAACTTTCCAATTATTACGAAGTATTCCCAAGGAATATTTCCAAAGTTTTCCCGCGAGCAACTGTAGTTTTGATAAACAGTTCTTTAGAAATGAAATAGGTACATTTTTTATCACCCCGCGTGGGAGAGAGCTTTCAAGTGAGAGTTCATGGCCCAGCAGCATGGCCGTATAAATTCTAGTGAATTTACATGGCCTTTTGCTTTGGTATTTTTTTCTTACGGACCTCAGGCTTGCGGGCCGCACCAAGATGCGGGCCGCATGCGGCCCGCGGGCCGCCGGTTGCCGACCCCTGTCCTAGAAGAACGTAAGTAGGATGCTTTTTTTCGCGATAAACTGTAGTCCGCGCTGACGAAGTCGCGGGCGGGGAAACTAGTATAAAATAAAAGTAAAAAATAAAGAACTAAAGCACGCATATTCGTTCTTAACTTAAAAATAAACAGAACATAAAAATAAAACAAATGTAGCTTTTTTCATATATTGTAGGACCTACAGCATTGTATTTAAAAAAAAAAAGTGGCTATTGCAATTTGGGGGGAGGGGGGGGGGGGTATGGATTCCTACAAAGTTCAATCACTATAGTCGGTTGCCAGACACATACTCGTATGAGGGTTATCCTTTTATTATCTTGGAACTTTACGAGTCATGTATCCAAAAGCATAGGAGGTGCCCGAGCGTAAATATGATGCACTTTGCAATATTATGCGACTTTGCAAACACCGGGTTCGTGCCTCGGCCCCAATCACCTAAGCAACTGGATAAGTAATGTTCGGATTTACTGGGTTTACGGTTTTCACTGCATTACTGATTTGAGAAGAAGCCGTGCGATCGTCAAACATATTTTTGACGGCTGAAGGAACTTTGAAATAATTTTGTCTACTGGTATTTTAGGTTACTAAGTAGCTACATATAAATATTGTCAGTACACGGATAGCAAATAGATACCATTTTAAACGAGGTAGAATGATAGAATCAGTCACACAAGTGTCGGTCAAACAAGCATTTTCGAAAAAAAAACTATAAGTCTACTACAAGACAAAAAATATATGATTTTAATCTCAATTTTGTGTTTCATCGAGTGATACTGCGTAATCATCATCATCAGCATGTGTTCATCGACTGCTGGAAGTAGGCCTCTTCTAGTGAACGCCACTGAGCCCGATCTTGTAATATAGGTGGAATATTAACCATTGGGCGTACATTCACGTGCACGAGTGTGGGCCAAAGAATGCAAAATTATATCGCATTTCGTGTTTTTTTTTAAAACCTCGTATGTTTCTGTAAAACGTCCACTATTTTACTGAATCATGACTTTGACAGTTGACTTTAACGTGATTTACTTCTAATATCTGTAAACTTAACATTCAGGTTTTTAAAAGTATCATACTTAAAATATCCAAAGTCAGTTCAAGCTATCATGTTGTTAATTTTTATTTTTCCTCATTCATGTGTTTTTTCGAGTGTTAATGAGTAATATTGGTGGAATATTAATCATTAGGTGTTCGTTAACGTGCACGATTGTAAGCAAAGCATTCAAATTCAAAAACGTGACCCTTTTGATGTTTTCAAAACTCTTCAGCAAGTTTCAGTAAAAACGTCCACCATTTTACTGATTCGTGACTTTGTCAATTATTGACTGTGACGTGACAATACTTACAATAACCAAAACTTAACATTGGCGAAGTATCGAGTAGGCCAGTGCCTCTGCAGACGCCATCTAATAAAAAAAGATAAAATTGCTAGCAATGCCGCCGCAGAAGACATTAAAAAAATATTAAAGTCTTCTCCACAGAATACAGCTCAACGGTCCCGATCTGTCCAGGAATTTCATTAAGACGGAACTTAGGTAGTCGGCGCCACGTGAGATATTTTCGAAATGGTTATGGCACTAGTTATAGCATCCTAATAGTAATAGACTGCGTTATTGATTGTTACTTATGTATTTGATTATAAAATAAGGTACTCGTACATGAGATTTCAAAAGGAGTTCAAAACTCTGGCCTACTCTAATACAAGAGTATGAAGTTTCATTCAGGCTTAGTTTGGTATGATTGTTACTTTATTTATACAAAAATCTTATTTTTTTGAAGAATTCGTTAATTGACAGCGCCTAGCGATGCAACAACTTCGGTATAATATAGATAACTTTCGTGCTTGGAGGTGTTTTTAAACTTTTCGCTCAGCGCGCGCCAAATTCAAATTTTCTTGCGTTTACTGCTCTATTACTTACTCATCGTGGGTTAATGAAAACTTATTTTACGGCAATAAATAGGTTGTATCAAGAAAATACGGTTAAAAATATCACCTTAATAATATCGGTCTAGCTACAAATGTCAATAAGCTGATTTTCATCTCGGTTTTTGGTTAGATAGATAGATAGATAGATAGATAGATAGATAGATAACTCTTTATTGTACACCACATAGAACAAAAATACAATAATAACTAAAACATTTATACAAAATATATGGGACAATGGGCGGTCTTATCGCTAAAAAGCGATCTCTTCCAGACAACCTTTGGATGGAAAGGAATTAATATACGTTACGTTATTAATAGCAAGAAGTGATATTAATTAGAGAGATAAAACTTCTTTACTTGAAGTTTAAAAACAGGGAGTGACTGGGCTCGCCATATAGTAACTGGCAGAGCGTTCCATAGGCGAACTGCTTGGATGGTAAATGAACTGCCATAAAAAGAGCTTCTATGTAGAGGGATCATCAAAGCTAAATTTTCTGATGACCTGAGTGACAACTTGTTAGAATCAGACAGGAAATTAAAACGTTCCATAAGATATCGCGGGGAGGAGGGATAAACAAAACTGTATAAAGAATAGAGAGTATATGAGTATTCCGGCGGAGGCGTATTGGAAGCCACTTGAGCTTAGTGCGAAATTCAGAGACATGATCATATTTGCGCAAACCAAATATAAATCGAATGCAGAAGTTTTGAAGACGCTCAAGTTTATTTAGCTGGTCCTCAGTAAGATCTAGATAGCAGGCATCGGCATAGTCTAAGATTGGGAGCAGAAGTGACTGCGCAAGAGCAATTTTAGTGGCAGTGGGCAAAAAATTTCGGAGTCTTCTGAGGGAACCTGCAGAAGCAAATAGCTTTCGACTGACGGTTTCCATCTGAGGAATCCAAGTAAGGCTCTGGTCTAAATTTTTGATACTGTGACTATATCGAATAGTGGACCTTGCAAACACAACTTTGGGTAGAACTGACCAATCAATGTCAATGGTTAATTGTCTATGTAACTATACTAGCTCTCACCTTGATTTTTTGGTTGGTGTAATTTCTCGATGCAATCTATTTATTGCCGCAAAATAAGTTCTCAAGAACATACGATGAGTAATAGAGATGTAATAGAGAAAAAACGCAAAAACAATGGCGCGCTGAGCGAAACGTTGCACACTTCGAACATATTGCACCTTAATTAAGTTAAATAGGTGCTCTTAGAATTGGATAGGAACAAATAATTACATAACTGCTTGTAGGGTTTGATACAACAACATTGCTTAAAACTGATTTGAGAGCTCGTAGAATTTAATACGAGACAACTCTTTAAATAATCTGTATATTTTAAAATACGCGAGCGTTCGTAGTGTTGGATACGCGAGCGTTCGTAGTGTTGGATACGCGAGCGTTCGTAGTGTTGGATACGAAACAACTAAATTCAAAAAGAAACAAGACATAAGTTCAAACACTAAAACCCGACTATGGTCGCATAAAAAATAGCCTAGGACACTCTTGCGATGAAGACGAATCCATTTAATACCTCGCATGTCAAAATCGGACTAATAGGTGCAACGCTATGGTGGAACAACATACATACATACATACATACGTACACTGTTATACTCATTATCCTTCCCTTGCTTTGCCGTAGCCAGGTAATAAATTGCCTTCGCTCACTGCAGACCACCAGATGCATCCATTCATTGGAACTGTCGCGGTATAGTGCTGATATTTGCGTCTGGGACGGTGGCGCGACTACACGCAGCGTATAATGTTGTGAAGACAAAAAAGAGGTTCTTGGTTGAGCCAAATTATTGCGAAATAGTGATATAATCATATCACTATTTCGCAAGCCAAATTATTGCGAAATAGTGATATAATCATATCACTATTTCGCAATAATTTGGCTATCTATACTGAATACTTATAATAAAGCAATATGAATTAAATAGTCTGTACAAGGAAGATAATAAAAAAAAAGATCTAGTGTACTTAAAATAAGCTACTGAAAATTAATATAAAATTTATAAAAATTGACTGTCTGTTTGTTTGTTAGTTTGTCTGTATGTTTGTTTGCGCATCACAAAAACAACTGGACCGACTGTGATGCGGTTTTCACTGTTGGATAGCTTAAAATTTGACTTTAAAGCTTACTTGGTATCTCAATCCGATGAGAAGCTGAGCAATCGATAAAAATATTTTTGACGGCTGAAGGAATTTTGAGTAAATGTTGTATATCTATTGATATTTTAGGTCCTGGAATAGCACATACATTACTTTTAACCTAGAGAAATGACCGCACGTGCGAAGCCGCGGGCATCAGCTATTTTACAATAAAAAATATAATTATTTGATACTTTAGCACAAAAAGTGTACATGGAGGACTTAATGCTAGGAAGCATTTTCTACCAGTCATCCTGGTCGTGCAAGAAAAATGGTAGGGTGTGCGACTTTATTGTGAAAGAGCTCTGGAATTGATAATAAAATAAATAAAAATATACAATACACTTACATACAAATAATATAATAATAATTTGTATAATATACTTAATAATCATTGAAATATATATATTTCATATTATATGGATAATAAGGTCAAACAGAAAAATACAGGAACATTATTTATTTAGTGTGAACCTTTTTAACAAAATGAACTAATTTAAAATCTTCTACTTTAGTAGTTAGCTAGTTTTATTTTGTGTTTGTATTCTGAAGTAGTTAAAACTAAGTCTAAATGACTATTATTCAAGCAGGTTATAAAACCAACCAAAGTTAATGAACTTTTTATGAGAGACCAATTTGATAGCTTCTACCGAAGAAACAATATGGCAAATCGGCCTACAAATCTCTGATATCTCTATAAAGCAGTACTGCACTTAACTGCATTCTAGCGCACTGACACTGCATTTCATAAGCAGACGTAGCGCTTACCATCAATCGAAAGACCTGCTCCTTTCGTCACTCAGTTATATATAAAAGCTGCACTCGACAAAACGTCTCACTTACCTCGCAGTTTTAAATACCTTCATTTATAAAAAGAACGAACAAGATCATTATAATGCACAAAGCGGCGCCAAAAGCATCTCTTCTGTGAAGCTTTATCACAAGTAGGGATGGGAAAATGTCCGGCACTTATCTGTATGTCAGCTAATCGGTTAATATTTTACTTTTAAGTCTTAGATTCATTATGGCACAAATGTAGCAACATGTCGCGGGACTTGGCGCGGTACATGTACGTGATTGTCCCGGGATCAACGTCCCTGAACTTTGCGCTCGCACACAAAAGACAGTGTCGCGGAAATGTCACCCGAGGAGGCCCATTGCTACATATTGAGCAGCACGTTGCGCGCGCTTCTACACTTGGCATTCGGCAACAACTTTGTTTGGGGCTGACTTGCGGTACACCGTCGGAGCGGGAGCAGGCAAATGAAAATGAAAATGTTCAGAAAATGGGACAGTGCGCAAGGTTGCAGCCTCATGTAGACTAATTTCTGCGCATCATATTAGGAGGTATTTTGTCATTTAGTCCCATAAAGAATCAGATGCTTTAATAATTGATTAAACTCAATGTCATACATTAAGGATTGTCATACTAAAATATGATCACGTGATCCACGTCTATCATGAAATTTGACGCAAATATAATGGTATCAAATTGATAGAAGATGGTCTCAAACTTTCATTAGGATTGAATGACATAACATCATGTTTACAATCAATAAAGTTTGATCACAATCTGTATTAATATTAAAACATTTACCACTGAGAAGAGTTGAAAACATGGTCAAGATCATGCTCTGATTATTGGTGCAGGCAGCCTGGCAAATGTAATGAAGATTATCCGGCCAATGCCCAGCCAAACTCACGTTCATCTCTAATCACAAGATACCAGTAAAAATATACGTATCATCCCCTCACAGCAAAGAAGCGATAGAAATTAAAAAAAAATGTGCGAAAGCTTTATCTTCAAAGAGCCGGATCCTTTGGACTTGAGGGTAGAGTTTTATTGCGAGGTGAAGCATTGTGGGATATTATTATTTTATTTTAAGAAAGCAAGGTTTTTCTTTTTAAGTGTTCTATATTAATGTTAAGCCTTATGTTGACAATAAATAGCATTTAAAACTATGCTTCTAGAATGCAGTTGAGTTATATGTATCTAATTCATTTGTTACTAGTCCAAAAACAAAAATCAACATCACCGCTTGAAAAAAATTATATCACTCAAATTTTCTTTGTACTGTGTGTCGTGCCAAACACCACTCGCGTTTGTTTCACGTTCAAATTGAAGCCATGAAAGTTAATAACCTTCTACCCGTGCGCATGCATTCTAATTGGAAACATGCCAACCGGTTTAAAATAACTAAAGCTAATGCTTTTAGACCTATTTACATGTATTGATTGTAGTTTTTCGAAACACCGATATACTCTTTGTTGATTAACTGGATAAACTATAGCTCTACAACCTTGTTTTGTTTGCGAATTTGATTTTGGGAGTCGTAAAACGAACATTCTGCTTTATGCAAATGAAACAGTTAGTTGTAACTAATACTTGTATTGTGCAGTCTGACCAAACTTTCATCTAACTTAAGCGTTCTCTGCTTTCACGGTGGTGGCTGCGGCAGTGCTCAAGCCGCAGGATGCATTTGAACACGTCGTTAAAAGTACAATTGCAGTAACTGATCGCTACTATGCATGCCACCGCGACCGCAAGCTGGACGCTTTGGTTTGAGCGAACCTCAACACGCAAAATGTTCCGGAATATTTTCCATGTATTTGTAAAATGAAAGCTCGATATGTTCTTTATCTTCTATGCCTAAATTTACTTTTGTGCATTTATTTTAGTTGAAATGTTTTCAAGAACTTCATATTGCATCGATTTTTTCCCCAATTTTATTTAAATTAGACAAACTCTAGCAATCAGTGTACTTATATAAAATAATGAACTGAAAACTTTTATTTGAAGAAGACTATTTTCTATAATAGAAACTATCAATAGTATTTTCAAAGAAAGTAATCAATCAGAAGGACAATCTTCCCTCACTATTTATTATGAAAATGTTCTACGAAGCTACGATTTTACTACACCCGTTGTAGCACGTTAGCAACCAAGCTACGTAACGTAGCCTCAAAGCCGATAACCGTAGCGTAGCGGATTTAATATTTTAACGGAGGAAGTTTGATAACGGATGCAGAGCATAATAATCTCAAAAACAGTTTCCTCTTGGGAAGCTTCTAATCAAATTGATTACAAGATTAATCTATCGAGCGATAGATAATAGATACAAATAGACAGAACCTGGTGACACGAATGAGGATCTATAGCAGCACTAATAAGAAGAGTGGTTTATTAGTATTGTCCTACATTTGTGGGCGTGGAATCGAATCACAAATATATCTATGTCAATGTAGAATATATACTATACTATATCAATAATAGAGTTTAAAATCATTCACGAGCAACAATTCGACAGAACTTGGTGAAACGAATGAAGAACTTTATCTAAACTAATAAGCCAATCCTTATAAGTGGTTTATAAGGATTGGCCCACACCTGGAGTCAAATAACAAATATATGTACGTCAATGCAATAAAAAAACTATCTTAGTAATCATCATTAGCTTATATTTGTCCACTGCTTGACATAGGTTTCTTCTAATGAACGCTACTAAAACCAATCTCCGACTCTACTCATCCATTTCCTACCAGACGATTCGCAAGTCCTCAATCCACTTAGCCGGGCAGGTTTCATTAACGAGTTGCTATATTACACGGCCAATAATACGCGACCAATATTACGTAGATTAGCCTCGTAATATCAGGGTGTACATTATTTGGTCGCGTATTATTGGCCGTGTAATATCACCTCGAGCAGATTTTGTACACGTATTATTAGCTGTACATTACTGGCTGTATAATACGGGTCAGACACTTTTTGTAGGGGCAATAATGTACAGCCAGTACGCGTACATTACAGACTAAAATATAGAAACTTCAAAGACCAAGCCTCGTTTGCACGTTCCAGTATCCTTTTACCACAGATTATGAATCGCGATTGCTCTAGCGCTCCGGGAAGTGCTCGCCTCTGCAGCTTCGGCTTTTTGGTCGCCTTCGGTGACCAGCCTCCGCCGCTCCAGGTCACCCTGGTACTTGCACTTTGTTACAGCGGACAGCTGCACTCCCTCCGCGCCTCCGGATTTTTAAAAACACTTTGTGTAGGGCAGACAAGACCACGTGGAGTAGGGGTTGGCCGATTCAGTTCTGTGACAGTTTCTTCTTGACACTCGCCTACACAAACGAGACATCAAAGAGTGATTCTATTTTTGTCTATGGTTGGCTTCGTATTATTGGCCGTGTATATTTTTTTGTTATATTGGTCGTACAAAATCGGCTCGGGCTGATATAAAGCATCCAGTTGTGGACGTATTATTGGCTGCGTAATACTGGCCGTACATTATCAACCCAGACTGATTTTGTACGGGCAATAATACACGGCCAGTATTAACCGTCCAAATATTTCGAATCCATGTACACGTAATAACAGGCCGTGTAATATTGGCTGTACAATACTGGTCATACATTATTTTGGTCGTGTATTATCTGTCTGCCTCATAAACAACGTTTGCCTAAACAACACAGTTTAAAATTATTACTTTAATTTGATAAGCTTATTGTATTTCCTGATTATAGTCCATAAATTATGTTTTCCTATACCATTTTGAGCGTTAAAATATTAACCAACAATGGAGCTAGCTGAACAAACGAATGTGGATTTTAAGTTTTAACCTACTCATTGTAAACAAGAAGGTACTCAGATCAAACCGTCTTAAAATGTGGGTTTTATTATAAACCCAAAAACACAACGTAAAATCCATCAAATTCATAATTAAAATTGACTGTCGGACTCGGTACTCCAACAATTATGCCTCATCGATGTTTTTCGAAGTTTTGAGACCATCCGCTCCCACTCAGATTAGCTTCACTCGGCATTGCTAAAATAAGATACATAGTTTAACACAATGTAATCAAAATATTACAATAAATATATTTTTACGGAATCCTTCTTCCTACTAATATACTACCTTGTTACGCGTGCGCATGCGCTGTATGCGCGTGGTCATGCGCTTGGTAGCTTTTTTGCGCGCTAGCAAGTTAGTAGTTATATGTGAAAGTGAGTTTGTTTGTTTATTACGCTTTCACGCATTAACTACTCAACCGATCATTATGAAATTTGGACACACGTTGTCAGGGGTACAGAAAATAGGTCAGTCACTGGGGGCATAAGCCTTTCCCTACAAGTGGTGGATCAGAAGATATTTTGATTTGTATTGCGTAAGTAAGAGGTCTCGAACCTCTTTATAAAAATAATCTCCATTAACAAGTCTCTAAATTCAGCGGTTAAGAATAAATGTTGTTCCTGCATTGGAGCATTTTTAGTAAAGATGTGTTTTTCGCTTCTTGTAAGTTTTTACCTATCCAGTCGCTTACCGCGATCCAGTCGCTTACCGCGACAATGTTAGATATATCGCCACCCGATGATCTACAGTACAACTGTGAATGTTTTTTTTTTTGCAAGTATTGTCTTCTTTATACTTTTAATGGATACTTTTGCCATAAAACTGACTGTTAAAATTTTGTATTGGAATTGCCAGATAGATGTCAAAGTGACAGGTGTCAAAGTGACTGGTGTCAAAGTGACAAGAGTCGAAGTGACAGTTGTCAAAGTGACAGATGTCAAAGTGAGAGGTGTCAAAGTGGCAGGTGTCAAAGTGAGAGGTGTCAAAGTGGCAGGTGTCAAAGTGACAGATATCAAAGTGACAGGTGCCAAAGTGACAGATGATAAAGTGATAATTTTCAAATTGAAAGGTGGTTAAAAGACAGGTGCCAAAGTGACGGGTGTCATCGTGATAAACTGAAGTCCAAAAGAACGAAGTCGCGTGTAAAACATAGTTACAAAAAACTGCCCTGCCGCTGGGAGAAAATAAATATAATATGACCATCAAATAATCATTTATGTTAGACTGTGACAGAACAAGCTAAGTAACTATAAATATGCTATTTGTTGGAGGTTGCTAGAAGAACAGCTCTCTGCTGGGAGAAGACCTACGCTAGGTCTTTCCAAGTGTATATGTTATGTATATGTGTCACAGGAAGGATAACAATAACTTCGTAACACAAATTTTCAACTATTATTTCCAATACTGCTGCGGTAAGTGAAAACGTGCTATTCCCTCACTGTATAGACTGCAGCAAATCCTAGTTTAATGAGTACTGGTCGGCAAATCCTAGGTCTTACATACATAGCCCAGTCCCAATATCATTGCATATTGCGACTGGGTATTATATTGAGTTTTTATACTACGGGATACAGGAAATCAGCACTGAAGAGTAGGCTTGTTTGAAGTCTGTTGTTCAAATAATTTAGATTGTGTATACAGAAATAGTATGATGTTATTATGTTATTATTGTTGTTTTACAAATAATAATAAAATATTTATTGAATTCTAACCAATACTACTACTACTACTTCTACTACTTGTACTTGCACGGTTGTCTGGAAGATATCGCTCTGAGCGATAAAACGCCCATTGTCATTGTCATTGTTTGACGGCCGGTTGGTCTAATGGCTACTACGAAATCAAACGGTCGTGGGTTCGAATCCCGCTAGGTGCATTCATTTGTGTGATGAGCAGAAATGATTGTTTCCGAGTCATGCATGTAATATTGGTATGTATGTATGTGTTTATCCGTTGTCTAGTACCCATAGTACAGGGCATCCTAGTTTGGGGCTAGGTAATTGGTGTGAATTGTACCGAATATATTTATTAATTATTTATTGTGACAATTATTATTAAATTTGTTTTTTAGCCACAAGATGTACTGTGATGTATATGTACTGTGGTGTTCAATAAAGAGTTATCTATCTATACACATATCTCTCGCTAGATATTCTAACATTTCTAAAACAATAAATACTGCTTGGTTTAGGGCTTGACTTAAAAAGGAAGTAATAAAAATGGAAACACGTAAGGAAAAAGCTTTCTTTGTCCACGACAGTCGCCGGTAGATGCTACGAGTATAAGATCGACAGTGATGACTTGTGAAAGTCAATACTTAGGTTGATTTCAGCAAGAAGTCACTTGAACGAGTGTCAGTAATATGCTTTTCTTTTCACTCCAAAGTACCTAATATCATATCACAATTTATTATTATTTTACACGATTGTATAGTAAGTGCAGCGAGTCTATGTGTTTGTGAAGTTAGCGAGTCTATGTGATTGCGCAGGTACTGCTGTGAGGATAAAACAATGTAAAGTAAGAGCGAGATAGAAAATGCGAAAAACGTAAGCGAGTGAGCGAGGCAGTTATACTGTGCTGTCTTTAGCTTCAACATTGGGATTGCGCCAGAAAAATAGCAGTTTGCGCAGCGACTTGCAGACAACTTCCGAGACACAAACTTAAACTGCGACTACTGTACACCTAAATGTAAGCAGTACAAATTTTCAGTCACATTGACTTTTAAATTCGCACCAATTCTGTCGCGCTCGTATTAAAAAAATAGTGCATTCTATTTATAAATCTCTATTGTACAAATGCATTCATTCAATATGAAACTAATAAATCCTTTTCTGTAGTCTCTGCTAATAACACTGGTATAGTAGGAACCAATCTTTATGGCGGCTGTGAAGCGCGCTGTGAGTGCGACTTCGCGCTGGTACAGTAAGGTTCGCAATTATTAGAGTTTTTTTTTTACTACCTACTTGTAGAACATAATAATAATAAACACCTTATTACACCAGAATTATGGAAGATTACAAGAATTTATTTTAAAACTAGGCACAATGGGTGGTGTTATTGCTAAAAGCGATCTCTTCCAAAAAACCTTTGGATGGACAAAAATCACGAATTAAAAAAGGACGGTGGTGCAAAACAATACAAAAAATCATGCAAAATAAAAATGACTGTAAGTACATAGATATTTAATAAACTAACATAAATTAGACTTACCTATATGTCACATGCAAATAATGTAATGATTAAAAAAATATATGTGGTAAGTACCTACATACAAATAACGGTACGATAAAAAATGTTATACCTATAGTTATGTTTTTAGTAGCTAAATTAGCGTCGACGCTTAACGCTTAACATTATTTATTAACCAATCATGAAATTATGTTAAAATACGTCAACACACAATAATATTAATATCGGAATATGCTGATATTGTGTTGGTGAATTGTATTGGTTGGCAACAAACTACTTTGATAAAATAACTAACTAGACTGTACTTGAACAGAATAACACGCATGTGTGCAGCGTACCGATATAGCGTGCACACAAGCACAGCAGCGGTAGGCGCGCGCGGGGTGCGGCGGGCTAGCGGGAGGGTGTGCCCCGGCCTCTCACCTCTCCAAAGCCAGCTTACACCTAAAATTAGCTATTGCGCAAAGCCTTGCGCCTAATTTCACAGCCGCCATAAAAATTGGTTCCTACTCTACAAGAGGACTTTATGCCGTTTTATTGTCAAAAATCTATAATAATATTATAAAGAGGTAAAGTTAATGAGTTTGTGAGGTTGTAAGGGTATCTCTGGATCTACTGAGCCGATTTTGAAAATTCTTTTACCAATATAATGCCACGCTATTTGTGAGTGTCATAGGCTATATATGACAACGCGTGCGAAGCCGTGGGCATCATCTAGTGCTTAATATTCATATAATGTTTGTCTAAATGAGTATCTGAAAAAATATAACAAATTTCGTAAATGTATACTTATGTATGTATGTTTGTGCACGTATTTCTCGGAAACTATTAGTCCGATTGCAATAATTCTTTTTGTAGTAGTTTAAATATGTTTCAATTTAGGGAACAATTTAAGTTTTATCAAAATGCGTTCAGCAGTTTAAAATATGTGGTTGTTTGTTAACTGTTTCCAGTATGGCTTTTTTCTTAGAGAACGGAATAAGTACTTCATTTTCTTAGGTCGATACTAACGAAACTAAAAAGTTTGAACTGAAAACTGAAAACTAAAAAAAAACGACTTCAAATCGTATGAAACTTAAAAGAAAGAACCGTAATAATTTAAACGTGTTGAGTTATTTTCCAGGTAAGTGCCTACTTACTGACTTTAGTCGGTTTGGGCGTAGCACAGACCTCATTTTTTTTTAATTATTTCTGTCTTTTAAGTTCTATACGAATTGAAGTGGCTTAATTTTTTACACAACTGTCCAAAACAAGAAGCGTAATGTTTTTTGGATTCATGTATGTATGCATGTATGTGAGTTTATTTATTCCACCATAACTTTTAAATGCCTGAACTGGTTTAGACGTCTGGGGTATCGTTAGAATCCTTACATCCCCCCGAATAACATAGGCAATTTTAAAAACACATGACAGCATGGCAGCTGTATGGCTCCCATTTCAGGTGCGAAAAAAATATATTTTTGTTCTAATTTTACAATATGGATATCAATTTAAAGGCCTTGATAAGCACATTCCAACAGTATATAATTTATTGGCATTAGTTTATTTTTGGCAGGGCAGGCGCGTTTTTTTAGCTTTAAGCTAAATATTTAATTAGTTATTTGTTACCTTAAATCATTTGTATCTGTGACTACTCTACTGCCAGCTAAATACCTAAATCGTATCAGGAATGAATTTCCCAGACCACATAATATTTCTAGGAACAACGTCAAATTATTGAAAAACGCTTATCGTTTTCTTCAATAGACTCAGTTTTACACAAATGAAGCCTCGACACAGATTTTCCGACTATATAAACCTTGACGTACCTGCCAGTACAATAGCAATGAACGCCTTTGTGTTAGGTTTAAATTCAACACCTAGATCCGGCGCGCGAGCACAATGGAAGTAGGATCGGGGCCTAATGGGTTCTCGAGCTCGTTAAATCTTTGGATTATAGCCATAATAGGGGAATATGGGGCTTTGTGATTTTTAATTTCAATTGCTGATTTTCCATAATGAATGGTTTCGTAGATATTGTTCGTCATTGAACACATAGTAGGTATATATGTATTCCCTTAGAATTAAGAGAGCGTTGGCCCTGAAAAATGCACAGTAGCTGTTACACGTTATTAGGGCTCCGTAGTCAAGCAAGGAAACCTTAAAATTTCGTCAAATTATAAATTGAAAAGTTTGTACAAAATGAGGGCATTTTTTAAGGAGGTGTTGCGTGTCCAGCTTGTGGAGTCACTAGTTTTGTCTAAGTTAAATTATATGGACGCAGTTTTTGGTCCCCGGCTTTTAGCAAAAACACAAAAACTGATACAAAGAGTACAGAATGCTTGTGCCCGTTTCTGTTTCGACGTTCCGTTAAGGGAAGCACAGAAGCAAGTGCCTTAAAAATCACCCATCATTTTATACACCGAAAAAGTGGAGCTCGATTTTTACTATACCTATGTAAAATTGCAGTTCAAATTGCTAATTTTTAATGTAAAGTGGAAACAACATGAAAATTCTATTGTTTTTGGTGTTTTTTTATTAAGAGAGAAAGTAAAATAAAGTATTTACCAAATAATGTTTACAATTAAAGCAATTATATCAAACATCGCAATATACCTACATTTTTTATATTTTATATTATTAGAACCGATGAGCAATAGTAGTTTATATCTAAGTTTGCAACACTAAAACCCTGTGTAACTACCGTGGTGCTTCAAATGCTGACATTTATTTCAGTTTTTTTTCGAAAAATTCTGTAATAGGGAAGCGTTTTTCGGGTATCTTAACTTAAACTATTTTCTGTTTCTGAGAACTTATGAGACGTCAACAATTAAGCTAAATAAATTAAATTGAAGGTCATTAAATTCTCTACAAATTCCTCTCTCGACTTTTCGATAAAAAATTGTTTAGCCAGTACTTATCTTGGAAATGACCAAACAGGTTATTTACATATTTTTTTTAATAGTTGCCTACTTTTCTGTGCCTGGCTATCTCCACAACCAGTAGAGTTTAGGTTGAGCTCAAAATTGTAGGAAATTGAGTTTGCTTCACAAAAGTTTTCATTAAATATATCTTGGAAATCGCTTTCTTATGGTATTTTTTTCGAAAAAACTGAAACAAGTGCCACAATTTCTAGCACCACGGGGTCCTTAACCCCCCCCCACCCTCCACCCCCCAGTTTGCTTTCAAGCTCGAACCCCCCCCCCCCCCGAAGTCAATTCCCGGCTACGGGCTTGCACAGAAGCACAGAACGGCTGCGTTTAGAGGTAGTTTCCGCTACTCCCCCACCAAATGTTGGAACAATATCCCACCGCCGATAAGGAACCTGCAATGTATTCAGGGTTTTAAAGTCAAATTAAAAAACTCAGGAAACTCTAAAACATGACACAAGTGCTATATGAAATTCTATGTTATACTTACCTGTAATTGTTTCTTTATTAATTACCAAATTGAAAACTTGTCTCATTTAATTTGTTATTCATTGTCGTTTTTTTTATTTTTTCACTCACAACTATTGTATTTTTTCCATGTTTTAAAAATAGATTATTTACCTTCACTTTCACATTGTAAGAACAACACACAGTAATGAGCACAGTTTGAGTGCATCCTTGTAATGTTAAAGTTAGTCTGCATTTTTTAAGTTCATTTATTTCTTTACTTTTTATATTTATTATTATTTTGCTGAGTGTGTCCATGCCGTGATGTCACTGTAAGGCCCTAACGAAAGACCAGCGTTGGTTGTTTTAAAACCAACATTATGCTGAGTTGGGACCTTTTTGCTGCAATTATCTTTTAAGCTTTTTTTTTGGTAATTATTTATGTTTGTAATTGTAGCAATTAAACTTATTTCTTCTTCTTCTTCTTCATATCTGTCTGTTTGTCCATCCGTCTGGCCGTACGACTCCATCTGTATGTCACAGCCATTTTATTCAAAATCTATTAACACTACAAAGTTGAAATTTGGCACTTGTATTGATATCTTTTACAGCATTTTTTTTTAAAACAGCGAGCTTTACAGTAGTCGCATATGATGTGTGATATCTGACATCTCACCTTGAAGCAACAAGCACCGCGCGCGCTCATTGGTCAACTGTGAATCAGCAACTAACTACTTCATCTGACCTATCTGATCTTACTTTTCGTCAGGAAATCGTATGTCTTGATAGTTCGGCCGGGAACCGTTCGGCTGATAGTCTGAAGTACATGAGTTCTATTCCTACTATACTATACTATACTATACTATACTGTAGTGCTTATATTGCAGTCTATAAAAAAATGATGGCTTCTAGCTTGATAGCACTGCGCGCGCTCATTGGTCAAATCAAATAGCGCGCGCTTCCCCGGCTTCCTATTACACTTCGGGTTACACACTTCCGGTTACACGTTTCCAGTTACATAGATTTCAAAAAGCGAGCGATCGGAAAATCAACAACAAATTTAAAAAATAGTGACTCTAGTCCTCCTTCCCCACGTACTCAAAAAGTACAAAATCAAAATATTTGTAAAAATATAGGGCGCTAGCTCATATTTACAATAAAAATTATTACGACTATCTGGGGTTTACTGGTTTACGAAATATAGACGACCAAGATAACGCGTTTTATACACGCGTCAACTCTGAATAAATTGTCAAAATTTCGATGAACAATACAATAAAATTCGATGAACAATACAATAAAATTCGATGAACAATACAATAAAAATGAAACTATTAGTCCACGCGATGTCATTGTACCACAGGTACAATACCAAAAACGAAATTAAACGTTCGTTAGGTTGTGAAACAAAATAAAATCTACCCACGAAAAGTGAATTGGTATAAAATATACAAACTTTTATCACAGTGTAGATTGAGTTCAGTTTTGTGGAACATTTTATTTGACGTAATGAATGAATGGAAACAATTAGTCTGTGCTTTTAAAGTCTGTAGAATAATTAATAATATCTGGTCTAGGCTAAGAGCAAGTATTAGATACTTGCTCTGAGGGTCTAGGAATCTTAAAATCACCAACTGAATAAGAAATTAACATAAAAAAATATTGGGGTCTGTCTTTTTGTCTGTTCGTGCATCAAGTAAAAACTATTAGAATAATTGCGATCCTGTTTTGGATAGCCTAAGGTTTGGCTTAAAAACTGGTATACTTGGTATCTCAATCTGATGAGCCGAGCCGAGCTATCGATAAAAAACTCTGACGGCTGAACGGAATTTGGAAGAAATGTGGTATTTATACTTTATATAAATTTTTCGTCCTAGAATAACACGTATGAGCTACTTTTAAATTAAATGAACACGCGGGAAATAAAGCCGCGGAGACGGTTAGTCTAAAAATATACACGTACGCTGACGAGGTTGATTTCTTGGTTCAATAAACCTGAGATTAAAATTGCTCTATTAGATCATTCGGGAAATGGACTTCGTGGCACGTTGCGACGTCGCAACGTGCCACGCTGCACGGTGTAGTCATGTTCGTGACAACTGACATTGTAATCCTGCGCCGGTACCGCATTTGATATTCAATAGTCAAAGATGACGCATGTCATTCTTCTTCTTTTCTTACCATCTTTCTTAAACAAATTATAAAAAAAATGTGACCACTTTTCAAGGCACTTTATTTTTTCATAGTGATTTTCGTGATTCATGACCTATTCTTTTCTGTGTTTTTTTTTAATCTTCCTGCGTTTTTTTATAACAGCAAGAGGAGAACACGTCTAGTGCTGACCATATCTCCCGATCATTGAGCAACTACCTAGAAGAGATGAATTGTTAGTTCATCGCAATCCGCCAACTTGTTAATGACTTTGCACTAATAAATACACCGTAATACACCGCGTGGCGATGGCTTAGCTAATCAGAGCGCTTTATTTCAAGACGAAAATTGGCGGAATTGAGTTCGTACATACCAAATATCTTTTCTACTCTTCTGGGTAGTTGGCTCGTTGCTCCCGATCAACTATGGCACTTTTTCTTCAAACATCGTGATGTGCATCGTGGCACGTTGCGACGTCATGTCTCGTTTTTTTCGAAGATTTCCACGACACGACATCGCATCGCGACAAGTGTGTACGTGTTTTGGGCCTTAGTACTAACTGCCGCACTCATAGAGGTCAATTAGCAGTAAATTCCATGAAACTACGTCAAGATCCAGTTAAATGAGTGATTTAATGCTTGATTAGGGATAACTAACGTTTATGAGTGCGGCAGTAATATATAAAAATAAATCCTGAAATCAAGTAAGGCATTTTGCCGTAATTTTAGTAGAATAAAATTTTCAGCTATACAATATTACGATAGAGTGAGCAACCCAAATGAATTCGCAGACATTTGAAACGGCAAAGTTGAGAACAACGGGTTCGAGTTCCCGGCTTCCACTGAGAACTCGAGGCATCTCGCTAAATATCACAAATGCTTGATGCGGATCAACTAGAGAACTGGAAGTGGTATAGTTTTGAAACATAAACTAAATTGCTAATCAATACTCATAATAAAGCAATAAGTACCAAAAATTCTTTACAATAATGATACAAAAAAAAAACTAGCAAGTACATAACATTATTTAAATCTTGTCTGTCTGTTTTTAGTTCGCACATCAAGTACAAACTACTGAACCGATTGCGATGCAGTTTTCACTATTGGATAGCTTATGATTTGACTTAAAAACAAGTGTACTTAATATCTCAACCCGATGTGTAGAAGCCGAGCCATTGATACAAATTTGTACGAAGTTTTATGATATTGATACTTGTTATTCCTGAATAACTCGTAGGATACTCACAGCCACTCGTAATGTCTTGTAAGTGGCGCAAGGCATAAATGTTACTTTTAGAACTCTCTCAAGAATGTAAATAAGTATATATAAGGAATTGAAAATAATTTACTTGCCACAGCACTAAGTATCATACCAACTAATTATACATATATCTATGATTAAATTTTCAGTAATGTGAATACTAATAAAAATATGTACGCCAAAAGGGGCTTATGCTCTCAGCAAAATATTGTACCAGGGGCAATTTTTTCTACCCGTGGTCCACCTCAATACGTGTTTAGGATACCCAGTATGTTTAAGTCGTGTGATCATTGGATGTTATTCTTGGATAAACTGACACATTATCTGAAAGGTATTTCCAGTGGATATACCAGGAAGGCAAATAATTCCCAACCAAATATTATGCGACTTGAATGCGAGAATGTCGAGAAAAGCGGCCTAAAAGCCGCTTTGTTCTCCCAATTATTGCCGTCTGCCTCCCGTAGATTTATTAAAGTTTGTGTATAGCGGATTAAAGGCACAGACAGAATGGGTGGGCACGATCTATGATGAACCATGAAAATAAAAACAAAACTGGCCAAGAGTGTCTCGAACTAGTTTTGTCTGGAAGAGATTGTTTTTAGCGATTAAATCGCCCACTGTGGCTGTTTTTTAAATAAATTCATGAATATGTTTTTTCCTTAATTCTGGTGCAATGAAGTATTTAATATTTATATTATTATTATTATTTTAAATGGGTATCATTGAATAGTATTTGAAAATCATCGTTAGGTTTCTCTTTGCATTTTGGATTACCATTTAAGGATCTATAACGATTTAAAGTTGGTTAGCAACCAGTCACGCTTAAATTTTTGCCTCTTCCTTTTTATTCGCAGTTGGGTTTTTTGTGAAGATGCTTGTCCGTGCTTGTTTACTTGTTTGTAGCACTTCCCATTTATTTACACACCTATTCTGTGTGTTTTTTTTAAGTGTTATTTGGCAATAAATTGCTTGTATTTTTATTTTTATTCTTTAAGACTTCTTTTGTCCTAATCTTTAGTCTAGATCTTCATGTAACAATAATCTGGATTTAATTATTGACTGACTTAAAAGCTAACATAATACGTCTGCTCTGCCAAAAATGAGCTTATTCCAATAAATTATACATTGTGAGAATGTGCTTATAAAGGCCTTCAATTTTATATCCATATTGGTAATTCGAAGTTTTTTTTTTCGCATTTGAAAAAGGAGCCATTCTGCCTTTTTTTTTTAAATTTAGCCTGTTACTCGGGGGGATGTAAGGATTCTAACGATACCCCATACGTCTAAAACGGTTCAGGCATTTAAAAGTGGAGTGGAATAAATAAAATTACATACATACATACAAACATACATGAATCCTAAAAACATTACACTCCTTTTTTTGGGCAGTCGTGTAAAAACACAATCGCTTGTAATTTTTTAATTGTTTGACGTGGAAAATTTTATATGCCCGAAAAAAGGAGTGTAATGTTTTTAGGATTCATCTATGTTTGTATGTATGTATGTATGTATGTATGTATGTATGTGAGTTTATTTATTCCACCATAACTTTTAAATGCTGGAACAGATTTAGACGTATGGGCTATCGTTAGAATCCTTACATCCCCTGAGTATAAATTAAGTCCAAGCCTAATCTAGTGGAACATTTCCAAAACTTGCATAGAATTTTTTCGAGTTAGAACAAAAGTCTGTGACCGCGGAACTTTACACTATACATATACTCTTGTTCGAGTTAGTCGACTTTCATTTTTCTTTTTCACAATATGGCGTCTGGTTGTCGCCATATTGAATTTTTATAACTTACGTGTCTTTAGTAGCACTCGCAAGATTAGACAAATCAATTGACGTAAGAATCATCAAAATCTGTTTACCCGTTTAGTCTATATAGTGCCACAAAGGAACAGAATACCTACATACATAAATAAGCTGATAATCACAATAGTCTGCTCAGCTGCTCAGTCGGGTAAATATAGGAGGAAAACCAGAATATTTTTTATATTGTGTGTGTTCCTACTTATAAGTTATTTATAATAGTTAAACGTAGCTTTTAACATTTACTTTGTCGTTACAAGTTACAAGTTACAGGTACCACGTCAATGTGTCTCCACATAAGTCTCCACGCAAAAACCTCAGAAAAAAACCCCGAACTCCCAACTTCGATTCCGTTAATTTGTTCGTGAACAACGGATAGTTCCGTTATCGCATCACGCGGTAGAGTTAACGAGCCGCTAGTAATTAGCGAGATTACCTGCCGGCCGTTAATGCTGGCGCTTACCTCGCCAGATGAGAAACGCTTTGTGTATGTACCAACAAAGGGTCTCGGAGGTATTCAATTGATGTCTGTATTTACTTTTATCACAATGGGTCTATTTAAAAACTAAGGTTTTTCATTTTGAAATTTCGTAGTTTATCGATAATTTTCCAAGTAGAGTTATATTTGTTATATTTGCAACAATATCTGGACTTATTGGCTTATTGGAATTTTAATAAAAAATAACGGCTAATCAAAGAACAAAACATTTTAGGACTTTAATCATGGCAAGGCACGGTAAATAAATTTTGAAAATGGGATCACTTTTTGGGGCAAAATAGATAATTAAAAAAAACAAGTAATAAATTAATAATTTTCAGTGTAACGATTGTATTGTAAATAAACTTAAGAATGATGCCGATAATGTATTAAAAGTTTAAAATAAAACGAAATCGTGGGGCGAGTCGAATTTCTGTTACTCAGGTTACGCAACGCCCCAAGTTTTTTAAAAAATTGTTTAATACATTATTTGCATCATTCTTAAGTTTATTTACAGTAAAACCGTTCAACTGTATTTTTTGTTTTACTTATTTTATTCATGTTTTTAGTTTTTTTTAGTTCTTTCTAAAGTGTAACGTGTTCTACTTGTCAAGTCCTTTCATTTGATACCCCATATTGAGGAGATTAGAAAAAGCTTATCGACCATTTTGTGGTGGCAGCCATGTTTGATTTGTATTTTTTTCATGGTGTACTTTATTCTACTAGTCAAACCCTATCATTTGATACCCATATGGAGGGGGTTGTGAAAAAATATGTGATTCGCTATTTTGTGGCGGCGGCCATCTTGGATATACTATGATCTGAATACAATATCTAATAATTTGCTGAAGAAAAAAATTGGATGACGGATGGAGCTCGTACCCGCATCGCAAACGAAAGATACTGAATATATTCAATTGTGTTGTCATCAGAACTAAAGGAGTGTACCAAATATCAGATCAATCTGTCAACAGGAAAGGGGTAAAATTCAACCAAAGTAGATCCTAAAAACAAATAGGGCAAGATAAATAAAACCGTTTAATAATAGTTTTAAAAACTGTACCCAGCAAACGAAAGGGATTGTTATGAAGGTCTCATTTTTATATAGTTTTATTTTTATATAGTTAAGCTAGTTAGTATATAGTTTTAGAATTATATATGAAAATAGAAGTAGATGAAAATTAACCATGTGCTAGTATACCGTGTTTGGGATTATTTTGCTCGACTACTTGAGGCGTGTTCATTAAAGCATGCTTTTATAAAAGTTTTTATAATCTATACTATTATATATTATAATCTTTTATTAAAGCAATAAGTACCAAAAGTCTGTAAAAATAAGACAATAAAAAAAATTGGTCTACTGAACCGATTGCGATGCGGGTTTCACTGTTGGATAGCTTAGGGGTTGACTTAAAAACTGGGGTACTTGGTATCTCAATCCAATGAGTAAAGGCCGAGCAAACGGTAAAAATCTTTTTGACAGCTGAAGGAATTTGATCAAATATATATATATATATATTGATATTTTAGGTCTTGGTACTTTTAACTTAGAGAAATTACGCAAGCGAAGCCGAGGGCACAGCTAGTAAAACAATATGTAGCTATAATTTAGCTCGATTTCAAATAAACTATTTAATATTTATTAGGGAATCTTTGTATATGTTTGATAAGTCCAACCATGACGGCGAATAAAATGACATTATTTAACGAAAACACATTTCGTGCCAGTAAGTAACCTACTTAACTACACAAAAGGCGCAAAAGTCATTAATCAAGTGTTCATAATTACAGAAAAAAGCTGAATAACTTTCAGCAAAACGATTAATCTTTCGCTCCACCACTATCGAGTCAAAGGGCGTATTTATGAGGGGCCTAGTGATGGGAAAACTTATCGATATAGATAATAAATATTAATTGTAAAATCTGCTGTTTTTCTGCAGTAAAGTGGTAAAGTTTAATATGAGTAAGGTGTCCGTATCCACACCAATATATAAAAGAGAAACGTTGTCTGTTTGTGTTTGTTTATGGAGCCATAACGGCTGTTCTAATTATGTTGAAACTTTGTAAATAGATACTTTACAATATAGAGTCCAACATAGAATACTTTTATCCCGGAAATAATGAAAGTTTCCACGGGAAAACTGGAAAAAGTAGATTTCTCGCTGTAAGGAACGGAATGATATGTTGCCGTGAAAATGAAATAATAACATGTCAAAAAGCATCAAGAGCGTTGGTGCTATACTTTTGCATTGGTTTTTAATGTCTTATAAGAACATAGGAGGTTTTTCGCGATAAACTGTAGTCCGCGCGGACTAAGTCGTGGGCGATAGCTAGTATATTATAACTCTTAAAGTTAATACCTACGCTTGTTAATTAAAAGTATGTCGTATTTCGATAACCCAGGTACCTACATATTTATTTATTTTCGGAACATTATAATATAAGGGTTGCTCCAACGCACAGAATAACAAAAACATTATATAACTGATCAACAAGAGTTGCAATAAAACGGTGTATTTATGCAAGAACCGGAAATCTATTTTTGGTAATCGCACATTTTCAATACTTTCAATATGATAATATCGCATAATTGCGCTATATGAAATAATTGTATACAAAATGTAATGTATGTAATATTTTAAAATAATTTTCAATTTATTTCCTCCTGCTGCATCTTGAAAAATGTGTATAAAGTGTAACAATTTTATAGTTTTAAAATGTATCGATAATTTTAACAAAATTACACCTTCCCTAGTTTTTTTTTAATGATTTATTTTCTAATTTTATTAAAAAGTCCAACATAGATGTATCAATCAGACAGACAGACGGTTAATGCTATTGTTATACTCAACCGTTCTGTGGTAAGTGGCATTGTTGGCTTTGTTTTTATTGAAATGATAAATAGTGGCTTTGGTGTTTTATAAATGACTAAATAAAGATTATTATTCTAATGAGAAAAGATTTGTTTTTTTTTGGTACTACACATGTAGTTATAAATAATAATATATTCGTTACAATTCACACCATTTAACTAGCCCCAAACTAGGATACCTGTATGTACTACGGGTACTAGACAACTGATAAACATACATAGATACGGATATTACATCCAAATATATTATTACTAGCAGTACGTGCGGATTTGCACGCGTGGTCATTTCTCGAGGTTAAAAGTACTCTAGGTGCTATTCCAAGACCTAAAATCCCAATATACCAACATTTGATACTAATAAATTCAACCGTCAAAAAGATTATTATCGATTGCTCGGCATCTAATCATTGGATTAAGATACCAAGTACCTCAGTATTTAAGTCAAACCGTAAGTTATCCAACAATGAAAACCGAATCGCAATCAATCCAGTAGTTTTTAAGTGATGCGTGAACAAACATACAGAAAAATTAACAAACTAACAAACAAAGAGACAAACAAACAGAAACGATTTTTAAAAATGTTCTATTCTTGTTCAGTAGCATATTTTAAGTACCATAGAGCATTCTTTTTAAATCATCTTCATTGTACAGACTTTTTCGTTCTTATTACTTAATTACTTTATTATAAGTATAGATAGATTATTTATTATGGATAAACTTAAAAAATACTAAACCGATGTTAATAGTTCTTTCACTCATTGAAAGCTACACTATTCCAAATGAATATAGTATTTAGTTAAATATTTAAATGGGACTTAATCGCGCTGTTTTTTTTTTTTTTTATTATTTATTTGTTTACAAAACCAAATGCGGGTAGTCGGAGACAACGCTCGCCCTTCTCGACGCTGACACCCGCTACTTCAGTCTTTTCGTGACCACGATCAATGCAACTTGATCGAAACGTCGAGGTATATAAATATTAAGTTTTCAGCGCGATTAAGTCCCGTTTAAATATTTAACTATGTGTTCGAATCACGAAAGTTTAAAAGTTACAATGGCTAACCGAATATTGTATTTTTTTTCTTATTTTTATTAGTTTTTACTGGGATTATGGGATAATGGACGGAGCTGTAGGGCAGAGCAGCTATACTATCACTGATAGAAAGCTGCACTATTCCAAAAGGACAAAGTTTTTTTTTTCGTTAGTTTTTAAGTTTTGGTGGGATTACGGGAAAACTACTGACAGAGCCATAGGGCAGAGCAGCTATTCTTTTGCTGATAGAAAGCTACATTATTCCAGTTTTTTTTATTACTTTTTCATTTTTTAGTGGGAAAACTACAGGCGAATCCGTAAGCCAGAGCGGCTGTTCTTTCGCTGATAGAAAGCTACACTATTTCATGTATATAGGCTACTCTTTTCCCGGGAGAATGCAAAGTGAGATAACGGGATAACTACGGGCGGAGTTATAGGGCAGAGCAGCTATTCTTTCACTGATAGAAAGCTACACTATTCCAGATGGACATAAGCTACTCATTCCCCGGGCAAATGCAAAGTGGGATAGCGGGAAAACCACGGCCGGAGCCGTAGTGCAGAGCAGTTATTCTTTCACTGATAGAAACCTTCACTTTCCCAGATGGACGTAGGCTACTCCTTCCCCGGGAAAATTCAAATTAGGATAACGGGAAACTACGGGTGGAGCCGTAGTGCAGAGCAGCTGATAGAAACCTACACTATTCCAGATGGACATAGGCTACTATTTCCCCGGGAAAATGCAAAGTGGGTTAACGGGAAATTATGGCAGAGCAGCTTGTTAAAGATAAAGTGCCCTTTTTTGGAGAAATATCTGTAATTTATTTGTTTAGCTTATTTTTACATAATATTTATTTTTTCGGTCATTATTTCACCATCTGCAGAATTTTAATTATGATTTTGTTATTATTATTTGCTATTTTATGATTTTCTGTATTCTACAACCGTGACTTTGTATGTTATCATACTCCTTCTTGTTCTTCCTAGAGCGCTATAACCTTTTTCAACATTTTTCTTCCACAGCAGCCTATCACTAGTCCTTCTCCAGTTGGTAAAATTTTCCATCTCTTTCAGATCCTTCTCGATACGTCATTTATTTTCTTGGGCCTTCCTTTGGGTCTTTTATGTTACCGAGTACACTTTGTGATGACTCTCGTCCACATGTGACAAGCAGTAAAGTTGCCTGAATCAGTTGCTCGTGATTTACCCTAATTACACGAGTACGGCAAAGCAAGGGAAGGGTATCGAGTTTAACAGTCTATGTATGTATGTGGATGTTCCAACATAGCGTCGCCCCTATTGGTCCGATTTTGACAAAAGAGGTATCAATCGATTTGTCTTCAGGTATAGAGTGTTTTTACCCGATTACTCCGAAGCAATGGAAGGGTTATGTGTTCAAACTAAAAACTTGGTCTGATTTTGACAAGCGAGGTATCCATAGATTCGTCTATACCCGACCGTGGTCGGTTTAGTTTTAAACTTATGCCTTGTTTATTTATTTATTCAACAAAATCCTAAATCACGAGCGATATGATACTGAATAATGTCAGCTCAATTTCGTAGGCACAATGCAAATATCAGAAAAATACACTCCATAATAAACATGAAGCATGTTGAAAAAACATCGGCAATAAAGAGGCAAATTCCCGAAGTTATGTTTCACAGAATGGTTTCAATTATCGAAGCAAACACAATGAGCTTTGTCCCGTAGTCATTCAAATATTGATATTTACCGTATTTTTCATTCAATTGATTGGTGTCGCTGTTTCATTTTATTAATTGATCACTTAATTTTATTGATGTGAGAAGATAAGATAATAAACAGTATTATTTTATCATATCAAAAGAGGGTATAATACAAATTGGAACATGTTTTTTTTGCATTATTTTATGATAGATAGATAGATAGATAGATAGATAGATAGATAGATAGATAGATAGATAGATAGATTTACTCTTTATGGACACCAAGAAAATAAAACGATACAGACATAGGAAAACTCTTAGATTATAGGTACAATGAGCGGACAACCAACCTTTGGATGGACAGAAATTATTGATTAACAAGGACGGTGGTGTAGCAATATAGAAATATATAGATTAAGACTATAAATAGGCATAAAAAAAAACTACAATACTTACATACTATAAATTAATACAATTACAGTACATGTTATTATATATACATATAATAGTTATGGTAATAATTATTTACATATATTTGGTACGCTGCGCAGTTAACAACTATTACACAGTTCTGTTCATTTTTTATGATCGATATTTTACAAACAGAGCATCCACTTTACGGTTTGTTTTAAATTGCTTTATATAGAGATTTTGATACACAGCTTGTAGATTCCCGCGGGAATCAATATGTGCAGAATGTCAAATAAAATATTTAGCATCGCCACCTCTTTTGCCCGTGAAGTATACTTGAGAGCTCTTGACATACTACCAAATGCTGGAACGGGAGACGTCTCTTTCACAGAAAATATATATATTTTTTAATAAATAAGGCGGGGTAAAAATGCACAGTTGATTATTTTCTATGCTGGTTTATTTCCTCCATTGCTAAAATCTATTTCCATAGGCTGTCTGTATCTACAGATAGTCTTTCAATATGTATCTTATTAATTACTAGTTTTCTCACCCGCGACTTTGTACACACGGACTACTGTTTATCGCGAAAAAAGCATCTTAATTTTTTCTAAGATATTAAAAACCAATGCAAAAGTAGGTATAGCACCCATGCTCTTGTAGTTTTTTTGACAGACTTGTTATTTCGTTCCATGGCAACAACAGAACATTCTGTGATGGCAACCGTTCCTTACAGTGAGTAATCAACATTTTCCAGTTTTTCCGTGGAAACTTACAATTTTCAGGGATAAAACGTATCCTATGTTTTATTCCAGGGTATAAGCAATCTACATTCTAAATTTCCAATCCATCCAGCCGTTATCGCGTGAAAGCTCCTCAAATAAACATACAAACAGACAACGTGTCACTTTTATATATTGGTATGCATACCAAGAAATAATCATTTTTAACGGGTGAATTTAATAAAAACATTTGAATATAATAACTTCTACATAAAAAAGATATAAATAAGTTCAAAAAATAAAACCCGACTATAGTTGAATAAAAAAATAACATAATACACTATTGAGATGAAGACGAATCGATTGACACCTCGCTTGTCGAAACCGGACTAAGTTTTTAGCTTAAACACATAACCTTCCTTTGGTTCGCCGTAGTCGGGTAAAAAATAAATAGCCTATGACACTCTGTACCTGAAGACGAATCGATTGACACCTCGCTTGTCAAAATCGGACTAATAGGAGCTACACTATGGTGGAACATCCACATAACCACGTACATACATGCATACATACATAATCTGTTAAACTAATTAGCCTTCCCTTGCTTTGCTGTAGTCGGGTAATAAAACAGTTATTGAATAGATACTAAATAAGCTATTTATTAAGTACAGTTGGACAATCGATAAGACAACTCAAAGTATTCCATCTAGCTACGAGTTGGCAGCGTAACCAGCATGCTAGCATAGAGAATTGGCGTCACGTGTCTCATCGACCAGAAACTTGGATATATTTTAAAAATATCATCATCAGCCTATACTTGTCCACTGCTGGACGCAGGTCTCTCCTAATGCACGCCACTGAGCTCAGTCTTCAGCTCTCCTCGTGCATTTTCTTCCAGCCGCTTTTCGCTTTTTTAAAATATAAGGAGCTCATATTTAAAATATATAAGTTGAACATTATTTGTTTCGATGCCCTAAATCTGTATAAACAAACTTTATGCTTCCTGCTTCAACAATGTCAAATCTTCAGTAATTCAACAAACAGCACGCCAATTCCTCACTTTCCCACAGGATAAAAATAACTTGGCATGCCGACCGAAGCCATAAAACGATATTTTCTTTCCATGATATTCCTCATATTCGGTAAATAAAAAGCCACGAGTTCCGTCTTACCCTCCAGATCACGTAGGGCTTTTATTGTCTTTGCCAAAAAGACAATTTACATGGGCGCTCGTTCCAAGACAATCTTCGCTCCTTACACTTTTTGTATTCCACATTAGGGTTTTATTTATCATGTTTATGGATTTGGAATTATGATCAGATAATAATCTTTGGTATGCAGGCTTAAGTGGCAATGGGATGGCCACATAAATGTCGAAAAACCGATAACCAATGGGCTAGGCGAATCTTTGAGTGGAGACCACGTGTAGGTAAACGTATTGGCTAGATGAAGAGAGCGACGACATGCGTAAAGTAGCTTGCTACAATTGCATGAGAAAAGCCGAAGATCGGGTTCAGTGGCGTGCATTAGGAGAGGCCTGTGTCCAGCAGTGGACTATTAAGTTTTTTTTGTTGTTTGTTGATCATAACTGATGAATATCACTGGTACATATGGAGATATAAACGTATAAGTGAAATATGCAATCTGTTGGTTGATGAACTTGTTTGCAATAACACAATAATGTCTAAAATTTGTATCTTGGCTACAGCGCTAACCTACAGTCAAGATTCCACCTGACACTTAGTGATGATAGTTGATACTGGTAATCAAGCTAAGTCTAGAAAGGAATTAGCTTTAAAAACTGCTCCTGCAGAACTCTGGATGAGGCTTGGCTCTGCTTAAGCGTGGAACCACCAACCGTTTAACAGTAGCTGGTGATATTCCAGGAATCCATCATGCTGAACTCAGGCTTTCACTCAGAAAAGAGCGAGAGCACACCCAGAAAAAAGTACAAAAAATACCATGTTGGCCCAATGCGGGTTGGAGATACCAGCAGTTAGCTCATCCTATGGTAAGCGTCACTGCTGTCCTTTGCAATTGCAGTATCATCCAGAACTTTAGTTGCAAAATCTTGCGGATCACTTCACTGAGCTCGTGAGTTTCTCTGTGTCTCATTGCCCAGTGATTTTGTTGAAAACATCGTCCTGCAAACCGAAACACAGAAATGTTTACACATACAGATTGGCGATTGTATATCTGACAAAGCTAGTTCCTCAGGTACTTGCCCAGCCAGCTTCCATAAGAACTTGCCACTACCACAAAAAGTGTAGAAAACTGAGTTGCGAGGAGACGCGGTCTTTGGAGCGTTCCAGGGAGGCCTAAGTTTAGTGGTATATTCTTCCATCTCATGATAATGATGATGACGGCGACAACTGAAGTATTTAAGTCAGCGCAATGGAGTGACGAGAAAGGCATAGCATTTTGAATTTTCCTATCAATTGCACTAACTACGTTTCTGGTAACATAATTGTACGTAGATTCGTGAGACTAAAATCTTCGCTGTCCTTACTTACATACATATGTGTGTGGGTTTGTGGAATGTCTGCTTTAGTTTTGTGATTACTTTGGTTTCCTTTGAACTCCAAGTAGTTTTCTTTCAGTGCGATACACTTTTGATACACCCACGGCGGGGGCCCTAGCTTGCCTTTTAGAAATAAATCAAAGATTGTGGGAAGATATAGGATACATTTGTAATTTAACTTTAAGAACATTTTGTTTACGTATTTTGCTATTTATATCATCAGAGATGAAACTGAAAACATCAATTGCAAATGATAGTTTTTGGTATTCTGGTATCTGGAATCCTACAGTTTACTAGAGTCACAGAATAAATAATAGTACAAGTACAGAAGGCTAACTGAGTAAAGTCATTTAAATAAATAGCGACTCTCGCTACAACGCTATAAAGTGCAATTTAACTCGCACAGCGCTGCGAGCTTTCAATTATATTTACCTAGGAGGCGCTCGCTCACCGCGTGCAGGCTAGAATGCACCGTATCACAACGCGCGAGAACTTCCATTGCTCTAACCATTTCAGAATCGCTCTGTCCCTTTTTCGCTCGGTAGGGTTGTATTAAGATATGACTAGGTACTTGTACTACTAATTATTCTGTGATATGTTATGGCTTAGATATTGTAACAGAATAAATAAGTAATAATGTATTATGTTATTACTTATTATTATAAATTAAAATAGTCCTATTACATACAATGAGATTCTTATCAGAATAGACCGACTACCTCATTTTTACTACCTACCTATCCCGTTTTCAGAACGCCGATAAGTTTAGTGACATACCTACCTACGTGTCGTTGGTTGATTATGATTATATCCTATAGGTATTGCACTTTGATGAATAAAGGTGCCTGTCTGAATTCCATGCTTTTTAATGAGTGAAAAATAAATTGCTACCTACGTAATAAAAGGTATTAAAAGTATGTAGGCTACTTACTAAGTCAGCACAGTAATTCATTTTCCGATCAACAATACCTACTATAATCAATTATAAAATTACGTTGATGGATTTAATAAACGACTTTATTTCTGCGCGGAAAAACCTTAAATATGCGTAGCTTCGGCATGGAACACAAATGAAATAACATAAAACTATAGGATTCTACGTAAGAAAAAAATATCAATATCTAACTTCATAACTAGGACCTATTATAGGTATTACAATTTATTACCTTTCAATATCCTTTGGAAACGTAAAGAATGACAATTTGTCATTTTTATCACTATTCAAACAGCCGAATGCTATGCAGTACTTTCTAGCTTTCTTCTTGGTACTCATAATTAAAACACGAATAAAGTTTGCCAATAACTTTACGTAAGTAGGTGCTCTATCGCTAAGTACAAGGCGCGCGACTCATCGAGCGCACGCTTGACACTCGACTGAACGGACCCGAATATTGGGTCCTTGAATTTATTTGTACTTGTTGCGGAGTGCGATCGCCCTGCTAGAGTCGAAAGCGATGACCAATATCTGAGCCATAGAACTTATAAAATTAACTAGAGTCCATCAAGGTCGCTCATTTCATTTAAACAATCGGTACGAATGGGGACATAAAGAGAGTTTTGTAATTCGAAATAGTGTAAAAAAATACTATGAAGTGCACGAGAAGAAGTTACCGGCCCTTCCCGCTCAAAAACGCTAGTAGACAAACCACAAAGTGCAGTTGATCACTTTTAAAACATAAATTTTTATTTAGCATTTTCTCTTTCGCTAAAATAAAGCCACGGCATTATATAGTTTCTTCCACTACACCGTCTGCCCCAGCCATAAAACTTTTGTTGGCAAGTATAATGTTTCTGTATCGATTGGGGAGATTGCGTTGTACTTTTACGGCTCACTTTACCTTGGCTAGTAAATATTTAATGTAGTACTAAAGTGCTAGCCGTGTCAAAAGTTTTCTTGGAAGATGTAGCTAGACAAAGGTCTTCGAAATGATAAGACAGTAACAGTGTTTTTAAGTGTGCCTTATATACTCTCATAAACTCTAGTAATATTAATCTATTTTTTAAAAGTTATTGAAGTAACCGTTAAGATCAAAAACTAAATCCAGACTACGGTTGGTTAACATAGCTAAGAAGCATCTCGATCACATAAGTTTTCAAACATAAAAACCGCATCAAATTCGATCCATACGTTTGGGCCCTCACTCCTTCCCTTGCTTCGCCGTATTCGAGAATTAAACGGAGTCTACATTGCCAAACAAACGAGTGAAGCATAGCAATGCGGCTGAGTATGTGTGTGAGTGGATAATTTGTAGTTGATACACAATTTCACTACAAAATACTGCATTATCTTTGGTTTTCCATGAGAACTTGACAGAATTTACACGATTAACAAGGTCGAGATCTTGCTGAGATGTGGCGGCCGATCGGCATTACATGGTATAAGAGTGTGCGTGAGGCTTAAGCGTACGAATGGATCGGCATATCTTGGGTACTTCAATTTCGATTTGACGGTGTAGACTCCGTCTTTTTTTAAATCTTCTTGACCCAAAATCCCTTCGATACATTTTTATTGGGGTAGAAAATTTGATGCTGCATCATTTCCCTCGTGACACATTTTCTTCCTAGCATGGACCATTCGCTTTTTTAATATTCATCCACAATTTTTCCAACATCGTTATTTTTAACTTCCACAGAAAGCCTAGAAGAATTTAAACCGTACCAAATTATTATAACAGCCTCTTTTAATTTTCTGTTAATATGTCCTTGTTTTTTAGTAGTTTATGAAACGGTTGCATAATGAAGGGAATAAAAACACGAGAGGGAGTTTAAAAAACGAGCAGTAGGCGAGTTTTTTAATAGTATCACTTGAGTGTTTTAATACCTAGTCATGTTCCGTTTCATACACTACTTTATCTACACTCATGGAATAGGAACTTACTTTAATGAAAAAGATTAAGTCGTAACCTTTTCTTGATTTTGCTGGTAAAAGCTCTTTCCTCATATTTGTTGCTGTTCTGTGATGTCAGGTGGAGTCAAATTCTCCTCCTCTTCTTTCACATGTTTAACACATCTTTGTCACATTTATAATCAGGATAAAACATTTGTTTAATATAATAATTCACATAAAAATGATTAGGTACTAATGAAAAGTAAATTATGGCGCCAAAATCCAGTCCACAGTCTAACACGCGCCGCCATCTATATTTATCTATCTATCTATCTATACTATAATAAAACTGTAACTGGGCTAAATCTGTACATTAAATATTTTTTGAAAATTTTAATTGAGATGAACTTCAAAATCGATATGGAGTGCAAAAAGGTTTTTCTTTTAATTTTTGTCTGTCTGTCTGTCTGACTGTCTGTCTGTCTTTCTGTCTGTCTGTCTGTCTGTCTGTCTGTCTGTCTATCTCTTTGAACACGCATCACGCTAAACTACTGGACGGATTTTGATGCAACTTGGCAGAATCATAGCTGATGTAATGGATTAACATTTAGGATACTTTTTATACCGGAAAAATCAACGGTTTCCGCAGGATAGGGGTAGAAAGTTATTTAAAAGTACACGTATCAAGCTGAAACTACTGGACAGATTTTGATGTAACTTGGCATAGTCAAAGTTTATATAATGTGTTAAAATGTTAAATACTTTTTATCCCGAAAAAATAAAAGGATCCTGCATTATAAGGGTCCAAAGTTGTGTTAAATTTAAAGTAAAAATACATCCGTTTATAGACCGTTACCAAATTTCGTCATTTTGCATCTTCCGACTGCGTGATCCAGACGTCCGTGGATCGAAATCACGCACCCTAGAAATATTTCGCTCCATAATTAAAAGATTTTCACAGTTTTATGCGTTATTTTTTACATTTTCCTTGATATTTTTACCACAGTTATGGTAAAACGCAAGCACCACGCTGAAACTATCGGATGGATTTTGATGCAATTTAGCATAGCTTATATTATGGGTTAAAATTTAGAATACTTATATACTGAAAAACTGAAGGGCTGCTGCGGGATAGGGGACGAAAGTTATATTAAATTATGAAGTTATAAATATAACGTAATAAAATAAAATAAGCTATTATAATGAATTCGTTTTCGCGCGATGTACCTACCTACTGTATCAGGGTGCTATTATTATTTATTCTGTACTTTCGGCGTGCCTCCGCGATAAATACACATTTATAATGTCTCTATATTAATAATAGTCTCTATGAGATGTCGCTGTTACGTAATATTGCCGATGGTAGTTTTATAATTATTATGGTTTACAAACAAAGTGTAAAGACAGAAGCGGACACTCAATTTTCGGCCTATGATTAAGATCCTTCGTGGCGCAGTGGCACATAGTAAAGAAGTGATAGAGCCCGACTCACGTGCCGTCTATCCCAGGTTCAAATCCGAGTACCTCAAAAACTTTTCGCACTTTTTATAGTTTACAAACAAAGTGAAAAGACAGAAGTCGACACTAAATTTTCGACCAGTGTCTAAGATCCTTCGTGGCGCAGTGGTGTCAGTACCCAACTCATGTGCCGTCATTCCCAGGTTCGCCCAGGTAGCCTCAAAAACTTTTGCACTCAACAAAAACTTTTCATGTAGCAATAGTTCCATTAGCTAAATACAGAGGCGCCACTGAGCTTTACTCCTATTGGGCGCAAGATAGGCCTCTATTTCCGTATATACATAATAGATACATACTAATACTCTGTGGGGCCAGACGCTTGAGGGCAGGCGTCGTTGACAGTCGTCTCTCATATAGGAAAAAAACAGCAATGTGTTCGAAAGTATTTGCGGTTTCTAATTAGATTCGTTGGTTGGTTTGGTAGATTGTTTTGATTTTTAAGGCTGCTGTAATTTTCTGAAGTGAACCTTCAAGTTTTATTTGAAAACATGCACATAAATATATACAGACGACTGCGCATTTATTATATCTTGGGATATTGATAATATATTATAACATAGAGACCGTGTTGGCGTCGGGCATGTTTTCAAAAAAGCGAAAACCCAACTTTTATAGCCAAGCTGAGATGCTACCGTAACACAGATTTCTGTCAACAACCTTCAGTGGCGATCCGACATGGTCGTGATAGGTTTGAAGACGAAGGCGGGTGCTCGTTACGCTTCGCACCCGCCTTCGTCTTCCAACCTATCACGACCATGTCAGGTCGCTACTTAAGTTTGTTAACACAGGTAGGTAGTTACCTATATTGGTACTTTTGGTACTGGAATAACTCATAGGATCCTTATATCCCAGAATAACTACCACGCGAGCAACGCCGCGGGCACAGCTAGTACTATAATAAAACTGTAACTGGGCTAAATCTGTACATTATTATTTCATGAAAATTTTGATTGAGATAAACTTCAAAATCGATATGGAGTGCAAAAAGATTATTTTATTATTTTTTTTTGTCTGTCTGTCTGTCTGTCTGTCTGTCTGTCTGTCTGTCCGTCTGTCTCTTTGAACACGCATCACGATGAAACTACCAGATGGATTTTGATGCAACTTGGCAGAATCATAGCTGATGTACTGGATTAACATTTAGGATACTTTTTATCCCGGAAAAATCAACGGTTCCCGCAGGATAGGGGTAGAAAGTTATTTAATATAACACGTATCAAGCTAAAACTACTGGACGGATTTTGATGTAACTTGGCACAGTCAAAGTTTACATAATGTGTTAAAAAGTTGAATACTTTTTATCCCGAAAAATTAAAAGATTCCTGCAGCCTATGGGTCCAAAGTTGTGATAAATTTAAAGTGATCATACATCCGTTTATAGACTGGTACCGAATTTCGTCATTTCGCTACGAGGCTCACTGGCTCAGTTAGACAGATGCATGGGTGCGTAATCCAGACGTATGTGGATCGAAATCACGCGCCGTAGAAATGTTTTGCTCCATAATTAAAAGATTATTACATTTTTTATGCGTTATTTTTTACATTTTCCTTGATATTTTTAATAAAGTCATAGTAAAACGCACGCCCCACGCTGAAACTATCGGATGGATTTTGATGCAACTTAGCACAGTTTTAACTTATAATAAGGGTTAAAATTCAGAATTCATTCTGAAAAACTAGAGGGCTCCTGCGGGATAGGGGTCGAAAGTTATATTAAATTATGAAGTAATAAATATAACGTAATAAAATGAAATAAAACAGCTCCAAGCTATTATAATACATTCGTTTTTGCGCGATGTACCTACCTACTGTATCAGTGTGCTATTATTATTTATTCTGTACTTTCTGCGTGCCGCCGCCCGCGCCGCCTGGCCGAGCGCCAAGGCAGGGGCCCCGGGTGAATAAACGTGCAAACGTGCGGTGTGGCGGGGATCGGAACATCGCTAAGTATTTGATTGACCCGAAGGCAGGCGTTGTTGACAGCCGTAGGACAGTATAGGAAAAAATACAGGAATGTGTTCGAAAGTATTTGCGGTTTCTAATTAGATTCGTTGGTTGATTTGGTAGATTGTTTTGAACATCGGTGCGGGCACAGCTGAGCTATAAGACAATAAGAACGTAAATCGATACAAAGAAGAAAATTAAAAAAAAATGGTCTATGAATAGAACATTTTTTTAATTCGTGTCTGTCTGTTTGTTTGTTTGTCTGTATGTTTGTTCGCGCATCACGTAAAAACGTATTAGACCGATTGCGATGCAGTTTTCAGTGTTAGGTAGCTTAGGATTTGACCTAAAAACTGGAGTACTTGGTATCTTAATCCAATGGTGAGAAGCCGAGCAATCGATAAAAAACTTTGTAACGGCGGAAGAAATTTGATCAAATGTTTATTTTAGATCTTGGAATACCACATAGAGTACTTTTAACCTACAGAAATGACCACGCGAGCGAAGCCGCGGGTACAGCTAGTACTATAATAAAACTGTAACTGGGCTAAATCTGTACATAAAATATTTTTTGAAAATTATAATTGAGATAAACTTCAAAATCGATATGGAGTGCAAAAAGGATATATTTTTATTTTTGCCTGTCTGTCGGTCTGACAGACAGACAGAAAAAAAAAGATCTTTGAACAGGCATCTCGCTGAAACTACCAGACGGATTTTGATGCAACTTGGCACAATCATAGCTTATGTTATGGATTAACATTTAGAATCCTTTTTATCCCGAAATAGATAAATTAGTTAGTTTTAGTGCATGTTTTATTTACAATCCCTCATAAAAAGTGCCCTCTTGCGGCTGTTTGTATTGGTAACCAAAATGCTTACGGTTTTCATGTTGTACTAACAGAATTGTCACAGCTATGCGGTCGTACGCGCAACCACGGGTTCTTCCGTGTTGCACTAACTAAATTGAGGGCCGACGTCGTTGAGTATTTCGAAACCGTATACCGTAAAGGTATACATTCGAACATTTATGACGTCACTGGCCGAGATAAGAACGGGTATAGGTTGTTTCGAACTTAAGATTTGCTGTGCGGCGTGTTTTGAAAACATACCTCCACATAACGCTATTGCAACACAGATAGATTAGAAGCGCAGTGCTACGCTTCGCTGCGCTTTGCTACCGCCTTCGTCTTCTAACCTATATCGGCCATGTCGGGTCATTACTGAAGGTCTGTATGTAAGTTTGTTCGCGCATCAAGAAAAACTACTAACGTGACTGGTTTGTGTTTATGTCATAGTCATATCGTAGAATTGGTCACTTCATGATGTGGTGAATAATTTCATGAAATGGTTTTATTTCACGAAACGGAAGAATTTTACGTATGGAAAATTATCAGTGTATCAAATATATGGTCAGTTTTATCTGGAAAATTATTAGATATGTTCTCGCTATGCATACGTTAATGCTAAAATCATATAAACATTTGTATAATGATATTATGTCAATACATGTTTGGCCATATCGTTAAATATAATTAATATAGGGATTCCAAGATACCAAAGGGTGTTTAAACAGATAGGTTTAGCCTTGTAGACTATAAAAAAACACGAATACAAAGGCGGGTGCTCGCTACGTTTCGCTCTCGCCTTCGCCTTCTAACCAATCAAGGCCAAGTCGAGCTTCCACCTAGCGCTTCTAACGGTGGATAATGTAACTATTTTACGATATGATCACAAATGTTTGACCACATCATGAAGTAGCCGCGCGTTTAACTATTCATATCGTCAAATGCTGATCATTCATTTATCTGGCCAAACATTTCATGACGTAGCTGGCAATTTCATGAAATATAACCATTTCATGATGTGGCCAATTATTTCGTGAAGTGATGAAAAGTGTGTTATACTTTCTCCGTTCCAAAGAGTTTTGAAGATTATTCTTTAGAAGCTGTCGTAGTGGTACGTCCGCCATCTTGTTTTTAAAGTTTGCGGCGCTCTATTTGTCCTGTTTATGGATAGAGGACACATTTTGACGAACGGTTGGTCTAGTTGGTTGCTCATGCATTTTTTTTTGTTTCCGAGTCATGGATGTAATATTCGTATCTATGTATGTTTAGCCGTTATCTAGTGCCCATAGTACAGGGTATCATAATTTGGGGCTAGGTAATTGGTGTGAATTGTCCCGAATATATTTATTTATTTATATTTATATACGAACCAAAGATATTCCGAAGTATAATATTCTTAACCCTCGGTCTGTCATGCATTTAGTGTAACGCGAGTCATTCCACGGGATCCCTGAAGACCCCAGAATAAAATCAGTATAAAAATTCGTTTAGAGACTTTTACTAACAAATAATTTAATTTTTTTTATAAATTAAGAAGAAATCACAGTAATACATATTATGATAAAAATATTCATAAATATGTATTTATTTATTGTTTTTTACGTAACTAGCTTCTGCCCGCGTCTTCATCTACGCGGACTACAGTTTATCGCGTTGACACGTGTCACTTTGATACCTATAACTTTGACGTCTGTCACTTTCACACATGCCACTGACACCTGCCACTTTGACACCTTTCACTTTGACACCTTTCACTTTGACACCTTTCACTTTGACACCTGTCACTTTGACACCTGTCACTTTGCGACCTGTTATTCGATCGATGTGGCAATTCCCATACATAATTAAATCAAGAATCTTGATTTAGAACAAAACAATAAAAAGAAATTGAATTTCAAGTTAAATCTTGATTTATTCGGTTTTTTTTTGGTACCCTATGTCCTTTTGTGTGCCTCTGTCCAGGTGTGTGCAAAATTTCATGATGATCAGTTGACTATTTAAAGCGTGAAAGCGTAACAAACAAACAAACAAAACTACTTTCGCATTTATAATATTAGTAGGATTACAAAAAAAGTAAACAGAACAGTCTTTCTATGATCATGTGACAAGTAAAAAAATTGTTTAATTATATTTTTTCTTACAGCTATATGAGATAACATGAAAATAGGCTTCTATAAAAAATATACATAAAAGTAACATAAATCAACTTTTGGCGATCAAAGTTTCACTAAAATATTTTTTCAATACAGGCGGCTCTTCAGCTGGTTCTGGAGATTCGGAATCCTGGTGTAGATCCAGAAAAATCAATATCTTCACATGCTTGTTCTAATTCTGTGTTTTGCTCACTTATTTTATCAGGACATTCCAAATCAGCGTTTTCATCCACTTTACCACCTATAAACCTCTTCGTTTTCATCAAACCAGCCTAAAATCTATTGTTGTTGCCGTTCCTTCGTTCTAACGTAAGTTATTCTGTAGCTGTTGAACTGAAGCAATAAATCAATACAAACAATACATTAATACCCAAATAAAATTTATAATTCATCAAACAATTTTCAACACAATTTTACTTACGTGTTTCGTCGCGTGAGGACGTGTTTTTGCGGCACAGGCACAGGGCCGCATTACTAAACGCACGTTCATTTGAGCGCGAACTAATATTTGTTGCAACGTGCATAAACTATAAACTCTTTTAGGAAACATAAGGTTCTTTGAACCACAGATAGTTTTAAGTGCGATAATGTTGTAATTCTTTAGAAGTCGGGCTTTGAAAGGCCCTGCGCGACGGTTCAAGGGATAATTAGCAAAATGCTATTTCAAATAGTTCCGACGGCTTACATTCGTGATCCTTGAAAACAACTCAACGTAGTTTCTGGAACGTGAACGTCAGCGCGAGCATTGGGTCTAGTAGATTTGGTTTCTTCACGGCTAGCAATATAATTTTGACTATAATTGTTACAGACATAATCTATACTTATAATAAAACTGTAACGGGTCCAATTCTGTACATTGAAGATATTTTGAAATTTTTATTTGGAACGTACTCTTGATTCGATACTGAAGCCAAAACTGTATTTATTTTTCATTTTTGTCTGTCTCTCTGTCTGTCTGTCTGTCTGTCTGTATCTTGGCTAGGCATCACGCCGAAACTACTGAATGAATTTATATGAAAGTTGGTATGATTTGAGTTCATACTACGAGGTAGGACATAGGCTACTTTTCATCCCGAAAAATGAAAGGGTTCCCGCAGGATTGAGGTTTAAAGTTATTTCAAAAAACACTTACCACTCTGAAACTACTAGACGGATTTTGATGCAATTTGGCACAGTTATAGTTTATATGATGGGTTAAAATTCAAAATACTTAATACTAATAATTTTTATCCCGAAAAATAATCAGTTCCTGTGGGATAATGTCCCAAATTCTGTAAATTAAAATTTTTTTTTGGTGTCTTTCTATTTTCAATACTAAAGCCAACATTGTATTTTTTTAAGTTTTGGTTTTCTGTCTGTCTGTCGGTCTGTATGTATGTACCTTGGAAGTGCATCACGCTGAAAATACTCAATGAATTCAAATGAAATTTGGTATAATTTGAGTTCATACTTCGAGGTAGGACATTGGATACTTTTCATGCCGAAAATATTAAGTGTTCCTGCAGGATAAGGGTGAAAAATTATTTGAAAGAACACGTAGTACGCCGAAACTATTGTACGTATGGGGATTGGGGACGGTAACGCTATCTATTGGTCGTATTACGAACTACCAACCAAACATGGCTAATATTGATTAACTTCGTCTCTGAAAGATAACGCCTCCCAAATCTATATTTTATGATTTTTTTATAGCAGTTAATGACTGCTTAGCGTAAATATATATAATAATTTTCTAATGGAAAAATTTGGGTCACGGACGAGATTCGAACTTGCATACTGTGCCTAAGCGCGGCACATGCCTTTCCATTAGAAAATTATTATATATATTTACGCTAAGCAGGCGTTAACTGCTATAAAAAAAAACATAATTTTTTTTTTTTTTTTATTAATCGTGTCTCTCTTTCTGTTTGTCTGTATGTTTGTTTGTTCACGCATCACGTAAAAACTACTGGACCAATTGCAATACCGTTTTCATTATTAGATAGCTTAGGGTTTGATTTAAACCTGGTGACATTGGTATCTTAATCTGGTGAGTTAGAAGCCGAGCAATTGATAAAAGTATTTTTGACGGCTGAAGAAATTTTGTTCAAATGTTGGTATATTGGTCCTGGAATAGCACATTATAGTACTTTGAACCTAAGGAAAAGACCACGCGTGCGAAGCCGCGGTTACAGCTAGTTATATATAATTGTGCTTTTAATATCAGAAGTGACAAGAACTTTTGTACCATGGGTAAGCGTAGCAAACAGAAAAAGAAGGCGAGTGCGCTCAAATTCATCCTTGAGTAGCTCCAGCAGTGCTAAGACCTCTCACCATGTCACCTCTACCGAAAAGGGCGAAAAAGATATCTCGTGCAACATACAATGAAACTGTGAGTATATCTAGTATAGTTACTTTGAGCAATATTATCCTTGAGTTTGACCCACAAAAAGATGACATAAATGCTTGGCTAAATATTATTCAATCTTACACATGCAGCACGTAGATGCTCTAAGTCGAAATCTTGTGCTTTCCAGTGAAAATCAGCATCCGAAATAATATTATTGACCATAACAGAAGCCGATTGGATTCTTTCCGTGCAAATACAAGACCATGAGTTGCAAAGACTTAGATTGATTTTAGAGTCAGATGAGGCCGATAATAATAAAGGTGTATTCAACAACTATCAGCTTCTAGGCGGAAAAGTTTATCGAAGTACTCCTAAGGGTGGCGTTGGATAGTCACAAAGAGATGCGTTTGGCAAATTATTAAATGCAATCATGATGACCTAGGACATTTTTCTGTTGACAAAACTGTCGAAAGAATATCTCACCAGTATTGGTTCCCTCGAATGCGACATATTGTAAAAAAATATATCAAATTGCCTCAACTGCATATACTTTAAGAATAAGGGTGGATATATATATATATATATATATAAAAGCCAATGCAGATTCTCAGAAGGACAGATTTGACAATTTTCGTACAAAGGCACGAATTTATTCACAGGGGGATCTGGTTCTGATCAAGATACAAAGTCAAAGTAATGATAGACAAAGCAGAAAACTTCTCGCTGCATTTAAGAGACCATTCCGAGTGAAAAAAGTTCTTGGAACCGATAGATATGAGGTGACGGACATAAGAGAAAGTGAAAGAAGTACTAAGGCATAATACTGGTGTAGCTTCTGCTGAAAATATTAAACCCTGGATACGGATTGACGATTGGAACTCCAATTAATTTTTGTGATAATCGTTTGCGCCCGTGTTGGCAATATGTCAGGTATGGAAACTTATATTTTGCTAAATTTTATAACCTGCCTTAAAAGTACCTTTCATCTACAAAGATTTTTTGCATCGATACTAACCGGAGTTATCAGTGAGAGTCAATATAAAATAGTAATGATAGAATTCAAATTGTAAGGACTTTCAATGTGCATTGTTCTGTTTCCAATAATATTATTGTCTAATGAAGGGGGAGTTCTTGAAACAGAGACGAACTTGGTAAGTTTAAGTGTGGCGAAATGCCCTTTAAATGCAAGAGGTTTCAAGGGAGGGAGGTGAACCTGGTCTCTCAAGTGTGGCAAAGTCCCTTTAAGTGCAAGAAGCCTTGATAAAAAAATAGTGAACTCGTCTTCAGGTGACAATAAATTATTGTGAATTCCAGGATATGATGACTAATGACTGGTTTTCTCTTTTAGTATTTTACTTTTACTCTTGGCGTGCCAAGGGCTGGCACCGAGCAGAATGGCCGTGCTGGCAACATTGACTAGGACGAAGACTGGCGCGATCTAGTGGCCGGTGAAAACAACTCAACGTAGTTTCTGGAACGTGAACGTCAGCGCGAGCATTGGGTCTAGTAGATTTGGTTTCTTCACAGCTAGCAGTATAATTTTAACTATAATTGTTACAGACATAATTATATATAATTGTGCTTTTAATACTTGTAACATTCAATTCATCCTCCTGAGGTAGTGTTTAAAGTTATCTCTTGAAGATCTATTTAACAACAAAACAGCTGTTTGTGGAATAAGTCACCATGCGAATCATGCTTCTGCCAGTGCATCTATATAATAATAGTATTCCAATATTTTTCTGAAAATATTAATATATAAGAAATAAACTACAGTGACAGCGACACAGAACACCGCTACTCCAACAAACGCTATGACATTAGTGTAGCGTCTTCTCGACATTGACCTGTTACAAAACGACATGACTGATGGTACAATTTTTCCAAATAATATTATCATTATAGTCAAAAAAATACAGCCGCATAACGTGCTTATAACTTCAAAAATGTTCAGTTTTACTAGCCATTCCATAAATAAATCCGATGCATTACATATACTTTTATAATCATTGCTACACCGGAAAATAATATTAACATCGATTGAAAGTCTATAGCTGATTTCGCAGGAGGTATCACAACTGCAACCATCACAAGCACAGAAAATGACACAATTCACTTCACGTAGCTTATTCTTCTGTTAAAAACCAACACGAGTCTCACGTGTGCGAGTATTGTAGCGTGCAGAGCCCAGCAAATTGTCGTCATGAACAATATATGATATTGTTAAACTTGGTCGGACTCCATATAGGCCGGGATAGGAATAAATGTTGATGATTATAAATCAAATGCACAGTTGCAAAGATTATTTGATTAACTGCTATGAAATTTTGTAAAGATCTCCAGTAGACCATTAAGCACCACCCTTTCAATACTAATATAACACTTAATATTTACACAAGGATCCCTATGATTGTTAAAATGTCACGACAATACTTATTGAACGTTCTTTGGTTTGTATGTGACAACTATTTAATTATTGTAGAAAAGGGTCTATTAGACATTTCCTTCGCCATTGGGAAAAGGTTAAAATAACTTAATTAATGCTCATTAGGCTTCCTATACAAGAAGTGGGAACCAAACCGTCGTCAGACCACAGTACCATATCTTCTATCTATCTATATACAGGGAGTCACTGAATACCCTTATAAGTGCATAGCAGTTTGTTTGTAACATTTGTTTACATGTGCAATGACTGAATCATCGTATTTCAAATTCCTATACAAAAATAATAATTAGAAATTTGCAACATCCCTAAATGTTTGTTTGCTATTTACCACGTTGCACCTGCGCGCTGCTGGTGGAATGACCAGCATGGAGTGAGTCAGTTAACCAGTCCAGGCAGATGTGGGGCGAGCCAGCTCATTGTCTCTCTGCACGCACATAATTACAACTTATCACATCATATCTGGAGCAGATGTGGGGCGAATCAGCCTATTGTCTCTCTGCACGCACATAATTAAAACTAATCACATAATACCTGGAGCAGATGTGGGGCAAGCCAGCCCATTGTCTCTCTGCACGCACATAATTAAAACTTATCACATCATATCTGGAGCAGATGTGGGGCGAGCCACCCTATTGTCTCTCTGCACGCACATAATTAAAACTTATCACATAATATCTGGAGCAGATGTGGGGCGAGCCAGCCTATTGTCTCCCTGCACACAGATAATTGAAAGTAATGACATAATATTCACGTTATACAAAATTATAAATAAAATTCTTAGTTTTACTCTGACGTCTACATTTTCACAGTACAAATAAAATCTTTACCGAATTAACAGATTGTACTGCTTTTCAAACATCCTTAATCGAGATCCTGAGGTCTTATATTTAAGCATGTAGGTACTATTTCTTGTATATCAAATCGTTATTCTCCACTATTATTATATGACGTTGACGCTTAATCATCTACTACTCAGGTTGTAGGTATTTTTCAAACAAAGAATGAAAACGTCTCGTAGCGTGAAAACACGTGCGGGTGATTTCGTATACCTGACACGCCTAAATGACAGTACTGGCGCAAGTGAAGCCGAACCGGCCTACCCCAGACGTCGTGGGAAGAGGGGGATGCCCGCGCCGCTCTCCTTCATACCGCATCCTATCGTTGCTTTGTCAGTAGTTGTCTTATTAATGGGTTTTATTACACACTAGCTGCGCCCCGCAGCTCCATCCGCATTCAAACTTAGCCACTCCCATCACCACTTTAGGAAAGAAATTACAAAAAACCTACTTGTTTGACACCTTCCACTTTGACCCCTGTCACTTTGACACCTGCCACTTTGACACCTACTACTTTGACACCTGTCATTTTAAATATTCCTTCAAAGACCCCTAACGACCTTAGTAATTTTTGGTCAAATTTGATTCAAAAGCTTCAAAAGCTCAAATACCGTAAGATTTTGGGTCAAATTTCATCAAAATGCTTCAAAAGCTTCGATTCATTCTCGAGATGTCATTAACAAAACCGTTCAATAAAAACGTCAAAAAAACACATTTTTTTTTTTAATGTATTTAGTAAGTAACACGAATTTCTGACTTACTTTTATAAGTATATTTATAGACTCTGTATTCACATCAAATCGCGCAAGTGCTATAGCGCCGCCGCACCGCACCGACGCCGCGCTGCTACGTGCGACCCGGTGCCGGTGCGGCTCCGTCATCGTGTACAGGAAGCCTGAGTGCGTTGCGAATGCGTTCCAAACTGATAAAACAGTGGAGTTAAAATTAGATTCCTAGTGATCATTCAAAAACTGATACAACTAAACAGTAATCAGTTTTTTTATATCACGTTTGTATTCGAAGGACCATGCCTATTGGCAGTATCGCCTAAATTGTACCACAAGTTTATGACTTCATGAACTCCTGTTTTAATTTTTATTATTCAAAATCAGGACAAAATCAGATCAAAAAAAGTAGTTGTTGTTGTAGACACTATCTCCATCTACGAGTAGAAGACGTAAGCATAATCAATTTGTAGTGTAACCACCTATTTCATACCCTTCCGGCTGTTAGTACATCGGTGCGATCCCGCGCGAATGCTAAGCGAAATGATGACAGATTCCATACCACAAAATAAAAGTAAATAATAATAGTACTACACCTAGCAGCACGTAAGTCTAGCGGTGAACGGAACGTGGCGGGGATCTTGGCACAGTCAAAGTTTACGTCTTCAAATAATAATAGTACTACACCTAGCAGCACGTAAGTCTAGCGGTGAACGGAACGTGGCGGGGATCTTGGCACAGTCAAAGTTTACGCCTTCAAAAAACTCTTTCTTATCGTTTGTTGTATTTATGCAATATTATTACGTTGGTAATTTCGAAAAAGTGATACTGTGTCTGGCTCAATTGTAATTATTTCATTTTTTTAGTGGTTGTTTACAAAATAACATTTTTATTATGAAGTCGATTTAATTATATATTTTTTTCTATTTTTAGTGGCCTAAGAAAATATCGGAAAGAATATATGCCGAAGAAAATAGTAGACACTCGCTCACTTTAGTGAATAAAACCTACATATATAACAACTGAATTAGTTTTGACCATTTTCCATCATTTTGTTGTAGCGTTCCTGTGACTACCTCCCTGCTCCATCATCAGACCCTGAAAACCACATAACACCAGAGAACTCATCAAGACAAACCAAATGAGCCCAAACTCGAAGGGGTTCCATCATTTTGTTGTTGAGTTCCTGTGGCTACCTTCCAGCTCCATCATCAGACCCCGGATACCACATAAAACTAGAGAACTTATCGATACAAACGAAATGAGCCCAAACTCGAATGGGTGCCATCATTTTGTTGTTCAGTTCCTGTGACTACCTTCCGGCTCCATCATCAGACACTGGATACCACAGAGCACCTGAGAACTCACCAAGACAAACCAAATGAGCCCAAACTCGAAGGGTTTTCATCATTTTGTTGTTGAGTTCCTGTGACTACCTTCCGGTTCCATCATCAGACCCTTGATACCAAATGAGCCCAAACTCGAAAGGATTCCATCACCGATTGTGTAGTTCTTTTAACTACTACTACTACTACCACCACCACCACCACCACCACCACCACCACCACCACCGCCGCCGCCGCCGCCGCCGCCGCTGCTGCTGCTGCTGCTGCTGCTTAAAGCTTGTTCAAAGCTATTAAATAAATTTTGATGAAATTTATACAGTTCTACACTAGAAGTCTTCTTACTCAAGTAAAAACAATCATCTAATGAGTTCAGAAATCCTAAGATATTAGAGAACGTTAACTATAAAACAAATTGATTTTATAATAAAACTACTTAACCAATTTGATGAAATTTGTATGGAACTACAAAGAAAGTTTACCCTTTTGAATAAAAAAACAACCATATAAATCGGTTCAGAAATCTCAGAGGTAAACACAAAATAAAGGTAATATAAACACAAAATCGAATGGATTTACTCAACAAAACTATTTATTCCCGAAAAACTGCTGAACCAATTTTGATACAATTTATATGGGACCATTTGAAAAGTACACCCTTTCAAACAAAAAAAATATATTTAAAATCGGTCCACAATTGATGGAGATATCGACCGACAAACATAAAAAAAAACAACATACATACAGCCAAACATAATATAACCGTCTCCTTTTGTGAAGTCGATTAAAAAAGGGTAAACTCTCTAATTAGTTGCTCGAAATGAGCTCCATTTTGTTGGATACACAAGGTTGTTCTTTTAACGTGATGAGAAATTATCTAATAAAGAGTTTAATTTCAAACACGAGCAACTTGAAATCTAATTAGGTCTTCGTCATTTTAATAAATAAATGACGTCAGAGGGATAATTATTAATAAGGTACTAACATAAGCAATCTGATCGACCTGACTGAGTAATAGTGCTTTATCTTGTCCCATTGAATTTATAAGTTTAGATTTCACGGTTAAAAAAACTATATATGGAAGATACATTTTTTTTTTTTAATTATTTACCTTTGGATAATATTATATTAACTTGATGTTGCCACACTACCGGTCCCTCTTTTAGCAATTTACTTCTTTCTTCGTAAGGTAGATAACCTTGCGGAAGAGATCGATAAGACCGCCCATTATACCTTAATTGTGTGTCAATAAAGTATTATTGTATCGTATAGGTTCCCAAAAAAGAGGTGTTCTAAAACGTGTCCATTTGTATAAAGTAAAATGGAGGCCATATTGAACATTTATTAAAGCATTTGATCTAGGTACAAGATTACTTATAAGATAGTAGATATGAAACGATATTGTTCTAAATTTGATTAACTTCTGCTGTCCATATTTTTTCTTCCGACACAATGAAATGATCCTTACACAAAACCGAATCGAACCACTTCAAAAAATCTTGTATCAAGAGATTAACATCATCAATCTGACTAAAAATTTGAATAATAATGCTTAATTAGGTATTTCTGAATGGAAAAGTTCTAATGTGTTAATCGTACTTAATTAATACAAAGAGATGTACCCCTAAAGGGTACATCTCCTGGAATTAAGACCTTTTAAAATTGTAATAATTTGATATGTACATGTATGCAATAAATAAATAAACTAATGTTGAACGAGTTAGTGCCGACCTCTGGTGTCAGAGTTTGTCAGGCCGCCAAAGGGCCTCTGACGTAGCTTAACGACTGCTATCAATGGCATTACTTGCTCTCCAAATCACATGGTGATGAAAATTCCGCTTCTATCTATATATAAATGAATTGACATGCGTTAGACTCGCAAAAACTTGAAAATTGCTCGACAGATATTTTTGTTTTTTTTTCGCTTTTTGATGGAAAATGTGTTTTTTTTTGTCATTAATTACGTGGGTGATGCCCCGGGACACAGCTAGTAACTTTAATAGTAATTGGTACGGGCGGATAGTCGAACTCGATCGAGTTCCATTGGTACTAACTAAACTGAAACCAACACGATATGCTTAATTAGAAGTTTAATGTCATTCAAAGTATTTCCGAAAACTCCACCGAGGCTATAAAGAAGTGGGACACAGATTATTTAGTTCAAGGAACTATTGAATATCACAGGCAATCCTTATTTCTCACAAAATTGGAAGTTGAATCGATTAAAAACGGGGACCTATAGCCCTGTTTTTTCTCCTGAATTTTCATGAATTTATTCCCCAGCGGTTGTCGGTTCTGCGAACTATATGGCCTGCACATTGCTACTTCAACTTGCAAACTCTGAGAGCTATGTTGGTAGTGGTATTGGAGGTAGTGTTTAAAGTTATCTCTTGAAGATCTGTTGAACAATAATACAGCTGTTTGTGGAATAAGACGCCACGCGAACCATGCTTCTGCCAGTACATATAAATAATAAAAATTCAATAATTTTTTGAAAATATTAATATATACGAAATAAAATACAGTGAAAACGTCACAGAGCACTGCTACTCCAACAAGCGCTATGACATGAGTGTAGCGTCGTCTTGACATTGTACTGTTGCAACACGACATAACTGATGCTACAATCTTTACAAATAATATTATCATTATAGTCAGAAAAACACAGCCGCATAATGTGCTTATAGCATGAAACATGTGCAGTTTTAACTCGTATTCTTTAAACAAATCGTATGCATAACATAAACCTTTACTTTTATAACCATTGCTACACGGAAAAACATTATGATCAGCAATGTAAAGTCTATAGCTGATTTCGCAGGAGGTAACCACAACTGCAACCATCACAAGCACAGAAAATGACACAATTCGTTTCTCGTAGCTTATTCTTCTGTTATAAACCAACACGAGTCTCACGTATGCTAGTATTGTTGCGTACAGAGCCTAGCATATCGTCGTCAAGAACAAGTAGAATGTTATCCGATCATTTATGGTATTGTACGGATAACATAACAACCGGAAAAATAATAATAAATTTAGATTTAGATGATGGTAAAAAATCAGATGCACAGTTCCGAAAATTATTTGATTCACTGCTATGTAATTTTGCAAAGATCTCCAGGGGGCCATCAAGCACCACGCTGTCAATACTAATATAACACTTAATATTGACACAAGGATCCCTGTGAATATTAAAATTTGAATCAAATTCATATTGAGTGTTCTCACTTTGGTTTGTATGTGGCAACTGTTGTATGATTGCGGAAATGGGTACAATAACACGTTAATTAATACATTAGGGTTCCTATAGACGAAACTGGAGCCGAACAGGCGTTGGACCGCAATATCATACCCTAATAATGAGGCAACTCGTTTGTGGCGGCGCAAAATTCTAAGAGGCACTAGTAACTAGAAATATTCAAGGGATGTCACAAATACGTGTTCCTGACCTGACACACCAAATGACAGTACCGGCGTGTGGTATGAAGGATCATACCACATCCTATCGTTACTCGTCAGGCGGCCGAGTTAACTCACTATTAGGATTTTATTACACTTAAATACGAGTTGCAATATTCACATCAAAATCGCGCATAGGCCATAGCGAGTGGTGCCGGTGCGGTTCGTCATCGTGTACAGGAAGCATTAGTGCGTTGCTAATACTTCCAAAACTGATAGAACTGTGGAGTTCAAATTAGATTCCTAATGATCATTAAAAAACTGCTAAAACTTTCCAGGCTAATCAATTATTATTTTTCATACTTATCACATTTTTATTTAGGACAATGCATAAGTTTATGAATTCAATAATTCCTGTTTTTAATATTAATTAATTGTATCTACTAATGAGGAATCTAATAATCCACGCACAAAATCTGATCAAAATAAAAGTAATTTTTGTTGAGAAGGCAGTTCCTCCATCTACGAGTAGAAGACGAGAAGGCATAATCAAATTGTAGTGTTGCTACCTATTTCATACCCTTCAGGCTGTTAGTACAGCGACGCATTATCGCGAATGCTAACCGAAATGATGCTTGGTTCCATACCACTAGAAATAACAGTACTACCCCACTGATCTTTATGGATTTGCTGTATTGATTGATTGTGCTGATTCAAAGCGCCCCACCGAACGTCCATGGAACTAAATTAACATTGTTTCATCTTCTGCCTGACGTTAGTCACCGAATAAATAATCCATATCAATATATAAAAGTGAAAAGTTGTCTGTTTGTTTCTTTGTTTGTTTGTTTGGGGAGGATTCACGCAATAACGGCTTGAAGGATTTTGATGAAATTTGGAATGGAGATAGAGAGCTTATACCCTGCAATAAAACATAGGATAATTTTTAGCTTATACCCTGGAATAAAACATAGGATACTTTTTATCCCGGAAAATTCAGTTTCCACGGGAAAACTGGAAAATTTTGATTACTCGCTGTAAGAAACGGTTGCCATGGAAACGAAATAACAAGTCTGTCAAAAAACATCAAGAATGTTGGTGTTAGACCTACTTTTGCATTGGTTTTTAATATCCTAGACGAACATAGGATGCTTTTTATCACGATAAACTGTAGTCCGCGCGGACGAAGTCGCTGGGAAGAAAGCTAGTAGTATATGAACCTTAGTTCCGTGGACGCTCACTGCTGCCAAACTACTGCTATCAACGCCAAAATGGCGTTAATCAAATGTTCTTATTGCGACGTATCAGTATATATACGTCGCAATAAGAACATTTAAATAAATAATATATATAAATATATATAAATTTTCAACAGTCAGTCTGTTTTGTGTAAGGATTATTTCTTTGTGTCGGAAGAAAAAATATGGACAGCAGAAGTTGGTCAAATTTAATGCAATATCATTTCAAATCTACTATTTTATAAGTAATCCGGTACATACCTAGTACAAACGGTTTAATAAATATTCAATGTGGCTTCCATTTTACTGTATGCAAGTATGAAAACGTTCAGACCAGCTCATTTTTCGGAACCATTACAATACAATAACACTTTATTAACACATAGTAAAGGTATAATGGGCGGCGGTCTTAACGCTCATAACGATCTCTTCCGCAAGGTTGTCCTACCCTAATAAGAAGAAATAAGTAAAGTACTAAAAGAGTGCTAAAAGAGTGAGGTGGTATAGCAATATCAAGTTAATTATATTATCCAAAGGTACCTAATTAAAAAAACTATCCATCTTCTGTACTATTTATAAATCAATTGCCGTGCGTTCCTCTCGCATTAAGTCGAAGATGGCTAGACCGGTTTGAATATTTTTTTTATTTTTTATTTTTTGCGAGGTTTAGTAAAAAAATAAAGAATAAAACGTTTTTTTATCTTTTTCCACGCGGGTGAAGCCGAAAGACGCAGCTAGTAATTTATAAAAAGTAATTGGTATTGTAGGCACACCTTATTTCTCACTTAGTCGAAATTTTTATCGATAAAAACGGGTACCTATGTATAGACCTGAAAATTTCACTTGGTTCCCAAACTATTTACATAAAGGCTATCCAAATTTAAAACACCGTAAAAGACTTAAAAAACGCGAACTGTGTGTAGCAAGAATTCTATTTATGGCACGAAATATTTAATACTTCTAATCAAGTCACAATGTACATATTTTTTAAGTGTAGGTATTAAGTCTTTTACCTAGGTAAAAAATGATAACAACACAGACATGGGCGCTGCCACCAAAAATAGAGGCGGCGGCGCGCCGGCGAAATTCTATCATCGGCACACCTTATTTTTCACTTAGTCGAAATTTTTATCGATAAAAACGGGAACCTATATATAGACCTGAAAATTTCACTTGGTTCCCAAACGATTTACATAAAGGCTATCCAAATTAAAAACACCATAAAAGACTTAAAAAAACGCGAACTGTGTGTAGCAAGAATTCTATTTTTGGCACGGTGTATTTAATACTTCTAATCAAGTCACAACGTACATATTTTTAAGTGTAGGTATTAAGTCTTTTACCTAGGTAAAGCATGATAACAACACAGACATGGGCGCTGCCCCCAAAAATAGCAGCGGCGGCGCGCCGGCGAAATTCTATCGTAGGCACACCTTATTTTTCACTTAGTCGAAATTTTTATCGATAAAAACGGGTACCTATATATAGACCTGAAAATTTCACCAGATTCCCAAACGATTTAAAGAAAGACTATTAATTCATAAGTCATCTAAGTCATCCCCAAATTAAAAACACAATAAAATATTAAAAAAATGCGATCTGTGTGTAGCAAGGACTCTATTTTTGGCATGAAATATTTAATACTTTTAATCAAGTCACAATGTACATATTTTTGAGGTATTTAGACTTTTACCTAGGTAAAACATGACAATAACATAACTTTCTTAGTAAAAAGAAAAACCTATTTTTCGCTCTTTAGGTGAAATATACTCGTATCATAAAAACTATTATGAATACCGACCCGAAATTTGCTTTCAAATATAGTTTTACGTTAATTTAGAATTTTGCCTCGCTATTTTTCGACACATCGTAAGTATGTCATTCAGAATCATTATTTTTACGTAAAATTATGTCCCGAGTTTTACCACCTCTCCCGCTCAAGCTGCATCCGGTTTTGTCCGGAGCAGGACAAAAATTTGGGAGCCTACAGTGCCTTAAATAAAATATCATCAATTTTTATTACATTATTATATAATTTCACTTATGTACTACTTTTGAAAATTGTGATACCGACATAGCTCTCAGCGTTTGCAACCAAGTTGAAGTGGCAATGGGCAGGCCATATAGTTCGCAGAACAGACAACCGCTGGGGAATAAAGGTTTGTAAATTTATAGCTCTTCGAAAGTCTCTGATCGAGGAAATAAGCGGGGGAGGTGCGGGGGAAAGTGGGGTGCAGGAGTGGAGAAGTGGGTCGACGGAAAGGGGGTGCGGGGCGCTAGAAAAGCGGAATTCCAGGTTTTCAACCCCCCCCCCCCCTCCCCCATTACCCTCCTTCCTCCACTCCCCTAACCCTCTCACAAAATCCTCCTTTCCCCCGCACGTCGCCCGCCTACTTCCATCTGAATGAACAACAGAATAGCTTTTATGCATCTCTAAACTAAATTAAAAACAATTTTAGTTTAGTATATATAGTGAGTTACAGAGAACTAGAGAACTAGAGTTACTAGAGAATTTACACCAATATAGTCGTGCATTTAGCAGGGTGGCAAATTTGTTTGTATTTTGCGCAATTCGTTGACAATATCACGACTTTGCGGGATCACGGGATCACGAAATCCCTCAGAGTGTTAACATTAGGTAATGTGTTCCAATTTTAAAGGCAATGTTCCCAGCGAAATTACGGGACTTGAGACTTAAAAATACTGTCTAACAAAGTAGTCATATTTTAACATGAGTCAGTAAGCCAATTAAAGATCCCGTTTGCAAACATCGTAACATAAAAACATGAGCTTACACTGAGATTATAAAACAAAAATCCAAACAGTAGCACGGAATTTATAACACGTTATCTACTACATCCGGTTAACTATACTTTCAAAGGATGTCTTAACTAAAGTACGTAATCAGTTACTAGGTATACAAATATATAACTGCTCAGCAACGCCGAGTTCACACCTGTGTATAGAAAAGTATAGTGATTGATTCACCTGAGGTACTTAGATTATCAAAGTTAATGCTTACTGACCTATTTCACATCACTAGTGTACCGCATGTAAGATATATAACGTGCAATTTATGCAAAATTTCGTCGCTCGGTAGCAAAATTCTGCCGTTATTAAAACAAAGTTTAGGAACAAAAGTATTTCTTTACAACCTGCCCTCTTGTTCGAGTTCGCCTACGAAGTATTACGAGAAGTGATTATGAAAGTATGCGAAATATTTTAAATTAAGTTCCTCTACTTTCCTTTTTGCGTAAAAATATTACTTTGTAACAGATACAAAATTATAACGATGCAGAATCTTATTTTGGATTAGTTGCACCAGCGGCTTCGCACGCGTGTTCTTTTCTCTCGGTTAAAAGTACTATTTTAAGACCTAAACCACCAATATACCAACATTTGATCAACATTCTTTCAACCATCAAAAAGTTTTTATCGATTGCTCGGATTGTGACGAAACTTTGGCAGAGTCTTCTGATGACGCCCGGGATGGTTTATGGCTAAAAAAACATAACAATTTAGAAAAAAAGCCTCACGTTTGAAGATACGAGTAGCTAGCAGCTAATTTATAATAATTATTAGTTAAAATGCCGAACGTTTCCAAACCAAAGAGATCGAATGACTAAGTCCAGTTTTATAATCTATCTTCTATCTTATAATAATCTATATCTAAACTTATAATAAAGCAATAAGTAACATAAAGTCCGCCCAGTGAAGATAATTAAAAAAAATGGTCTAGTGGACTTCAAATAATACTGAACAAGAATATAACAAATTTTAAATGGCTTCTGTCTGTTTGTTTCATCAAGTTAAAGCGATTGGACCGATTGCGATGAAGACTGCTGGATAGCTGAGGTTTTGACTTTAAATCTGGTGTACTTTTTATCTCAATCCGATGAGGAGAAAACGAGCAAAAAACTATTTCACGGTTGCACTAATATTGAAGAAATATAAAATATTTTATTATACTTTGTATGTAATTTTGGTCATGGAAAAGTTTTTTTTAAGAGAAGCCACGCAGGCAAAGCTACGGGCACAGTAAGTAGTAAAATATAAATTCTTAAAACATTTACAAAAGAATCCAAAATCACCCAAACAACTTCAAAAGAACGAAAAATTATTCGGAATTTCTCCGAAATGACAGCACGGTTTACAGAGCTTTTATATCATGTTTTCCTTAACTTTTCTTTTGCTTTCGTAAAATAATAATTTATTAAAGAAACTCTTTGTAATCCGGCTTGTTAATAAACTGAGGAATCTTAAGTGATATGTGTTTCACTCATACATTCATGATAATATATATTAGCTGTTACTTTACTCCAATGGAAATAAAAACTTACACACGACGGATATAGGTGAAATAATAATAATAATTAATAATAAAAATTATAATAATAATAATAAATATAAAATATTAATAATAATTAATAATAATATTGTGTTTCTGCGTACGATGGAAATACGCATTTGCATTAATTGCTAAGAATTATTATTATTAAATTGATAATCTATACTTATAATAAAACTGTAACGGGTCCAATTCTGTACGGTTTAGTCGACATTGGACCTATTCGCAAAATGACCTATAGTCTTATAAGGACCTGTTCGCAATATGCCTTATTCTGAAAGACACTTATTCTGAAAATGCCTTATTCGGGATATACCCTATTCGTATAAAGACTCATTCTTAAAAAGACTTATTCTGAAAATGGCATATTTGGGAAATACCCTATTCGTAAAAAGACTCATTCTTAAAAAGACTTATAGTTTGTACAATATAGCTTGATCCCCAAGACAGCCGCCTGAGTGATATTTGTAGGGTTCGAGTAGTGCAGGAAAAAATCGATTATCGATGTTGAAAAAAAAACGATCATATAATTATGTTGCTCACTTTTAACATAAGTTTTATATTCTAATTGTGACTTTTCTAGTGCATACATAATCTGTATCTATCTATCTATCTATCTATCTATATATATATATATATATATATATGGAGGCGGACTCGTGGTCACACCGTTTTGACATACTATTGCCCTATGACCACGAGGAATTTTATTTACTCGTGGTCACACTGGTGTGACTACGAGTAATAACTATTCCTCGTGGTCAAACTACGACACGTGGCTAAAACGTATCGAGTTATTTTAATATTAAAAATAGTTACAAATTAACAGGAGAGCATACCTTACCTTACCTTGATATTGATATTGATTAGATCTATCACTTCTGTAAAGAAACTACTAGTTTAGAGTCATTAGTTTCAGAGTTATAACCCTTTTAAGATTAACAGCTGACATCCAAAACTAGGATATCGATTAGATCTATCACTTCTGTCAAGAAACTACTAGTCTAGGATCAATAGTTTCAGAGTTATAGCCCTTTTAAATTTGACAGATGTCATCCAAAATAAAGATTTCAATGAGATCTATCACTTCTGTAAAAAACTACTAGTCTAAGGTCATTAGTTTCAGAGTTATAACCCTTTTATTTTTGACAGCTGTCATATGAAATGAAGATCTCGATGAGATCTATCCCTTATGTAAAGTAACTACTAGTCTAGGATCAATTCCGTAGGATAAGAGGAAGTGGATCTAATTCAGCTTGCAAGATTTGACCTAAACAAACATATACGAGGGCTGTTTGATAAGTTCTTTTAAAAACTATTTATAAAACCTTTTTTCTGGTAAATGGCATTAACACTGGAAGGCACAATCTTTCAAATGAAGACTGTCTAAAATTCAGCATTTTTTTTTATCTTTTTGTCAGTTTAACCATTGTTTAACTCTGATCACTCGTAAATTTTCAACAACTATGGAAAAAACAGAATTTCGTGCCGTTATAAAACATTTTTTTAAGAAGGGTTGCAGTGCTGCTACAATACAAACTGAACTTGATTCTGTTTGTGGCACTAACGCACCAACGTTGCAGACTGTTTATAACTGGGTAAATGATTTTGAACGGTCAAGCACATCTGATGCTCCACCCTCTGGTCACCCAATCGAAGTCACTTCTGAGGATGTTGTTGAAGAAGTCTATAATATTGTATTCGACGACCGCCGAGTGAAGGTGCGTGAAATAGCTGAGAACACAGGCGTCTCCACTGAGCGAGTACATAAAATCCTGCATGAAGATTTGGTTATGACAAAGCTGTCTGCACGATGGGTGCCACGTTTGTTGACAATCAAGACAATTCCCCAGTGCACACGTCAGCTATTGCAATGGCCAAAATCCACGAATTGGGCTTCGAGCTGGTTCCGCATGCTCCGTATTCGCCGGACCTAGCTCCGTGCGATTATTACCTATTCCCAAATCTGAAAAGATGGCAAAAAAAATGCCCTCCAGGGCATTTTTTTTTTGACAAATGAGAACTGCATCGCAGGTGTAAACGGCTATTTTGAAGACCTCGACAAAACGTATTTTTTCGAGGAGATAAAAAAATTGGAAACTCGCTGGAACAAGTGTTTGGCCCTCAAAGGAGACTATGTTGAGAAATAAATGTAAATTGTTTAAAAAAATATATATTTTTTTACATTTTAAAATGACTTACCAAACAACCCTCGTATACAGACATACATACAGACAAACATACATACATACAAACATTGCAAGTTAAGTAAATACATTGAAAAAAAAAACCACCGCCTTTGCTGCGTCGTCGCGACGTGCGCGTGTGGCGCGCGCGTCCCTTCTCAAGGTGAGCGGAACGCTCGCGAACTTCACGATACTCGGTTTGAATAAAAAAACACGTGGCTCCACGTTTGCGACAGATTCTAAAAAGAACAAAGTCCCTTAGGACAGAAGTTCCTTAGGTCCTTTGGCGTTGTTAATTAAAATAATTATGGCACTTGTTTGTTAATTGGAAGCTAGTGCGGGACATGGAAATTCCTTTTATCACACAGCTGCCCTAAAAAAAAGTGTAATGTTTTTAGCATTCATGTATGTATGTATGTTTGTATATGTTTGTGAGTTTCTTTATTCTACCATAACTTTTAAATGCCTGGACAGATGTAGACGTATGGGGTATTGTTAGAATCCTTACATCCCCCGAGTAACATAGGCTATATTTATCTTGAAAACATTCTGTATGGCGCCAGTATGGATAAATATTCAAATTAGAAAATGATGTACATCTTATTTCGTATTTTACAATATGGGTATCAAATTGAAGGCCTTGTTAAGCACATTCCAACAAATTAAAAAAAAAAAAACATATAAATTATTGGCAAGAGCTCTTTTTTGTTAAGGCGGGCGTGTTTTTTTAGCTTTTAAGCTAGTTATTTGATCATGGGACTTATTTGATACTGATAAACTTTAAAATGCATGTAATTCCGGTGACAATATGGTACCAACGAGCTGGTCTGCTGATGGAGCGGGAAGTAGACAAACGTCTTTACATATTTATCATGTAATTGTAATAGGTAAAGGAACCCTTGAATTGCTGCTAATAAACCAATTGCGTTTGGGCTTACTAGACTGGACTTCTATTAATTTCACTAGTTTTTATCCATGTATACTTCATTCACATAAAGAGATTTAATTTATACGCCAGTAAGGTTTGGAAGCTAAAAGTAAGACTTGAAATTATACTTAAATGTATGGTTATTAACATACTTAATTAAACATAAAGATAGGATGAGTTATAAGCAATAAATTAAGTTCCATGAATTGGTTCGCAGGCAATTTATATTAAATCCGCCCCTTCTACCATTTCACGTTTCATCGGGGTATTAACCAAATTTTCCTGTGGGAGGGTTCTAAAACAAATTTGAGAATTTCAAGAGGGATCTTATTATTAAGTATTTTTTTTATAACATTTCGTAAAAATCATAGCTACTTTTTATATGTACCTAAATTTGTATAAATATTATTATCATAGAACATTTTTAATGTAAGAAAAGAACGGGGTCTTAGAATTATCTTTTTTCTTCTTCTAAATATGACTCAAACTTCATTAGATCATAGTACACATATTATTGTACTTTACGTGTACTGTGAACAGATACTTATATAATGGATGAACGAAGTCATGGTGGTGGACACGCTCTTCAATACCAACAAGTAAAATTATTATAAAAATACAAAACCCAACTGCGAACAAAATGATTGAATACATTCTGACCGTCCACAAAAATAATCACACTAAGGCGAAAGTTTGCATGTATGTAAGGGTTTGTGTATGAGTGTGTGTATGTTTGTTACTTCTTCACGTTTAAACGGATTTGGATGGAATTTGGACGGTAGGGTAGCTTATATCGTTAGTTAACACATGAGCTTTTATCCCGGAAAAATGTATGGTTCCTGAGGGACGCGGGTAAAACCACGGGGCGCAGCTAGTATTCACATAAATATAATGTTTCTTTTTTACGTACATATTTTACTTTACTTCAATAGTTGTAATTGTAACATTAAATTATGGCATTTACAATACCTTGAATAATCTAAAATTGAAAATGTTGTAAGAAGCTTAAATAAAATTGCTACTGTTTAGTCATAAAAAATTAAAAAAAATGTTCTTTTAGAGATCTGTATTTTGATACCGACGATAGGCTTAGGTAAATTTTTGTTACGTTGGAAATAGAATATGTACGAGTATGTTGGTTTTCTTGACAGTTTATAATGTCCTATAGCATATAAAAATAAGTTAATTTCGTTACTGTGAAGGTATTTAAAATTTTGCAATTAAAATGTTTGCTGAGCTATTAACATTTTGAAGGTATTTTCCGCGTTTTTTAAACTTTATTTGCGCTTCTTACAGGATTTTCCGCAATAATTTGATTTTAAACTTACATAATTTCTTTTCAATTTGTTTTATTAAGCTTCACTTGTGAATTACGTAAGCTTAAAAAAATACAGATTTTTAACTACATATGAATCTTTGCATAGGAGCTTAATCCTCATTGTTAGTTTCGACGGGAACAATTTAGTAGCGTTGTCCCCCATTGGGGGACAACGCTACTAAATACTACTTTTTTTCCCATTGAAGTGGTGGACAACAAGTGGGGGACAAAGGGAATATACGCTCTTGACCATACCCCCATGATAATTGAGTACCTACTGCCTACCTAAACCATGAGATTTTGTGCATCTGCTGATTTAGAATTTGGTTTGTGGATACCAAGCAGAGACTTTGTCATTAAACTTCGGGTTCTAACTCCTCAGAACTAATGTTAAAAAAGTTCTGGCTACATAAACCCTTGCCTTGAGGATCAATATGATCTACATTTTAGTACAATATTTGTTGTAAAATAAAAGCCGTTTAATCTACAAGTTTTATGTTGTCTCTATCTTGATTAAATGTTACTTGAGTTTATTGATAGATTGTACAACAAGTGCAAAAACAAGTCATTTTATCTGAGACATTTATGCGCCCAAGCTGTAGGCGAGGGTAGCTATTAAAGTCAACGATAAAATTATAGAGTTAAACACTCTGTTTTTCACTTCGGCTGCGAGGAAACGAATCAATCATATTTTAATAACTAAAGAAAATACAAAGTCTCTCCCGCCACTTTTTTTTAAAATGCTAGATGAAACATTAGGCTCAGGTTGGAGACCATAGATAATTAGAGAACTAAAACACTTATGCACTAGTCCGCTTACACCAAGCAAAAAATAGAACGTTACGAGCACGAGAAGTGAAAATGTATTTAAGTTGTTAGCTAACATTTGAAACTAAGTAATGAAACGGTGTTGATCACTATGACTACTTAAGTCAGACGATCCAACTGGGTAGATCCAACTTCGACAAAGAGGTCAACCGACGAGTACAACTCGGATGGGCAGCGTTCGGGAAATTACGCCATATCTTGTCGTCGTAGATACCGCAGAGCCTCAAGACGAAAGTTTATAGTCAGTGCGTGTTGCCAGTGATGACATACGGTACTGAGACGTGGTCGCTAACTATTGGTCTCATACATAAGCTCAAAGTCGCGCAGCGTGTAATGGAGAGAGATATGCTCAGAGTTTCACTACGTGATAAGATACGTAACGAGGAAATCCGTAGAAGAACCAAGGTTATCGACATAGATCTCAGAATTTGCAAGTTGAAATGGCAATAGTCAGACCATATAGTTCGCAGAGCCAACAACCACTGCGGAATAAAGGTTCTCGAATGGCGACCACAAACAAGCAAGCGAAGTGTAGGGAGACCCCCCACACGTTGGACGGGCGACATTGTAGCCATCGCAGGGAGACGGTGGATGGAGGCGGCACAAGACTGTTCGTCGTGGTGCCCTTTGGGGGAGGCATATGTTCAGCAGTGGACTTCTAAAGACTGAAATGATGATGAACAAAACGGTGGGGCTATGTCGGGGCGCATTGCTTATCGTGGAAATCTTCCTCTCGTTCGCTCTGTGCTGGAGTTTAGGGTACCGTAGTGAGCTCCAGAACTTCTTTCCAACATGTGCCTAACTTTATTTAAGTACGAAATTTCCGGGCACTGCAGCCACTTTTGGATTTTGCCTTTTTTTTCAGCCTTTTAATTAATCTTTAGTTGACCCGCAAGAACACTTGCGCAGGTTGCAGGATATTAGTAGAAAGTAATTTAAAAGAACACGTATCACGCTGAAACTATTTGACGGATTTTGATGCAATTTTGATTTGGAGCCATTGCTTATATGATGGGTTAAAATTGTGGGTACTTTTAACCCCGAAAAAATACAGTGTTCTTGCGGGATAGGGTTCCAAAGTTATGTTAATTTTGAAGTAATAAATATCTATACTTATAATAAAGCAATATGTACGAAGAAGATAATTAAAAAAATGGTCTAGGGTACTTAAAATAAGCTACTAAAAATGAATTGTTTTTAGTCATGTCTGTCTGTCTGTATGTTTGTTTGTTTGCGCATCACGTAAAAAGTACTGGACCGATTGCGATGAAATTTTATTGTTGGATAGCTTATAGTTTAACTTAACTGGTGTAATTGGTATCTCAATCCGATGAGTAGAAGCCGAGCAATCGATAAAAATCTTTTTGAGAACTGAAGAAAGTTTAGATCTTTTAATAGCACATAGTGTACTTTTAACCCAGAGAAAAGACCACGCGTGCGAAGCCGCGGGCACAGCTAGTAATTAATATATCCATCGAGCTGACTATATAAGCTAAAAAAATACACCAATCGTAGATTACTTTAGCTTATAGTTACTGAGTTAAAAAGTGTCTCGCTTTTTAATCTGATATAATCCTTTTCGTGACGGTCCTTTTTTTACCCGTCTGAGGAGGGTTGTGTGTTTGGGTTGTATGTATGTATGCTTGTTTGTTTGTACGTTTCTAAGGCGTGTCCTACAGCCAGCTTGATGGATTTTGATAAATGAGGTATCATTGGATTCGTCTTGGTCATAAGAGTGCTATAGGATATATGAAGTGTCAAGAAAACTAATATGGCGGCTTACAGCTGCCATATTGTATTTTGGAACAAAAAATGACCACAACCTATCGAGTACGGTATCAAAATACAGGTCTTTAAAATACCATCCATACCAATATATAAAAGTGAAACGTTGTCTGTCTGTTTGTTTGTTTGTTTATTTATTTGTTTGATTGTTTGTTTGTTCGGGGAGTTTGCAAGCGATAACGACTGGGTGGATTTTGATGAAACTTGGAACGACGATAGCTTTACCTCGGAAAATTATAAGTTTCCACGTGAAAACTGGAAAAACTGGAAAAATGTTGCTTACACGCTGCAAGAAACGGTTGCAATGGAAACGAAATAACAAGTATGTCAAAAACATCAGAGTAGTGCTGTACCAGCTGTTGCATTGGTTTTTAATATCCTAGAAGAACATAGGATGCTTTTGCCCTCAGGAACTATACATTTTTCCGAGATAAAAAGTAGCCTATGTGTATAAGCTACCTCCTTACTAAATTTCATCAAAATCCTTTCAGCCGTATAAGCGTGAAGCAGTAACAAACATATACACAACACACATCTATACGTACTAATGCCTTTATAATATTAGTGTGATTACTTTTGTGAGCTTGTATTCAATAATTTGGTTCGCAATCGTGTTTTTTGTATTTTTATAATAATTATACTTGTTAGTCATGGTTCCCCGAATGCATAGTAGTGATTTTAAAGACGTTTCACGTCATTACTCAAGAAATTACATCACACGTCATACTATCACACCACACCACTATCATTACACCGATATGAATAAGACTGAGTGGATGAGTAAATTACTGTCTAAGTCTGAAACGGCTGAGCCTTTTTTTTATTTCGTAATTTGGATACCTTAATTAGATAGATAGATAGATAACTCTTTATTGCACTAAAGAAACAAAAAATATGGCACATCAACAATGACCTTAAAATAGTACAATCGGCGGCCTTATCATTATGAAGCGATCTCTTCCAGGCAACCTTAGATTAGAAAGCGAGAACATAACATTAATGAACGATAGTGTGCATATGCAAGTATACATTTACTGAAATGAATAAATACCTATACTTTAGTTCCTGGAATAACACATGGGGATACTTTCATCATCATCATGCATCATCATACACCGTTCACGCGGATAAATCCACGGGGCGCAGCTAGTGTATAACATTTTCTACTGTGATATAACTAGGGTACTGAAGTTGGTAAACTCCAACCTACCTCGATCTACTGATGCGGTCCGGACACGAGGCCAGCTTATTGAGTCAGTTCTGTTGACAGTTCAGTCATTGGCATTAAGTATACATTGGAACACAGTTAAGTAAGTAAGTCGGTGAGAAGAGGTTTATATCTGATACACTCCCCAAGGAGACGGCGAATCAGCACAGTGCAAGGACGAGGAAAGGGAGCATCAGACTTAGCTGGCTTCTCACTGACTCACCTCACTGAACTGACTCGCAATCTAGCCTCGTGTCCACAGCGTAGTGCGTGTAGTGTAATAATATTGGTTTATCTCAATATGGCGAGTTGGTGGATGTTACTATACTTACATAGAATAAACGTGAAATTCATTACTCTGTTTGGCGAACCTTGCATAATACAATCCTTTTGCAGAATAAAATATTATTTGCTTTCCAGTACACCACAAAAGGTATTTTATTGTGCGTGAAACAAGATTGCGTGGAAACAGGTAAAGACTGATTCATAAATATGACCGAAGCTAAGATATATTTTGTTTACAATAACACTGGCATTTATTTATCAGAGAGACAAATTGAGTTCTATTCTTCAAAATAATGTAAATATAAGTGACCATAGTTCAGAAAATAACCACGTGGGTATATCCATACCAATATATAAAAATGAAACGTTGTCTGTTTGTTTGTTTGGGGAGCTTTCACGCGATAACGTCTGGACGGATTTCGATGAAACTTGGAATGGAGATAGCTTATACCCTAGAATAAAACATATAATACTTTTTTTCCCGGAAAATTGAAAGTTTTCACGGGAAAACAGGAAAAACTGGACAAATGTTGATAACTCGCTGTAAGAAACAGTTGCCATGGAAACGAAATAACAAGTATGTCAAAAAACAACAAGAGTGGTGCCACACAACACATAATAATACTACGTAGTGGTGCTATACCTACATTTGCATTGGTTTTTATTATCCTAGAAGAACATAGGATGATTTTTTCACGATAAATAGTAGTCCGCGCGGACGAAGTCGCGGGCGGGAAAAATAGTAACTTATATGAGAAATGAATATCTATATTTATTTCAGAATTTAATAAATGAATTTCACGTTTTCAGTCTTCTCGTGACCACGATCAATGCAACTTGATCGAAACGTCGAGGTAAATAAATATTAAGTTTTCAGCGCGATTAAGTCCTGTTTATATATTTAACTATGTGTTCGAATCGCGAAAGTTTAAAAGTTACAATATTTATTTCGTAATAATAAGCAGTGATAGATTTATAATATAACATTAACATAATATAACACAACATTAACATTAGACGATATGTTCTTAAAAATAATACTTATTTTTGTAAAAGTACAACGAGAAGACAAACAAAAACGAACGTAAGTTAAAGTGGTTTCTTAAAGTACCGTAGATCATTTTATTAACCAACTATGGCGAAGCAAAGGAATAGTAATGAGTTTAACAGTCTATGTATTGTAGCTTCAGCTACTTACGAGTATAATAAAAAAAAAAAAAACGATAATCGGCAATCAACAACGACATTTCAGTAAATAAAAGCTTTTTATATCAACGATTATTACTCAAATTAACTTTACATACCATTCAAGATGACGCTAAATACAATGCACAACATTGTCATTTGCTACTTTGATTTGTACAGAAATCAAATGAGATTTAACCACGGTTATCATTACAATCTTCTTTATATGATAAACAAATAATAAGATAATTAATTGTAGACAAATCGAAATAAAGTAATTTACATTACTTCTTGTTTTATGGTATTTGTGGAGTTGCCATTCCACAATTCTGCCAATGTCACGTAAGTCGTATTCCGAAAAATAAGGGAGAATACCAGAATGAAATTAATCGGTAAAATATGGGAGGATCGAAGAGCTCCAAGTAGATTATTTATTGATTTGTTGAAAGTATTATAAATCAACAGAATAGAACAATGATTAAATATCAGACAGATGTCACCGTGGCAGACTGCCAATGACATCGAGGTATATACTCGCGTTTACGCATCGAATCGAAGCTTTGATATACGCAATTCTAAACGAATGATAAAAACACAAGCGCCAATTATCTATTATTAGTGGGGAAATTATACTGCACCAATCCAAAATGATGGATAACCAGAAATAAATAACATGAACCTTAAATTACAAAAACTGGGAAGTTTTCCGTAAGGCAATTAAAAATATAAAATAGTTCATATACATGTAATAGATGGCACTGACGAGACGTGGATCTGGAGATTTTGTAAAATCACACGAAGCAAGGCCGATAAAAAAAACATAGACAAGCGTATATCTGTCTGTCATGCTTGTTTTGTTATTTAACTACGTTTTATATTCTCTTTAGTTCGTGTGGCTATTGTTTGAAATCAAACAAAGTACTTTTGTTATTCCACAACACAACACAAATTAGTAGGTACCTACCTATATACGAGTAAACTTTGTATTTTCATTGATTAAATGCGAAACAAATGAGAACCATGTCCCGTCAACGCCACCTATCGATGGTTTCAGAACTAGGTTCCTCCAGCTGTCAGAAAACCTCTCATTTGAAGAATAAAGTAAATTAGCAATATCTGATGAATGTAGTTTTTGCGTTTCATCCAAGACGAACGCATGAAAGTTGGGAAATGCGAGTCAAGTGAGCGTTTGCGCTGATTGGCTAGAACGAATGAGTGAGAAGTTGGTTTCTGATTGTTTCACACGCCATTTTATATATTGGATCGCAGAAAGTGAAAATGTTCACGCGCAAAATCATGGCTCCAGCCCAGCGTTTGGCTGTTATTTTTAGGAAAATCCATAAAAAAGGTAAACCTTGTTTGTAATTATGTCTTTCCTTCCATGTGATCTCGATGGTTGCGATCAAATCATCCAAAGAGTTTGCAACACTATTTGTTCACATGCAATGTAAATGCAACTTTTGAAAAGCTGTTTGATATTATTTACAGCGGATTCACCCAGCACGAACTGATTGATGCACCATTGGACTTGGGCTTCCCAAACTGGACACCGATCTACTTTACTTTCCTGTATTATTGTGACGACCACCACTAGGTCGTCCTGCCATAGTGACACGGCAACGATCACCAGTTTTGGGTATCGTTGCTCAATATATCATACCAATTTATTATTGGGTTCATCAGGTACCGCTCTATTATTGATTACAAGTTCTATTATTTGGTTCCGCACCAGTGTTTTCAAGGTAACTTCAATTTCCCCGCTAATTTACTGCAATTTTTACAACCTTTCGAGTTTCATTTGCTGTCGTTCTCTATAGGGATAATTTAGATGAACTGAAATATCAGGGAAACCTTTGTTTTTAATAATATATTAATAAGCGTGGTCGCGAGGATAACGACCATCGATTGTGATTCGTAAATATGCCAAACTAGGATAAAATATTGTGATCTTCTGAGCAAGGCAAGGCTAAGAGAACAAATAACTAACTGCAATGCAGAAGGCATCCTCTTCAATGTAGGTAGTTATTTGCATATAAGTATAAATAAGTTTAGCATCCTTCTCGCTGTACAGGGTTTTTTTTCTTTGTACCATTCCTCCGAGTTTCCAATATCTGGGAGCCCAATTATTTAATTATATAAAAACAGCAAACCGAGCAATAAAGGCTTATATATTCAAAGTTGTACTGTTTAATTTACTTCCAAAAAGTAGCATTTACCAGCTGGTCATACGAAATGGCTTTTAACCACAAAAGTTATTTTCTTTTACCGTTTGGGATTATCTAGGCTTTTCACTAAATTAATTGTTGTAGCAAAAATTTTTTTTTCAGACTGCTCTTTATTCGCTTAGCCTGTTTCCTCGTCATTCCACATCCGATAGGATCGAATTTCCATTTGCACCATATTTTCCCTTTAGCTCCACCAATTCCCAATAGCCCCACCCCATCAATAACAAAAGCTGCTTCCATTTCCCTAAACACCTACCCTATCATCCTTGGACGTGAAGACCGTTATTTTGAACTTATATTTGTTATTTCAAAATTTCAAAACTAAAACAAATCTAGAGAAAATTGCTCCACCAATTCCCAATAGCCCCACCCCATCAATAATAAAAGCTGCTCCCATTCACCTAAACACCTACCCCATCATCCTTGTTCAAATATAAGTTCAAAATAACGGTCTTCACTTCCAAGAATGATGGACGTGAAGACCGTTATTTAAATCAGATCAATAGGGGCGACGCTATAGTGGAACATCCACATAACCACATACATATATATATATATATACATACATACATACTGTAACGGGTTAAAAATAAGAGGTTAGGTAAATTATGATTTGATGAAAGAAATACTAAATGGAAAATTGCTCCACCAATTCCCTTAATTTGAACTTATATTTGAACAAGGATGATGGGGTAGGTGTTTAGGGGAATGGGAGCAGCTTTTGTTATTGATGGGGTCTATTGGGAATTGGTGGAGCAATTTTCCATTTAGTATTTCTTTCATCAAATCATAATTTACCTAACCTCTTATTTTGAACCCGTTACAGTATGTATGTACGTATGTATATATATATGTATGTGGTTATGTGGATGTTCCACTATAGCGTCGCCCCTATTGATCTGATTTTGACAAGCGAGGTGTTAACTTGTCTTCAGGTATAAAGTGTCAGAGTGTATTGCCTCTTATCTTATGTGTTCAAATTTAAAAATTGCTCTGATTTTGTCAAGCAAGGTATCAATCGATTCGTCTTCATCGCAAAAGTGCTTACTGCTTTATTATAAGTTAGAGATGACCATTCACCTACGTAATGCGTCGCGTTCAGATATCTGCGTGGAATTGCATCAATTTCAAAATCGCATTGTGTTTTATTGCTGTAGTGTATGTTGTAATGAATAAAATATTATTGTCTCATTGGATCAGCCTGTGTTATGATTTTGATTCTGGCTTAATAATCATGTTTAGGTATGGATAAATTGATAGTCCAATATTCTGAGCTGTGGTTAGCAAAGTTAACAGTCTAACGACCACACGTGTGTAATAATAAATTAACAAGAAATCTAATAATTTAATAACGGATCCACTTTAGTTTCGCAACTTCACAACAAACCACCATTTAGAATTTGCTAACTCAACATTGGAAGCTGAAAGCCCTTTATTAATTAGAATTATCCCTGAAAACTTTATTCATACACAGAACAAAACGATACAAAACTAGCGTTTCAATAGAAGTAACGAAAACCTTTAACCGGCTAGCCGAGTATATTCCGAGTACGATAAGAAGGGTATGAGGGCGGTCCGATCCAACTTAGGGTAACCAATCTTCTTAATATTATAACAAGACATAAGTTCAAAAACTAAAACCCGACTACGGTCGGGTAAAAAATATGCTATGACGCTCTTGCAAAGAAGACAAATCGATTGACACGTCGTTTGTTAAAATCCAACCAAGTTTTTAGTTTAAACACATAACCCTTACTTTGCCTTGCCGTACTCGGGTAAATAAATATAGCCTCTATACCTGATATAACATTCTATACCTGAAGAAAAATCGATTGACACATTTCTTGTCAAAATCGGACCAATAGGGGCGACGCTATGGTGGAACATCCACATACCCACATACATATATACATAAATACATTCATACATACATAGACTGTTAAACTCATTAATCTTCCCTTGCTTTGCCGTGGTAGGGTAAAAAGGAGATTGTTCCTTTGTTCAAAGTCACAAGAAACAATACACAACGCGAAAATAAGCTACACTGAAGCTTGTGTGCTCGTAAAAACGCTTGCGGCTATGTGTGGGTGAGATTGACGGGGCGCGGTAGTTGTGCGGGGTGTGCGGTGTGTGGAACCAGCGCGTTCTACGCACCTGAGATTGAAGGAGAGCTAACTCGTCAAAACAAGGTCATCGTGCGCGTGGTCTCACACGTATAGTTCAAATACGTCAAATCTTACAAACTTATAATGGACGATTTCTTCTTGACTAATAAAGTTGAAATTTTGTATGGATATAGAGACCCAACGATAGTGCAATATTTTGACCCTTATATGCAGTGAGGAGGTACAGTACCTAAACATGGGAATTTCTTAACATTATAGCACCGTGTTTGGGCGCATTATTTTCAGCTAAGCGCCAATTTACTTTTTGCCATCCAGTTTTTGTCTTTGCCAGTTTGTCACTCCACCTGGCCAATGGTCGTGCTTTGTTCTAGTACGTTTGTCTATACTTATAGGGCTCTACTCAAAAACTCATTTACGCCAAAGGTTATATAGGTTCTTCGGGAAATTTGACCAGCGCACTGCCACTTCAGCTATCCAGCCTGAGTGATTGGCTGAACTTGAAACAATTTGATGTCTAGCACTTAGAAAAACGTATTTTTTGTATGTGTTTTATTTTATTTTGACTTGGTTTTTTGTTTGGGCAATTAATATCCTTTCTCCCATTTGGAGTATCAAAATCCATACCAATATATAACAGTGAAATGTTGTCTGTTTAATTGTTTGTTTGGGGAGCTTTCACGCGATAACAGCTGAACGGAACTTAATGAAATTTTGAATGGAGATAGCTTATACCCTGGAATAAAACATAGGATACTCTTTATCCCGGAAAATTGTTAGTTTCCACGGGAAAACTGCAATATGTTGGTTACTTGCTGGAAGGAACGGTAGCCATGGAAACAAAATAACAAGTCTGTCAAAAAACATCAAGAGCATTTGTACTATACCTACTTTTACATTGGTTTTTAATATCCTAGAAGAACAGAGGATGCTTTTTTTCACGATTGCTTATTTTTTGTATATAGTCCGCGCGGATATATAAACACAAGAATATGTAGAACAGAGTCCTACATTTTATGTCCGTAACGACACCTCATTATTTAGTAAGAATAAGTTAGATGTATAGTGAAGTGGGTGGTTAGTTAAATAAATAATGTCCGATTAAAACAAAAATGTATGGCCACCGTTCTCCAGGCATAGTTGGGCACACACGGGTATATCCGGGTCCGCTCGTATCCGCCGGATGGGACCGATCTGCATGCGTAAACGTGATTGAAAAGTGTGTAATGCCGCCAAGAGGGCTTTTATTAGAATTTCCGGATCAAGTATTTTTACAGCTTCGTTAGTATACTCGTACGCTGTAAAGGGTTAGTGGCGTGTAAAAGGTAGGGTGATCGTGATGGCGTTTTGTTGTTCAGAGAGTATTAGCTTCGAGGCTTTTTCAGATTGTGGCAAGTAACTTTCATTACGTTTTTTTAAGTGTCGCGTTTGACCAGTTTCTCATCCGATGGATAGTGATTTAGGTAAACCAGTCTGTGACTTGCTTGCCTAGTGTCTAGAAGATCCACTTTCACTCGATTTGAATCTTCAAATTTTAAAGGTTCCCAGATTATAGCAGAAGCAATAGCGAATCAGTTTTTTCATGTATATACCTAAATGTACGTCAAGAATTTGTGGTTTTGATTTTTATTTCATACATAGGTACTTAAAACAAGATGGAGTCATCAGTCGGGACATGACAATTTTTTTTGTTTTTTTAATTATCTTCCACGATATAAGATACCAATTATACATAGTACGCAATTATATTTTATTTTATCGACATATCATCATACTGTTACAAAATGTACCAAAATATTACTCATATAAAGCTAACGTTTAAAATTAGTATGCAAGGTGCGCCATATGCGAATATCTCACACTTACCGATGATATAGTCCTAATGGTGGAGTTGCTGCAAGACTTGCAAAGTATGCTGACGAACCTAGGTGATGCTGCTCGATGCATCGGTCTCAGAATTAACATAGATAAGACCAAGATCATGATCTACTATGTCATTGACCGATTGCAGTTAATGGTGTGCTTCTTGAAGTTTACCAACAATATTGCAATTAGGTAAAAATTGCTTTGAGAAGGAAGGCACATTAGAATTCAAATGGGTTGGGCAGCATTTGGCAAGCTTTGTCAAGTGTTCTCGCCGTTCACAATGCCTGAAGACGAATGTATTCAATGAGTGCGTCCTACCAGTCATGACCAACTGAGCCGAAATGTGGACACTCAAGGTCAAACTAATCCACAAATTTGGGGTCGCTCAGCGAGCTATGGAGCTCTCTCCATAGCCTTGGAGTTTCTCTGAAGGACAAGATTCGTAATGAAGATTTCCAACAGAGAACTAAAGTAAAGCAAGCTAAAGTGGCAGAGGGCTGGTCACAGTTCCCGAAGAACCGATAACCATTGAGGTAGACGAGTTCTCAGTGGCCAGGTGGAGTGATGACCTGAGAAAAGCGGCTGGCAAAAAATGGATGAGATGAGCTGACGACCAAGCTCAGTGGCGTTCATTAGGAGAGACCTACGTCAAACAGTGGACAAGTATAGGCTGATGATGATGATGATGATGATGATGATGATGATGATGATGATGATGATGATGATGATGATGATGATGATGATGCTGCTGCAATATGCGCAATAATCTATTTTGTGGCCTACACTGAACTTCTTATGAGCTTATGTCGTATGTCCGTATATTTCTTATGTCCCATCCCCCCCCCCCCCCCCATATGATAGACGCAACGCAAAGACGGTCCCCAGCGGCTCCGTTTGGGGGAGGTTCTATTATTTATTATTTATTTAATACTTTATGCACAAAAACAGTGTACAGAGGAGGACTTAATGCTAAGACAGCCAGTCATCCTGGTTGTGCAACAAAGATGTGTATAGGCGTGCACTCGAGATATGGACAGTAAAATGAAAATAACGATAAATTAATTGAAATGAATACTAAAATATAACACTGTAAAATATGTATATACAAATATTATAAATAAAAATAAAATACATATAAATATTACAAAATTAATCAGCTTTTGTTGTTAATAAGTCTTTTAAAATGCTCTCGAGTTAACCGTTTAAAACTTTCTTTAGTTTCACACTTTCTAATGTCAATTGGAAGTGAGTTCCAGAGACGGACTGCTGAAACCTGGAAGGAGTTATCAAGAAAAGAAGTGGTATGAATAGGAGTGGCTATAAGAGTGTTTGAAGAGCGAAGTTGCTTGTCATGAGTATTTGATAGGAAGTTAAATTTACATTTTAAGTATACAGGTGAGTTATGGTCTATTTGATTTTGAAAACTAACGCGAGTGATATTCATATTAAATATAAATAAAAATAAAACGGCTAAAAACTCACGAAAAATAAAATCGGAAATACTCCGACCAGTTTCAGACTATTTTGAAGTCCTTCATCTGGGAGTGTTATGCCGACAAGCCGCGACGAGCGCTACGAACGTCAGCACGCGCACGTTTTTTTTAAATATTTAATATGAGTTATGGTCATTTATTTATCGGCCTATGTTCAGCAGTGGACTTCAAAAGGCTGACATGATGACATTTTCTTCATACACACACCTACATAAAAATGCTGATTTGTCCAAGTTGCTCGAGAGAACTCGTTTCGCTCGGTTATTAAAAACATAGCAAACAAATTTCTCTTTTCTATGCCAATTTTTTATTAAAATTAAAATGGCGTCATGTAATGTGGCAATATAAATTCCATTTCGCGCGTCCACTTTACGATTGCCGGGTCCGCGTTAACGCAAAAAGGATTTTCTAATTTAACTTTATAGTTTAATGGAAAACGGTATAATCTTATGGTAGCAAAATTTATAATAGGGAAATTTTAAGTACTGTTTAGTCCTATTCCTTTAAAACAGTACCGTGATATACTAAACTGACTGACAGACAACGCACAGCCTCAACAGGTGGACCTACATATTTGAAATTTTGAGGAAATTCCTTGAGGTTCTACCCTAGAGGGGCACTAAGGACGGATTTTTTGAAATTCCGTCGGTTAAGTCCTCCTCTGTACACTGTTTTTGTGCATAAAGTATTAAATAAATAATAAAAAATAAATAGGGGTGAATGGGGGCAGCAAAGTTTGCATGCGGGAAAAGCCGTAGGGCGCAGCAGCAAGTTTGCAATAAGTCAAAGTCGACTTTGTCCAAAAAACCCTTTTCACTTCCATGCTCGTAAAGTTCTTATTTTTGCTGGTCGTTGGCGACATAAAAAAAAGTGTTTTACTTCTTTAATTTTCTATGGTCTCCGACCCGAGCAAAGATCTTGAATGTTTACGAAGTATTACAGATTCATGCTTGAATTACGCTTACTGAAATATAATTGAAATTGTAATTGTTTGGCTATTTAAATTATAATTGATTGAACGAGTGAGTGCAAAGCGCGAGCGAAGCATCTCCGTTTCAGCTTGGGCAAAAATGCTTTCATAAGTCCGGATGTCAGCCGGATCTCTGTTCTCCTCTACAGGTCGCATTTCTCAACCGATCTAGACGAAACTTGGTACACAGGTTAAACAAATTTTTAGAATTTTTTAGCCGTCGGGGATTCTTGATTGGGTGGGGAGGGGGGAGAGGGGGGTACTTCCCTGAAAAAGGGGCAAATAGGGGGCTACTGAATATCTCCGCCTTATTAGATCCGATTTCGATGTTTCTTATTTTATTTGAAAGGTAGTAACTTTAAATTGGTTTCATAAAAATTTGGTGAAGATCTGATGAGGATCAAATTCAAATTCAAATTCAAATTGTTTATTGCATTCCATAATGTACAAATAAGGTGGTAAACATAACTAATAAAGTAACAGATCATTATGGACCCTGTTGGGCACAGCAACCAGAATCTTCTTCGGCGTGATGAGCAGAGTAGCTCCTCGAAATGCAGTAAATTCCCAGTTTTAGTTTTCTACCAGTGGAATCAGCCCTTTGTCCACTAGGTAGGGATTGATGGAGAACCTTGGTTATTAATAAATAAATAAATATATTCGGGACATTTCCACACCAATTACCTAGCCCCAAACTAGGATACCCTGTACTATGGGCACTAGATAACGGATAAACATACATAGATAAGAATATTACATCCATGACTCGGAAACAAACATTTCTGCTCATCACACAAATGATTGCACCTTGCAGGATTCGAACCTGCGACCGGTGGATTTCGTACCTAGGATCTCTAGCCACTAGACCAACCGGCCGACAATAAGTCAAGTAATGTTAGTTTAACATTGAGGTAACTAGATGGTGCTACTGTGCGGGCGAGCTTACAGAGCCACTATTCGTATCAATTAAAGTAAAATCAAGTTCAATCGAAGTAATAAGCAGAGTAGGTAACTCGTTTAAAAATCTCGGAATTTTATCCTCGACTTCAAAATCTACCCTCACCTACGGCTCGGGCGGATAAATGTCTCAGATAAAATGGCTTGTTTTAGGCATTTGTTGTACAATCTACTATTTTCACTTTTCAAGCTTGTAAGTTTTGGTTATGGCGCGGTGTAGGTGGACTAAAACTGCATTGTATGCTCTAGTGCTCAGTGTTTTACGCCAGTAAGCGTTATTAAACCTCTTTGGAGCCAAGCTTCATTTTTCTTAAAGAAAGTTTAATAAAAAGTGGCAGCAAAGAAGCTATCGGAATTTACAATATTTGGTTATTTAGTACATTATTACAGAAAGTTAAATAAGTCATGATCATGAAGTGAACATTGCAAAATACTGACTCCTAACACTTTATAACACTAATATAAAGAAACGGAAAGAAAGTTCTTCAGCAAATATTCCCGCTAAAATCTAGGCAAATAATTTTATAATTTATGTCAATATTTTGCATTGGATAAGCGAGAAACAAATAAATATTTACAAATTAATTTCCGCGCAAACGAAATTAAAAGCTTTGTTGTACATTTGTACAATCTATTATTACAATTTAGGTTTACAGATGTCAAAGTCGAAAATATGTCGCTAGCAAACTACCTTGGATGGCTAGCATAAATACGAAGATGGCAAAGTCAACTCGACAATCTCGTTCATGTAAGCATAGGGGTGTAAAGCCCGCCTACCTGTTTACTTATTTTTACCCAGTATACGCCTACGACACTCATTACACGCTACCGAGAACAAAAGCTATCACCGACAAACAGGAGAGCGCAAAGAAAAACTGCTTCACCGTAATTTAGTAGATGCCGCCCTGGAAACAGCTCGTAACCGGTTTTCGTAGCCGGTTTAGTAACGGGTTTTCTACAAAATTGTGGTGAAAATGGAATACGTAAGCGTTGGTATTTATTGTGGCTGACGCCGTAGTGATAGATAAAATGTCCGCCACAGATACAACGTTTTTTCAGCGTTTTCCTCGTTGCCTTTTTTCTCCTATTGTTTAGTTTTAGGTTGAAGCCGTGAAGTTTGAAAGCTCGGAATTATAAAATGTTTTTGGGGGTTTTTAAACAACAGAGTGACGAGACAACTCAATTAACTCAATTAACCCGTCATGACTATAGTGTTTTAGCCCAACTGCGGAGAGGTGTTTAGACTGTATGTTTTATGTTTATTTGGCGCATCCTACAGCCTAATCGGCTTGAGGAAACTTTTTTTTTCATTACATTTGTCTTAATCACGAAAGTGACATGTTGTTGTTTGTTGTTTGTCGTATGAGGTAGTGCTGGCCTCTTATGTCAGAGTTTGTCAAGCCGCCAAGGGTCTCTGACATGGCTTCATGACTGCTATTAATTGATAATACCCGGACCGACAGCTTAACGTGCCCTCCGAAGCACGGAGCGATGGAAAACCGCACATAACTCAGAAAAGTCATTGGTGTGGAGCCTAGGTTTGGTTTGGTGAGAACCCGGTATCGTTTGGATTCTAAATTGCACTATAGAACCGTTAGGCCACCATCGCAATATGAATTGTCAAGAAAACTAATATAGAGGCTTAAAGCTGCTATATTGTACTACGGACGGAACAAAAAAATGACCAAAACCTATCGAGTGAGGTATCAAAACGAAGGTCTCTAAAAGACCATTCCAAATATATTATTTATGGGAAACTAAATAGTTTTAAATTATAATAAATTAATAATATGATGCTGGTTTAAATTCCGTCCGTTGTCTACATTTTTCCTATAGATATATATCATGACTGTACTGTAATTTTCATCAAATTCCATTTTTCTTCTATTTCTTTTATGCAAAAAAATCCATGCAGAGTTAATCCATACCAATACATAAAAGTGAAACGTTTTCTGTTTGTTTGTTTGGAGGGCTTTCACGCGATAACGGCTGGATGGATTTTGATGAAATTTGTAACGGAGATAGCCTGGAATAAAACATAAAATACTTTTTATTCCGAAAAATTGAAAAAACTGGAAAAATGTTGATTACTTGCTGTAAGAAACTGTTGTCATGGAAACGAAATAACAAGTATGTCAAAAAACGTCAAGAGCATTGATGCTATAGGGGAGGCTGGGGCAACTATTAACAAAAATTGGATTTTTAGTTGTAGATTCAAAAGTTTTCAATATTAAGACTAGATTTTTATTACATGTGATGTGTAAACTATTTAGGTATCATGTTATTAACATAAATCAAATATAAAAAATAATTTCTTAAATAGATCAGTTTTTCTGAAAAAAAGACAGTTCTTAATTTTTACCCCGTGTTTGGCGCTAGAATAAACGACAAACAACAGCTCTAGTAAGTATTCCGGGGTAAGTAATAACGTGTTAATACTTAACCCTGCCGGTTTGTTGATTATTGTCCCAAGGATAGTTTTTTAATATTAAAAATCATAGCAAAATATTGTTTGTTAACTAAATAATGTAGTATTATCAAGTATGAAATGCGCTTCTGGAGAAAAAAATACATAAATATAACACCGAATATTCCAAGCGTTTGGCTCTAGTAAGTATTCCGGGGTATGTAATAACGTGTTAATACTTACCCCTGCCGGTTTGTTGATTATTGTCCCAAGGGTAGTTTTTTAATATTAAAAAACATAGCAAAATATTGTTTGTTAACTAAATAATTTAGTATTATCAAGTATGAAATGCGCTTCTGGAGAAAAAAAATACATAAATATAACACCGAATATTCCAAGCGTAAATAAAAAAATCGTAATTTAAAAAATGTTCGTTGCCTGGCCACAAATGAAGTTTGGCACACAACTCACTCTCACGGCGTGTCGAGTGCAAATTTCCAATCACAAGCCATACGGCGTGGTCTTGTCAGCAAATTAACTTGCTATAGCTGTAGTGTGTATTGTTTTAGAGAAATTCAGTTGTTAATACTTACCTCGGTTAATTGTTGCCCCGGTCTCCCCTACCTAGTTTTGCATTGGGTTTTAATATGCTAAATGAACATAGGATGCTTTTTTCGCGATAAACAGTAGTCCGAAAATGCGGACGGGAAAGCTAGTGTGTCATATGCATGCATTCCCTAATAATGATGTATACCACGAAATAACTGATTGGCTTAATTTATCTTATTAGCATGTAAGCTAGATTCTTTACACTACTGATAATAAAACGAAAAGATCGATACCACCTGATATTGTCCTCTTTCATTCGTAACGTCTCGACACACAAAAATACGTCAGCAAAGTAACCTGATTCTTGTTAAAATTAATTAAAGTTGTAGCTTAAAATAAACTCTTAAAACGATTACGTCACAAATAACTTAAGAGCTGCAAGCTAACGATCCTTAAGATGCACTCAGACGTGGATGTCGCAGAAATGGAATTAGCTGAAGCACTTATCAGGTTGGAGGTTATTTTACTGGAGCGAAGCCTGGTTAAGTGATAATTAAGAGTTTTTGTTAAAATAGAACATGTAAGTACTCCAGTCATATTAGGGTTTAAGGGGTCGGCGGAGGATGAATTTTCCATACAAACGTTCTACCAGAATCATTTGTAATTGGAGCATATTTTCACAATGTTATGTTATTATTCATTACTTATTATGACAAACAAACAAAGCGCAAAGAAAGTGAAACATCAATGAAGTGTAAATAATAGTGCTATTGGTTGTGATATGGTATTTCAAGAAAAAACGTTGTTTGGTGTTGTCAGTTTGCAGAATCGAGTTAGATGTTGGAGTCGTACGTTGGCACATACGACTTATTTATAGTCGTGTTATTAGCTCGGATTGTGGTGTACATTTATTTACCAGCAATAAAAAAATACGCACACGCTTAGTTGTTTACTACCGTTACATTATAATGACAATACAATTGATATTTATACATAATTATTTGATTTATTTATACAAAAATTCATCGCACTAAGTTCAAAAACATATATAGGTATTCCCTAACATACAAGCACAAATAAAAATAAATTACCCCCGATCCCCCACCTCCCATTATAGCTGCATAATCATTTCGAACACATCCGTTCTCAAACAAAAGAACCGCATCAAAATCGGTACGTTTGGGAGCTACGTTCCTCACCCCCATTCTCCCCCTCCCTCTATTATGGCTAAAAACATCATGAACATCTCGTTTACCTCAGCCTATGAAACATAAATAACCGCAGCTAAATTAATCCATTTGTTTGGAAAATATGATTCTCACCCCTCTTTTCTCAACCCCCCTCCATATAGCTAAGAACCATCTAGATCACATCAGCTTTCAAACAGAAAAAAAACGCATCAAAATCGGTCCATTCGTTTGTGAGCTACGATGCCACAGCCACAGACACACACTACACAAACACACTTGCAACACCCGTCTCTTTGTTCGGGGTTTAAAAAGTGAAGCAGTGGATGGCTACATTGGTTACGTAGTGGCAATGATAACTCAATCTAGTTGCAAACCGAAGATTGCGGTTGACATTGATAACTCAATCTAGTTGCATACCGCAGATTGCGGTTGACATTGATAACTCAATTTAGAATCATACCCCAGATTGCGGAAGACATTGATAACCAATCTAGTTGCATACCGCAGATTGCGGAATGAAATAAATGAGTCCATGCAAATTCTATTTAACGTAGCGATTGCAACAATCTCAACCAATCCAGGTTATTCGTATCTGTAAACATGATTTATTTTCAATTAAAACCTGACTGCATAATAAAACGATGGTGTTGAAATTCGACTCACAAAGACTCACCCTTTGAAATCTTGCATGGATGGAATGTTTCAAGAGGTCGCCCTTCTAGATGGGTTTTTAATCTTTGTTTACATAGTTTTAAATTGACAGTCCCGCAAAGTTTACATTGCGAAGTGACAAATATTAGAATAGCGTGGGAGTGTATAATGTTAAGAAAATACTTGTAGTATAGAGTGACGAGAATTTACCGCGTAGCTAGAAGACGAACCTTTATTTATAGAACGTGGCTAAAATCATTATTATATCGTAAAATCAAATCGATTTAAATTGATTTTATACTTAAATGAATAAGTACAGTATAAAAAAAATAGTTTTTTTAATGCATTATCTCTATGTAATTTTTATTTTATTTTGTTTGCGTTGTCATCGATTTGTGAGTTACCATGAAAGTTTCAGCCGGATAGCTAATTGGGTAGTGCTCGAAATTTGAATTGCAAGATTCCAGGACAGACAGAAATACATAGATATATACCTGACATACAAGTGAAGTTAAAGAAAAGCTTAAAAAACTAGAAAACCTACTTATATGAAATTTTCATGGGACTACACTGGAAATTAACCCTTTCAAATAAAGAAATAATCATACAAATCTGCTCAGAAATCCTGGAGATAGGCCTGACTAAACAAACAAAAAAGCAAATAGTCGAATTCCATTCAAAATGAACCAGTATTTTGTAAATCCAAAATTATATTATCGATTATATAATAATTAATAGCTATTTTTATTTGTTACGGATATTTCATTAGGCTTTTCTTTTTAACCCCCGACGAAAGAGAGGGGTGTTATAAGTTTAGAGTGTGTATGTATTCGTGTGTGTGATGTCATCGAGATCGTTATTAGCTATAATGGGAGAGGTTAAGATCGTAGCTTTCAAACGAATGGAAGAATGGACCGGTTTTAATGCGTTTTTTTTCTGTTTGAAAGCTGATGTTATCGAGATGGTTCTTAGCTATAATGGGAAGAGGGGATCGGGGGTTATATAAATTTATTACCTTTCCCGCCCGCGGCTTAGTACGCGTGGACTACTGTTTATCGCGTAAAAAAGCATCCTATTTTCTACTAGGATTTGAAAACCAATGCAAAAGTAGGAATAGCACGAATGCTCTTGATGTTTTTTGACAGACTTGTTATTTCGTTTCCATGGCAACCACAGACCATTATTTGATGGTAACCGTTCCTTACAGTGAGTAATCTACATTTTCCAGATTTCCTGTGGAAACTTTCAATTTTCCGGGATAAAAAGTATCCCATGTTTTATTCCAGGGTGTAAGCTATCGCCATTCTAAATTTTATCAAAATCCATCCAGTCGTTATCGCATGAAAGCTCCCCAAACAAACAGACAACGTTTCACTTTTATACATATATTGATGTTGATAATTTGTGCTTGAAACTGGGTCAATCGATTGTGACAAATTATTTTCATAATGCAAAAAATATACTTCTAAGGTAACGTATACATGACCCTAAAATCGTAAAAACATTATTCAAATTATTTATTGGAATAACTTGAATTGTACACATAAAATAAACAAAAACATATGTAACTTGAACAACTAGTAAAATCTAAATGCATTTTATATTCAATTCATTCATACAGCATCATAGAACTGAATATAACGAGCCCATTCACAGCTGATTCTATTCCGCACACACGTTATAACGAAATTGTCTGGCTCACAAAATGAATTACGCAATATTATCGCTTTAGTGATAATTAATGCTCACATATTACCCGCATACGGTTGACATTCTGAATTAATATCAGCGTGCGCGTCCCTCGGCTCTACAGGGGATGTCGTGTCCCACTGTGCAGTCTCTAAATTAAAACATGAATATTTTACGCGAATTTTGAGAATGTTGTATTTAATTTAAATACGTGGAAGCTAGGTAGTTATGAATAAATCGTAGAACAATGTTACTGTTACTGTTTCTAGAAATATCAGTCTGAATAATTCAAGAAATCATCATAATTCAAAACAAATTTAACTTGTCACGCGAATAGATCGTCAATATCCTGTCGCAATCTAAGGGTGATTTGAAGTTTATTGAAACAACAAGGCAATTTGTTCACTAATGGCACTTTTGGTGGTTCCTAACTTAAACATGTAAATACCAGAAGTTTTAAATTCTAAATTTGAAACTGTCATTGCCACTAATATTAGAATATAAACGTAATATTTATTGTAAATCTGTTACCTGTTATGTTGTGTGTCGGGAACAATTTTGAGATTCAAGTGACTGTGATAACGGTAGTACTAAAATCGACTGTAAAAAAAGCGTGAGAAAGAGGGTAGATCGATATTTCTGCCCAAACTACCCACCTGCAAGAATATCAGTTTGCCCGTGATCATGGCACCTGAGCCGAAATATCGAGAAAACAAAACAAAGTAGCTTAAAAGCTAAAAAATACGCCTGCCCTGCCAAAATTATATACTTCTGGAATGAGCTTATTAAGCAAGGCCTTCAATGATACCCATATTGTAAAATTCGAAGAAAAATAATATTTTTCTGCCGCAATATTGTATTTTTATATTGTATTAATCTATGTTACTCGGGGGGATGTAAGGATTCTAACGATACCCTACACGTCTAAATATGTTAAGTAATTTTAAAGTTATGGTGGAATAAAGAAACTGACATACATACAAACATACATGAATCCAAAAAACATTACACTCCTTTTTTTGGGCAGACGTGTAATAAACTACAAAAATATCCCGTTTTAGAAATACTTCTTATAAAATATGAGTTACACAAGTTGCCTTGTGTAACTTACTTCGTTTACTCGTTAAAAATCTATATTCTATGTATTCTATACTTATAATATAACTGTAACAGGTCCAATTCTGCACATTGTTTTTATTTTTTTTATGTTTTTTTTTCCATACTGTCAGTACCTTGGCCGCGCATCATGCCGAAACTACCGAATGAATTCAAATGAAACTTGGTATGCTTTGAGTTCACACTACGAGGTAGGACAAAGGATACTTTTCATCTCGAAAAATTAAAGCATTCCCGCAGGATAGGGGTTAAAAGTTATTTAAAAGAACACGTATCACGCTGAAACTACTAAACGGATTTTGATGCAACTTGGATCAGTTATATTTTATGTGATGGGTTATATTGAGGATACTTTTTATCCCGAAAAAATTGAGGGTTGCTGCGGGATAGGGGTCCAAAGCTATGTTAATTTTGAAGTAATAAATATCTATACTTATGATAAAGCAATAAGTACAAAAAAGGCTGTACAAAGAAGATAATTGAAAAAAAATATGGCCTAGGGAACTTAAAATAAGCTACTGAACAACTTTTTTATTTTTTTAAATCATCTAGCTTACTCTCGAACACCATTCCGATTCAATCACCATCCCAACAGTGCGATTAAGCAAGAAAACCAAACTGCACCTATTTGCACTGCAACGTGGTGGGATGTGGGAGAAGGTTTGGGGAAGTGACGGAAGGTGGGAGAAAGTGAGAGGAGGGTAGGAGGAACTGGACGAATGGTGAGGGATGTCGGGGAAGGGTGCGGAAAGTGGGGCAGGTAGTGCAAAGTGGGGAGAAGACTGAAGGGAAGGGTGGGGGCAGAATGGGAGAAAGGGGTGAAATTGAAAAGGGGTTAGGGAAGTAGGGAAAGAGTGAGGGAAAGTGGAGGAAGGTAGGGAAAAAATAAGGGAAGGGTAGGAAGAAAGGGGGAAGGGATGGTGAATTGGGAAAAAGGTTGGGAAGTGGGGGAAGGAAGCTTTTTTTTTAAACCAAGATGGCGGACATATTGCTACACTGAAAGGTAACAATCACGTTGCAGTGCAGGTTAGGTTTTCTAGCTGAATCGCAAAGTTGTGATCGTGATTGAATCGGCATGGTGTTCGAGAGTAAGGGGGCAGGTCTGTCTGACTGTATGTTTGTTTGCGCATCACGTGGTAAAAACTAATGGTTATTGTTGGATAGCTTAGAGTTTGACTTAAAAACTGGTGTAATTGGTATCTCAATCCGATAAGTAGGAGACGAGCTATCGATAAAAACTTTTTACAGATGAAGGTATTTTAATCAAATGTGTTTATTGGTATTTTAGGTCTTGGAATAGTACATAGGGTACTCTTACCTAGTGTAATTTAACCTAGAGAAATGACCACACGTGCAAAACCACGGGTACAGCTAGTTAAAATATAAATTAAATATACTAATCACATCTTGTTTTATAAAACGTTCGTCTTTTTCGTTATAAATAAGTTATTCCTCCCTAAGACGCACATAAGAATATTATTGTAAGTGTATGTTTGTTACTCTTTCACACTCAAATAGCTGAACGAATTTAGATGAAATTTCATACCAGGATAGCTTATATCCTGGATTAACGTATTTACTACTTTTCATGATCATCGTCATCCATCACCTATAATCCACGGGGTGAAACTGCGGGACACAACTAGTAGTTTTCAAAAAAGCTTATATTTCGGTGGAAATATCATGATGAGTATGTCACCAATATATTAAAAATGAGTCTAACACCCGTATTCACAAACGTTACTATGAGGTCTCACAGTGCTCACGAACGCACAGAATGCTACAATCCTATTCATAAACGACACTTGAGTGCCGAACATCACAGTGCGTTCACTTGAAGCAAAAAAAGCAGCTAGCGTAGCTAGCTATTCGTAAAGTAGCTAGCTAGCTGTTTTAAGCAAAGCATAGTGCCGAGCTGCCAAAAAAGTTAGGTTTTCTATTATTATACCTATGTCTATAGATAAAATAAGCGGCAATAGTAATGTAAGGGCATGAAAATAGTGTTTAATAGTGTAGGTTTATGATCAATATTGTTCCATAAACAAAATTTCTTTTATGTTCTATTAGTATATGTGTTCAATTTCTTTTAATTTCTATTTTGTTCATGTCCCTACTTTCCAAATTCACTTTGCACATAAAAATATTATGCAAAAAATTTACAAAACAGACAAAAACTTAACAAAAACTGTTCCGTTTAGATTGTTGGCAAACAATTTCGAGTATTTACGATTACAGATTAACATAATATATGTCACTGGCACAGCTGCCATATTTAAGAATGAACATAATATTACAGGGACCAATCAGAGCGCAGTATTGGACGCACTTCGTTTTCATAGTAAAGAGTCGCCTAAGTATCGTTTGTGAATTAGAAGGATCGCAATGACGAAGGCATAGTGAAATGGCTTACTTCGCATAGTGTCGCTGCTTTACGCAGGCAAGTATTGTTCGTGAATACGGCTGTAAACGTTTTACTTTTTGCAGCACATGTTGAATATCACTGGAAAATTGATACTAGATAGTGATAAATGAGCGTATTAAAACTGTAATATTATTCGATGCATTATAAATTCACTTCATTTATTAACGTCATCGGTCCAATTTATTGTAGTTTTTTTTTATGACACACTTTTTGCATAAAAGATATTTGTGAGATTTTCTGGAAAGGGCGCTAAAATAAAAATATTTTATTGATATATTTTATTCGCACCTGTGAAACTTAAATCACTCTACTGGATACGGAATAAAAATAACAAAAATCATTATTGTGTATCGCTCAACAAGCTCTTTCATTTGATACCCATACTCGTATTGTAGGGGTTACAACGGAAATTATAAATCGCCATTTTGTGATGTCCGCCATATTCGATTTAGAATGAAGTCACTTGACGCATTGATTTCGCTCATGAAGCTGTTTTAATTGATACCCATATCATAGGGGTTACTGCGGAAATTATAAATCGCCATTTTGTGACGTCTGCCGTAGTGGATTAAGAATGACGTCTCTTTACTTATTGAGTTTCGCTCATCAAGGCATTTAATTTGATATCCATATCATAGGGGTACTTCTATAATAATGATCTATGGGGATTACAATGGAAATTATAAATCGCCATTTTGTAACTTCCACCATATTGGAATAATTGTCACGAGAACCAAACATGTGTGTCTTTCAGCCCGACAGCTTTATTGGAAGTGGGTGAAATATTGATTGCAAAATTACAGGACATTCATACAAGTGAAGTTAAATAAAAGCTTTTTTTAGCGCATCAGTTCTGAAATACTGGCTAAGTCGTCAAGTTAGCGCGTCATGTCTAGACCTTATAGGTTCTATGATGAATGATAGCTTTACCCGCGGCATTAACTTCTTTGTTGCTTATCTGTGCGTGTATGTAGGTACCACTACTCTAGGACTAAAATTATCTATAAAGTAAAATAGACCAAATTGCTTGGCTTATAATCATCGCATTGAGGTAACAAGTACATCAGATTTTAAATCAAAACGTAAGCTATCTTATAGTGAAAACTACATTTCAATCGGTCTAGTAGTTTTAACGTGATGCACGAACATGCAATCAACCAGGTCACATAGACCAATTTTTTTTAATGTATTCATTGTACATACTTTTGTTCATAAATATACCTAGATAAAACAGATCAGTTGCTTTATGACGTAGTATTTGTATACTCTTTGGTTACAGAGAAACAACTAACGGTGATCGATTAAAAATTCATTTTCATTTATTTTTATGTTTATTATTTTTCTTTTCACTACAAAGTAATACCCTATCACTGCTTAAAAACAGTGCAGAAAGTAGGTAAAGAAATCCATTCAATTATAATTTTCGTTTTTAATTTCCTTTCTATCCCAGTTTTGTTTTTATTTTTTAAACTTAGCAGATGCTACAGAAAAGGTTTAATTATTTTCATATGACATACTTCCAATAGAGATTTAAAGATATAATATACTGACCATGAAGAAATTTTCAAATATGAGCGCGTATTTAAAAGTCGATGTCACTGAAAATTGTATTGTAGAAGCTTTGTGTAGAAGTTAAATTTATTCACATTTTAACTTTTTTGTTGTTTTGTCTAACGTTTTCACTGTAGTGGAAAGAAAAGCAGATTATGAAGCACGCTCAAGTGACTACATGCTAAAAGCCAGTAAGCTGTCACTCTCCGCTCGATGCAACAATCTACTATTAGTTTGCGCAAATACTCTCGTATCCGAAACAGTACGTATTTTTTGAATAGTATATGTCGCCGCGAAGTTTCTTCAATCAAGCAAATATGAAGATTTATCTGATTATAATTATGAACTGATTCAGCGTACTATTTTATCTCTAAAATCGTAGAATCTTATATAAACATCAAGTTAAGTAATGGTTTTGTAAATACTTCAATTATTATTCAAATGATTCTTTAATTTGACTTCAAATTGTGATGGTGTTCCGAAGTAAGTTTATTTATGATCAGCCAATGCTTTTCTGGGCTTTGATTGCTTGTTAATAGGCTTTAATAAATTGTAAATTAATTTAGAAATAGATTTGTAAATAGTTATTATCATTATTGCTGATTTATTAGTAAAAAATATATATGTTTGAGGAAATTATAATCACATTTGAGAATTTTGAGTTTTGAGTATTAAGTTAGTAATATTTCCTATTGTAAGGTCTTGCTGTTTATAATTATTTTGATGCAGAACAAACTAAATTAAGTGTAAAATATTTCTTTTTAAATTCCTCAGTAAAGGGGAGAGTACCAATATTCGATAACTCATGTGTGCTTTTTCTATTTTTTGTAATAAAGCCCATTGTTATTGAATTTACCATCTTGTTTTAATTCCTCGCCTTTACCTGAGAAGGAGGTCCGTTTCCTTAGCCGGGCAACGGTCCTTTCAATGGCGCCCAACTGAATAAATTCACATATATTTTTTCATATTTTACATATATTTTTTTTCATATTTTTTTTCTCTTACAAACTGGCGCTCAGGTACAGTGGCGTTCAATGTACATTTGTTGGTTTTTTCTGCATCATACATCAGAGAGGATTTTTGTAATAGGTAATAGGCACAACGCTTAATAATAATTACAAGCAAACAGGTGTGTTCATGAAAGTATCTTTCAACTGCCCCGTGGTCACGTGTAATATTACTATGTGTGAAACTAAACTATAATATCTCTTTGTGTGTTGAACCCATAATACTGTTTGTGTTATTTTGAAAACTTTGTATATTATTTGACTGTTGTAGGAAAAATATTATGTGTATTTAATGGTGATTCATGTGTAATTGATTGTATTTTTTTCTATCATTGGATTATGTATGGGTGTGATATTTAAAACAGTATAGATCTGTTAGTGGAGTGACTTATACTTTGTAGGTAGGTATGTACCATTTTATTGCAAGTGTGTCACAACACAACAGATATTTTTTTTATATATTGTTTGACATATTGGTTCCAAAACATTATAGAACAATTTAATTACACAAAACACATACACACATTTTTCCTTCTGTTCATTGTATTTTAGGGTTCGCTCAAAATATTTGTGAGGTTCCGTAGATATTTTTTTTAATCGATTGATAGTAGATTTTTTTTTAGGAATTCATTTACCTTTTATTCATTGAATTTTAGGGGTCGGTAAAATATATGTGAGGTTGTGTAGTTTTTTTTTTGGATCGTTTGTTAATAATTTTTTTAGAATTTCATTATTATTTTAGCACAACAGTATGCAGTAGTACAAATGGAGCACACCTAATGACGCTATATTCTTTTTTAAAGATGAGCAGATTTAGTAGGGTTCTATTTGTTTGGCAGGTTTTAAAGTCAACAACCACAAAGACAAGTCCGTCAATTCAAAATCCATAAAGCGGTGATTGGGGGTTAGTGCCGTTCTAAATCTACCTCTATTGTGAAGCATTGAACAATTTCAGGTTCATTGCTTATGTCCAGTTTCGTTTTAGTTAGGTTGTGATGTTTTCGTTTGGTTAAATAGATAAGGTTTGTCTATTTTATTTTTTAGTTCCATCGGCTAAATCGTTTGTTAAATTTTTGTAATTGTTGATATTTGGTAACTTTTTTTTTACAGTTAGTAACAGTTTTTTTTTAGATAGAATGGAACTTTGTACATAAGTATATACAGGGTGTCGAAATTTTGAGGCACATTTTTTTGCGCCATTATGGTACCGGTGATGACTTGGAGAAGTTTTTTGATCATGAATTGTGGACAACACATTGATCATCCTTTTGTGGATATTGTTGCGTTTGGGTAATGAATAAAGTTAATCCATACACAACATATCTTCTACTTTTCAGACCTTAGTGGTATTGGAGATGTCGGTAGATGGTATCAGAGCTGAGGACAGCTCCATATTTTCAGAGGAGGGGTAGGGCCGCTTGTGCTTTCTCTCGCTCACCTCTCATTGTCAGCGTACGATACACATATTTTGCGTATATACATGAAGAATGACTAATCAGAGAGTGTTTTTGTTTTGGTGATCGTATATTATGAGATACATAATGATCGTTTTTTATAGATTCAGTCGTGTTCGGAAAATCGGTGGGGTGGTGCCGGTTACGACGGATCTGGTTTTGTTTTGGTGATCGTATATTATGGGATACATAATGATCGTTTTTTATAGATTCAGTCGTGTTCGGAAAATCGGTGGGGTGGTGCCGGTTACGACGGATCTGGTTTTTTTTGGCACGCCCTAGTGGTGTGACAAATTTTGTAGCACATATGTCTATGCGCGAATTTCAGGCAAGAATAACCTTAGCCGGGTTAGACTGATGGCCGGATACACGGGTGCGGATGACAACACCTGAACTAAAGAAGCCTGGGTCAAATACATGGATTTTTCTTGAAGGTTTTTTGTGGAGAGTATAGAATAACCCTGGACCGCATGAGGTTGCGTGAACATCTGTCCTGGGGAAGGCTCATTACTAGGAGATGATTTCTGGAATAATAGAGAAAGAAAGATTTAATGGGTAGTCCAATAATATTTTGTACATATTTTCTTTGTTAGTTTTATTTTTCATGGAGAGCAGGGTCAGACCTAACCCTGGACCGCATATTTGGTTGCGTGAACATCTGTCCCGGGGAAGGCTCATTACTAGGAAATGATCACTGGAGTAATAGTGAAAGAAAGATTTTATGGGTAGTCCAATTATTATTTTTTAGGTATATTTTTGGTGATTTTTTTTTGTTGTATTAGCTGGCGAGTTTTCAGGATAAAATAGGTTTGGATTCTTAGGTTTTGGTTTCTTGTTTTAGGTTTAGCTCTGCCAACTGAGAATTTATATATTAGGATATAAGATTAGCCCGGACGTGACAGGTTTTTTTTTTGTGTGTAGAACATTGGTCCTGGCAGTTGGAATAAAAAAGGAATGGCAATCTCAATAAGGTAAAAATGTTTAGAATTGGGGTAATCACTCATGTGACATTTACTAAACGATTTAAAGTACATTATTTGTGTCAATGTTTGGCATGTTACTTTGATCGAAATTTAACAGTAAACTTTAGAGACTGGCTAGGTAGTTGGATATTTTTGTTCAGGCATATTATGTTATTTTATTTAGAAACATATTTGATCCTAGTCCAGCATGTTATATTTTTTTTTGTAGTTTTTATCAAACGAGCGCAGAGGCGGTTTAGACTGGTGACCTCTTTAAACTCAAGCCTAGAAACTAGTTAACCAAACAGAGGCGGTTTTTTCTGGTGACCTCTATAAATGAAAAGCCTAAAACCAGTAAAAGCGCGAAGAGGCGGATTTCCTGGTAACCTCTATAATAAAAAGCCTAATTACCAGTAACAGAAATTCTAAAGCGGGTTTTCCACTCAATACTTTTCTTTACAAGGGTTATGGGAGTATGAATGTTTTACCAAATGTAGCATAAGTCCCAACAGCTAAATGTTCGGTACTGTGTCTATATAGGTTGTTTAAAAGGAAAGTGAATGCTCACAATTAGGTGTGTAGCAGGACTTATGGTATGAAAGAAGGATATATAGCGACTTACTTACTGACTATACCAGATTTGTAGTGATTGATTTTTGTCAGAGATTTTGTAAATAAAAGGAGTGCAATGTAAATGTATAAATTTTTTAGTTTCCACAAATAGATTCACCCGAATAGATTGGCATTATAACAAAATGATTAGGAAACATATAAGAGGAAATATGCTAAATTAGAGATCTTGATAAATATATTGTACCCGGTTGAAATGTCACATGAATGAAGGAGGGACTTAGTGCATAGGTTAATTTTTTTTTTTTTAATTTTTTTTTTTTTTTTAGAAAGGTTTGTTGGTAAAATTTTAGTTCCAGGATTGAAATTATTGTGAACTTTCGGCCTGCACCTGCAGCAGTGAACTTAGAACTGCGATATTCTGTTGGGGAATTTGGTCATATCTTTTGTTTTCATTCTTCGTTAAAGTTTGCGTTTCAGAGTTTGTTTGATTCAATATATTTTGTTTGGGGATTTACAATATACCCAAAGAGGTCCAGGAAGTTTTTTTTTTTTTTTTGGTTTCCACATTGTCAATGAGTTTTTTTTTTTAGTCTGGTTCTGTTTGCTTTTAAATCTCTTATTGAAATAGTTCCAGTGACTGTTATCGCTGAGGGCAGCGAGTGTTTCACATTGGCATGTGAAACTTTGGCAGGAGAGGGTGTATTGTAACATGTTAAATCATACTCCAAGTTAGGTTTTGTTATAGATCTCGATAATAGAATATATTGTACAACGCCATCTGACGAGGAGCAGCGTCTTTTCTATTAGATCAAGTTGTGTTTTCTCCGTATCTGAAAACCAGACGCCGAGTTTGTAAAAAACGCCGAACTCCACCGCGCGTGCGCCACTTTCTTCGTTAAAGGAATAATGAAAGCTTTTCTTGTTGAAGACAGATTGATAATTTCGCCAATCTAAGAATCAAGAAATAATGGTTGAATTGGCCTCTGCGAGTGAAAGGGAAAAGTTTTCATCTACTGTCTCAAAATAGATAAAATGGTTAATCCACGTAGCGACAGCTAGCTACAAGTGGCGTGAACTAGAAAAAAGGTGCAAACTAAGTGGAGGTCTCTGTCGGCAAGTAGCGAGCTTCTTAGTGTTGCTATTAATAATTGACGTTCCAGGAATATTTCGGGCTCTGAATAACTTTGGAAGAGGAACGGCTTGTTTAAAAATCCAGAATAGGTCGCATCTTTAAGTTGGCTAACAAATAATAATTACAGAATGGAGCGTTTGATATGTCGAAAATTATTTAAATCTAGAAATCGCTTGCGATGGTCACACCATGGAAGGTTTTGACATAATGCAAAAATCACGTCAAAGTTCCAGAGAAATTCTTTTTTTTGTATGGACTTGTTCGAGTAAACACTGGATGCTGGCTGATATGTACCAAATCTGTCTGGAGGACAGTGACCAGTATTACTAGGCCGATAAGGTCTACTTTACGAAGCAAATGGCAGAGTTAGTTCTGGATTTTTCGAGATAACCGGAAGTTCAAGGTCTCAGTAGAACGCTACTCGAAGATGCAAAACAAGATAGTATATAAACAAGTGAGAAGCCTGTGAATTGGATTTTGAATTCGGACGTAAACTCAGTTTAGTTTACATAGTTGGCACGTAATTAAGATCGACGGAGGCGGCAGAAAAATACGCAGTTTCTCTTGTGTGAACAAAACGACCGAGGCACGCTGTCCAGAACGAAGCTGCCCTGTTACAGGCAAAATAAGTATACGAGTGCAAAGGCCAGGTTAGTGTGTTTACCCGTGACTTCAGTTTTGATCCAACGAAATATCTGTTTTGATTTTGCACCGCGTCTATCTAAGGCGGGCATCTCGAGACACATTTGAACACGAAGGAACGTGGGTTTCTGGTTATATCGTGCATCTACGGTCGGCTATTGTCGTCACCACTGCGAGCTGCTGTGCGCGATCACCCGGGGCTCACCACCGTTCGTGGAAGAAGCCGGTCTACGAGGGACTCCAGAAGGACTCCAACACACCACTTGTCCAGTAGAAGATATCACCACCGTTCGTGGTCAAGCAGTAAGAGCTGATCGAGTGGAGTAAGGAGGCGTTCCGCGGCGGTACGCGAGACGACCGTACGGCGTCCCAGGAAGCTTCCAGGTTGGTCCACTCCAAATCATTTTGAGTCAGCGAGCTACAGTGTTGAGGGAAGCCTTCGCCTTCTAACGTGTTAATATTGTTGAAAGATACTTTCTGTTATTATCAAGATTACTTTCTGATATTATCTAGATACTTTCTGTTTATTTTCTATGTACCTTCTGTCTTAGATTCTGTTTTACTTTCTATTTTAGAGTTTGATTTCCCTCTGGGAAACACAATCATACACACACACACACTCTGTTTGCACAAGTTCTCTTTTAATTTAAAACATTCTATGGCAAAGACAAGAATATTCCGTTGCGTTGTGACCAATACATGTTAATCTGCTGAGCACAGACTCTCTAAGTTTTATTGGCCTAGGATTCTCCAATACTATAGTAAATTCATATCATACAGGCCGGAGTTATGTACTAAAATTTATATGTTTGAGGAAATTATAATCACATTTGAGAATTTTGAGTTTTGAGTATTAAGTTAGTAATATTTCCTATTGTAAGGTCTTGCTGTTTATAATTATTTTGATGCAGAACAAACTAAATTAAGTGTAAAATATTTCTTTTTAAATTCCTCAGTAAAGGGGAGAGTACCAATATTCGATAACTCATGTGTGCTTTTTCTATTTTTTGTAATAAAGCCCATTGTTATTGAATTTACCATCTTGTTTTAATTCCTCGCCTTTACCTGAGAAGGAGGTCCGTTTCCTTAGCCGGGCAACGGTCCTTTCAAATTCAAGTGCTTGTGACGCCATCTGTTCCGACTTTTGCGTGGAGCTGAGTGGCGGGAACATGGCGGCGCGCAGGCGCTTGAAAACTGAGCGGAGAGCTCACTTTGCGTTGGATTTTCGAGCTGAATTATTTGTAAGTCGAACCCTCGTAAATATTTAATAAAAATGGCTTGTTTTAACTAGTTATCCATTCGTTTTCATTTAAAGTTAATCTTAGTGAGTTTTTAGTGAATTTCATGATAGTCTTTCAAGTAGTTAGAAACAAGTAGTGACGATAGACAAGTGATCTTAAATGCAGAACCGATGGCCCCTAAGGTCAGCGGTTCTGCGCTTTTTAAAAATATAACCTTATCTTCTTCGATATATATATATATATATATATATATATATATTAATATAAATTTAACGTAATATAACTTGTACAATAGACGGTCTTTATGTATTTTTTCCATGCAGATAACCGTTGAATTGAGAAACAATCTAGCTGCCTAGCAAATCCCTCCACGCGTCATGTTAATGACTATATCATTGTTGTTTCATTCATAAAATGATCTCAGTATACAAAAAAAGACAGTAGTACTGTATAGAAAATAAATCGGGACAGTTAAAATCACTACATACAATGCATTTTCTATTACAAGGGACGACAGGTGCGAGGAACAAAGCGAGGGACGTGGTGGAAAAATGAACAGACTACCGCGGAATCTGCATCTAGAGAGGGAGTTACTAATCTTTCTGGAGAAGGCTTAATACCTCGCATGTTACTATAATATGACATAAGACCAACATTATACGTACGGGCGTACATTACAGGGGGAGTTGTTTACATGATGGCCTGGCAAGCCGTGGACAAATCAAAGTTTAGGGAAGATATTCATTAATATATGACAACCGTGGTCAGTTGATTATGTGCCTAATCCTGCAAATCCAGTATCTTGAAGTTATCTATGAGTATACCTGTAAAAAAGCAATAGGAACGAAATAGTCTGTACAAAGAAGATAATTAAAAAAAATGGTGTACAAAGAATATAATTTAAAATAAGCTACTGAACAAGTTTTTTTAAATCTTCTCTGTCTGTCTGTTTGTTAGTTTTCTGTATGTTTTGTGTGAACAAATCACAACAAACAAATTTCACGTAAAAAATACTGAACTGATTGCGATGCAGTTTTCATTATTGGATAGCTTAGGGTTGGACTTAAAAATTGGCGTACTTGGTATCTTAATCCGATGAGTAAAAGCCGAGCAATGAATAAAGATATCTTTGACGGTTGAAGGAATTTTGATCAAATGTTGGTATATTGGTATTTTAGGTCCTGTAATAATACATAGAGTACTTTTAATCTCAGGAAATGACCACGCGTGCGAAGCCGCCGTGGTGGAAGCAAAATCAAGGAACCTTGTACCGCTGCTTTGCCAGATACTCAACCGCCAAGCAAAGGGGAAACGCGTGGCTTGATAGCTGAATGCCTATTTTCTGCTTTACCTGAGTACTATTATTAACTCTGTGGTACCGATTTTTGATAGCACTATCCAGTCAAATAACGGGGCATAAGATACATAAAAATCATCGTTCACGTTGACGAGCGCAGTGCAGTAAATACCGTGTATGTTTTAGCAATCCAAGGCTAGGTGGCTGTGCTGTGTTATGGGCAGACGTGACGCTCACCATTAGGCCAATGGCTTGCTCTTGCTTGCTTGCTTGTCCTATAAGGTAGTTCTGGACTCTAATGTCAGAATTTGTTAGGCCGCCCAAGGGCACGGCTTAACGACTGCTACAATGCCCACATCTCAAAACGTGCCCTACAAATAGTAAGAAGCGATTGAAATGCGAGCTAAAATTACTTGATAGTCATTGGTGTGGAATCTAGGACCGAACCCAGTATCGTTGGATTCTGACACGCAATTGTTTACCGCTTGGCCACCAAAACGGCCAGCTCTTACATGTTACATGGATGTCGTGGCGATATCGTAAAATTGATCATTTAATGAAATGGTTGGCCACGTAATTAAAAAAAAATATTATCGATGACATCATGAAATGGTTTGGCCAGATGAATGAATGATTTGCGTTTGACGATATGAACAGCTAAACCCACGTCTAATTCGCGATGTGGATAAATATTAGTGATCATATCGTAAAATAGAACAGTTCCATTATCCACTGCTTAAAGAGCTAGGCAGAAACCCGACTCGGCGGTGATAGGTTAGAAGGCATATAATTAAATATCGCCTTCAATATTTAATGATATGGCCAACCGTGGATTGATATATCAGTAAACGTTGATGTTTCAACGATATGGTCAGTTTTAGCTGGCCAATAGAAATAGAATCATTTTATGAAATTATCGACCATTTCATGAAATGATAAATTCTACGATATCGCCACGACATGCATAAAAAAACACCACGCCCATTAAGAATAATCCTAATGATGATTTGAATTTTCAAGCTTGTTTCTTACCTCCAGGTCCTTTTGTAGTCTCAAGATGTGAGATGCGAGGCGAGCGCAGTATGGAGACAGGGTTCGGCGATTTCATGCAGTGCACGTACTTACGTAATATCTTAAAGAAATGTTCCAGAAGATTTTTTGCTTCAAAAACGTTTTATAATGTCTTCTGTTTTCCCAAAGTTCTTCTGGTTCTTCCATAAAAATACAGTGTCAAGCACATCTAAACCCTTTTACGGCGCTGCGTTGCATTAATACAACATATCAAGAGTCGCACTTTAAAATTGCCGGCCATATAGACATGAGCTAAGTATCTTGTTTTTTTAAGTATTTTGACTAAATGAACATAGTAAAAGCCGAATCTGACTGAATCAGATTAATTTCAATAAGTCATCTCATCACCAGCTGCTAGGCTCCACCTCCTCGCGTGATATTCCTTAAACAGCCACTCCGAAAAAAAATTGCAGCGTATCATTTTCAACAACAATTCTTATTAACAGTTTTTCAACACAACTGTAAGCGTGCACTCAAACAGTTGTGAACGTCACTTTATAATTGTAGTAAAATGTTCAAAATTAGACAACAACAAATAACATTTTTGTAAATCGAAATAACTTATGAGATCTCAATATTGGTTAAAATTAAATACAGAGAAATCAATATCCACAAATAACAGAACTCTAAATCTCCGTTATTCGTGCCGCATCACGAAAGCTTTTTATTTTTAAATGCAGTCGCCATAACCATAGTCTCCAAGTTAGAATGTCTAAGCAGAGCTATATTTGATGCTTTCACGTTACAGACAGACTCACCAATTTAGCATGTCGAAGCAGAGTTACGCTTGATGCTTACAAGTTACAGCCAGACGCACCAAGTTAGCGTGTCGAAGAAGAGTCGCAGAAAGAGGCACCAAGTTAGCACGTCCAAGCAAAGCAAGGCTCGTTGCTTTTACGTCACAGACAAAGGCACCAAGTTAGCATGCCCAAGCAGAGCCAGGTTCGATGCTTTTACGTCACTAATAGAGGCACCAAGTTAGCATGTCCAAGTAGAGTCGCAGAAGAATCGAAGAAGAGTCTCAGACATAGGCGCCAAGTTAGCACGTCCAAGCAGAGCTAGGCTCGATGTTTTTACTTCACAGACAGAGGCACCAAATTAGCATGTCCAAGCAGAAATAGCTTGATGCTTTTACGTCACAGAGAGTGGTGCCATGTTAGCATGTCTCATCAGAGATGTATAAGAGTCGAAGAAGAGTCACAGATAGATGCACCAAGTTAGCATGTCCAAGCAGAGCCAGGATCGATGCTTTTACATCACAGACAGAGGCGCTCAGTTAGCATGTTTCAGCAGAGCTGTAGGCTTCAAACAAGTCGCCGACCTGAAGCTTGGCAACCGCAGTCTCCGTGGCCCCACCAAGATTGAAGAACGCTGCGCACTTGTCCGATGTCGATACGCCGTGGCACAAGACCATGTGCTCCATCGCCACTTGGGTCCACTCGCGAATGGAATCCGTAAGCAGGCCCAACCCACAAAAGTGATGTGGGAGCCACTGGGCAAACTTGTATGGACTTGTCGTGCCGCAATCCAGCCCACCAGAACTCTGTAAACACTTTCCAATAAACAAAGTCGCCCAGTGCATAATTAGTGGTTGCTTCTTTGTCTCAAACAAATTATGGTCATATCGCTCTTTGTTTGCCTCACGTAGTTCTAAAGCCCATTTTCGCCTTATAGTTACCATCGCCTCGAGACTTGAAGCACTTGAACTTGAGCGACCATGCCAACTTCAACTCCAACTATTAGTTGCAGGGCTGAAGTCTAAAACATGGCCTGTTTATTGATGACTAGCGACGCGCCTCGGCTTCACACGGATATATAGAAAGATCAGATTAGTAGGTACTTTATTTGGACCAATAGAACAACAACAATGTCTTACACAAAATGTTTGTTAATAGGTTTTAGGTATACTCACGTACCATTTTGTCTATAATATTATTATGTTTAACGCAAGGAGGTTGAATTACGGTTACTGTTAAAAGGTTTAACGCCAGTAAGCGTAATTCAACCTCCTTTGGTTTAAAAAACTGGATGGAGCTGTCTAGGCGCATGGCCATTTGTTTGTCCTGAAACGTCTACGCTAAGTCTAGATTTTTTTAAATCAGTTAGTATTTTTTGAGTTTATCGGTAGCGCTCACCCCTAGGCAATTTTTTAGCATTTTTATCTTCTAAAAAAACGCCGGTAAGCCTAATTCAAAATCATAGGCATTGCTGCCTACTTTTGACCATAGACAACTGCATTATTACTCACGTACTTGACAGACTTGTTATTATTTCGTGTATTAGTAGCATAGAACATTTCCTACGTCAATGATTATTAGATGTTCTATGATTTCGTTTCCATGGCAACGTTCCATATACAAAGACCCGTACTTCTTCTTAGTTTCTGATACAAAGTAATTGAGTTTTGATTCAAAATTTGATCCCACGGGTTACATTATTGCAATATTCGAAGGGAACTCTAATTTTTTGTAAAATAAAATACTGCTAGTGTTACTTTACTCGCTGATAATTTAGCTTTCTTTATGTGAAAGAATTTTTAAAATGCGATCTATATTTTTTGAGTTTATCTATCACAAACAAACAATCAAATGTTTCCTCTTTATTATACAAAAACAAAAAACTAACAAACAAACAGTGAAATGTTTCCTCTGTATAATATAAGTGTAGATAAGCGTTAAAATAATTGTCAACAGGTTATGTTTGGTAAGGTTAGAACTGAGACCAAACGTTAGAAGCTAGTTAAGGCACGTCGGTGGGACCGATCACTGGGTTAGGTTATCCACTGAGATACCAATAGAGGTTGATCTTTTTGCTCTGCCTCTAAAACATTAATTGCTCCTGTTTTATTCTGTGCTAGAAGTAGATGTTTAGAATATTCAAGACTTACGTATTGCATTCCTTGACATCGAAATCATAGATGCGCCGTTGGTGGTCGAGAGGACCGTTTAGTGTCATTGGTTAGCGAGTTTTCACTAACCAATGGCACTAACAAATGAGTGCACTTCCTCTGGGGCTGTTTTTTTATGACTGAATTCATCAAAAAAAGCCCTCTTTTTCCAAAAAAGTTACTTAGCCCCCTGTGATTCCTGTGTCTGTCTTTTGAACCTATTTTTGATTCATTGCAAGTTTTTACTCCCACTTTGACGTTAAAGTTTTAAAGATGACGTTGTAGTGGGCCCTTGTGGTGTTATGTAGGGCCAAATAAATGTTATCAAACATATCTTCTACCTCATCATCCGCGTGTGCCAAGGTCAGTGCGTAAACCTGTACGACTTTGATGCTATACATTTCAGTCAGCTTAAGAATCAGGTACGCTACCCTGGTCGATACTGAATATTTCTACAACATTATCAATGAGGACTTTATTAACGAGGAACCCCACGCCACCCTAAGACTGCTGATCGCCCTCTCGGAAGTAGAATAGGTGGCCCAATTCCAAGCTTATTGTTTCCACCACCACTCTTCGGACTTCACTTAACCCTAGAATGTGCCACCTGATCTTCGTAAGGTCCGTCTTGAGTTGCGCCATGTGCTCGTAAATCCTAATCATTCTTCTGTTGTGCGTAGCCAGGGTCATTTGTTTTGGTTTGGGGTGGCCTACGGTAGCCCAGTGATTATTCGTACTCCCTGCTCTGCTATTTCCTTGACCACCATCTTGGTCAGGACTAGCAGGGTGACCGGGAACTGGGTGCCATTTTTGTTTGTGCCGTTCATCAGGAGAGTATGCCCATAATTGCCACGGTGGGCATGCGGGTTGGCGATCGCAGGGCGTAGCTTCATGCACCGGTGACGCCGTTGCCCACCACCGACCCTTGTCATTTAGTTACGCTTCTTTTTAGGATGGTTATACAACCATCTGACGGTCACCAGACCCTTGGTCGTTATGCAGCAGGATGACCACTTGCAGCTGAGGTCGGCTTGGAGCTCCTTTAGTTGCGAGTTATACCGAATTGAAGATCACAAAGACAACAATTTTAATGATTTTGCTCTGTGGGTCCTACCCCCTTTTTGTCTTTTGATATAAGTTAAATATTACATCATCGGGCTGACTACATAACCTAAAAAAATTACACCAATATTAGATTTCTGGAGCTTTCATAGTTAGTTATACAAATGAGACGATATAATTAAATTCATTACAGTCGCTCTTTAGTGCATGGTACCTCACCCCGTAAGAATCACAGTGATTTTAAAGAAGTTTCACGTCAAAAAGTCTCTCTTATTTTTATAAGGTGTTTTCTCAGTATTGTTTTAACTGTGATATACACAAAATACCTCTGTATTTCTCTCCCTTTATTGAACATACTCCCAGTCGGTTCCCATATGTCGGGGGTTGCCATTCACACAACTTTTAAATTTCAGATGAGGTTTGTTTCGAGCTCAGTTGTGTTTGAACCTCGAGTTGCGGAATTTCAAATTAAATTTGAATCGGCTTTAGAAATAAACAAATACTTTTCGAGAGATACAATAGAGATCGTTCACTCTTTTGGAGAACTCACTTGATTCGACCAATTGTATAATTTATTATCACACGTTAACCATAAATTAAGGCTAAAGTTGGTGAGTGAGTTACTCTTCACGCTGAAATGGCTGAACGGAGTTTGATGAAATTTGGTATATGGTTACTTTAGGTACTGGAACAACACATAGAAAACTTATCATAATTATCTATTTTCATTGTCCACGAAGTTAAAACCACTGGGTGCAGCTAGTGGTTACCTCAGAGAAAATATTACCAAAGTATAGATACAGTACATAAATATAGTCCTTACGGACAGCAGTGTAACTAGGAGTAAACGGCCGAATTAATGCACGCGGTGCGGGGGCCGGGAGGCAGGGGTCTCGGGTGGTTTCGAAACGACGGCTACGAGCGAGTGCCTCGCATGAAGTATCTTCACGTAAATAAGCGAGAAAGAGAGAGCATGCTCTGCAAATAGGATGCCAGTACCACAAGATATTGAATTTAAGTTCTTTTACAAAGATTATATATAAATGAGAAACTTATTTAACAACCAACAAAAATAAATTCAGTTTCATATCGTAACTTAAGCTGAGAAGGAATTCTTTAAGTTTTTTTTGCACTTGATTAAGGAGAGTGGATATAAATTAATATTATTAATAGTTTGTTTATAAAGGAATAGCCCTGAGTAACAAAAGTGTCTATGAGCATACGCCCGATGAAAATTTTAAGGATTACACTCATTTATCTTCGCGTAGTTTTTATAAGCTTTTATATAACTTCACTTGTATGTATCTATGTATTTCGATCTGTCCTGGAATCTTGCAATTCAAATTTCGACCACTTCCTGATTAGCTATCCGGCTGCAACTTTCAGGGTAGCTCACAAAACGAGGAAAATGCAATTAAAAATAAGAAATGCAAAAATATACAAAATTACAATGAAAAAAAAAAAGAAAAAAAAACTTATTCCTGATAACTTTTTAATTCAAAAGTGGTACTAGAGGGGGTCTTTAGAATAGATCTATCTATACTTATAATAAATCAATAAGAACGAAAAAGCCTGTACAAAGACAATAATAAAAAAAAATGGTTTATGGTACGTAATATAAGCTACTGAACAAGAATATAACATTTTTTAAATTCATGTCTGTCTTAACATGTTATGTTTGTTGTTATGTTTTTTTTCTGTCTATTTATCTGTTTGTCTGTACTTATGTTTGTTCGCGCATCACGTAAAAACAACTGGACCGATTGCGACGCCTAAAGGAATTTTGATCAAAATGTTGGTATATTGGTATTTTATTTTATTATTTTAATTATTTGAAAAATTAAATCCTGCTAGTGTTACTCGCTGATAATTTATCATGCTTAATGTGAAAGAATTTTTAAAATCGGGTCTGTATTTTTTGATTTTATCCATTACAAACAAACAAACAAACAATGAAATCTTTCCTCTTCATAATATTAGTGTAGATAAAGCACAAAGAATGAAAAGTCACTACAAAGAAGCTAATAAAAACATGGTCTAGGGAACTTAAAATAAGCTACTGAACAAGGATATAACATTTTTTTGAATCGTGTTTGTCTGTTTGTTTGTCTGTGTGTTTGTTCGCGCATCACGTAAAAACTACAAAGCCTGGGATTGGGATGCAGTTTTCATTCTTGGATAGCTTAGGATTTGACTTAAAAACTGGGGTACTTGGTATCTTAAGTCGATGATTAGATGCCGAGAAATCAATAAAAACTATTTGACGGCTGAACAAATTTTGAAGATGTGAAGTTTATTAAGGTACTTTTGGTCCTGGAATAACAGGTATGGACTCTTTTAGGTATGGGTTCAAAAGCGCTCCGCCGCAAACCTAGTAGGTAGGCTGATTCCACTGGTATAAACTTAAAAGTGATAAATTTGCTGCATTTCGAGAAAGTATTCTGCTCATCATGCAGAAGATCCTCATCAGATCTTCACCTAATTTTTATGAGACCAAATTAAACCTGCCTTTCAAATATGAAGAAACCCATCGAAATCGGATCTAATAAGGCGGAAATATTCAGTAGCCCCCTTTTTGCCCCTTTGGGGGGAAGGGGCGAAATACCCCGATAAAAAATTCGTTTAACATGTAAACAAAGTTTCGTCTAGATCGGTTGAGAAATGCGATTTTTAGAGGAGAACAGAGATGCGGACAGACATACGGAAGCATTTTTGCCCTAGCTGAAATTGAGAAACTCTGCTAGCGATTCGCACTCGCTCGTTAAAAAAATGGTGGACCTAAAACTACTGGACCAATTGCGATGCGGTTTTCACTATTGGATAGCTTAGGTTTTGACTTAAAAGCTTTATGTAGCTACTTGGTATCGCAATCCGATGAGTAGAATCCGAGCAATCGATAAAATCACAATTTGACATCTCAACGAAGTTTTTCCAAACCCAAAAGTACCAATATACCACATCTCATATTGGTATTGGTATATTGGTACTTTTGGTACTTTTGGTTTTGGGATAACACGCATATCTCAGAAAAATAACCACGCGGGCAAAGGCGCGGGAACAGCTAGTGTTGAATAAAACTCAAAGCTCCCTCGAGTCGTGCCAATTAAACCTTCCAAGATTTGAATAGCGTAGTTAGGTATAGTTCTAAGCACACACTCAATTTCATATACTGGCTTTTCGCCCGCAACTTCATTCGTACAATTTCTCTCGAAAAATTCGTACAACTTTTTCGAGATAAATTGTACGTATTAAATTCATGTAATATATTAAAAACCAATGCAAAAGTATAGCACCAACGCTATTGATGTTTTTTGCTAGATTTGTTATTATTTCGCTTCCATGGCAACGTCATTCCGTTCCTTACAGCAAGTAATCGACATTGTCCAGTTTTCCCGTAACAACTTTACATTTTCCGGGACAAAAAGTATCCTATGTTGGTCTCAATATTGTACAGTATCTATTACAAAGTTTCAACAAAACCGAATCAGCCGTTTTGGCGTTACAGCTACAAATAAACAATCAGACAACGTTTCACTTGGTTTAAATCTACCTACACGCCATTTAATAAAACGATCTGCGGTGCATTTACCAGTTTGCCCCAGTTTTTCATGTGGTTTTTTGTTCATTATTACTGGATGGGTCTATGGTTTGGTAGAACTAATTGGGTTTTTATTGGATTCTGCAGTTGTGCTCTATTACCACATACGAAACATTCTTCAACAGGGTTTCCGTCTAATAACGGTGATTTTAGATTAGCCGAACTCTTTCAAAACTTTAATCAATGGACCAACAGACTTTTCTGGAAACTTTTCAAAATCTTTCCTGTAACCTTAAAGCTGGAACCATAACGAGGCCTTATTATTGTTGACTTCCGCGAGTCCGTCGGAGGATTAATTTTCCATACAAACTTAATAACCAAACAATTTGTAATTGGAGCATATTTCCAGTGTTGTGATATTATTCGGATTCGGATAGTGTTAATCTAGGTTTCCTAATGTATTTTATTTTCAAAATACTTATTTGAAACGAAATAACCAAATCCAAATAATATCATAACACTGTGGAAATATGCTGAAAAGCTAATGATTTTGGTATTACATTTGTATGGAGAATTCATCCTCCACCAACCCCTTAACTGCTCAACAGACAATCAAAATTGGCCCATCCCCTCTTCGTCCCATCTGAGATTTATTTCCAGGGTAAAAAGTAAAAAAAAAGCTTATGTCCTTCCTTATGCACACTATTTCCTTGTCAAACTTCATCAAAATCGGTTCAGCATGTTTTTTCTTGAAAAAGTAACAAACAGAAAACAGTAGGTACTTTGGCATTCATAATGTTAATTTTATTCCCACAAAGGTCAAAACATCGACACAAAAAGAAGACTAGACATTTTTGTACTATCCAGGCATAATTTAGCATTAGCAGATACAACAATTAGCTCAGTAGCCACGAGGTAAGCTTCACGAGATGACCTAATGTATTTTCCTAAGGATCTCAGAAGATCACTCGAAAGAACCAACAACAACAACAACTTAAGCATCAAATGCCTCAAGCCAAGCATGCAGACACTTTGTACCCTCATTACGCAAACTATCACGTACCTAATACGCACTGCCATGAACATAATTTATAAAATTACTCGTAATATATTGTTACAACGTGGAATAAATATTAGATGTCAGATGATATAAAAAGATTGACCTCGAGGCAGCGTTTGAAGTTTTGTCGGTAATTAAACTATTAAAGTTTTGTGCGTAATAATTGGTGTACGAAACAGAACTCATTCTCAAAGCCACGCGTAGATGCAAAACTTGTTGATGCCAAACGATTCATTTTTTTGTCACTAAACACTATGATGGAACACATAACCCGCTCCACATTCCCGTGCGAATTCACAAGAATCACGCTGATCTCTGTTTCACTCTCGCAAAAGTTCGCGTCTGGTTCACTCACGCTATATAGTTCAAGCGCTTGACAAAGAATACACGTATAATGTACATTGTATGAGGTGCAAAAGTTGTACCTACAAATACACATATAAATATAAATAAATATATATAAATGTAAATATATTCGGGACAATTCACACCAATTACCTAGCTCCAAACTAGGATATCATATGCTACGGGTTCTAGACAACGCATTGACATACAAAGATATGAATATTAAATTCAATTACCTAGCCCCAAACTAGGATATCATGTGCTATGGGTTCTAGACAACGCATTAACATACAAAGATATGAATATTACATTCAATTACCTAGCCCCAAACTAGGATATCATGTGCTATGGGTTCTAGACAACGCATTAACATACAAAGATATAAATATTACATTCAATTACCTAGCCCCAAACTAGGATATCATGTGCTATGGGTTCTAGACAACGCATTGACATACAAAGATATGAATATTACATTCAATTACCTAGCCCCAAACTAGGATATCATGTGCTATGGGTTCTAGACAACGCATTGACATACAAAGATATGAATATTACATTCAATTACCTAGCCCCAAACTAGGATATCATGTGCTATGGGTTCTAGACAACGCATTAACTTACAAAGATATGAATGTTACATTCAATTACCTAGCCCCAAACTAGGATATCATGTGCTATGGGTTCTAGACAACGCATTGACATACAAAGATATGAATATTACATTCAATTACCTAGCCCCAAACTAGGATATCATGTGCTATGGGTTCTAGACAACGCATTAACATACAAAGATATGAATATTACATTCAATTACCTAGCCCCAAACTAGGATATCATGTGCTATGGGTCCTAGACAACGCATTAACATACAAAAATATGAATTTTACATTCATTTGTGTGATGAGCAAAAATGTTTGTTTCCGGGTCAAATAAACATTTTTGCTCATCACACAAATGATTGCACCTACCGGGATTCGAAACCGCGACTATTGGTTGATTTCAAAGTCAGGGTCACTAACCATTTGACCAACCGATCGACAACAAAGGAACGGTTTCGTTAAGAGTTTCTGAAACCACAATTGCGCAACTTGCGCAAAGTCAGATTCTCTGAATAGATTTCATTTCGATGAGTGTTCAACTTAAGAAGCCGTGAAGTTATCTCAAGTTTGGAACCGTATGTAAAGGGGGAATTTAATTGTATTGTTGTTTTTATAGTTATACAACGTTACTAATAAAATTAAGTGTTTATCTTATTATATCTTATCTTCTAATATTTTTTGAGAAGGGTTGACAGCAATGGCCTTTGAAATTACGAGCCCCAAACTCATATCCCTTGTAAAATTGACATTCTCGTATTTTTTGAAGATGACCTAGTTGTATTTTTAGTACTTCGTCAATTTCTTGTGGTTCTCAAATTGACTCCAACAGCTGTTTCCTTTGAAAACTTTTTCTATCAATAATTTTAGACTTCAAGAAAACGCATTATTATTAATCCAAGGTGAATGTTTCTGTTTTTAGTCTAATTTATCATTTGATTAACCTGTTTATTCATTGTTTTTTTTTTTGTCACAATAAAGATATGTCTATGTATTATACTCTTACCTAGAAATTAAATGAGACAAACGGTTACCTACGTAACTGAAGAGAATCTTGGCATCATATTGACACTGATAAAGTTTTTTATTTGTAGGCTGGAATCGACTGCTTATTTATACTGACATATAATTAAACAGGTAACTCCTCCACCGATTTGTCTCATAAAATTTCTAGGTATACTACCTTAACATCCAAACAGTCCCGTAAAATACAAGAAGCGCTGAAGAGCCAGACTGTTCAGATTATGCGGCACTTTGACCTTGCGATGAACGATTCTTAACAAAAGTTTATTTATTAATTTATTTATTCTTTAGCACACAAATACAATGTACAAGGAGGACTTAATGCTAAGTAGAATTTTCTACCAGTCAACCTGGACGTGCAAGAAAAATGGTAGTGGTGCAGTAAAACAATACGTTCATTTACGAAATTTGGTATATACGATTATATGAATGCAAATTGACAATGCAAATTGTCCGGGATGGCTCGACCGAATCGTCGAATATAATAATGTTTTACAGTTATAAGGATTCTTTTTATAACATTCAAAATAATCATGACTAACAATTTCATAAAACTCCGTGGAACACATTAGTGAAAATACCGATGTTCAATATAAAATAATTGGCTTTATGCAAATCATATCGAAATACATAGCCTCAGACTTTTGATTTGGTTACAACACCAGTTTTTCCCCAGTTGCCGAACTAATAATAAGATTAAGAAGTTAGTTTACCCTCTTTTATGCTTTTATCCACCTGACAAACTTCTAATTTGTCCGTAGTCATTATTGTTTGAAAAGTTGACGGTTAGGAATATTACAGAAGAAGAGCAATTTTTGCTCCTTAAAAAGATCGCTTTAAGCGATAAAGTCTTCTATTTACATTTCTCGTTAAACTTTACAAATTATATTTTGCAATGTGTATAAAATTCTTCTACTTTTTACACGACTGCCCAAAAAAATGTGTGTTATGTTTTTATGATTCATGTATGTTTGTTTGTATGTATCAGAGTTTCTTTATTCCACCATAACTTTTAAATGCCTGAACAGATAGGATTATAGTTAAAACAAAATAAAATGAAAAAAAAAAACAATATAGAGGGGCAATATGGCTCCATTGTCAAAAGAGAAAAAATAAATAACTTTGTATTTTAGAATATGGGTATCAAATTGAAGGCGTTGATAAGCACATTTAAACAGTATATAATTTATTGGCATAAATTCTTGTTTGTCAGGACAGGCGTGGTTTTTTTTAGCGCTTAAACTAGTTGTTCTTATCGATGATTGAACCACTGTCCCTTGAGATGGATTTGATTGAAACATTGTATTGAGAGAAGTGGCCAGAGAGATTCCGCCGTTTTAGAAACTTATGGATCGATAATATATTAAAATTCCTGTCCTGCATTCCTTGTTTGCTAAATACTGTAGTCTAATATGTAATGTTTTATTAATGATTTAAGCATTAACTTATATGGATCACGGAAAACACTTGATCTCGCATCATCCGTGCCTCAGCGCGGCACCATGCCTTTACTAATTCGGAAATCATGACCACTACACCGCTATTCAACTTTTCCCCTAAGTTTCTCAATCCGTATTACGGGGACGGTAACGCCATCTAATAGTCTTGTGATTGAACGAGCATGTTGTGCAACACTGCGAACATAAGCGTGTATTGCATGAATAGTCTAATAAAGTAGATACAAATATACGCACATACAAGCTTACTTGACTGTTATGCACTATGCCTAGTTTAACATAATAGGCATTAATTTGTTCGTCTGCTACATTTGACAGAACATTCATCAAGCTTTCAATTTAATTACCAAATCGTAACGAAGTATATTTCCCCGTGGTGAGGACGCGATAATTGCTGAGTAAATAATTTAATATGTATTGCCACAGAACATTCAGCAGGTTTCATGACGTTATTCAAGATGTCTCTGTTGCAACGTGCGATTATGAGACTTCGTGATGAAGTGGAGAGCAAACGCGCAAGTTACAGAAATTTGTTTTATGTTGGTTTGTATGGGTCATAAGAATAACATACTCTCTCTATTTATCTCGCTCTCTCTATGAGACCTGTGTACTTACCTACCTTCTTCTATAGTCATCAAAAACACAAGCTCGGGCCGCTGCGCCGCCCTTCCCGGTCTGCCGCCGGCGCTGGATTGCTGGATTAATTATCTTGGTTGTTGTCTCAAATAAAATGACGTATTGAGCACAGCTTACACTTTTTTAAGGAGTAGCACGCTTGCCTATTCTTTCCTGACTTGAATATACATATACGGGTTGTACTTCACACTGACAAGGGCAAAGCGTTCCACTCTTTCACAGTTTTTACAATGAAAGAAGAAACGAATTGCTTCGTTATTATGCGTGGAACTGCTTCCATAAAAGGGTGGCACTCTGCAGATGGTCTTATCGTACGGCGATGGAATGGTAATGCGAGTTGTGCAGTTCTTGTGGTATTCTCCATAGCGCTATCTGTAGAATACTGGCTTGCAATTTCACGTTGATCCGCCAGGCTTTGAAGTTCTTGTAAATTGTCAAGAGACCAAATTTGACTTATTTTATTAACTTAGGAAACTCAACAATAATTAAGCTGTCGGTCCTGACTGTTATTGATTAATAGGAGTCGTTAAGCCAAGTCAGAGGCCCTCTGGTGGCTTGACAAACTCTGACATCAGAGGCCAGAGACTATCTCATACGACAAACAAACAAAAAAACAATAAATTATTATAAGATGACCCTCTGATACGGACTGCTTCCACTGTGAACCAGCTGCGACGTAGTCCGCTCCAGGCGTATTAAAATTTGAGTTTGTGTAATGGGATTTAAAGCTATTGCGGTCACAGCCATGCAAACAAGTTCTCGTTGGTTTTTATGTTATCATTCGACAGCCATCTGTCTTTAGGAAAATATGTGTTTGTATGGTGAGCATATGTGTCTGCTAAAAAATATAATCCCTTCGCAATCAGTCAATATTGATTAATTATGTCAAAAATAGTACTAATAATAAATTCCAATCAGATTATACACTAGGCGCTCTTTCCTGTTCCATGATTATATTGCTTAATATATCCAAAGGCCTGTTTAACGGATATAAATAATATTGCATATAAAATATTCAGTATATTTTAATAGCGGAAGCGGTGCCGGTAACATAGACACTGTTGAGCGAGTTCACACAATACGGGTTGCAGCGGTTTTCCTTTCCTCTGTGGATATAAGGGATACACAATATCGTCTGATAAAAGTATTCTGTATAGACTACCTAGAGTTTTAGCTTATGGTTAAATACATTTAGATTATTAAATGGTTTGCCACACGATCTGCATCTGAATCGGCAGAGAATAAGTGAACATCCAACTGGCTTGGCCAATTTTTTTGGCCAGCTATACTCTACTAGAAGTCAGCTAGTAGAGTATAGACGACAAAACCGACGACAAAACCTGCGACAAATTGGCGACAAATAGCCAATAATAACCTGAAATGATCCGGCCTATCGACGAATGATACTGTAAGTAGCCAAATCACCTATAATCTGACGTTAATGGTCTATTTCGCAGAATTATTGTTTTTTATACGTTTACTACCAGACGCTCTCCACTTATTGTCGTTCCGTTTTTTACGTAGGAAATTGTTTTTGTGAAGAGGTGTCGATTTTCACCAGAATATTTAAAAATGTTTTATTTTTCGATTTTATGTTAAAATATCTCAACCTGTGGTCACAATTACTGACTTATTAGATATTTTTGTTGAAATATATAATTCTTCTAACCAAAATACCGAGCTAAAATGGATTTATTAAATGTATTGAATCAATTTTCACTTAATTTATCTATCCTTTCACATGAAAAACTAGTTATACAATTCTTGAATAAATCGATGTACATATGTTATCATTTATTAATGAGACCTTTTGGTGAAATATATTTTTATGAACCCCCGAGCAAAGAGACGGGTGTTATAAGTTTAGGGTGTGTACCACGGTGTGCGCGCGTTTGAGTGTGTGTGTGTGTGTGTGCGTGTATGTGTGTGCGTGAGTGTGTGTGTACGTGTGTCTGTCTGTGGCATCGTATCTCCCAAACGAATGGACTGATTTTGATGGGTTTTTTTGTTTGAAAGCTAATGTGATCGAGATGGTTCTTAGCTATATTGGGAGGAGGAGGGGGGAAGTGAGAAAAGGGGGTGAGAATCGTAGTTTCCAAAATAATGTACCAATTTAGCTGTGGTTTTTTATATTTGAAAGCTTAGGTTAACGAGATGGTTGTTAGCTATAATGGGAGGGAGGAGGGGGAAGGATGGGGTTAGGATCGTAGCTCCCAAACGAATGGACCGATATTGATGCGGTTTTTGAGGTGGTTCTTAGCTATAATGGGGGTTATATACATTTTTAATTTGTGCTTGTGTTTTTTACTTATTTGATGCATTTTGCCTTTGTACCGGCTACAAACCTGAAATCTATGATAAGTTAGTTAACATTAAACAACGTGATTAAAAGCTTTTAATTAACTTGCAATGTTTGTATGTATGTATGTATGTATGTTTGTTTAAGTCAAATATTGCAAGCTGAATTAGAACCACTTCGACTTATTTCATGTTGGTTCAGTTCGACTTATTTCATGTTGGTGTCCGATGACAATGCTTTTCCATGGTAAGCATGACCTGAATCGACATCCAGGATTAGCTACAGATAAAGGAACTATTCAACGTTTAACAGTACCGACAATTTTCTGTACGCATTTTATTAAGATAGCCGGATTTATCTTTTACATGATGTGGTTGCTGCACTCAGGGTTTGGATCCCGACTGTTAACCCAACAGCACAAACATGATATTTTGTGTACGCATTTTATTATGATAGCTGGATTTAAATTTTACCATGACATGGTTGCTGCTCTCAGGGTAGGGTCTGGACTAGGGAGCTCCTCAACAGTTAACAGCACAGACACGAAATATCGCCCATTGTAAGTTTTACCATGACATGGCGACAGCATAAAAGTTTTTATTTAACTATTTTTAATTAACTTATTTTAAACATTAAACTACTTCTAATTAAGTCTTATTGATTTTTAGGAACAGTCAATGCCCTTATGTAATGCTAACTTCTCTTATCAGCCCGTTAGAAAAAGCTACTTTTGCACGCAAGTGTAGTACGCGTAGTACGTGTAAACGTAGTGTACAAGAACATAGGAAGCTCCACTTCGGGCTGAAATTATAAGGTGGCATGCAAAGCGGGCCCTATTAATTTTCTGCTACCACGGCATACATTTGTTTCTGTGGAATTTTAGAGCTTGTGTTAATCTATGTGTTAACCCATTGGACATTGTTATTCTATTGTTACCAAAAGTATAATAAAAAAATAAATACTTTTATGATCTTTTTTTTTAACGAATTTCACTTTTCATATATTTTTTTATTGCATTTTAATGTTTCACGGGTTTTTTCTTCTCTTTTTCTTTTTTCTTTTTTTTTACTGCATTTCCACGTTATAAATATTTAAATAAAACGTTATTTTTCTTTCTTTCTCTTTTTTATTGCTTTGTTTATCGGTGTGTGAGCTACCCTGTTTTTTTTTGCCGGAAATCTTATCGGGAAGTGCTCGAAATTTTAATTGCAAGATCCAAGAAGAGTCCAGGACAGACAAAATACTTAGAAAAAAATAGTGAAATAAAATAAAAGCTTTGAACAAGCAAGCACAAATTAAAAATGTATGTAACCCCCGACACAGTGATACACACTCTAAACTTATATATATATATATATATAACACCCGTCTCTTTGTTCGGGGGTTAAAAATGGCCGGTAATGGAAACATTCAATAAGAGTCGACCAATGAGATCATAAAACGAGGCTTGCCACTATTAACGTATTATCTGTGCTTGAACCGGTAGGGATAGGCGTGATGATGGCAAATGCTCGAATGGCCTAACGTGTATTCTCTGGGATCGGGGAAAGACTCTAGTATGGGACGCGATTTGCGTTGATACGCTAGCCCGTCTCAGCAGGACAGTCTTGAAGGCCGGAGCCGCAGCGGAAGTCGTAGAAAAAGTCAATTAACACAAATAATATATGTATAGCTCTAAAGCGATTATATACATGCGCAGCTTGGCTTTGAAACTTTTGGTCCAGGGGATCCCACCAGTACCAACTTTAAAAAAAAACTAATATCTCTTCACATGATTGACGCTGGTGAAAAGAGGATTTGCTCATTTCTCGCATAGAATAATGATTTTCAACGCGGAAATGCAGCAGCATTTTTGGCGCCATGTCTCATGTAAACCAACTGTTTTTAATCGACTTCAAAAGGAGGATGTTCTCAATTCGACAATTTTTTTTGTTTTGTTTTTGCTTGCCTCGTATATATCTAAATCTACAGCCTACTTCACTGCAACCATTAAAACTGTAACTGGGCTAAATCTGTACGTGATTTTTTTTTGAAAATTTTAATTGAGATGAGCTTCAAAATCGATTGTTTCTTCCATTGAGATATTATAATGTACTACCTGCGTACCTACATAATTATATAATTATATCGGAGGTTTCTTCATAATGTCTTACTGGCAAAATGGTTAGTTGTCGGTGTTGAAATGTGTACATACAGAGGTAGGTACATGTGTTGCTCTTCACAGAGAAAGTATAGAAAACTTTTTTTTTAAATCAATCCTCATATCGTGTTGAAAAAGCTCAAAAAGTAGGTAGGTAGGGTAGGTAATTATTAAGAGCCAGTTAAAGTGCCAGTAAGTACGTCGTTCTGTGAAACATCATAATAAATAATTTGTACTAGGAACACAATGTTTCGTTGCATTAAAATTTGTTCGTATGGACCTCATAATAATGACCGACCCTTGAATCCCTTGATGCCCCATCCAATTTACCTCACCACCTTAATTACTCTCTAATCTGTGCCACCTTACCTTCGGAGATAATTTTCTCTACTCAATAACAAGACGTTCATGATAACAAGTTACTTCATTTAAACTAGATGGCGTTGTCTACCCTTAAAACACGCAAGCGGTTTGTTACGAAGTGGTTTGAACGTTAAATGAACTCGAACAACACGTTTTCTTCTTTTTTTTACATTATGGTCCCTAAAGGCTCTTAAAACGTATTTAGATGTTTTTTTTTGATAGAATAAGTCGACTTCAGTTGTAAAACGCGCAACGAAATTAAGCGAATTATTTACAGTAAAATAGTAATTTATTAAATAAAAAAATAAATTCAACTCATTCATGTCATGAATCTTTCATTATAAAAACCAGGGTTCAAAATACTTTCAAGTGGTTTGTAAACAGAAGCCTTGAAATTAGAAAATACTTGCATAGGAAATTGATCTTCGTGTACATATATATAAGGAGCACAATCGTGTTTGCGAAAAAGTACTTGGAAGCGTGGAATTGAAAGTAAAAAATACTGCATAGGAAATTGACCCGTGCGCTTATGTAAATAAAGAGCACATTTGCGTTTGCTTAAAAAAACTTCGAAGCTTTGCAAGTTTTTTGAGTGACCTATCAGCCACCTAGGTTGTTGTGACCCGGCTGGCCGAGTGCGGCCGAACTCAGCCGAACCCGTGTATGTAGCTCGCCACCGAGTATGTAGGTGCGGACGTGGCGAAAGAGCGAGTTGGTGAGTAAAATACTTTCAAAGTCTTGCAAGTATTGCGGGTCCGCACCAGGGCGGCGTACTTACAAGCCAAAACCTGGTTTTAAAACCTGGTTGCGTAAATACCCACCTTCCCTAATTCCACGCAGGTGGCGTGGAATTGGCGTGAGTGGTCATACAGAATCCAGGCCCTGCTCTCAACTCAAGTCCTTGCGACTAATTTGAAAACTGGGGTACTTGGTATCTTAGGCCTTGCACGCACTGCCTTGCAGTGGAACGCGGTGCGTTTATTCTAGCGTTTATTTCACATTGTATTACATGCGTTTATTTCATATTATATTATATGCGTTCATTTCATTGCAATACGTGCACTTCTATGAAGTGTCATGGAAGTGCAAGTGTGTTGTACGTACGGAGTGCCGTACTTCACAGAACATGCGTTATAAAAAGGCAAGGCAGTGCCTTATTCCGATGATTAGATGCCGAGTAATCGATAAAAAACTATTTGACGGCTGAACGAATTTTTAAGAAATGTAGTATAATATTGTACTTTGTAGGTTTGGTCCTGGACCTCCTGGTCCTCTGGACCAAACCTACAACTGGTCTGGTGGTGGTTTGGCTTTTGGTCCTGGAATAAAACGTGTGGGCTACTTTTAAATGAAATGACCACGCGGGCAAAGCCGCGGGCACAGCTAGTTTTTAATAAGAATTCAGCAGTGTGAATGTATTCTTTCTTATTTATACTACCTTTCGCCCGTGACGTTGCGTAGACTACAGTTTATCGCGAAAATAAGCATCCTATTTTTTTTAGGATATTAAAAACCAATGCAAAAGTAGGTATAGCAGCAACGCTTTTGATGTTTTTTGACAGGCTTGTTATTTTGTTTCCATGGCAACCGTTCCTTACAGCAAGTTATCAAAATTTTCCAATTTTCCCGTAGAAACTTACCATTTTCCGGGATGAAAATTATCCTATGTTTTATTCCACGGTATAAGCTATCTACATTCTAAATTTCTTCAAAATCCGTCCAGTCGTTATTGCGTTAAAACTTCCCAAACAAACAAACAACCGTTTTTAGTTTTACTCGTACATATTGGTGTGGATTGAGCACAGCAGACTTCAATGCGCTTATATTAGAAGTCTGTGGCGCCACTGCATGTGCAGACTATGGTGGTATAGGACTGTGTGTTTTATGTATGATTACTTAGTATGCCATGGATATTCTATTTGCTCATGGATTTTCGAGGAAAATGAATAAATGAGCATGGAATTGAAATTAATAATGTGAGCTTAATATAATGTAGTGCTTGTGATTTACTCAAAAAATCTAGCGATGGATTATTACCATACCATGAAAAAAAACTCCTTAATAACCCAATAAAAAAATGTTCACCGCCGTAACACCCTAAAGGATTTTATCTTCCCAAAATTCTCCTCGAAAACAAAAATATCAACGAATTTACTTTACCCCCAATCTAGCATCACTGTGCAAAGCATTCAAAAGCTTTTTTTTTTTTAATATTTTAGCACAAACAATACACAAATAAAAAGCCATTAGAACATTTTAATGAATAACCAAAACTTTGATCAAAATATTCGTCAGTTATCTACTTGTTTGTCAATGTCGTCGGTCCATCGTGTGGGGGGGGGGTCTCCTTCACGTATTGGTCGCCATTCGATAATCTTTATTCCCCATCGGTTGTCGGTTCTGCGAACTATATGGCCTGCCCATTGCCACTTCAACTTGCAAACTCTGAGAGCTATGTCGGAAACCTTTTTCGGATTTCCTCGTTTCGGATTCTAACAGGTAGTGAAACACCGAGCATAGCTCTCTCTATTGCACCCTACGCGACTTTGTATGAGACTAATAGTTAGCGACCACGTCTCAGTGTCGTATGTCATCACTGGCAATACGTACTGATTAGAAACTTGCGTCTTGGGGCTCTGCGGTATCTGCGACGAGAAGATATAGCGTAATTTCCCGAACGCTGCCCAACGCTGAGTTGTATTCGTCGGTTAACCTCTTCGTTGAAGTTGGGTCTACCCAATTGGATCGTCTGACCTAAGTAGACATAGTGATCAACAGCTTCGATAATATCGATCCCTACATAAACGGGCATGGGTGCGAAATGGGCATTTGACATGATGTTCGTCTTACCCTTGTTAATTTTAAGACCCACCTGTTGGGAAACAATATTGAGGTCACTGAGCATTGTGCGTAGATCTTCCAGGGTTTCTGCCGTGATTACTATATCATCAGCAAATCGAAGGTAAGTGATGCGTTCACCATTGATGTTAACACCTTATCCGTTCCAGTTCCGAAGCTTGAACTTATCTTCCAATGCAGAGAAATAACGTCTCCCTGTCTCACCCCTTTTTACAATTCATTAGAATTCGTGCTCTGATCTTGGGAAGGACAGTCGTGGTGGCCTTGCTATCCAAACACTTCAACACTTCAATGTATCGGTAGTCAATCTGGCACCGCTGTAATGACTGTAACACTGCCCAGGTCTCGACTGAGTCAAAGGCTTTCTCATACATAAACACTAGACATAGTGGCCGTTCATTGATCATTTAGAATACCTGGTCTATATCCCACTTTCAAATTAGAGTTTCAAGATCTTTATTTACCTAACACATTTTAAAATAATAGAAAAGCAAATGGAATAGAACCAACCGAAATCCAATATTTTATTTTAGTACAAAAAGACAAGCGATTTAATCATACAGAATTTTAGAAACGTGCTCGATCGAATCACGATCAAATTGTGTTAGACACCACATTTATATACTGTTTGACAGATTGTTAAATACGTCTTATAGTATCACAAAATAAACAAATGATTCTTAGAAAAACCAAACGAAGAAGTACCAAACAAAATTAAATTAAAATATTTTTAGTACAATTATCAGTAACTAAACTATTAACACAGTACACATAAAAATATGTGTACTGTGATAATACGATGGAAAATAATAGCACAGTACATTATAGAGTCGTAGGACTATATATGTACTGTGATAATAGGAAAGTATACATTTCAGAAATTCAAAAAACAATTAAATTCACGATCAGTTTTGCTGCTAGTAAGTAACGCACGTACAGTCTGAGATAAAAAAACGACAGCTTACAGTCGCGGCGCGAATTTTTCAATAAGGTGACACTGCGGATATGTTATTTTTGATTATTGGTTGTATATTATGTCTAGTTTAATTTATTTATTCAAACTAATATTTACTATACAACATTTCAAATGAAATACGTTTTTAGTGAAACAATTTTGTTTTATAACATTCAGCGGCGCGATGGGTTTAGAGGAAGACGTGGATGAGATAAGGACCCGATCGAAAGGCGTAAATAAAAAATAAAACGAGGCTTTTACCCAGCAGTGGGTAGAGCAGTGGCTGTAAATGTTGATGAAATGACTGCTGGTCTGCAGTAGGTAAATAAATTGTCGCATAAGATGGACCGGCAGCCAGTTGGAAGAAATATAATATAATCTGAAGCTCAGTGACATAGAATTGTAAAGTTTAAGAAACCTTTTTTTTATGTTGAAATTGTAATTCTTCTATGGTGTACATATTGCTAAATGTTGCGTACAGAAAAATAAACACCGCTCAAAGGGTGATCGCGCACTTTGTAGCTCAGGACCAAGATCACGGTCATAAAGACCAAACGTTCGCAATAAATACATTCATCGTACACTTAAAACAAGTTGCACACTGGAATCATTTTCAAGCATGAAGACTAGCCAACGTCATTGTCACATCATCAGCAGCCTAGTATCGGTAGCCTAGTTGTTTACTAGCGTGATTTAAAATCCAACTATATTGAGTTCAGTCCGAGGCTCCGAAACAATAACTTTTGTAAGTTATGTGAGGATTTCCATCGCTCCGTGCTTCAGAGGTCACAATAAGCTGTCGGTCCTGGCTGTTATTGATTAATAGCAGTCATTAAGCCATGTCAGAGGTTCTCAGGCTGCCTGACAAACTCTGACACCAGAAGCACTACCTTATACGAAAAGCAAGCATCAGCCTAAAGACATCCACTACTGAACGCACATGGGGCTTCCACATAATAGTGAGGTATTGCATTATTTATTATTCTTAGGTAGTAGGTTATTTGCCATAATTACTATACTTGGCAGGCATCTTGGTGATCTCAGTAGACGTTGATATTACTTACACTGGAAAATACTGCTTATTTCCTTAATTCACTTTGCTGGTTCTCAGAGCAACCGCGGGATGAGAATGGATGGACCTATGATTAAGCCGGGCGCCATAGACCTCAGCAATTGAAATTGGACCTTCAACTTTATGTGTTTTTTTATGGTGGCTTGGATTTATTCAAACCCGAATAAAAGCAAGCGGTAGACTAGCAACCAGGGGTTTACATGCTCATAGTTTAGTAGAATGTTTGATTAAAATTTATCAGAGTTCAAAGATCTTATTAGACTTTCTCGTACGCAATCACCCATACGGTATCCAGTAATTCTCCCTGGCTCATCCCAGACATCCAACCTTGGTCACGTAATTTTCATATTTTTCGTAAATTTTTCATCGTCTGCATTAACATATCTAATTTCCGCGGATTTTACCGCAAAACGTCAGAGCGTCCTATCCGCAGTGTATGGCAGTGACTAATGTTAAGGTACTTAATTAAAAATACAATACTTTCTCATGTAGGTCACGACTCATGTAAATGCAAACCTTGTAGGGTTGACATTCTAATCAAGTATAATATAAACGATAGACGACGATTTACAGAGCAGTTCTTAAAATTAGCCGCTACAGCGTGTGTGGCCGCAGATACTGGCTAACAAACCAGTTTTTCAGAGCAATACATTTTTCGACACTATTTGTGACAGTCTAAAATCATTGCATAATACTACCATTGTGTACCTACCATTGTAGTATCACATACCTGATGCAGTATGAAATATAGATGTTTGGTTTGTTTTTTGTTATTTTTTTACTTTTTTTTAATGATTCTCTCTAACGCAGATTCTAACTTAGTCTTGGTCTAGCTCTAGTTCAATGTGATATGGATGACGCGTTCCAAATCTGCTCGATGTTTGTTTGAAAACATTTATTCTAACTTGGTTAACTGACAGGTCTAGTTCAATGTGATATGGATGACGCGTTCCAAATCTGCTCGATGTTTGTTTGAAAACATTTATTCTAACTTGGTTAACTGACAGGTCTAGTTCAATGTGATATGGATGACGCGTTCCAAATCTGCTCGATGTTTGTTTGAAAACATTTATTCTAACTTGGTTAACTGACAGGTCTAGTTCAATGTGTTATAGATGACGCGTTCCAAAACTGCTCGATGTTTGTTTGAAAACATTTATTCTAACTTGGTTAACTGACAGGTCTAGTTCAATGTGTTATAGATGACGCGTTCCAAAACTGCTCGATGTTTGTTTGAATTTTTTTAATTTATTTAATGAGTCTATTTCAAATTTATTGGATCATAACCAAATTGTTGTAACAAAATTGTAACTTTAAAGCCTAATGATATAGTCACCCCTAAAATAAAACCGGTAAAGTGCTAGTCGAGCAAAAATGGCTATATATTTCACATTTCTGCATTCTTACTTCTCTAACATTTCTAACTTCCTCTCTACCTACCAATATCAAAAAACATGAAAATTTGATCAATACAAATGAATTGATTAATACTGATTTGAAATGATCGCAAACGTTATACCAAACCAACTCGTGATAAGATTAAACTCGCTATCGCTTTGTTATGTATGTAATTGTAATGTATGATGTTTAATAATCACAAAAAAAAACTTTGAGAAAATTCAATACTTTATTAAAAATAATTACTTCTTAACAATGGACCCGCATCCAAAATTAGATCTGCAGGTGAGTTTGCTTTGGGATCGTTCAGCTCATGCGAAGTCAGTACATATTACTGGCTGCCTCAAGCCAACCCCGGTATCGAAGCTATATCCGCTGGTAGGTATTTCGTCGCCAGTTGTACGTAGAACAATTGCAAGCTCCGTAGAGAAACAAAAACAAAAGATTGACCCCAGGCTGTAGATGGTACATGTTACAAACGTGTCCTGCGCCGCAACAACTAAAAAGCAGGAAGAATTTTCTCTCAATTACTGATAATGAACCAAAAGCAAGAGTTAACCTAAGCCGCGAGATGCATTCTCTGCATACCTTCGTTCTACCCAAAAAAAAGCTGTCACCTGGCCACAAGCTATCTTTTCCGAAGTGGAAGTCTTTAAATAGGTTACGCACTCAGGTTGGCAGATGCAGACAGCTTGTTTAAGTGGATGAGAACCTGAGCGATTGCGGCGCCATTCAGACCCTAGCATACCTAATTAAATGTCCTTCATGTCCCAATACCTGTTCCCTTGAGGCTACAAGGCTAGCGATTCTGCAATACGGGTGGTGGAATTCTGGCCAGGTAAAATTTAAACAGATTTGCCATCGACTCGCAAAGTAGGTAAAGTTAGATCACTGTTTCCTAATTACACAGCACCTGAAACTCAACCATTTTTACATTTGCTTTTCATTACGGCACCAACGCGAAACCGCAATTATAGTAAAAATGAAGTAATTACCCCATTTCCATTAGGATTACGGCCTTTCCCACGGAAAACGTAGATTTAGCAGCATTTAAAATTGGTATGCTGGTATTTTGGAGAATATCTTACAATTGTCAGTCATTAATGTGTCTGAAATTAAAGCGCATTTGAGATCTCTGCAATTCAGCATAGATTGAAAATTGAACTAGAATCAAAACTCCAGAAAAAAACAGTATTAAGTGACTAAATGTTGTTGACATTGCTCAAATAGTTAAAGCATGTACTTGATCAAATCTAAAAACAAACCAGCCAAGTGCGTTTCGGACAAGATTCCGTATTCAGAGCCCTAAGCTACTCCTCTAAGAACACGGCATTGCAATCGGTCCATTAGTTTTTACGTTATAGCCAGCAAAGTTGTTTTTATGGTTGGATTATGTCTCTCACTTATCTTGGACAGCTATATCTCATAAACTAGTAAACTCTAGATACCAGCGATAATTTTATTAGGAATTTCGTAATACGCGCTAGTACCCTTAAGGGGAGACATGCAACTCAAGCAAAAAGGTCATTACAGCCCTCCTTCCACTTGGATCCACAGCTCGGCTCCACATGTGGATCCGTGGACACCTTTATCTCCACGGGCAAGGCGCGATTTTAGAAATGCACTGCACTATTAATATTAAAAAAAAACTGTCAAAGAAACCTCATCATAATATTAAAATACCTACTCAACGTGACCCCACTCGATACATATTTTTTTCTCTTATATGGGGCCACTAGATTTTTTTGTACGCCTGTGTATCGGTTATGAACATGTGCCAAATTTCAACATTGTAGTGTTAATATTTTCTGCATAAAATGACTGTGAAATACAGAATGACGGACGGACTACGGACACGGCAAAACTATAAGAGTTCCTTGTCTGACTATGGAACCCCAAATGGGAAACAAAATAGGTAATGTTCGTCAGAAGGTCTTGTAGTGTTTTTTTTTTCATATCATGCGAATACCTATTTAAAACTTGATTCTCACTTAACTTCATGATATTATTGCAGAATATAAAAGCCACAAAAAACAAATAAAATTATGATCTATGCGTGTTCCCAACGAGCCATAAAACAAAATGTTCGAGAGCGGAAGTGACTGAGATTTGTTGTTTCGACGGTTTGATGTTCGTACTCGCTTTACGAGCTCGGTGCCAACGTGTACCAATAAAATATCAGAAGTGGGATGTTCCTAGTTTTGAACCCAGTATTAATAAAATTTTGCGAGTAAGGTGCTGTCCACGCAGTTCCATTAGTTCCATGTCAAGGATACTTTGAGCTAGGCCGTTAATTATGGCACTCAATAATGAATGTTCATTATCTGGACTAGCCATATTTTAATCCCTAATGTGCAACTAAAGATGTATGTACAGAACAGTTACTGTGGCAGGCGTATTGACAACTGCGCTCCAAACAAATCTAAATCCTCACAAACGGCTCTTATAGACGTGAACTCGATGAACGTCTCCCTCGGCATCCCAGCGGGCATTCCAGAAAAATAGCGATACCAAAAACTTGTAAATTTGACAGCTTTTGTCTCCTAATGTTTAAAAGTTACAATAATATATTTATATCGTTGTGAAGATCCATCTAGCGAAAAATAAACAAATAAAAAATAATATATTCGGGACAATTCCACACCTAGCCCCAAACTAGGATACCCTGTAATATGGTCACTAGGTAACGGATAAACATACATAAATACGAATATCAACATCCATGACTCGGAAACAAACAGTTCTGCTCATCACACAAATGATTGCCTCTTGCAGAATTCGAACCCGCGACAGTTTGATTTTGTTCCTAGGGTTACTAGCTGCTAGACCAACCAGCAATCAAATACATATTTGGTACACCTCTAACCCCCACGTTGAAATAGACCGCCAGTGTGAGCGCTAAAAATGAGATGTCGCCCGGCGATGCACAGTATAACTCGCGATAGCATCAAAACTATAATACTTGTAGGATTTGAATGTATTTTACACAATTAAAAATAATGTATTATAGATAGTTTTATCACAAAACAACGATTGTTAAATAATTATCACGCCGAAATGGCGAGACCAAAATTAAGAAAGTCAAAGATTTAAAAGGATCCCAGGATTGTAATCCTGTTTGCGATCGACCAAAACCACTTTCATAAAAAAACACAGGTCGCATTTAAAAAGATCCCCTGTTAAACCTCCTCGGAAATCATCGAATTCACGAAAAAAACTAGAGGTAGCACGACTTTAACCCACCTCAATTTTTTTTTATGCACTTGAATTTCAGTTGTACTTTACCATCTTTAAATACCAAGTAAGAACAATAAAAGAATCTCCAAAAACACCCGACACTCACGTCAAAAAGTTCAAGTTCCTTATAAGTAGCAAGGTTTCGTACGTCTTAGGCCATTTCATGTTCGATCGGTTTTCCCCTTCCATTTCCATCAAACGGTGTACAATGGCGAAGTGCTTCGGAACTTCGCAGGAACAAGTGTCATTGAGCCGAAGTTTTCTTGTTTGGACAAACCGGGAATGTATTAACTGTTTGGGAGTAGGCACTGGAATGTGTGATGGAAAATCAATTTGGCTAGAGTTTTAGGTATTAAGATGTGATGTTTTTTTTTTATATTGATAATCAATGGAGAAGCGCAATTTAATTTAAATTCATTTATTTCAGGTAAATAACACCCATAATAGAAAATATACATTAAAATTACAATTAAGTCACATTTATAATACAATTCAAATTAAAATTACAATTAAATTAAATAAAAATTATTACAAATATTAAAATCATAGACATACTTATTATTATGTACTGTGTGCAATGTTACATCCTACTTAGCTAACCAATTTTAAAACTTTTCATACCCAAAAATATTTGGGTATGAAAAGTTTAAAACTCTATCAGCGTAAAATAAATAATGTTGGAAGTGTTTATACTGAAATGTTTCCCACTGACTTAGGTAGCCTAGTCAACTTATATAGTTAAACAACTTGTAATTTTTTTAAGCTTTGTAACTTTGTATTTCACTCACGTTTGGTCTCTGAATTTCACAGCTATATCGTTATTCTAATTATATAATAATTCATGTGGTTATACATATAATATAACCACATGAATTATATAATAATTCATGGGGTTTCCAGTAATAAGTGGATAATCTTTCACGTACGTGTAGAGGGAAAGGCCGAACAGAAAATATATAAAAAATGTACCAGTTGAGAATCTTCTTGAAGTAGCCATGTTTTTAAAGTAGTTGGCCACACAGATGCTCAAATTTAACATTCAAAAAGAAAAACCCAAAACTGTGAACGAGGAAACGAATTTTCCCAAGTTTACAAACAATTACAAGAGTCCACTATAGTTTTTTTTTTGTTGACCTTACCCCCCTCTACAAGTACCTGCAAGATTATCCACTCATTGCGGGATTATAATTTGAAATATGCTAAATTTGGTCACACTACGTAATTGATTTCTAATTGTTGGTAACCAATATGGCATAGAGCCAAACTAAGGCAATAAAAGGCACGACAATAAGTCAAATAAAAAATAATAGAAAAACTTCTCACAGTAATAGATTGCCTCTTATCAACCAACCTTTCGATTCGAGCCGATTCTTAATTATTTTCATAATAAACAAAATTAAAGCCAGAAACGGATAAACAAACCATAGTAATGAAATCAATCACTCCGAAAGCCATTCTAATTGATTAAAGATTGTTTTATTGAATCGCCCTCGATAGGTTGATTGCTATTCTATGGAGGGAGATTTAAATCTGTAATATCGGGTCTGTTTAACGGTTTCCCGTTCCATAAAAGTATATAATTAATCGTAAACTTTCTACCTATCTAATTTAACAGCTTTCATGTACTCACGAAGTAGCACCATCGACATCAAAATATTGTATCCCAAAATTCTAGTCGTTAGCCCCTTTTAGGGCCTTAATTCGCTATGACCATTCACATATGTAACGCGTCACGTTACGATATCTTCGTGGAATATTACGGCAATTGTCAGAATGATGTCACACGTTTTCTGCAAGGAATTTAGTGTGGCATAGCGAATAAGCAAAAAACAATTTACCACAAATAATATGAAAAACAAATTAAAGGTCGCTCAGCGAGGAAGCTATGCTTGGAGTTTCTCTGTAGGATTACATTCGTAATGAAGATATCCGACAGAGAACCAAAGTAACCGACATAGCTCTAAGGATAAGCACGCTGAAGTGGCAACGGGCTGGTCACATTTCCCGTTATCCAACAAACAACTTAGAGAACAAATAATAAGGTACAATTAAAAAGTATAAAAGTGGCCATGTCCATCTGGATTAGTGTTGCTTTCTATTAGTGAAAGAATAGGTGCTCTGTCCTACAGCTCCGCCCGTAGTAACAAATAAGTAGTAACAAATAAAAAAATAAGTTAAAAGTATAAACTGAAAAAGCATGTTCATTTGGAATAGTGTAGCTTTATATCAGTGAAAGAATTTTGAAAATCGTTTATTTTTTTATTGTGTTTATCCATTACAAACAAACATACACCTTTGTTTATTCCTTTCACTCCACCTTGCCTGAAAGAACGCTTCGAGTTCCTACAACCTTCACAGTCCATGCGCTCTTCTAGAGCCCTCCAACTTAAGATCCCTATCCAAATTTCCCAGTTCTATAGCAAATCCTTCACAGTACAAGCTGTCCGACTGTGGAATGCATTGCCGCTAGATATCCGACGCGCTAAATCCTTGTCGTTGAATAATCGCTATTTATCTAACCTCAATTTTTTATTTATCAATTTTTATTAATATGTATTAATTTATTATAATTACATATGTATATTACGTAGTAGTGTTTTTGTTTGAATTATATAATTTAAGTAGTTAGTAGATAATTATTCCGAATTGTACACCACCGTCTATTTCTACTTCCTTTGATACTGTCCATTCAAATGTTGTCTAGAAAAGATCGCGATATAACCACCTTACCTTATTTAAGTTTTTACATTTTGTTTTATTTTAGTTTTACAATAAAGTATTTCGTATCGTATCGTATCGCAAACAAAAAATCTAATCTTTTCTCTTTATAATATTAGTATGACATGTAAATAGTTTTTATTTGTGTGGTGTTCAATTAAGAGTTGTCTATCTATCTATTATCACTAATGTGTGGTGATAAAACGCCACCTTAAGATAGGCCAACAGCGAGCAGCATCTCGTTATGGCGTTCAATGGAGGAAGGCCGATGGTCAACAGTTGTCGTTTATCGTGTGATGATATGACGTGATATGTGTCATCTTCGAGCACATCAAGGTTTATTAACCGTTATCAAAAAAAGTAGCTTCTCAGGTTCAAGTGTATGTATGTAATAGGTATTGTCAAAATGCGTAATATGCATCTAATATGTTAGTCTAAATCAGTATCTGAACAAATATACAAAATTTCGCGAATTTTTATTTGTATGTATGTGTGTATGTTTGTCCGCGTATTTCTCGGAAACTACAAGTCCAATTGCTTTTTTTTGTTTTAATAGTTTCAATATCTTTCAACTTAGGGAATAGTTCAAGTTTCATCAAAATCCGTTTAGTAGTGTAAAATATATTATAGTCTGTGTGCTTCGTTTTGTAACGCCTACTTTAACGAAACTGAAATGTAAGAAATAAAAACTAATTTAAAGATAATTACACCGGCTTCAACTCGTATATCGTATAACGTAAAAGAAAGACATAAATCATTTTTTAAGTCTTTGCCAGGTAAGTGCCTACTTACTTGCTTTAGACGATTAGGGCGTAGTACAGACTTAAAAAATATATGAATGATGTCTTTCTTTTAAGTTTTATGCGACTTAAAGTTGTTTTATATTCGGTTTTTTGTACAATTATATGACGGGACGGGCAGGTTCTTATCCTGAGTGAAGCGCCGCACCTATCCATAAAATTACAGGGCCAGAACCATTGGTACGTCAACGGCCCGAACTTTGAAATTACAAAATCTTGCGCGTTGCATTGTGTTCGCCACCCTGACATGGTTTCTAAGGGTGGCGAAAATGCCCAGTAATTGCGCTGGGAACATTGCCCTTCATACCGCAACATAGTATTTAATGTTTGTATGATTGGTGGTTGAATATCTGGAAAAAGTGTGATAGTTAGGTACACTTTCCGCTTGCAAGAGTGGGAAGTAACGTATACACACGTCTTTAAAAATGATGCATAACAGTGGTAGGCTATCACTACAAAGCGACAAAATGCAGGTTAAACCACAGTTAAAATATAAATCGTCAAGATTTTTTTGAGTTAAATGTGATTTAACTCAAATGTAGGTAAACTTCCAATCTTATTTGTTATAATAAACATGTGGGACGCTAGGTGGCAACAAATAAACACACAAACACTCTCTCAAACACACACACAAACATACAAACTCCATGTAAAACGCGTAAAAACCCTTTCAGTAGCTTCGACGAAAAAAACATAGATCGAGCACATAATACTTACTATTATCACAGAATAAATAATAGTACACGACTATTATTTAAATTCGATCACATGACTATATGTGGTGTGCGTGTCGCGTGGTACAAACCCGTTCGTCACAGTTTGTCATCAAAAGATTGCAAGCGATATTGTGCCATCCTTTTTACACGGCTGCCCAAAAAAAGGAGTGCTAATAAGCATTCATGTATGTATGTGAGTTAATTTTAGTCCACCATAACTTTTAAATGCCTGAACAGATTTAGACGTATGGGATACTGTTAGAATCCTTACATTCCCACGAGTAACATAGGCTATATTTTTTTTTAAACATTCAGTTTGTCGGCAGTATGCCATATAAATGTATGTTTTTTTGTGAAAAAATATTTTATCTTCGTGTTTTACAATATGGGTATCAAATTGAATGATAAGCGCATTCCAACAGTATATAATTTATTGGCAAAAGCTCATTTTTGGCAGGGCAGGCGTGTTTTTTTTAGCTTTTAAGCTAGTTATTCCACATGCTTTAACCTGTATGGCTTGCCTATTTGCTCCACACAAACATTTACGTGTTACGCACACAAACGTGTGTCAGCGCGCGTAGTCGATTAGTTATGTGTGCTGCCCCGGCTCAAAACTATGGATAGCGGCTTTTTACTTTTATGATAATTAAGTTTAGTTACCTATTTGCCAATAAAAGATGCCGACTCCACTATAAGTGAGCCACGCGTGGAGTTTTTAAATTGCGTGGAGTTTTGATGGAACACGAATCGGGCGAACTTAGATAATCCTCATTTCAGTACCTACATACGTTTTACTGCAACTTTCAACGATATCTGCACAGATTAACGTATTATCTGTTACATTTACAAATTATTCTAGTCTACAGTTTTGACTTAACTACTCATTTATTTCATTTATTTATTTTATTTATTCATCAAGTTAAAAATAGTAAGCTACAAGTACAGTATTGACCAACATGCTAATTATCTTAAGTAATTCGTTACCAATAAATTCAAATTGTCAACAATTGATCTCAAATTGTCATTAAAAATATCGACATCTTGGAACTCGTGCGTAAAAACATTTAAAATTGACAATAGTCTATGAGTAGGCGCATTACGTGCGTGCGCAGTTCGCACAGCAGGACATGAGAACAGCTGATGACAGCGGTGGCTCTCGGCGCGAATGAAGTTGTTTGGGACATATAAACCAACAGTACCGAGCACAGTCGGATTATTGACCTTGTTGCGCAGTATTTGGCAGTAGTGGATGACTAGAAGTAATTTACGCCTATACTCCAATGTATCTGCTCCAATCATTCCTGTGACGAATAGGGAAGGGAACAGGTACGGGTAATATCCGTACTTACGTTTATAGACGTACCTGGCGAATTTGCGCTGAAGCCTCTCTACCATCAAAATGTACTTAGCCTCACTCGGATCCCAGACTATCGCACCAAACTCCAACTTACTGCGGACGAAAGCGTTGAAGAGCGTTATTGCAACCCATATATCTTGGAATTGAGAGGCTGTTCTCATTATAAATCCTAAAACTTTGTTTGCCTCATTACAAATGGTAATGACATGCTCACGGTAAGCAAGTCGATTATCCAGAATTAGTCCAAGGTCTCGGATGGAAAACACCCTCTCCAATGCAGACCCCTCTATGCGTATTGTAAGGTCAAAGGCGTTTGAGACCTAGAGAAGGAGACAACCTTGCACTTGGAGACGTTAAACGAAAGTCTGTTCATACATATTCTAATAATATTTTCCCACCAAGTTATCGAAATAGACACGAATATACAACAACATCAGATATTACCATATTTATTACAATCGGAAGCATCTACTTGTGGCCTTTCGCTTCGTGAATCGAATTCAGACCTCTTGGGAAATCTACCTTGTCTGCCACAGTGAGTTTAATCAAGTACTGTTATAACGTATTCAAAATCTTGTGTTGATTAAATAAATATTAGAACTCGAAAATATATCTAATTTACATGAGTTTTTTGGTAATTTCTCACTGTCTTGATCTCGAATATATAACACCACCTTCGTCCCAGATATAATGGCAATAATTATTTTAATAACCGTGTTAGTAACAAACTTATATACTAATAGCTGAGCTGTCGGCTTCGCCCGTGTGGATATTTTTTCCTATGAGCAAGAACCCTTAATAATAACTAGCTTGAAAGCTAAAACAATAATACTTGCCCTGCCAAAAAGAACTTAAGCCAATAAATTATATACTGTTGGAATGTGTTTATCAAGACCTTCAATTTAATATCTATATTGTAAAATTAGAAGAAAAAATATTTTTTAGCTTTAGAATGTGGAATGCGATACTGAAGAAATACTGTTGTTTTAAAAAAAATAGCCTATGTTACTCATACATACAAACAAACAAACAAACAAACATACATGAATCCTAAAAATTACTCCTTTTTTGGGCAGTCGTGTAAAAAAAGACCGAGACTTGACTTGACTTGACACACAATCGAATAAAGCATAGCAAATGGCGACTGCCTATGTGTGCGTGTGTGCATAATTTGTTTTGTGGTTGATACACAATTTCATCACAAAGTTTTTGATTTTCCATCTGAACTTGACAGAACTAGCTCGACTAACAAGGTCGAGATCTTGCAGCGATGTGGCGGCCAGGAGGAATAACATGGTGCAAGAGTGTATGTGAGTCTTGTGCATACGAGTGGCTTGGCACTTCTTGGGGGTTAACTTTTGATTTGGAGGTGTGGTTTCCATCTTTTTTAAACCTTCTTGACTACGATTATGTCTTTCCTCATGATAAATGACGATAGCTCATGATGCATAAGTACTATTTCCTTGCCAACAATCAAGATCGGTTCGGCCGTGCAGTCGTGAAAAGATATACAGTCAGACAGATTTACTTTCGTTAAATAATATTTTATGGAGTATGGATTGTGATGTGATAGTGTGATGTAAGTAGGTTCATACATCAGATACTAGTCGCACCAAGGACACGACCCATGACAACTAGAGTCATGCATGATGCTGTTACGGACTCTTGCATAGGTGCGAGGTTCCAATAGAGAGAAAATGAGGCTTTGAGCACAGAATTAGGGATATTGAAAACACAATTGGTTACACTTGAAAAATAACAACAGTTTATTTTTTCTTAAGGCACGTTAAGCTGTCGGTCCCTGCTGTTATTGATTAAAAGCAGTCGTTAAGCCATGTCAGAGGCCTTCGGGCGGCTTGACAAGCTCTGACATCAGTGGCCAGCACTACCTCATACGACAAACAACAATTTCTTCTTAGACACAACAGACTAATATTTGCATTTATAGTTTAACCTGATTTACAAAAGTTGGCTATCGGAGCCCTGAGAACTTGGCCGTGCTATGTTTCTATCAGCCTAAGTTATGGTCACTTGTAGGAGTGCTTCTTTGTTTCGACTGCTTCTGTGAACTGTTTACTGACAATTGCTCACCAATTTCTCGGTTCTATGGGTATTTTTACTATTTTGTCTAACAAGATCGGCTCCGTTTGGTCAGTTCAGTCTTACGTAGAGAGCGTACCATTATTCTCTCCAAATTCCTTCCCCACGCTCGAAAACAGGCGCAATAAATGGCTTATAAAAATTTAGCGACTATAGGGAAATCTTTACCACGAAGTGAGCCTATATTTTATTGCCCCACATTTGTACGGGTGCAAGGAGTACTTCGGAGTTTCCGACCTGCTCTAACCAATATGTGAACGGTCCCTAAGTTAATATTTTCGCTAGGTAGGTTCAAAATTTTGTTTAGTTTTAACATTCCTAAGTATGGTTCATCATTTTAGTCGTACCTACGAGATTTCGTTCTCACGCTCTGGTGAAATGATGATTCTTTTAACGTAATTTTACGTTTCTAGACCGGGTTAGTCGTACTGCGTGAACGTATACTATTTATTTCATACTGATACGACACTTCACGCTGAACCAATCTACACTTATTTAATTCAACTAGGCACACTTTTACCCCATGCTTAGTAGAATGCTATTCAAAATAAGGCCTAAAGGATATAATGCGTCTACGTGTACTTATACCTTACACGTAGTCTCATTATAGACTCTAACAGGGTCCTATTACTGGGAAAATAAATTCTATTTGCTCTATTTTACAGTCTTAAGCACTACGTTTTCTATTCGAAAGTTCCATTTGCCTTTTAATGCTTAATGTCTATAGATTCCATGCAATGTTAGCATGTGTAAACCTATACTTATACTTATAGCTATATACCTAACGTTATTGCGCTCGTTGACAAGTGGACTTCCTCAGCTACGACACCTGTACATTATGTATGTATATGTAGATGCAAACAAGGAAAAGCAGAACTAATGATAGTAAGGTATGTTGACCCATCCACTCATGTATCCAAATTCACTGCAGATACCGCAATGCATCGAAGAACGGGTGTGGATTCGTAGTCAAACCGATTTGTCAAACCACTATCAAAAGGATCACTTTTTAATTCAGTTTCAACACTACTATGATACGAGGCTAAATTCAAAATCTTTGCTAACACATATCGAGTTATTATAATGTTTCAATATATTTAACGATGTTGTATAAATGTTGTGTAATATTATTTATTATGTTGTGAGAGTGACGAATTATTGCCTTCTGTTTACCACGGTCAATGCAACTTTATCGAAAAGGTGAGGTTAGAAAAAAATTACAGTTTGATTTAATTTGTGCATGATGAATGAAGACCCGTTTTAACATTTTTTACGAATCCCATAAAACCCTAATAGGATAGGTAATAAATCATACAACGAAAGGCCGACTGAAGGAGCCTTATTCAAACACAATATTTGAATTTTCTACTGATTGATATTGTTTGAAAATCGCCATTTGCAGAAAGGGACAGAAATATACGAATCGTAAGAGTGCGACAAGACAAACGGCGTATAAAAGTTTGATCAAGGCCCTATTTCATAAAAGGGTTTGTACCAACGGATCGCGCGATCCGATTAGAGTGTCAACGGATCTCAGTGAGTCGTGTCAACTGATATCGCGATCCGTTGCCACTCAACATTTGTTAAATATTTTCCCATCGGATCGCGATTTTGGTTAGGTTATGTAAAATCATAGCTTTTTTTTAGTGTTGCTTTATGTTATATACCTAAGGTTGAGTAAATACTAATAAAACCTACATTTTAAATGAAAAGTTTATTTAAGTACATACTTCGATGATCCGCATGTGAACACAAATGTACAATGGAGAATATGGTATCGGTAGGTATATGGTACATTTCCAAAAATTCTTGCATTTTGGAATAAAATTAAACCACAATATCGATTATTATATAATCTATTAAACAAGCAAACGAGTAGTTTTTTTTTATCTAAAACATATTTTTTATATTTTTTTATTTCATAATCATCAAGTTGTAAGCTACCCTGAAAGTTTCAGATAGCCAATCGGGAAGTGCTAGAAATTTGAGTTGCAATATTCCACATGGAACGATTGACAGACAGACAAACAAGGAAATGACTTACTAAAAACATGGTAAAATAAGTAATAATCAGTCATGTTTTAATTCGAACAATAATCAACAATAAAAAACAGGTAAAAAAGGAACTAACAAGAAAGGTAAAAATCAACACAGGCAAATATAAAATATGATCACACATTCAAAAGTAATACATGTTTTTATACTGACATGGTCACAAAGCACTTACACTAAAGTCAACATTAGAAACGGAATATTAACCATATATTTATTTTGTTTGAGTTTTCTGTTTCATCACTGTTTCAAGTGGTATAATCGCAGATATAATGAAGTAAAAGCAGTACCAAAATAAAGAAAACTCAAAATAAGTACATGTTTTTATCGCGTTTATTATGTTGACTGAAAAATATGTCTTCATTTTAACTATAATCAACAATTATAAACATAACACAAACACAAACAAAAAACATCACAGATAAAATAACAATAATTAACATATTATATTAAATTCGCGAGCAACAGTCAAAACAAAATAAATATATGGTAAACATTCCGTTTCTAATGTTGATTTTAGTGTTAGTGCTAGTTTAGTTGCCTAGTTTTAGATAAAAATCAATATTATGGTTTCATTTTATTCCAAAAAGCAAGAATGTTTGGAAATATACCTACTTGATACCTTTCCCGATACCATATTCTCCATTGTACATTCGTGTTCACACGCTGATCGTCGAAGTACGTACTCAACTAAATTTTTCATTTAAAATGTAGGTTTTATTAGTATTTACTCAAACCTTACATATATTACATAAAGCAAAACTAAAAATACTATCATTTTACATAACCTAACCAAAATCGCGATGCGATGGGAAATAATTTTATTCTATTTGAGTCTCATCGGATAGCGCGATCCGATAGGAAAATATTTAACTAATTTTGAGTGGCAACGGATCGCGCGATCCGTTGGTACAAACCCCAATTATGGGATGGCGCATGTTAGATTAGTTGTTTGTGACATTAATTTCATCAGACCCCTCATCCCTTCCTGACCAAGACTGAAAATTAATATTGCAACTTTATGTTCTTAACGCATGTAAAAGACGAAAAATTATTTTTATACCCAAATATCTCAGAAAATACATCACTTAGGCAGTTTATTAATACACTTTATGATTATTATATGTTTTCCTGTCGATTGACACGAACTCATTAATGACCAAGAAATCGCCATTTTTTTTCAAATTCGCTGCTATTTAGGTTGTCGAAATAATGACCACATTACAAGCTTAATGTGGTCATTATTTCGACAACCTGCTTTGGGCAAAGTCAACCTTGCCGCGCTTCTTGAATAGGCGCCAGCAAAGTTATATGGAATTTCAATACTGTCGTGTTTTGCGGCCAGCAATTTTCTTTGAAAATCCATTATTGTCGTGCTTTTTAGTACTATTATTTATTCTATGGTTTTGTTAACCACCGAACGCGAAAAGAGAGGCGTCGTAGTTCGCAAACGTATGGACCGATATTGATGTTTTCTTTTCTGTTTGAAAGCTGATGTGATCGGGATGGTTCTTAGCTATTATTGTTGTTGTTGTAGTTTTTGTTATTTTGTTGTTGTTTTTGGTTTTGTTATTTATTTTTGTTGTTGTTATTGTTATGTTGTAGTATGTAGTTATGCATCCCGGCACCATCCTTATCGGCGCATAGCGCCCGGTCGCCCATACAATTCCGCTTAATTAATGACTATGTTTTATTCTGTGCGATTGTTAGTTGTCGACTTGGCACTTTTGTTAGTATGTAAGGTGTTTATTATTAAGTTTAGAGGAGCTCAGTCTGTACTTAGCATTCAATCAATTAATACATCAATTTAACTTCAAATTTGTATTTTTTAAAACGTCCCTTGGGTCCGTCGCAATTTGAGTGGCGCAGCCGGTAGGATATCCGTTATCCTGCTGCCGGGTTGACGCTTAAGGACCCTAAAATCGGTTGTTCGCGTCGAGTATCCTGCAGTGAATTCGGGTATCCTCGAACCAAAATAATAACTCTCCCGCGACGCGTGTGCAGCGAAAACAGTTCAATCAGTGATCGGTTTGTGCACCAGACCCGAGACGAGGCGGATTGGCCCTGGACAGACTCACGCAAGGAGGATATGGGATTGAGCAGTTTGTGAGTAAACCTCTTCACACCTGTTTTCATAATACCCTATCTTTTCCGTATTTTCCGACCCCAAATCGTTGGCCTAACTAATTACGTCTATCTGATTTTGTTTGATTCAAGTATCGTTATATTCGTAATTGTTAGTGTTTATTAATAAGTTGTGTTTATTGATTATCGAAATCAATTTAGTGATATTAATAGTTGTTTAGTGATTATTGAAATCAGTAGTAGCTAAAATGGTTAACGAACAAAATGAAACGATTAAGATGATCCCTAGGGAAATATTGTGTATAATTCCTATGTATGATGGAGACGAAAAACTACTGAACTTATTCATTACGAAATGTGAATATGTTATTAGAGCTTTTCAACTGGAAGGAAATACGTCACAAAATTTGTACGTATTTCATTCTGTAACGAGTAGACTTACGGGTAGAGCTGCGACTCTACTTAGTGAACATCAAAATTTAACATCATGGACTGAACTTAAACAAATTCTTACCCAACATTTTGGCGATCCCCGCTCAGAAGAGTGAATAGCGATTGAATTGGAAAGTTTGAAAATAAAACAAGGTGAATCACATATCCAGTTTTGCCATAGAATACAGAATGTTAGGAGTTCTTTAATTGCGAAAGTAAACATAATTACCGATGAAGGAGTTAAAGCAGCGAAAATGATTATCTATAACAATACAGCTTTGAACGTATTTCTATATAACCTTCCCGAAGATATGATTCGTATAGTGCGATTGAAGGGTTGCTCTACCCTTGAAAATGCATTAAGCGTAGTTATCGAGGAAGTAAATTTTCTGCAACAATATAACGCAAAAAATAACAAAGCGAAACCGGCCACATTGCTACAACCAAACCCACAAAATTCACTGAGACCTCTGAACGATATTAGGCCTTCGTTAAGCCAAATGCCTAATCAACCTAACTTTAAATTTGGCATTCCACAAAACCAAAACTTGCCCGGATTCAGGCCAAATTTCATCCAGCCAAATAGGTTTGCACCCCCTCAAGGTTATCGGTTCGGTGTGCAACCAAATATGCCCCAACGAAATTTTAATCAGGGGCCTACTCAACAGCTACGCCCTCCATTCCAACAAGGTGGTTTTCGATTCGGAATTCCTCAACAACAACATTTTAAATATGGTGTCCCTAACCAACAGCAGCAAAACACAAATCAGTTTAAATTTGGTATTCAACACCAACAACAACAAGCGCCCAAAACTATAAATGACCCCGATGTTTCAATGCGCACGGCACCTGTCAGACAAAATATGATCACCAATGACTTGTTTTATAGCGAGGAACCGTCAACTTACCAGGAATATTACTCCGACAACTATGACAATAACTATTATGAGTTAGCGCCTATTGATTATGTGGAGAACGCCCACGCCGATGTTGATTATCCGGATTATACTGGAAACATTGTAAATGAGGAAATTAGTGTCCCTGAAAATTTTCAAGCACCAGCCTCGAACGACGCGGTGAAATGATAAGCCTCAACTATTGCGATAGCATTTTAAAATTACCCCACATTGAAATTCCTGAAATTAAAGCGAAGTTTCTTATTGACACAGGAAGCAGTAGATCATTTATAAGTCCTGCTAAAGCCAATGAATTTTTCACTGACTTCAAACAACACGAACCCTTTACAGTCGTCAGCACCCACGCCCAAAGCATTCACGATGAGGTAATATGTATACATTTATTGAAAACGTTCAAAAGTACACTTCCACACAAATTCTTCATTTATGACGTCGACAGTAGATACGATGGACTTATAGGATCTGATCTGCTTAAGAAACTGGCAGCTAACGTAGATATGGGAAATCAGATTTTACATACACTCAACACTGATATACCCATAATATATAATCCACCCTATGAAGTTATGTTAGAACCGAGGTCCGAAACACGAATTAAAATACCCACCAATTATCAAAACGGTGATGCTATTGTGGATTTTACGGAGTTTAGTGAAGGAATACGTATGCCAACTGCTCTTGTCAAATGTAGCAATTTCTTTGCTACAACAGTAATTCAGAATATCTCGAACGAAAAGGCTACGATTACTTTTACAGAACCATTTGATGTGACAGTGTTTGAAGGTGAAGAGTGCAAGCTAAATGTAGTGATTGATGACTGTGAGATCGACACTATCCTAAAAGAGAATTTGACTAAATTAAGGCTGGAACACACGAATAAAGAAGAGCATGAGAGTATTTCCAAATTATGTTACGAGTACCGCGATATATTTTATTGTGACAAAATCCCTCTCTCTTTTTCTAATCAAGTGAAACATGAAATTCGCACGGTTAATGAAAATCCAATTTATATTCGACCATATCGACATCCACATTCACAGAATGAAGAAATACAGAACCAGGTAGAGAAACTCCTCAAAGATAATGTTATACAAGAATCCCACTCACCTTGGAGTGCGCCGGTTCACTTGGTACCCAAAAAAATAGACGCATCAGGTGAAAAGAAATTCAGAATGGTCATTGACTACCGCAGGTTAAATGAAATCACGGTAGACGACAAATACCCCTTACCAAATATAACCGACCTTTTTGATAAATTAGGTAAATCGACATATTTCAGCACAATAGATCTCGCTTCCGGGTACCACCAAATCGAGGTCAACCCCGCGGATAAACCTAAAACTGCATTTACAACCCAGTCAGGACACTTTGAATTCCAACGCATGCCCTTTGGTTTGAAGACCGCACCGGCTACATTTCAAAGGGCCATGGATAATGTGCTACGAGGCCTTCAGGGTTTACACTGCCTAGTATATCTAGACGATATTATAGTATATTCATCCAGTCTACAGGATCACATTTCAAAATTACGTAAAATTTTTGATCGTCTCAGAGAAACCAATCTTAAAGTAACACTGGACAAATGCGAATTTCTCAGGAAAGAAGTGTTGTATTTAGGCCATACCATCACTAAAAACGGCCTTATGCCAAACAACGATAAAGTGCAAGCGGTGCTTAATTTTCCGATACCACGAACGACCACAGAAATTAAAAGTTTCCTTGGCTTGGTTGGCTACTACAGAAAATTTATCAAAGATTTCGCCAAGGTCACACAACCGTTAACCTCCTGCCTAAAAAAGCGAAATAAAATTGAGTTAACTCCGGAGTACAAAGATGCGTTTGAGAGGTGTAAGGAGCTATTAACTAACGCCCCCTTTTACAATTCCCGGATTTTACCCGACCATTCGTTCTCACGACCGATGCATCAAACTTTGCTCTTGGTGCTGTTCTTTCACAAGGCCCAATCGGAAGTGACAAACCCGTGGCATTTGCAAGTAGGACCTTGAACGAAGCCGAGTCACGATATAGCACAATAGAGAAGGAAATGCTAGCGATCATTTGGGCCACAAAACATTTCCGTCCCTATTTATACGGAAAGAAATTTACTATATATACGGATCATAGGCCGTTGGCTTGGTTGAAAACGATGGATGAACCTAATAGCAAAATCACGAGGTGGAAGTTACGTTTGTCAGAATTTGATTTTGACGTTGTATATAAAAACGGAAAGCAAAACAGTAATGCGGATGCATTATCTCGTATAAGGATTAATGCGTTAGGCGGAAAGGATAATGAGTCAATGGAAGTAAATTTGGATGAAAATTAACAAAAGCTCCAGCGACAATTGGATGAAGTTATTGAGGAATTAGTACAAATAGGTAAAAAACAACACCAAAGTGATGCGTGTGAACGACCAGCGTCCCCAGTTGTAACTTTATCTGATTCAGAGAAAACCATAAGCGTTATAGAATCCAACGATCGACGATCCCCATATCCAATTCCGTCTGTAAACAGTAGCACCGACACGGCGCCTGAATGGCCAAGTAATAGTAGTACGAATACAGTTCATTCTGCACGCGACTTAGATTCAGAAGGTATACTCATCTTACAAGAGGCCATAGACACTAAGCCGAACCAAATACTCGTATATACCTGGAACAAAAACGAAATTGGAGTTAAAAACTTATCAAGACCGAAACAAAGAATACTAGAAGTCCACTTACCTGTAGATAACCCGAATCTTGTCAAACAATTCCTCCTGGAATACATAAAACCCAAAGTAAAGCATTTTTTTTACTTTGAGAGTGAAATTCATCGCAAACAATTTTCCACGGTTACCGCATCACTTTTCAAAAAGGACTCTGTTAAAATTTATGAGTGCACCCAACGAATCATTTACGTAGAGGAAGAAGATGAACAACGCCAGATTGTCGATAAGTACCACACAGGTAAAAATAGCCATAGAGGTATTAAGGAAACGCTAGTACACCTTAAGCGTACGTTTTTCTGGAATAACATGGATCAGACAGTAGCTAGTATTATAAATGCATGTGACGTATGTAAAAAGATGAAGTATGACCGGAAACCATTAAAACCAGAATTACAGCTATCCCAAACGCAAAAAAAAACATTTCAGGAAATATTTATCGACACCTTTACAATAGAAGGAAAAATATACCTTACCATAATTGTCACTTTTAGCAAACTGGGTCAGGCCATTGAAATTAATAACAGATCCACCCCTGAGGTTGTAAGAGCGCTAATAAAATACTTCTCCATGTACGGCATCCCAAGCAGAATAAGTTCGGACCCCGGCATGGAATTTAATAATACATTAATGAAGGAAATGTTGGCTTCTAATAAAGTTGACCTTCATATCGGCACACCCCATAACCCGAATTCGATGGGTTTAATCGAAAGATTCCACTCAACTATAATAGAAATATACCGAATAGCAAAATATGAACAAAAGATCACCGATGCTGCATCCGTTATGATATACGCAGTTATGTCATATAACCACACAATACATGCTACTACAGATTTGACACCATTCGAAGTTGTATTCGGGCACACCGAGTCCAATAGCACATTTGCGGTTGACTTTAACAAACAGTTTACACAACAGCTCGTTAAAGAACACGTTAGAAGGACTAAACATTTATACGACTATTTGACAGATAAAATTATACAAAAAAAACAATTAATGATAGAAAAACGTGGAGGTGAAACAAAATTCGCAATAAAGGACGGAGATTCAGTTTTCATTAAAGGAGCAAACACTAGGCGTAGCAAAGACAAACCGCGCTATCAAAAAGCTCAAGTCATTGGAGAGATTCGTAGAAATGTTGTACCAGTAATTACACGTGACCGAACAACTAAAGTACCTATTAAAGACATTAAGCGTCCTTCGCAGGTTAATACTTCTGGTGATCCATGCGATCCGAAGCCAGGCCCTTCAACTGCACCCGATTGACAAGAACCCCGGGCTGTTACCCATCCGGGAAGGCCAAGCTTTTGTCAGCTACGATAAATGGACCGTTATCAAGATTTTAGATTTAAAATTAGTTTATGAGGAATTAGAATTAAATATAAACAGGTACATAACGCTTAGAAACCAAGTTCACAGCTGTATTGATAGTAACGTTTTAGATTCAGATTTAATTAACGCGGAAGTTCAAACAGATTACATAATGAATATAACCATAGAAAAGTACAAGCAGTTAATTCCTTCAGCAAGGGTAAAACGTGGTTTAATAAACCCTCTTGGTTCTTTGGTAAAAATGATTACAAGAAATCTTGATAATGATGACGCCTTAATGTACGAAAAGTTAATAAATAATTTAAATTCAAAACAGGACGCTGTATCTAAGAAAATGACAATTATCACTGAAATGGTGGGTACCTTTACTAAAATAGCGAATTTTACTAGAAGCAACTTTATTCAGATTGAAGAAAGCATTCAAGAAATAGATTTGTATTTAAATGAAACAAGGACTTACCAGAAATTCAATAAAATTATTAATAATTACGGTACATTTCTTCATAATTTTCAAATTATCTACTTTAGATTAGATGAAATTGAAACTGCCATTGCTTTTAGTAAGATTAAAGTATTGCATCAATCAATTGTTGATACGAATGAATTGTTACTACTGTTAACTGAAATAGAAAAAAATGGTAAATTACTGTTTCCTGTTAATTTAGAAAATATTGTTAAAATAGAACAAAGTGTAGAACTGAAAGCTTACATCAAACAAAATCAGATTAAATTTATTATGAACATTCCACTAATTAGAGACGAAATTTATAACTATTATAAACTAATACCACTACCAATTTTAGACGATGCTAAAGGTCAAACTACCCTTATCCTACCTAAATATCCATATGTCCTTATGAAGGGGTTGAAAACAGTACCGCTCTCTCAACCATGTTCCGAAGCAGATGAAGACCATTTCCTGTGCTACGAGAATGACGTTTTGCCTCTGGTTAGAGATGACTGCGTCACTGAACTTCTACAGTTTACCACTAACATCTCGAGTTGCCATCCGATTCCTGTCATTATTAATGATGTCAAGGTCAATCCTGTACAGCCAAACCGCTGGATAATTTATACGAACACTGAGACACTACTTACAAAGTACTGCGAAAATGAAATAACCCAAGAAACAGTTCGCGGGACGTATCTGTTAATTATGAATGATGATTGTGTTGTCAAAATTAAAGAAGTGACCCTGAAAAGACATCAAATTAGTGGGAAAGACATAATTTACGAAAAGCTGCCAATAATTCAATTACCAAAAATATCCAACGTACCGAATTCGCAAAGAAAACCAGTTAATCTCAACGGAATTAATCTCGCCGACGTCCAGTTCCTGAATTACTTATTGCAGAAAAGTGGAAGTGAGATTATTAGTGATAGTGAAAAATTTGAAAGTTTTTTTAAAAGTGTTAGCATAGGAAACATTGTAATTTGGTTAATTATAGCATTAGTAATTGTAATCTTAGCCCTTAAGTATATGATTCGTAAAGCATATTGTGTGAGGAAAACTCGAGATGGTCCTTCAGACAATCTCGAACTTAGGGAGGAAGGAGTTATGCATCCCGGCACCATCCTTATCGGCGCATAGCGCCCGGTCGCCCACACAATTCCGCTTAATTTAATGACTATGTTTTATTCTGTGCGATTGTTAGTTGTCGACTTGGCACTTTTGTTAGTATGTAAGGTGTTTATTATTAAGTTTAGAGGAGCTCAGTCTGTACTTAGCATTCAATCAATTAATACATCAATTTAACTTCAAATTTGTATTTTTTAAAACGTCCCTTGGGTCCGTCGCAATTTGAGTATGTTTTTTTTGTTGTTGTTTTTATTGTTGTTCTTGTTGTTTTAGTTGTTCTTGTTGTTTTTTGTTACTATTAAAATTATTTTATTTTATTTGAGTCTCATCGGATAGCGCGATCCGATGGGAAAAATATTTAACAAATTTTGGGTGGCAACGGATCGCGATATCAGTTGACACGACTCACTGCGATCCGTTGACAATCTAAACGGATCGCGCGATCCGTTGGTATAAACCCCATAATTGCACGACATTTTAATATTGTCGTGAATTTGGACGAAAAAGTACACAAGTACACAATCAGAGGATATGTTTTAGGTACCTACTACAAAAAATACGAAACTTATTAAATAGTAATTTTTTTACATTGGTGATCAAAACCGCGGTTGAAGCTAATTTTATTTTATTTCATTGTTTTTTTTGTGCTGACGGTTCCTTACGTTACTTTTTGTTTACGGACTAAGACAAACTTACCCGATCCCGAATCGTATTTGGTTCGAGAATTAATGCTGTTATCTCTTTTGCGCTACTATTTGCGTATGTCTCGCTATCTTTGTTGTTGGTGCATGAAGTGTACGACAGTGCAAATTTAGCTATGTGGGTGTGTTTTCCTGTAGTTGTATCTAGGTCCGAGTGTAGTGTACATGAAGTACTAGGTTGCCCCGTCCTCCTTTGTTTAATAGGGTCCATGAATAATTACGATTAATCTAGCGATTAATTTAATATTAATTTAATACCTGTTGTGTACAAGCGCAAGCAGTAATAATAAAAAACTGCTTGTGGGAATTTACGAATAGTGAAATTTTGCCGCCATTCAGAGAAGAAGGAAAATCCAAGAAAAAATAAAGATCCGTAAAAACAAGACGGTGCATATTTCACTAAAAGAAAAGGAAAACATTGTCAAAATGCAAGAAGAAATAACATTTTATTCAAGCAAGCTTTAATGAAGACAAAAAGCAAGAAAGTAAAGAAATCCTGGTACCTATTTGTATAAGGCTCATACTGTGTGCTTGAATACCTGCAAGACAGATATCTGGTACCTTGACAGCGGATGCTCTTCTCATGTGGGGGAAGAGAGTTATTTAATAACGTAACCTCTGAAATAATAGAAAATAAGAAAATGGCCAATGTAATCGCTGCAATCAATAAGGACCGGGAGCTAATCGTATTTTTTAAAACCTGAGTGCCACCGCCGCGCCACCTGGTCGTTTCGACGCGTGACTAAAATGCTGGTACCTATTTGTATATGGTTCATCGTGCAATCAAGAGGGTACGTTTCCAACTAGTAGTGGGCTAGTAGTAAGTTGTATATAGTTTATTGATAAAGGCGATAGCCCATTAAAAAAATAAAATTAAAAGATGTACCTTGTAAATAATGTTGTTTAATTGTTATATATCAGTTTCTTCTCACTTGGTTGGATTCTCATTTCACCGAAATCAGTACTATAGACCGTCCACTGGATAAGGAGACCTCTAGGGTGGAGGCCTCGAGCTTACACTGGAGGGTGGGGATGACCAACCACCGCAACGCTGGGTGGACGACGTCAGCCGACACACAGGTCATGACTGGATGAGACGGGCACAAGACCGCCAGTAGTGAAAAAAAAGGAAGAGGCCTAATGATGATGATGATATTGTTAAGGCTAAAACTAGGTTCGACGGAGGTTCCGATTGAAATATAATTACACGTTGATGTTTCAACGATATGGTCAGTTTTAGCTAGCCATTTTATGAAATAAAACCATCACTGTCAGCTTGTTTCCACCCACTGCTGGGTATAAGCCTCCTCTCCCTTGTGCCATACGTTTCTGGACTGTGCTGACCTCATCCAGGTCTTTCCTTTGACCGCCTCATTGTCACTGACCCATCTGGCAGGTGCCCTTTTATTTGCCCTAAGCAACCATTTCGTGAGGACTCCACCTGTCATCACCATGTCTTGCCAAGTGGCCTGCCCAATGCCACTTGAGTCTAATAATAAGGTCACCAACGTCTGGAACTTTGGTCCTTCGTCGGATTTCCGTATTTCGGACTCGGACTTTGAGGCTTATGCCTAACATGGCGCGCTCCATGGGTCTATGTACAAATCGCATTAACAAATAAAATTAATTAATAAAAATAATTTAAATTAATGCATGTCTCCTTAGTGAGCGTCCATGTTTTGGCTCCGTAAGTAATGGAGGGCAAAACACACTGGCTAAAAAGCTTAGTTTTCAGGGATTTTGGAAGTGGCCCAACCTAACTGATAAATAGAAGCATTTCATGAAATTAATTTCATGAAATGATCAATTTTACGATATTGCCACGACATCTCCATGGTTATAAGTAAATTAAATCACAAAATATCAAAAATGACAATGAAATCTCTGCTCAAGCGTGATCTAAACGTCACTTGCGTGATCTCAGATCATTCTTCTTCTTTTTTATTTTAATGGCTTCTGCGGAGGCACTGGCCTACTAGCAATTTCGCCAATGTCTAGTTTAGTTCTTCTTCTTCTTTTTTTATTAGATGGCTTCTGCGGAGGCACTGGCCTACTAGCAATTTCGCCAATGTCAAGTTTAATAGTATAAAGTAATGTCACGTCACAGTCATTAATTGTCAAAGTCACGAATCAGTAAAATGGTGGACATTTACTAAAACTTCCAAGAGAGATTTGGAAAAATCACAAAATGCCATTTATATCTGCGTTTGATTCTTTTGCCTACACTCGTGCACGTTAACGAACACCTAATGGTTAATATTCCACCAATATTACACATCAACACTCGAAGAAACACAAGATTGAGAATAAAATCAAACTCTACAACACAACATTATGAATTTTTGCAAAAAACCCCCAAGTTAAGTTTATTTTATTGTAAGTATTGTCAAGTCACAGTCAATATAATTGTCAAAATCACGAATCAGTAAAATGGTGTACGTTTTACTGCAACTTCCTAGAGAGTTTTGAAAACATTACAAATTGTGACTTTTTTTGTTTTTTTATCCTTTGCCCACACTCGTGCACGTTAACAAAAACAATTATTTATATTACACCAATATTACTCATTAACACTCAAAAAAACATTAATATGAAGAAAAAAATAAATATTAACAACATGACAACTAGAATACGTTCAAAAAAACCCGATCTCAGATCAAATCTCGGCTTGAGTGCCGATTGACATCTGAGTGACATTTTAGAATAAGGCGTGATTTGATCTGAGTTCACGCAAGAAAACAATGGAATTGACATTTATATTCTGTAGTTAATACTTATTTTTTCTTGAACCACAGAATACATAACTTGAACTTCGATCAAGTCGACTTTACCTAATAAGAACAATACCTAAGCTACGATTCTACCCTCAAGTAATGATCAGGTGATTGGAGATCAAATGATACTTGAGCGCTGTTCTAGAATATGGTAGATGGCCCAAGGCGTCCTACACGTCACTTACGTGATCTCAGATCAATCAATCTTGACTTGAGCGACGTTTTAGAATAAGGCGTAATCTAGTTTTAAATCGAGATTCGTGACGTCTAAACGTGATCTCAGATCAAATCTTGATTTAAGTGCTGATTTACATCTGAGTGACATTTTAGAATAAAGTGCTATATAGATAAGCTATGATCATACAATTTTGACTCGAGGTTAGTTCTAGAATAAAATTTCTACTTAAATCTAATTTTAAATCGAGATTCTTGACTCAGTTTTGTTCTAGAATTCGGGTCTAAGACAGTATACGCTCATACTCAGACCCCACAAACTTTTAAGACGTGTACACAACAAGCAAACGGTTTGCAACTGTTCAAATTAGCACCCAACACTATTTTGACGTTATGCAATTTTCGAGGTTTCGCTCGCAGCTCATTCAATCAGGCTGGTTTGCAGCAAAATTTTGTGATCCAGTTGGCCGCTGTCTCAGTGATGCAATGAACAGAGTTTCATTAAGTTGGCCACCGATTTGAAGCGCAGAGTCAGCCAGCCCACGTTCAGTCGCAAACTATGTACCTATTTGCCTTGTGAATCAAAGCCCTTATCCGCACACTACCGACTAGTGCATCCCTTTGAAGCTGCTTTTTTAATGAACGGAAATATATAGTGAATTCCAATTAGGAAGGAAGTATCTTGTTGTGGTATATAGGTAGAAAAGACTTGACTTGGCTAATGTAATTAAGATTAAAGTTCAGGGGTTTTAGAAGTATTATTCTTAAAAGCCATATAAACATTATTATAAAGCTATTACCAAAAGCCTTTAGAGTCCACGGGTGCAAAAATGCGAGTAATTGTCGTCTGCGTCCTTTTATTGGTATTAGCGTGAGGACACATTCTAGCTACTTATTTGGTGTTTTGCTAATCGGCGACACCAATAACCGTAGAACAGGCAAACCTAACAAAAATAAAATGGTTTTGTCGCCTTCACTGTGATATTTTCACTCGATGACACGATATTAGAATGAAACGAAAGTACGAAAGTACTAAGTACGGTGTCGCGATGAAATGGCGACACCGCTATGTATGAATTTAAATTCCGACGATTACGAGTACGCATTTATTACCACATAAAAACGCAACGGCCACTTATTTAAACTAATTTTGTAGTGGAGGGCGTCGGAGAAAAAAGTACATTAATAAACAAAAAATTGCGCTTATTGGAAAAAGTGTGTGTGTAGTAAATGTTATATATTGCCATATTAATCGTATTAAGAGCATTAGTTAGGCCTACTTAACCCGGCATTCGTCGCTACCCGGTAAAAATACCACAGAGGTAATTGTATCTAGCATATCTGTTTGAACGTCGCTCTGGCGACATTCCACTTACAGTACCTTCCAGCAGATAAACAACCAACCCATACCTCGTGTACCAGACACTAGAAGCCACAGGCTCAGTCACTATGTACGACCAAAGTAAGAATGGGTGAAAAATACTCAGTATCTACTGTTCCTGTCACACTTTTTTGTACCTATAATTTTTATTATCCTGCAGAGCGCGTTTTTCATAGTTTTAAAGATTTTCAATGGACAGAGAAACTTCACTATAAAAAGATAGATTAGAAATGTTGCTACACCTGACATGTAGACATTAAAGAAGAACGTCTTTCAAAAACAGAGGAAATTGGGGAACATGCAAGCGTCACACAACAGTAAGGACATTCTAATTATTTATCTGATACTAGTTTTCCCGCCGTGACTTCGTACGGGCGGACCACAGTTTATCGCGAAAAAAAGCATCTTATTTTCTTCTAGAATATTTAAAACCAATGCAAAAGTAGGTAAAGCACCACTCTTGATGTTTTTTGACAGACTTGTTATTTCGTTTTCATGGCAACCACAGACTATTCTGTGATGGCAACCCTTATTTACAGTGAGTAATCAACATTTTCCAGTTTTCCCGTGGAAACTTACTCTTTTTCGGGATAAAAAGTATCTCATGTTTTATTCCAGGGTATAAACTATCTCCATTCTAAATTTCATCAAAATCCGTTCTAAAAAATCAAAAATCAAAATCGTTCCGTCTATTGCGTGAAAGCTCCCCAAACAAGCAAACAAACAAACAAACAAACAAACGAACAAACAAACAGACAACGTTTCACTTTTATATATTGATATGGATACGCCTGCTTTTAGGCAATTGCTACCAAAGAGTAAAGAAGATCTGTAAGAGAAAAAATACTAGGAAAAAAACGGATAGTGGTTTTTAGTGATTATTGAAGTAAATTTTCTAATATGGAAGTAGAAATATTTCCTATTGATTTTTAAACAAATTATGTCTTTTTTTAATATCCGAAGTTTCTTATAAAAAATACACAGTTTTCAAAAATATTACGTAATCGGATGTTTTTGACACAAATGCCCTAATTCTAAAGAAAAAAATCGATTTTCTTTAATATTTGTTTCTAATTAGTTAATGAAAATATACAAAAGCAAAATAAAACCTCAAAAATAAAAACCCTAAGTACAGTTTTTTTTTAATTAGAATATTTCTGTGGAATTTGTTACTTACCGGATAAGAAATGACGCAATTTCTTGTTTGTTCGCCAATTTTTGTGTCCTTAATTGCCATGCGGCGAACGCCGTGCTAAATCTAAACCGAGTTGTTCAATTTCATCACATAGATTTTCAGCACAATGTAACCACTAATAACTCGTTTCCTATAAAGGCTATTTTCCATTTTCCCATATCTTAATAGAAATCATTGTAGGCGTCTGCTAGGAAGTATGACACGTTTATCTAGCTGTTAACACAACACACATCCCACAGCGATCCTGTAACCACCACTGAGAAAACTTAATCGTCTCTCCCCCATTATCTAATCACATTTGACTAAGTGTGCTGAGCTAACAACAAACAGTGTGGTAACGCTGTTAGTATAAGAGCTAGCAGCGTGGGAACCTGCGGCACATGAATTTGCTGCTCAAAAACGGTAAAGAAAAAATGAAAAATGTTTCATCCACTTACTCGTTGGTAACCAGCGGTGAGGGATTAGTCCTCGGCCTCGCGCCAATGACTTATATTACGTTATGTGCAGATTTCGCATCACTCAGTGCTTCGGATGGCACGTTTCACCGTCGGTCTCGGTCGCTTTAAATTGATAGCAGTCGTTAAGCTACGTCTGAGACTCATAGAATATTGAAACCAAAGATCGGAACCACAGATTTGAGAACAAAAGGAGATTTGGTAAGGGAGCGTGGCACATGCGAACGCATCTGGCCTCAAACAGGCTTTTTATGAATTTCGGCCGTCAGTCGTATATGACCACGCGTCGTACCTATACCATCGATTTTGTAAAAATGCCACGTTGTTCAGGGGCTACGAGCTCCAATGAGAATTACTCTAAAGATGGCATATCATTTCACACGTAAGTAGTATAATATTATAGTTTTTTCTTTAAAATCAGTAATTCAAATGCTGCAGTAATCAAATATTTTTGAGACTTTTTCTAGTGTGCGTGAGAAAATGAGTATGTGTGCTATACTATTTTTTTTGACTATGAGTTAGTGAAATAAGTGGAAAGAATAAGGTGACCGTAGTCGGTCCCGAACAATATTTTGCCAACGCCAAATCTCCTTTTGTTCTCAAATCTGTGATCGGAACTATCTCATTTGACATACATATACACACATACATAGCAATTAATACTATAGATAAAAGTCAACCATCTTTATGCCCGCCCTAAATCTTTCATCAGTGTTAATACAAATACAATAAAAAAATGATTATTGGTACACTTTTTTATATATTACAATTAAAATGACTTTCTGACTCTTTAAATAGCTGAGTATACTCGTGTCATATAAAATAATTTTTGAGTAAAAATAATACAAAATCTATACTTACGTATAATAATTCAGTAAGAAAAAAGAATCTGTCCAAAAAGGGTAATTTAAAAAACATCGCCTCAAGGACTTAAAATTATAAGCTACTTACAAGAATATAACATTTTATTAAATCATGTGCTTGTCTGGATGTTAGTTCCGCATCATGGAAAAAATACTGAACAGATTGAAATTCTGCTTTCAATGTTAGATAGCTTAGGATTGACTGAATCCATCGGGTGCCGCGCATGCTATCACAGATAACTGCACTTCGAGCACTGTTTTGCGTGAGCTAAACAGTGCTCGAAGGGTTAAAATCTGCTGTACTTTGCATCTCAATCCGACGACGAGAAGTTGAGCAATCGATAAAAATCTATTTGATAGCTCTAATTTGGTATTTGGTATAGATTGGTCCTGGGATAACACAGATGATACTTTTAACCCAGAGAATGACCACGCGGGTAGAGCCGCTGGCACAGCTCTACAAAATATAGCTACAAATACTTCCGTTCATTTATCTCTTGACGTTCGCCGGGAAGCTTTTCCGTTTTTAGTTTAAAGTTTCTGAAACTGGAGCACCACTAAAAGGTTTTTTCTTTAAGCTTGTAGGTATTAACTTTAGCGTGAAAAGATGTTTCACAGATCGGCAGCACGTAAAAATAAGTATAAGGTACAGTTGCAATTTTATTTATTCTGACTGTACTTTCATTTAAAATCCAAAAATAGAATAACTATAATACGCCTATATCTAATACTAGTGACTCGGCCCGGCTTCGCGCGGTTAGCGCTCCCACCGCGTTTTATTATTGGCATTATTACAGCCGCCGTAACATCTAAAAAAAAACAGTTAGTGGAATTCTAAATCTTCAGCAGCAACTCTGTAGTTTAATTTTTTGGTTCTGCATTATAATATTACTTACGTATGTTTTGACAGACTTGTTATTATTTCGTTTCCACGGCAACATGTCATTCCGTTCCTTATTTAGGCAAATTTTTGACACTTTACACTGAGAAAAATGGATTTCTGGCGTAAGGCGAATTAAGCCTTACACGGTTTATAATGACGTAAGGCTAGTTTGTAATGCTTACGTTAATTTTTACTTAGCCAAGCGAAAACGTTAAAATGGTACTGTTGATTATAATGGATACGTAACATCAAAAAACCTTTACTGTACGGTTAATCTTTACACACTTAACACTTTTAGTACACTTTTAACACCACCGTACAGACTTTCAAATGCCACCGCGCCTAAATGTACACGCCTAAGGTAGTATATATTCTGTTAATATCGCCATTGACACGGCAATATTCGCCTTCGGGAAGTTAAATAGTTAGTAAGTAAGACGAAATTGACACAAAATTAAAACCAAACAAATGTCAACATAAGTGATAATGCGATGTACTTATGTAGTAAATTTTAACCGAGCAAGGTGATTTAAGTCTTAAATAAAATCGTAAAGCGCATTAACTATATAACAAGTCATATAAGTATACTACTAACAAGTCATTACATTACGATACCACAGACTATCGTTAAAACGTTAGTTTAAGTTGAAAACTGTTGCATTTTAAATTGGTTTTAATGAATTATGTAGGTCAATGTACTTATATAGTTTGATAAAGTACTAAGTCACAAAGCGACGTAAATAAGTAGTAAATTAACTATAGTAATAGGCTGTAAGTAGTTATAAGTTTTTAATAATATTTTTGTTCATTTTTACAGAATTACTGTCAAAAAAATAATTTTAAGAAATATAAATACATAATATTGCAATCTGTAATATGACAAATTAAGCTTCAGACTTGAGTAGGATTTTACCAACCAAGAATTTTAGTCTCTGCGAAACCTAATAAACGGCCACAAAAAAAACTTCCTTAGTCGTATCAAACAGTACTATTATGGAAAATAATTAAATTATAGCATTTTTTCCGGAAAACGTTGCTATAGTATAATACAAAAACCACCTTGCTTTGTTAAAATTTATCACTTATGTACGTCGCTTTATGTCTTAGGCTGATGTTTATTCCGTTTCAATTTTGTGGCAATTTTGTCTTACTTACTAACTATTTAACTTTTGCCTAAGGCGGATATTGTAGAACTTACAGTAATATTAACAAAATATACAGTACCGTAAGCGTACGGTTCTTTTAGAAGTTTAGTTTCAGAGAAATACTTGGCCATATATACTTACATTCAATATATTCAATCATAAAATTTGTTATATATATTTAGATACTCATTTAGACTAACATACATGAAAATTACCCATTTTAACAATATTACATACATACACATGTTCACGAAATTTGGTTTAATATATTTTGTTAAAAACACACATAGACTAGCATAATATGAATATTAATCAAAATTAACAAATAAACGCCGCCAACTGTAAGTCAACTGTCTGTGGCTTTCTTCCGCCCAACTGTAAGTCAAACAAACTGATAAACGGAAAAATAAAAACTAAATAAAATAAACAAGCAACCCACGTTAACCAACCCTTTATCAAAATTGTAATAACGTAAAATAAAAAAATGCTCTACAGATAAGTAACCCAACTATATTTACAATAAAAAAACAAAAAACATACATATTTCAACAATATTACATACATACATTTATTAACTGGAGAACCTCATTTTTTGAAGTCGGTTAATAATAATGCAATGTCCTTCCGTTGCTTAATTTCGCAGTGCTACCTAATAGTCAGATGGTCTAGAGGTTAGAGCTGCGAGCCCACAAGCGCAGCCACCCAGGTTCGATTCCAGACAGCCGCAGGAAGTGCAAAAAGTGACACGTTTATTCTTACTAAGCAGCTCTTGCCCCAGCCTTCCTCTAAAGTGGAATTCAAGACACGCTCAAAAGGAAGGAATTTCGCGGTCAAAATCCCGTAAGATTTAGAAAGAAATAATTGAAAAGACACAAATTCGCACTAAAACCAGACGAAACACCACGACCGCTTAGTGCAACGTCCGAAGAAAAATCTAAAATAATAAAGCTAATACATCCGATATTGCCTCAAGCAACCCTGCTTACCGTTAAAATCGCAGTACGGAAAATGAATGCCCCCGTCGTCAGTCCGACAATTTCTTTCTAACTTACCACGTTTATTTATTTATTATTTATTTATTCAATTGAAACGATAACTCCTATTATATCAATTAATCACATTAAACTCCAGTATACATTAAATTCAGTCCTATTCTAAACACATAAATTTGAATTATAAGTAGAATATCACAAAATAATAATAAATGTCAAATAAAATATTTAAAATATTTCCAATACATACATAGTCAATAGAAATATCGAGAGCATTATGGTCAAAAATTCAATCTGCCAAAATACAATAATAATTATACCCACTACAAAAATCCAAATTTACAAGTAAAATATAAATAATTAACAAAAATCCAGATGTCATAATCATGCAAGCATCTCACAGTACTCCAAACATCCCGATAAGAGCACCTTCCATTCATCTGCGAACACATCACAATTCGGACTAGCTACCAGGAGGAAATTGAGCGCAGTGAGAGTCCGTGGTATAGGTGATCTAGAACGGGCTTTGGTACGACACACCGGGACCGCAAACAATCTATGTTTTCTGCTCCGATGGTAATTATTGGGAACAAATAATTTACACAGTTCACTATTTAGATCAGGGGCGTCAACCTTCCCTCGAAGAATCTTGCACATCATCGCAAATTGGTCACGAGATCTTCTGACCTCCAAAGAGTTATACCCTAAGCAACCTAGAAGAAATTTCGTTGGGTACATGTAAGGGTAATAGCCATATATGCGCTTGTATAAGTACCTTAGAAAAGTACTTTTTCTAATAAAAGCGCATATTTACTCTCGTGTGGGTGCCACACACATGCACTGGCTTCTAGCTTACTGCGAACCAAGGCGCTGAAGATTAGCTTGATGACTCCTATGTTCTGAAAATCTTTGGAGATCCGAAGAACAAAACCTAGTCGCTGAAAAGATTCCTTAGCCACTGTCGTTATATGGTCATGAAAAGTGAGTTTTTGGTCAAACGTGACACCCAGATCCCTAACAGAAGAGGATCTTGATATTATACATGAGTTCAGCTTATAGATAAATTCTACAGGATGTCGTTTTCTGCAAAAAGTCATCTCGAAGCACTTCAAAGGATTGAATTCCATTTTATTATCCACACTCCACTTATAGATCGAGTCGATGTCACGTTGAAGCATTAAAGAGTCTTCCTCTGTTCTTATTTCCAAAAATAGCTTTAAGTTATCGGCATAGAGAAGACATTGCGAGTGTTTGACGACTGCGGGAAGATCATTGATCATAAGGATGAACAACAGAGGGCCAAGTATCGATCCTTGACTCACCCCGGAACGCGTGTGATAGGGTCGGGACTCATAGAGACCAAGCCGAACAAACTGCTGGCGATCGCGAAGGTAATCGGCGATAAAACGGAGGAGGCCAGCTATTATAGCTATTATTATTATAGCTATTTCATTACGTTTAATCTGTTTATACATACGACTGAAACACAGATTGTTAATGATTTGTCATGGTATCGCTGACTGTAGAATTCGCCGTACGCTATACGGCTAAAAACGCTTTCTGCATAGGAAGGTGTTGTTGACCGTATTACGTTTGGTCGTTTTTTGGCCTTACTTCCAACTAAATCGGCCGTCATTACGGTGCCGTTGACTTTAGATTTTTCTCAGTGTAGGTAAGATAATTGCAATTTACACAGGGATATAGTTGATAGATTCAGGCGTTACTTTGCGGAAATCCATATTTAAAATGAACTAAATAAAAATATGTAGCTTACTTCCGCCAAAACTGTAAGTTAGACAAATGATAAATGGTAAAATTAAATTAGAACTAAAGTAAAACCCCACGCTAAACAAACCCTACCCAAATTGAACTATTGTAAAATATAAATGAAATGAAAGCTAAGGCCTGGAGGCCAGAAAAAACACTTATAAATTTATATACATATAATATATATATACACAATAAAAAACCCCACGGTAAATAAACCCTTCCCAAATTCAACTATCGTAACACTTATATAATGTATATACATATAATATATATACACATAAAAAAACATATACCTCGATCCAAATACCAAACGTCTGAATCAATACGACACGTGTTTCGCCTCTGCAAGAGGAGTTTACCCTTCTGTATCGCTTAATATTTTAAACTACGCAACGGATTTTAATGCGGTTTTCATCAGCAGATAAAGTGATTCAATAGAAAGGTTTATATGTATAGTTTGAAAGTTTTTCGTGTTAATTTGTTGAAATATGACGAGAAATGTTCAAGATGTCGGAAGAAATCAATACAAATTGATAAAACAAAGTCGCTTCCCGCCGTCTGTCTGTCTGTCTGTAACGCTTAATCTTTTATACTACGCAATGGATTTTAATGCGGTTTTCATCAATAGATAGAGTGATTCAAGAGAAATTTAAACATATAGTTTGATATTGTTTTGTGTTAATTTGTTGAAATAAATGATGTTGATCAAGATGTCGGAAGAAATCTAGCCGACTGAGAGCTTTTTGAATTTGGAACGTTAAAGTTCGTATGAAAACTCACATTGATACGCGGGCTTTGTAAAGAGAGTTTATTTGAAAACCAAACTAGCCACCTTTCGCAGAAGACAAAAAATGCACGCCAAATCTCCGTACCTCATGTATGGTCTGTGGGTGCGATTGTATAGAATGAGGCGGTGCTCGGTGTTATTTTACCAGTTCCGTATTTTATCATATATAGATAGATAGATAGATAAACGCTTTATTGCACAACAAAAAAAACAAACACAAGAATATACATTTAACTTAAATCTAGTACAATGGGCGGTCTTATCATAGCGATTTCTTCCAGACAACCGTTGAATGGATAGGATCGCATTTAGTTGTCATTGCTCATTAATAAACATAAAAGGAATGTGAACTACAATAAATAAACAAGTTAACAGTTGTGATTTCATGTTAAGGCGCTATGGGCTCCAAATTTTTGTCCTGCTCTATAACGTGATGCTTCTCGGTGAAGCAGGAAAAGTGATGCTTCTCGGGAGCCAATTTTAGTTCATATTTTCAATTTCATATAACTTTTTTTTATAATCTTATGATTTTTCAAAAATCTAATCCCACAAAAGTATTTGAATGTTTGTAGGGATTACACACATTTGGTTTTTGTAAAAATATCTTCGATAGAAACTGAATGAAGTTGATTCATTCCAACGACGGGACCGTCAAAACGGGTGATTTTTAGAAACATTTAGGTGTTTTTTTCTATAGAACCAAATTTATTTAATCGTGTTTCGGTGACCACAACCGGATCAAGTATTTTGTGAACATTTATTATACATAAAAAAATAAAATCAATTAACCGTTTTCAAAGGTCTAGTTTTAAATATGCGTGAAGACGAATCGTCAAATTTGGATACCATTTCGCCTTAAGACCAGGCTCTGCTTTTTAAGGGTTTTTTGCATAAATATGCTGGGTGAACCACAAACCTAATAAATGTGAAACTTAACATATATGATTTTGAGATCTTTATCTCTCTAAGACTAAGTCAAAAACACGATTAACAAAATTTCATTCGATACATTTTCTTATCAAAAATTACGTTATTTTCGGTAATGTTTACATTTTTCTACTCAACGGCTTAAGTTTTATCTCTAAAATAAATCTCACAGGAAGAAAATATAGTTTATTATCTAAGACTAAGAAAAAAATTACCTAACTAAATTATTAGCCTGCCAATAAAATAAATAAATTTTTAGACATACGTCATTTAGTTCCGAGCTAAAGTGTATACAAACAGCGCCCGCGATAATCAACCTTATTACGCAGGCACCTCGCGTTATAATAGTTATTCAAACGAGCGGCTTGCCAGTGCAGCGCTGTGCGCCGAAGTAGACGGACCTGTGATTGATTGTGCCACAACGACAAGCGGACGTATTTACGCAATGGGAAACAAAACTATTTACAAATATGTTTGCAAAAGAAAGAAAGCAAATCGTTTTAAAGATTTTGCAAGAAAAATGAGAGAAGCAAAGATGTAAGTATTTTCCGAGTAAAATAAGCTAAAATTATACTTAGATTTAGATTGTTAAAAATGAATTCATTGATAATTATTTTTACCTGCCTACTTTCATAGGAACAAAAATTCTTCGCTAGAGTATCGGGAACATGAAAAACCAGTGGAGTCGCCACTTGAACAGTTAAATATAGTTTCGCTTCCCGAGATCTATGAAAAAAAGTAAGTTACTCTTACATCATATTTCTATTGTAACTGCACACAATAACTACATAATTATGTAGACATATAAGCGGTATACATATCTAGCCGAGGTGGGACGGCGCGGCGCAGGCGCGGCGGGTGGCCCTTCGCTGCACTAGCGCGTACTGGGATACTATGCTTGGTAAACTTATGGTGAGACTTCAGTGTCTGTCTATATGTATATCCGTCCGTCCGTATGTATGTATGTTGTTGTACTCAGCAACCACTCATGCTACTCACACTTTGTCGGTGTTTTTGACCCCCGAACAAAGAGACGGGTTTATAAGTTTAGTGTATGTGTGTGAGTGTGTGTGTTTGTCTGTGGCAACGTAGCTCCGAAGCGAATGGACCGATTTTGATGCTGTTTTTTCTGTTTGAAAGCTGATGTGATCGAGATGGTTCTTAGATATATGGGTAGGAGAAGGGGAGAGGGGTGGGGGGAAAGGGGGTTGAGAATCGTAGCTTCCAAATGAATGGTCCGATTTAGCTGCGGTTTTTATGTTTGAAAGCTGGGGTAAACGAGATGTGTCTTAACTATAATGGGGGAAGGAGGAAAAGGCGAGGGGGGGTGAGAATCGTAGTCCAAACGAATGGACCGATTTTGTTTTGTGTTTGTAAGCTGATGTGATCAAGATGGTTCTTCGATCGAGATGCTTCTTAGATAATAATGGGGGTCGGGTTTTCTTTTTGCACGTACCTATCTGGCATGACAAAATATTCTATACCTTTCATCACTTTTGCAATAGACTAAAGGGTAAGATAATTATACCAGCTGCGCCCTGTGGGTTCACCCGCGTGGAATGATGCTAATGAAAAGTATGTCTATGTGTATAATTTAGATTTCTCCATACAAATTTTCCCACTTTAATACTTTATTTTTGACCGAGCAAGCACGAAGTGCGAGCGGAGCGTCTCCGTTTCAGGTTGGACAAAAATTATTTTTGGTCGAAATTGATTCAAAAGCTTAAAATTCTAAGGATTTTTGGTCGAATTTGATTCAACAGCTTCAATAGCTTCAAATGCTTCAATAAGGATGTTTGGTCAAATTTGATGCATAAAACATAAATTAATAAAAAAAATATTTATTTTAAATGTCTTGTACTAATAGACGGCTCCACATAATTTATTTACTTTTTCAGTTTAAGTCCTATTGACCCGGCACTTTTGTCTCCTTGTGGTAATCATGAGAACAATATAAATTTGCGTCGTACAAATTCGCCACCGTTGTCCACAAACGTACCTGAACTAGTGCGTCTACTTTTACAATAATTATATAATTAGTTTATTTATTTTAACTTCGCAAATATTTAATTGACCATATCCATATTGTGTTTCAGTTAGAAGTTCAGGAAATAGATGCTCTAAATGCAGATGAGGAATGTCCTTATGAAGTGCAAGATTATGGTCAAATTCTAAGTTTAACGTTTTTGATTGTGCTCGATATTTAAGTCAGATGACTTGTACCTAGTAAAATATATATATATTTATATTTTTTATTATAATTTCAGGAATGCGCTAAACTTAGTGGCAGACGTATAATAGATTTACAAAGCTTTTTTGACAAATTGAAAAGCATCGCCAATCATAAGTCTCTCTTTGATTGTGGATTTACCTCAATAGATCTTGTTTCTGAACACCAAATTGGATTTTATTCTCGATTAAACATGCAATGCTTGATGTGCAAGAAAAAATTTCAGATTGAGACTACTAATCGAAATATAAATAAAGATGCTGTAGCTGGAGTTATGGCAAGTGGTAGTGGATATGCTCAGTTACAGCAACTCACAGCCGCTATTGACTTGCCCGAAATTAAACAAACAAAATATCTAAAAGTACAAGGTATGAGTAAACAATTTTAATCTTTGAAAACTTTCTTCATCAATGCATGCTTATTTATGTGTTTATACTACCTACTCGTGTTTTAGCAAATAAATATATACTTATCTTACTAGATCAAGTAGCCGATGAATGGGAGAGTACAGCGTGGGAGGAAATGGTCAAAGCTGGTGCTATAGAAAGGGAAATTGCGTTGAAGGAATGCCGTGTCAACAAAGATGGCATAGCGCTGATCGATGTAATTGTAGATGGTTGTTGGTCCAAAAGGTCGTATCAAACCAACTACGCTGCGTATTCTGGATGTGCAGCGATAATAGGCAGACGCACTGGTAAGGTTGTGTATATGGCAGTGAAAAATAAATATTGTTGCATCTGCCAACAAAATGGAGAAATTTATAAGAAACATCTGTGCTACAAAAACTATGAGGGGCCATCTACGGGAATGGAAGCAATGATAATAGCAGAAGGTTTTAAAAGATCTATCCAAATGCACAATCTTATATATGCAAGATTTATAGCAGACGGTGATAGTAGCACCTATGCCAAAATTATTGAATCACGCCCATACCCTAACATAACAGTAGAGAAACTTAACTGCAGAAACCACATCATGCGTCGATTCTGCAATAACATGCAAAAACTTACAACTGACACACGATACCCTGTAAAAGATAGAAAGCTCATCACAAAAGGGAAAATCTTATCCGCTCGCAAATACATATGTGACGCCATTAAACATCAAAACAAAGCCGACAAAAACTACAAAAACTTGCACAGTGACATTAATAATTCAGTTTATCATGCCTTTGGAAATCACGCAAAATGTAATAACCAGATATGTTCGCACACTGATGAAACTTTTACGGAGTTCAATACTTCTAGCCTTTGGCAGAGAATAAAAATACTTGCAGCCAATGTTGCTTCACATTCCAGAAGTCTCATTGAGGATGTTGACAGCAACGTTGTTGAACAATTTAACAGAGTTATTGCAAAATTAGTAGGTGGTAAACGTATCAATTACTCACAACGACGTGGCTATCAAACTAGATGCGCAGGTGCTGTCGTATCTTTTAACACAGGAAAACTTCTATCATCAGTCCACAGAAATGTTAGCAAAAATACACCCAGGAAAAGCTTGAAAAAGTACGAAGATAGAATATGCCGAAAAAGAGAAAGAAACCGACTAGTGACACATTCAAAAAGAAAGCGCTATTTAAAAAGGAATATTAACAAAAACGATACGAACTATGGAGAAAATGCGGAGCAACCAGACCTAGATCCGGAAAGTTTTGAAATGGCCAAAAAAACGTTTCTGCATAATTTGCATAAGACAGAAGAAGAACGTCACCGTATAAATAAACAAACAGTTTTACAAAGTGAATGTGCTGAATGGCTTGAGCTTAGACGCAATCTTTTGACAGCTTCTAATTTTGGAAAAGTCATAAAACGAAGAAAGACTCATAGCTGTAGAAACATGGTAAAGAGCATGCTTTACGCCACTCCGATAGACCACGTCAACTCCATACAGCACGGTAGACAATATGAAGCAGTAGCTCTGGATCAATTATCTAAATTACATAACATTAATATAACTAAATGTGGTCTGTTCATAGACGAAACACATAATTTTTTAGGGGCCACCCCTGACGGTATTACTGAAGATTTGGTAGTAGAAGTGAAATGCCCTATTGCTCCTTTCAAAATGGGAAGTATTGATGCAGCAATTGATGAAAACAAAGTTAATTTTTGGAAAAAGAACAAAAAAGGACAAGTGGGTATAAGCTATTTTTAAAGGGTGACATGCACTTGAAACGTCTCGTAGTCACACATGTCATGGCATTTGATTTTATGAATATGTAAACTTTGTACACTATAGAATTTCTTACATACCTAATATTATGAATTTTTTGCAGGTATACCTTAATAAAAAATCTGACTGGTACTACCAAGCCCAAGGTCAGATGCATATTGCAAAGAAATCAAAATGCATTTTTGCGGTATGGTATGGAGACGATAAATTAAAAGTTGAATGCATAGAAAAAGACGACGAGTTTTGGAGAAAAGAAATGGAGCCAAAATTATTAAGTTTTTATATGGACTGTTTACTGCCCGAGTTAGTAGACCCACGCCATACACGGAAAAAAATAATACGGGATCCAGTATATGTCACAAATCAAGCAGTGTCTACTGCCAAAGATCTGACAACTGCCAAAAAACGTAAATTGCAGTCAGACTGCTCGGAAGTTGCAAGTTCATCAGTTTCACCAGTTCTCAAACGAAAGTTGGACTTTACTCAGTTTTAAAAAATCAATCATATGTCTATCAAAGATAATGGCTTATTGTGTGCGTCTTGCGCAACGTGCTCAACTACGTAAAAATAGTATAAGATGACTGACAATTCATAGCACAAAGTGGCATAATTTATTTTTCTTTTCCAAGCGCAACAATGATAGTGATTTATTGTATTGACTGATGTAGGTAGGTGAGAAGTGTGTAGTAGTACCATGTGTAGTACATAATAATTTCGTCGATTCCGTGCGGGCAATACGGGGTCTAGGCATGTATATCGAAAAGGCTAAACCACATTATTAATTAGTTAAAACAAAATAATAATTATAAAATAAATAAAAATATTCCTATTTATTTGTTTTAAATAAACTTGTAAAATTTTTGAATGCAGTTTTATTTAACTTTAAATAGTAAATGTATTATTTATAATTAGAATCACAATGAAGTACATATTCGGTTTCAGTTTTACTAAAGTAAAAGATGCAGACATGTAAAAAATATTCCAGTAGGTATAAAACAATTAAATAACATTATATAAATAAAACAATATATTATATTATTATAATATATTATTTTTGCAATAGATACATAAAATAATATTGGTCTTCAAATAATATAAAGATCTTAGGACGACTCCGTACTTTCTCTGTTCGCTCTGTACTTGAGTCGCGCGCGCGTTCTCGATCGCGCGCGCGACAGAGACAGTGCTTGTTGCGGGTAGCGGGTGGCAGAGGCGGAGCTAGCGTGGGAAAATTATTAATAGAGCCTGGTCTTAACACAAAAATGACACCAAGCTATTAGTATGAAAGTGATTTCTACATTGCACCCGTGCTAAGCCGGGGCGAGTCGCTAGTATCATATATTATACCAAAACGTACACTTAACCAATATTTAGTATGTAAGGATACTGTATAATTCATCATTATATTAATAACTTTTTGCATAATCTTAAATCAATATTTGTGGATGTCAGTCATGACGTTCAATGCCAGTCGAACATTCTATCTTTTTGGTTTTGTTGGGGTTGGTCGAGAACATGGCGGCATTGGCGCGACAGAAAACAGATTAGTGAAAAAGATATTATTATGTTCCTTGGTAAAATAAAACTAGCGCAATTCATAAAACGTGGTGTTTTCCTGCTAGAGCGAACTAAGGTTAGTACCAGGTGTAGGTACAACTGGTAACTACAGGAGTTCCATTATTGGCTGTTATAACAAATGTTAAGAAAAGTCGAATAAATAATTATACTTTTGTAATTTAAAACTATGTTTTCTTTCTATTTAAAGTAACCCCTTATAACTCAGAAGTGAGATAGACGGGTATTTTACTGTAAATCACTCGTTTATCTCGCCCATGAACTTATGAAGGTATAAAAATAATACATAATGTTATTCTTCTATTTTCTTCTTTCCGCTCAATAATCAGATTGCTACGTCCTTTTGACTATCATTTTTTTCTTCTTGTTATTTATTATTCTAAAGCAATAATGGAACTCAATAAAGAATTATTGAAAATATGGAAAATGGTGACAAAAATATTGGCAGAGTCGGCACGACCGACGGTGAGCATTTATTTACATATTTTGTTTGACCCACTCTGTTTTTTTTTTTAATCAAAAGTTTTTTTCTCATTTCTTTCCAAAGTCACCTGACGATACATTTTACTGCAAACCAAGTAAATAATGAACAAAAGTGTAATATTAAAAACATAAGGAAAAGTAGATTTCGAATCAGTATAACATCGTGGGCAATATTGCCACTCCTGAATTGAAAAGTTAATTTTATTAGATGCGTATTCATGTTGTCAAAAGTCAGTAAGTTATTGAGAAACTATTTTCTAGTAGGTACCATGAAAGTGCGGTTAGTCACTTTAGGATGCTGGTCCATCTCTTTTCGTTTTTTGATCATCAATACAATCAATGGCACGTAAAAGGCCACTTCTGCATTTGATTTATTGTAATGAAGTGAATGTTTACAAGTTGCAGTTATGGAAGGCACGTCGTACGATCTGGACGAGGAGTGTGAGACTCCTGGCGACTATGACAGAGCGGCTGATGCCAGTCAATCGTATGATATCGACGAGAACCATCGGGTCCGCGGCAAACACAGTGAGTGTGAGACTCCAGATGTTCGTTGGAAACGTATTAATATAATGAGCGAGGGAGCGGAAGGGAGCCAAACAGGTGGCAAAGCCGCAAACGCTCTGCATACGACTCAGATATGGTGGAAGGGAGCCTGAGAGATAGGCAAAGCCACGATTAATCTACTTATCATAGATATGGCGCAGAAGGGAGCATGAGAGCAAAGCTGCGTACGTTATGTACGATGTACTATACAATCGATTCAACAAGTTGTTCAAGCGTGGAACCACAAAGAAAACGTCGTATGGGCGTGAATATTCAACAGCTTCATTCCCAAGGTCGTTTGTTAGAACCATATTATAAAAAGTTTGGGAATGCTTCGCGTGATCCAACTAGATTCAACGAGAGTGGATAGCAACGTGACCGTAGACATGACATTGTACAGATATTTAAAAAAAAAAAAAAAAAAAAACGATATTGATCCACAAAACGTCGATCTAGGTCGGTCTCGTATAAGCGAGATAGTTTGAGTGATGCAAAAGAGTGGTCATCTTATGCTCAGCGTTGCAGGTATTATGAGCGTTCGCGTAGTAATTCTAAAGATTACGAACTTAGTCGTCGCAAACATAACCGCCACAGTTTGCTCTTCTCGAGTTCATCCTCTAATAAAAAGCGTTATACTCCTACGGAGAGTAGAGTACGCAGTGTGGATTACAATCCAGATGATAGCTCTAAGCAAACAAGGTGAGCTTTCTACTCCTCGAATGAGCACCCGCATGTTAAACTCAGAACTTATTCTAAACGTAATAATAAAACTAACTTCATTTTGGACAAATTTTTAAATATTTTAAAAGATATGAAAGGTTCATCTACTTCCAAGCTTTTCTTGACTAATGCTTTTCCGGAGTTTGACCCAATGGTCAAGAACCAGACTATTTTAATGTGGCTTACGAAGGTGGAGGATTGTGCCGAGATTTATATCTGGGACGAAAAGGAGACAATAAATTTTGCGCTTCCAAAATTTACTGGTGTAGCTAAATTTTGGTATCAGGATCTCGACACAGTCCTTTACACGTGGGGCGAATGGAGGAAAAGCTAGGGAGTCATTTCCATGTCGGGATGATCATACGGAACTGTTAACGTTTTGATAGCAAAAAAAGGCGCGGTACAGCTATTCAGTTGAACACTACTTCTATGAAAAATCATTTTTTTTTTAAATAGATGCGGTATTAAGGGTCGCGAGGCTGTCGATTGCATTCTTGATGGAATTGAGGATAAGGCTATTCGCGTTGGTGCTCAAGCGGCTCAACTTCGCAAACCTGAGGAGGTACTTAAATATCTTAAAACCGTAAAGGTAGCTAGTACAGGTAGAGACTCGAGTGATAGAATGGATAAAGCAAGGCAGGATAAGAAGCCATTTATATTAGTTTCATCTAGCAATAGGAAGCCGCTCATAAACTTTTTTTTGTCTTAATTGCAATGAAGAGGGTCATAAAAGCTTTGAATGTAAGAAACTCCTAGTTAATTGTGGTATATGCAAAAGAGTCGGCCACTTGAATACATATTGCAGATTCAATAAAGACGGCGTTCAGGATAATAGCTGGAATTTGAAAAATGATTCTACTAAAGAAGAAAAGCAAAACGTTTGAACATCGACATTACGAAGGGCTAGCACTAATAATTGGTGGTAATCAGTAAAATCTCTAGGAAAGTGTAAGGCTGATGTCATGGTGCAAGTAGGTATTCATGAGAACATAGTAATGTTTATTTTCAAAGATATTGTCCTTAAATACACAGTACTCGTTTACAGAAATGCCCCAAATCACAAAGACACCCAAAAAAAATGTTATCGATAAAAAATACAATAACAAATTATGAATGCGTGTTAAAAATGATATCACTTTATACCTAGTGCAATTGGCATAGTACCATTAAACTCTCATAATACTGACTTTACTGGCTAGATTTACGTTAATGGTTCAAGGAGAAGCAACTCTAACCAGGAATATTATTTGTTACCTGGTGATACTGGGTTACAGCGCGTGGTGGACGAGTTTTGACGTCTCTTCAGTTGTATTTGATGAAGCCAACTTGAACGGTACTATAAAAGGTGATCCGTTAATGACAAGAACGAAAGTCACGCTTGAAAGTAATTTTGTCGAAATATAACGAAAGTTTTTCGTCAGGGCTAAAAGATTTACGTGTTACTTCAGCCGGACAAATGGTAATTCAGCTTGATAGCGCTAAACTAGTTATGTACAGACCGTACCAAATGTCCTATGCAGAAAAAGCTCTTGTACGTGACATGGTGGGAGAGATGTTATATGCAAAATTCATTTGGGAATCATCTTTTCCATAGAGGAACACGTATTAGACGTACTAGCTCTTAATGACGAAGATTGGACTAGCACGGTTCAAAATAGTGATGAGATTTCTCGGGTACTTCCCAACGGATCTCGATATCAGAATTACTAATTAACTGATATTGCTCAGCGTTCCCATCGGATCTCGAGATCCGTTGCACCTCAAATGAATTTTATTTTGTTCCCATCGGATCTCGAGATCCGTTGCAAATCGAATCGGATAAAGAAAATTTTAATTATCAAAAAAACTATATACTAAAGAACGGCAAAGTATATTGTTTAGTTGGCGGTCAAAGTGAACATTTTCGATTAGTCGTACCAAAAGGTATCGGGTGGCAAGTAGCTAAAATGAACCATGACGACATAGGCCATTTTGGTTTTGAAAAGATACTGACACGTATTCAACAGTTCTTTTGGTTCCCGAAAATGAGACGTTTGTGAAAAAGTACGTCAGGTCCTTCCTGCTTCGAATGTGCTCATCCCAAAGAGATGACTTGAAAGAAGATACGCCTCCTACGCGGGAAAAGGGAAAACGTTATAAAAACATATCTATTGACATCGATATATATGTACTACGCACTAGATTTCTTGATCCGAACACTCACTCTGTTCGACTGAACTGTACTGCAATCCGTACACGTTACTTTAGTATTGCTTCGACATTCACGCAGTGTGGTCGCGTACGGAGCGGCGTTAATAATACGAGAATTCAAATCAAAGTGTGAACCTGGAACATCAATAACAATTCAGTAGTCAAGTACTAAAATTATTTGTGGTTCAAATGAATAAATATGTAATAATATCGTAATAGCACAATGGAAAATAGAGAATATGTTCATTAAAATGCCACGGCATCTAAAAATCATATAGTAAAATATGCAGATGTTTTATTACAAAACCGGTTGTAGGTAAACATGTGTGACTGAACACGGACTTTACGTGGTGTTTTTAGAAAGTGTTTTTAATTTCTTTAAGTAATTGTAATTAAGTAATTGGAAACAAATTGTACAATTCTTGCTGATCATTTAAATGCGGAAAAATTAAAAATTGCTACAAATTTGATTGTGGGCTCTATAACGGGCTACGTAGCAAGAAAATTAATGAAAAACTTAAATAAGAAGAGTGCATTTCTAACTTGATTAGTCAGTTCGAATATGGCATCACAAATTGGTTCATCTAAAAGATATGGAATAGCGGTGCTATTCAACAGAAAATGTATACAAAATTTGTTTGAAAACAGAAACACTGATATGTCATTTGATAAAATATAAAGGACACGGCAAAAATACTCAGGATGTTTGTTTTTTACTCAGGTTTTTTTTTTTTTTTTTTCATATGGATACAATTGTATCAAATACATTAAAAACATTTATTAACAGAGTTATTCGACTCACTATATTCACACTCATTACAGCAGACATGTAGACTAAATCACAGAACACATTTAATCAGAGCAGTGGTTTAAAAATACGCCAAAATAAGATTAGACCACGAGGCCAAAACAGATCCCGAGATTCATTATTCTACAAATAGACAGAAACTGACAAAATTAATCCTATGTGAAGGAAAATGAGATATTCATTAATTATTTGACTTTTATTGAAGTAGAGCTCATTGATGCTAAAGCGCACTCCTAATTCATTAAAAGTATTTACTTACGTATATACCAATACCAATTTATTTAATTTGATTTCAAACTATTGCTAACGTACTGATATTTAATAAATGCATAACAATTCATTTTCTTTTACTTTTCTACTTTACAATATTTTTTTCATTTATTTTACTATTAATATATTTTGAAATTGAGTATGAATTCAAATGAAGTTTTGTAGGTACAAAAGCTATGTTACTTCTGTGGTGTAAAATCTATAGGGACGACAGAGTGCAACACTATAAGCGATCTAGCGCTGCGTGTTTTAATAGTTTGGTTATACAACATAAAATATAATGCAGCACTGCAGCGAACTTTAGTTCTAGCTCACCAGCATTTGAACAAATAATTTTCATGAATGTTCTTGTTTATCGGTAAAATATATGTCAATGGCTACTGATAAATTAAAACAGTGGATTAGCTCTAACAAAAAATTGGCACCGACAGTAGCTCTGAATCAGAAAAGTCTGACAAAGATGATGAAAGTCTGAGTAGGTACTAAAAAGCGTAATTTAGACATCAAATCAAATTTATTTGCAATAAACATATGTGAGAAATAATACAGGTCTCAAAAAACGTTGATATCCATTATGTTCGGTCTTGAAATAAGGCGTGCAAATACTCAAGTAAAATAAAATAACATGATCGGTTACAGTTCGCATGACTTTACCTTTTATACTATGATGCTATATAATGTTCTTCAGCATGAGGTTACTATTATTTTATTGAGCTGTAAAAGAATTAAGATTTATTTAATCATTATTGTTAATGGAAAGTTTTGTGTTTTAATAAGAATGTAGGTATTATACTTTATTCGTTCTGTTATGGATGTTATTTCGTGAAGAAAATATATTGCAAGAGTTTTCTAATTATTTTAAGGCATAATTATTGTAACTCAAAAGTTGTGAATGTTATATAATAATTTGTTGTGAATGTTGTAAGAATATGTTTTTCAGTGTAAATAGCTTAAATATAAAATTAAAACGCGGAGGGACTCGCTTTAGCAGGATGGCCGAGCTGTAAGGATACTGTATAATTCATCATTATATTAATAACTTTTTGCATAATCTTAAATCAATATTTGTGGATGTCAGTCATGACGTTCAATGCCAGTCGAACATTCTATCTTTTTGGTTTTGTTGGGGTTGGTCGAGAACATGGCGGCATTGGCGCGACAGAAAACAGATTAGTGAAAAAGATATTATTATGTTCCTTGGTAAAATAAAACTAGCGCAATTCATAAAACGTGGTGTTTTCCTGCTAGAGCGAACTAAGGTTAGTACCAGGTGTAGGTACAACTGGTAACTACAGGAGTTCCATTATTGGCTGTTATAACAAATGTTGAGAAAAGTCGAATAAATAATTATACTTTTGTAATTTAAAACTATGTTTTCTTTCTATTTAAAGTAACCCCTTATAAGTAGGTACATCTATTGATTTCGTGTTAAGCTTTTTAATGATAAAAATAAGGTAAATAGGTATAGGTATGTACAAAATCCATATTCCATATCAATAAATAAAAGTGAATCTATGTTTGTCTGTTTGTTTGTTTGTTTTGGGGAGTTTTACCGCGATAACGGCTGAACAGATTTTGATCAAATTTGGAATGGAGATAGCAATCAGCGTGGTGCTTGCTTGCAAATAACACAATTATGCTGTTTTGCGTCCTTTTATATAGCCTTATATTTTTGATATTTTATAGTTAGTTCTTAATTTCACATATATTTTAGGGTTATAAAATAAAAGTATTTCATTTATGCATTTTCATTTTCATTTCATTTCATTTAGATAGCTTATACCCTGGAATAAAACAAAGGATAATTTTTATCCCGAAAAATAGTAAGATTCCACGGGAATACTGGTAAATGTTGATTACTAGCTGTAAGGAACGGTTGCCATGGAAACGAAATAACAAATCTGTCAAAAAAACATCAAGAGATTTTTTGCTATACCTACTTTTGCATTGGTTTTTAATATCCTAGAAGGACATAGGATGCTTTTTTTTTCGCGATGAACTATAGACCGCGCGGACAAAGTCGCGGGCGGGAAAGCTAGTTAGTATATAAAGTTTGCACCAAGGTTTGCATATAATTTTTTATACTGTTTGGTTAGCAAGCTATAAGGCATATTGCAGTACCAATCCATCGTTCTGATAAATGTATCAGGCTGAACAGTGCTGTAGATTGCAGCATAGGTAGTTCAGTTATATTTCACCCGAATCCCTTAAGACACAAATTCACAAATTGAGGTATTTTTGTGTACTAATTTACGAAGCAAATGCGATAATGTCTAATCGGAAAAAAAAACAGAGTGGAATATATAAATTGCCTAATAAAATTAGGCGAATACAATAATTTCCTAAACCTGGAGTTAGGGCACATCTTTCCAATTTACAATGAGCAAATAATTTCCGAACACAAAACACAAATTAAATTGACATTATCACGAAATCAACGCGACGTTTTCAGGCAAATCGCTTCTCTAATGGCGCCCTTAATTACGTTTGTAACTAAATTAGAGCGGTATTTAGCCTTTTGCCTGTTTAAATTAGGCTTCTGTTTGAAGGTTAAATCTTGGTAATGAACCAGGCATGTCTTCCGTTAATTAATAAACTACTACACAAGATCAAGGTAAAAACTTGTAAAACGGTTTTATTTTACACTAGTGACTCGCCCGGGCTTCCCACGGGTAGCGCTCACAACGCGGCATTTTTCTTACTTTTACCATTTTTATACGCGTAGTAACTTTAGAAGAAAACGCTAGTGAGCGTAATTCAAAATCTTTAGATAGCAGCAACGCGATCGTCGTGTTTTTTGACTATAGATAACTGCATTATTATTCACGTAAATACTTGACAGACTTTCATTTCCATGGCAACGTGTCATTCCGTTTTTATATATTATTGTTATAATATTATTGTAATTTCAGTAAGGATCTTTAATTTCTTAAAAAATAAAATTATTTTCCATGTTACTTGCTGATTATCTAGCTTTCTATAGGTGAAAGAATTTCAAAAATCGGTTCATTTTTTTGAGTTTATCCATTACAAACATACATAAATACAAAAAATATAATCTTTCCTCTTTATAATATTAGAGTAGAGACTAGCTTTTGTTCGCATTTACATCCGCGCGGACTACATGTAAAATATATACATACTATGTCCTTCCCAAGGTTTCAAACTATCTTCATACCAAATTTCATCAAGTTCGGTTAAGCTGTTTAGTCGTGAAATGTTAGATAATGAACAGATAGACAGACAAAAAGATACTTTCGCAAACATAATAATTAATATTATGGATATAGATAGTACGAATTAGGTATCCTTAAGTATGCCAGTAGGTAGGCAGTAAATGCAAAATTAAATGTGCGAGGTTTCATGAAAATACTCCACTCCATAGCGGAAATACACAAGATAAAGTATGTGGATACAAAACGCTTCCTGATATCATTAAGCTTGCTATCTTGCTCTGGCTTGCGATTGCAAAATATCCTAAATTTCAATACTTTTACTCACTGTTTTTCACTATTTTGATAGTCAGCGACACCTAGCTAAGAAAGTTTATGTAAAGTACTATTACTTATTCTGTGGTCTAGGTCAAACATAAGGATGTCACAAGTAAACATTTCGTAAGTTCATACTCGTAGTTCGAAGACCCTGGTTTGATCTCATTTACGAATCTGTTTACTCCGGTCAGCGTAGAGATTCCAATATCACTTCTTGGGTTGTTTTGTGTGAGTTTCCGACCCTATCTTATCTTAAATCGTTTAATCTTGTACTTAAGTAATTTGGCCACTCTGGGGGTTCTGTTTGGTCGAATTTATGTGACCCTGATTATCCCTGAGTGATACCACATCACTCAGGGATAATCAGGGGGGTCAATTTTAGGTTTGTATAGTAGATTGGTGATGTTGTTTTATTCTTTACAGTAATTTATATTATTTCTACGTAAGTATTATGTTAACCAGTTATTACCTAATTTCAAGAGCTTAAACTCCTATAATTGTGGCACGATATACTTAATCTACAAAACATTTGCGAAAGGCGGGGATATAAGATTAGCAAGTTGAAGTGGATTGTCACGGCAGACAAATGTCACCAGCCCATTGCGGCTGGGGTTGACAACCACTGGCATTGACAACCATTCGGGTAGACGTGTCCTCTAGTGGAGACCGCGTCTGGGCAAACGTAGTGGTACGACGCCCACCAGCCAGGCAGACTGCGGAAGGCGGCCGGCAGAAACTGGATAAGAAGAGCCAAAGATCGGACTCTGTGGCGTTCTTTGGGAGAGGCCTAACTCCAGCAGTGAACGCACACAGACTGTTGATGATGATGGGGATATAGTATCGATATAATTAAATAAGTTATAATAATATTTCATCATCACCATCATCACCATTATCATCATCATCATTATCAATCCATATGCCTCTTTTTTATTGCACTACTCATACCGGTCCTGAATCAATCACACCATAATATGTATCTTGGAAAATTAAATAAAGTTGTTATTGTTAGAGTCAGAAAGAACAGCGCGATAGAGCTAGTGGCCGAGCCCAACATCCTCGACGAGATGAATTCTCACAGACATCGCTGGCTCGGCCACTTACAGCGAATAGGACAGGTTTGAAAGGTAAAGTGTGCATACTTGGGACGGCCACAGATACCGAGAGAGACGAGGTGGAGAGAAATTTGCGCGAAACGCATGCTGTTTTCAAGCCTTGGCAAGAAGTTGCGCAGGATGGAGAAGATTGGCCTGGTTTCAGAGGCCAAGACTCACTATGGGTCGCTGCGCCAAACTGACTGATTGATTGTTATCGTTTGTTGCGTTCATTATGTTGTAGCGCACGATGTCAGCCAAATAGTATTCTAAAACACGTTAGACTCATCAAAATTCGCCGTGTCCTACCAGCCCCTGTTGTTTATCAATAATTAAAGTAATAGAAACAAAATTAGATGTAACTCATTCATTCATAGCAACTGATTTATTTCTGAATTGAAATTTATGAGTGATGCTACCGTATTTATGTTTACGCTTCATAATATTTTGTAAACTTGCTTGCTTATAAACAACAGAAACTATTAAAGAAACCGTATTTTAGTAGTGGTGAGTAACTGTTTGCTGTAACCATATTCACGTAGCTATGACTGTATTTATGAAAAAACTTCATGTGACACTAATTAAGGTTTTCCCTAAAATTTTTGGTTATTTTTACCTGACTGAGGGTTATGTGTTTGGGTTGTATTTATGTTTGTATATTTGTTCGTTTCTACAGCCTTAACGGCTTGATGGATTTTGATAAATGAGATATCATTGGATTTTTCTTGATTACGAGAGTGCTATAGGATATATGAAGTGTCAAGAAAACTAGTCTGGCGGCTGCCAGCTGCCATATTGTATTTCCGACGAAGCAAAAAATTACGAAAACCTATCGAGGGAGGTATCAAAATAAAGATATTTAAAAGATCATTTTAAAATAATTATATAACTCTTTTAACTCAACAGTAGCAATTTTATTTTAAGCTCCTCACAGAATTTTCAATTTATGATGATTCAAGTTATTGTAAATACTATAGTCTAACGTTGCAATTTCAACTACTAAAGTAAAGTAAAATATGTTAGTAAAAAAGAAACATTATATTTATATAAATACTAGCTGCGCCCCGCAGTTTCACCCGCGTCCGTCAGAAACCACACATTTTTCCGGAATCAAAAGTAGCCTATGTGCTAATCCAGGTTATAGTAAGCTACCTTCATACCAAATTTCATCCATATCCTTTCAGCCGTTTGAGCGTGAAGATGTAACAAACATAGAAACACACACAACCTTTTCCGCTTACAAAAATACCTACAAACTTACGTCTTAAAACGCGTCACCGACGGCTAAGATACGATAATATTTTATCTTAAGATAAAATATCGCTCGCTATACAATTTATATGAACCATCACAAACGGCGAAGATAATATATATTTGCATCTTACAGTATCTTAAGATATCGAGCGATATGGAATTTATTAAAAGATGTCATCTTAAGATACGAAATATATCGTAACAGATACAAAATATATATTAATATACTATCTTAAGATACAAAATATATCGTAAATGCTCTACAGGTTGCTCTGTTTTGTTTTCGTGACGTTTTTTTTAACCCCTAAACAAAGAGACTGGTTTTATAAGTTTAGGGTGTGTATCACTGCGTATGTGTGTGTGTTTGTGTTTGTGTGGCATCGTAGCTCCCAAACGAATGGACCGATTTTGATGCGGTTTTTTCTTTTCGAAAGCTGATATTATCGAGATGTTTCTTAGATATATGGGGAGAGGAAGGGGGAGGTGAGACAGAAAAGGGGGGGGGGGGGGTGAAAATTGTAGCTTCCCAACAAATGGACCGATTTAGCTGTAGTTTTTTTATGTTTGAAAGCTGGGGTAAACAAGATGATTCATAGCTATAATGTGGGGTGGAAAGTCGGGGGTTATATACATTCATAATTAGTGCTTGTTATTGGTTTAATTGGCTGTGCCCATGGCTTTTCTTTAGGTTAAAAGTTACCTATGTGTTATTCCAGGAACATAAGTAAATTATGAATTTCGAGAAAACTTTTCTTCGACTTCTTAAAATAAGTTTGTTTTTTTTTGTAGAAACGTCTGCGTAAAGATTAAATTCACCGCGGCTTTTTCTAAATTTAATGTGATTTTCTAAATTGATCACCTTTTACAGTGCGCTAATGAAATGTTCATATCAAATTCGAAATCAGAATCGTCGTCTGATGAGCTATCTAATAAATCTAATAGTGAAACTGTATTACTCATATTTTATCAGCCTGTATATAGAAAGCGGTGAAGAAATACGTGTGGCACCTAGGACGGCCTGCGAGCGAATGAATAATTTCAATATATTATCGTATCTTAGCCGTGTGTGATACCCTAAGATGCTATAATATTTTATATGCAGATATCGTAACATCAAATATTATCGTATCTTAGTCGTCTGTGACGCCCTTTATAATATTAGTGTGATTATTTTTGCGGGCGGTCAGCTCGTATTCAATCATTTTGTTCGCAGTCGGGTTTTTTTGTATATATATAATAATTTTACTTGTAGACACATCTACTGAACCAATGTGTCAGTTACACTAATATGTACTTGCCTATCTGCTTGCGAATAACATATATAACGGTAAATGAAATCATTCTGAAAAAATATCGATAAATAAGGTTTACTAGACATAAAATATAAATAGCAGTACATACAGTGAAAGAAATAGTAGGCACTTATGTCACAGTTTTTTTTTATCTGAATTAAAAAAAAAACCTTTTTATTTTACGTTAATTCAATTTTGATAAAGGGGTGGTTAGCGTGGGTTGCTTAAATATTTTATTTTTATTTATCTGTTTGTCATTAATTGTCTGACTTACAGTTTTGCGGAAGTAAGCAAAATTTTTTTTCGCTCATTTTTCATATAAATTTCTGCAAAGTCCCGCTTGAGTCTATCAATTAAACTAAGTGTTTTTGAGTTTGAAAAGGACATTTTCTACGAATAGGAAAAACCCTTCCGACTCTACTGATGCTTTGGAAATACGCCCGTTAGAGAATGACAATACAAATGACTAAGAAGAAACCAGGCTGGACCAGTCCCCACAAGCTGGGTACGACTTGTGCACCGGCCATCACCCCTTCAACCCAGAGGGAAAGAAGTATACCGGTATGCAGAGCCTCTGCAAGTCAAGACATTTTAGAGAGCAGTTAAATATTTCGAGAGGGAAGCCGATAAGAAGATTCAGCTGAGATGAGCTTGCGACGTTTGGTAAGCGTCGCCAAGTCTTTTAATCCATATATCACAGTGCCTTAGGACGAATTTTTTACCTCGGGCTCAATGGCTATTGAACTTGATTATTGTATCATCAATTTCATTTCTTGTGCAATAAAGAGTTATCTATCTATCTATCTAATGGCCTTCACTAAAAAAGTCCTGCGTTCAGCAGTGATTATATAGGCTGATATTGTTGATGATTAAAGGATCGACGGCTTAACATGCCTCCTAAGCAAGAAGCTATGGCCAATGCGTATACACCGTGACATTGAATTCGATATTTTTCATAAAAGTAAGTACTCAGTCCATGCAAAGGGATGTATCTGTAGCACTAAATATGAAAGTAAATAACTAATAAAACATAAGGCTAATTACTTATTGGTCAGTTATTTATATTATTTTAATGCTATAGAACGATCCTGAATTATGGACTGAATACATGCATTTAAGATAAATATCTAATACCAAGTCACGGTGTATATCTTATTAAAATTCGGTCGGTTAAAAATAATGGTTGAGGGTATAACCCGATGTAGTTGGATCCAATGATAAACCTCGGTTACCATCACTTGTTTATCAAAAAATATTTCCGAAAAAATTGGATCTAAAAATCGTGTGACGGCATTACATTTCCCATACAATATTGACTTATAAACAGATGTCTATAAATGACTTGACTTATGTCAATGATAACGTAACGCGCCGCGTTACGTGACTGAATGGTCATTTAGCGAATAAGAACCCAGACTGAAACAAAAACAAGCCAAAACTTAACATCCCGTGAACAAAGAAAAAACCATAAATTATTATAAATAATCAATACATTAGGTAAACTAAGAATGCTTTGAGTTTGAAAAGGAAATTTCTCGTACATGTGCCGACTCAAAGTTAAATCTCACACAGGAAAAGGAAATGCCCTTCAGACTCTACCGATGCTTCAGATATACGCCCGTTAGAGAAGAGAGCACCAAGAAACTCTACGGGGATAACATTTTCTCCATTTTTGACAATTCTTTATATATATATTTTTTAAATGTCAGGAATTATGATAATACAATACACGTAAATGACAAATACAAAAGATGCTAATGAGGCGTCCAATGAGAAAACATAAAAGTTTTAACTAGACAAGTGACTAATAAGAATCCAGACTGGTCCAATCCCCACATACAGCATCCGTTCACAATTATGAGATGTGCACCAGCCATAACCCCTTTATAGGGAAGGGTTTATGTTATGTTTGGATAATGGGAAAAAGTGGTGACTTTAATGTGTAGTTCTGACCGATCAATGCCCCCGCTATAAAAAAAACAATATTGTAAATACACTCCGACCACGTGACCATGACATCACCGCGGCAAGACGGCAAAATGGCGCGAAAATATTGTTGCCGAGTAAAACTTATTTTCTGTTCCTTCCTCAACGGTTTGGCGGATCCGTACAAAACTTGGCCTGTGATTGGCTGAATATATGTAGCCACTGACAAACCGAACGTAATTTTTATGAAATTATTATGTTAGGAGAGGGCACCGCGGAAAAATGATGAAGCCAAAAATGGGAGTAGTTTCAGAAAAAAAAAACGTATTTTGGAAACGAAATCGATGACATACTGTTTTTTGTTTTATTTGAATACTAGATGAATCAAGCTATCAGTTAACATTAAAACATCAACACAGTTTAGTACAAAAAGTGACCAGAATATTTTTGTGAAAACCAACAAAAATTTCAAAAATTTACGGCTCGCGGAGAAAGGCGAAGTTTTTTTTTTTTAAATATCCTTGTTTAGTGTTTTTACGTACAATATATATATCCTTTTGAAGAGAGAAACACACTAATTCGATAATATATGCGAGATTACATTTAAATCGATTTAAATAGGTCAAACCGTTAAAATTAACTTCCATGTTTTTTTTGGTTGCTCTAGCGACCAAGGGGGATTTGCCATTTTGGATCTCTGTCGCTACAGCGCCAAAGGGGATTCAGCGGAACAGCACTGTACCCCTTCCCTCACCTTGAAAAGTACCTAACTGCCAAGGTCACCCTCCGTCCTGCTTGTCATGCTCCTTTAATATAATTACCCCATATCAGTCCGCCGAAAGGGGTTGCCTACATTTGTACCCCTTGAAAGTAAAAGCACAATAGAATGTCATACAAAGGACTTGGCAAAGGTCAATACCATGGCTTTCCGTGACTTTATCAAGGCCATAATAAATTAATTATTTATCGTGAGCCTTTTAATTGTTTTTAACTGAACGTCAGTGATAGGTTTATATTTGCCAGCAGTTGCTGGGCTGGAACTACTGGAACTACTGGACAAAAAAACACAGGCTCTCTCAATGAACGGCACAGAGCCCGGTCTTAGGCTCTTTTCATCCAATTTCTGCCGACCGTGACAACGCGGTCACAGCCCTGGGACGCAGCTCGTAATGCATAAAAGGTCAAGACCATAGCCTTCCGTGACATGACTCTTCAAGGCGTTAATAAAGAAATTCCGTGTCACGTTCATTAAGTATGAGTGCTTTCTAAATGAAAATGGCATGAAATGGCATGTGAAAAGAAAATATTGTGGTGGTAGGTATTAAAGTACCATGAGTGTATGCTATGAAAGACTTAATAAGACCTAAGTTCAAAAACTAAAACCCGACTACGGTCGGATAAAAAATAGCCTATGACACTTGCGATGAGGACAAATCGATTGACATCTCGCTTGTCAAATAGAACCAATAGAGGCGACATTGGAACATCCACATACCCACATACCCACATACTTAGATACATACATACTTACATAAATACATACATACATACATTGATACATACATGCATACATACATAAATAGACTGTTAATTGCTGAAGTCGGGTAAAAAATGCTTTGTTTACCAATTTTAACGTGTTTTTTTTGTTGCCTTCTTTCAGTTCGTATAGATTCTCTACGATAACATAAGCTGCCAAAAGACTGAAAAAAATGCTATTACGCTTACAATGATGAACGCTTTCTCTTGATCTATGATGTACTAGGTAATTGGTTTTCGTTTGCTTTTTACCCGACTACGGCGAAGCAAGGGAAAGGTAATGATGTTAAAAGTCTGTGTGTTTATGTATGTATCTATGTAGATGTTCCCTATTTGTCCGATTTTAACAAGCGGGGTATCAATCGATTTTTCTTCATATATTAAGTGTTATGGGCTATTTTTTTACCCGACTACGGCAAGGCAAATGAAGGGAATTCAAACTAAAAACTGGGTTCAATTTTGACAAGCGAGGTATCAATCGATTCGTTTTCATCGCAAGTGTCATAGGCTATTTTTACCCGACCGCAGTCGGAAATTATTTATTGAACTTATGTCTTGTTGCTCAATCTCTACATGACGTAATGCCTTCTAGCAAACAGCGCAGTGTTGCCAACCGTACGATTTAAATCGTATTCATACGACCTTTTTGCAGCTGATACGATGTACGATCATGCATTCGAAATCGTACGCTAATATACGATCTTTACAAATCTTTCAATCTTATAACAAAATAGAAAAATGAAGTTACTTGAGGTTAATTTTGTTGATGTAAAAAACAAAACAACGGATTTGAACGAGCCATAAACTTCTTCTTTGTATTTTTCATGAACGCTATCTATACATTTTTAAACTCTCTGTCCAACTCGCACTTTAGAAATACGCAGCATGTCTACTTTATCCTGCAGCCGTATCTTATGCCAATGCCCCAGTTGCAATCAGATTTTGGAAGCAAAAAGTGACTAAAATTAAAATTATACTTGATACAAAATTGTGATTGGGATTTGAAGGTATAATAATGTTACGTATTTAAATCAATAGTGTTTTATTGAAATTTCAATGTATACTAAAAATTTTTCAAGACTTTTCAGCAAAATACGATTTTTCCTAGTATAGTACGATCCTCTAAAAAATAAATTTGTCAACGCTGAAACAGCGTGATCATTGTTGGAATAATTCACTTGCAACCTTATTACTGAAATAAACTGCATGCATCTAAGACAGGTCTTAAAAACTATGCCCATTTCAGTAGCAAGCATTAAACATAATTTAAAATAGACCAATAAAATTTTATTCCAACAAAACTAATCTCAAATTCAATTACGTACGTTTAGTTATTATTATTCCCCTATCTCTGAACTGAATTGCCTCATAAACTTCTCATGTTGTAGCAATAATAAATTTAAGAGCTCGTTTTTAAAATATAAATAAACAGTAGCGATGACGGGCGCGGTGACGGTCCATACATACCTAACTCTGGAAATCATCGACTACGAACGGTTTCAGCAAAAATAACTACTGACCAATATAGATGAAATTTATGTGGGAACCCTTTCAAATAAAAATGATCATCCAAATCAGTTTAGAAATCACACAGTTATGAGGGAACATACATAAAAAACAAATTGATTTATCAAAAAAAAACACAGGATATCAATCTTTATAAATAAAATGGTTCACAAATGAGATATCAGAAAACACTTAAAAGAAAAAGACTTGAGAACCTTCTTCTATTGTGAAGTCAATTGAAAATGAAAAAATACACAGAGTTTGCATCATATTTTTTTATCCTCAGAAGACCTTACCAAAGTTTCATCACAATCTGATCCGTTCTCGAGATATCATCAATCAACAGTTCCATACAAAATGTATGAGAAAATGAATTATCTTCTTAATTATTACTTTCGTGAATTTTTCCGATGTTATTCTGCTATTCGGGGCGGAGACAAATCCAGTAATATAATCAAATAACATAAAAATCATTCCTTACCCATGACACCGCCAAAAAGGCACCGCCAGATGGGAATTGGGAATCACTATTCCCAGTGACACCCGACTTATAGTGATGTAATAGGTAGTTTTTTTTTTTTGCTGTTTACATTCGCCTTAAGGAACTCTATTTTATTTTAGACATTTGGCGGTGCGTTTCTGCTTTGTAAAATACATGCATTTAGATTCTATTACCTGTTTTCATAAATAATAATTATAATAAAAATTAAAATATATTATAATAATTATTTTATTATGATTATGTAATTATTGAGCGTATTGTATTTCCCAATTACCAACAAGAGATCCATGGATCACAGAATACTCAATAAAAAGTAATTTCACTAAGGTTGGGTTACTGGAAATAGTAATTCTCCGTGACAAGTCATTCCCCTGGCGGTGACTTTTTGGCGGTGCCATGAAAGGAAAGGAAAGGCTTCTCCATGGAAGGAATGATAAAAATTGGTCTAGCCTTTTTTGAATAATAAATGGTGTAATTACCCCGACATTGTTTTATATATTTAGATAGATTTAATTTCTAAATAACTACACTTGCAGAAATTTCTACCATTCGTTACCATTCAGTAATTAAAATGCAAATACTTGGAACTTTCTTTGCGAAACACATACACTTTACACAGACTTTACACTTATATGTATTCACGATCACTCATAGAGCGTATTGCGTTATTGTTGTATTTTTTTATGTAGAAAGGAGCTTAAAGTAAAATGAAGCAGACTTTCGACCATACTTTTGAATATCTGATCTAATAAGTAAAATGTCTGAACGGATTTTGGCAGGAAACTTGGATTTGGTTTGATAGATATATTAATTATAATTTACTTTGAAAACTAAGATTTACACGTAATACCTATCATCAGTGAAACAATTTTCATGATGTCTTCTATTTTAGTATTGAATGAAGACTTTTAAGTTATATAGAAAGAATAAACTCTTTATTGAGCACAATAATAAAAATGAAGTATGCGGATAAGTGTAAGTAAAAACATGTTATTCGGGTTACGTAAGTCCGAATGAAAAAAAAACGGAACCCTTTTAAGAATCGCTCGTGTGTCTGTCTGTCTGTCTGTGTGTCCGTCTCTCACAGTCAATTTTCTACAAATCTACTGGACCGAGTTGAAATTTGGTATATATATGAATTTCTGTGACTCAAACACGGACGAGTAACCGAAATAAATGTATTTTGAATATTTTTTTATAATAGTGAGTTAGTCTAGTTAGTTGTCCTCCAAAAGTGGTCACTTTTGGCAAACCAGAACATTAAAAAATATTGCAAACTGTACCGTGTGACATATCAAATGAAAGGGTCGTGAGAGGTTGTGAGAGTCAATTTTTGTTTACTATTCTGAAATAAATAGTTTTAAAGTGATTTAAGAAAATAGATGAAAATTTACTATTACACCCCTACTAATCTCAGAAACGACAGAGCCTAAATTTAAAAAAAATATATAGAAAATAGTTCTTTATTTATAGATTACAGGAAAATCTATTATATCTATTGTCTTAAAATAACATTGTAAATCTCTCAATTGTAACTTTTAAACTTTCGCGATTCGAACACATAGTTAAATATTTAAACGGGACTTAATCGCGCTGAAAACTTAATATTTATTTACCTCGACGTTTCGATCAAGTTGCATTGATCGTGGTCACGAGAAGACTGAAGTAGCGGGTGTCCGCGTCGAGAAGGGCGAGCGTTGTCTCCAACTACCTGCATTTGGTAATATTAAGTTTTCAGCGCGATTAAGTCCCGTTTAAATATTTAACTATAAATCTCTCAACATTTTGATTGGTATATACATCATACGGAACCCTTTGCACGTGACGGAACTCGCATTAGACCGGCGTTTTTAAAATAATAAAACAATTTATGAGAGAAACATTTTATTTTATAGACTTTTGTTTCACTAGCAGTGCATTCACAGTTAAAGTTTCTCATAGTTTCTCTGCCAAGAAACATTTAAAATCAAGATAGGAAAAAATACAGTTACATTATCAGCGTGAAATACAAATAGCTTATATGTTTAAATAGTGGATATACATAATTAATTCTATTTTTTAGAAGACTAGAAGATTCGTGGCTATACATTAACATCTAGTAGAAGGCCGTGGACTTAGGCAAGTATAATAAACTAAGTGCATGGCTGAGACAAGAATATGACACAGATTAACCTAAAAATATTTGTTTTCTAAAAATAACTATAGCTTGTGTGAAAAGAGTGTATGCGACTCAAGAACATGCTCCACTTTTCACTATCCAAGTTGACTGTATGTTATACCAATTTGCCAAAAAAATATATGTCTGTATATAAAAAAACAAAGACTACTTGAGTTTATTTTGATTTTGGATTGAAAATCTCAGAAGGAAGTAAAAAAGATTGCTATTCTTTTTGGAAATTGTTACAAACACTGCACTATATGAGCATCATAATACAATATTTTTATGTATGTTATTTCCATATGCCATATCTTATATAACGCTGAGTAGATAGATATCACGCAGACAGTGTTATTAAGATTAGAACTTTGCGTTTTCTTATACTAATTTCAATTTACATATTATATAATCTAAGTTTTTTTTTTATTTTCTCTGGCAGAAAATATATGTTCAAAAAAGAACTCATTTCATTCTTAAATATAGCAAAAAAATTAGGCATGCAACTGAAATCTAAAAAAAATACAATTGTTAAGTTTATTAATTGCTACGCAAGACATTTATTGCTCAAAGCTTCTATAAGTTTTAGTTGTTTTAAAATTACTATGTTATTTTAACTTCTGAATTGATTATTATGAAGGTACATTACGATTATGATATATGTCAAAAGTGAAATAATTCAAACTGATATCGTTATTGTCTACGTTTATCTAATTATTTAACATTATTTTACCTAGGAGTGATCAAAAATTGTATTTTTCCTATGAATGGCATCATTTTTTTAATATATGTACTTACTGTGCATAAAAGTTCTTCCACTGTTAGACATAGGCCTCTCAAAGCACGCCTCCAATCCGGCTCTTCTCTTCCAACTGCTGCCAGCCATTTTGCGTCGCTCCACCTAGCTGGAGGTTAACCTAAACTACGTTTACCGAGTCGCGGTCTCCACTCAAGAACACGTCTACCCCAACGGTTATCAGTCTATATCAACAACTTTGGTTCTCTGCCGGATCACCTCATTCCGGATACGATCTTTCAGGTAAACTCCGAGCCATCCAATTTAAAGTCGCTCAGCGGGCTGTGGAAAGGACTATTTCCACAGCCCGCTGAGCGACTTTAAATTGGTGGACTAGTCGCACCGTTAGTGTCCACGACTCGGCTCTGTATGTCATTTTTACTGGTTTAATGCAAATATAAATTTTATTTTTTTCCTCATAATGGACACCTTAGAATGTAGTGTTCAATTTCTCTTTGGTCTTGTTCCGAACATTGGTTGAGTTTTAATTAAAATAACCCGTGAGTGATAGCCCCGCTAAAGTTCTAACTTTAATTGATATATAGAAATATCATTTTATTGAAATATTTCAACAACATGATAATTTTAATGGTTCAACACCTCAAAAGGAAAAAAGAAACCCTTACTTTGTTGTCCATCCTTCCGTTTCTCTGTCTGTCAAGACCCTTTTTTTCAAGAACGCGTGGAGATATCAAGTTGAAATGAATATCAAATACTTGCAATTCTCTGAAGCTGTGTAAAAAACAAACTTCTAAGTCAAGGCATCAAAAAATACGGCCGTTTATGCCGCATATTTCGACATTTTCTACACTCACAAGGAGATCGAAACCTATAGGGTACTTACCGTTGGCATAGAATCATGAAATTTGTCAATGAGCAATATCTTATAGCATAAGTAAAGGTTTTTTTTGAAAACCATACATTTGTATTAACATCAGAAAAAAACTTTAAAATAAACTTCTGGACTCGATTCACTTGATGGTTGAATTATTTACATACCTAAAAATTTGTGCGGAACCCATGGTGCACGAGTCTGACTCGCACTTGGCCGGTTTTTCATAAATCCATTTATGTTTGGGATAAAACCTTAGCAAACTAAAATAAATCTGATGTTATCTTTTGGCACAGTAAGTACTATGAAAACGATGTATTTCATAGAAAAGATACTTCTATACTAGTGACTAGATGAAAATGCATTTAACATTATTCTATGCGATATGTGCAGTACGCTCAAAGCATAGCATTATAGACTAGTGATTGATAGTGATTAATTATATCCATAATGCTAAATCACAACACTGCAAAATTTAAAAGGCTTACGGAATGTACGAAACTACTAATATTATAATTTATGTAAGATTGTTTTAAGTTAGTATAAATTATAAACTTTGAACGAAAATAATTTTTATCTGCATATATCTTTGGTCAGAAGTTTTATTAGGTACATGGATAGTCAAACTGAATTCTTCATAAGAGTAGATCAAGGCAAGTATTTTTTAACCATCATAACATTTTTTTTAATATCCTTTAACAATAATAATAACAAATAAGAAACATAAAAAGATGAAAGAGCACATTAAACAATTATTGAATAGAAATACCTAATATTAATTACGAATAAACATGTCACGATATGAATAATGACTGATTTGATTACTGATCTTGATTAGGACTAAGTTCTTACTTATAAAAGTTCAATACGCATTGATATTCAAAGTACACTGCAATAAGCACATTAACTACTTTAGAACATACGCTTTCTTTCCAGTATGTATATGATTTGGAAGTTTTCATATATACAAATTCGTAGTACTAGATTATTCTACATAGCAAAGTTAGTACAAGTATTTTCTAGTATAAGATATACAATTATAAAACAGCAACTGGTACTTATAATCAACAACAATAAAAAAACAATGAAAACTACAATGTTGTTTGTTGTTTAACAAACAACAACAACAAAAGTACAATAAAATTAAGGCTCTCAACTTATAACAAAATTAAAAATTATACCTAACGATAGTGAAACAATTCTTGATTTGAGTATAACAATAACAATCCCATATTATTACAATTTTAGAGATAAATTCTATTAAAAATATTCAAATACAAAAAAAAAAACATGATAATATATTAAGTCTAATATAAATCTCAATATTTATTACAAGCTTATACAACCATGCCTTTGCTTTGAGTATTATCTACAGCAAATCGCATTATATCTATGTAAGTCGTAATTATCCCGGGTTCATTTTTATGTACATTTCCTTACAAACGAGATAGTAAAGCTTCACATAGATTGCTATTTATTACACACATATATAAATATATATATCAAAGTTATCGTTTACAAATTCGATAGTATGGAAATTTACATCTAGAAGAGTAACTCTGGTATCTTAATTTATGTATTTCATCTAAGAATATCCGCAAATTGAACTATTGCTATCTTATTTAGAATCTATGTCATTACAAGTAGTTTTAATTTAACAATAATGCCTCAAGGAAAATCACATTCATCACGAAATCTGCGCAATTTTACTTAGATTCTACTTTAAGGTTCACAAAAGTAGGTCGGGGCAAAATAATATTAGCTTCGGAAGAAAGATTTTAACATCAAACATTTTAATGAACAAAGTTTTTGAATTAACATTTTGTGAAGCAATTAATTTAACACAAGTATTTACATTGTTCAACATTTTAATTCTTTGAAAAATAATATTTGTCAGTAATATATTTCAACTAAGTTGGTTCATCGCTGTCTCCAGGTTTTGACTGTCCTATATTGTATTCTTTTAACGCACCTTCTATGTGTTTTACCTGTTGGGAAAAAAATATATTTTGAGCCTAAATGAAAAAATCATCGCTGATAAAAAGCTGTCTTTGGACATGGTTATAATCTAAACGTGTTTTATTATTATCATTATTACCACTCAAAGTTCACGGGCATGTATTTATGTATATGTTCTCGGATTAATAAACTATAAACTTTTCTATGACTTGACTCCTTTCTATGTCATTTCGTGAAAAAGTAAGTAACATCAATTATCATTAATAATTGGTCATTTTTATGATTGGACATTTTTAATAATGGACATTGGCTTTGGACATTTTTCTTTTTTGACATTAGTCGTGCGAATCTATTATTTTATGTCAACTTCCAGTATTTATGTCATTCCTAACTTTTATACTTGAAGAAGATACGCCAAAAGAGGTCTTCCACATTGATAGTAATTTCATTGATAGTAGAATCTTAACTATAATGTAGTATGGTTGAAATTCCTTTATACAATTTAAGAAATGCCCATTACTCACTTGTGTCGCGTTGAGGTTGGTCCCTGGATGCACGTACTTGTGGAGGAAATAACATGTCCCCGGAATGTCTTTAGGGAACGAATTTGGCAGACACGACCGGTCTCGGGGCTCCATCTCGAAACCGGGGAATTTTATCAACCACCTGCAAAAAGTTTGTATTATTTTTGAGCAATGAAATTCAGCCTCTACCTGGAAGAAATGAAACAGATGGGACTGAATCAAAGTTATTAAAAAAACACTCTTGTTGTTAACAATTTACTTGCATAAGCAAACAAATGAATCCAATATGGTAGAGGATTAAGTTGATCACTTATTGAAGAATTCGTATTTATGTATGTTTATCCGTTACCTAGTGCCCATAGTACAGGGTATCCTAGTTAGAGGCTAGGTAATTGGTGTGGAATTGTCCCGAATATATTTATTTATTTATTTAATTTATTGCACATAAATAATTATTACCAGGTACTATTAATTATTATTATCATCATCACATAATCATGACGTTCGAAGCGAGTCGTTTGAGTACCATAATAGTAACGTGATTAATTAAAGACTCGTTATTGAATAAATCAAACGGCGCTATAAAACACACGCAATAACGTATTTTCTTACAAAGTAACTTTGCTCGTATATATATGATGTCGGTATATTTTGGATATAGTCCATACTGAGATAACCTCGTGTAGATACTCGAACAAGTACTATTTTGACAACACAGGTATTCATTGTTCTTATTAAAAGTTTTGTTTTATGGGTGACATTTTCAAGAAGTTTCTTAGAAAATTACCGCATTGTATGGAGTTTTGTATGGAGTTCGTTTTGTTACAATTTTCCTTTGATAATGTTTTTGAAACCTATGAGTAGCGTCCCGAACTCAAACATAGCATTTAAATTGTCATACTCTATATACTAAATCTATTTTTCTACAGAAAACTAAAGCCACATATATTCGGAAGTGCTTTACCAAGCTGTTTAAAAATGTACGTCGAGAATGTTATAAAGAACAATCCTTTCAAGTCTAACATAATAATGGGCCATAACATAAAAATGGTTAGCACCAAGGCATATAGCTGATATCACATAAGTAATTTACAAAAATACTTTCACGAAAGTATTGCAAAATTGCGCTCGCATTTTATTTAGCTTCACTTGTTTATTTGTTTGCTTCAAATCTTGCAGCAAATTTTTCAACTATCTACTAACAGATGCTTTTGAAGCTTTGCAAATAAATTGTATCCTAATGACAATACAACATTAAATTATAATAGTTTCATTCTTCAATCCTCAAATTCTGATGCTGCAGTGGTCCTGCCTACTTGAACTCTGCGTTCCAATTCCTCAGTCTTGATGTTGAAGGGGTACTGGCTTTTAGTACATCGTCTACTCAAATAAAACCGATAACCAAAATTTATCTCATGTTCGTTTCCGACTTTGCGCGGTTTTTTTCTTTGACAGTAAAATACTTTACAGTTAAAAGTGTGGCGATGGCTTAGGTACATACTTTTGTGAACGTTTTTCATATGATTCAAAATTAATGAAGAAGATTTGAAAATAAAAGTGTAATTTATTTAAAAAGTCTTACTCATAGGTGGTGGGGCTGACGTTGATCTTCAAAGGTTCCGAGCCAGATTCGAACTTGTTGGCAAGAGTGCAGTTGTGGCCGAAGAGGCAGTATTTCAGCATGGTCTTGCCAACCACACCGGCTAACACAGTCCCCGTATGGAGCCCTATGCGCATCTGTGTATGAAACATATTTATTTGGTTTGAGTTATGAAGGAAGGGAATTTTCAATTTTCCTAGATATTAGATGCAATAATGTAACCATTGGCACAAACTAACGTTTTACTTTTAAAATTTGTACATCAACAGACCTTGATAGGATTTCCCTCGTGAGTTAAGTGTTGCGCACAGGTCTCAACCATGCGCAGCGCCATCCACGCGATCTGTGGCGCGTGTGTGTCAATCTTGCGGTGCAGACCACTCGCAACGCAGTATGCGTCACCTATAGTCTCCACCTGAGACAAACGATGATTTTGCTAAACTAAAATGCTTTAAATAATTGTTTAAAATAAAAGAATGTGACTTAAAATATTTGGAATACTAATTTGTTTTAATATTTCAATACTTTTACGAATGTAAACTATTACTAACAGGATTCCGCGTCTATGGTTGGTTGTATACCAACTTATTTACACTACTCTTATTTACATACCTAGAAAACTGTACAGTAACATAAATATGGACTGACTGACAAAAAACGCACAGCCTAAACGGCTAGATCTAGAATTAGAAATTTGTAATAAATATTCCTTGAGTATTCTATTTAAATTCCTTCTGTAAAAGGTGAATGGGGGTGACAAAGTATGCATGCGAGAAAAGCCGTGGGGCGCAGCTACATACCAACATAGCAAATTTTGCGTCACATTTTTAATTATCCCTTGACTTTTTATTTACTTTTTATGGATCCACAATAACGCAATTAAAACGTCTCCATAAAAACTCAACCTCATGGCCTCATGCAAACAATTAGTCTAATGGCTAAACGACTGGGCCCTTATTCGCTATGACCATTCAGACTCGTAGGTAACGCGTCGCGTTACGATATCTTCAACAATCGACATCATGTTTATTTGCAAGGAATTACATATTGAAAAAAGGCGCCCAGGAGTTCGTTACAAACTTACTTTATAGACATCCAGCTCTTCACAGAATATATCAAACACGCTGTACAGGTCCTCAAGCATGGCGATAACCATCATGGGCGTGGCCGTGGCACATATGGACGTGAACCCAACTATATCGCTGAACAGCATGGTCACGTCGTCATGGCTCTTGGCTTCGATCTTCTCGCCTTTGGAATAAAGAAAATTAAAAGATTTGTCAGCAGAGTTGAGATTTGTTAGTGTAGTAACATAATTTTTAACAAAAAAACATTTTCAGCAGAGATTGACCTAAAAAGACTAAAATTATTTTGATACAATTTTAAATTCTTGGGACCACCATCCCTTTCAAATAAAAAGTAAACATCAAATTCGATTTAGAATTTTCGGAGATATGTCTTCAACCCGTGTTACCAGACTATGGCAAAGAAGGGGAAGGGTAATGAGTTTAACAGTCTATATAATATGTATGTATTTATGGATGTTCCACTTCATCGCAATAGTGTCATAGGCTATTTTTTACCGGGTTTTAGTTTATGGACTTATTTCTTGTTAAACAAAAACTAAACATACTGTCTGAATAGCGTTTTTTTGTGAGTTTCTCAAAAAAACAACTGCGCCAAAATGGCTGAACGGACTTTGATGAGATTAAAACATAAAAAACTTTTCATCATTATCAAGCACGCAGGTCAAAACGCAGGGCTCAGATATTTTTATAGAACTAAAGAAGCAATAAATCTTATTCTTAAAGCAGAGCAATAACGATATAATCATACCAACAAGCTTAATGAGCATTATGGCATTATAAAAGTTTGCCACACTTGCGACCTAGGGATTGCAATCCGGAGTAATTTCAAACGCGACCGGCAGCCCGATTCCATAACTTGGCTTCAATCGAATTCTCAGTATCGCAGCCACTAATGCCTTGCGATAGAGTCGAATTTGCTATGAAAAAAGTGATAATCCGATTGTAGCCAAGTTATGGAATTGGGCCACTGATCGGGCCAGATTTCCATCAATCCAGCTGAACCCGACCAGATCTAGCTGGATTAATCAAGTAAGGATAACTCTCCCTTTTCGTTCCAAAATTGACTGTTTATGAGAAAATCGAATGTGTGTAATATAGGTAGCTAATATTTATCAACCAAAACAAATAAATCAACTTTAAATTCAAATTCAATTTTTATTGCATTCCCTAGGTAATAATCAGAAGAATATAGATCGATATGGACCCCGTCGGGCACAGCAATTAGAAGAGAGGAGGACTTCAATAACAGTTAAAACATTATTAATATATCAGACACAAAAAGTATGTATAATGGATCTTTATTTAATGTTAAATTATTACTATTAGAATATTTATTTTATATATTTCATGCAATTCATGTTATTATAATTAATTCTAGTATCATGCACTTACCTACATTTTATCATTTAAATATTTATCAATCGAATAATAGCTTTTATCAATAATAATTGTTTCAACTGTCGCTTATTTCCGATGCTTTCATTATACAGCAAGCAAACAAATAAAAATGTAGTGTAATGTAGGTAGTGGTTTAGTCTCACTAACATAATATAATATAACATAAAATAAAACATAATCGACTTTATTTTATCTACTGAGATCACAATAATTAGGTATTTGAGCATGATGACAAGTCTCAATTTTATATTTCTGACAGACAATGGCTTGATTATCACAATAAATATAACTCTTAGTTTAATCAACTTACTAAAAATAATTATTTGAAGTATACATTAACAAAAAACTATATTGGTTTTGGAAAATGAATCGTAGAAAGCAATTAGTGATAATTGTGTCATCTGTCAAAAGGGCCCTTTCAGATTCTATACTTGTCGGCTTTATTGTCAAGAAATAATCATGAACGGCAGACAAATATTCTCTTCGAACTACTTCACTTTCGACCTACGTGGCACGGCGTGGCGGCTCAGCGTCGAACGACTCGCAAGCACACGCACCACGCGTTTAAGTGCGGGCCATCCGGGATAAAGTAAACACTTTCAAACACGCGTTTAAAAGTACTTACTCATGCAATAACGCGATTGTGTTGCCAAAAATTGGCATCATCGTATCCGGTAAACTTTAAGGGATCCACCGGAATACCTATCCGATCCGGATCCGGTTTTCCGGATTGCAATCCCTACGTGCCGCCATAAAGCTTGAGGCACACGAAATATGGACGCATTATTCAACATCACGGGAAACCATCCCTGCCGGCGAAAAATATTGTTTTGATTTCGCCTCAATTCGTGTGGGCTTTTTTACGTGAATGTTTGATATGTTTGGTTGTTTTCAGTTCGTTTTTACCAGAAAATTTATGAAACGTTTTGCATTGAAATAAAAATGTTGCTATTGAATAAGACCTTGAATAAGGATTTAAAAATCAAAATGGACGCTGTCAGAACTGGGAACATTGGATATCGTCATTGGGTAGTAGAGACGGGGCATGACTAGACGTAGCGATGGCAGTTGGTAAATGGCAATTATCAAATGATGGCTCAGTCCAGCTCGGAGAAATGACGCGACAGACTGATGACGTGAGAAGACACGGTGGGAAATAATTGGATGTGAGAGACCTGAGAGAATGGGAGAATGAGAGAACCGTAAAGAGGCCTATTTCTACTATGGCTATAGTCAACAAGAAAGAATAATAGTATAATGATGATGAATATCAGAATATTCTGATCTTACCCAACCAAAGTCTCTTCGCGATATGCGGTGGAAATATTAGATGTAGAAGGCTGACGTTCTTCTCGCGCTCTTTGTCGACTGCTTTACTGGCTTCTTCTATTGAGTTCTTCAACTTGTCCATACGTCTGCGTAGTCCATCCTAGTAACATAGAAATATTTTGGTAAAATGTGACTTGATCACATACAAATAGACAATATAATATGATTTTGGATAGGAACTTCACCTCGTGCACGCTCTAATTATCAGATATTTCGATATCCAACTTGAGCTTGTCTGCCATTTCGAAATTATAGCAGATGCAGTTGGCCATACTCTTCTAGAATAATCATTACGCTTATAACTACTTCAATAATTCGTCCAAAATGTTGATTTTGGACCGCAGTATTGAGTGGAGACAAACTTTATTTGAGCGTCCATATTAAATTATTTGCTTAGGATATAATTTGCCATTGACGCTCGACGTATACGTAATTTAATTTACGTCGTTATTCTGAAAGAGCTTGAAGACAGTGCAAGTCTCAAGCGCCGATATCGAAGCCCCCTCGACGCTCCAATTCCGTTCAACAAGTGAGGTGTGTTTTTAAACTACTGTTACAGCTTTGAGCTTCCTTTAAATAGACTTTCCGATCGTTCCACTAACTTTCAGATTTCTATGAGAAAACCAATTCCGATAAGTTCCAGTTCACAGAAGTTGTTCTGAAGATGATATGAAGTTTAGTTTTTGCGGATTACCTTTTAATCTCTTTTTCCTCTCATATTTTGGGGTTCTAAGTTCAGAGGTTTTTGTCGCTTATTCAAGTTATTTATATGTGAAGCAGTACTTTGCAAGTTATACTGTGAAATGGTTTGATAGGTATTCGTTGCCAATAAACATATGTTACACGTAGTTTTTTGTCTTAAGGGTTACTATACAAATTTTACAAACCCGTTCCTTGATCATCCAGACATAAGACAAATACTTGGTGTTTTTACTACTCACAGTATTAGTCAAGTAATGGGACTTAAGCCCGCAAGCATTATATGCATTTTTATAGGAAAATAATCCATCGACCCTAAGGTACATCATGCAGACTAAATAAATATGATATAAATGTATTTAGGACAATTCACACCAATTACCTACCCCAAACTAGAACATTATGTACTATGGGTACTAGACAACGAATGAACAGACATAGATACAAATACTATATGACCTATACTATGGGTATTAGACAATGAATAAACAGACATAGATACAAATACTATTATATGACTACGGGTACTAGACAATGAATAAACAGACATAGATACAAATACTATACGACCTGTACTATGGGTACTAGACAATTAATGAACAGACATAGATACAAATACTATATGACCTGTACTATGGGTACTAGACAATGAATAAACAGACATAGATACAAATACTATATGACCTGTACTATGGGTACTAGACAATGAATGAACAGACATAGATATAAATACTATATCACCTGTACTATGGGTACTAGACAATGAATAAACAGACATAGATACAAATACTATATGAACTATTTTTTTTATCCCTACCAGCTTATCCTGGTAGGGAATAACTGTTCTTTTAAATTTATCCCTATCAGATAGAATTCGGAAAATTCACTTCCATCTAATCCTACCCTACCTACAAAACCATATTAATCTGTAGCTCATCACTTACTTGTGCTCTTGCTTGTTCTCCAACCAAAATGACATCTCTTGTAGCATCATGCAGTGGAATATCAGAGATGAACAGTCCTCTTCCAGTCAAACCTTCGAGGCCGTCCAAGAATGGAGACCCCACGAAGAGTAGCGAATCTGATTCTGGGCAGAACACCATCTGGCCTTTTATCTCCAGACCCTGGCAAATGTTGAAGAAAAATAAATTTTGTTTATGGGTTGTTTTTATGCTGAATTTCAGTTTACAAGTATTCAAGGTTCTGCATTACACTGCCAGTTTTATACCGATGAGGCGCTTACCATCAGGTGTTTTTCAAAAATAAAAATAATACCTAGAGTATAACTGCCTTGCTGAATCAGTATAGCCTTATTTTTAAAGCGATTAGAGCAGTATACGAGCACTCGCGCGCGCGTATCCGGTTTTTGTATGTTTGACTACCGCAGCAGCCGCGGGGCATTGAGCCTGGATCATTTCAAGAACTGAAAATTGCAGTTGATTGGGAATAATAACAAATTAAAATCAATAAAATATACCCCTTTTTTCTATTTGTTGCATAAATAAATTAGGTCACTTTCTTCGAAAAAACGGACACTAGCTCTAGTTATGTCGTTGTAGATAAAAACAAAAATAAACAAAAAAAATAAAAAAATGTCATCTTTTAAAACAATTTTAAAGTATACAGTAAGTATACAACAATTTTAAAGTTTCAAGTTTCATTTTCAAGAAATTTTTAAAAACTTATTTACAACTGAAGAAGCGAAAAATATGAAAAATATACAAGAAGTTTTTTACGATTTTACATGTTGGTAAATTTAAAATCTTTAGCTTTTTCGTTTAGGCACTAGCCCATTACAGACGGACGGATATACAGACAAACGGAGTAGCCACAGCAATAGGGTCCTTATGGACATTTCGGGTACGGAACAATAAATATGTAAACATTGCGGATAAAAAGGAAAAAAATACAATTATCTACATGACCTGAATCGCAAAATCGTATTAGAACTGTAAAAATTCAAGAAAAAGTGATCAAATATCTACTAAAAATCCGGAAACAACATCGGAGCTAAAAACACACCAAGTGTGTGTGCTAAGTTAGGCAAACATACCACAGAATAAATAATATGCCGATACTTAATATGACTGTAAGCATTTTAAAGGCTAAAACGGGAGTTCATCATGTCATCCTTTAGAAGTCCACTGCTCAACTTAGGCCAAAGAGCGCCATGACAAGCGATCTTGTGCCACCTCCATCCACCGACTTCCTGCGATGGCTACAATGTCGTCGGTCCATCGTGTGGGGGGTCTCCCCACACTTCGCTTGCTTGTCGGTTCTGCGAACTATATGGCCTGCCCATTGCCACTTCGACTTGCAAACTCTGGCAACTATGTCGGTAACCTTGGTTCTTCTACGGATTTCTTCATTTCTGATTCTATCACGAGGTGAAACACCGAGCATAGCTCGCTCCATTGCACGCTGCGCAACTCTGAGCTTGTGTATGAGACCAATAGTTAGCGACCACGTCTCAGTACCGTATGTCATCACTGGCAACACGCACTGATTATAACCTTTCGTTTTGAGGCTCTGCGGTATCTGCGACGAGAAGATATGGCGTAATTTCCCGAACGCTGCCCATCCGAGTTGGATTCGCCGTTTGACCTCTTTGTCGAAGTTGAATCTACCCAGTTGGATCGTCTGACCTAAGTAGACATAGTGATCAACAGCTTCAATAATATCGTTCCCAACATAACCCGGCATGGGTACGACATGGGCATTTGACATGATGCTTGTCTTGACCATGTTCATTTTAAGACCCATCTGTCGGGAAACAATATTGAGGTTACTGAGCATTGTGCTTAGGTCTTCCAGGGTTTCTGCCATGATGACTATATCATCAGCAATTCGAAAGTGAGTGATGTATTCGCCATTGATGTTAATACCATATCCGTTCCAGTTCAGAAGCTTGAATATATCTTCCAGTACAGAAGTGAACAATTTCGGAGAAATAACGTCTCCCTGTCTCATCCCTTTTTGTACGTGGATAGAATTCGTACTCTGATCCTGAAGACGAACTGTCATGGTGGCTTTGCTGTACAAACACTTCAACACTTCGATGTACCGGTAATCAATCTGGCACCGCTGTAATGACTGTAGCACTGCCCAGGTCTCGACTAAATCAAAGGCTTTTTCGGAAACGGGAGTTAGTTCACGTATATTAGTTGAATTATTCCAACTATAGTTTTGAATAATTCCGGTAGTCTTTCCCAAGGTGAGTGTGGGATGAATAGAGAATAATGGCCCTGATTGCTCTTGATACAATTTTTAATTAAATTATCACTTCCACGTTTACGTATGGAAGTCACATGCTGCAATTGTATTTATTACAGTTATTCACAAACCTTCTAGTGTACCAGTATGTATACGGTACAACCGTGCTTACTATCTACGATAATTGGATACACACAATATATGTATGCAGGTATGATAAGCTACAACCGTGTTTATTACGATTAGTAGCAAACTCACAATTATACAAGTAGGTGCTACAACTTACTGTGCCTAATATATTTAATCGGAGAATAAATATAGAAGTATTTGCTACAATTATGCCTAATACAATAAGTCACAAACTCGCAATTATACAAGTACTCGTATATGCTACAACTTGCTGTGTCTGATAAAATTAACGGGAAATAAAAATATACAAATAATTGCTACCACCATGTATTAAATTATGTTAAAAAAACGCATTTAATTTGTTATAATATAAAAAAAAAAAAAATGCTACAATTAAGTCGCAAACTCGCAATTATACGATAAGCTACATATGATAAGCTGCAACTGTGTTTATTACGGTTAGTAGCAAACTCACAATTATACAAGTAGGTGCTACAACTTACCGTACCTAATACAATTAATCGGAGATAAAATATAAAAGTATTTGCTACAATCATGCCTAATACAATAAGTCACAAACTCGCAATTATACAATTATATGCTACAACCATGCCTAATACAATTAAGTCGTAAACTCGCCATTATACAAGTATATGCTGCAACCGTGTATAATACAGTAACTAGTTATAAGCTTAAAAGTATAATATATGCTACAACCGTGTTTATTACTTGCAATTAGTCGCAAACTTACAATTATACAAGTATATACTACAACCGTATTTAGTACCTGCAATTAGTAGCAAATGTCCTCACAATAAAAAAAAAATGCTAGCAACGTATTACATTGTTTAACCCGAGCACGTCCGGCCCACTACGCAAAAACGATATTGCAGCCCCGGAATGAAATCGGTTGACTATAATTAGCTTGCTCAATTAACTACAAAAACAATAACAATTTTATTTTCCAGTTGAAAACTTGCACTAGAGAACCTTGTCGCAGTTTGTTTCTTTCCAATTTTATTCAACTAAAGTAAAGAAAGACAAATAAGACAATAATAAGTATGTTACACAATAAAACAGGTAGGCTAACGAAAAAATGAAGCTGTTATATATAAATAGGTTGGTAATAAAGCAAAAAGGTTCAGTTCCAATGACAATGCATTTTTATAGTAAGCATGATTTAAATCAATATCCAGGATTAGCTCATATAGGAAACTATAAAAAATTATTATGATAAGTTTTACGTTTTACCATTTATTTATTTTTTTAACCTACCGGACATCCCGATCCCCTGCAATCTCTGACCATCCCTTCTGGAAGGCATCGAGGTCATCATGCCATCGCTTCCTGGGTCTGCCTCAGCGACGACGCCCCTGATCAGGCACCCGTGCCGTGACAACTCTTGCCCAGCGATCTGGGTGCATTCGGCTCACATGTCCCGCCCACTCCCATTTTAGCCTAGCAGTCTTACTCCCCACATCAGCGATTCCTGTTTTTGAGCGAATTGTGGAGTTCGGATCTAAGCTTTTTTTTTAAATGTTTTTATCGAACTTATTTGGAACATTATTGTTTATAATAGATACCTCTTTCCTGGCACACAAACGAATGAGCACAAAATTAATTCATACGGACCAGGGACTCATGACGCCAAAGAGGTGTTGTTTACATTGTAAGTGGGCTGACCCGGAAACTTGGCACTCGCCCTCTCGCCTCGCTTACTCCACATTCTAAGAAGAACATCACAAGTCACTACGTGGGATGTACTAAGTTAAAAATACGTTACTAATTAAGTGTGCAAGAGATGTTGAGAAAAGAAAAAATTGCTTCTAAAATAGTACCACAGTGTAAAAAATATATTCTCAAGCAAGTTGAGGCAGTTACTAACGTTACTACATTCTACAAAATAGTCATAAATATAGCCAAAATGTAAATATATTTTGTACTAGTTTTCCCGCCCGCTACTTCGTCCGCGTGGACTACAGTTTATTGCGAAAACAACATCCTTGTTCTTCTAGATCTAGGATATTAAAAACCAAAAAGTAGAACACTAACAGCTCTTGATGTTTTTTGACATTGTTATTTTGTTTCCGTGGCAACCGTTCCTTAAAGCGAGTGATCAACATTTTCCAGTTTCCCATGGAAACTTACCATTTTCCGGGATAAAAAGTAACAAGAAACCCGTCCAGCTGTTATCGCGTTAAAACTCTCCAAACAAACAAATAAACAAACAAACAGACAACGTTTCACTTTTATATATTGGTATGGATTTGTTACTGTAATTAGACATTGTAACATGTATTGGCTTATCATCATCAGCTCGTGCTCGTCCACTGGTGGACGAGCACGGAACGGACGGACGGAACGGAGCACGGACGAGCCTCTCCCAATGAACGCCAAAAAGCCCAATCTTCAGCTCCTCTCATCCAGTTTCTGCCGGCCGCTTTTCGCAGGTCGGCACTCCACCTGGCCGGTGGGCGTCCTACACTACGTTTGCCAAGACGTGGTCTCCAATCGAAGACAGTGTACCTCAGCGGTTGTCCGTCCTTCAAGATATGTGACCAGTCTATTGCCACTTCAGCTTGCTAATCCTTTGAGCTATGTCGGTGACTTTGGTTCTCTGGTGGACTACCTCGTTTCTGATTTCATCTGACTGTATGTCATTACTGGTAGGACACACGCATTAAAGACTTACGTCTTCAGGCACTGTGGAATGGATGACGAGAAGACCTGACAAAATGCCGCCCAGCCAATTCTTCTGTTGGCTTGCCTATCGAAGTTGTGTATACCCAACTGCAACGTTTGCCCGAGATAGACATATTCATTAACAACTTCGAGGGGTGCACCATTGATAACTGCAGGTTTCGGAGTAATAAGATCGTTAAACATGATCTTGGTCCTGATCCGAGACCGATTTGTCGAGAAGCATGAGCAAGGCCGTTCAGCATTTGCTCAAGTTCCTCCAGCGATTCCGCCGTAAAGACTATATCATTGGCAACTCATATGTTTGAGATGTACTCGCCGTTTATATTTATGCCTTTCCCTTTCCAGTCCAGTGTCTTAAACATATCTTCAAAGGCATTCGTGAACAGTTTCGTGGATATGACATCCCCCTGTCTCACTCCCCTGCGCAACTGGATATGTTTAGACTGCTGGTTCTGTACTTGAACACTCAGAGTCGCAGCGTCATACAGACATCTCAGCACTTCGATATACCGCCAGTCCACTTGGCATCGCTGCAGTGACTCCAAAACAGCCCAGGTCTACGGAATCAAAGGTCTTTTCATAGTCCACAAAAGCAAGACACAGGCAGGTCTTCCGTGTAATGGCGAGTAAAAGTGGCTCGGGTATCCTCTGCAATAGATTGTGGTTGTGAAGCATGCGCCTCGTACAATCGGCCATAGAAGTTTTCAATCTAAGCTATGATCTCCGGCTTCGAAGTTACGGTTTGGCCACTTGAACTCCTAAGCTTTGCCAGATGCGAGCGCTTCAACTGCTGGGCGAACACTTGACTCCGAGTTTGCTCAATTGTCTTTTCGATTTGGCGTGTGTTGGAGCATCGGAGGTCACGTCCCACCATTTTTACTAATTTTACAATTGAGGGCTCTCTTTTCTGACGGTGTGGTTTGCGTAACGTCTGTTCTCTATAAGCTGAAATGTCTCAACCGAGAGCTTGGACTTCGGGCCCGTACGTTGCAGCTGGCAAAACATTATACTCTCTTCCCTCAGGACTCACACCACTTGTTGGAGATCTTCGTCTACGTCCTCTGTGGATTCCAAAGCAGCGAATCGATTTTGTAGGTGGAGCTGAAATTGCTCTGATCCCACAACTGTTTGAAGCAGTTTAGGACGGAGCGTAGACCTCATCATGCGACATCTTTCCAGCTTGTAGTTGATATTCAGATATCCTCAGACAAGTCGGTGATCGCTACCGGTATTAAACCTGCTAATCACTGAGACAGATCAATTGGCTATAGTAAATTGAAATTCTTGCACTTGATTATAATTATCAACGATGAAACCAAACGAACCAAAACGATGAACCAAAGATCAACGATATACCTACTAAAATTTCTTCCTAAGTCCACTCGAGCGTCAGGTCGGATTAGGCAAAGCATTTGTGGAACTTGTGGAAGTCGGATAATTTCCAGTTGTCCTAGCAGATTGCAGATTATGTGTGAAAAGGTCTGGAATTTCACTCATTGTATTAAGAACAAAATAATTAAATTCACATGAAGCACCTTTATTTAAAAACACAACGTATAACTCTTGAAACTTAAGTGAACTAAATTCGTTTTTATATGATAAATTATGCCTATTTTGACTATTCTGCCTATTGTAACCTGCGATCCAGCAATGGCCTAATGCGGGTTAATATGATGATGATGATGAATCTGCGGAATTATATAGTCTAAACGATATGAGATAGCTAAGGCTACGGAATTATATAGTCTAAACGATATGAGATAGCTAAGGACATCAGTTTTATGGCTATTATGTCGTCCGTATTAGACCTGGCCAATACTGAATATCCGAAGTACAAACTTAAGGTTTGTCAAAGGGCAGTGGAACGCATTATTATAGGTCTTAAACGAATTGATCGAGCTAGAAATGAAGAACCCAATGACCGACGAAGGCATTGAGGCCATCCACGGAAGCAAATAAGTTTAGACTGAAGTACATGAAAACAGTCTGAAGAACTTTCAAACAAATAAAACTATATTCGCCTGTTTTTTTTTGTTGATGACTTTCCACGCTTTTGTAATGCCTCATTAAAATTACTATCTAGCGATTAGGCAAATAGGTAATTTAACCTAAACCTAAACTGCTGACCTGCAAATTGAAATATCTTCCTTGGATCCTATTCTTTAGAATTTTATAAATTGCAGTTGACTGTACCCGTTTAGTATGCCGCTTGCACCCTTCTTTTTAGCAAAACACCTGATTTGGGTAACAATGGTTCATTAGTAAATGAACGGACCGACTCACGGGATATACCTTCATTAGTAAAGTTTTGCTTGGCTTTTGTTTGCTCTTTGACTACCTAATAGTATGAGTATGACGAAAGGTTGTGTTCACAGATTAATCAATATAGACTTTTTTTATTCATGTTTGGCTTATAGGCCAATCAGACATTAGGTATTTTATTCCTACAAAATTTGGAGTAAAAATGTTCTACTTCCTTTGCTTAGGTAGTATATAAGAAAAATCCAAATTTTCGATTTGGGTCGAAGTTAATGGAGGTTTAATTTTAAGGAAAGGAGCATTTTCACCCAATTGTTCCACATAGAAGTTTAGCCACCTTATACGACATGAAAACTTCAAGGCACAAAGAGAGCGCTCGTGCTTAGTGTAACGGTAACCACAGCTTGAATTGAACTCGAAATAAACATCATAGAAGGGAAGATAGAAGGAAAGAGAGAAAGAGGCAGACTAGAAGTACGATATGTTTTTTTATTTGTTTATATGTCAAAAGTTTGGCTGTAGATAGGGAACGCTGGTGTGTACCTACAAAATTTTAACCTTTCTACAAAAGTAGGATATTAAAGAACGAATGAAAACGTTTGCATAACAATAGGAATCAAAATGTTTAATCATTGTGTTATATATACAAGTCCAGAGTTTAGATTTATAAATATATATATAGTTAAATTATTTTGACTAAATAATTTTTCTGTCCGTTACAAATATTTGTCCAAATCTACCCAAATTCGGCCTTATTTTTCAGCCGCACTCATACAAACCGAATTTTCATGCCAACCTTTTCGGTCCAGCTCAATTCCTTGGCTAAACATAGTTAAGGACGTACAAACAGTTCTTACTATTTACTTTCCCTAACAAATCCAAGTTAACGAGCCCATTTCGATGGGGGTTTCTTCCCATTGACATTTTATTTTCGATTTGTCTCTTTTAACATTCTAAGTTGTTTTCGTTTGGTGTCTTCTGATGATGCTTACTTCAAAGGACCGACCAATTGATGGAAATTATTCGATCTTTATTTACAAAAGGGAAAGTAACCTAGAACGAGGATTATAATGTTTGTATCTCATTTACTTTTTGAGGAATGTTTTGGGGAAGAATTAAGGATTTATTTGTTTTTGGCTTTACCTTTTCCAATATACGTTTTAATTTATTAATTTAATATTAACAAAGATAAGTTTGACAATACAATGAATGAGTTAAGCTAAACAGGTGTCATAAATATTATACCTTAATTATTAGATACAAATTGGTGTATTCAACATTAACATTCACTGACGACGTAACGAAACTGAAAACTAAGAATGTTTTAAAAAAAAGTAAACATTTGAAACAATTTAAATAGTTTTAATATTGTGCACCAGTTTACAAAAATGTTAAAGGAAACAAAAAGATAGTGGGTAGGAGCTTCCCACTTTCGATAAACGCCAAAGAATGAGGAAAAAAATATGAATGAATGTTCATTTTAAGACCCACCTGTTGAGAAACAATATTGTCTTATAAATTTGCTATTATAGGTCACAGAGCATTGTGCTTAGGTCTGCCAGGGTTTCTGCCATGATGACTATATCATCAGCAAATCGAAGGTGAGTAATGCATTCTCCATTGATGTTAATACCATATCCGTTCCAGTTCAGAAGCTTAAATATATCTCCCAGTGCAGAGGTGAACAGTTTTGGAGAAATAACGTCTCCCTGTCTCATTCCTTTTTGCAGCTGGATAGAATTCGTGCTCTGATCCTGAAGACGGACAGTCATGGTGGCATTGCTGTACAAACACTTCAATACTTCGATGTACCGGTAGTAAATATGGCACCGCTGTAACGACTGCACTGCTCAGATCTCGACTGAATCAAAGGCTTTCTCATAGTCTACAAACGCTAGACATAGTGGCCAATTATACTTTTCGGTCTTCTGTATAATCTGCCAGAGCGTTTGGATGTGGTCTACGGTGCTAAAGCCCTTCCAGAATCCAGCTTGTTCGGGAGACTGAAAGTCGTTGAAACTACGAACCAGACGGTATGTCACTACTCTCGAAAACAGCTTATAGACGTGGCCCAGCAGCAAAATGGGCCTATAATTCTTCAAGAGGGTGTTATCACTTTTCTTGAAGAACATCACCACTACGCTCCTGTGCCACACATCTGGCGTAGTACCCTCGAGGATGACCGAGTTAAACAGCCCCTGAAGGACTTTAAGTACCGGTGTTCCAGCCGCTTTCAGTAGCTCTGTCGTTATTTCGTCCTACCCTGGTGCTCTGCCTGTTGCTCTTAAGCTGTTTAAAAGCCATTCTGATCTCGTATAAGCTGACATCTGGGATATCTTTGGTATAATGTCGGGTCAAATGGTCTCTTGCGTCGCTAGTCGTGCTAGGAGAACTACGCGATTAGGTGTATAATTGTCCATAGAACTTCTCGAGCTCACTCAAAATCTCTGGTTTCGACGAAACGATGCTGCCACTGTCAGTTTTCAGCTTCGTCAACAGGATTTGCCCAATAGACAGATTTCTTGCGAACACTTTGCAGCCCTTCTCTTCCGCTCCTTCTTTCCTTCCTTTTTTCCTTCTTTTTTTCTTCCGCTCTATTGCGTTCTTAATACAAGTAGGATTGTATGAACGCAAATCGTGTAGCATCGACATATATGGCATTAGAAATGTTGTATTACATAGCCTCCACTTCATCGTCTGGGCGTTTCGAGTATGAGGCGTACACCTGTATGACCTTCAACGAATACCGTTCGGTAATTTTGAGTATAAGGGGCATACCTTATACCTGCTCGAAACGCTTTCGATCTTCACAACGTTGTTGACGAGGGACTTGTGGACGAGAAACCTGATACCGTTTTGGGACTGCTGGTCCCCCTCCTGGTTATAAAGTAAGTTGCCGGAATTCAAGGTCATTGTATCCTCTCTCCCTCCTTTTTTGCTTCTGATAACTCTATAATAACCCAGCGCAACTTACTTACTACTTCTTCCAGCTTTATAACTTCTCATCGGTCGTCAAGGTGCGTGCGTTGTATGTTGCCAGGTCCAGAGATCGTAGGGGTTGGTAGCTGGGTCTCTGCTGGGGATTCTTAGCACTCCTTGCTCCGCCTTTACCGTGGCTGCTTGGCAGGCGGATTGGTGACCGCAGTGTAACAAATATGTACTCGGAGGACACTGCTGCCCATTTTCCGGTATGCATTCCCTTAGTCGCCTCTTACGACATCCACGGGAGGATTGGGAAAGGTCTTATTTTAAGCCGAGACCACCACGCTTAAACGTTAGCAATAACCTTTATGTAGTGTCTATAATTCTGTAGAGTACCTAGACTTTATACAAATTCCTAACTCAGTACGGCAAACTTTCCGGCCATTGTAAATAGTTCCCGAATATGTCGGAGTGTGAATTCTGTTCTATTTCGGAATTGTTATATTGAAACGTTCAGTGGTTAATGTTTTTGGTGGTGTAGAAAACTTAGTATTGAGTAATTAAAAAAAGGTGTAGGTAAAAAACAGAAACATGTAATCTTGTTAAAGTTGTAGTTAGTTTATTCCCATTAAAAATGCTTTCGCAAAAGGAACTTTATAGTAGTATAAAAAAAACTATTTATCAAAAAACGTCTACAATGTATCTTTGTTTAACAAAATGTACCCAAACACTATAACATAGAACTTGCGTCTCTGTTTATATCTATTGAGCGATGGTCACCTAACGGTTAAATATTGCAACTTAGAATTCAATGATATTTTCCATCGCTTCCATCCGTGCTTCGGAGGGCACGTTAAGCTGTCGGTCTCGGCTGTTATTGATTAAAAACACTTGTGAAGCCATGGCAGAGGCCCTCGTCAGGTCTGACAAACTGACACCAGAGGCCAGCACTACATCATACGACAAACAAACAAACTACTTAACCTGCGGACGAGGGCATTTTTGGAGTTCTTGGGCTATTTTTTAAATATAGAATGATTAAAAGGTTTGCCATACACAAAATCTGTATTTAATTAAGTTAAATGAACCAAAAAAATATAAAAATGAAAACTTATTTTTTTAACTAGACTCCTATTTCACGTACAGGATACCGGTAGCCTCGACCTCTTCAAGTCCAGAAAGAATAAATGTCTTCCAGACAATATGCTTCGTCCCTCGTCAATAGTTTTCACGCCATCAGATGACATAGTGGTGAAATTCAAGGCGCTGTGTGCCACAAACTACTCTCGTGTAGCTCTCCATTGTCCGTATCTTGTACCCTTCCTTTGTTGACTAGGCCCTCAGGTCGTTTCAGACACTTCCATTCCAGAACCCTTTGTAGTGAGGCACTTACTGTGTTTACTTAACAATATTACATGCAGGATGTGAGCTATTTGCTTTGACGTAGTTTGCGTGTTTTGGGGGACTGGCCAAATATTTTAGATCCTCTCGAATTGATCTCACTGTTTTGTCGGACTGTTTACTATATTTGGAGAATTTAGGTGGGTTTGCGTTTGGTTGAGTGTTGTGTTTAGTCTTTGTATATTATGTTGGTATGTTAATAGAAGGAATTCCTATCCATGGTATTTAACATTAATATGTAGAATCGAAACGTTTGTATGTTTAAATTGTGTATATTTTTCGCTCTAAGCAGCTACAATTAAATTTCACATACACTTTTTTTTTAACAGTAAATATAAACATAACTCGTCGCATGTGTTGTTTACGTATTTCATTTGTAATAAAATGCGTAAAGTGTCACGAAAGTATGCGAGCGATTGTTTACAGATACTTCACAAAGATTACTTTAACACAAGATACAAATTAGGTATATATCCAATCTAATCGTATGTATTAAATTTCCAAACAGTTTTATTTCCAAAAGAGTTACAATTTACAAATGAATACCTATATTACACAAATTAATTCAATAACAATTAGGTACAATTCAAGGAAACATATTTGTTTGTAAAACATGACAACTCGTAATTTGAGAACAGCCTCTGATCTTTCCCTTTGTTGGAAACATTTCCAATGGCTATTTAGAGCGAATGTCACCAAGCCCCAATTTTAATATCTTTGGTTTGAAAATAATAAACCGTTTAATATCATCAAATACTTCCTTTAGGCGAAATGAAGGGAAAACTTCGGGGGATATTGAAGAATTTTCGATTAATGGAGAGATTTCAAACTCTTTTGAACTTTTTCTCCGTTTAATCTTTGATTCTTTGCCTGAGGCTTAATTTAGTCTTCCGACAGTTGGTGTTACTTTTTTGCGAAAAATAAGGCAGTGTTTTGACTAATATTTTGAATCGTGTAATATTCTGGATGGTAATGCAATTGTTACACCAGACGTGGTGTTTACCATCGGTGGAACGAACTGTTCATTTCGATACTCAGGTTTATAGCGATGGTAGCCGAGAGATATACAAGTGCGTGTTAGAATCCAATGACACTGGGTTTTATCCTCGGCTCTACACCAATGACTTTTCTAAGTTATGTCCACATTTGCATCACTTTTGCTTTGGCATGGAAGAGCACGTTAAGCTGTCAATCCTGGCTATTATTGAATAATAGCAGTCGTTAAGCCATGTCAGAGGCCCTCGGGCGGCTTAAAATACTGACACCACACGCTAGCCTCCACTACCTCATACGAAAAGAAAACATTTAAAAACTATCCCTACATAAATAACATACTTTCTAGCTACATACTTTTCACATACTTAATAATTATAATAGTGATGATAAATATCCATACAAAATGGAAAAAAAACTGGCGTCTTTGAAATTCTATGGATTCTGTATACTACCTTTACCAACGCCTTAAATCATATTATAGATTAACTTCAAGATTTGAAGTTACTGCTTACGTAATTATGTAACTGCTGTAGCATCGCAGCCAAAGCCATTTTTAGCACGGACGATAAAATAGTTTGCCTTCCTTATAAAGTATCTAAGATGCACTATAAACCCATATTTTTATTTGCGCAACAAAGTTTACAATTTAATATTTTGGCCGAGGTCAGGACAGCCAAGGTTTATGGGACGCCATTTGACACTTGACACGTACGTACATCGTACGCCATGAGATGAAACTTTGCATTTTCCTTGAGTATAGAATTGCGTATTGGGGTTCCATACCAAACAGAGCCCTGCTGCTGTATTCTGTCACGGAATTATATAGTCTAAACAATATGAGATAGCTAAGGACATCAGTTTTATGGCTATTATATCGTCCTATATTAGAATGAGAATTTAGGCAGACACGGCTCGTGATTATTTACATATTTTCTTTATGCAGTTGTTTAGAGGCCCTTGGGCGGCCTAAAAAACTCTGAAACTATAGGTCGGCACTACCTCATCGACATAAATAGAAATATAGATAGATAACTCTTTATTGAACACCACACAAATAAAAATCTTACAACAAAAAAACAAAATTAATAATAAAGTGTCACAATGGGCGGTCTTATAACTCAGATCGATACCTCTATGGGTAGATACCTCTATGGGTTCTATGTCAGTAGTACCATTGACTAGTACCATTAATGGTACAAGTGACATAACTTTGTATCCTTAGTACCATAATGGTAATAGTGACACTAATTTAGGTTCAGTAGATACCTTTATGGGTTCTATGTCAGTAGTACCATTGACTAGTACCATTAATGGTACAAGTGACATAACTTTGTATCCTTAGTACCATAATGGTAATAGTGACACTAATTTAGGTTCAGTAGATACCTTTATGGGTTCTATGTCAGTAGTACCATTGACTAGTACCATTGATGGTACAAGTGACATAACTTTGTATCCTTAGTACCATAATGGTAATAGTGACACTAATTTAGGTTCAGTAGATACCTTTATGGGTTCTATGTCAGTAGTACCATTGACTAGTACCATTGATGGTACTAGTGACAAAACTTTGTATCCTTAGTACCATTAAAGAAAAGTAAAGATATTCCCCCGTAATTTTATCTGACAAATGGAACTAGCGATACAACTTTGTATCTCTAGTATCATAAAAAAAGAAAATATATTTTATCTACACTCATATAAAAAAAATCCGGATTATGAATGCTCAAAAATGGTGGCTTCATGACATACATTACGCACGGCACGCCTCTAATTAGAAAAAAAATACATAATGACATGATTATTGAACTAAACGATGCTATAATATTTTTTTTCCCACAGAAGCACCGGTTGGCTCCGCACCTACGAGGTTATTCGTAATTTATTATCTATGGCGGCGCGTGCTAGACCGTAGGCGCGCGACTTTGCTGTGGAATGGATTTTGGCGTCATAATTTACTTTACATTAGTATCTAACAAATTTAAAGTTTTTTGTTTATTAAAAGTTGTATCCTGTTAACAAATGTCCGACAGAAATGTTAGTAAGGAGAATTTCACTCCACCTGACATTACGGAAACAGCAACGAGCATGACGAACGAGCTTTTACCAGAAAAATCAAGAAAATATTAAGACATTTTTTTTTCATTAAATGTAAGTTCCTATTGCATGAGTGTAGATAAAGTAGTGTATGAAACGGCACATAACTAGTTATTAAAACAATCGAGTGATACCAATAAAAAACTTGGCATCGGCTCGTTTTTTAAATTCACTCTCCTGTTTTAATACCCCTTATTATGCATCCGTTTCATAAACTACTATTATACGGCAATTGTTTTTATTAATCACAAATGTACTATTACAAAATAAAACTAGCTACTAGGTACTACATGAAACAGTTAGACAACCCACTTGTCATCACAGCCTTATAGGTAGTCCAAGTTTTCTAGCCCACTACCAGTTTGTAGCGTACCCAACATGCTGGCGGCATGGCCCCATTGGATTGCAATGGTAATTTGATGAGCCAAATAAGTACCAGATCACGCGTAGCATCAATTTTGTGCACAGATAGGTAGTACTTACCTCAGCCAAAGATGTTCCAGGTATCTTCAGACAGAACATGAATGGAGTGTTGACTCGGTTGAGGATCTCGCGGTAGTCGAGAGTCACTCCTCGTGGCCTCAGGAGTCGGAAGTAGGACCCTAATGAGGACCCTTGCGATGCTAGGTGGGTTCCGAAGAGACGCATGAAGCCTGCACCTGATGAAAGAATTAGATTTTAAGGCACATGATACATGATATTTTGACCGTACAAATAATTAGTACGCAAACGTTTAGAAAACATCTATATCCAGTTTCTAAGTAACCTATCCGCCCCTGCCACTCACGTAAAGGTCATACATAGGTTTTTTTTATATATGTACAATACATAATGTCCACGGCTCGAGTCATGTATGTTTACCCACGTTCGGATACTTCCCAACGGATCATATAATCAGATTCTCATTATCCGATCTCGCTCGTACTGTGACACCACAGATTAGCTAATAGTAGATTACCGATCTAACGTCTTCATAATTTAGAACACTAAAGTATACAGTAAAGGAATATTTTTATTAATGTATTTTAATTCTTTTCATATTTAATTTGATAAGCGGTGCTAATGATACTGTGATACGGTGCTAATGATAATACACAAAGAAAATTGAGAAGTTTAGAAAATTTAAACAAGTACACGGTACAAGTACACGGTACAAGTACACGGTACAAGTACAAGGTGCCGGGTATATTTTTGTACTCGTAGAACAAACAACAAATTCATGGACTAAAATTTATATATTTTACCGTATATCACAGTTTTTTGCCAGATGGTCGTCCACCTTACCAATTTTACGCTGAAATACGTCACTAGAAATTTAATGGTCCTTGATTTTGTTAAAAATATCTTAAATTAATGCTTTATTTCCCACTAGCTGTACCCGCGATATCACACGCGTGGTCATTTCTCTAGGTTAAAAATACTCGTATGTACTATTCCAAGACCTAAAATACATACCAATATCAGAACATATGATCAAAATTCCTTCCATCAAAAAGTTTTTATCGATTGGCTTCTACTAATCGGATTCAGATACCAAGTACACCAGTTTTTAATTCAAACCCTAAGCTATCCATCAGTGAAAACCGCATCGCAATTGGTTTAGTAGTTTTTACGTGATGCGTGAACAAACATACACACAAACAGATAAACACAAATAGACAAACAAACAGACTTTTATTAATGTTATATTCTTGTTCTGTATCTTATTTTAGGTCCGTTAACCATTTTTTTTAAAATTATCTTCTTTGTACAGACTTTTTCGTTCTTATTGCTTTATTACGAGTATAAGTACAGATTCAGAAAGTTTAGGGTGCGTAACAGTGAAATATTTTGTTATCTGTATGGTTCCCCAGATTTTCCAAAAATAAACAAACTTACTTTTCCTTAATAATATTTACAATAAATGCAATGCAATATGTCATATATAATATGTCCTAGCCATTTCGTACAATTGATCGCTTCATGATGTGTTCGATAATTTCATGAAATGGTTCTATTTAATGAAATGCCCAGCTAAAACTGACCATATTGTTGAAACATCAACGTTTAATGATATTTCAATCCATGTTTGGGCATATCATTAATATAGGGGTCATGATACCAAAAGTGTTCAAAGAGATGAAAAACACGAAGGTATGATCACTAATGTTTGATTATATAATGAAGCAGCCGTGCGTTTAGTGAGTTTAGCTATTCAGATCGTCAAAAGCTATTCATACATCGGGCCAAACCATTACATGATGTGCCCGATAATTTTGTGAAATATAACTTTTTCATGATGTGGCCAACCATTTCAATAAATGGTCAATAATTATTCTATGATATCGCCATGACATAAATCTGGTCTAAGTCAAAAGACTTTGCCCAGGGATTATTCCGAAAAACAAACAGGCAATTTGCTCTTCCTCATAATTTCCTGCTTGTTTTTCGAAAATTAGTACCAAGTCTTTTTTTGCATTATTATTGACGATGATACAGTATTTATGGGACTGACGCATTTTTTAATGAAAGGCAACCTAAAATAAACTGGAATACTCAAAAATATACAGAAATTAATTGTTCAAATTAGTAAAAACGAAAGTAGACTTCAAAAAAAAAGTTTACAAAAATATCTCTCAAATTCACTTTGTTGAAGTTGAAGCGATATATCGAGATTAAACGGTTAATGATACCTCAAAACTTTACATAAAGAAATAAATGACGAGTAATCACCGAAAATAATTGTATTATTCTAACTTTGCAACTTAATGACCGAAGTTGGAATTAAAATTCAGAGCGAGAAAGTTATTATTATGAAAAAATGTAATAACGCTTTGTTTCTGCTCTCTTATTTATGGGAAACATTTATAAGAACATTATTGAACTTTTTGTTTCAGGGGCTTAAATATCGTTAAACGCCTACATTTGAATTTGAAATTACTTTACTCGATTTAGTTAAAGGAGAGAAAATACGGCACGCTGTAATTACGTAGACAACAACTGGACTAGATGGGTACAACCACGGCAAACACACCCACACAGCTTCTTCCCACAGTCGTGCTGCATGTGCATCAACAACAGAGATAGAGAAATATACGCAGACTGTAGCGCGAATTGTAACTAAGGCCAAAGAAAGCCAACTGTGTGCGTTGCTCCTAGTTTATGCGGTCCATTCTTGAGGAGCTGGTTACTAATCTTCATACTTTTATGTAAATCTATACTCAATGATCAATACTTTTCGTTGCCTTTTAGTGGAGCAATACCGCCAGCATATTAGGTATGCCGCCAGAGAGTAATAAGTGTACTGTGGAATTCAACGACACCGGGTTCAATTCTTGGCCGTGCATCAATAACGTTCAAGTATCCAATAACTGTGGTTGAAGGTACATTATACAATAACCGGTTTCTTCATGAGAATACCTCCAGCATATTAGGATGCTGCCAGACGGTAATAAGTGTACTTTAGAATCCAGATATACCGGGTTCAATTCTTGGCCATGCATCAATAACGTTCAAGTATTCAATACGAGTAGTAACTGTGGTTGAAGGTACATTATACAATGACCGGTTTCTTCATGAGAATACCTGCAGCATATTAGGATGCTGCCAGACGGTAGTAAGTTTACTTTCGAAACCAGCGACACCGGGTTCAATCCTTGGCCATGCATCAATAACATTCAAGTGTCCAATACGAGTAGTAACTGTGGTTGAAGGTACATTATACAATGACCGGTTTTTTCATGAGAATACCTGCAGCATATTAGGATGCTGCCAGACGGTAATAAGTTTACTTTCGAATCCAGCGACACCGGGTTCAATTCTTGGCCATGCATCAATAACATTCAAATGTCCAATACAAGTAGTAACTGTGGTTGAAAGTACATTATACAATAACCGGTTTCTTCATGAGAATACCTCCAGCATATTAGGATGCTGCCAGACGGTAATAAGTGTACTTTAAAATCCAGCGACCCCGGGTTCAGTTCTCTGCCAATAACTTTTAAGTGCAATATGAGTAGTAGCTGCGGTTACCGTAATACTATACAAAAATCGGTTTATGCATGAGCGCTCGCTTTGAGCCTTTATGTGTAATCAGTTACGTGCGGATTTGCCATCGCTCTGTTGCTTTGGAGGGTACGTTAAGACGTCGGGCCCAGTTGCTTACAATTGAATCGTTAAGTCGCGTTAGATGCCCTGAGGCCAAACTCTGACATCAGAAGTCGGCACTCCTCATTCAACATTTATACATACACAGCAGCGCATTGAGCACATAGAATTATAATTTTGTCTGTCTGTCTGTTCGAATGCACGAAAAAACTTCTACTAAAGCCCGGTCGAAGAGGGGTCATCGTACGAAATTATATCTATATCGCAACCGGGCTTTACCTACTATTTTTATACAGAAGCTCACGAACGTATAACAACTCAAAAGAACAAAACTGTTCATGTTGTGTAGTGTTTAGCGTCAGTGATTGTAAATATAATAGCTAGTGCACTTGCTATTGCAAGTGCTAACGATAAACAAACACACATGACCAATGAACTAAGCGTATTTGCAAAGTAATGTCTGTGTAATGACGATAATAAAAAAAAGTTGGTCTAAGATAGGTACATAAAAGAAGCTTCTGAACATGAATATATATTTCTTTAAATCGTGTCTGTCTGTTTTTCTGTCTGTTCACGCATCAAGTAAAAACTGCTTGACTGATAACGATGTGGTGTTCACTGTTAGATAGTTTAGCTTTTGATTTAAAAACTGGTGTGCTTGTTATCTCAATCCGATAAGTAAAAGCCGAGCAATCGAAAAAACTATTTGACAGCTGAACGAAATTTGGTATTTTGTACTTTTTGCTCCTTGATTAACACATAGGTAACTTTTAACCCAGAGAATTGACCACGGGCAAAGCCGCTGGCTGTATAAGATGAGTATTCAACAAAATGAGTATTCATCAACTAGATTAAGGTACTTATCCGAAAAAACTCAATTTAATAACAAATAGTACCTATTTGGTAGATAAAAAGCCTTCTAACATATTTTCTCTGAAAATACAACCTTCACTCGATTAGGCAACATCGTTATAAGGCCTCTACATTCCTCTTATACAAAATGCTAAAGACTCTCCCAAGAACCTAATTAACTTAAATGGCCACACCGGTGACCCGCAGTCATTTCGAGAAGGAAAGACCCCTCAATAACTACCTCCGCTTCAGGCCACTTACGACGTCGAGAGTTATCTAATGAACCTAGTACGTCAATTTGGTTTTCCGTTCATTTTAAATTATTTTAAATTAAAAACTTTTATTTTACTTCACTTGTACGTATCTATTTATTTTGTCTGTCCTGGAATCTTGCAATTCAACTTCCCGATTAGCTATCCGGCTGAAACTTTCAGGGTAGCTCACAAACCGATGACAAAGCAATAAAAAAAGATAAAAAAATAAGAAGTTTTATTTTTTATGTCGGTATAATACGTAAATAGAGAAAATGCAACAAAAAAAATATAAAAAAACACTTAAACACGTAATTTTTTTTTGTTTGTTAATATTTAGAAAAATAAAACAGAATGTGGCATTCATTAAAAAAAGGTAGTAAAAGCTTTTTTTTTATATATACTTATTTTTAGTCAATTAGGTGACGAGGTGAGTATGTCGCTCGCCTGGCGATAAGCGTCAAACAGTACAGAGTCACCCAGAACATTAGTTGCGAAATCACTAAACTGCGCTCGTCACCGTGACGAATTTTTAAGTCTCTTGCCCAAAAATATTCCGCACCCAAAATATGCCGATCTGCTCGTATGCACAAGCCTCACGCACACATTTACACCATGTTATGCCGATCGGCCGCCACATCGCAGCAAGATCTCAACCTTGTTAGTCGTGTTAATTCTGTCAAGTTCTCACGAAAAATCAAAAACAATGTTTTGTGAAGAAATTGTGTATCAACCATAGAACACCACAGCCGCCATTTGTTTTCACTAATTTTTTGGAGGTGTAGACTACGTATTTTTTAATTTCTTCTTGCTCATGCCCAGTTCTTTCTCTGGCAAGGTAGCCCTTCAATCCGGAACGTAGTCATGTTTGCGCACTACTGCTTGGCGGTTGAATATTTAGTTGAGTACACTTTTGCAGAATAGGTTTACCATTACTCTTAATACTCAGTTTTTTTAGTATGGAGAAGCATATTTGAAGCATATTTTTAAAAGCTTTTTATTGTTATTATTTATTTAATTGCAATGTAAATTCGCTTAACCTGTATATCAAGTTTCATCTAGATCGGTTGAGAAATGCAACCTGTAGAGGAGAATAGAGATCCGGACTGACATCCGGATATAAGAAAGCATTTTTGACCAAGCTGAAACGGAGACGCTTCGCTCGCGCTTACGAGTATCTTGTATGCCTATATGTATGATCGCTTAGGTCAAATCTTACAAGCTGTATTAGGACCACTTTCTCTTAACCTCCATAGGTTAAGAGAAAGTGGTCCTAATTGAATCATGCATGTCGAATGCATGTTTGTCGAATTTATGCATGTTGGTTCAGTTCCGATGACAATGTATTTTTATGGTAAGTATGACCTGAATTGACAGCCAGGAACAGCTCCGGATAAAGGAACTCTCGAACGGTCAATTGTGTACACATTATATTACGATAGGTGGTTTGAAGTTTTACCATGACATGGTTGCTGCACTCAGGGTCGGGTCCTGACTAGGGAACTCCTCAACGGTTAACAGCACAGACACGAAATATTCCATACGCATTTAATTGTGATAGCGTTTCGTCATGACATGGCTACTGCATAAAAGCTTATTTTTAAATGCTTTCAAATTAACATATTTTTAGGAAACTCAAATGGTAAAGTATTTTAAACAACAATATATGACGTTAATCGTTCCACAAGACAGAATGATAAATTTGATATGTATACGCCTTGAAAATCCTTTTTTTAGCCAGTCATTCGAAATTATTTAATTTATATTATTAAATAAATATCTATAAATATTTAATTATAATTATTATATTAAATATTTTTATTATATCAAAGAATAGTTTAATAATAGAAATTATTGCTTTATTTGAATAAAAAATAGTTTTTTTTTAGATTAGCATTTCCGCGGTGCGCGGTGCGCGCTGCGTCGCTAGGTATTTTTTCCCTAGACATTAAATAAAAAGCCCGACATGAATAAACAATTTTTTCTCACATGTAATAATAGTATCTCACGTATAAAGACTCTAGCTAGATCCAATATTAAAATCCAGCACTGCTTCTAGTTCAGCTAAAATATTTCTAGAATTCTATTCTAAAATGCCATTTTTAGGAAAGTAGCCCGATGCCTTACGTTAGGTATATCTTGAAAAGGCCGAGATTTCATATTGCGCAGCTCTGAATTGGAACTTTATTTGATGTTACTGTTATTAGATTCTTTTACTGTGAAAATGTCTGAAATATTTCATGTTAAATTAAAATGAAAGCGTTTGACATAGGGTTTGTATGTAGATACCCACCCCATGTGTGTGTTTTTACTTTGCCACCCTAACGCCTTATAAGGTCATCTGATATGCGTTTTTTGTCTTTGAAAGATTTTTCTCTGAGTTTTTTAAAATTAGTATCTCATTTCGATTCTGTACGAGGGATGGAGCTCCTACCATCTTAATGCCTCAAGTCAACCTCACCTGCCTATCCTGCTGAACAAAGAACGAGGCTCTGACGACGAATCGATGGCGGTATAATCATCACGCAGGTCAATAGCGTAGTTAAATCCCACAAGCCAGTGACGGGCAGCAGAGTCACTGGTTCGAGAAATTACGTCCTGCGGTCGCCAACCCTACTAAGGGTATAACCTCTAGGTACAGCACAATAAAGAAATGGCCCTAGCTTCCGGCTGCTCTGCTATTCCTGATCAAGGTGGCGGTCATGGTAACAGCAGGGCATGGGGTGCGAAGAATCCCGGTCTACGGTAGGCCACCTGAGTTTGGCCACGTTTAATGGACAAACGCTCAGGTTCGCCGACAGATACTTGGGCAGATTGGGTTTGGTGAGGATGACAAATTCTCAAATCACCATAATGTGAAACCCACGGATAACGAAAACTATCAAACGGAAATTAGTAGTGCTGAAACTAAAAATGTTAAGAACCATCGGCCAGTTTTGGAACTGATGAAAAATAAATGGCCGCCATACAATAAAATATAAATATAAAAAATGACATACAAAATTGAAATGGTTAAATTCAGACATCGTTAAAGATCTAACAAAGGTCGAAACATCAATAAAAACCTCAAACGCTATAACGTTAGCAATTTTCTCAGAAAACAAGCTTGTAGTCTGAAACGGTACAAATTTGTTACTACCTACCTTTTATTTACCACTTTCCTGTTTATACTTCCCATTAAGATAAAACTTAATGAGCACGGAAACTTGAATAAAAGTAAAAAAATAAAAACTTGAATACTCAAGCTGGTAAACTATAACAAGGAAAGGCGTTTATTCTTTTTCTCTAGAAATAATACCTACGGAATAAAGTAACGTTGGAAACAATAAGCTTGGTTTGCTTTATGTTGCTGACTATAAAATAGGCAATCCTTGGATTATCATAATATAATGGTGAAATCACGTTGACAATGGTCACACTCGAGGAAAGGTGTTGTGGTCTTTCATACTGGTAATAAACAGAGACCACAGCCAGAGATAGAGGTAAAGAGATATACTTGAGTATATTGCCGTGAAAACCGGCAGAGGCAGAACCAGTGAGAGAAAAATACAAAATATTGCAATAACTTACCCAACTGCACCATTTCTAAGCGTTTGTCTACGACAAAGTGCCAAGGGAACGCTTTGCAGAAGCTGGCGACTCCAATCTTCAGGTCTGTCACTTTACTAGATGAAGCTAGTATAACTGCTTCGCTTGGTGCTTCGCTGTTATCTTCTTTGGACTTTTGGTGTTGTGGGATAGCGTTTATTTCGTACCTGAAATTTGAAGAACGGTTAATTGGGCTTGTATTTTAGGATTTGATCATGGTTAGCTTGTTTTCGCTCAATGGATGAGTCTCTGCTATGCGATTTAAATATGTTCTGTATAGGTCATCCTCAAAAAAAGTTTTTGGTGTTCTGTGGTCTCATCTCTCATTCAAGTTTTTACAGCATTGGTCTCAACATAGTCGATTTATATAGTTTCATTATGTCCTGTTACTTCATATTTCAAATGAAATGTCTTTGAAAGGGTGAAATGCACTGTAAGGTCATTTTTGCTATTTTATTATGTTTGCCTTAAATTTATTTGATCACGTAGGCACTGTACACTGTCTTTAGTATATGTACAAAATGGTTTATTTCAGCAGTAACAAAACTAACCAATATGGTGGAATACACACGACTGATAATTTAGAATTTTCCATCAAGATCATCATTGCTTCCCACCTCCAACAAAATCTTGAGACTCTCCATAAAAACAAGATTTGTAGGTATAGCACGAGGATGAAAATTCGTGGAATAGAACAAAATAAGCCCACGCAAGCAACTCCGACAAAACAAAAACAAGAAGCTTAATACCAAAAAACTGCTACAGAAACCTTGTAAAAATAAAGAGGATTGTTTCACCATACACTATATACCGATAGTAAGGACATTCGACGCAACAATAACTCGCGCACATATTTAAACAAACACTTTTTTATTATGTTAAGCTATAATTGACTCTATTATGTATATATTACAGACGCACGGGTCTACGTGAATACATTGATCAATTCATGCTTAAATTACGGATGTACTCTTACTTCAAAAATCTATGTGTTTGTGAAAACTGTGAGGAAAGCTATGTTCAATAAGCATGTTTATTAAGCACTAAATGTGGCGCTGGACAAGCAGCTAAACTGTCTGGATTTATCAAGATTATTTTCCGATAAGTTAAATGAGTCATCATTTAACTTTTTTGAGTTTCGTCTTTGGGCCCAATTGAAACCAAACTTGAATAAACTGCGCTAAATTATGGTATTGCTGTCGCAATATTGATATATTGATTCCGTACATTTATTGAAGTAATCAAATTCAATGAGTTCCTACTCAAGTCCTAATTATATAACGATGAATTTACTGCGCTACATTATGATATAGCCACATGATTTGTCAAATCTCCTTACATTGGGTTATGAGGTAGAACAAATCGCTCAGTCAATTGACGTGCATAGCTCAATAATTCCGTACATCTATTACTGTTTATAAGTATAATATAATGGGATTATAGTAATCAAATCCAATGGATATGTTCACATTGCTATATCCCGATGTTATCCGTTCGTATTTGCAGTTTTTGCTATAAAGGAACGGATGGAGAGCATTATGGAACATAATATATAATAGTACTACTTTAGTGGTAACAATTCTAGCTAAATGCCCGTTGTTTGTTACCATAATAGTTAATTTTGTTAACGTTTAACATTTCGTTTGGGATCCAGGAAATTGGAAATAAAAGCTCTCATCCATACATTTTTGTATAACTCATACTGATTATTTAAAGTTGTAATAGCATTATTAGGCGTAGTTAATTGACGTGCGTGACAGGCTGTAAATTATTATACACAAATGATTTTATTTTGACGGCACACTTTATAAAATACAAAAAAAAAAAGTGACTAATTATAAGTCACTAAATTGTACTAAAAAGATATGAATTAGGGACACAGGCGTTCTCTTGAACGGAGAGAGAGAGAGAGAGATGACAACTCTGACCCAGAGTGATATTATGCCCTTGAAGTTAGGGGGGGGGGTTAATCAACTCTTTATATTATTCTTAAGCCTAGAAATATAGTAGCCAAGCGGTTATATTGTGGTCTTTGCAATCCGACGACACCAGGTTCGATCCATGGTTCCACACCATTGACATTAATTAAGTTAGGACAGGATTAGCCATCGCTCAGCACTTAGGACGTAATGTTAAGCTGTTAATCCCGGTTGCTAATAACCATTGATAGCAGTAGATAATACATGAGAGGCCCTTAGGCGGCCTAAAGCCTCTCAGAAACGGCCTAGATAATTGCCGCAATTGTATACCTACCCAAAAAGCTACTGCAACACATAGCAACAATTTTGGGGTATACTCTGCATAACCTATTGCACTGGCTGCAATAATTATTGCCGAAATACTAACCCGTTTCCGAGGACCTTAACAAACTCTGACACCAGAGGTCGTGCGAGCGGTACAACCTCGTTCGATATGTATACTTATAATAAAGTAATATGTAGCAAAAAGTCTGTACAGTAAAGATAATTTAAAAAATGGTATAGGGAACATAAAATTAGCTTTTGAACAAGAATATTTCATTTGTTTTAAATGATATCTGTCTGTATGTTTGTCTGTTTTTTCGCGCATCACGTAAAAAGTTCTTGACCGATTTCGATGCGGCTTTCAGTGATAGATAGCTTAAAGTTTGATTTACAAACTAGTGTACTTGGTATCTCAATCTGATGAATAGAAGCCGAGCAAACGATAAAAACTATTTGAAGGCTGAACAAAATTTAGTATATTGGTATTTTGTGTATTGGTATATTCCAGTACCAAAAGTACCTATAAAGATAGGTACTTTTGGTAATGGAATAACATATAGGATACTGATATCCCTGGAAATAACCAATCGGACAAAGCTGCGGTAAAGCTAATTCAAACATACATACTTAAGTATACCTACGTCAAAGAAAACACAAGCGGCTATGTCTTACCTAAATCTCCTGGGATCATTAGTATAGCTCATCAGTCTTATATCCGTCTCGGTCTCGTATAGCCTCTTTGCTATCGCCTTTAAGCTTCCGACTAATAGGTATGCCACGGGTTCGCTCTCTGTCGTAAGGTGGAGTTGGATTTTACCCTCTTGAGATGTGGTGCACACGAAATTAGCCTCGTACTCCATTGTCTCGTCTTTGAGGACGTCATCCTGTTGAAAAGTTTGGTGTTATTCATTTTGTGTAATTATTAATGTTATTGTGTTAGATTATTTGGAAGCAGAAAGTTATTGAGAGCGATAGTAGCCTAGCGCTATACTAGAGTCTACCATTCTCTCATGAATCCAACGATTCCGTGTTAAGTCTCAGTATCCGCACCAATGACTTTTCTAAGTTATGTGCGGTTTTCCACCGCTCCGTGCATCGGAGGGCACGTTAAGGTGTCGGTTCCGGCTTTTATTGTTAATTAGCAGTCGTTAAGCCATTACAGAGGCCCTGGAGTGGCCTGAAAAACTCCGACACAAAACCAGTATATAACAAGACATAAGTTCAAAACTAAAAGCCGACTACGGTCGGGTAAAGATTAGTCTATGACACTCTTGCGATGAAGACGAATCGATTGATATCTCGCTTGGCGAAATCGGACCAAGTTTTTATAACCCTTACTTTGCTTTGCTGTATTCGGGTAAAAAATAGCCTGTGCTGTGAATAGTGTCACAGCACTATAAATGGAGACAAATCGATTGACACCTCACTTGTTAAAATCGGACAAAGTTTTTAGTTTGAACACATAACCTTTACTTTCAATTGCTGTAGTCGGGTAAAAATATATAGCCTATGACACTCTATACCTGAAGACGAATCGATTGACACCTCGCTTTTCAAAATCGAACCAATAGGGGCGACGCTTTGGAACATCCACTAACCATATACATAGATACAAACATACATAGATAGACTGATAAACTCATTACCTTGCTTTGCCGTAGTCGGGTAAAAACAAGCGAAGTGATTTTCTACTGCCAGGCTGCCGGGATATCATCATATATCATTTCAGCCTTTAGAAGTCCACTGCTGTACATAGGCCTCCCCCAAAGAGCGCCATGACGAGCGATCTTGTACCACCTCCATCCACCGACTTCCTGCGATGGCTACAATGTCGTCGGTCCATCGTGTGCGGGGTCTCCCCACACTTCGCTTGCTTGTTCGTCGTTGCCATTCGAGAACCTTTATTCCCCAGTGGTTGTCGGTTCTGCGAACTATATGGCCTGCCCATTGCCACTTCAACTTGCAAACTCTGAGAGCTATGCCGGTAACCTTCGTTCTTTTACGGATTTCCTCATTTCGGATTCTATCACGTAGTGAAACACCGAGCATACCCATAACTAGTACAGCAATAATACTTGATTTTGATTCATACTATCACACCTAGAAAGATTTTCCAACAAAAGAATATCCTGATTAATATTTTGATATATTTGTCATGCTTGCCTGATAATTTTGTCAATAACCATTCCTAAAATAGCGTTAAATTCTTTCTTTTTTTTCAATCTGGTCGAATATTTTTAATATCGAAAGAGATTGGCAGTTTGACGGACAGGATATCAAATGAATGGGGCCAGCAGACGGCCGCCGCTTTTGGATATAGATTTTCTTTGTTCCGAAAATAAAACGATTAATATTTCTAGCAGTGCGACTCAATGGAAGTTTTGTTTGTTCTTACTGTAATGCTAAATGCTAATGTTATCTGACATAAACGTACGTAGGTTTTTTCGGAGTAACTTTAACTGCCCAGTTGTCGCAGCGCCACTGAGGTTGATAAAGTTTTTTGAGCGGAACACAAATTAAGTGATATTACCAACATGATGGAACCAAAGGCACTGGTATAAGTGGTGTCACGTGGTTGTCACGTGTTTTTTTCGACAATGAAGCGCGCTTTTTATTCACGTGTAAGCAAGCGAGCGGTTAATGTAGGTATGTATGGTACCTCTTTTCCTGCACAACTATTTTTTACACGGCATGGACCAGTGAAAGTACTACATCCGGTAACATCCATGAAAACATATGACACGCAAACATGAAAAAATCACACGCGCCGGCTGATTTCCATATAAATATATCCCGGCACTGTTCACCTCTGCACTGGAAGATATATTCAAGCTTCTGAACTGGAACGGATATGGTGTTAACATCAATGGCGAATACATTACTCACCTTCGATTTGCTGATGATATAGTCATCATGGCAGAAACCCTGGAAGACCTAAGCACAATGCTCAGTGACCGCAATATTGTTTCCCAAAAGGTGGGTCTTCAAATGAACATGGGCAAGACGGACATCATATCAAATGCCCATGCCAGTTTATGTTGGGAACGATATTATCGAAGCTGTTGATCACTATGTCTACTTAGGTCAGACGATCTAACTGGGTAGATCCAACTTCGGTAAACAGGTCAACCGACGAATCCAACTCGGATGCAGCGTTCGGGAAATTACGCCATATCTTCTCGTCGCAGATAGTATTGCCAGTGATGATATACGGCACTGAGACGTGGTCGCTAACTATTGGTCTCATACACAAGCTCAGAGTTGCGCAGCGTGCAATGGAGAGAGCTATGTGTTTCACTCCGATATTATGAATCAAAATCAAGTGTTATTGCTGTACTATTTTAGTTATAAAATACATTACATTTTCTGCGTGTTTATGTATTAATTCTGTCAGGATTGTAAAGTTTTGCCGTTTAAATAACCGTGTATAAAAGGCATTATTGTTTGGTTGATATGGATGACGATCTCTTACACATGTGGCGTGGCGATCAAAGATGTTAAATAACTACCTTAAAAGCTAAAAAACACCCGCCCGCCCTGCCAAAAAAGAACTTAAGCCAATAAATTATATACTGTTAGAATGTGCTTATCAAGGCTTTCTTTCAATTTGATACCCATATTGTAAAATTCGAAGTATTCTTTTTCGCCTTTGATAATGGAGCCATACTGACGCCATATTGTTTTTTTTTTAATGAATATTATGTTACTCGGGGGGGATGTAAGGATTCTAACGATACGGCATACGTCTAAATCAGTTCAGGCATTTAAAAGTTATGGTGGAATAAAGAAACTCACATACATACATAAATTATTGCTATAAAAACAATACACTCCTTTTTTTGTGCAGTCGTCTAAATAATAAGGTTTCCTCACGGCTAAATTCAATAGTGAAGCATTCAAGATATGCCAATTTACTCGTACGCAGAAGCCTTAAGCACACATTTAAACCATGTTATGCCAATCGGCCTCCACCCAATCCTCTCCACGCCTCCAATTTAGGCATCTACATGATTTACGTCACAGAATGGCCAACCACCAATCCGCTAGTGTCATATTTACCATACTTTTGCATAGACGCTATGGCATCCGTGTTTGTATGAAAAGGTTTGTGCCTGCTATAGCAGTCATGTCATCCCTGAACTATAATAAATATGCAGTGGGATATCAGCTACTATAACAGGTCCATATATCTATAGAAAATACATGTGAATCAAAATGGTACGTACATAGATATGAAGGAATGATTAACTTCTAACAATCTTTGGCAAAGTTTCCAGCGAAATTACTGGGCGTTGAAAATTACAACGAATGCCACAACTACGAGTGAAGTAAAAGAAAATAATATACACTATGCAGTGCAATGCCGCGCAAGATTTTGAAATCTATAGTTTTGCGTGGCACTGCAACTGATATGGGCAGGAGTGGCGCTTACCACCATCATTGAACGACCTGCGCTCGTTTCGTTACTCAGCTATATAAAAAAAAGGTTAATAATATCAAAAATGCACATAAAATCCATACCTGATCATGTAAAACATCATGTACGCTGTCCAGTGTAGTCAGAAACTCGGCCAAATTGGTGCCTAGACATTTGAAAGCCCTCTCGAGTCGACAGTTATGTGAGAAGGCTGTTAATATTAAGTATTCCCCTAATTTTGCCATAAAGTCCTTAGTGCTAACACCTGAAACAAAAATCATTTGCATAATGACCGTCGTTACAAAGAAACGTCTCATTTTACTAGACTAAGGGAAGTGTAGGATAGTTTGTGACAGTACAGAATCTCTTAGACACAAGATTATACGTTTGTTCTATGCATCAAGTTATTAGACGCAATGCGTAACCATTAATGAATTTGACTTCAACTAGAAATTTATCCATAAACCAGCCAAATAATCGTCTATCAGACAAAATGAATATAAGTATATTATTGTAAAAGCCAAATATTAGAATTTGTAAGTTGTATTCCGAAGCCGGTAGTAGAATCAGTTAAACAGGTATAATGGCCTCTTCGGATGGGCCCCAAGAGGCTTTTTAATTAACTGAGTGAGTTTTTTTATGTGTAATATCTTTCCGCTCGCTTTACTGCAATCTATGGGAGTGACTTCGTGAAATTTGTAACTGTGTTAACATAAGAAAACTTTTTTCGAAATCAGTCAATCCGATTTCGAGATATCATCAAAAAAACCGTTCCATACAAAATGTATGAGAAAAAAAACAGCTAATAAGTTAAAAACTTTTATTAATTACTTTTATCATTACAAACAAACACATATCTTAAAAAAAACTAAATATAGTAAATGAAAAAAAGGTTTCTTGTTGTGCTAACCTATGATAAGTTGTCAAAAAAGAGATCAAAGAAGAGATCCAAATGAAGGAGAGTATGTAATTGTATGAGCTTGCTTGAAGTGTACCCCACGGTAAGGAGACGGAGATCGGAGACGGAAAGTTTTTTTAAACGGTCTCTATATTAAACGGGTGAGATTAACTACTGTTTTGTAAGTATACTGTGCCAAAGGTAAACCGAAAGGGACGTTATGACAGCTGGAAGACCTCTAAATGGGTGCCGGGATTTGGAGTAACAGGGACTCTGAATTATGAGGTACCCAAATATGAATAAAGATGACATTCCTTTGATTTATGTGACATGCAAAGGAATACTTAATTAAATAAGAATTTACCAAATTATCTATTTTAGTTAGCGGTTTAGTTTTAGAGCTGATAGCGAACTATAGAAAAAAAACTGCCTTGTTATATCTGTACCATCCCTAGAGTATGGCTTTCATGAGGTTAACTTTTAACTTTAAATGTTATTTTTTTAAATAAGTTTAACGGCTGTAGAAATTTTGATCAAATGTATGTTGGTATTTTAGGTCTTGGTATAGCACATAGAGTACTTTTAACCTAGAAAAATGACAATGCGTGCAAAGCCGCGGGCATCGGCTAGTTTAGTATATAATGTGGATTTCCAAACCCTATTTTTGACAGATCTGTGAATGTTTTCAAATATGATTTACGAAGGCATTATTTCAATACCTACATAATATCGCAGAGAGAGTAAAGGTAAATTTAAACAAATCTTATGTTAAGTTCATAGAAAAACGATATATACTCTTATAAAAGTTATTAATTGAGAAATAGTAAACGGGCGAAGCGTCATAGAAAGAAAGAAAGAAAGAAAGAAGTAATAACATTTCTTCAACACACAAAACATAAATAAAATGTGCTTGTGAGTGCCTTGCGCATATTAACAATCATAACCTAAATTAATATCTCGTAGCTTTTAAAAATTCTCTTTTGTTAAGAATCGTCCAGGAAACCTGTTCTGTATGATGAAATAATTGTCAATAACAATCTTTTTGTTGGAATTTTCATTGAAAATAACGACGACACGAAGAATAACGCTCTTATTTAGAAGCCAAACAATTCAGGAGCCCAAAAATGTTCTTTGATTAGCATGGAGTATTTTTGGGCTCCTGAATTCTTTTGTAAGAAGAACATAATATTTAAACGGAGCGCCTGGATAATACATTTAAAATTGCTTTCTGCAGCAATGATACATGCATTTTTCGTGGCATTATAATATTTTTTATTATAAGCTTTTCTTTTAATTGCAATGTATGTTGTATGTATGTTTGTTTAGGTCACATCTTGCAAGCTGAATTAGAATAACTTGCTTTTATCCCAAGGAGTTGAATTTTTGTAGTTGGTTCAGTTTCAATGGCAATGCATTTTTATTGTGAGCATGACCTGAATCGACACCCAGGATCAGCTCCAGATAAAAGAACTCTTCAACGGTCAACAGCAAGGTCACAAAATTTTGTGTACGCATTATATTATGCTAGTTGGTTTTTTACTATGACATGGTTGCTGCACTCCGGCTTGGCTCCTGCTAAGTAACTCCTCAACGGTTAACAGCATAGACACGAAATGTTGTATACGCAGTTAATTGTGACAGCCCGTTCTAAGTTTCATCATGACTTGGCTACTGCATTAAGTTTTTTTTTTAATTAACTGGTTAAATCTGATTAGATACAATCATGACGACGACTCCCATACAATATAACTTAATCAATCCTGAACGAAGGAAATGAACTGAATCTCTGCCTGTTTATTTCAAAGAATGAACCGTCACCTATTTTTCATTCTATCCAGTTTCCCGGTAGATGTTTTTCTCCTACGCGAGTGTCAGAGCAGTCAGAGCTTAGGTAATGAATGATCCTAAACAGAAGGAAATAAATGTTAGTTCACGAGCGGGAATAGAGTAAATCCACATAAGCACAGAGATGGATAAGCTTTGTACGAAATTCTCGTATGTACTTATACTTGTAGCATGTACTCACTGTCTGTCGCCCTCACCGCGTCGTAAATTTCTTGTAAGTACGCGTAATTCCTACAGGTTTTGACGTCGTCTGGTAATCTACGTCTGTAAACAAAAGATTCATAAATTAGTAGTGTCAATAAAAGTGCTATTGAATACATTAGGATGTTTTGAAAGTTTCAGTTTAAATACATTCTAGACTAGATTATTGACCGAGCGAGCGAAGCGATCTCAAGTCTCTGCTTCAAGTTGGTACAATAGTTTTGCTTTCATGTGTCAGTTTGTTGGTACTCCTCTACTGGCCGTATTTTACAACCCATCTGGACAAACTGGAACCGATACAATTTTGACGATTTTTTGAATTTATTAGTCGTTGGGATTTTTGATTAGTTCCTCCAAATAAGGGCAAAAAGAGTACTGTATATCTCCGCCGTGAGATCCGATTTCCATCATCATATTATTATTTTTCTTTGATAGATACTAACATTGAGTTGGTCTCATAAAAATTTGATGAAGATCTGATGAGGATCTTCATCGTGATGAGCGGAATAGCTCCTCAAAATTCAGTAAAGTGCTCACTTTATGTTTATATCAGTGGAATCAGCCCTTTACCTACTAGGTACAAGGATTGATGCAGCAACTGGGTTATAAATGTTAGTTTTACAATAAGGTCATTTGACGGACGGTCTCCCGTGCACCGCTAGATTGTTGCAAAAAGGTTTGTACTCGCGAGGTCTACTGTTAGCAGAACTACTAGTAATATCAATAATGAACATAAACAAGATCTTAGGTACATCTTGTTGATGTACTACAAGATGTACCTAACATCTTCAACCCAACAAAAAGGAAAAATAATGTCTTTTGGTTTTACATTTACTTATAAACAAAAATTGTGTTTTCATTTGCCCGCGACTTCGTCCCACGGACTAAAATTTATTGTAATAAAAAGTACCTAAAGAAGTTGCCTGGAAGAGATCGCTGCTTAGTGATAAGGCCGCTGATTGTACTATTTTGAAGTCAATGTTGAAGTGCTATAATTTAAGTTTTTTAGTGCAATAGTTATCTATCTATCTATCTATCTGTCCTATGTCCTTCCCCAGGGTTCAAACTATCTCCATACCAAATTTCATCAACATCGGTTCAGCTGTTTATTCGTGAAAAGGTAACTTACATACAGACAGAGAGAGAGAGAGAGAGAGAGAGAGAGAGAGAGAGAGAGAGAGAGAGAGAGAGAGAGATAGTTTCGCTTTTATAATATTAGTATGGATGTCCTTAGTTTAGTTCAAAGATAAGTTTAGATCCAATCTTGTTTAATTAAGGGTTTTTTTACCTGACTGCGGAGAGTTATGTGTTTGGGTTGTATGTATGTTTTTTTGTACGTTTCTTTGGTGCATGCTACAGCCTAAACGGCTGGATGGGTTTTGATAAATGAGGAATCATTGGATATTTCTTAATCACGAGAGTGCTTTAGGATATATGGAGCTAGCTTTCGCCTGCGACTTCATCCGCGCGGACTACAGTTTATTGAGAAAAAAGCATCCTATGTTCTTCTCGGATATTAAAAACCAATGCAAAAGTATAGCACCAACGCTCTTGATGTTTTTTGACATACTTGTTATTGTTTCAATTCTATAGCAACCGTTCTTTACAGCGAGTAATCAACATTTTCCAGTTTTCCTGTGAAACCTTACCATTTTCCGGGATAAAAAGTATTCCATGTTTTATTCCAGGGTATAAGCTATCTCAATTTCAAATTTCATCAAAATCCGTCTAGCCGTTATCGCGTGAAAGCTCCCCAAACAAACAAATAAACATGTTCACTTTTATATATTGGTGTGGAGCAGGAAAAATAATAAAGCGGATTACATCTGCCAAAAAAATGACCTAAACCTATCAAGTGATGTATATAATAATGAAGGTCTATAGAAGACCATTCCAAAGACATATAAGGGAAACTAAAAAGTTATAAAAAACGTAACTTGTACTGGAATACCGGTTATAACCGCTTTTTAACACTCAAGTTTTTTTCAAACCTAAAAAGAGGCACACGAGCTTTAATGTCTTGATTTTTAAATATAAGGTACAGTCAGAGGCATCACGCATTTCATTTCTCATTTGACGATCAGCTAGAACCTGGCGAGCTTCTCCTCTTGCCTCCTCCGATTTCAAAGTCAAGAATCTAAAGCATGTTCGAGTTTTTTGACGAGTTTTTAATAGATAGATAGATAGATAACTCATTATTGTACACCACATAGAACAAAAATAACTAAAACATTTATACAAAATGTATGGTACATTGGGCGGTCTTATCGCTAAAAAACGATTTCTTCTAGACAACCTTTGGACCAATATTTTTTATTTAGCTTTTTTATCCTAATTGTAATCTAGATAGTTCATAGAGTATCGGCATTGGATTTTTATTTAGGTTAGTAAACGTTATATTGTGGTAAATGGTGACTGTCATAGCTTGAGGCGACTTGTTATGTAACACTAGCTGCCCTCGTGGCTTTACCTGCGTGTTTTTTTGTTCCTGGGAATAAAATAGTCGTTGTCCTTCTTCTTGTTACACAACTATTTCCTTATCTTCATCAAATTCGGTTCAACCGTTTAGTCGTGAAATCAAAACTACAGATGGACAGACTGACAGATAGACAGATTTCTTAATAATATAAGTTCCCTCTTTAGTCGAGTTTATTGGCTTTTAATTAATAAACAATGTGACTAAAATGATTTCATGCAAGATAAAAAAAAAAAATGCATCTGTTTTCACTCCACCAAACTAGAGCACGAAAAGAAAGTATTTGAGGAAAATTAAAGTATTAGACAAAATTTAGTGGATGCATGGCACAAAATAATCTATACAAATAAATAAAATTGAAGTGTCTGTTTGTAATATCAACAGCTTTTTCTAAATGTATGTGAAAGTATACACGGTACTCATAACAAAAATTTTTTTTGTCTGTCTGTCTGTTTGTTACTGCTAGTCTTCGTAATGGCTGAACCTATTTTGACGGGGGCTATCACTGGAAGATAGCTGATATTCCAAGGAGTAGCATAAGCTACTTTTATATTCGAAAAATAATTAGGGTTCCGCGCAAAAAAAAAACATAAATTATGATCACGTGGGCAAAGCCGCGTGCACAACTAGTTTTAAATATTTTTGTCTGTTTATTCCTGCTAATTTCTGGAACGGCTGAACCGATTTTGACGGGACTTCCACTGGCAGACAGCTGATGATATGAGGAGTAACATAGGCTACTTTTATTATTGAAAAAGAATGATGCTTCCGCGTTAAAAAACCCATGGATTTTGACTACGCGGGCAAAGCCGCGGGCACAGCTAGTCTTAAATATGATAATGGACCAAATACAAATCCTAACTCAACATTGTGTCACTTTTAGCATTTGTTAATTCAATATACGCCTCCGTAATTGCTCACAGGAAATTACAGACTAAACTCGCAATTTTCAGTTGCTAATGCGATACTTTGCGAAAACAACAAACAAAACGTAGGTAATTAACGCAACATTTTCTAAAATTTAACGAAAACATCCAAAGGAAACAGCCATCAAAACTCTCAAAGGATTTCAAAGAAAGCGTGCGTGACACCTAATTACCCATTTAATTTACGTTCGTTACGTTTACGCTATAAACAAAGCGTTAAAAGCGTTAAAACAACAGACAGTGGGGTTACGTAAGTCGTGCTAAGCGACCAATTTAAGAAGCCGCCATAATTAAATTTAATCCGACCGACGAAGAAAGTTAATTGGATGCTTGTTTACTCATAGCCCCTCTTCACAATCGGCGATTAGAGACGATTATAACAGAGCACGATCGTGTGGAGGGCTTACTCGCATAAGATTAGGCCATGTCAGAGGCCGTCGGGCGGCCTGACAAACTCTGACAAAACAATTAAATAATGAAGCTGATTAAAAGTCATATTTTTTATTTCATTTATTGTAGTTGAATGCTAGGAAACGCCCATTTCAGTTTTGTTTATTTTTTACACTATTCTTAATTCAAAATTATTAAAATTTATTTTCTATTTTTTAGTTTGGTTTTCTATATAAAGCGTGTTTTTTAGTTTTTTTAAACTATTATTTATTTTCTACTTTTTAGTTTGGTTTATTTATAAGAGCGTTTTTTTTTTTTTTTTATACTGTTGTTTGATCTAATCTACTATCAATTCGTACTATACTATGTACTCGTGATTCGCGCACTAGCTCTATCTCTCTTACTCTCATGCAAAGGATCCGGAAAGAAATTGATGAATCCTGATAATCGGATATTTTATCGAATTATTGCATTGTCATCGGTCTTTGACAGGTGTGCAAAATTTTAATGAAATCTGACCGTTTAAAGTGGGTCAAAATAGCATCCAAAGGAGTCGGTTACAAACATACAAACATACAAGTGAAGCTAATATAAAGCGTGTAAAAATACCTACTCTATGTGCTATTCCAGGACCTAATATACCAATATACCAACATTTGATCATAATTCCTTCAGCCATCAAAAAGTATTTTATCGATTGCTCGGCTCCATGGATTGAGATACCAAGTATCCCCGTTTTTAAGTCAAAATTTAAGCTATCCAACAACGAAAACCGCATTGCAATCAGTTAATTAGTTTTTTTCGGGATAGAAAATATCCTCAATTTTAACCCATCATATAAACTATGACTGTGTCAAGTTGCATCGAAATCCATCCATAAGTTTTAGCGTGACACGTGTTCTTTTAAATAACTCAATCAGTATCCTGCGGGAACCCTTTAATTTTTGGGGACGAAAAGTATTCAATGTAGAACATTATCGTAGTATGAACTGAAATCGTACCAAGTTTCAGTTGAATTCATTCAGTAGTTGAACCGTGATGCGCGGTCAAGATACAGACAGACAGACAACCAAAAATGAAAAAAAAAAAGATTTTGCTTCAGTATCAAATATAGAGTAAAAAAATATTCTTCAATGTACAGAATTGGATCCGTTACAGTTTTATTTTACCTGAGTATAATGATATAAAAATATATAAATAATATAAATATAATATAAATAGATATAAAAAAAATACATACCTTATCGATATTTATTTAGAAATAAATAATATATTCTAAGAAAAATCCTATATATTGTTAACTTCCTATTGTTTTATAATCATACTACTGTGTTAATGACTACAGTAAACAGAGTCGGAAACTCAAATTATACGAAGTAATATGTAATGTACTTTTAAAGGAGTACTTACAAGCAATGGTATTTGTCATAGTGTTCAGCCTGGTTCTTGGTTAGGGAAGTCACGGCAGCATGGAGGCAATCGTTCTGAAACAAAATTATTGTTATTAGAATTAAGATGTTCAGAGTGCTAAAAATAATGAAGTGTGAAGCATGTTTGTGCAAGTGTTTCTTCTAAGGATTTGTTTTGGTTGACTTTGTTTGTTTGTTTGTTGTATAAGGCAGTGCTGGCCTCTGGTGTCAGTTTGTCAGGCTACCCGAGGGCCTCTGACATGCCTTAACGACTATAATTCATCAATAACAGCCAGAAACGACAGCTTAACGTGCCCTCCGAAGTACCTAAAAAACGATGGAAAACCATTGAAAAAAAAAGACTTCGTTGTAAATTGTTCGTAATACCTTACAGAACTTGTAAATAGTTTATTTGCTGTGATAGTTTCTATCGTGATCAAATACTTTTTCATAGCACAATATTGTATTGTATCAAAATATCATCATCATTATCATCATCAGCCTATATTATCTGTCCACTGGTGACTTTGGCCTCTCCTAATGCACGTCACTGAACTCGGTCTTTAGCTCTCTTCATCCATTTTTTCCAGCCGCTTTTCTCAGGACGTTACTCCACTTGGCCACAGGGCGTCCTACACTACGTTTGCCTAAACGTGGTCTCCACTCGAGAACTCCCCCAACGGTTACTGGTTGTTCGGGAAATGTGACCACCGCACTGCCACTTTAGCTTGCTTATCCTTTGAGCTTTGTCGGTTACCTTAGTCCTCCGTCGGATATCTTCATTACGAATCAAATATATCAAGACCCAAGTATTATTTCATTCGTATTCACAAGGTTTGTGGTACAGTTTGATGGAAAGTTTCCTGACTTCAACGGCCGTTTCTGATTGTATTCACCCTATAATAATATTATTAATGTATCATATATGATGCTCACAGTTTTCGGTGACAAAAATCTCCAACAAGATGCAAATAAAAAAAAGTTGCAAATGTTTGCACCTTCCGAAATTCGAGCTGACGACCGTTTGACTTCGCAGTCAGAGTCACAAGCCACTGGGCCAACCGGAAGTTGAAGAAGAAATATGAAAGATGATTCCGTGTTTTTAGCACGTGATGGTATTCCAACGGTTCAAAAGATTGCAACCTAGAATCCAACAATAAAGGGATCGGTCCTAGGCTCCGCACCAATGACTTTTCTAAGTTAGGTATATGCGGTTTTCCGTCGCTTCGTGCTTGAGAGTCATTAAATATTAATAGCAGTCGTTAAGCCATGTCAGAGGCTATCTGTCTGACAATCTTTGACACTTTGGTGTCAGGTTTTTGGTTCAAACAAAAGCACATTTATGTGTTACTATGAGAATACACTCCTTCATTACGCCACTAAAAGCCGTTCGGAAAACCGTAACGTGTAAACGAGATCCTCAAGATATCGGTCAATTTCTATTAATACGGTCATATCCTATAATATTTACAATAATAACACAGTACCGTAATATTATAAGTATGTAATAATAATACCGTTTCAACGTGAAATAAAAATAAAAGGTAAAATTTTCAAAGGATTATCTCTATTCTAGTAGTTCAATATCAACCAGGTGTTAACCGGATATGTCGTTACGTAAGAAGATCAGACTGAGGACACGAAGCCTCACAAATGCAGGCAGGTTTACCTGCTGATACTGAACGTGGTGAATATAGATCGTGAATAGCCCTTGAAATATATATTTTTGAAATAGTTATAATTTGACCATTATATCACCTGGGCCTATAATCTCTATTGCCACTATGACACGTTACGCGCCGCGTTAAGATATCTTAGTGGAATTGTCGTGTCACGTATAATACTATTCTTTAAGCCACGGTCTAGTTTGACAAACGCGACAAGGCGCGTTACGCGCACCTTATAGTCTATATCTATATTATAATAATCTATGGAACAGGCTAGGAATGTGACTATATGATACTAAAATATAGATAGATAGAACTCTTTAGTGCACAAGAAATGAACTGATGATACAATAATCAAGTTTTAACATAGAACAATCGGCGGCCTTATCACTAATCAGAAATCTCTTCCAGGCAACCGTAGGCTGAATAGAGACACATAGGCTGTTACATAGGATGGCAGAATTATAAAAATATACCTACATATATAATGAATGATACAAATTACATAAATATTTATTACCATATAATAATACACACCATAAAAAAAACACTTACTTGTATACACCTACTGTTAACATAAAAAAATTATAAATATTTTATTACATTCAACAGATTAACAACTTGACAAGTACAGATTCTTGACACGATCATTTAAAAAAAAAAAAACGCATTATCGATTTATTGGGATTCCTTCAAAATCCATTAAGCAAAAATCAAATAAATTAATCGATTCTTATAAAATAATAAATTAGGATCCCTCCAAAATCCAGAATGCAAAATTTATTATTTTTCCAGAAATACTCGATTCTCCTGAAAAAAAAAACCGTATTTTAATTACAAGAAATCTAAATGATAATGCTTGAAAAAAAAAACAAATAATAGATTAATTTAAAAACAATAATCGGAATTATTGATCGATTATTTCAATAATGGTTCTTTTTCACATCTCTAGAACAGTCAAAATTCCAAAACGAACGTAAACACCACGTGAAATAAAATAAAATAAAAACAACGGGCGTAGACAACTTTTCTTGTGGCATACAGAATTCCGTTTTACGCGCCACGGCGCGTTTAGGAAGCGCTTTTACATTATACTATGACGTCACGCGATTTCTGCAAGGAATTTAGTGCGGCAATAGAGAATAATGGCCCTGGAGTTGAATGACCATGTAGTCAAACCTGTGGTAATCAATGGTATTAGCTTCCATGACTGCGATCAGAAATTTAAATTTACCATTAGTACCTTGCAAGAAGTTTAAACAACACACTAACTCGATAAGTTAAATGAAAGCTTGTAAAATAAACAAAAACCACTCTGAACCATCCCTTTGCGTAAATGTTCACAAGTTTCAAGCAAGCATGAAATTAAAATCACCCTTATAAAATTGTAAATCAATCACTGTCTACTCTCCCCGTAAATTAATTTGGTCGTTTGTAATACAGTATTCATAAAGCGCTAAAAGGGCTGGGCCCCTAATTAAAATGAAGGACAGTAAACAACCGCCTAGGTGTTAATGGGTTCCGTACAAGTCATAAACTTAACGTCTGATTATATTTCCGTTTTCTGTGGGACGTTTATTACCTAGCCGTTTCGCCTTATGGATCTTCCTGCATTTCCCCTATTTTCTCAATGTAATGAAACATTTTTCTGCAGTAAAATACGGGCTGTTTTTGCTGAGTTAAGAACCTTATGACAAGTCAAATAATCTATACTTATAATAAAACAGTAAGTACCAAAAAATCTGTACAATTAATATATAAAAAAAATGTCTAGGGTTACTTAAAATAAGCTGATAACTGAACTAGAAAAAAACATTTTTTAAATCGTGTCTGTTTGTATGTTTGTTGGCGCATCACGTAAAAACTACTTGAGAGATTGCGATGCAATTTTAACTGTTGGATAGCTTAGGGTTTGACTTAATAACTGGTATATTTGATATATCAATCTGATAAGTAGGAGTCGAGCAATCGATAAAAATCCATGTGTCGCCAGAAAGAAGATTGATGACATTCGTACTTATGGTCCTGAAATAACACATAGGTAACTTTCAACCCATAGAAATGAAAGCCGTGGTCACTGCTTGTATAAGAATAAGTCAATGAACACATCTATGTTTCTTTTTCGTATTTTACTTAGTCTGCCTGCACCCTCGAATGCGCATGAAGCTCGATAGGATATTAAACATATTGTCACAAATTATACATAATATAATATTTTTATAGTTACGAGTATTTTTGATTACAATTAGTAATAAGATTGATCTGATTTTCAATCTTCAGCCCAATTCTCGTCAATTATTGACAGTTAACTTAAGCGAGATTGCATAGTGAATTGAATAAAAACTGGCATTCTGAATCAATTGTAAGTCTGAATTATCTCCGTTGGCTCCAGAATATCGTCCAACCCACCAACTCCAACGTTCGGCAAAACATCAAATCAATAGGTATGGCCGCGCTATATCTGAGTAGTGCCTTAAATTATCAAATTCCAGCCTACAGAGGAATAAAAAATTTAAAAAAAACATGCGTAAATGAAGATGGTGGATGCAAACAATACATCACAAATGTGAACATTTAGAATGAGAAGCGAAAAAAAAACACGCGACCGCCCAACTGAGAAATGTGTAATGCCGGTTGGAGCGAGTTCGGGAACTTTTTCAAACTTCTTTCATTTGTTATCGATTAACCTTTGATGACTCTGGACCTGGGCCAAATGAGCGCTTGCTAAGGCAAAACGCCAAATCTTTTGCTTTTGGTAATTTGCGTTTTTGGCATTCTGCGTCGAAACGAATATAAACACAACTCTCGGTGACATTACAATAACATTCGTATTTCGAGGAACTTATGATGTTTGACATGATATTTATGGTAGATCGGAACTGGAGTTTGACTACATTTTATTAGAGAATTAGGCTTCTGCTCATTCATTTTAGAGGATATAAACATATAGGAATTATGGACAATCTCCCTTTGACGTGAATACGTGTGTTTGTGTCAAGAACGAAATTTGAGCGTTACCAAAACATGGCAGACGTTAAGTACGCGGCGCACAGTCGATTAGCGAGATACAGTTGAAGTGTCATTCGCCCAAAAATCAAAAGTTGAAGTGTCATTGGATTCGGTTCAAGTTCTCAAATGTGCTTCGTCAGAATTGCGCTACATGAAGCGGCCTTGAAGATGTTTTTGGTATTTTAAGTTAATTTTAAGCTTTAACGTTGGGCTTGGTAAATAATTGATGTAATGTGATAAAAATCGAAACCCGCGGTGTCGGAGTTCTATTCACATATTTTGGTATCTTATCAACATCATGACTGAAAAGTCAGATTTTATTTGCAGTGTAAACTGACAACCACCATTTCATGCATCGTTACGCAAGCACATAATCCCTTTCTATTTCACGGACCGTAGAGCGTCGTCGTGCCCTGACACGGTATTACTCTAAAAATTAGAAACAGTATGGACACTGGACACTGTATGTGAACTAATTTTTCATCCCATTTATTCGAAAAGAACGACTTGGTTTGCCTTTAAGTGCACCCAAAGGTGGTGTTTTCTATAAGAAACTTTTAGCGGGCAGTAATGTCTTTTTAATCTTCTTTATAAGTGCGCCACAATTATCTTTGCCGCGCACTTTTCCAAACGACTGGACCGATATAGCTCTGGTTTTTTATGTTTGAAAGCTGAGGTAAACGAGATGCTTTTTAGTGACGGAAAGGGGGGAGGGGAAGGGAGGGTGCTGTGAGTGCTTGTAAATAAATATATGAGCTGTAAAGTATCTACAAGCGCCTTTTATTTATTTTTCTCTTAAAGGGGGATGAAAAGTAGAGTGTATCACTCGGGCGCAAAATTATATTCCCTCGGGTGACGTATATTGAATCTCTCGCTACGTTCAGGATAGTCATAGGGTGGGTGCATGTGTAGATATAAACGTCGTTTTCGTTAGACATTGCCTTCTGTCCTTACTGCAACGTTTAAGCCCTGAACGACCCGTACCTACATATACGATTAGCAAAGCGAGGCTATGTTTCAAGGCCACGGCCAACTTTTTGTCCCGTTAGTTCTCTGACAAATGGATATGTCACTCCATCGAGATTAATCAAACGTCAGGGTTGTCACTATCTCTATTGCCGGCCGTCACTTAGACCGCCTCCAGTAACAGAATACCTTAAGTGCTCGTCTTCAAGCAATAGTTATATGGCGAGAGCATCAGATGAAAGGCGGAAAAATGGCGTATCAGGTGTCTAATGGACGGTCGAGAATGTTTTGATTCCTCTTGAAGGCAACCCGCCTAGGCTTCATTCGGTTTTAAGTGTGTAATAAAATCCTATGTGCGGATAAGTGGCCACTATTTAGGAAAAGGTTGTTTCGTATTGGGAGATAAAACCGAATCCAATTCCGTTTTCTGTAAATAAGTTCTGAAGAAAGGTCATTGACACTGAATGAAATTGAAGAAATAAATGTATCACAGTGTTTATCATTTCTGGTAACAATCCGCTGAAGAAGAAGATTCTTAGTACTAAACTTGTTTACCTAGATAGTACAACTTATCTATAAATATAATAAAGCAATAAGTAACAAAAAGTCTGTACGATGAGAATAATAAAATAACTAGCTTAAAACCTAAAAAAACAATCCTGCCCTGCTTAAAAAGAACTTATGCCAATAAATTATATATTATTATTTTAATCATGCCTATAAAACATTACCGTGACATACCTACGAACTGAATGACTGACTGACTGACTGACTGACAGACAACGCCAAGCCTAAACCGGTGGACCTAGGTATTTGAAATTTGGAGGAATATTCCTTGAGTATCTGAACTACGGAAGTAACTATAAACCATAAAACATAAAAAATACCCCTATCCCTTTATATTACCGGTATGAAAAGTATCCAATGTAGTATGAACTCAAATCATGCCAAGTGTCATTTGAATTCATTCAGTAGTTTCGGCGTGATGCGCGTCCAAGATACAGACAGAAGGACAACAGAAACAACAAATTTACGTCGTAAATTACGCGTCGTCATTTCTCTAGGTTAAAAGTAATATATAGCCTATGACACTCACAAATAACGTGGCTTTCTATTCGTAAAAGAATTTTCAAAATCGGTTCAGTAGATCCAGAGATTACCTACAACCTCTACTCACAAACTTTACCTCTTTGTAATATTATATAACTTTACTATATATGTTCGATTTCGTACCTAGGATCTCTAGCCTCTAGACTAACCGGTCGTAAATTATAACGATACCCCTTACGTCTAAGTCTGTTCGGGCATGTATGTGACTTTCTTTATTCCAAAGTTATGGTGGAATAAAGAAAGTCACATACATACAAACATACATACATGAATCCTAAAAACATTACACTCCTTTTTTTGGGCAGTCGTGTAAAAAATGGTCTACGGGACTTATAATAACAACAACCACGCTATTTCTGTAAAAGTTTTTTTTTTCTTTCTTTGTTTTTTTGTTTGCGCATCACGTCAAAACTACTGGACTGATTTTTCACTGAAGTAGCTTAGGCTTAAAAATTGGTGTACTTGGTATCTCAACCAGATGAGTAGAAGCCGAACCATCGATAAAAAACTATTTGATGGCTAAACAAAATTTGATATATTGTACCGTATAGGTACTTCTGCTCCTGGAATAATATATAGGACACTTTTATCTCAGAAAAATAAACGTGCGGGCAAACCACCGATACAGCTAGTTCACAAACTAAGTATTCTTCCAGCTGTCAGTGTATTTGAATCAGTGTTTTTATTACGCACCTATGTTTGCACAGCAGCGTTACAAAAGGCTCTCTGTTTGGACCCTTCGGTCCGAAACCCCTAAATATGCTGGAATTTATTTCAAGAGGTATTCAAATTACGCCGAGAAATTGACGAAAACAATGGACATTAAAATCAACGCTGAACTCATACGAGTACAATTACTAATTTTCATAATTGACAAGACGTATATCTAATTTTAATTATTGTGTTAATCTCATCGCTTGTTTCAGTAGGACTGTAAATTATTTTGCTGGACATCCATACCGATATATAAAAGTGACACGTTGTCTGTTTGTTTGTTTATTTGTTTGGGGAGCTTTCACGTGATAACGGCTGGACGGATTTTGATTAAATTTGGAATGGAGATAGCTAACGCTGGAATAAAACATAGGATACTTTTTATCCCGGAAAATTGTAAGTATCCACGGGAAAACTGAAAAATATTGATTACTTACTGTATGGAACGGTTGCCACCACAGAATGGTCTGTGGTTGCCATGGAAACGAAATAATAAGTCTGTCAAACAACATCAAAACCATTGGTGCTAGACCTACTTTTACATTGGTTTTTAATATCTTAGAATAAAATAGGTTGCTTTTTTTTTGCGATAAACAGTAGTCCGCGCGTACAAAGTAGGGGGCGGGAAAACTAGTAATATATAATTATTGATGAATCAGCAATACATCTTGGCGTTAATGACCTCTTAAAATGAAAAGTGAATTCGTATGGTACAAGACCGTAAAGGTAAGACGAGAAGGTCTAATACCTAATATAGTGAGTTGGTGTGGGTTGATATCACATCACATCAACAGCCCAAATTTGTCTACTGCTGAAGTTGTGGATTGATTTTATCATTTTTATTTATATTGATACTATAAATAAAATGATAAAAAAACTTTAAATATTTATATGTAGTTTTTTTTATTGGACAACTTCTTCCTTTTTGAGAATTGGCACCTCAAGCTTCTGCTTGGACCACATCCATTTCTAATTTGACCACAATGCTTTTGAAATAGGTTCGTTCCTCCAGAATCCTAGGCACCAAGTCATGTATAAACATGACTGAGGCGGATATTACAGGGCGGCGGCTGCCACTGATGCATTGAGATCAATTTCGTGGCAGGCGGCACACCACATCCACGTGGATCATCCCTCGCTTGCACCATACTGAACAACGACATCCTTGCGTGAAACAGCGCATTCATGTGGCGCACTACACACAGTACGACTACACGAAAGCGCGGTGGGCGGGTCATCGCCGGACATTGCGACATTGGCGACGAAGCGATCCGCTTGACCACGCACCGCAGCGGTGATTGTATCGAGTCTGTATGCTTTTATGTTTGTGGTTGATATTTAATTGCAAAGATGTTCCTCTAGGGTAGTCTGATTATAGTTGGGATATGTTATCTATTGTAGGTTTTTACGATACTTTGTACTTTTATAGTGAAAAAAAAGGATCTTACAAAGACTGTACAAATATATATATATATTTTAGTAGTGTCCCGCGCAATTTCAGCGGGACACTACGGACACAGAATAAATTACGGGCTTATATAAATAATTTATGTAAATAGTAGGTATAATGTGGACTTGCGTAGATTTGGAGTATTCTCTCTTCAATTTTTACAACAGAATCAGACATTTCTATATATTTTTATTAATCTCCGAAAGCTCCCTCAAAAGGCACGCCGCTCTCGGTCCCAATTGTTTATTTTCAGCCTGACTATTTCAATCGCCATTCTTTGGGGTCGGAAACAATCGTTCAGTAGCAAGGTTCATGGGTGGGTAGGTACATTATAGCAATAATAAGTTTTTACGACGGGACATTTCAGTCGAAAGAATTTGGTATTCGGCAGGAAATAGAACCTTGTTAAAGTAATGTAATATAGCTTTTCGATCGCGGTCGCAGTGTTGAAATAAACTTAACTTAACTTTTTACAAGTATAGAAGTAAACAACTTGTAAAACACATTGAGAGTCGAACACACCTTGAAGTAACGCCTGAATCTATCAACCACACCTTGAAGCTAAAAATTGTTTTACAAAACTTTATCTATCTATATATAATGCTGTTCGTTGGTAAACATAGCACTTGAGGACGGCTGGACCGATTTGGCTATTATTTAATAGACTTTAAAGAACGAGGTTCTATGTTGATTGTGTTTTTTTATATGTTTTTTCACTGATTTCTCTGCCAATTGCGGACTGTATATGTTTTTTTTTGTACTCTCTCGAGTTGTTCCCATATACATTGTATCTAAATAGGATCCACTTGAAGTCGATTTTTGTACCATGCTATTTTGTACGCCAATTACAAAAAAAAAAAAAAAACGAATTAGGATTTTAAGAAAAATAAAAACAACGTATTTTTTTAAAATTTTAGAAAAATTTAACATGCTTTTTTTCTTATGAATCTTGACTTGGATGCTCCGTTCGAAATTCAAGAACAAACAAAATATGCCTGACTGTCATGCTTCTCTTCTTTAGCAGGCCTCATGGCACATCTGTCACGGGTCAGATCACGGGTAAACAAAAAGTTTCGAACGATGGATATTCGTACTTTTCATCATAATCATCATCATTGCCATCTTCTACGCGAGTGAAAATGCGGAGTGCAGTTAGTTATTTATATTTTTTAAGCACTTTCCACCTACTATCCACCACCAGTGCCACCAATGTGTTTCTTCCAGTGCTACCTTCTACTTTGATAAAGGAACTTCCATATCACGCACTTTAATCACCGCCCTTTCCGTGGCCGATCAGAAACCATGATTCGCATTTCCAGAGTTAATTTAAAAACATGACTCTAGATCAATAGATTGATTAATTTAATTGCAGTACCTTTTTATTTGTGGAATAATGTGTTTAAGATAGTTTTGCTACAGAAATATAGTCTTTTATTATGTATGTCCACTAGGATAAAGCCGACCTCCTGAAACCTAATTCTTTAAAATGTATTCAAATTCAGTTCCGATCTAAAGTCAACCTCATGACAAACATCGTCAAACGTTGATTGAAATGCGAATGTTAATTTAATGTTACCAAAGTTGAGCTTATGTTGGCTTCAGACTATGTTCCAACCATCCAACTCATCTTCCAACCTTCGATATGTGGAAGGGTGGTTCGTGCACGTATGACATAGTTTGGTTGAATTGGCCCGAGATCGGAATGGCGGTGGTAAATTGAAAACAAAACAAAGGAGTTAAAAAAAGTTCTTGAACTCGCTCGAATCGGCTTTACACTCATTGAAGGTGGACGATCAGTTCCACGTTGTTTTTTTTCCGCGTCTCGTTCAAAATGTATGCCATCTTTACTAAGTATTTTTTGTTAAGTATTGTTAACATCCATCATCTTAGTTTACGCTTGTTTTTAAATTTTTATTCATCTGTAGGCTTGAATGTAAAAATTTTAGGCACCGAACAGATACAACATGACTATACCTATCGATTCAATGTGGTTCAATGTGTAGAAAGTTTAAAGTTTAAAGCTACCTTCCAGGTTGCACGAAATAGTCTGGAGCCACCATAAATTGAATCAGAATGTATTTCATAAAATTAACAAGTCAATCTCAATTCATTTTAATTCTTATTTTTAAGAACAGTTTCCGAAAGTTATTATTTTACTAAGAATTAATTACATTATTATATATGGTTAATAATGTGGAAAGAGTTTTTGTCCGCAGCATTTAACTTTTAAAAGTCTTGCACAGCTATTTCCGGTCATTTCTATTCATATTAATTGTTTTTATTTTAATAACAGTTCCTGAATGTTATTTTTTTAATAAGAATGAATTAAATTATTTTAAATTGTCAATAATGTAGATAGATTTCATGCCCGCGGCATTTAACATTTAAAAGTCTTGGAAGCCGAAAGCTGGCATCCTCCTTTACAACATACATATAGCTAAGTTGTAACGCTAACTAAAATAATTAGCGTTCTATAATTAGTCTCAGTATAAAAATCATTGTCTAAATCTATCGGAGCGACGTCCCTATCATTCCAGTCTTAATTTCTCGCAACGTTTCAACGCAATGAAAACAATGTAATCAGAAACAAGAAGATTCTCTCAATTTTAATTAGCCAAAATTGCCTTCAAACACATATAATTGTCTGGAAATAAAAATGCTCCAAACATACTTTCTTCCGCAGAAAATGGTTCATTCCCAGGACCATGGTTTTTTTCCTAAGAAAATTCTTCATTCAAAAACTTTGAATAATTTCCGTCCCGGTTTTTCCGCATTCACGTTCATGAAATGAGATTTTAAAACTACTTATAAGTTTGAAAATAAGTTCCATGAGGAATCACTGTTCTCCCCCTATTAAAAGAGTTTTCACTTCAATAAACTTTGCTGTCGTGCAAATAAATTCGTGATTGAAAATAACAGTGGAATGAGGAAAATTGAACTGATTATTCACCTTTATTTTTCCCTTGTTTGTTGGCCATACAAAAGTAAGTCAAAGAATAGAGTCAAAACATTACTGTGTTCCGGTTTGCAGGGCAATATTTCCAGCGAAATTACTGAGCATGTGACTTAAAAATCAATATCTTATGGTGTCAGGGTGACGAGCGCACTGCAGTGACGCAAAGATGTTGCAATATGAAAAGTTCTAGGAGGCACAGCAATTGCAATGAGCAATCGTGACGCATACCATTAGGTGAGCTGTTCGTCTCGTCACTCCGATAACTAAAAAAGGTCGAACGATAGTAAGTTATAGTAACGATAGAGAGCTGTTCTCTAATTTGATAGATCCTACGCGTCACCACAGTCGTCATCCAGAGAAGTAAATATGGTATTAGTGCTAGATCTCAGAAATTCTGAATGCCGAGTTATCATTCTCAGGAGAATGGTTGACTGAAAATTCTACAACCCGAAATAATTATGCATATGCAACGGCATTTTAACAATGTTTAACTGCATTTATATATTAGTTATTTAAGTTAAAAAACATCTAAGGTACATATGTAATTTTAATAAAGGTTATTTCACTCTTAATCATCAACATCATTAGCCTGTGTCAGTCCACTGCTGGACATAGGCCCAAAGCACGCCACTGACCCCGATCTTCGGCTCTTCTCTTCCAACTGCTGCCAGGCACTTTGTGTATATCGTCCCTCCACCTAGCTGGAGGGCGCCCTACACTATGTTTACCGAGCCGCGATCTCCACTCAAGAACACGTCTACCCCAAACACATCTAACAAAAATAACAAAAATATTATTACAATTTTTATTTTTTTTAATTAATGAAATTATTAAATTTATTACATATTCACTTTTAAAGGTCGTAATTTCCCCCAAATAGATACAAAATAATGTGTTGTCTGCTTAGAAGACTCTCCACTCTGTCAACACACAATAAATTATTATTATGCAAGCGAGCCTAAAGACAGTCTGGACTATGGTATATAGCTGTGGAGCTGCACTAAACAGAGCAATACCTATGGCAATACATTAATTATTCAACGCTTCCAGAACAAGGTACGAAGGGAAATAGAAAATGCAATTTAGAAACAACTATCTCCATCGGGACCTCAAAATAGAGTTCATTGAAAAAGTAATTAAAATTTATGCAGAAGCTCACGACCATAGACTTCATCGTCATGTGAACATAGAAGCAATCCAGCTCCTCGATCACACTGACATACGAGAAGTTAGAAGACTTAAACGGACAAAACCGTTTGAGTTAATTTAGTGTTTAATATTGTATTAGTGTAGTGTAGTGTGTAACAAGTGCTACTTATAAAGAACACATGAACAAAGTGACTTTGCCTTAATAGAGACTATAAGAAAAATGTTAATGGACAATGATGTCATTGTATAAGTTGTAAGCTATATTTAAATTACTTATTAGCCAATTCGTGGCTAGGGCGTGAAAGTCTTATGTACCCTAAGAAAATGAAAAAAACACAAGTACAAAACCTCACTTTCGTAATATACCCAACACAACTTCATCGATAAAACACTGTCATGTACGTGACGCGGGAACAAATCTGAACGAGGGCCATCAATCAAATCGTACGCAGGCCTACAGCAATTTATCAATGATGACAGCTACAGGGATGCACAATGAAGCTATGGAAATTACTGGGCATAAAAAAAGTATAACCAAAGTCTCAGGGTGCGCAAGGCTTCAAACTCCTGGCGGAAGCACAGCAACTTGTATGGGCTGTCGCTTACCATAAGGTTAACGGTTTACTTTTCGTGTCAGTTCTAACAAGCTCAAATTAAAAATGTATTTAATCCACGACCCCATTATAGCTAAGAACAATCTCGATCTCATCTGCTTTCAAACAGAAACAAGTAAAAATTATTGTAAAATCCGACCCCTGACTGTGTGACTGTACTTTGTGTGTGTCTATTGAATACAATTTTAAGAAACTCACGTGCTATGTCGGGTTTTTGCTTTTCAGACGTGATAGCGGACGGACGAAATGCGATGCGACCTGAACGCCCGCAAAAGTAATAGTAAATATACATTTAATGTACATATCCTATTTACTTACCATTATTTATTTTATATTATATTTTACTTTTATAGTTGCAGTTGCAATATTGGACTGTACACTACATAATTTGAATAATCTAAAATTGAAAATTTTGCAAGAAGCTTTAAGCTACTGTTTGGGTAAAGAATGATATATTTTTGTAATGGTCTTCTAAATGCCTTCATTTTGATACTTCACTCGATAGGTTTTAGGCATTTTTTGTTCCTTCGTAAATACAATATGGCAGCTGTAAGCCACCATATTAGTGTTCTTGACACTTCATATCTATAGCACTCTCGTGATTAAGACGAATCCAATGATACCTCATGCATAAAAATCCATCAAAGCGTAGGACGCCCTTAAGAAACGTACAAACAAACAAACAAACATACATACAACCCAAACACATAACCCTCCTAAGTCGGGTTAAACAACATCAAAATCGGTCCATTCGTTTAGGAGCTACGATCCCGACACCCTCTTCCCCATTATAGCTACGAACTAGAGTTGATGAGGAAGTGGTTATGCAGAAGAGGAAGCGGAAGAGGAAGTGTCAAGCAAAAAGTAAGAGGATGTGGATGAGGAAGAGGATATATTTGTGAGGAAGAGGATGCGGATGTGGAAGAGGAAGAGGAAGCGGAAGCGGATGTGGAAGAATGAAAAAGAGAGTGAAAGTGAGTAAGATTGATAGTTGGAAATTGAAATTAAACAAAATATGCAGTATTTATTTATTCAATTAAAGCTCTATTTTTTTAATAATCAAAATTAACAATTGGGAAATTATTTTTCATGAAAATTTGTTTTGACGTTGTTTCCCCTGACAAGCGATTTCTTAACTCGTCATACACCAATACACTTGAAGGAGGGGGAGATATTCATCTCTAGCCTAGACCACAGCCCCGTGCATGTCCCCTCATTCTGCCATTCGGTTCCTAAAAATGATCATTGCGCAGCCATTTGCACAGAGTACAGAGTGGCCACGACTTATCAGCCGTATTGCATATACCAGTTGGATCAATGGAGTCGCGGGACGGGGTGGCTTGTTCATCGCTGTGGTCGGTCGCGGCGCCGTAGCTATTGTTTACTCTATGTGCATGCGCGATGAGAATTCCTCTTAAATTCTTCTTAATCTACGAGGAAGCGAAAGCGGAAGAGGATTTGTTAACTTCATTTTATAGGGAAGCGGTAACGACTGTGGAACTCCAAAAAATGTGGAACTTCCGCTTAATGTGGAAGCGGAAGCGGAATCCTCACCAACACTACTACGAACCATCTCGACCACATCAGCTTTAATCCAAAAAAAAATGCAACAAAATTCGTCCGTTAGTTTGGGAGCTACGATAAAACAGACATACACACCCTAAACTTATAACAACCCTCTCTTTTCGCGGGTTAAAAATAAATTAACTAGCCGTTGCTACGTTGTTACTTTGGTGTTTACAGTCCGTTCAGCCCACTTTAGAACATTTCACACCGGCGCGGGCGGGGCGTTCCGATCTACTCGTGGTGTTACTTTTTGTCATTTTTTATTTCATAGGAGACGAACATCGCTTCCCTGATGGCAAGCTTCACGCCTACCCATAACAGTTAGAATCCCAACTTTGGTGACAAAGTCTTGCGTTTCACTGCACTGCGCTTTTCATCCTGAGGCATTGGTTTTAAGCTTTTATTTAACTTCACTTGTATGTATGTATGTATGTCCTCGAATTTTGCAATCAATATTTCACCCACTTCCACTGAAGCTATCGGGCTGAAATTTGGCATACACTTTTTTGTTCTCATGACGATGCATGATTATTTAAATGCCGCCATTTTAAATCCAATATGGCGGACATTACAAAATGGCAATTTATCATTTACACAGCAACCCCTACGATATGGGTACCAAATGAATGGGCTTGATGAGCGAAACACAATAAATAAAGTGACGTCATTCTAAATCTAATATGGTGGATATCACAAAATGGCTATTTATAATTTCCATAGTAACCCATATGATAGGGGTATCAAATGAAAGGCCTTGGAGAGCGACATTACATGGCTACTGCATAATTATCTTAATTTATTTATTTGTACTTAAATTCATTCATTCATTCATTCTCATTGCCCAGTAATATTACTGGGCAATGAGAATGAATGAATTAATTAATATTTTTGTTGAATTAAAGGTACTATAACTAAATTTATATACATACTATATTATCAGAAGTTCTGTCGCTAAGCGTCTTTAGTTCCATTCTAAGCTGAGCGCATTCTCACCTTCAACCGCATCATCAGTTGAGATACCCAGTGGTGAAATTTCTTATAAAACACCTATCTCTGTCAGAAAATGCGAGTTCACTAGAAAAATAAATAAACCAACGGACGAGACGATCCCTGAGGGATTACTAACACTTCCCTAGCTTACCTCTACGAAATGTTGTGTATTTTTCGCCAGCACTTCTCTGATATTTTATTGATAGACCTGTCAGTTTTTTGTTTGGTTATTTTGCTACTACAAATCTATCGACAAACTATGAAGCACTATTTGGCGTACGCGTAGAAAACTGGTTCACCTTTTTTTTATACTGGCGTGACGTATTAAATACACGTGGGAAGCAGCGTGGATAAAATATCAAATTACTTTTATTTCGAAAAGCTGTACAGAAAGAAAACGGATTCAATAAAATGGGAAAATAATAAATATAAAATATAATATTATTATTATTATATTATATTATATATATATATATATATATATATATATATATATATATATATATATATATATATATATATGTATATATGTACATATTTTATTATTATTGTTGTTTTTATTTGTGTTGTGTTAAATAAAGAGTTCTCTATCTATCTATCTATGGGACGGATAAACATATTATACAGATACAAATATCACATCCGTGACTCGGAAACAAACATTTCTGCTCGTCACATAAAAGACCGGCTGTGACCGTTTGTCTTCGTAGTTAGGGTCACTCCAGCCATTAAGCCGGCCGGTTGTCGGTCATCCAGTTATTGTTTTTAAGTTAAGTGTTTTTAATTAATATTCATAACAGCAAATTAGGACTGAGGAGTTGGGACCCGGAATTTAAGAGCGGCCAACCCGTCATACTTTTCATACAAACGCTCGTACGTTATTACGGCGTTAAAACACATTTTTCTTTGAAATTTTTGAACTTATGGGTATTTTGTGTACTGTGTCTACAAAAGAAAAAAAGAAAATTTTGGAGAAACAAATTAGGCTTATACTGAGCCTACAAAAATCTGATGTTTCGCACAAATTTTACCTGAACGTTGGCCGTTCATAATGTACTCATAAATTGTAAAAGTAAAAAAACATCATGATAGAAACCTCGCACATAATATGTATAATGGAAATTCTAAATGAAAAACATTTATTTCACAAACTTATAAGGAATAATCAAAAGCACGTATTTTCTGGAACAAGTTTTATGAAATTCCCGCACACCATTTTTCGTTCAATGTTATTATTATTGTTTTAATGCGGAAGTTACCGAATGCCAACCGAGCGTTCAGGCGCTTTTTCTCTATTTTCGCTTTGCCTCTTTTTCAAACATTGCGCTGGATAAAATACCAAGTTTTTTGACCATTGACGGACCGGGAAAGGGCCCTCTTAATGACAAATTATCTGTTTGATACCTATTCTTACAATTGTATTTCAAAATCAACAGATTCTAGTCCCACTGCTTAGGTAGTCAGTAACCTACCCCAGCAAGTGATATCATGTTTTTATTTGCATGTTCAAAGTCTTGAGATAGATTTTTCAACTACTTAACCGATTCTCATGATTATTTCAATATTTTTGATTCTCAAACCCTGATGCCGCAGGTGTAGGTTACTTTTTAAATCTTGGGGTAGATACTTATATTAAATTCATTCATAATAATTTAGTTAACAAAAAGTTAGTACGAAGAAGATAATAAAACAAAATGCCTCGCTGACTTAAAATAAGCTACAGAACATGAATTAAACGTTTTTTCAAATCTTTCTGAGGCCGGACCCCCCCCCCCTCCCGCCGCTCCTCCCCTCAGGCTCAAAAATACAAATACATTCAAGTACCGTGACTGACTATCGTATATCGGTATTACCGCAGGTTTCAGAAGTTTAATTGCTGAATTCTTACGATTAGAATATTTCAAATAACTGTTCTAGAAAGCTATTGAACGTAAGGATATGTAAAAATAATATCATATTAAAATTTATTTTATAATAAAATAATATTAGTATAAAAAACACATTTCTTTTATTTTCTTTTTATATTATCAGTTTCTCAATAATATTACCTTTCAAAATTAGTAAAAAAAAAAGTACAAAATAAACACACTCTAGGAAACTCTATTCTAAGTCAATACAAATAAGGCTTAAATTGGGTTGCAAACACAACACCCACGGGTGGGCGCTCGGCTTTCAACGGACCGATTGCGCACCACCCACCAGTGGGCGGTCGGCTTTTCAAAGGTGAAATGTGGTTTTCACTGTTGAATATCTTAGGTCATATCTCAATCCGATGAGTAGAAGCCGAGCAATCGTTAAAAATCTTTTTGATCATTATGGAAATTTAATCTAATTTGGTATATTGGTATTTAATAAGACTTGGAATAACACATACGGTACTTACTTTTAGCAAAGGGAAATGATCACGCGGACAAAGCCGCGGGCACAGATAGTAGGTGAATAAAGCAGTTTACCCGTAAACAGACTTTCATGCTATCTTAGCGTGCACGGACTCATCAAGGCAAGCCTTCCCTTCGCATGCCATGGCATAGATAAATATTATTTATCTATGGCCATAGTCACAAAATAACTACTGTACCAGCAAAGTGTAAAATCACAATATAATGTTTTAAAGGCGAAACTTTGTATGTGTGTTACTTCTTCACGCTCAAACAGCTAAACGAATTTGAGTGAAATTTGGAATGGAGATAGCTTATACCCTGGATTAACACATTAGCTACTTTTTATCATCACCATCATCAATTACCACGTTTTTATTAATAATTTGTCCAGATAATTAATTGTCCAGATAATAGAATAATTTGTCCAGTTCTAATAATTTGTCCAGATTAGCTATCTGGCTGAAACTTTCAGGGTTGCTCACAAATGGCCGATAAAGCATTCGAAAAAAAACTTGGATATTACATTAGTTTTTTTAATCTACATTTTTGGTGCTTGTTCATCATTGTTCACGCGGGTGAAACCGCGGGGCGCAGCTATTATACAATATACGTGCCCTCTAATAAATTGTAACCGGAATATAAAAACAGACAAAACAAAATACACTTTGCAAAGTGCACCGATAAGAGTCCAGTTTGTTTTTTTTATTACGTCGTCACTTATTATTAAACGTGAACTTTCTTCCAGATGACATTATAATTAAAGACTAGTTGTGCCCGCGGCTTTGCCCGCGTGGTAATTTCCCTGGCTTAAAGTTACCTTTGTGTTTTTCTAATATCAAAAGTACATATAAAGTCCAATATATAGTTATTTATCGATTGCTCAGCTTCTACTCATCTGATGGAGATACCATGTACCTACACTTATTTTTTCAGTCAAAATCTAGTTATATAGGTAGATTAAAGTAGGTTTACTGGTTCTATTAAGCAAATAGTGAACATTTTCTTGTTATGAAATAAATAAATAAATATAACTCTTTATTGGACACCACAAGTACAATGAAGAATTATATCTAAAAAATAAAGTATAACAATGAGTGTCACAAGGGGCGGTCTTATCGCTCAGAGCGATCTCTTCCAGACAACCGTGCACGGAGAGGAATTAACGAGTGGTAAGGGACGCTGGTTATCAAACAGCGACACCTAAGCGACAACCGCAACGCAATCGGTCCAGTAGTGTTTTACATGATGCGCAAACAGACAGACAGACAGACAGAAAGATTCGATTTGAAAAATGTTACATTGCAATACATATAATTTTTAATGCTTTATTTTTAGTAACTTACGTTTTTTTTTAATTATATTTATTGTACTGCATTTTCTAGTTACTATTTTATTATAAGTATAGATAGATAGGTATAGAAGATAGATAGCACCTACTTTAAACTTGTATTAGTTCGTCATTTTGTTGATTAATATAGATAGATAGATAGATATAGAAGATAGACAGCACCTACTTTAAACTTGTATTAGTTCGTCATTTTGTTGATTAATATAGATAGATAGATAGGTATAGAAGATAGATAGCACCTACTTTAAACTTGTATTAGTTCGTCATTTTGTTGATTAATATAGATAGATAGGTATAGAAGATAGATAGCACCTACTTTAAACTTGTATTAGTTCGTCATTTTGTTGATTAATATAGATAGATAGGTATAGAAGATAGATAGCACCTACTTTAAACTTGTATTAGTTCGTCATTTTGTTGATTAATATAGATAGATAGATAGGTATAGAAGATAGATAGCACCTACTTTAAACTTGTATTAGTTCGTCATTTTGTTGATTAATATAGATAGATAGGTATAGAAGATAGATAGCACCTACTTTAAACTTGTATTAGTTCGTCATTTTGTTGATTAATATAGATAGATAGGTATAGAAGATAGATAGCACCTACTTTAAACTTGTATTAGTTCGTCATTTTGTTGATTAATATAGCTAGATAGATAGGTATAGAAGATAGATAGCACCTACTTTAAACTTGTATTAGTTCGTCATTTTGTTGATTAATATAGATAGATACGTATAGAAGATAGATAGCACCTACTTTAAACTTGTATTAGTTCGTCATTTTGTTGATTAATATAGATAGATAGGTATAGAAGATAGATAGCACCTACTTTAAACTTGTATTAGTTCGTCATTTTCTTGATTAATTTGTTTGTTTTATTTATTTATCCGTTTCCTAGAGTAGGTATTTTAATACAATATAACCACGAATTCGTTAACAGGGATGTAATTTAATTTAAAATTCTTAAACTCTAAGATTGAATTGACTAAGAATGTGTCCACATTTTTCTTATTGTCTGTATTAAGTCGAGGTCACTTTGTTCACTTTATCTTTTCGCGACTAATTGGCTGAGCCAATCTTGATGAAGTTTGGTGTGGAGATAGTTTGAACCCTGAGAAAGCACATTGAATACTTTGTATTGCGATAAAAGTGGTCCGCGCGGACGAAAACTAGGGCAAAAGTTCGTTATAAATTGCAAGAGTTACACACTACACTTAGGGCGATTTTTCAATCAGCAGTTAAACGGTCAGATAGTTAACAAAGCAATAAATTTATCTGTCTATTTAACCACAGTATAAAAGCTTTCGATTTTTCAATGCTCTGTTACCGATCAGATAGCTATCTGTGGATTTTTTGTTACTACCTTCACACTAATCCCGTGTGAATGAGACCCAGCTATGCAAAGTTGCAGATGTTAGAGAGAGAGAGAGAGCGGTGATTTTCAATCGTTTTACATTTGACGTTGGTTTTGACGCGTAAAAATTACCTCAAGTTAACCTCACATTTACCGAATTTTTAAAGTCCAGTTTTGTTTTGAGTGCGCTTTATTTTACTTTTTTTAAATTTATATATCCATATCAGTTGAGAATTGGAAAATATAAATAATTAAAAAACGAGAGCGTTCCTGTAACTTTATATATATATATCGTCAGATCTTTCTTTCCCTCACATTTCTTTCTTTTCTGTCAGGATATAAGTTGTTTAGCATCCGAAGTTCTTTTTCGATGGCTAAATCGTCAATTGAATCGAAAATATCCAACTTAACAAAACCACCGAAATAAGCACAGAACAAGAAAGTACAAAAATCACCACACATTGGTAGCGATTTGGACGGACACTAAACTAAACTTAATTTCTTCAAATGTAATTTAAACCTTGTTGGCTTCCTAACAAGGAATTTTTGCCCCTGGCATCTATTCATTACTCACTAAACTATCACTAAAGCCTGTCAGCATAAAATCAACTTTGTTTCCACGCGGCAAGAGTTACAATTTGCCCAATCGCTGTCTCGGAACATGTTCGAATTTATCCAAGAACTGTTAGACAGCGTGTGGATAAATTCGAACAAAAAACCTGTTTTAATTACGTTATTTTAAGCGGTGCAGCTTAAATTGACGTAAGTTTAGAAAAGATGCCAGGGGCAAAAATACCTTGTTACGAAGTCGACAAGGTTTAAATTACATTTGAAGAAATTTAGTCTAGTAAAGTTTAAAAAGTAAATTGACCGAATGGCTGCCAATATGATATATAATTATTATACCCCTTCAAAGACACCGCTGAATCAAATGCCAGTAAACAAACGTCAAAAACTACATTTATTCCACAGTTAAGCTTTTAAATGAGACATGACAGTTAAATTAACTCCTCAGTTACAGGTTTTACTCCGCAGATAACCTCTAACCAACTATTGAAAAATTCGAAATCATGCTATCAATGGAATAAATTCAGGAGTGACGATTTGCCAAAGGCGGCTGGTAGCGACTGGATTAGGAGAACCGAAGATCAGGCGCAGTGGCGTTCACAAGAAGAGGCCTACGTCCAGCTGTGGACGAACACGGGCTGATAATGGTGTAAGTGGCTTACTAAGTCTCCCTTTTAAAAAACTTTACATAAAACTGAATAATTTCTGCCGTATAGCGAGTCTGACTTAGGTAAGCCACTTGCATGCTTGCTTTTGAATGCTTGCTTATAGTTCAACTATTTAGAAAGTTGAACTTATTGGATCAATTATGTCCAGTAAGTTCACTTTTCCAAAAAAATACAATGTTGAATTAATTGGAATATTTATGTCCAATTATTAGTTCAACTATTAGAATATATAGTTGAACTTGGTGGAATAGCTCCGGTTAGGCAATATATCGGTGCAATCTAGGAGCTGTATTGCTTCTATATTATTTTGTGTAAGTAAAAATTTTTTGACCGACCGAATAAAACAGAATAAAAAAACCAATGCTGAACGGTCAGTGAAAATGAAATGTAAGGTATGTATTGACAATGTAGTAAACAAGTCTATGTAGCCTACATAAGACCGTTTATTGGCAACGACACGTTAGTTCAAAAACTAAAACCCGACTACGGTCGGGTAAAAAGTAGCCTAAAATACTCTTGCAATGAAGACGAATCGATTATTACCTCGCTCGTCAAAATCAGATCGTTTTTAGTTTGTACACATAATTATAACCTTTGCCTTGCCGTAGTCGGGTAAAAAATAGACTATGACACTCTATACCTGAAGACAAAACAATTGACACCTAGTTTGTCAAAATCATTGGCTACACTATGGTGGAACATCCACATAACCACATACATAGACACACATTTTTTTTGTATTTGTATTAGACAGTTAACTTCATTACCCTTCCCTTGCTTCGCAGTAGTCGGGTAAAAACAGACACGTGTTCACAAATTACTCTGCGACTGACAGACAATCAACCAAGCTCCACTCATGCATCCATCCGTGCAGTGCCCAGCTATTTGTCAATAGTGACAGCTTGACCCGACAGTCCCTTTGTAGTGTTCCCAAATTTAGGACGAAATGATTATTGTACTTGAAGAAATAGTTAGTAATTTATTATTTTTCGGCTTTTTAACTACCTATTTCATACGTACTTATTTACGTAATTGACCCATCGTTGCATTAGATACTCAATATTGCGGCAGAGGAATGCTAAGCACATTTTGCTTCCGGCGGTTGCGCCATCCTTTGCCCCATCAGTCGTCTCTCGTAGATTTGTCGGTTAACTATGTAATTATCACCTTATATATGTATCTATGTTATTGACGGCCAGTCGGTCTAGTGGCTAGAGACCCTAGGTACGAAGTCAAACGGTCGCGGGTTCGAATCATTTGTGTGATGAGCAGAAATGATTGTTTCCGAATCATGGATGTAATATTCGTATCTATGTATGTTTATCCGTTATCTATTGTCCATAGTACAGGCTATCCTAGTTTGGGGCTAGGTAATTGGTGTGGAATTGTCCCGAATATATTATTATTATTATTATTATAATTAGCCAGATAATAAAAGGTATCACTTTATATAATAGTAATAGTAATAGTAGACGAGGGTCTCCAGCAAGTGGAAGGGATCCTTAGGGCAGAGGGTGTAAAGTTTTGCCAGCTACAATGTACGGGTAAAAAGGTAAAAAGTACAGGCTCAGCTGATACCCTCCGGCTTATGGAGAACGGGCGGGAAGATACACAGGCCACTCCTTCAGAAATGCGAGTGCTCAATTGTCAAATTAGTAAACTGATGCGACGTGACCTCCGATGTTCGAACACACTCAGAATCAAAACGGCGAATGAGCAAAATTGGGGGTCAAAAGTGTTCACCCAGCAGTTGAAGCTCTCGCATCTGACAAAGCTTAGCTGAGCTAGAAAACTTTTATGCCCAATTTGTACGAATCGCGTGCTTCACAACCCGCCCCTATTACGGATGATGCCAGAGCCACTCTTACTCGCCACTACACAGAAGACCTGCCTGAAGTCGGCCAAGATGAGATTGGGATGGCGCTCAGACAGCTTAAAAATGGAAAAGCCCCAGGCGAGGATGGAGTCGCTGTGGAGCTCTTGAAAGCAGGTGGTAAACCTGTACTTTGAGAGCTTCAGAAATTGTTCAACTCTGTTCTGAATACTGAGAGAACTCCAAAGGTGTGTAAAAAACAGGAGTATTGTAGTATTATTTTTCAAAAAGGTTGATAAAACCCTTTTGAAAAACTACCGCCCCATCTCACTCCTGAGCCACGTCTTTAAGTTGTTTTCGAGGGTCATCACAAATCGTCTTGCAAGAAGACTTGACGAGTTTCAGCCTCCGGAGCAGGCCGAGTTTCGCGAAGGTTTTGTATTATGGTTTTGATTTTTTGGATTTTGACCACATACACACAGTGAGGCAGATTATACAGAAGTCCGAAGAGTATAATCAGCCCCTGTGCCTTCCTTTTATGGACTATGAAAAGGCCTTTGATCCCGTTGAGACCTGGACTGTTTTGGAGTCACTGCAGCGATGCCAAGTGGACTGGCGGTATATCGAAGTGCTGAGATGTCTTTATGACGCTGCGACTATGAGTGTAACAGTACAGAACCAGCAGTCTAAACATATTCAGTTGCGCAGGGAAGTGAGACAGGGGGACGTTATATCCCCGAACCTGTTGCAGGAACTTGAGCAAATGCTAAACGGCCTGGCTTATGCTTCCAAACAGATCGGTTTCGGGATGAACTTAGATAAGATCAAGATTATGTATAACGATCTTATTACCTTAAGACATGTAGCTGTCAATGGTGAGCCCCTCGAAGTTGTTAATGAATATGTACAAAAAAATGAAAAAAGAAATAGAAAGAAAAATCGTTTATTCAACACTTATAAAAAAAAAGTAGCAAATTAACATATAAATTAAACATATAAATCTAAGTGTTGAAAGGGTCATTCCTCAGCTTAATGCCAAGCGTCTTCGACACTTGACACTGATTTTCAGTCACGGCCCAGAGGGACCAATCACGAAAAATATAGTAGTAGTTAATAAAATGAATAATAATTAAAAAAAACATACACATATATAATATATATAAAATAAATATTCAAATAAAACATACATATAATTATTGGAAAATACATATGAAATAAATGTATACATATACACATATATTATATATATATATATATATACACACCCATACCATACATAACTATATACTTTAATAATTATTAAATAAAATATATAATAAAATAAACAAAATTAAAACAATAAAAAGGAATTGAATCAAGAAAAATTTAACAAAGACGATTGTAAAACAAGTAAATGGCAAATTGAAACACTAGAATATTATTTTTCAGTGAAATCAACCAACGAAGCGATGCCGGAGATATTCAAACAAATCACAGAAGTATGAGTAACATAGCGCTATGGCTGAAAACAAGAAACAAAAATAAATTTATATATGTAACACGCATAACGAAATATACGATACCAACTAGTGGTTTTTAGCGAGGAGGTTAAATTACAAAAAATAAAAATCAATATTAATGTCCTCATGCTGCCTCTACTCATCAATCAGGTGTTTTTGAGCTTTATACGGAACGACTTTAAATATTTCAATCTCTTGATCGGCGGTGGCAAATTATTCCAGCACTTGGACGCCGCGTAACGAAACCCACCTCTGAAAGCCGCCGTGCGGTGACGTGGATTGGATACTTGCTGAAAGCCATGTCTACTAGAACTTTGCCTGTTACTGGTAACCCACTTAATCTTATCGAACAGATATGAAGGCTCTTTGTTGTTTATACCGCCAAAGAGTAAACACGCTAAATGATGCTTAGGACGCGACTTCATTTTCAGTGCATAATGTCTATTTAAAAAAGGAGTCATGGGTTCTTGGCGGAATAGTGAAACAAAATCTTGCGCACGCATTTTTAACTCGTTGTATTAAACGCTTGGTTCGTGAGAGTAATCTAGGGCCGTAAACAACGTCCGCTTAATTTAATTTAGAGAGAACCAGAGATTCGACAAGTTGTACACGGAGCTCTTCACAGAGATATGGTCTCAGTTTATAAATTGTTTTAAGTCTGTAAAAACTGTTTTTTACTGAGTCCGCTATATATGTTTTTATATTATATGTTTTTCAAACCTTAGTTCAGCATCAACATATAAACCAAGATTGCGCGCCTCGTAAACCTGTTCAATTGATTCCCCCATTAGCGATATGTTAACGGTAGTAGGTATCGAAGCCAACTGATGTTTGCTGCCTACGATCATAAATTTAATTTTATTCGGATTAAGCAAAAGACAGTTCTCCTGAGACCCAACCACTATTCGGTTTAAATCCTCGTTTAGATCTCTTATCGCAACTTCAAGGCCCCCAGGACTAAATAGTATGTAAACCTGAATATCGTCTGCATATATATGGAATTTACATTTTTTCTAACAGTTAATAATATCAGCACTATACAAAATAAATAAAATTGGGCCAAGAATTGACCCCTGCGGTACGCCTCTATTCACTGCGATAAGGGAAGAGAAAAGAAAAATACCAGAAGACAGACGTAATTTGACATATTGGTGGCAATTGCTAAGATAACTATTAAACCACATAAGCGCTGCAGAGCTGAACCCATAGAAACTTAGCTTGGAGAGTAGGAGCGCGGTGTTTATTGCATCAAAAGTACGGGAGAAGTCAAGCAACACCAACACAGTGCATTTTCCTTCGTCCTGTGACGCCAAAATATTGTCTGTAACGTCCAGCAAAGCAGTGGCAGTACTTCGACACTTTCTAAAACCTGATTGGATTTCAGGGAGCATTTTATTATTTTCAATAAAATCTGTTAATTGCTGACATACTACCTTCTCCAAAATTTTAGATACACATGGCAAAATGCTTATGGACCTAAGGTATTTGACCAAAATTGGGTTGTTTTTTTTTTTGCAATGGACGGACAATTGCTATCTCGCGCAAACTTTGCAGTTGGGTAGGCACAACTTCGAGAGGGAAGCCAACAGAAGGATTCAGTTGGGCTGGGCAGCGTTCGGAAAACTTCGTCAGGTCTTCTCGTCGTCCATTCCACAGTACCTGAAGACGAAAGTCTTCAATGCGTGCGTCCTACCTGTGCTGACATACGGAGCCGAGACGTGGAGACGTGAGTCTCCACGTCTAATTCTAGTTCGCAACTAGCTAGGTGGGACTAGTTCGCAAGTTTAAGGTCGCTCAGCGAGCTATGGAGAGAGCTATGCTTGGAGTTTCTCTGAAAGATAGGATCCGGAACGAGGAAATCCGACGGAGAACCAAAGTAACCGACATAGCTCAGAGGAATAGCAGGCAGAAGTGACAGGTCACATTTGTCGAAAAACGGACAAGCACTGGGTTAAACGGGTTCTTGAGTGGATACCACGGCTTGGCAAACGTAGTGTAGGACGCCCACTGGCCAGGTGGAGTGAAGACCTGCGAAGCAAAAACTGGATGTAAAGAGCCGAAGACCGGGCTCTGTGGCGTTCATTGGGAGAGGCCTATGTTCAGCAGTGGACGGATAAAGGCTGATGATGATGATGATGATGATGATGATGATGATGATGATGATGATGATGATGGTGATGATGATGATGACTTTATATAACGTTTGTACTTGAGCACTCCCACTAGTGAACACCCCTGATAGAACTATAGACAAGGTAACAAGACTATTTCCTATACTCAGTATTCGAATATGTGATACTAAATTCTTTCGCTAGTGAAATCTAGAAATGACGTTCGGGATTAGTAACTATGACTAGGTAGGTACTTGTATTGGAAGGAAATTGTCAATTTGGATTAATGTAGTTATAACGTGAAAGATGAACCGCTCTAGACTACAGGGTAAATTAAATGTCTTGGAAAAAAAATGTTTGCAATTAAAATATATTATAATAATACCTATCAGATTTACAACATTGTTTATGTTGAACATCTGACATTATGAGAGTTCCTGAATCTCAGATGTCAATAGGAATTATTCCAATAACTATGTTTTTATTTTTACACAATTTTTTAACGTTTCCGACTCGTTTAACGTTTCCAGAAGGACTGGTTCATATATCTGCACATAAGAAAAAAATACTTAATAAATTATCTTACAAATGTTATTAAATAAAATGAATATTTTATAGGCCGCTACGAAACTAGTTAAAACCTGACATATTAAAATCGAATGAATGTTTTTAGCAAGTTGATCTCTGCTCCAAAAATCTTTGTGATCGTGCAATTCGATAAAAATAATCTGATAAATTTTATCTAAAACACATATGATTCGACAAGTAATAAGTATCATTTTACCCTTTTTTTATTTTTGTAGCATTTTCACTTTTTAAGTGTTTTTTTTCCTTTGTTTTTATTGCTTTGTCGGTTTGTGAGCTACTCTGAAAGTTTCAGCACATATACTGTGTGTGTTATATGTACTGTGGTTTCAGCCACATAGCTAATTGGGAAGTGCTCGAATTTTGAATTGCAAGATTCCAGGACAGACAAAATACATAGATACAACGATACATACGTAGATACGAATGAAGTTAAATATAAGCTTTAAAAACACGATGAAAAACATCCCATTCAGTGAAGTAAACTCAGATTTAACTGAAATGCAAGGAACTTCTAAATGCACCTTACGGTAAAAAACTATTTGCAACTCAAACTAAAAGTGTTCTCAAAGCTGAACCTAAAATGCTCCATCCGGCAAAGATTTGAGTTTATCCAATTAAGGAAAGAAAGAGCTATCAGAGCTTGACAAAAAACAGTGACGTCACTAGTTGCGATAGACATCTCCTTTGTCGTCGACGATATGACATAATTTCTGAGTTAGCTGCATGAATAGATTGAACTAAATTTATTCTCCTTTTATTCCGAGGTATCACAAGGTACTCAAAGTTTTGTAACAAATGTTTTTTCATTTGAATTCTCTAGTCCAACATACATTTTTACAGACCACGTGCTGTAATGGATAAATAATGGTCTATGGACTTCTTCTTTATGAATTCGAAACAAATGCGAATTTAAACCCGGGATACATTAGAATATTTATTTGACAGGGCTACTCACACAGTGGCAATTATTAAGGCCGGGTTACAGTGAAATTTTTGTCCCTCATCCGTGATCTAGTAGAGCGGGGCAGATGATAAAGCTCTCGAGTAAAATTTAAGGTTTTTATTTATTTGTAGGAAAACTAAAGCTTAGAACAAAAAAGTGTCTTACCATTTTCTCAATAATAATAAGTTCTTTCTCTTGGTACATCTTTGATATCATTTAGGGTTCTAAGCTTAAAGTAGTGTTACCTTTGATTTTATTTTCTTTCGAGTGAATTGATACTAATCATGTTTCTGTGCTCACAAAGTACGAGATAATATGTCAAATTTTGATGTGATACCAATTTCATAATTCTGGGTTAATTATAAAAGAAGATAAAGACTTTCAAAAATGATCGAAGATTGCTAAAAATGCTAGAACCGGGCCTTAAGTGCATCAAGCGCGGAAGTAACCTTCACGATGGGCCTACATCTTTGTACTAAATACAGTAAATACGTAAAATAAAATCATTTCATTGTTGTAAGTTTTATTTTATAGTAAGATTATAGGTGTACCTACTTACTTGTTGCAATTAGAAATAAAAAGTTCTTAAATAATGAATATATCTTGTCAAACAGTGAAACTTTATATAACTTCAAGATACACACCCTCACTGGGTTAAAAACTTCCAGAAACAGAATGGTCCAGGTAATTATAAATATTGTTACGCCGGTCGATTCTTAGAAAAACAGTAGGTACCAAAATGACGCAATACCTACATTTAAAGGAACATTCTGGAACACACTAGTAGAGCGTAGGTACCTACAGAAGTTTCCAGAGCGCGCGGTAGGTATATACCTACGGGCATGGCAACTAGGTACCTACAGGGCGGCGCGACATCAAAGGTGCCAGGCGCGGCGCGGCGCGGCAACTCGAAGGCGCTGCCGACCTTGAAAGTTCAAATACCTACCGACTACTGTTAGTACATTCAGTACATTCTGTTACGAGTACCTTCTGGAAACGTCCGTCGCAGTATAAATAGAGCGCACATCGACTGCCTGGACAATATTGACTTGGCTTTCGGAACGAAACGATCAAAGTGATTCGAAGCGAGTATTAAGTGATAATTGATAAGAGTGTACAATCAAGTTAAAGAGTGTTTGAGCGTTATTTGTTGGATTAATTTCTTTTGTGGTTTTTCGAATAAAGGTGTTAATTTTTGGTGTTATTAGCGTACATTAATTTTATCCGAACCCCAGCTCGTAAAAATATTATAATAATGTACGGCTGGTGCTCAACCTATCGTAAATGATTTTTATTATAACCTTCGACCTCCCCAAGCAAAGACGAAATGTTAATGATAATCCAAAATGAAAGATTCAATTCGGTAACGATCACAAAAAAAGTCAAAAACAACATAAAACATAAATATGCATATTATGCAAGGAGTATAATATTTAGTACGCAACCTATTTAGGATAAACAAAAACTTGACTTACAACTTTTCATTTTTCTATTTCTATTATTTGATTAAGTCACTTACTATGAGGGAAAATATTACTTCCAGTCAGCCCAAAAAACTTATAGTAGTTTTTTAGGCTGACAGTACTTTTTTCATTAAATGTTTCAAAATCTTCTTTCTGCAAAAGAAAATATATTTTTCCGTGATGCCCCATTATTTTGAAAGGAGCATATTTCCTCACAGTAACAGTTTCATTTAAACCTGCCCGCTTCCAACGATAAGCGCTATCTAAAAGGAAACTGTACGTACAATAAGCAAGAACAATGAAGACTTAACCCGTTTTACTTAGCTGTCAAGTTGCTGATAAGTAATGTTTGGGCTCTTTTATACGCGGTATTTCAGGAAATGTTACTTCATTTCAGCTGTTCAAACAGTGCAAGAAAATAATAGATTAAAATAATAAAACCGGAGACTGTTGGTTTATTGTGTACTTTATATAAACTTAAGGATTAATAAATATATATAAACTATTATATATTGAACTTTTCTTCTTAATTTAAGCACATTAGCATGTTATGAAACAGAAATTTTAGATAGGTAAGAAATTAGATATTATGAGGTTTGTTTGTTTGTTTGTCGTATGAGGTAGTGCTGGCCTCTGATGTCAGAGTTTATCAAGCCGCCCGAGGGCCTCTGACATGGCCTAACGACTGCTATTAATCAATAACAGTCGGGACCGACAGCTTAACGTGCCCTCCGAAGCACGAAGCGATGGAAAACCGCACATAACTTAGAAAAGTCATTGGTGCCTAGGTTTTGAAACCGGTATCGTTGGATTCTAAATTGCACTATAGAACCGTTAGGCCACCATTGCTCTCATGAGCGATCTCTCATGCTTTTATGAGGTAAAAATAATAATAATAATAATTGCCATAATACCATTTGCCAAAAAGTCCGGCGGAAAAGAGGGATCCTTTCTACTGCCTGGATTGATTACAAGAAGGCCTATGATTCAGTGCCTCACTCATGGCTAGAGAGGATCTTAGAGTTGTATCAAATCGATGCAACTCTGAGATCTTTCTTAGGTGCATGTATGAGGCAGTGGACACAGTTCTTCGTCAACCAGGGGGTGGAGACAGCCTTTATGGTTCGCAGGACTTTATAAGGATAGAGCGAGGCATATTTCAGGGTGACAGTTTGAGTCCTTTGTGGTTTTGCCTAGCACTGAATCCTCTCAGCACTTTGTTGAAGGATTCAGGGTTAGGCTATCGGCTACGGAGATCATTTCTCTTCTGCTGTACAAGGACGACCTCAAGTTGTTTGCACTAAAACATCCAGACTTGATGGAGTTACTGAAAATCACAGAAGTTTTTAGTAAAGCCATCAACATGGAGTTCGGTGTGGACAAATGTGCAGTCATGCATGTGCAGCGGGGGAAAGTTGTAAATTCTATGAATTTGCAGCTTTCTGAGACAATGACTCTCAAATCTCTCTCTGAGACCGAGACCTACAAATACCTTGGTATGTCACAATCGTTGGGTATCATGGACAGGGAGATTAAGCAGTCGGTGAGGGAGCGCTTCTTCTGCCGCCTGACCAAAGTACTTAACAGTCTTTTGTCAGGTGGCAATAAGGCACGTGCCTTCAACGGTTGCCCTTGCTTGTATACTTTTGGCATACTAAAGTGGACTCAAACTGAGCTTGACGCCTTGGATAAGAGAGTCCGTCAACTGCTTACGTCACATCGTATGTTACACCCGCGCTCGTCTGTTATGAGATTGTACATACCACGGAAGTGGGGGGGTCGTGGCTTTTTAAATGCCAAGAACCTCCACAACCGTGAAGTTTGCAGTCTCAGGGAGTACTTCCTAAACACCGAGTGTGGGTTGCATCGTGGTGGCAGTTGATAAGACTCTCACACCGCTTTCCTTGGCAAACGAGATTTGGCGCAAACTATCGATGTTGAGTACCGATGACCGCAAGGACTTATGGAAGGGCAAGGAGCTGCACGGGCGGTTCTATCGGGCCTTAACAGGGCCTGATGTGAACTTGCTCGCGTCGGTGAACTGGCTACGCTTTGGTGACCTCTTTGGGGAAACTGAGGGTTTTGTCTGTGCAATTGCGGACGAAGTTATCAAGACGAATAACTACCGGAAATATATTATGAAGGACGGTACGGTCGACATTTGTCGGGCATGCCGCCGTCCCGGGGAGTCCCTCAGGCATATAATTTCCGGCTGTTCTCATCTTGCTAACGGAGAGTACTTGCACAGAAACAATCAAGTAGCCAGGATCATCCATCAGCAAATTGCCCTTCGGTATGACCTTGTCGAGTCTGAGGTGTCGTACTATAAGTACGTACCGGCGCCAGTTCTCAAAAAATGTCGTGCATTGCTCTATTGGGACCGCTCTATCATCACGGACAGTACTATTGTTGCCAGTAAGCCTGACATTGTGCTGGTAGACCGGTCCCAACACCGGGCAGTGCTCGTCGACCATTCCACACGATGAGAACCTCGTGAAGGCCGAGAAGGACAAGCTCAGCAAATACCTTGACTTGGCTCATGAGGAGACCGCCATGTGGAATGTTGACTCGACGATCATTGTCCCGATAGTTGTTTCGGCGAACGGCCTTATAGCGAAGAGCCTCGACCAACATCTTAAGAGGCTCTCGCTAGATGGTTGGATTAAGGGTCAGATGCAGAAGGCACGAAGGAAGTACTCCTTGACACGGCGCGTATAGTCAGGAGGTTCCTCACTCTGCAGCCCTAGCCACCGCTAGTTTGGGCCCTGCTCCGCTACCGTTGGTACCCTAGGTTTAGGTTATTTATAATATTTTTATCTGTTTTTATTTAAAGAAATATTGTACAAAATTTAAATTTAAGATAAAAAGATAAATAAAGTGAATAATAATAATAATAAACACTTTATTACGCCATAAAAAGAAGAAAAAAAGATTTTTTTTAAATAGGCTCATTAGGCGGTCTTATCGCCTAAAGCAATCTCTTCCTGACAACCTTTGGATGGACAGAAATTACGAATTAAAAAAAAAAAAGTGTAAATAAGAAAAAATGTTTTATTTAAAAACGTGGGGTGCGTGAGGTCAATACTTATAAATATTTCATTGACAGATATGAGAAGAAGGATTATCATTACGATAATATCTTAAAAAGCACCACACGCTTTTTTTAAATAAAACATTTTTTCTTATTTACACTATTAAAATTTATTTTCTATTTTTTAGTTTGGTTTTCTATATAAAGCGTGTTTTTTAGTTTTTTTTTAACTATTATTTATTTACTACTTTTTAGTTTGGTTTATTCATAAGAGTTTTATTTATTTTTTTCTAATTATTGCATTGTCATCGGTCTTTGACAGGTGTGCAAAATTTGAATTAAATCTGACCGTTTAATGTGGGTCAAAATAGCGTCCAAAGGAGTCGGTTACAAACATACAAACATACAAGTGAAGCTAATATAAAGCGTATAAAAATAAAGGACGGTGGTGTATAACAATACAATAAATCATGCAAAAATTATAGTGCAAGCATGGATCTTATCGATCGATAAATTTACCGACTTTTTTTAATTAAGTTTCACGTTAATATTCGATAATACGAGTTCAGTATCACGGAACGTACTTATCGACAACGACATAAATTCGATAAATCATATTTAATATATAGATTTATATCAACAAGAGGCAGCATGAATCTTATTTTTGACAATTGTTGTCGATATAATGTCGGTAATTTTACCGAATTTATCGAATTTTATCGGCTTTCCAAAGTTACACGACAAACTTCTTTTTTTTTTGTAAATTCCTTTTCGGATTATAAGCCAAAACGTTGAACGGGAAATTTCCCTCGCCCTCATTCAAGATGTTGAGAGCGTTTGAGAAGTAGTCGATCTAATGGACTGCCTGCGCATGTTGTAGTATCTACTTTACATAATAATACCAAAATACTTAGTTACGTTTTTTCTATTTCCAGAAATTATCTTTTGTTGTGATTGTGTCTAATGCTCTAATTATTATGGTACCTAGTAGGTACTTAGTCTAAAAAACTACCGGTATAATCATTGTTGTAGGTTTTATCAGCTGTACGCTTTTTCACCGAGGGCAGTTGCACCAACGATGCATCGGCCAGGAATATAATATAGCACTAGGATAGCGCACTGTCAGACTTATCAGGGAGGTGTCTCAAGCAATTGTGCAACGAGTTATGGCTAGTTATACTTTAGGTTAGGTTCAAGGAATATACTACTTTATGTTAGGTAGAATTCCAAATGACAGAAGTTTCTCCGTAACAACTCAAAATAATAAAAATCTGCCAAATTGTGTCAAAAAATATTTTTTAGACTATTAGTCGTCTATTTGACATATGGTATAGTCCACGAGTTGCCATTTTTTAAATCGATAAACTCACGACGTGTTATCGAATCAATAAAATTTACCGAGAGGCTAGATCCATGCTACCGCATTTTGATAAAATTGATAAAAAAAGAACTGTTTACCGGTCGATAAATTTATCGAATTTTATCGATCGATAAGATCCATGCTCGCAGGCTGGGGTATCGGCAGAATGAGTCAAATGTATGAATGCATGAAAAAAATATGACTGTTATAGAATTATTTGAATTTGAGAATGGAAGTGTGAAAAATGTGTGGACAGTGCATAGTGATAAACTATGAAATAAGGTTGTCATGTTGATGAAGGAGGATGACTTCGTTACAAACTTAGGATTCCGTATATCATATCATACGTATCATTCCGTATCCAACTTTTAGAAGTGCATTTCAATCGGTCAATTAGTTTTTTAGTAATATACCAACAAAGTTGGTCCAATTTGCTCAGATTTATCTCGTATACTAGTATCCATACCAATATATAAAAGTGAAACGTTGTCTGTTTGTTTGTTTGTTTCTTTGTTTATTTGTTTGGGGAGCTTTCAAGCGATAACGGCTGGACGATTTTGATGAAATTTAGAATGGAGATAGCTTATACTCTGGAATAAAACATAGGATACTTTTTATATTGTAAGTTTCCACGGGAAAACTGGAAAATGTAGATTACTCACTGTAAGCAACGGTTGTCATCACAGAATGGTCTGTGGTTGCCATGGAAACGAAATAACAAGTCTGTCAAAAAACATCAAGAGCATTGGTGCTATACCTACTTTTGTACTGGTTTTTAATAGCCTGGAAGAAAATAGGATGTTTTCGCGACAAACAGTAGACCGCGCGTACGAAGTCGCGGGCGGGAAAACTAGTATTCTATATTGCCTCTAGAATTCTTCTTCTTCTTGGGGTTCCACTCCTATCGGAGGTTGGAATAGAATTCTAGAATATTGTTAATAAACTCGTATTATGCGGTAGTAACAAATAATTTTAAAAATTTTAGACACTGTACTTTGTGAGTTGTTTGTGTTATAACTTTTAAAAAAATAATATACATATATATATATATATATATATATCATAAGATAGATAATTTCAATATAAAGCCAACGCTGTATTTGTTATAAAGCTGGCATAAAGGAGCTTCACGTAATAATTCCCTATCTGAAAGCTACCCGCAAACCTAGACAGACAGTTAAAAAACTAGCCGGACATTTTTGGGTAAAAATGGCGCGACAATTGACGGGTTAATATTTTTTAAAGTTATTTCCGAAGATCATCTAACAATTTTGTAAGTGTTGGAGCCTGACATACTAAAATTTCCGCCATTTTGAAAAGAAAAACTTGGCTATATATGACTTGGTAGTGTCAATCGATAGAAAAATTAAAAGAAACGAAAAGTATTCTTAACTAAATCGCCTAATTGATAAACTTACCGAGATACGTGGATTCAAAGATTATTATTTTCCGTCAAACTTAACGATATTTTAATTGGTCGTGCAACTATGGCATGGTGCAGGTTAAAATAGTTGTCTGTGACAATCATTTCATCAAACAGCTATATTCAATGTGATTCCCTGACCAAGACAGAAAAACAAGATAGCAGTATGTGTTCCTAACGCGTGTTAACGAAGCAAAACATTATATCCAAACACTAATATCTTAAAAGGTATATTTAGGCAATTTAATTGTAGAACTATTTTTGTTTCTTGTATGTTTTTCCTATCTATTTACACTACTTTAATTTCTGGCAATGAAATTGAGCTTTATTCAAAATGGTGGTAGTTAAGTAAGACAATAAGGTTACGAGTACATGCTCTTTCACGAAGATTAGATCAACGGTTCATAACTTTCATAAGTCAAAGTTGAACTGTACATACAAATGCAGTTTTGTCCAAGTTAATTCAAGGAGCACAACATTTACTTAAGTACACATAATAACATTGTAACTGACCTAGATTATTTGCTTGCCAATGTATTTTGCGACTAAAAATAAAAGCTTAATTCCGAGCCAAAAGTTTTGAAAGAACTTTTCGTTGGGTGTCAGATGAGCTTATTTATTTCGAGCAGCTTTTTTATAATGTTGTGGAAGTTGATTTATGTTTGTTTGTTATATAATACTTTTTAAATAGCCTTATTATATGACTATTTATAAACTCATCGTTTTGGAGTTTTACACGGAGAAATGCTTAATTCAATTTCTAAAATAAATTTAGTTGTAAATATTCAAAACTCTTTCAAAATAAACGAGGGAAAAATCTTTTTTTATATCAGATTCTCTCTTACATTACTATAATGCTTATCACGAAGTGGCATTAACATTAACGGTGAGTACATTTAACATTTAGAAGGGCACAGGGGAAGAACATGCAATGTCACATTTTTACGTTTTTTAAACTGGCAATGCCATTGTAAAGTTCAAATGTGATAGAACAAAACGCCAAAACATTTGCAGTAACATAAGCATGTAACTGCAAAGTGTGTCGCAGAGTAATCTTCGTTCAAAAAAATATGCGATGTCCAAGGTTGTCTTTCTCACTTTGACGTTTGTTTTCTGTCTTGTTTTGGAGGTTATTTCGTTCGTTTGTTGTTTTGCGCCGTGTAATAAAATAAAGATCCAGGCCCTGTCAAAGTTTTGTGGACCAAAAGCTAAGCAATACTTCTCAGGGATAAAGTATAATGATTCTTAGATAAACAAAAGTATGTTACTAATTTTGGCAAATATATATTCTTTATAAATAAATATATTTTTATTTTATTTAGTACTGAAATATACCTTTTGTTTGGGATCAAAACAATAATTTAGCAATATCTCAGTCATTATCTTTATGACATTGCTTGTTTTTTCCCTGTATTTTCTGACTTTGTTCAGTTTTTTTACCTAACTCAATAGGTATTTAAAAAAAAATAGCTTTTTGTATTAAAAACCCAAAACAAATATATTTTCTTTATAAACTCATATTTTTTTATTTATTGAAAGCTTAAATGTACATTTTTCACGGATTCAAAGTTTAATTTGCAAGTTTCTCAGTTCATTGTCTTTGTGACATTGCATGTTCTTCCCCTGTGCCCTTCAATTTTATATTCGCGGATGACAGCGTCATTGTGGCAGAAACGTTGCAAGACTTACAACAGATATTGGACAGCCTAGATGATTCGGCTCAACACATTGATCTCTGGATGAACTTGGACAAACCCAAGGTTATATTTAACGAACATGTTATTCCGGAACCAAATGCTGTTAGAGGCACAGTACTGATCTCGAAGTTGTTCAGGAGTATATTTACGTGGAGAAAACTTTGCAACTAGGTAGAAACAACTTCGAGAGAGAGACCCGCTGAAGAATACAGCTAGGAGTAAGTAGCCAATACCGCAAAAAATAAGGTCAAAAGTAAAAGTCAAAGTATTTTGTTGTAAATAAGCAAAATAATAGCACTTTTACAATTCAAAATTAGCATCTCATGAACAAGGAGAAATACCTAAAATGTTATAAATAGATCAAATCAATAATATTAGGTAAACTAAGTATGCTTTGAGTTTGAAAAGGAAAATTCCCTTTCATTTGCCAACAGAGTCGTCAACCAATACGTTTTACCTATTATCATAAACGGATCCGAGTTATGGTCACAAACAGTACGACTGGTCCACCAATTTGCTCAGCGGGCTATGGAATGGCTATGCTCGGAGTTTCTGTGAAAGATCGTATCTGGAATGAGGTGATCCGGCAGAGAACCAATGTTGTCGTCTTAGCCCTTAGTAAGCGGAAGTGGCAGTGGGCTGATCATATTTGTCGAAGGACTGATCCGTAACTGAAACGTAGTGTAAGGCACCCTCCAGCTAGGCGGAGCGACGGTATACGCAAAGTAGCTGGCAGCAATTGGAAGAGAAGAGCCGAAGATCAAGCTCAGTTGTGTGCTTTGGGAGTGGCCTATGTCCAGCAGTGGACTGACACGGACTGATTATAATGATGAATGCATATAATAAATACTCACTTAATTTACGAGGTGTTTGTATATCCGTTAAATATCCTAGTACATATTTTTGTTACTAGTAATAACAGACTGGTAAAATAAACACAACATACATAATAACATTAAACTGAACCACAAATTATTACGGGAAACGTATTTCACAAATAAACATGGCGTTAAAATATGTTTAATTTCCTCCACATTAATACATCGTAAATTATAGCGCATTCCAAAATGTTCATTGCGCAATGTAACTTACACATTTTTACACGGAAATATAACGCGTCGAGCACACGTTGTTTCGTGTCGTTGTGGTATTTGTTTGTCATAGCGTAGCAAAGTTCAGTTCATTTCTTAGATTATGTGCTACATCTCAGTTCGCTGACTATAAAGGCTTGGGCTTGCAGTCCACTGTCAGTTTGAATCCGGTGCCTTGTAATCTAGGTGACGGCCCATGCCAAGTTTCATTCCGCCTGGATGCCTTGAGCAAGTCGCCAACATTTAGCAAATATAATAAAAAAAGCTTCTTTTAGTAGCTAACGATAGAACATAACTGCGACCGATTTCAGTTGTAAATAAGTCGCTATCTATGTCCTGACTGCAGGTGCTGAAACAGGAGTTGTAGGTATCAAGCGGTCTGTTTGACAAGAATCAACTTGAATAAAGTACAACACAACGCACCGCTTTAGCGCGGCGCTAGTTTGCGACGCTGTCACACATTAACGGTAGGTACGTGGTCCTGTTTGTCAAGGTCTTAAATGTTAGGTTTAAATAAATCAAAAATGTTTAAGGCTGACTCATTGGTAGCACGAAACAACACGCAACGATATGTTAATGGGAAATAGGAGATCTTTTTTTAGATTAATTTATACTTTATAGTAAATTAATCTAAAAAGAGAAATTAAGAATATATCCATTCGAGTTCACTTATTTATAAATGCAACAGAATAGCAGGCAGGCTATGTGGGTACATTCAATAAATGGCCTTTTTAGCAATTCAGTGTACGATGACAGAAACACTTCAGCGGGTAAGCTTCACGAAAGGCGTAAGAGTATAACATGAAACAATATAAAATGAACGAAGTAAAACTATGGAGCTTCCGCCAAACGAAACACGGAACTAATGATAAATGGGAAAATAATAAATTAAAACATATAAACAACCCAGCAGGAGATGTTAATTTCCCAACATTAAATGAAACCCAACAATAATTACAATAAAAAAATTACCTATATCCAAATTTCGATAGTATTGGTAAAGAAGTCAACTTCTCCTGGGTCATTTTTCTCTATGAACAGTCACACGCGTAACGCGTCTCGCTGTGGAGTCGTTCGGAAAAGTACGGCAATTCTCGAACATGCACAAACAATTCCACGCAGATATCTTAACGCGGCGCGTTACGTCCCTGGGTGTTTATATATTTCATTTTATTATTTTTCCGTTTATTTACAGTTTGACGGAAGTAAGCTACATAGTAATTTTAAATATGGATTTCCGCAAAGTATCGCCTGAGTCTAAAAGATTGTTAACTATTCTGGGGAGCCTTTTAAAAGGTAGCAGTGTGTGTCAGTTTTGGAAATCTAAGTTGCTAAAAATTGTGATTCGATAAATTTTAGCTCCATTTTTCAACAATAAATATGTAATTGTTATTTTGGTTAAAACAGACCCTTCGTGTCTTTTTCGGTGAAAATCATGCGGGCATTCAGATCGCTGTCTAACGCTGGACAAAGCCTTGGCTAGAAATTAACATTTCAAAAGCCATTAGAATTAAATATTGCAATTTTAAAAGCTTTTATGTAACTTGCAAATTGATGTATGTATATATGTTTGTTTGTTTAGGTACACTCTTCAACGGTCAACAGCACAGACACGAAATTTTGTGTACGCAGTTTATTATGATAGCTGGTTTTACCTTGAAATGGTTGCTGCACTCAGGGTTGGGTCCTACTTTGGAACTCCTCAACAGTTATCAGCACAGACACGAAATTGTAATAGCCCGTCCTAAGTTTCATCATAGCATTCACGGAATAAAACCTTTTTTGAACGTTTTTTCAATTAACTTTTGTTTATTTGTAGTATGTAAGTATTGTAAATTATTTAGCTAATTTTGCCTATTTATAGTCAAAATCTTAATTTCTCACATTATATTTCTATATTGCTACACCACCGTCCTTGTTATTCAATTATTTCTGTCCGTCCAAAGGTTGTCTGGAAGAGATCGCTTTTAGCGATAAGTCCGCCTGTTGTATCTATAATCTAAGTGTTTACGTATTTCTGTATCCTTTTATTTTCTTGGTGTCAATAAAGAGTTAATCAATCTATCTACCTATCTAGAATCAATTTCCTAATGCTAAAAATTAAGCATTAATTGAAATAGAGAAAGTGTAATGGTACAGATTTACCACGCTGCGCTGGCCTGGTGCTGGCTGACTGATGTCAAATTACTTCTATACTATGCAATACTACCAAGATAGCGTACTGGGCTTCAAAATTCCTACTGTGTTGCGGTGGTTATTCCGTGCCGTACGAATACCACATTGAATTTATGATATAACGTTATTAAAGGTATTAAATCCTGTTCTATTTAACATTTAGAAACACATGATACTGCTTCAGAACTCTTATGCTGCTTATTCATAAGGGCTGATTTTATTACGTATTTATTAGGCTTGTTACGTAAAATTACTGGGTAGTACTGGCCATACTCTATCGTAATCTATATATCTACCTACAAAGCAGTACCGTCTATGACACCGTACATATCTATGACACAGTGACCGTTTTTATTTAACTTTCTTTTTTTTTTCTATTCATTTGAACACGGTCTCACCATTTGGAGGGAATATTCCTTGAGTAGCCTAGCGATGTACAAAAGAGGGATTTTAGGAAATTCCAACCCTAAGGGTTCATTAGGGGCGCAGCTAGTGTTAGATAAGTGACGACCCCCCCCCCCTCCACACACACACACACACACACACACAGTGACATAGTCCTCTTTGTTCCAGGGTTAAAAAACACGCTAATTATGAAAACTTCAAGTTTGCTCAAACTCATCCTGACAAGCACTTGACTCGGCAAAGTTAACCCTATGTACCCGTATGAGTGCAAAGTTTCGTACAACTTCTTGAATACTTCAAAGTAGGTAAGCACTTGGAGAAAGACGAGCGGAAATAGGCACACAACTGTACTGTTACTTGGATAACTGTACTTTAGACACAAGAACTGTATTTTAAAAGCTTTTATTTAACTTCACTTGTATCTATGTATCTATCTATCTATGTATGTATCTATGTATGTATTTTGTCTGTCCTGGAATCTTGCAATTCAAATTTCGAGCACTTCCCGATTAGCTATCTACTCGTAGCTGAAACTTTCAGGGTAGCTCACAAACCGACGACAAAACATTTTTTTTTATAAAAAACAACTTAATAATGTTAAAAGTGAAAAGACAAAAAGAAAAAATGAAAAATAAAAAGAGCCTTAAAAAAAACCAAAAAATTGTTAAAAGAGAAAATGAAAAAAAGTAGGAAAATAAGAAACAAACCTCAAAAACGTAAAAGTTACAAAGCAACAAAAAAAAAGACCCCGTAAAACCTTTTTTTTTTAATTATTCTGATTATTTTTATGCGCGTAAGTGCAAGCTAGGTAAAATTTAGTTTAACATTTTTGCATAAGTGTATACATTTTAAACGTGGTCTCAATTTGATCGGTTTCACAGCTGAATCTTAGATTTGGATGCATTTTTGGACTTCTGAAAGGAATACTTGCTCTTGTAGCTAGAAGTAGTTGTCGTGTATTTACGTATATATATTTACCAATATTTATAAAGCAGTAGGTAATAACAAAAAATTGTTAAAAGAGAAAAGAAAAAAAAGAAAAAATTGTTAAAAGAGAAAAGAAATAAAGAAGGAAAATAAGAAACAAACCTCAAAAACGTAAAAGTTACAAAGCAACAAAAAAAAGAACCCGTAAAACCTTATTTTTTTTAATTATTCTGATTATTTTTATGCGCGTAAGTACAAGCTAGGTAAAATTTAGTTTAACATTTTTGCATAAGTAAACATGGTCTCAATTTGATCGTTTTCATAACTGAATCTTAGATTTGGATGCATTTTTGGACTTCTGAAAGGAATACTTGCTCTTGTAGCTAGAAGTAGTTGTCGTGTATTTACGTATATATATTTACCAATATTTATAAAGCAGTAGGTAATAACAAAAAATTGTTAAAAGAGAAAAGAAAAAATTGTTAAAAGAGACAAGAAATAAAGAAGGAAAATAAGAAACAAACCTCAAAAACGTAAAAGTTACAAAGCAACAAAAAAAAGAACCCGTAAAAACTTATTTTTTTTAATTATTCTGATTATTTTTATGCGCGTAAGTGCAATCTAGGTAAAATTTAGTTTAACATTTTTGCATAAGTGTATACATTTTAAACATGGTCTCAATTTGATCGGTTTCATAACTGAATCTTAGATTTGAATGCATTTTTGGACTTCTGAAAGGAATACTTGCTCTTGTAGCTAGAAGTAGTTGTCGTGTATTTACGTATATATATTTACCAATATTTATAAAGCAGTAGGTAATAAAAAGTCTGTTCAATGAATATAATTATTAAAAAAATGGTCTGGACGTAAAATAAGCTACTGAACAAGAATATAAAAAAATATTAACTGGTATCTGTTTGTCTATTGTTCGCGCATCACTTAAAAACTAATAGAACGACAACGATGTGGTTTTCACTGTTGGATAGCTTAGTTTTGACTTTAAAAAGCTGGTGTACTTGGTATCTCAGTCCGATTAGTAGAACCCGAACAATTGAACTAAAAATTCTTTGACGTCAGAAAAAAACTTGAAATATATAGTATAATGTACTTTATAGGTAATTTTGCTCCTGGAATAACACTTATGTTACTTTTAACCCAGAGAAATGACCACGCGGGGAAAGCCCCGCGGCACAACTAGTCCACAATAAATTCTCTAGCAGCCACAAAAAGTTTATGATTTTAAATCTATGACTAACGGTGCATTTCATTGCTAACATTGTCTGACATTCAAAAGTTTATGACAATGATATCAATAAATTCAATATGTTGGCATAATTAATGTTCCTGAAACCTTATTTCAACCCATTGCAACAAATAACTCACGATTCATAATCTAGAACGATTCAACGAATGGTCAAAAAAGGGGTGTAGAATGCGCGAGTGCCCAAAAGATTCCTTCAGAAACTAGTTCAGGTGCTTATAGGGAATATACTAAAAGTCCTGACGTCAAGAAGTTGAGCCGGAATGGGAAGGGGGCAATTTTGGGTTTTTCGGTTATATCTCAAAAATGGTGCGTTGAAGGGAAAAGGTTCTTTTTGACTAATTAAAAACTCTTAGAATATTAACTTTTATTCTATACACTTTTTTCCGAGTTCTCAACCGGTTTCGAGCTACATGCCCCGGATAAATAAAAATAAAGTTATTTTCCGTGATGGGCATTACCTGATCTGAAAATTAGCTAAACTAAAAACTATTTTATTACTAACATAATCTGGGAGTACCTCCACACGGTAAAGGCGGTAACAGTATGAGAGAAACAAAATGTTTTTTTTGGCCAATCCTACCAATAAAAGTCAGTTCATCTCCTTACTACAGATAAAGCTTCAGAAGAATGTGATACAGATTCTCCAGGCCTCTTAGGCCGTGAGAGTCCTGGCAAGGGTTCTTTCTCCATGGTATGCTCATCATCAATGGTGGGTGGCTCTTGTTTAAGGGGCACTAAGTCGTCTTCAATGTCAGCCTCGTCAACAGACACGCCGTTGAGGCATTTTCCTTGGCAGGTGGAGGCACGCCGCAGATCAGTTCAGCATTGCTATTCGGCATCCACATTTGCCACTACTCCCAGCTTATTCTATTAGTAAAATAGTTGAGTTTTTAGTTTAGCAATTTATCACATCAGGTAATGCCCATCACGTTGAATAAATTTTATTTTTACTTTTCTGGAGCGTGTAGCTCGAAAATGGTTGAGAATTCGGACAAAATGTACAGAATAAAAGTTGTAGAAAATATAATGGCATTTATAAAAATTTCAAAAAAAATACGATAAAACGCACCGTATTTGAGATATTTGAGATAAAAGTGAAAAACTCAAAAGTGGCACCACTCCGGCTCATCTCCTAGACATCAGGACTTTTAGTATGTTCACTTCCTAAGTACCCTGAACAAGTTTCTGAAGGAATCGCTCAAGTACCTGCTCACGCACTCTACACCTCTTTCCTTTACCTCTCTCTTTTCCTCTCTTTTCCTTTTTTCTTCTTATTTTTTCCTTTACTGAACTAAAGTAATATTTTAAATATTAATGAAAGCAGTTTTGTATTCGGAACTCTCCTAAAAAGACACTAATAATATCTCCGTGCTTCGGAGGGCACGTTAAGCTGACGGTCCCGGCTGTTATTGATTAGTAGCAGTCGTAAAGCCAAGTCAGTGGCCCTCAGGCGGCTAAACAAACTCCGTCACCAGAGGCCAGCTCTACCTCATACGACAAACAACAAACAATAACATAACGTACTCGTATTAACTGACCAGAAAACCGTACATGAAACTTCCCACTAGCATTTTAGGGTTAACTGCACTTATGTAAGCGTTTGTCGAAATGAGTTTCCAGCTTTCGAAAGTTTCAGTCCAACACATGTGTTTACATAGCGGAATAACTTTCATTCGAGTTTCCCTTCTGAATAACAGACTTGTTATGGCAGACAGAAATAGCAGCTAATAGATATAGAAGTAATGAGATCCTTGCTATTAGTTTATAAATGGTGGTAGTTATTTTGGTTAAGTGGCTAGTCGGGTTCTTGAGTATTAATATTAATCAATATTATCAAAGAACTTTGATTATATCATTCCCTGTGTTAATACTCGTATTAGTTATACCTACACACCGCTTTACCTAAGTTAGTACAGAGATCTGTCGTAGTCAATAAACCTAACACTTTCTCTTCAAACAACGACATTGAAAATGCTGTTTTATTTTAATTTTCACAAGTAATGTTTGATAAAAACCATTATAAAGTATTTCAAAATTCCGCTTTTGCGCGCACAAACGCCACACCAACTGTCTGACTCACCACTGAAAGTAAACTTTCATTTGTGCTCTACCTATAAATGCTAATAATTTATCTATATCTGTTGTTCATAATAGTTTTCAAACTTAAATATTTAAGATTATCATCATTTGCTTTACACTATCCCAAACTGATACATCCCGAGCTATAAATCAGTTTCACTTTAAAAACCAATGACGATAACCACGCTAGCCGAAGTTCTATTTAATTTTAATAAAGGCTATTTCAGGTGAACGGCACTTTATCGGCAGCAAGTTGACGCCGTCAACGGCTGCTGTCGGCTGGTACTAACCCTGTCGTCGGCAGTCGTCGGGTACCGTTTGGCAGTAAGAATTCCGTTTTAGTTGACACAGTTTAAAAAAGTTTACTTTAACTCAGACAGCGGTTAAACATCCATAACTTTTTACAATACAGCCCAAAGATACTCGAAAATTCTAAAGACTCCAATTAGAACGACGACTCAAGTTAAGTCTGAAACGAAACTCTATAATTTAAATTTGACGTCAAAGTCCTTTTAATCTTTGAAGAGACGTTATAAATGTTCTTTGTAATATTCTAGTATGGCTTAGAATTTGCGATATCAAGTGACGGCATCAAATAGCTGGTAAGAGTAACATCGCTTCAAAAACACTGTTATTTTCTTGTTCGCTGTTTTGTTTAAGGGGTTGACATTTGAATTAATTAACAATTAAGTAAACTGTTATTATCTTACTTGTTTTATCATTATAATACTTTGTAAATAAATTTTATAATTTTGTTTAAAGTGATTTTATAAATGAAGGTTTCGAGTTATTTTTTTGATTGGCGTTTGAAGATGTAGATAGATAGATAGATAGATTATTAGATTAAATCTTTATTGACTCAAAGAAAATGAGACGGATAGAGTTAAATAAAATCATAAAATAGGTACAATTAAAAAACCTAGATTGAAAGACATCATTTTTTTAACAAGGACCACACCACCTGTAGCTATATACAAAATAAGTTTGTAAAATAATAAATACAATAAATTTATGTGTATATAAGGCTATAAATATTGTAGGCATGATAAACTGCTTAAATAATACTTCCATACTATTACATACTCCGTGCTTCGGAGAGCACATAAAGCTATCGGTCCCGGCTGTTATTATTAATAACAGTCGTTAAGCCATATCAGAAGCCCTTGGGCGGCCTGTCAAAATTCTCATACTAGAGGCCAGCACTCGGGATTATGTAATAAGGATTCCAACGATACCCCATACATCCAAATCTAATCAGGCATTTAAAAGTTATGGTGAAACAAAGCAACTCACATACAGACATACAAACGTACATACATACATAAATGAACCCTGAAAAATATTACACTCCTTTTTTGGGCAGTAGTGCAATAATATAACTGGTCGGTATAGTGTTCTCAGCGCTTTTTCTCCATTAAATAGATAAACTTTTGGAGCAGTTTTTTATCTCAATCTCTTGAAATTAGCATTTGAATTTGAATAGAGAAACAAACCACAACAAGACGTCTCTACAAGACCAACGGAGCAGAATCCTTCCACTCAAACTTCTATTGTTTGGAAACACCTATTACACTGACAAGCACTTGATATTACGAAGTTTACCATAGAATGCAGAGTTACTTGGCTACGGATTCTCTTCTGAACTTTCGAAGTAATTTATTATAAAGTTGGAGATCTTCCAATGAAACATGACTTGCGACCGACAACCAGTCGAGAAACCCTAGAATAAAGCGATCAAATCACATCGCAAATCTATGATAGCTTTTTGTGTTATTCTGACTCGTTCGTATCTAAAAATGCAAGTGAAGCTTGGTGCCACTTTATAAATGCACTAGTTGTGCCCGCGGCTTTGCCTGCGTGGTAATTTATCTGTGTTAAAATTATCCTAATTGTTCCAAGACCTAAAATACCAATGTACCAAATTAGATCAAAATTACTACAGACGCTGCCGCCAAAAATATTTTTAACGATTGCTCGGCTTCTACTCGTACTCATTGATTGAAAACTTAAGTAGTTAGGTTCATACACCAGATTTTCTAGCTGTGAAAACCGCATTTAAATCGGTCTAGTAGGTTTTACGGGATGCGTGAACAAACATCCAGAAAGACGATCTTTAAAAACTTTATGTTCTAATATACTCGTAGCTCAGTTTAAGTCCTTCGTTTTTTTTTAATTTACTTCCTTTTACAGACATTTTGTTATTTACATCCAGGATCAGTTCCAGATAAAGGAACTCTTCAACGGTCAACAGCACAGTCACGAAATTTTGTTTGAAGTTTTACCATGACATGGTTGCTGCACTCCGGGTAGGCTCCTGACTAAGGAACTCCTCAACGGTTAACAGCACAGACACGAAATGTTGTGTACGCATTTAATTGTGATAGCCCGTTCTAAGTTTCATCATGACATTGCTACTGCATTAAATCTTATTTTTTATTTATTTTTATATTAACTTGTTTTAAAAGGAGGAGGCTGGATATGTGTTGTGTGAGTTGGAATGTATTTATTTTCTAGACTTTTACTATGCAACTATTGCTACATCCATCAAGCTTAAAAGCTAAAAAAATACGCCTGCCCTGCCAAAAAAGAGTTCTCGAGTCTCGAGTTTGAAAATGGTGCCGTACTGCCACCACATTAAATGTTCTCAAAAAAATATATAGCCTACGAGTATGTTACTCGGGGGGGATGTAAGGATTCTAACGGAGGATCTTATAAGTCTAAATCTGTTCTGGTATTTAAAAGTAATGGTGGAATAAATAAACTCAAACAGACATACATACATACATACATACATACATACATAATGCTAAAAACATAACACTCCTTTTTTTGGGCAGTCGTGTAAAAACTGGGTATATTAACAACTACCTGCACTCGCGGGTTTACCCGCGTAGATGGTGATGATATTTCAGAAAATAAATAATCTATGTACCAAACATCTAAATCCGTTCTGCCGTTTCAGCGCTGAGCGTTAATAAATAGACTTATACTCCTAGGTAGGTACACAATCTTTCTCATTTATATTATATCTACATGTGCCCCCACGGTTTTACCCGCGTTGACAATGATGGTAGATGATGATGATAATTCAAAATATCAATGTGTTATTCTTTGACCTAATGTATTTACATACGTCATCTCATCAAAATCCGTTCAGCCTTGTCAAGCAGAATCGTCTGTTGCATAGCCTATTGCGTCTATTTTGTTTATGCATCTTTAGAAAGTACCAAACATCGCCGGCTTATATTTGATGTTGAATGGTCCCATAAAACAGAGAGGGAACCGTGTATTGAATTTTAAGAGGCCAATAAATAAGGCAATGTGAATATTGTATGATATTTTCAGAGATATGGATGGCTCTGGGTGACGTTTGGAAGATATAGCAGTTGTATGGAGATCATGGACGTGTTTTGGAATAGATATATGTATTTTGGTTTATTGTTTGGCAGAAATATAGGAATATTTGAAAACTGGGCTTCAGTAAAGTACTAAAAACGCTTGTGTTTTGGTACTGCTGTGATGGCGCCAGACCTGTGAAACACTGCCCAACATATAGTCTTTTCTGAAGAGAAAAACGGCAAAGAAAAATTGTTTTTAAATGGCTGATACGTAGGTACGTATATTGAAAATCGGATAAGTAGTTTTCGACACTTTTGGTAACCAATTACAATTTTCAAATCCTAAATCACAATAGTAAGTTGACTCAAGCTGCGAATCTATTACGCGTCTTTATTTATTAAAAATGACAAACAGCACAAGGATATTGTATAATACTAATAATAAATGGATTTATGTGATAAATTACTGAAAAGATAGGTTTCCCATCTGAAGAAGCAGAAAACAACTTCAGGCGAAACCGTCACTTCAAGGCCGGATATTCTCGCCTTTTATCGAGAATTTCTATGGCCGACTGTACGACTCGCATGCTTTGCAACACGAACCTATCAATGTGGATTCCCCAGCCACACTGATCCGCCACTACACCGATGATCTGCCGGAAGTCATCCTAGACGAGATCGAGATAGCCCTCAAACAGCTGAAAAATTGTGTGGCAGGTTATACAGAACACTGAAGAGTATAACCAGCCCCTGTGTATTTCTTTTGTGAACTATAAGAAAGCCTTTGACTCTGTCGAAACCTGGGCTGTGCTCGAGTCCCTGCAGCGATGCCAAATGGACTGGCACATCATACATCGAGGTGATGAGAAGCTTGTATTACGCCGCGAATATGTTCAGTTGCGCAAGGGAGACCCCGAAAGTGTTCACTATAAGACGCTGGACTTGAAAGTACCTACGATTTGCCGATGATATTGTCCTTTTGGCGTAATTGCTGCAGGATCTCGAACGAATGCTGACCGACTTAGCTGACGCCTCTCGACGTATCGGTTCCCCCTTGAAGTTGTTCAGAAATATGTTTACTTCGGGCAGATTATGCAATTGGGTAGGCACATCTTCGAAAAGGAAGCCGATAAAAGGATTCAGTTGGAATGGGCAGCATTTGGTAAACTACGTCAGGTCTTCTCGTCGTACATACTACAGTGCCTTAAGACGAAAGTCTTCAACGCGTGCGTTCTACCAGTTATGACCTACGGAGCCGAAACGTGAACACTCATGGTGGGACTGGTCCACAAATTTAAAGTCGCTCAGTGAGCTAAGGAGAGAGCTATGCTCGCAGTATCTCTGCAGAACAGGATCCGGAACGAGGTGATCCACCAGAGAACCAAGGTAACTGACACAATCGATGGGAAAAAAAGAGTTTAAGAGTTAGTCAAGCGCAGTGTGGGACGCCGACCGGCCAGGTGGAGAGACGACTAATATTCCTAAGTAATTTTGATTTAAGACTGTTTTGTAACGAAAGCTGTAAGCCCCCCAAATATAATAAAATAAAATAAAATAAAACAAAATAAAATAAAATAAAATAAAATATAGGCTGATGATTATTATAGGTTTCGCTACAGTTCAATAACGTATAATAATAAATAGCAACCGTTATAATTGCATGCACATTTCTAGCACGTATGTTTTAAAAATATGTTTATTGTGTTTACGTCATACTCTCTTTATATTCAGCACAATATACTTAGCAAGGATCAAGAGTGATATAAACTTATCATCGATGTATATCATTAAACCTATTTGACTCAAATGTGTCAATAAATTGTTCAGCAATAGCTGTAACTATATTTTATTGCGTCGTTGAAAAGTCGCTCATAAAAAATACGTAGAACTCGGTCCTGTATGTTTTTCGTCTCATGGGTGGGCGTTTGATACTGAAGTTAGATAATACTTATTTATTTATTATCAATAAACTGGGGTATTGGTATCTAACTCGACGTATTACCGGCAGGACGTGGTAGGGGTGCTAATATGCCTCAATGTAAGGCTGAAAGTAAATAGTTTTAAAGAAGTTTGAAATTTAGCAACTTTAAGGAAAAAAACTAATTTTGGGCGTTTGTAACAAAATAATAAATAAATAATAAATTGAATGTAATTTATATTTTTTTTATCTATTGATATTGATTGACTTAGTAATATACAATATCTAAAAATGTGACCACTGTGACCAATAAAACTTTAATTTTATTGATAATATGGACGTAACTTTAAAAAAATATGACATTTAGTTTTAAAAAACATTAAAGTACGAAGTGTAAAAATTTATAATAAAACTTTCTCGTTTTGTTATCCAAAAAAGTATAAATTATAAGTATTTTTACTAGAACAACATAGTTAAATTTAATTAATAAGATTTACCAATAACCCCTGTATAAGGTGAAATTTTCAAGTGAGCGTGGATGGGCAAATCCGAAACTATGGGGAATAGCGATTAATACTCAAAGGAGTCTTGGGACCGATTTCGATAAAAACTAAAACTGCATCATTGGATTTAGAATATCAATATTCCTAACCAGGGATCGAACGTTGATTTTGGAAAAATCAAAATCACTTGAAAAATTCATGCTGTAAATGTACCTTATAGACATCGAGGCCCGAGGTAAACATATATATAAGTACATGCGCGCGTCATAAATCTGTTTTAGTACTAAGTTTTGGTCACGCTCGGTACCGACGCGGATTGAGCCATTAAAAATTCTGCAAAATGAAGGTGACTTTAAAAAATATTGGGCTAGAGGAGTTGAAATTAGCTTCTGAACAAGAATAATTTTGTTTATTGGTATATGGGTAATGTTTGTTTGTTTTCGCATTACGTTAAAACTAATTGTCTCGTTTGGAAGATAGTTTAAAGTATAGTACGAGATGTATAAAAAAACTGTTTTTTTATACATCTCGTATGTCATTCAATGTCAAAACTACTGTCGAGCTGCATCACCTGTCTCGCTCATCTTGCATAAGGAGGAACGGGTCAAAATTAAATTATCTAAACTCACGACGCGGCGACGCGACGGATCACAGCACGGCGGCAACTATACAACTTCCTTAGACTTAGTAATGAAGCGAAATCACTGAGCTGCATTAGTACGTAGTATAATGAAGTTCAGTGAATTAAAATCCTAACTTTATGTTTATGACTTATCCAATGTAGCTGCCATTTCTACATCTACACTTATATTATAACTAGCTTAAAAGCTAAAAAAACACGCCTGCCCTGCCAAATATGCCAATAAATTATATACCGTTGGAATGTGCTTATCAAGGCCTTCAATTTGATACCCACATTTTAAAATACGAAGTAATATAAAAATGCTAAAAGTAAGAAATATGCCGCGATGTGAGCGCTACCCGTGCGAAGCCGGGACGAGTCACTAGTATATATATTAAAACGATTAGATTTTTTAAATATTTGTTTGTTTGTAATGGATAAACTTTAAAAATACATAAGCGATTATAAAAATTATTTACACTATAGAAAGCTACATTATCAGAGAGTAATATGGGCTGTTTTTTTTAAATTGGATTTTCCTGATAATTGCAATAATGTAACCCAAATTATAAAATATTTGCCAATATAAGTCATTATTTGGCGTGCGCTGCGTAAACTATTGATGATTGATAAAATAATGTGATACATGTTTATCTATCTACCTACTCATCATTACCCACAAAAAAGACCGCGAGGCTATTTGTCTAACAATAGTTAATTCACAATAAACGTTTTTGTTCAAATTAGTCAATCAAAGCATGGGTAGAATAATTTACAAATAAATAAAAACCCTTGGCTACCCGTGCGAGTCGCTAATCTACACTAATATTATAAAGAGGAAAGTTTTGATTGTTTGTTTGTTTGTTTATTTGTTTGTTTGTAATGGATAAACTCAAAAAATAAAGACCCGATTTTAAAAATTCTTTCACATAAAGAAAGCTAAATTATCAGCGAGTAACACTAACAGGATTTTGTTTTTCAAAAAATTTGAGTTCCCTTCGAAAATTGCAATAATGAAACCAGAGGTATTAAATTTTGCAAAAAAACTCGATTACTTTGTATCACAAACCAAAGATACGGATACGGGTAAAGAGATACGGGTCTTTGTATATGGAACGTTGCCATGGAAACGAAATCACAGAACATCTAATAATCATTGACGTAGGAAATCCTTCATGATAATAATAGACGAAATAGTAACCGTAATTCAACCTCCTTGCGTTAAACAAAATAATACTATAGACGAAATGGTGTACGTGAGTATAAAACCTATAAACATTTTGTGTACCAGTGCGAAGCCGGGGCGGGTCGCTAGTTGTTTATATTTGAAAAGTTAGAGGAATAAAGAGTAAGCGTAATTCAACCTATTTATTTGAAACCCACAATAACATGACACCTACGGGCAATCGAAATCGAAAAATAAAATGCATCTGCAAAAGTATTTGGGGTAATGTTTACAAAGCGCCACCAAGTCTCGACTGTTTTTGTGAGTGAAGTCTGAACAATATATAATATATTTTATCTGTTGTTTAATTTTTAGGATCATTCACATTGCTTTCGCGAGTTGTGTTGTCGTAGTTTATCCCTACACCACTAAGAAAAAAACCCCGATTATATTCAAACTCGTAAACGTGTAAATAAATTATTAATTCAGTTAAATAATTTTGTTAATTTATTCATATCAGAGGATTATTCATGTCAGAAGCACTCCGGCGGCCTGACATACTCCAGCAAGTAAGCAAGCAATTTTTTCAGTTCCTAGCTAATGCCCGCAGCTTTGCACGCGTGGTTATATCTCTAGGTTAAAAGTATGTGCTATTCAAGGACCTAAATACCATCATTTGATCAAAGTTCCTTCAGCTGTCAAAACTATTTTTATCTATTGCTCGGCTTCTACTCATCGGATTGAGATACCAAGAGATGAGAGATTCCTTTTGAGATTCCTTTCCTAAATTGTATTTTAGTGATTTTATGCATTAACAAAACAATGAATAATGACTCTTATAATAAGTACCCCAGGTTTTAAGTCAAACACTAAGCTGTCCAACAGTGAAAACCGCATCGCAATCGGTCTAGTAGTTTTTACGTGATGCGCGAACAAACATACATACAAACAAACATGAACAGACACGATTTAAAAAAAAGATCTATTCTTGTTTCGATGCTTATTAGTTCCGTTCCTCTAGACCATTTTTTTTTTAATTATTTTCTTTGTACAGTTTTGTCCTTATAGCTTTATTTTATAAGTATAGGTATAAATTTTATAGGAATATATACAGACTCAAAAATCGAGCACGTAGACCGTCAGGGACAGTGACGAAATTTAAATAGACTCTAAACTTGTTTTTATGAACCATTTAATAATAGAATAGGTATACCGTATACCTAAAGTGTCATTCTTAAACGAAGCGCTTTTAAATAGTTCACCTTCAACACAGCTGGAGCCGTCACTTTTCATTTGCGCGAAAGCTTTTAGCGTATTTTTCAAAGCTGCTTCGACAATTTTATTTTGCTTTATTGAACGGTCAAATTTAATAAGCCTAGGAAAAATAATTTCTTATCATTGCTACATTATTTATCACATAACAATGTATATTTTTTTTTTAGAAATATCTCAATAAAGCTTGATTAGCGAATAAACCCGCAGACCGTAAGGTTCGTGAAAATTTTACGTAAATTTTCCGCAAGGTATCCGAGTTTATGTGATACAAATTTATTGAAATTCATACCTTCACAATCGGCCTGGTCCACTGTTCTCATATAGATATATATATTATATAGGCCTGGACTTGGACACAGTACTTATAGTCCTTACGGACATCGCTTCTGTCGTACTACCAAAGAATAACTGTTATTATATATATTTGTACTACTACGCTATAAGTATTCCGCACTGGCATCCGCCTGTCCGCAGGGCGAGGCGAATTCCATAGCGTTTCACCACACAGTAGGGTGTAAAATGCGATTCACCGGCTTCTCGCAATGTGGCTACTGGCGGCGCTGTGAAATTCACATTTTTACCCGTATACGGCGAGGCAAGATAAGTTTAACAGTCTATGTATGTATATATGTATTTGGGTATGTGGATGTTCCACCATAGCGTCTCCCCTATTGGTCCGATTTAGACAAGCAAGGTATCAATCGATTCGTCTTCCGGTATAAAGCGTCATAGACAACTTTTTTATTCCCGACTTTGGCGACACAAAGGAAGGTTTGTCACGAGGCGGGCCTAGGGTTTGTTCCACTAGCCCAGGGACCAAACCTCAGTGGACTACATAAAAGTACAGGAACAATTAGGATCACTCGGAGATGTTCATAAACAGAGATCTTGCACTCGACTATTCTATTCAGTCTTCTTCCAATTTAATATATTTGGTAAGAGTGTATCCGTGGGGCTCTAGTATTGTTATTATCACAGACTTTTCGTGCTTCAACAAAACGGATCAAAACAACCACGAACGAAAGTACTATCATATACGAGTATATATAAAGGACTCCAGATGTAATAAACTTATTTAGGTACATATTTTAACATATTATCTCGTAAAATTCCAGTTTTTGCTAATTCAATGACAATATGGGAATGACAGGTTATTTGGATTTAGAATTAATATAGACAAACTATCAAAAAAGTGTGGTATCAAAAAGGTATATGATGAAAGAGGTTTGACATCGTCACAGGTTTATTTATTCAAACTCAAAACATGGTCCTATTTTGACGAGGTATCAAGCGATTTGTCTTCATTTATAGCGTATCTAGGTTTTTTCTTTACACGGCTTCTGCGAAGCAAATGTGGATTTATGTGTTTAAACTAAAAGCTTGGTCCGATTTTGACAAGTGAGCTATCAATCGATTTGTTTTCATCGCAAGAGTGTCATATGCTATTATTGACCCTACCGTAGTCGCGTTTTAATTTTTGTACCATGTCTTGTTTACATAAGTACTTATCCTAGCCATACTATAATAGAATATTTAATCAGGCATTATAGGGCAGATGTGTACATAATGACCACTTTAGGTAAAATGATGCCCGACTGTTGCATCATAACCACTTGTGCCATCAAGCGAGTCTGCTGCCCCTAGCACTCTAATGCAGTCTCACAAAGTGTCACGGGCGTTCTGAATAGCCATCGTCGTTTAGTGGGAAAAATATTAAAACCTCATTTTAATATTGTGCACGATTGTATACTAAGTTTTACGTGATAGATGTTTTATTCATGTCTTCTCTTATCTATTAACGTTGTTTTAGAGTTTTAGGTAAGTTTAACTGTCATGCATATTTGAAATTATATTGACTTCTCTATTTTCATGCTACTATTGGAGCTAAACGATCCCACAAAACTTTTACAATATGATCCCAAATTTTTATTTTTGTTTTAGAACAATATTATTACACATTGGACATTATAAAATAAAAATAAAAACTATTATGTATAAGATTTAGTTTCATTTGTTACTTTTGATTCATCATCATCGTCAGCCAGTATTCATCCACTGCTGGACGTAGGCTTCTCCTTGTGAAAGCCTCTGAGCCCGATCTTTGGTTCTCCTCATCCAGTCGCTACCAGCCGCCTTTTGCAAGTAGTCACTCCACCTGTCCAGCGGGCACCCTACTCTACATTTACTTAAACGCGGTCTCCACTCTAGAACTCGTTAAACCCAACGATTGTCGGTTCTTCAGTATTGAGTTATGTTGACCGGCCCATTGCCACTTCAGCTTGCTATTTCTTTGAGCTTTCTCGGTTACCTTAGTTCTCTGGTAGATGTCCTCATTTCAGATTCTGTCCTTTAGATAAACTTGTAGCTTTCTCCATGGCTCGTTGCTTGGCAGGCTTTAAATTTGTGAACCAGTTTCACTGTGAGTGCCGTTCACGAACGTTTCAGCTCCGTAGGACATAACTGGTAGAACGCACTTGTTGAAGACTTTCGTCTTTAGAGACTTTGGTTTGGATGACGAGAAGAGCTGAAGTAGTTTAAATCAAATGCTGCCCATTTCAGCTTAATCCTCCTATCGGCTTCCCTTTCGAAGTTGTTCCTAGTTGGCATAGTCTGCCCGAGGAAAACATTTTTCTGAACAACTTTAAGGGAGACACCGATAACGACGATTGTTTGCAAGGTATTAAGATCGTTAAACATAACCTTGGATTTATCCATGATTCATCCCGAGACCAATACGACTAGAGACGTGAGCTAGGTTGGTAAGCATTTGCTCTTGTTCCTCCTCCATAAGGACAATATCATCGGCGAAATGGAGATGCAAGATGTAATCGCCATTTATGTTAATGGCTGTTCTTTTCCAGTCCAGAGTCTCAAACATATCACCCAGTGCGTTAGTGAACAGTTTCGGGGATATGACATCCCCCTGTCTCACTCTCCTTTATATGTTTAATCTGCCGGTTCTGGACATGAACGGTCATAGTCGCAGCTACTACATACGGCATACTTTTAATTAATACAGTTTATTAATATACTTTGGATTCAATCAAATTTGTTTCACTTGTTTGCTACTAAATAATAAATTTTGTTTGAGTAAAAACGTTATTTTAATAAGATAATACTGCCAAATAATGGCTATGATGTGTAAACACATGTTTTGGAATTAGATCTCGCTTGAAACTTATAAAACAATTTATTTACTTTGTATGTATGATGCAAAGTAAGTAGTAGTAGTTTATACGGTTTCAGTGCAAAAAAAATATAAAAAATGTATTCTTGAAAATATTACATCAAAAATAGGAAGATTTTAGGACACTATGTAGGTAATTGATTTATTTATCACAGCGATAATTTTGTCCGTACCCTAGGGATATTTTTTACACCCCTGTGTACAAAAGATCTGTTTCTTTTTCCCTTTGTAGGCTTTTGTACGCCAATTGGACTCTTTAATTTCTAATTAATTTTTTTGTGTGTATTATTTTTGCAATAAAGAGTATTTGTATTGTGTTGGTACCTGAAAAAAATGTATTTTTTTACTTTAAATATACATAAACTAAATATTTGGCATATTTATTTTTTGTATATTTATAGTTAAAAAAAACTTAATCATTACATATTCAATATTTTCTTCGTACTTCCGATTTTCTCTTACATGGTTAAATTTGGACACATCTCAAGAACATTGTTCGTGATAAGTGTCCGATGAGGATCGACCGTGGACACCTATTTTATTTTTCTGTGATATCTCCCCTCCCTCTTCCCCACCGTCCACAAACCCACAGCCCCACAGTTCGTATACAGTAGGTAGGTATAGAATAGACTCATTGTGAGCAATTGGATCAGGACTTTGATATCATCAAAAATAAGTGTTAGATATAGTATAAAAATTAACTAACCAACGAAACTGTTCAAAACTGCCAAGAAACAACTTATCACGAACATTCCTTTGGAGTACGCACTATTAACGTGTTATTGATTTGATAATAAAAATAACTCACCGAAGGCGCAGTCAGCAGCTGCAGCGCTTCACTCAGATTCTTCAAGGTCAGAGTATTCCTCTCGTCAACGTCTTCAGGCCCTGGCAGGTGGACCGAGGACTGCCTGGATCTGAACTCCGGCTTCTTCGATGTGGAACCGGCCCCATTGGCGAACTGGTGCTGGGACGACGCCCGCCGAAAGGGACACGTCATGGTGGATCTTCAGAAATGGATGGAGGAAGTCATAGTAGGCTTTATGGATATTGCTTTAATGTGTTGTATCTGGAAAGAAAAAGGACTTTTATATAAGTAAATTAAAGTACGTTTCAAAATATATTTTATTGCAGAAGCCATGTCATGGTGACAGAACGGGCTATCACAATTAAATGCGTATTCAACATTCCCTGTCTGTGCTGTGAACCGTTGAGGAGTTTCTTCATATGGAGACTATGTCATGGTCAAATTTAAAAGCAGTTATCATAATAAAATTCGTACGCAAAATTTCGTGTCTCTGGAGCTTATCCTGGGTGTCGATTAAGGTCATGCTTATCATACAAATGCATCGGAACTGAACCAACATACGAGTAATAAAAATTCAACTCCGTAGGATAAGAGGAAGTTGTTCTAATTTAGCTTGCAAGTTTTGACCTAAACAAACATACATACATACATACATACAAACATTTAAAGTTAAATAAAAGCTTCTAATAATAATAAATAAACGTTAGAAATTTTGAGTTCGTTGATGACAGAAACCTATGCTCAGTGAGGTCAGCAGCAAAAGGTGCTGAATGTGTAAATATTTCAGACTTTTGTCTCTGACGGTACTATTTTTTACGGGAAGGTTTTTTGTGACAATAGCATCTGATCTCGTTTGGTTTCGATGACACGGCGTTATTATCGCTGCGAGACTTCGAGCAATGAACTATCTCAGTTTGTAGCTCGGAATTGGCTCATTACTCAATGCTACGAGTTATTCACTAAAGAGATTTGCTCGTGGAGAGGACGCCTGAGGCTTACTTTTTTTTTACTTGACTACGGCGAAGCAAAGGAAGGGTAATGAGGTTAATAGTCTATGTATTTATGTGTGTATAATGTGGATGTTCCACCATAAGGACCCATAGGGGCACCTATTGGTCCGATTTTGATAACTTCAAACGTTTCGTCTTCATCGCAAGAGTGTAACGGGCTATTTGTTTTATTGTTATTGAGTGTAACAAGACATAAGTTAACCTGACTACGGTTGAGTCAAAACCCAACCGTAGTCAGGTTAACTTATGTCTTGTTTAATTATGTACTTATCCTAGTCATATTATAATAAAATTTTAAATCAGGCTTTATAGGGGAGATGAGTACGTGTGGCCCCTTTAGGTATAATGGTAAAATGTGTCATAGGCTATTTTTCACCCAACTGTAGTCAGGTTTTAGGTTTTTGTCTTGTTTAATTATGAACTTATGCTAGCCATATTATAATAGAATTTTAAATTCAGGCCTATTGGTGAAATGAGTACGTGCTAGGTATTTTTTTTTTTTTTTTTTTTTTTTTTTTTTTATTACGGACTAGGCAATCGTTTGACCACGATCTCACCTGATGGAAAGCGATGATGTGGTCGAAGGTGTAGCACGCTTGCCTAGTAGATACCTATTCACTCTTGACTTGAACACACCGGGGTTATAATTTACCGGAAACACTGACGAGGGCAGGGCATTCCACTCCTTTGCAGTTCTTATAATAAATGAAGAAGCGTAACGCTTCGTTCTTGTGCGAGGTAGTAGCATATTTATGACAGTTCTGGCTCACTTTGCGTCGTGCAACTGTAGTTGCCACCAGTTCTGGCTCACTCATGACGTCATGAGGTTCTGGACCACTCATGACGTCATAAAGTACCGTTGAGATTTCTGGACCACATTCAAGGTCAAGGTACAATCGCTAACCTTTGCTTTTGAGATTTCTGGACCACATTCAAGGTCAAGGTACAATCGCTAGCCTTTGCTTTTGAGATTTCTGGCTCACATTCAAGGTCAAGGTACAATCGCTAGCCTTTGCTTTTGAGATTTCTGGCTCACATTCAAGGTCAAGGTACAATCGCTAGCCTTTGCTTTTGAGATTTCTGGCTCACATTCAAGGTCAAGGTACAATCGCTAGCCTTTGCTTCAAGGTGACGTCATAAAGTACCGCAGGTGACGTCATAAAGTACCGTCTTAGGCACTTTCCATTTCAAGGTCAAGGTACAATCGCTAGCCTTTGCTTCAAGGTGACGTCATAAAGTACCGCCGTTCTGGACCACTCATGTACATGGGTGATCTAATAATTCAAGGTCAAGGTACAATCGCTAGCCTTTGCTTCACCATTGGTCGGATGGTGTGATGACGTAACGATATAGGTACATATAGGTGTGTATAGGTACTCACTGTTATCGTTAGGTGACGTCATAAAGTACCGTGCTTCACCATTGGTCGGATGGTGTGATGACGTAACGATATAGGTACATATAGGTGTGTATAGGTACTCACTGTTATCGTTAGGTGACGTCATAAAGTACCGTTCTAGACCACTCATGTACATGGGTGATGTAATAATTCAAGGTCAAGGTACAATCGCTAGATGGTGCTATACAATACTACATACTACAAGGTAGGTGCGGGTTCTAACTCAAAGTAGGTATAAGGTGGGTATATAGGTAGCTATAGAATAATAACAGTAGAAACTAAATCAAACCGAGTTTAAGTTTGAATGCATAACCCTTCCTTTGCTTCATCATCACTCGGCTAAAAATAGTCTCGCTTGTGGTGGGAATGTCAATGTAGGTCGCAGTGGTTTGTAGATAAGGTTTATACAATGCGGACACATGGAAGCGATTACATAGGTACATTCGTTTGGTTATTTATAATGTTTGAACACATACCCTTCTTTCGCTTCACGGTTAGTCGGGTAAAAATACTCTATGACACTCTTGTGATAAAGTCATTGTCAATAGAAACTAAATTGAACCAACACATAACCCTTCCTTTGCTTCACCATTGGTCGGATGGTGTGATGACGCAATAGTTTTAAAGTGGGTCAATGCTGATGGATGTATGGGGGATATATATATATATATAATATATAATAATAATAATATATATATATAATCATAGGTTATGGTGGGTTTTTCGATAGGTATAGGTACATGGGTGATGTAATAATTCAAGGTCAAGGTACAATCGCTAGATGGTGCTATAAGAAACATGGATGATGTAATAATTCAAGGTCAAGGTACAATCGCTAGATGGTGCTATAAGAAACATGGGGGTATGTAAAGTGGGTCATGTGGGCTAGCTCAGCAGCTACAAGGTAGGTGAGGGTTCTAACTCAAAGTAGGTATAAGGTGGGTTGTGGCGGGAATGTCAAGCGGGTAGATATGTATTATATATAGGTATAGGTATAGGTATATGGGAGGTATAGGTACATGGGTGATGTAATAATTCAAGATCAAGGTACAATCGCTAGATGGTGCTATAAGAAACTCCACATGTTGTGATTAGATTAGAGTTTTATTCCTATTGAAATAATGTTGAAATTGCGTTGGCAAAAGTGTGGTTTAGGTTGTTTAACCCGCTATCGCTTGTGGAGATCGCTTGTGGCGGGAATGTCAAGCGGGTAGATATGTATTATATATAGGTATAGGTATATGGGAGGTATAGGTACATGGGTGATGTAATAATTCAAGGTCAAGGTACAATCGCTAGATGGTGCTATAAGAAACATGGAGGTATGTAAAGTGGGTCATGTGGGCTATATATAGGTATAGGTATATGGGAGGTATAGGTACATGGATGATGTAATAATTCATCGAGAAAGGTCAAGGTACAGTCGCTAGATGGTGCTATAAGAAACAGTCGGTCATGTGGGCTAGCTCAGCAGCTACAAGGTAGGTGCGGGTTCTAACTCAAAGTAGGTATAAGGTGGGTATATAGGTAGCTATAGAATAATAACAGTAGAAACTAAATCAAACCGAGTTTAAGTTTGAATGCATAACCCTTCCTTTGCTTCATCATCTTACGTCTTATCAATGGTTGTTAGTACCAAGAATACAAAATGATATTTACAATGTAATTATCAATACCCCTCAACATTTGATACTTCAGTGGTTTGTAGATAAGGTTTATGCTGCGTGGGAGTCTAGTGATTGTGTGAAGTACCCACCAACATTGCGTTTTGGTGTCACAGTGAATATCGATATAGGTACATACTGGCATAGGTATGTATATATAGGTATATTGAGATATGTGGTAAGTATGTCAACCAGATGTGGACAATGGTACAACATGATTAATTAGGTCAAGGTGAGGGGGATTGTCTATAGGTATATGAGGTAGAGGTATAGGTACATGGATGATGTTTATATAGATATAGGTATATGGGGATATGAGGTACCGGATGTGAACAATGGTGTATAGGCTATAGTTGCCAGCTCAATAGATACCGAGCAAAGGTACATATCGATATAGGTACATACCGGCAAGTGACAGGTGTCAATGTGACAGGTGTCAAAGTGACAGGTGTCAAAGTGATAGGTGTCAAAGTGATAGGTGTCAAAGTGAATATCGATATAGGTACATACTGGCATAGGTATGTATGTATATATAGGTATATTGAGATATGAGGTAAGTATGTCAACCGTATGTGGACAATGGTGTATAGATACATGATTCGTTAGGTCAAGGGCAAGCGGATAGATATGTATTATATGTATAGGTATATGAGGTTAGAGGTGTACATAGATGATGTAATAGTAAGTGAAGGTATGTATATATAGGTATATGGGGATACGAGGTAAGTATGTCAACCGGATGTGGACAATGGTGTATAGATACGTGATTAATTACGTCAAGGGTGTATGATGAGGGGGATCGTCTCTAGGTATATGAGGTAGAGGTATAGGTACATGGATGATGTAATAATTCATCGAGAAAAGTATAGTTACAGTTGCTAGATGACGCTACAAGTAGTGATGGAAACATGGGATATATAAAGTGAGTCATGCGGGCCAGCTCGATAGGTATAAGGTAGGTACGGGTTCTATCTCAAAGTAGGTACAAGATAGGTATATAGGTAGCTATAGAATAATAAGTTCAAAGTGATTAATTAGGTCACGTGGGTTTAAAGATATTTATCAGTATAGGTACATATAGGTGTGTATCGGTAGGTACAAGGTAGGTACGGGTTCTAACTCAAAGTACATAGATGATGTAATAGTTAGCATAGGTATGTATTTATAGATATAGGAATATAGGAGATATGAGGAACATGTCACACCCACTTCCTCTGTGGGTCATATGGGCCAGCTCAGTAGGTACAAGGTAGGTACGGGTTCTAACTCAAAGTAGGTACAATGTAGGTATATAGGCCACAGTGGTATGTAGATAAGGTTTATGCGGCGTGGGGGACATGGGAAAGTGTGTCAGTGGTTGCATAGGTACATTCCTTTGGCTATTTTTCAATAGAAACTAAATCGAACCAAGTTTAATTTTGAATACATAACCCTTCCTTTGCTTCACCGTTGTTCGGGTAAAAATGTCTATGACACTTTTGTGATAAAGTCAAAAGAAAATATGTGATTATCAATGATTTTAGTACTGAGAATACATAAACATTGAATTGATAAGGCTTCAGACAATTTGTTTCATATATGCAAGGTTAAATGAGGTCAACTCATAATGATTTATCACATTAATATTATAAAGGTGAAAGTTGTTTGTTACTCATTCACACTCAAACGATATGGATGAAATTAGCAACCTACAATTATTATCATCATCACTCACAGAGCTGAAAATGTCAAAGTAACAGATGTCAAGGTGACAGGTGTCATGTGTAATGTAATAAATACAATACTTCAAAGGTAGGTAGGTCAACTGATAGCAACTTCACAAAATAAATAAAAGGTAGTACAAAATTATAAATGAGAGATTCACGTTAAGTTAATTTGAAGCCTTTTTCAATATAGATTAGGTATATTAAGGGTATGTGGTGCTTTGTGACATGGCATAACAACTGCTATTAATCAATAACAGTTGGTTTCTTCAGCTTAACGATACCTCCGAAGCATAGAGTGATCTAAAACCATACATAACTTAAAAAAATATTAGTGCGGTGCCTAGGACCGAACCCGGTATCGTAAGATTCTAAGTTGATACTATCGAACCATTAGGCTACCATATTTCAAGGTTATTTAGAGCTTCGGTTTGTTTCATTATTATAATGCAAGGTTACATGATACATTGATATGAAGGTACTCCCAACTCTGATTCTAGCAATGGGTAAGTAGTGGGTCAAATTGATAGTGAGCTTATTTGGGGTGAGACCAAAACATGAAACCTCGTATTCATGTACCTATATACATACCTATACTAACTATGGCATCATCTATGTACACCTCCAACCTCACAGTTGAAATTTCAGTGGCAAAAATGTGGATTTTGTATGATTATTTTAAAATAGAAACTAAATTGAACCAAGTTTAAGTTTGATTGAACACATTACCCTTCCTTGGCTTTACCGTTGGTCGAGCAAAAATAGTCTATGACACTTTTGTGATAAAGTCAATAGAAACTATGTGATTATCGATGGTTTTAGTATAGAAGAAGAATACTGAGAATACATAAGCATTGAAGTACCCACCACCGCAGCGGTTTGTAGATAAGGTTTATGCAGCGTGTAGTGATTGGGTGAAGGTGAAGTATAAAGTTGCAGTTACAATACTAAAATTATACGTGATTAATTAGGTCAAGGGTGAGGTGTGGGGGAATCACCGATGAGTGTGTGTTGAACTTGTTGAACCATGTTTTTTTTTCATGTTGTTAAATGTACTAGGGAATAAACAATGATAAAGTGATTAAAAGCAATGGTAGGTACATGTAATAATTTATAAGTATGATGTTATAGTAGCCAGCTCAGTAGGTACATACCAACAAGACCAACATAGGTACTTACAGACATAAGTATGTATATGGGTAGGTACATGTAATAATTTATAAGTATGATGTTATAGTAGCCAGCTCAGTAGGTACATACCAACAAGAGCAAACATAGGTACATACAGACATAAGTATGTATATGTATATGGGGGATATGAGGTAGGTAGGTACATATATGATGTAATAGTTATTATTGGAAGTAGGTCAAGCGACAAGGACTATACCAACTCAAACTCCTCATATTATGGTATACCTACATAACCCAGATAGAAATAAGGTTCAAAGAGCAACATAAAATATGATGATGGTTCACAAACTATTTAGTAATCTGTGGTTATGTGACGTAAGTTGATAACACTATCACACCGTGGTGGATGACACGACGGACCACATGAATGAATCTAACTATTTAGTAATCTTTGGTTATACGATGTAAATAGATAACACTACTGACTTTTGGTGTCACAGAATAAATAATAGTATCTTTTTAAATGAAGACTTCACTTTACAGTATTTTGAAGCTTATTTCTACGTAATTTAGGTATATTTAGAGTGTGTGATGCTTTCTGGCAGGAATGTTGCAAGATGATTTAGAGCTTTAGGTATGCAATTTAAATGGTAAAAGAGGTCATCTTATAGTGATTTACCACACTAATATTATAAAGGCGAAAGTTTGAAGGTATGTATGTTTGTTACCTTTTCACACTCAAACGATTGAACCAACTTGGATGAAATATGGTACCAAGATAGCTTATATTCTGGATTAAACACATATAATACCTTTCATAAACATGATCACTCACATAGCTGAAAATGTTAAAGTGACAGGTATCAGCGGGTGAAACCACAGGGCGCAGCTAGTAATGTAATAAATACAATACTTCAAAGAAGCCGAGAGTGGTTAAGTGGGCTAAGGTGACAGTAATTATCTACTGATAATTTTGGCTTAACGACTGCTATTGAATCAATAAATAACAACTGGGACCGACAGCTTAACGTACCCTCTGAAGTACAAAGCGATGGAAAACCATACATAATTTAGAAAAGTTATTGCTGCGGAGCCGAGGACCGAACTCAATATCGTTAGATTCTAAGTTGCACTATTGAACCATTAGGCTACTATTTTTCGATGTCATTTATAGCTTCGGTTTGTTTCATTACTAGAATGCAAGGTTACTTTTTTAGGTTTATGGTAAATTGATAAGAATATACTCTCTACTCTGACTCTAGCGATGGGAAGGTAAGTGGGTCAAATTGATAGTGAGCTTATGTGAGGTGAATGGGTGAGACCCAGAAAGTAGGTATATTTAGTAGGAAGTGCAAATTTGCAATTAGTGATTACTGATATTCTCAGAGATAGGTAACGATAGGATAGGCAGGTGTAACGTTTACCATCACAAGAATGATTTGCTCGTCTCAATAATCAGGTTGTACAGAGGTTTTGAAATTAGTGAAGTTCTTGTTTACTTTTCACCGTTTGAATCCAAACATATTAAGAAAATGTATCAATACACACTAATATATAATATTTACTAGGATTGTACTCATAGCACTTTACCTGCATAGGTAATCATTTCTCTCAGTTAAATTATCTATGTGCTATTCCAGGATCAAAAGTAGGTTGCTACCTATCTATAAAGTACAAAATACCAAGTTTCAATCAACAATGACATCATTTTTATCTTTTGCTCAGCTTCTAACCTACTCATCGGATTGATATATCAATTAGTTACACCTGTTTTTAAGTCAAAACCTAAGCTATATCCAACAAAGAAAACCATATCGCAATCGATCCAGTAGTTTTTACATGGGGTACTCTAGTGTGCTATTCCAGGATCAAAAGTAGGTAGCTACCTACTCGTATCTATAAAGTATAAAATACCAAAATTCAATCAACAATGAAATCATTTTTATCGAGTTTGCGTAAGAAATTGTTTATACATGGCAACTATCCAAGGGTGCTCCACTGTTTTTATTATTAGAGTATAATATTATGTTTGGTAGGTTGGTATCCTTGAATTATTATCCAATACCTAGGTTGAGTAGCCTTGAATGTTGTAATATTATGTTCGGTAGGTTGGTAGCCTTAAATTATTGTCCAATACCTAGGTTGAGTACGCCTTAATGGTATACTATTATATTCAGTAGGTTGGTAGCCTTGAATTATTGTCCAATACCTAGGTTGAGTACCCCTGCATAGTATACTATTATATTCAGTAGGTTGGTAGCCTTGAATTATTATTCAATACATAGGTTGAGTACCCCTGAATGGTATACCATTATATTCAGTAGGTTGGTAGTCTTGAATTACTGTCCAATACCTAGGTCGAGTACCCCGGAATGGTATAATGTTATATTCAGTAGGTTGGTAGCCCTGAATTGTCCAATATTGTATACCTAGTTATAAGGAAAAATAAATATCTGAACCCTATGATTTCATTTTTTTATTTTGTGTACCCAATAGGTTGAGAACCTCTGAACTGTACTGCATACTCTGGAAACAAGTTGAACAGAAATTAACTGGTTATAGTAGGCGTTTGAACAGAAATGAACTGGTTATAGTAGGTGGTTGAACAAAAATGAACCGGTTGTTGTAGGCGGTTGAACAAAAATGAACCGGTTATAGAAGGCTGTTGAACCGGTTAATGGAGGCTGATAAAGCGGTTATAAGAGGGCTGACCCTATAATCGATTCAACAACCTCTATAACAGTTTCAAAGGCTATTGCCAGTTCAACAGCCCTCTTATAACCGCTTTATCAGCCTCCATTAACCGGTTCAACAGCCTTCTATAACCGGTTCATTTTTGTTCAACCACCTACTATAACCAGTTCATTTCTGTTCAAACGCCTACTATAACCAGTTAATTTCTGTTCAACTTGTTTCCAGAGTATGCAGTACAGTTCAGAGGTTCTCAACCTATTGGGTACACAAAATAAAAAAATGAAATCATAGGGTTCAGATATTTATTTTTCCTTATAACTAGGTATACAATATTGGACAATTCAGGGCTACCAACCTACTGAATATAACATTATACCATTCCGGGGTACTCGACCTAGGTATTGGACAGTAATTCAAGACTACCAACCTACTGAATATAATGGTATACCATTCAGGGGTACTCAACCTATGTATTGAATAATAATTCAAGGCTACCAACCTACTGAATATAATAGTATACTATGCAGGGGTACTCAACCTAGGTATTGGACAATAATTCAAGGCTACCAACCTACTGAATATAATAGTATACCATTAAGGCGTACTCAACCTAGGTATTGGACAATAATTTAAGGCTACCAACCTACCGAACATAATATTACAACATTCAAGGCTACTCAACCTAGGTATTGGATAATAATTCAAGGATACCAACCTACCAAACATAATATTATACTCTAATAATAAAAACAGTGGAGCACCCTTGGATAGTTGCCATGTATAAACAATTTCTTACGCAAACTCGATAAAAATGATTTCATTGTTGATTGAATTTTGGTATTTTATACTTTATAGATACGAGTAGGTAGCTACCTACTTTTGATCCTGGAATAGCACACTAGAGTACCCCATGTAAAAACTACTGGATCGATTGCGATATGGTTTTCTTTGTTGGATATAGCTTAGGTTTTGACTTAAAAACAGGTGTAACTAATTGATATATCAATCCGATGAGTAGGTTAGAAGCTGAGCAAAAGATAAAAATGATGTCATTGTTGATTGAAACTTGGTATTTTGTACTTTATAGATAGGTAGCAACCTACTTTTGATCCTGGAATAGCACATAGATAATTTAACTGAGAGAAATGATTACCTATGCAGGTAAAGTGCTATGAGTACAATCCTAGTAAATATTATATATTAGTGTGTATTGATACATTTTCTTAATATGTTTGGATTCAAACGGTGAAAAGTAAACAAGAACTTCACTAATTTCAAAACCTCTGTACAACCTGATTATTGAGACGAGCAAATCATTCTTGTGATGGTAAACGTTACACCTGCCTATCCTATCGTTACCTATCTCTGAGAATATCAGTAATCACTAATTGCAAATTTGCACTTCCTACTAAATATACCTACTTTCTGGGTCTCACCCATTCACCTCACATAAGCTCACTATCAATTTGACCCACTTACCTTCCCATCGCTAGAGTCAGAGTAGAGAGTATATTCTTATCAATTTACCATAAACCTAAAAAAGTAACCTTGCATTCTAGTAATGAAACAAACCGAAGCTATAAATGACATCGAAAAATAGTAGCCTAATGGTTCAATAGTGCAACTTAGAATCTAACGATATTGAGTTCGGTCCTCGGCTCCGCAGCAATAACTTTTCTAAATTATGTATGGTTTTCCATCGCTTTGTACTTCAGAGGGTACGTTAAGCTGTCGGTCCCAGTTGTTATTTATTGATTCAATAGCAGTCGTTAAGCCAAAATTATCAGTAGATAATTACTGTCACCTTAGCCCACTTAACCACTCTCGGCTTCTTTGAAGTATTGTATTTATTACATTACTAGCTGCGCCCTGTGGTTTCACCCGCTGATACCTGTCACTTTAACATTTTCAGCTATGTGAGTGATCATGTTTATGAAAGGTATTATATGTGTTTAATCCAGAATATAAGCTATCTTGGTACCATATTTCATCCAAGTTGGTTCAATCGTTTGAGTGTGAAAAGGTAACAAACATACATACCTTCAAACTTTCGCCTTTATAATATTAGTGTGGTAAATCACTATAAGATGACCTCTTTTACCATTTAAATTGCATACCTAAAGCTCTAAATCATCTTGCAACATTCCTGCCAGAAAGCATCACACACTCTAAATATACCTAAATTACGTAGAAATAAGCTTCAAAATACTGTAAAGTGAAGTCTTCATTTAAAAAGATACTATTATTTATTCTGTGACACCAAAAGTCAGTAGTGTTATCTATTTACATCGTATAACCAAAGATTACTAAATAGTTAGATTCATTCATGTGGTCCGTCGTGTCATCCACCACGGTGTGATAGTGTTATCAACTTACGTCACATAACCACAGATTACTAAATAGTTTGTGAACCATCATCATATTTTATGTTGCTCTTTGAACCTTATTTCTATCTGGGTTATGTAGGTATACCATAATATGAGGAGTTTGAGTTGGTATAGTCCTTGTCGCTTGACCTACTTCCAATAATAACTATTACATCATATATGTACCTACCTACCTCATATCCCCCATATACATATACATACTTATGTCTGTATGTACCTATGTTTGCTCTTGTTGGTATGTACCTACTGAGCTGGCTACTATAACATCATACTTATAAATTATTACATGTACCTACCCATATACATACTTATGTCTGTAAGTACCTATGTTGGTCTTGTTGGTATGTACCTACTGAGCTGGCTACTATAACATCATACTTATAAATTATTACATGTACCTACCATTGCTTTTAATCACTTTATCATTGTTTATTCCCTAGTACATTTAACAACATGAAAAAAAAACATGGTTCAACAAGTTCAACACACACTCATCGGTGATTCCCCCACACCTCACCCTTGACCTAATTAATCACGTATAATTTTAGTATTGTAACTGCAACTTTATACTTCACCTTCACCCAATCACTACACGCTGCATAAACCTTATCTACAAACCGCTGCGGTGGTGGGTACTTCAATGCTTATGTATTCTCAGTATTCTTCTTCTATACTAAAACCATCGATAATCACATAGTTTCTATTGACTTTATCACAAAAGTGTCATAGACTATTTTTGCTCGACCAACGGTAAAGCCAAGGAAGGGTAATGTGTTCAATCAAACTTAAACTTGGTTCAATTTAGTTTCTATTTTAAAATAATCATACAAAATCCACATTTTTGCCACTGAAATTTCAACTGTGAGGTTGGAGGTGTACATAGATGATGCCATAGTTAGTATAGGTATGTATATAGGTACATGAATACGAGGTTTCATGTTTTGGTCTCACCCCAAATAAGCTCACTATCAATTTGACCCACTACTTACCCATTGCTAGAATCAGAGTTGGGAGTACCTTCATATCAATGTATCATGTAACCTTGCATTATAATAATGAAACAAACCGAAGCTCTAAATAACCTTGAAATATGGTAGCCTAATGGTTCGATAGTATCAACTTAGAATCTTACGATACCGGGTTCGGTCCTAGGCACCGCACTAATATTTTTTTAAGTTATGTATGGTTTTAGATCACTCTATGCTTCGGAGGTATCGTTAAGCTGAAGAAACCAACTGTTATTGATTAATAGCAGTTGTTATGCCATGTCACAAAGCACCACATACCCTTAATATACCTAATCTATATTGAAAAAGGCTTCAAATTAACTTAACGTGAATCTCTCATTTATAATTTTGTACTACCTTTTATTTATTTTGTGAAGTTGCTATCAGTTGACCTACCTACCTTTGAAGTATTGTATTTATTACATTACACATGACACCTGTCACCTTGACATCTGTTACTTTGACATTTTCAGCTCTGTGAGTGATGATGATAATAATTGTAGGTTGCTAATTTCATCCATATCGTTTGAGTGTGAATGAGTAACAAACAACTTTCACCTTTATAATATTAATGTGATAAATCATTATGAGTTGACCTCATTTAACCTTGCATATATGAAACAAATTGTCTGAAGCCTTATCAATTCAATGTTTATGTATTCTCAGTACTAAAATCATTGATAATCACATATTTTCTTTTGACTTTATCACAAAAGTGTCATAGACATTTTTACCCGAACAACGGTGAAGCAAAGGAAGGGTTATGTATTCAAAATTAAACTTGGTTCGATTTAGTTTCTATTGAAAAATAGCCAAAGGAATGTACCTATGCAACCACTGACACACTTTCCCATGTCCCCCACGCCGCATAAACCTTATCTACATACCACTGTGGCCTATATACCTACATTGTACCTACTTTGAGTTAGAACCCGTACCTACCTTGTACCTACTGAGCTGGCCCATATGACCCACAGAGGAAGTGGGTGTGACATGTTCCTCATATCTCCTATATTCCTATATCTATAAATACATACCTATGCTAACTATTACATCATCTATGTACTTTGAGTTAGAACCCGTACCTACCTTGTACCTACCGATACACACCTATATGTACCTATACTGATAAATATCTTTAAACCCACGTGACCTAATTAATCACTTTGAACTTATTATTCTATAGCTACCTATATACCTATCTTGTACCTACTTTGAGATAGAACCCGTACCTACCTTATACCTATCGAGCTGGCCCGCATGACTCACTTTATATATCCCATGTTTCCATCACTACTTGTAGCGTCATCTAGCAACTGTAACTATACTTTTCTCGATGAATTATTACATCATCCATGTACCTATACCTCTACCTCATATACCTAGAGACGATCCCCCTCATCATACACCCTTGACGTAATTAATCACGTATCTATACACCATTGTCCACATCCGGTTGACATACTTACCTCGTATCCCCATATACCTATATATACATACCTTCACTTACTATTACATCATCTATGTACACCTCTAACCTCATATACCTATACATATAATACATATCTATCCGCTTGCCCTTGACCTAACGAATCATGTATCTATACACCATTGTCCACATACGGTTGACATACTTACCTCATATCTCAATATACCTATATATACATACATACCTATGCCAGTATGTACCTATATCGATATTCACTTTGACACCTATCACTTTGACACCTATCACTTTGACACCTGTCACTTTGACACCTGTCACATTGACACCTGTCACTTGCCGGTATGTACCTATATCGATATGTACCTTTGCTCGGTATCTATTGAGCTGGCAACTATAGCCTATACACCATTGTTCACATCCGGTACCTCATATCCCCATATACCTATATCTATATAAACATCATCCATGTACCTATACCTCTACCTCATATACCTATAGACAATCCCCCTCACCTTGACCTAATTAATCATGTTGTACCATTGTCCACATCTGGTTGACATACTTACCACATATCTCAATATACCTATATATACATACCTATGCCAGTATGTACCTATATCGATATTCACTGTGACACCAAAACGCAATGTTGGTGGGTACTTCACACAATCACTAGACTCCCACGCAGCATAAACCTTATCTACAAACCACTGAAGTATCAAATGTTGAGGGGTCTTGATAATTACATTGTAAATATCATTTTGTATTCTTGGTACTAACAACCATTGATAAGACGTAAGATGATGAAGCAAAGGAAGGGTTATGCATTCAAACTTAAACTCGGTTTGATTTAGTTTCTACTGTTATTATTCTATAGCTACCTATATACCCACCTTATACCTACTTTGAGTTAGAACCCGCACCTACCTTGTAGCTGCTGAGCTAGCCCACATGACCGACTGTTTCTTATAGCACCATCTAGCGACTGTACCTTGACCTTTCTCGATGAATTATTACATCATCCATGTACCTATACCTCCCATATACCTATACCTATATATAGCCCACATGACCCACTTTACATACCTCCATGTTTCTTATAGCACCATCTAGCGATTGTACCTTGACCTTGAATTATTACATCACCCATGTACCTATACCTCCCATATACCTATACCTATATATAATACATATCTACCCGCTTGACATTCCCGCCACAAGCGATCTCCACAAGCGATAGCGGGTTAAACAACCTAAACCACACTTTTGCCAACGCAATTTCAACATTATTTCAATAGGAATAAAACTCTAATCTAATCACAACATGTGGAGTTTCTTATAGCACCATCTAGCGATTGTACCTTGATCTTGAATTATTACATCACCCATGTACCTATACCTCCCATATACCTATACCTATACCTATATATAATACATATCTACCCGCTTGACATTCCCGCCACAACCCACCTTATACCTACTTTGAGTTAGAACCCTCACCTACCTTGTAGCTGCTGAGCTAGCCCACATGACCCACTTTACATACCCCCATGTTTCTTATAGCACCATCTAGCGATTGTACCTTGACCTTGAATTATTACATCATCCATGTTTCTTATAGCACCATCTAGCGATTGTACCTTGACCTTGAATTATTACATCATCCATGTTTCTTATAGCACCATCTAGCGATTGTACCTTGACCTTGAATTATTACATCACCCATGTACCTATACCTATCGAAAAACCCACCATAACCTATGATTATATATATATATTATTATTATTATATATTATATATATATATATATCCCCCATACATCCATCAGCATTGACCCACTTTAAAACTATTGCGTCATCACACCATCCGACCAATGGTGAAGCAAAGGAAGGGTTATGTGTTGGTTCAATTTAGTTTCTATTGACAATGACTTTATCACAAGAGTGTCATAGAGTATTTTTACCCGACTAACCGTGAAGTGAAAGAAGGGTATGTGTTCAAACATTATAAATAACCAAACGAATGTACCTATGTAATCGCTTCCATGTGTCCGCATTGTATAAACCTTATCTACAAACCACTGCGACCTACATTGACATTCCCACCACAAGCGAGACTATTTTTAGCCGAGTGATGATGAAGCAAAGGAAGGGTTATGCATTCAAACTTAAACTCGGTTTGATTTAGTTTCTACTGTTATTATTCTATAGCTACCTATATACCCACCTTATACCTACTTTGAGTTAGAACCCGCACCTACCTTGTAGTATGTAGTATTGTATAGCACCAACTAGCGATTGTACCTTGACCTTGAATTATTACATCACCCATGTACATGAGTGGTCCAGAACGGTACTTTATGACGTCACCTAACGATAACAGTGAGTACCTATACACACCTATATGTACCTATATCGTTACGTCATCACACCATCCGACCAATGGTGAAGCACGGTACTTTATGACGTCACCTAACGATAACAGTGAGTACCTATACACACCTATATGTACCTATATCGTTACGTCATCACACCATCCGACCAATGGTGAAGCAAAGGCTAGCGATTGTACCTTGACCTTGAATTATTAGATCACCCATGTACATGAGTGGTCCAGAACGGCGGTACTTTATGACGTCACCTTGAAGCAAAGGCTAGCGATTGTACCTTGACCTTGAAATGGAAAGTGCCTAAGACGGTACTTTATGACGTCACCTGCGGTACTTTATGACGTCACCTTGAAGCAAAGGCTAGCGATTGTACCTTGACCTTGAATGTGAGCCAGAAATCTCAAAAGCAAAGGCTAGCGATTGTACCTTGACCTTGAATGTGAGCCAGAAATCTCAAAAGCAAAGGCTAGCGATTGTACCTTGACCTTGAATGTGAGCCAGAAATCTCAAAAGCAAAGGCTAGCGATTGTACCTTGACCTTGAATGTGGTCCAGAAATCTCAAAAGCAAAGGTTAGCGATTGTACCTTGACCTTGAATGTGGTCCAGAAATCTCAACGGTACTTTATGACGTCATGAGTGGTCCAGAACCTCATGACGTCATGAGTGAGCCAGAACTGGTGGCAACTACAGTTGCACGACGCAAAGTGAGCCAGAACTGTCATAAATATGCTACTCGAGGTATTTCAACCATGAAAGGGTGGCGCTTTGCTGAACGGCTAGTCGTACGGTGATGGGGGAATCAAGTTGTGCAGTTCTTGTGCACACTCTCCATAGTGCAATCTGTAGAATACCGCCAGGCTTGCGACCTCACGTCGATGCGCCAGACTTTGAAGCTTACTCTTTACCAGAGTGTCATCCCCAATGAGCCTGATAGCACTCCTCTCAATTGAATCCAAAGACTCGAGCTGATACTTGGCAGAACCGACCCAGAGGTGGCAGCAGTACTCCATACAAGATCGGACCTGTGCTCGATAAAGATTCAAAAGCTGTCCCGGTGTGAAGTACCGCCTAACCTTAGACAAAATACCAAGTTTTTTTGCAGCTACCTTGGCTTATATTAGTAAAATGTGTCATAGGCTATTTTTCACCCTACCGTGGTTGGGTTTTAGGCTTATGTCTTCTTTAATTATGTGCTTATTTTAGCCATATATTATAATATAATTTTAAATCAGGCCTATAGGGGATATGAGTACGTGTGACCCCTTTAGGTATAATGGTAAAATGTGTCATAGGCAATTTTTGACCCGACCGTAGTCGGATTTGTTTTATAACTTATGTCGTGTTACATGTTTTCTGCATACGGTGGATATAAGTCCAGTCCAGTAAACCATGATGATTTTAGCAGTAGGTATTATATTATCATGTATCACACAACCATACAGTATTATATGGTGATGTGTTATTTCGAGATACTCGGTACAAAAAAATATTGAGACTACAATAGTATATAGAACCGCTCGTGTTTTGATCGTCCCTTTATTCAGTGTCTTATTCGTTAGGTATGTAAAGGGATATTGTAGTAGGATCTCAGATTAAAGCACGAATAGGACAATTTCACGGCATCGTGACCTTTTTGCCCACGCCTTTTGTGATGTGAATTTCAGCAATCCGCTGTAGGGTTTTTCGGGAACCTCCGTTAACAAAGCCTTTTGGAGTTTTGTCGTTAATTTTTCAGTCACGGCGCTAAATTAATATAAAGTAAATCCAATTATTATTTCAAATAGCCCAGTCTTAACACAAAATAAGTACATTTAAAATATAAAAAAAACTATTGAGTTTTTATTTTTTTTGCATTATCATCGTTTTCTGAGCTACCCTGTAAGTTTCAGCACGATAGCTAATCGGAAAGTGCTCGAATTTTGAATTGCAAGATTCCAGGACAGACAAAAATACATACAAGTAATGTTAAATAAAAGCTTTTAATAAAATAACTGGTTATCAACTGATTAATACCGTCCTTTTTTAATTTGTAATTTCTGTCCATCCAAAGGTTGTCTGGAAGAGATCGCTTTTAGCGATAAGACCGCCCAATGTGACTGTTTTTAAAATGATTTCTTATATTTATTTTTTCCCCTTAATTCTGGTGAAATAAAGTGTTTATTATTATTATTATTATTAATTACCCATCAACCTGATATTTTCAAATAATATAAGTTAATTTAAAAACATTTATAAAAAGCTTTTATGCAGTTAGCCATGTCATAATAAAAAAATAGAACGGGCCATCACAATTAAATGATTATCTATATTAACAACATTTCGTGTCTATGCTGTTGAATGTTGAAGAGTTCCCATTAGGGAACTCTAGGGAGTAATCATTTCTTTCCATTTTTTCAGTTTTCCCGTGGAAACTTTCAATTTTCTGGGATTAAAAGTATCCTATGTTTTATTCCAGGGTATAGGCTATCTCTATTCCAAGTTTCATCAAAATCCGTGCAGCCGTTATCGCGTGAGAGCTCCCCAAATAAACAAAACGTTTCACTTTAATATATTGGTATGGATTTATTTATACTTCAGTACAAAACATTTGTACAAGGAGGATTTAATGCTAAGTAGCATTTTCCACCAGTCAACCTGATAAATACATATTAAATATCACTAAACGAAAAATAAATAATGTACTAAATATTAGTATGATTTCAGCATTAACGCATGCTTAGCGAGAACATATCTTAAAACTTTCTATACGAAAAATTTGAATCACGGACGGGGTTCGAAACCGCATCATTTTGTGCCTCTACGCGGTACATGCCTTTTACCAAGTTCGGCTACCGTGATAGAAATAATGTACTGTAAATATACTAACTAAAACATATAAATCATTATTACATACATGATAAATATATAATAATATAATTTAATCAAAAAGAATGGAAATCAGCACAGATTATTCAGAGGAATCAAGTAACTCGGCGGGTGCACAGGAAAAAAAAAGTAGGTAATGGAAGATTAATCTGTCAAACACTATGGACCTTTCCTAGATTGTGTTAACCGTTGAAGAGTTCCTCATACAAACATTGCAAGTTAAATAAAAGCTTTTAAAAATACAACTGCACTGACTGCGTTTTTTTTATTGCATACGAGCTGACCGCCCACAAAAATATTGCACCGCTACCATTTTTCTTGCACTTCCAGGTTGACTGGTAGAAAATGCTACTTAGCATTAAGTCCTCCTTGTACATTGTATTAAAGAATAAAGTGTGCTAAAGAATAAATAATTAAAAATATTCACACTATTATTATAAAGGCGAAAGTGTGTATGTATGTAAGTGTAAAATATTCACACTATTATTATAAAGGCAAAAGTGTGTATGTATGTAAGTGTGTATGTGTGTGTGTGTATGTTTGTTACTATTTCACTCTTAAACGGCTGGACGGATTTGGATGAAATTTGGTACGAAGGTAGCTTATACCCTGGATTTACACATAGGCTACTTGTTATCCCGGAAATACGCACGGTTCCTGAGGGATGCGAGTGAAACCACACGGCACAGCTACTATTTATATAAGTTTTAATGTTTCTTGTTTAATTACTTATTTAACTTTACTTTAATACTTCAATTGGATTTGAAAGTTTTGTAAGAAACTTATAAGACAATTGCTACTGTTTACTCGCAGTTATAAGAATTATATATATTTGAAATGGTCTCTTAAAGCCCTTCATTTTGATATCTCACTCAATAGGTTTTGGTCATTTTTGTTCCAACGGAAATACTTTACACCGCCATCTTAGTTTTCTTGACACTTCATATATCATAAAGCAATCTCGTTAGCAAAACGAATCCAATGATAGCTCATTTATCAAAGTCCATCAAGCTGTTTAGGCTGTAGGACGCGCCTAAGAAACGTACAAACAAACAAACCAACAAACAAACAAACATACATACAACCCTCCACCATAACCCTCCTCAGTCGGGTAAAAATACCTAAATTAGTTTAGAACTCTCGGCGAAACGAGGTACCTAATGTAAACAAATAACTAGCTTAAAAGCGAAAAAAACATGCCTGCCCTGCCAAAAATGAACTTATGGCAATAAATTATACACCATTGGAATGTGCTTATCAAGGCCTTCAATTTGATACCCAAATCGAAAAATTCAAAGTTTTTTTTTATTTTTTTCAATTGAAAATGGAGCCATACTGCCGCCACGTTGCATTTTTCCAATAAATATATATAACCTATGTTACTCGGGGGGATGTAAGGATTCTAACGATACCCCATACGTCTGTCAGGCATTTCAAAGTTATGGTGGAATAAAGAATCTCACATACAAACATACATGAATGCTAAAATCATAACACTCCTTTTTTTGGGCAGTCGTGTAAAAATACAGTCGAATTAAGAAATCTTTGAAGGAGGTAAATTATTTAGAACTGGACAAGATTGAGTTACAAGTAGCTTAAACACGCGAAGTGTGACTCCGAGAAACCTTCATCTGTCCAACTGTTGCCTGACTTCTAAAATATGAAGATGACACCCTATGCCTAAAAGATATTAAGTACCCAAAAGAGTTTTTTCTTCCAAACTGATTGTTATATTTAAAAGTATAGGGCTCGTCTTCGTCATCATAAGTCTTTTCTATCTATTTTAATATAATTAAGTAGCAACGCCAGGTTTTCTCCTCTGCCACCAAAAGACACTTCTTTATTCTTCCCTTTTATTGATGTTTTCACCATGGTGCCCTGAGCTAGATTGCTGGGTGTATTGTAATATAGTGGGCTAGCCATCGTGGACCAGTTGACATTGTTTTTTTTTTAGAATCATTGCAATGGATTTTGATAATTATTATTGATGATGTCGAGACCAACATGAGAGCAATTTAGACTTATTAATGTTTATTATTCTTATCGTTCATACCACAGGGCCTGAAGACAAAAATCTTCAATCAGTGCACCCTACCAGTCCCTATGGAGCCAAAACGTGGACACTCATGGTCAGACTTGTTCACTTATTTAAGGTCGCTCAGCAAGCTAAGGAGAGGACTACTTTTGGACAAAGGAGAAGACTCGAAATGAAGTGATCCGATGGAGAACCAAAGTTACTGACGTAGCTCTAAGGATAGGCAAGCTGAAGTGGCGGTGGGCTAGTCACATTTCCAGAAGAACTGACAACCGTTGGGGTAAACGAGTTCTCGAGTGGAGACCGCGCATGCAAATGTAGTGTAGGACGCACTGTTGGACGACCTGCGAAAAGCGGCTGGCAGAAACTGGATGCAGAAAGCTGAAGACCGAGCTCTGTGGCGTTTATAAGGAGAGGCCTACGTCCAGCAGTATACAAGTATAAGCTGATGATGAACGTTAATTCATATAAAATCTATGAATGAGTTCAAGAGATAAAGACCTAACCCTACTCAAATTTTCATTCCCGCCCCAGACGAAATGCTAAGCGTTTTTAATTTTAATTTCATCCCCTCAGAACCATTACTTATTCTGTGTTACCAGACTCCCCTTACAAAATAAATAAAGCAAGCCTGAACAAACGTGGCAGGCCAAACAAAAGGAATCTATTTGTACAGGCGAATTAACACCAGCGCTGGGTAACTTTGTCCAACTAGTTCTACGCTTCAGTGGGTTGGTAGTTTTTGTGGTACTTCAATTGCTTCAGCAGATTAAAAAGAGTTTGAACCGTTAAGTGCACGTTTTACCCGAGTACGGCGAAGCCAGGAAAGGGTAATAAGGTTAACTATGTGGATGTTCCATTTTAGCGTCGCCCCTAAAGGTCCGATTATGACAAACTAGGTATCAATCGATTCGACTTCAGGTATAGTGTCATATACTGTTTTTTACCCGAATACTGTGAAGTATGGGAAGGGTTATGTGTTTAAACTAAAAACTTGCCCCGATTTTGACAAGCAAGGTATCAATCTATTCGTCTTCGGATTTTAGTTTATGAACTTATCGAATCAAATTTTCTTAACTAGTAAATTACTGCCTTTATAATTAGGCTGTATATTTGTGAAATATTTTTTTCCCAGGGTAAGTAAAAAATTAACTTTGAAGTCTAACTTCTATAATATAATTAAGTATAATAATATTTTATTTTATTACATTTTCTTGGGAACTAAAACTTAAATGTGGTAATTATTTACGCGAGAAATATAGCGGGTTCTATAAAATATTTTCAGACGGATCTCTAAGTAATGACGGAAGAGGCGCCGCATTCTTAGATTCTGAGACTGGTAACTTTGTTAGGCTTAAGATACGGTCAAAAATAAATATCATGAATGTAGAACTTATAGCGTTGGCTGAATGAAGCTTTATCTTATATAGAATCAATCAATTATAATAATTTTGTCTTATTTACTGATTCCAAAAGCGCTCTATTTCATCTCGCTAGTTGTGTCAGTGGATCTAGCTTTAGAGGCATTCCAATTGCATATAGTATATTAAAGAGTTTAATGAAAATTAGACAAATGTATTAAAATACAATGGATTCCTTCTCATGTTGGTTTGGTGGGGAACGAAGAAGTAGATCGTTTGGCTAAAGAAGCAACTGTGGATGGAGATATGTTTAATTGTTTTCCCACTTTTTCAGATTTAATTTCTCATGTTAAAAAATGTGCTTATAAAATTTGGTCAGAATATTTTGATGAAAGATCGTTAACTAAAGGTATCTGGTATAAAACCGTTCAGCCTTCACTTCTTCGTTTTCCATGGTTTTTGAGGGCCAACATGGGAAGGAATGAGATAGGGTATATGAGATAGGGGATAGGCTCTAAGACTTCGATCTGGGCACATTCCTATGAATAAGTTTGGATTTATGATGGGCAAAACGAGTAACCCAAATTGCAAGATATGTGATAAATTGGAGGATATATTTCATATCATCATGGAATGTGCCAGGATCGAAGGCCTACGTCGGCAGCTGTTTGCTGATGACCACGCTTTCTGGCAAGTTGGAGGATGTAACGCAATACTGTCGCAACCACTATCAACTGAGGCCGGAAAGCTATTTCATTTATATATAGCAGCAATTAATCTTAGATGATAAGGACCAATTGTTTCTTTTTAGTTTTTGATTAAGCTATAAGTATAAGTGACATATTCTTGCAGAATAAACCCTGTATAAAATAAAGAGACTAAAAAAAAAAGTATAAAATACCAAAATTCATCAAAATTCGTTCAGCTGTCAAATAGTTCTTATCGATTGCTCGGCTTCTGCTCATTGCATTGATTCATTTTATTTTAAATCCTAAGTTACTCAACACGGTAAATCGCATTTCAATCGGTTAAATAGTTTTATGTGATGCGCAAACAAACATCCAGACAGAGAGACGTGATTTAAAAAAACGTTATATTCTTGTTAAATGTTATTTAATAGCTTATAAAAGTCCCCTTAATCTTTTTTATTATTAAGATAATCAGACAGATGCAAGCATTTGCACTCACTTTTTGTTACTTACTGCTTTATTATAAGTACTAGCTGTGCCCGCGGCTTGGCCCTTGTGGTAATTTTTCTGGGTTAAAAGTTTCCTGTGTTATTTCAGGACCAAAAGAGCCAAAAAATATTAAAATTAGAAAGTTCTAAATTCCAAATACGTTCGGTCATCACATAGTTTTGTATCGATTGCCCGACTACTAATCGGTGGATTAAGTTACCGACTACTCCAGTTTTTAAGACAATTTCTAAATTATCCAACAGTGAAAACCGTATCGCAATCGGTCCAGTATTTTTTGCGTAATGACAGTGACAAAACCGCGTGCACACCAATTTTTACAAATAACTCTATTTAGAACAGATTACGGGCAAGTACACCCTCTAATTTCTTTAAGAAATACTTTAGGTATTATAATAATATTTAATTTTATTACATTTTCTTGGGATAAAGTATAAAATACCAAAATTCATCAAAATTCAACACGACACGAACACGAACACGAATGCCCCTCCATGAACTCTTGGCCACGGCTCGTCGCCATATGGATTTTCTATTACACTTTAGTGCTCAATAACAATAACCCATAGAATTAAACTGATCCGAGTTAATAAAAACATATGACAAAGCATTAAGTTTATAAGGCAGTTAGGTTCCGCCGGGTTTGTGATATTGATGTTTATAATACGTTATTATTTTATTATCGTCAGGTTTATTGTATAATGAGGTAAATAATTCTGTTACATTGTTGGGTTATATCTTTGCGGAACAACTCGCTGCATTGCATTACTGCAGTTGGTTTTTGATATTATTTTAGATTTCTGACGTCTATGCTTCTGATACAACAAGGAATTTCACCAGAATTTTTGTATTTGTACAAAATTGATACGACAGATACCAAAACGTAAAGTATATACAAGACTGCGCATCGCAAATGCTCAGTAATGTGTTTATCAGCCTATATATTTATTTATGTATGTCTGTTCATTTGTGGCACTATATAGACCAAACGCGTGGACCGATACTAAAGACATGACATTAATCAAAATTCAATATGGTGACAGCCAGACGATAAAGTCCAAGAACTATGTCAAGTGCATCATTGAATAGGTATTTGAAAATCATTGTAGGTGTCTTATTATTTTTAATTTCGAATGACCATTTATGATCTATAACGATTTAAAGTTGGTTAGGAACCATTATCACTAATTCTTATAAATATAAACTTAAAAAATCAAAAAGAAAACTAACTTATTATTAAACAAGCTTTAGATTTTTGATTTTTAAATAAAGTTGCAGCCGGAGGCATGAAGAGTAGCTCGCCAGGCACTAGCTGATCCCGTCAAAGGAGAAATGAAATGCATGATGCCTCCGACTGCATCTTATATTTCACAATCATCATTCTAAAGCTTGTTTGCCCCTTTTTGGTTATTTGTTTTTATAATAGAACCAAACCCCTTTCCCGCCCGCAACTTCGTCCGCGAGGACTACTGTTTATCGCGATAAAAAGCATCCTAAGTTCCACTAGGATATTGAAAACCAATGCAATAGCACCAAAGCTCTTGAAGTTTTTTGACAGACTTGTTATTTTGGTTCCATGGCAACCTTTCCTTACAGCGAGTAATTAACATTTTCCAGTTTTCCCGTCGAAAATTACAATTTTCCGGGATAAAAAGTATCCCTATGTGTTATTCTAGGGATTTTTAGCTATCTCTATTCTAAATTCCATCAAAATCCGTCCTGCCGTTATCGCGTGAAAGCTCCCCAAACAAACAAACAGACAAGGTTTCATTTTTATATATTGGTATGGATATTTTTTATTTCTATTCCTTACAACAACAATTCCAGGTATGAATAAGATGCAAATAATGAATGAACAAAAGGCCGAGCAAATCATTCAATACCATTCATTTACCGTTAGACTTAATTAAGGACCGGTTCTATGAATCCGTAATGATCCAGTTTATTGAATAAGGATCAGGGCATCTCTGATTAATATTAATCAAACGATTACACTGATTGTTAAATATGACTTAGCTTCGGAATTACTTAAGTTTCCAATGAATTTGACTGAGTAATTGGTCTTGAAAACATTGTAGTCACTAATTAGAGTTTTGGTTGATTAATCTAAAGTTTTGTAATTGATTTTAGGAATGAAGATTGAATTTCCTCTAAGTTTGAAAGGGTTTTTCACAAGAAATACCTTGTAGTCAATTTTAAGATAATTTATAGAAGTGAAATCGTCTTTTCACTACTTATTATTATAACTTAGCCAATTAAGTAGATACCAACCTTAAAGAATCGTCAAGTTTCTGGTTATGGTTCATCAAGTTCTGGATGGCATGGTAATTAGTGCGCTTGCCACTAGACGAACGAACTGGAGTAACTCTCAATTTTTAGATAATCTTTACTACAAACTGTCTATAGTCGATTTTATATCGCTTGAAAATCGAATGTTTTTTTTTTTTTTAGAAAGGATATGTGCTGTTGGTCTATAACTGACCTCTACAGCGTCACCGGACGGTGGGGCGGGCGCAAAAGCGCTCCGGCGCAATGCGTGACGCAGAAGGCGCACGCCAAAGTTAAGTTTTTGGCCACTTGCTCAAGGGCACCCAGGGGGTACGAACTTCGGCTTGGACAGTTGCCATTGATTACTTGGGGAGTATCGAACAAAAATCGAATGTGTCCTTCGGGTTTTTAACATTTCTTGCGAATCAAAATTGAAAATAACGTTGTGACGAGGTCAAACCTCTTTCGTAATTAATACTCATTTGATCTCTTAATTCTTTCATAATCCATTTCATTCCATTTGATAGTTTGTCATTATTAATTCTAAGTTCAAATAACCTGTCATTCCCATATTGTCTTTTGGATTAGCAAGAATTAAGAGATCAAATAAGTATTATTACGAAAGAGGTTTGACCTCGTCACAACGTAACGTAAAAAAAGTTGACTTCGGTAAATAAAAATAAATTATTATAAAAAAAATACGTGACTGCAAACAATACTAAAAAGAGGCAAACAAGTTGTAGGTTATAGATTTTGTAATATAAGATGCACTCGGAGGCATCATGCATTTCATTTCTCCTGTGAGGGGATCAGCTAGATAGAACCTGGCGAACTTCATGCCTCCGACTGCATCCTATATATAAAAATCAATAAATAAATGTCTAGCATAAGATTACGTCGACTAAAGAAGAGATGACCCCAGTTCGTATCATCTCACTTATTATCATCATCCTAAACATATAGCTCCTACATAAAGGAGGGTTTTGCCACAATAACCACGCTTCAAAGTTTCCTGGAAGAGATCGCTTTACAAGAAAATGCTGCTGACTATTGCCTTAAAATTCTGATGACCATTTCCAACTTAAATGCTGCTGACCATTTGTTTAAAATTCTGCTGACAATTTCTAATTAAAATGCTACTGACCATTTCCTAATGTTCTGCTGACCAATTCTAATTAAAATGCAGGTGAACATTTCTTTAAATTTCTGCTGACTATTCCTAATTAAAATGCTGCTGACCATTTCCTTAAAATTATGTGTACCATTTCCTTAAAATTATGTTGATCTTTTCTGAATAAAATGCTTCTGACATTTCCTTAAAATTATGCTGACAATTTCCTTAAAATTCAGTTGTTTTTTTTTATCACTGTCTAGGCAATCGTTTGACCACGATCTCACCTGAGGAAAGCGATGATATGGTCGAAGGTGTAGCACGCTTGCCTAGTAGCCTATTCACTCTTGACTTGAACACACCAGTGTTATATTTTACCGGAAACACTGACGAGGGCAGGGCTCACTCATTCCACTCCTTAAAAGTTCTTATAATAAATGAAGAAGCGTAACGCTTCGTTCTTGTGCGAGGTATTTCAAGCATAAAAGGATGGCACTTTGTCGATCATCCAGTTGTACGGTAATGGCAAGGTGATAGGGGAATCAGATTGTGCTGTTCTTGTGCCACACTCTCAATAGTGCAATCTGTAGAATACCGACAGGCTTGCAACCTCACGTCGATGCGCCAGACTTTGAAGCTTACTCTTTACCAGAGTGTCATCTCCAATGAGCCTCATAGCACGACTCTCAATTGAATCCAAAGCCTCGAGCTGATACTTGGAAGAACCGTCCATAATGGTATTGTTACACTACGGAAAGACGGAGATCGGTTAAGAGGACAATTCTAATTAAAATGCTGCTGATGCTGACAATTTCCTTAAAATTATGCCGACTATTTCCTTAATACCCTGTGCTGTTTCTCACAGCAACCGCGGGATGAGAAAACACGGCCCACATGGCACTGCTTCAGTTAGTTATACGTGGTGGAGTTTGATCCGTCGTGCATAGCGCATGCTAGCGCACATTACGTTAAAAATGCGATATCGAGTGAGCGGTGCTTGAAGAGTTAGAAACGGTCGGTGGAGGGAAAGTACCTACCAAGTATGTTAAATAATGATCATAGCGAATATTAAAGTAACATTAAGTATCTAGTTCCCCTCCAGACCTTTATATTCGTCTTTATATTCCACTCAGTATATGAACAAAAGAAAATAAACATAAGGCAGTACCTACATTTCTTATCTTATCTTCTTACATTTCTTATTCTTTCCCAGTACATACGAAATCTGCTCATGAAAAGAGAGTTCCCTAGAATATACGGAAGTAATCAGGCCAAAAAATAAGAGTTAGCATTACGCACTCATCCAGAACGGAATGAGGTCGGACGTGTGTAAATTATTCTTTTGCCAGTAAATCAGTGGGTATTCTCGCCGTTTCCCGAAACACTCGACTTGTGTACAATATAATAGGAATAATAGGTACCTCAAGTTCATATAACAAGACATACGTTCAAAAAGTACGGGTAACAAATGGCCTATGACACTTTTGCGATGAAGACGTATCGGTTGATACCTTGGTTGTCAAAATCGGTCGTTTTTTTAGTTTGAACACATAATCTATCCATTGCCTTGCCGTAGTCGGGTAAAAAATGTGCCTATAACACTCTATACATAAAGACGAATCGATTGATATCTCGTTTGTCAAAATCAAACTAAGTTTTTAGTTTAAACACATCACCCTTCCTTTGCTTCACCGCAGTCGGATAAAAAGGTTAGGAAATTTTCCAGCTGTTACGCAATTTTCGCAGCAGTAGTTATTTAAAGCAACGTTTTGCAACGTTTGTATGTATGTTTGTTTAGGTCAAATCTTGCAAGCTGAATTAGAACCACTTCCTCTTATCCTACGGAGTTAATTTTTTACATATTGGTTCGATGACAATGCGTTTTTATGTTATGCATGACCTAAATTGACATCGATTAGCTTCAGCGGTTAACAGTACAGACACAAAATGTTGTATTTAATTGTGATAGTCAGTTCTAAGTTTCACCATGACATGGCTACTGAATGAAAGCTTATTTTTAAACGTTTTTTAGTAACTTTTTTTTTTATTATAATAGCTAGCAAAAAAAAATGATGGTAAAGTATCCTAGCTGTTATTACAAAATCTATATTTTAACCCAGTCAAATCTGTTCAGCCGTTTCAGCCGTTTCAGCGACAAACATAGTGAAACCATTTACCATTTATAAAGTAGGATAATAAATGTATCCCTACTAGGATTCTCTGTAACTAGGAAATCAGGAATTGCGAGAGCCCACAAACATCCAGACTCAGAACAAATATCTGTGGTTCTCACAAATATTTACCCTGCTTAAGAATCGAACCCGCAATCTCACGCATCACGATCAACTCATTACCAACTACGATTTAAATATATATTTATTTCTAGCTACTTCGGAGAGCCAATTTGTATAATTGAGTTGAGTAACAATTTTCAGGGTATAACAACGAGAGGCAAGGCGTTGCGCTGGTGATACTGACACTTAAAATTTAGCAGAAGATCTGACAGTGTATACCATGTGTAAAAATGGTGCATGTTTGAAGCGATAGGCCTGTGGGATCGTCGTTTGCACAGGGCACTTATTCGCTATGACCATTCAGACTCGTAACGCGTCACGTTACGATATCTTCGTGGAATAATTCGGCAATTGTTGTAATGACGTCACTCGTTTTCAGCACGGAATTACGTGTGGCATAGCGAATAAGCTGTCATTGACATGCCATTGATGTAACAGCAATAAAATCTTGCCTTCCCTTACTGCTTTTCTTTTGTATTGTGCAGCTTACGTCACAGGAAGATGATTTGTGGTCCATTCTCACATAAGACGAGCGTTATTATGTTTGAAGAATTTTTGTATTGTGAGGTTTTAGCGATTGTTATGGACCGAAATAGCACTGTGTTTTGTTGCTGCTATGTGTTATATTGAACGCGAATGAACTAAGAACAGCGTTATGAAGTTGAAGTAGTATTAGTGGTTTACTATAAACTACTATTGAAAATAAATAGTGAATAACAATGTAGTAACATTTACCCGCAGAAATATTTTTGTATCAGAAGTCGAGTTTTTTTTCTGTGTGGTGTTTGGAGCGTACCATGCTTAGCATCAGATTACAAGTCCTAGTTCGCAATACCGGAATAAAAAATAATAAGAATAAGAAAGAAAAAAATAAAAAATAAATAAATAAGAAAGTACAATGTTAAAAACGTTGGAAAGTCAATTATTAAAATCAAATAATGGTGGGTAGGACAATTGGCTAGACAGGAAACAGGAAGTAAAGAGTTGACCAACAACAGCAGTAGAATCGTCGGTCGGTCAGTAGAGAGATGGCTCAACGACACATTAAAGATAGGTTGAATATAGTGCAAAGCATGGAATCGAGATGAGCAGCGTACAAAAAGAGAAGCATATGCTTAGCATTGACGTGACTTAGGGCTTATTTGATTAATTAAAGTGTCTTCAAGCGAATGCTTTCATATTTCATACTGCCTACAGCAAATGACAAAACAATTGTACCTACAGGATGGACTATTTTGTATTACCGTTGAACTTAATAGTGTAGATTTATCAAATCATAAAAAAGAAATAATGCCACCGTATTCTTCGCATGCATGGCACGATTTGCGTAATAAAATAGCCGGCCCTAAAATACGAGGAAAAAAGGCAATACGTTTCCCAAACAGGCAGAAAGGAAATGTTTTTAATATGGTTTTGTGTTAGAAACTGAATGGGCTATTTTTAGACGGTGTTTGGATAAAAATGGAGCTTCTTTGTTGGTAGATGTTCCCCGTTTATTATTTATTTTGTAGTTTTTTCTTTTGTATTTATTTATGAAAAAAATAATTGAGTGTTGTCCTGAGGTCTTTACGGCTGGGATAAGATCTCCCACTTTTTTCCCCAATATTGTGATTGTTTATCCAACCCACCTGTAAAGTATTTTCTCGGCCTGCTCCTCACTTATTTTTCAGGCACACATTGCAAGACAATCTTTGATACTTTCGAGCCATCATCATCATCAACAGCCTGTCTTGTGCTGGACATAGGAATCTCCAATGACTATCGGCTACCTAGCAATGCCGCAGATCGCCATTCCATCTAGCCAGAGGGCGTCTTACACAACGTTTGCCGATTCGCGATGTCCACTCTAGAACCCGTCTACACAAACTATTTAACGGTTATATAAGTCAAAAACGAGAGCAATGGTAGTGGTATACGAGTGCGGGTAAGAATCCAATGAGTCCGGGTTCAGTCCTCGCGTGTGTGTGTGTGTGTGTGTGTGTGTGTGTGTGTGTGTGTGTGTGCGCGTGTGTGTGTGTGTGTGTGTGTGTGTGTGTGATGTGTGGTTTTCCATCGCTCCGTGCTTCAGGTGGCACGTTAAGCTGTCGATCCCTGCTGTTATTGATTAATAGCAGTCATTAAGCCATGTAAGAGGCCCTCGGGTGGCCTGACAAATTCTGACAACAGAGTCAAGCACTTCTCTAATAATTTGTTTAGATTGTATCATTAAACCAGATAGAAATAGATTATAAACTATGACTTTTGTCTTCCTTCCACCTGTACGCAGATGATCTAAAAATTTACACACAAATGTCGCTTAAAAATATTTCTAATGGAGTTCAAATTGTAAATGAGGATTTATGTCGCATTGCCATATAGAGTAAAGCGTATGGACTGAAAATAAATCCAAGTAAAACTCAAGTCATCCTAATGGGAAGTTCCTGAATGATTTCTAGGGTTGACTGGGCGATTGTTCCTCAAGTCGTATTTGATGGAGTGGTTATCCCATTTAGTGACAGGGTTAAAAATCTTAGAATTATTTTTGATAGTTGCTTATTGTGGAAGCCACATTTGGAAACAGTTAGTCGCAAATTGTTTGCTTCCGCTGCTTCCTTGAAACGTGACGTAACTTTTTGCCCATATCTACTAAGGAAGCCCTTCCACAGTCCCTCCTACTGCCAATTCTTGACTATGCTGATGCTTGCTATCTGGACCTCACCGAAGAACAGCTAAATAAACTTGAACGTCTCCAGAACTTCTGCATAAGGTTCATATTTGGCTTACGCAAATATGACCACGTCTCACATTTTCATCATAAACTCAAGTGGCTTCCTATTCATCAACGCCGGGATACACACATTCTTTCGCTTCATTTCATTTTTCATTTTTCTTTTTTATTGTTGTATATATATGTGTAGTTGTATTTATGTATTGTTTAAATATAAGTAATGTAGTATTATATTGTAATAAGTATGTATGTCAATTAACTATATTATTGTGCCACCGACTGAAAGGTCTGATCTCTGATTCTCTCCATACTAAGGTTGTCTGGAAGAAATCGATCTTTAGCGATAAGACCGCCAATTGTACTCTTTCATTTATAAGTTGTATCTTTATTTGTATTATTTTTTGGTGTTCAATAAAGTGTATTTGTATTGTATTGTATTATTTTTTATACAAAAAAATGTAGATAGTGCTGTTTTTTGTTTCGCACTGATATACTTGAACAAAGCAATAAAACCAATTTAATACCAGGGAATCGTGAAACATTAAAAAACAGGCAAGTTTAGGTTTAAAGACAAAAACGTAAACAGATGACCGGAATAAATGACATATCATCAATACAGTGTTCAGCTAAATATTTATTTATTTTTATTTATTCGGAAAACTTACAGTGTTAAACCTAACTTAAAATTAAAAATATAACTAATCACTATTTAACAGTTTTCACATATTGCATCTAATTAGCAAGTTTGCTCCAAAAGTAAAAATTAACAGAAATATTCATCAACGAAACTCGACAGTTAGGAAGCCACATTAAACCAATCTTTGGATATTATATTTCGAACTTTATTCGGAGATATGTTGAACAGGTCAAATTCAGGCAAGTCCAGACTATTAATAGTTTTAGGGGACGTAATAAAAAAAGAATTTTGCCTGTAATTTGTGGCACATCAAAAAACGTTGAGACATTTAGGGTGCCTGACAGATTTTACAGGTGTGATTATGCCTACTCGTATCTTGAAGAGGAGATCTAAAGAATCAATTAGAGACTATTTATATTATTAATAGTCTATTATCTCTATATTATTATCAAATTTTTAATATCGCTATTTTAATTAACATAGTTATATCAGCAATCTTGCGTCTTTCATGAAGAGGTAGCATGTGTTGCCTTCTGCATCTTGATTCATAATTATCGTCATATATTTTGCATTTGTACTGTAAATGTCTCATGAATCCTTTTTGAATACCGACACTTTCCGGCTAAAACGCTACCCGCTTCATCTCTAATCATGGCAGCTTAATAAAAAATAGTGCTTGAAAAAGACACGTGCTCTTGTAGGTATTATGAATAAGTACCTATTTATTCATAATACCTACATAATGGCATGTCATATGTCTCAAGTGATTTGTAGATAGGTATTTTTAATACAAAATACTGTTGTTATGAGACTTCTATAAATCTACTATTATTTTTACTATTTTTCTTCTATTCTTTTTACTATTTTTTTATTGTCTTTAAAATTCTGTAAAAAAAGTGGAACGGTCTATTTAGAAGTACTTAAACCAAATTGAAATGGTTTATAAAACTGTTGTCCATATTAAATTTATTTATACGTTTGAAAACAACTGATCGAATTAATAGTGTTTAATTAAGTTTATTAGCTTAGAAATTTGTGGGCAAACAACAGTCTACAATTTTGTCAAAATACATAATAATTGTCCACGTGAGTAAAATCATGGGGCGCATCTAGTACACTAATATATTCATAAACTTGGAGCAGAAAAAAGTAAAAATACGAGTTAAGTAAATCAATAATTTAAAAAAAAACAAAGTCGCTTCCCGCCGTCTGTCCCTCTGTAACGCTTAATCTTTTATCGTCAAATCTGTTGAAATATAACGATAAATGTTCAAGATGTCGGAAGAAATCAATACATATTGAAACAACAAAGTCAATTCCCGCCGTCTGTCTGTCTGTAACACTTAATCTTTTAAACTGCGCTAAGGAATTTAATGCGGTTTTCATCAATAGATAGAGTGATTCAAGAGGAAGTTTAAACTTATAGTTTCATGTTAATTTATTGAAATAAGACGATAAATGTTCAAGATGTCGGAAGAAATCAAGAAATATTGATAAAACAAAGTCGCTTCCTGCCGTCTGTACCCTTAGATCTTTCAAACAATTTTGATGCGGTTTTCACTATCAGTTAGATTATTTTTCACGGAAGGTTTATATATATAATAGGAGCATAAGAGAGCTGAACGTAGCGTCCTCCGTCCCCCGAAGTGGAGTGAAGGTCGGGCATGCGAGTTTTTTTTTAAATTATTTACTACACTAGTATTCCCCACGACACTACCAGTAGTGCGGCTTGGCAGTGCCATAGGTAATGCTCCAAAAAATACATTATAATTTATTGTAAAAAAAAAGTAACACCAATATCATAGCGTGGTTTGTTATCAATAATCATCATCACTACATATCGTAACTTATACTGCTCATACTCATACCAAAAATGATAACTTCCTATCGTGCAAGCTTTCAGGAACCCAGAAAATATGAACCAATAGGGGAAATTATGGAACGAGCGCCATACCATCGATTTATCACTAAGGTTTCCTTGGGTGCATGAAAGTATCTAGGGGGCCCCTAACCCCCTAGTTTGTGAGATCAAATTTTCAGAGATATATGGCCCTTGCCCTATCTCCCTGAAAACTATAGTTCTTCGACATATTCTGTTGAAATAATAAAAGTGTGTTCTTTTCCAACAATGTAAAACACAAATTTATGATACCTTAACGTGGCTGCATATGAAATATTAGCCGGTCCTCGCAGCTTTTCCCACGTGCATACTTTGCCAGTCCCGTACCTTTTGGAGGGGATTTAAAAATAAAACTCCTTTGTTCATCTCTAGGGTACTATCATCACTAGGTACTAGGGTATATCTCAAGGATATATTCTCCAAATTGCAAATCTTCAAGTCCACCGTTTAGACTATGCGTAGTCAGTCAATAAGACAGTATGACATATATGATATATATCACAGTACAGTTTATATGTTTCAAAATTATTTATTACCTGACTACGGCGAAGCAAGGGAAGAGTAATGAGTTTAACAGTCTATGTATGTATATGGCTTCCGTCGAAGCGTCACATCGCCCCTATTGGTCCGATTTTTCGATCAATCGATTTGTCTTCAGCTAAAGTCTCTGCTATTTTCAGACCGTAGTAGGGTTTTACTTTTTGAACTTATATCTTATTAATTGTTTAAATATTGGTTGTTCGTTAAAATGGGGCTTGCAATTTCAGTGCTTTCAATGTGTACAAGAGTACAACGATACACTTTTACTGCAGTATAAATAAGTTAGAAAAATTTCATACAAACAAAGACACCACAATTTCTGTTCCAGTATTGCCATCTCTCTTGATCCAACCCTGTGGTGTGTGAAAAAAAACTGGGGTGTGTGAAATATTGAAAATTATATGCATTATATATTACTTTATGGATTGGAACGTTTAAGGCCCTTTTTCAGTTCACTGGTGAGAAATGTAATAAAAGTTTAAGAGAGGTTTTCTTTGGATTGAGTTTATTGAACTGTAAAAAAATTTAACATCTGCGAATATTATATCACACAGCCTAAATATTTGTTTATTAATATTATTTTTTAGCTCTGGTTAGCAGAGTTGATCATAGGGTGGAGTGAAAAATTTATGTTTAAAGTTTTAATATTCGTGTATAATCATAGAATTACATAATATACTAATTACTAGAATTACGAAGTAAATATATATGTATATGTGTATAATCAACTGATTATACGTAGTATTAGAAGTGTCCATGCAAAATTTCAGCTATTGTGTCAAACGTCAACATAAAATGGAGCAAAAAAAATAATGTTGGCTTACAAACAGAACTTTATTTGTGACTATATTACTATCTTTACTACAATGTTGATAATTAAAATTACTAGAATGAATAAGTATAAAAAATACATATAGAAACATCACAAAAATATACTTTAAATGACCTAAATCGGAAGTTTTGACGTTACCATCGTTTTGACGAAAATACTGAGATTTCGTGTCGAACGTAGTGTCTTGGCTGACTTTTATCCTCATACGAATTAACATCTCTTGCTTCTGGTCCGCAAACAGATAATGAAGCTTCTGTTACGCGCTTAAGGCCAAGCTCCAAGGTTACATTTTCCCACTCCCCACTCCCCTGCCACCTCCCTTGCACTCTGCCAACCGCTAACCACAATAAGCACTGAAGTGCCTGCGTAACAAGGTTGAATATCGTGAGCGCTGTTTGAATACACAATTTAGCTTGGAACTAAATGACGTATATAGTAAAAAAAAGTTATTTATTTTATTGGCAGGCTAATAATTTAGTAAATTTTGTCTTCACCTTAGATGATAAACTATATTTTCTTGCTGTGAGATTTATTTTAGAGATAAAACTTTAGACGTTGAGTAGAAAAATGTAAACATTATCAAGAAAATGTATCAAATAAAATTCTATTAATCATAGATAGATAGATAGATAGATAACTCTTTATTGTACACCACATAGAACAAAAAATACAATAATAACTAAAACATTTATACAAAATAAATGGGACAATGGGCGGTCTTATCGCTAAAAGCGATCTCTTCCAGACAACCTAATCATGTTTTTGTCTTAGTCTTAGAGAGATAAAGATCTCAAAAACATGTATGTTGAGTTTCACATTTATCAGATCTGTGGTTGACCCAGCATATTTATGGAAAAAACCCTTAAAAAGCAGAGCCTGGTCTTATTGCACCTTTCTACTGCCTGAGTGTTAAAAAGCAAAGCCTGATCTTAAAATTTATGAAGTCCCAACGTGCGTGACGGTGTGTGGCGCATGTCCAAGCTTCAGCAAGCTTCTCCCTGTTTAAATTATTTATGCGAAATTTTGTAGTCCCAACGTGCGTGACGGTGGTGGCGCATGTCCAAGCTTCAGCAAGCTTCTCCCTGTTTAAATTATTTATGCGAAATTTTGTCACGTTACGTTTTATTAAGCTATATATTAGTGTCAATATATCTAAGCATTTTTCTACACTTTAATTTGACGAAGGCTAAAGCAATCAAACTTGTTAAGTATAAAAGGAATAAAAAATATATGTGTATTTTTATATTATGCTAAATCGGTTAAAAACGGAACCACCTAACTTCCTACAAAGTACCAATGAGCTACACAGTGAACAGTTATTTAACGAGCGTTTACTATTAATTTTCGATGACTACTATAGACTCCAAATAAATCACAAACTTAAACCTTGATAAGGCATTCGAAAATTGAAAACACGTCGTTCAAAATTGATAACTCCGTTGGTTAATTAAAACATATTACTCGTATATAGATAGAGTATCGATTCTGGCAGCTGATGCGAATAACGTGACCTATTTTCATGTTTGACTAAGGGGCATGATTAAGTTATTACTCAAGTGTTATTGGAACGGTTCCCCGTATTCTCGATAGACAGGAATATGTAACATCTCTTAGCTTTAGAAGAGGAATTTTGAAGGGCTTAAATGAAAAATTAGGTGAGGTTCGTCATAATTAACATCGCTCAATTTTGTTGAAACGTACCAATATTACCGTGAATTTTATGTTGATCGTGTGGCAAACCCTTTGATTATTTGTGTTCATCGTGTTGATCATCAGATGATCCAAGCGTTTGCCACATGATCAAAAAAATAAACACAGTTCTATATTTAACAAAAACTCAAAACCCTCATCTCAGCATTAACTGAGAGATTAACATCACCACCTCACCGTCATGTATAACGGTTACGTGATATTTCACTTATTAGGCTTTCAACTAACATTATTTAATTCAATAAATATATACAAATACAATAAAACCTTATAAAATCTTCTCTTGTTCCAGTTAAACCAATTAGTTATCCTGCGTAACCTCACATTTACGTAACCTTAGATATTTTATAACGTCAGAATAGGTACGTATTCTTTTCTTGGCACGACGCCAAAATCTCTGCATGCACAAGTAATGTCCAAATCTGCGAAGTATCTCACCACAATATGCCAAAACGAGAAACTGTTGCCAAAGAGTTCTAGCCTGGAAGTTATTGGTACAGACAATGCTTTATGGCCCCTGTTCTATAAGCGCTTATTTGACTTATCTGACTTAATTCTCAATTAACATTTGTTGACCGTGTTTTTTTTAATTTAGCTTTAATTGTCCCACTGCTGGGCAAAGAACTTTTTACTCTCCTTCCATGAATCACGAACCCGGCCTTTGACTTGCCAATCTTTCCAAAAGAAGTTCATACCGCCATCTCCTTCTGGGTCTGCCACGACGTCGTTTAACTTTGCGTTGGCTCCACTCAATGATGATTTTAGCTCACAGCTCGTCGGACATGCAGCAGTTTGACCAACGTTGGGATTTGGTTCTTGGAACGCAGTATGCTGTTTCCGATGCACTCTTACTCCCAGATTCAGCGCTCCATTGCTCGCTGTGGCAAACCCTTAGTGTGTGCTTTTGATGTTCTGTTAAAGATGGCAGATGTAGATGGGTGATGGCATCCATGTTTGTTTGTCATGTGAGGTAGAGCTGGCCTCTGGAGTCAAAGTTTGTCATGACACCCGGGGGTCTCTGACATGGTTTAACGACTGCTGTTAATCAATAACAGCTAGGACCGAAAGTTTAACGTGCCCCCCGAAGCACAGAGATAAGGAAAACCGCACATAACGTAGAGAAGTCATTGGTGCGAAGGCTGTCACACTAGTAAATCGCTGGAATATCGACGCTTTTAAGGGTAAACGGAAGTCTACCCTTTATCAGGTCCTTCGTCAATCAACTTCTCTTTCTTGGTTCGCCTGGAAAGAGACTGATTGGCCCAGATATAAGAACTAATGGACATACTCAATCTCAATTCCTTCAACTTCTTCAAGTTTCGTGCAATTTTTCATAAGCTTGGTTTGAAATGTTCATCTTAAGTCTACCTCAAGGCCTACCCTGTTTAATTCGTTGATCATTGAGCTACGTTCTGCAGCTGTAGAGGAGAAAATAATAATATCGTCGGCGTGATATATTATGTATCAAATGATTCATGGTGGGAAACGACTTATTTGTAGCACTGTAGCAACAATGTGACAATATTCTGTTCAGTAAAAACATTCTCATGAATTGACATGTGATAATTATGTCGGAAAAGCTGGTAAATTAACTTAGTTGAACAGAACAAATACTCAATAGTTGATCCGTCGTCTATAAACGTAAACCCATAGATTAAAATCTCCTTTAATACATTGCATTTGGTTTGCTATTGCAAAATGCGCCAATGACGCAAGTTCCATTTGATACCAGCGCTAATATAGGAGAAATACCATTATGGATGGATAATCAGAATAAATGCTCGTGGAGCGATGTCTAAGATTTCGTGGAGTGGAGTGACTGAAGCCATGGCGAATCAACGCGTTTCCGCAATTCAATTTAAAACCGAGCTGGTTTGATGCACTTTAATCTAGTATCTCCATAGCAATTTGGTTTTATAACACGTATTACGTAATTACGTCATAGTACGTACTTGTATTGAGTATTGAGAGCCATTTTGGTTTATTACATTCGACCACATGGTCACTTTACACGTGAAATGAATATCAAAAAAGAACTAAGAATTCGCAAAAAGTGACTTGCTGAAGATTTAGTTTCATTCGATTTAATGATTTTTTGGCATCTATTCACTCAAAATCTGTAGGCGCTAGACACAAATAATTAATTTGCTTGTATATATTCGCTTTCAGACAATCAATATTTTATTTCATTCTCCCAATCTATTGCTGGCTATAAATCTGTTAATCTAGGTTGTGACATATTAGGGTCACAGATAATGTGTCTTCTGATTGGGTATTTTATTTATTGTGATCTGTGGCCAGTGATTTATAAGTAACAAAAAAAGTTTGATGTAATTGTATCCTTGTCAACATGATAAGTTGCCTTTGCTGTTTCGCCCTTTTCTGTGTTTCTTACAAAATGTACGTGGATCTTCTTAAAATTTGGTAGATGTGTAGTTAAATAACTTATTTGTTTATGAGCTCATTCAGTCTGGAGATTGTTGAAATATAAGGCCAACAAATGAGATAAAAAGAAGTGGGACAATCAGGTCTAATAGGGTGTCATATGAAATGCTCTGTTTGTACATTTTCTTTGCTTAATTCAGTGATATAGGTGAGTCAAAATGTGGAAAAATCGGCACCTACATCCTGAACGAACCACATTTTCATATAGAAAAAACGATCATAACAGTTCATGAAACTAGCATGCTCTGTTTCTAATTATGGAGTTAATTTTGTGATTCCATTGAAAAATATCAGGTGAAGTGTAATTTGGTTCATTTTCAATTTCTGTTGATGCTTGTCGTATGAGGTAGTGCTGACCTCTGGTGTCAGAGTTTGTCAGGCCAGCTTAACGACTGCTATTAATAAATAGCAGCCGGGACCGACAGCTTAACGTGCCATCCGAAGCACGGAGCAATGGAACACAGCATAGTCATTGGTGCGGAGCCGATGACCGAACCCGGTATCTTTGAATTCTAACTGTTATACCACTAAGCAACCATCGCTCTCAAAATTGTTTGAGTTTATACGAGAGCTCATAAATATAGACGAGAAATACGTACCTACTGTAGTAACTACAATAATTAATCAACCGGTTGTAATAATAATTATAGTTTAGCAATAACAGCAAAATTTGGGAAGGTACTTAAAAATCACTTAATTGATTTTAAAATAAATTGTGACATTTACACATGTTTTAAACAAAAACAAAGCCTTTCTAAATGTTTATAATTATTATTGTTACACTGATCAATGTACATACTTAAGTAAAACGTATAAAAGGTTCTAAATCACTAACCTCAATAAAATCTGCCAATAAAAATAGATTTATCCAAAGCTAGCTTAATAAATTCTATTGGTGAGGCTATAACCGTTTTGGTCGAGCATGATGACCATTTTATTGGTAGAATTTTATTAGTGTGCCAAATATATATAATGATTACCCATAAATTGATTATTATTTATTTTATAATCGATTTATGAAAGGAATTTGTTTCAGTTTTACGGTAGCCTAATTTCCTGAACATAAGTCGTGCAGAGACATGCGCGGGACATCCCTCCGTCATTTATCCACTTAAAATAAAATCATTAGAGTACGGTTTAATTAGATGTGTCTGCATAAATAATAATCATAATAGATACATAAAAGTTAGAATAGATAATATTGTTTAATTTTTGGACTACATAAGTGATTTTCTAAACGATCTCAATTTTTAGAAAACTTTTAGTAACTTCACCCCCGACTCAGTCACTTAATGCGAAAGTTAATTTTTATTTGTTTACCAAAGTTTCGGCACAAAATTAACAACTTAAGTTTAACAGATGGAAAAGTTAATCAAAACTTAATTTAGAGGTTGCTGGAAGGGCTTAATTAAAATTAATCACAAACTGATAGCCAGATTGCTCATTTTATTTTCGTTTTTCAAACGGAATGTATATTCTAATAAAAAATATATTTTAAAATGAAGATTTGTTTTAATGTGCTTTGTAAATGAAAATCCTGTACATATGCAACGTGTCACTAAATAGCCTTATGAGTACGCAGCAGGTTTGTTTCGATCAAGCATGTAAATTCATTTACATATGCAATAGTTAAATACTACTGACATGCGACTGACTACACAGTACTGCGCAGTTCAGCTTCAGTGTGCGCGGTCTTTTGACAGCACAATGCAAATTCAAGAAGATTATCGATTTTTCCCAGCTGACTACTACTACTATTTCTGTTTCTTTACTATTATTTCTGTACTACTAGGGTTTGAAGTGCAAAGATCTTTTAGAAATTTGTAGAAGTAAATTCATGAATGAAAATCTTTGAAATGTCAAAAATTGAAAAACTAACGCTACTCTTGTTCCCATGTGGATAACCTCAGCCCGGTGTGCAATATGTTACAATCTCTATAAAGCAAAAAAAAACACATTGGTAAGAACTTGAGTAAATTTAATCAAAAAAAATATTAAAATTTATAGCTAATGAGAACCTACTCCTTCTCTGAAAATGGTTAAAAAATACTTCAAAATTTCGTTAATGCCGCATATTTGATACCGTCAAGGACACTTTGTTTGACCTATAAGGTACTTCCCGTTGACCTATAATCATGAAATTTGGCAAGAAGCAATGTTTTAAAGGACAAGTAAAGGGAATAAATCGACGAATATTTCGATCATAAATTGACTACAAATTTATGATCAAAATATTCATCGATTTATTCCCTATACTTTATAATAAGTTAGCATACATATATACATATATATAATTAAAACTGTTGTCTCCATACATCGGCATAGGTCGCGGCATAGTTTACTACAGCAATTTTTTATATTTTATTTTAATATTTGACTATTGAAGTAAATCCATTTGAAGTCATCACAGAGTAAGTATGAAGTCGATTTTTGGATTGAAAGAGTTATACTCAATTATACATATATCTATCAAGTATAGTTAATTTCATTTCAAACACATTTCACATGAACAATTTTTATATAAGTATTAAATACCTATGGATATAAGATATTTAAAAGGCTTAGACTTTGATTCCCTTGTCCACCAACAAACAAGACTATCATTTTACAAACACCAATTTCCCAAAGATCAAAGATAATGTCGGCTGGAGCGCCAATCAATACATCAACTCTAGGGGGTGATGTCACAGTGGATAATATGACAAGCAACGGACTCAGCAGACCATAGTATGATCCAAGCGATGAATACTGACAAGTGGGTGACATCAAAAGAACCGTTACTTGTCCTTGCTTATTGTGTTAGAAAAATATGACAACTGAAGAAAGAGGTATCATTTGAGTTCGACAAATAGGGATACATAAAAGTATTTTATGGGCTATAATTATTCGGTATGTTTACCAACAATATTAATAAAATTAGTTTGGCTCCGCTCTAATTTTGAAAGCTTTTATTTAACTTGCAATGTTTGTATGGTTGTTAAGGTCAAATCTTGCAAGCTGAAATAGAACCACTTCCTCTTATCCTACGGAGTTGAATGTTTAATTATTGGTTCAGTTCTTACAACAATGCTTTTGTATGGTAAGCATGACCTGAATTGATATCCAGGATTAGCTCCAGATAAAGGAACTCCTCAACAGTTAACAGCACAGAGCCGTAATGTCATATACGCATTTGATTGTGATAGCCAGTTCTGAGTTTCACCATGACTTGGCTACTGCATAAAAGCATTTTTTTATTTTTTTTTAAATAACTTATTAAAACCTTTTATTTAACTTGCAATTAGGTATAGATGTTTGTTAAGGTGGAATCTTGCAAACTGAATTAGAACCACTTCCTCTTATCGTACGGAGTAGAATTTTTACATGTTGGTTCAGTTTCGAAGACAACGCATTTTTATGGTAAGCATGACCTATCGGCATAGCCTGAATCGTCATCCAGGGTAAGCTCCAAATAAAGGAACTGTTCAACGGTCAACAGCACTGACACGAAATGTTGTAAAGGCGTCTAATTCTGATAGCTCGCTCTTACTTTCAACATGAGACTGCTCTGAGGGTTAGCTTCTATATAAAGGAACTCTTCAACAGTCAACGGTCAACAACACTGACACGAAATGTTGTAAATATGTTTAATTCTGATAGCTCGCTCTTACTTTCAACATGAGCCTGCTCTCAGCGTTAGATTCCATAGAAAGGAACTCTTCAACAGTCAACGGCACAAACACGAAATTATTTGTACGCATTTTATTATGATAGCCAGTTTTACCATGACATGGTTGCTTCACTCAGGGTTGGGTTCTGACTAGGGAACTCTTCAACGATTAACAACAGCATAGACTCGAAATGTTGTAAACGCATTTAATTGTGAAAGCCCCTTCTAAGTTTCATGATGACATGGCAACTGAATAAAAACTATTTTAAAATCGTTTTTTAAGTAACTTATTTATGCTTATAACTGTACCGAACACAAATCAAAACTCAATACGATGGCGGTTAAAAAATTATAGTACTTTTTTGAACTATAAGGTCTTACAGACATATTTGTCACAAATGGCGAGTTTAAATAATTATGAACTTCCTTTTTATACAACTCTTTACCTTGAACATCTGGTTATATAAGGAGAAAAGACTAAAAACTAAAGAAAAGTCTGTGTGTCTCACGTGAAACATAGCGTTGTTTCATCATCATCATCATCATGTCAGCCCTTAGAAGTCCACTGCTGAACATAGGCCTCCCCCAAAGAGCGCCATGACGAGCGATCTTGTGCCACCTCCATCCACCGACTTCCTGCGATGGCTACAATGTCATCGGTCCATCGTGTGATGTGAAGCGAACTGTGGGGAGACCCCCCCCCCCCCACAGTTCGCTTGCTTGTTCGTGGCCGCCATTCGAGAACCTTTATTTCCCAGCGGTTCTGCGAACTATATGGCCTGCCCATTGCCACTTCAACTTGCAAACTCTAAGAGCTATGTCGGTTACCTTGGTTCTTCTACGGATTTCCTTATTTCGGATTCTATCTCATACGTAGTGAAACACCGAGCATAGCTCTCTCCATTGCACGCTGCGCAACTCTGAGCTTGTGTATGAGACCAATAGTTAGCGACCACGTCTCAGTGCCGTATGTCATCACTGGCAACACGCACTGATTATAAACTTAAGCCTTGTTTATAAATCATACAAAAAATAAAAATTAAACTATGTGTGTGAGTGGAGGGGAGGGTTTTATTTATGTTTGTTTATACATGCACCCTCATCCTTACATTCTTTCACAGTAGGTATACTGGTAGTTAATTCCGCCGACAGATCTGCCTTCTTTAGCCATCAGCTCACTTTTTCACAAATGTAAAGTACTAAATATATTTTCCAAAATTTGTGTCTATCAAATTGTCTCGCACAATCCCCGCCAACTTTAAGTTAAGCAACACAAATTCATCTGTTTCAACAAACAGAATCTACTTGTATTTGTTATTCAAATACACGTTCTGTGGAAGCGGCCTTCAAGAATATGTTTATCACGAGGTCAAAATATTTGGGACGCACAGAAAATCCGATTTAAGTTTTTACCCCACATTTTATACCATACGAGTCTCTGTGCTTTATGCCAAAGTTTCAAGGTTTAATTTTGTGTGTCACGCGTAAAAGTTTCAAGCAAATATTATGTTGAATGTATTTGGCGAGTAGGGATGTCATTTTATTTTTAAAGTACGTGCTATATAAACGAGTCTGTAGACGATTAAAAACTAGTTATATAAATGATCTATATATGTAACATAATTACATATTAAGCACCAGGGTGGGGTATTCTACAAGTTATGGCAAACACCGTTAGTTTAATGACTTTTGAGATTTCTAAGTTTTTCATTCATGAATTTACTTATAAAAAATTCTCTAAGTACATTTCACTCCAAACCTTAGTAGCACAGAATAAAGAATAGTACTGCCTAATAATGCATGGGGAAAATCAATAATCATTTAACTTTGAATTTGTGCTTGTCAAGTTTAATTGACAAATCTCGCACATTAGAGTCTAACTGCGCAGTGGTCAGTCGAACGTCAGAGTGAAACTCTACACTTCACAATCAACTACTTTTTTTTTAGTATTTTGTAAGAAGTGAATAAAACTAAAGTAAAAGTGTTTATATGATCTTCAGTGTTTTCTTCACCTGTAAGTAACACTGCTTACTCAAACTGCGTGACAATAATAGGCTGGCCGCTCACATTTGCCCAAACTGGTGATCAATCTCAATGGGGTCCTTTCCACCAGCGCGCAATCGAGGAGAGGCCTAGCAACCTGAACCCTCAGATGGAGCAGTATTATGTATGTACCTACTTTTTTGTGCAATGTGATAGAATAGTAAACAAACATTTAAGGTTGGTGCATATTTTTAATTTTTATTTTGCATGGGAATTTACATACGATGTATTCAAAACCATTGCACAAGTAAACGAATTTACATATTTGATCGAAACAAACTTGCTGCGTACTTATAAGGCTATTCAGTGACACATTGTATAACACTGAGGGATAAACTAATCTTTTTAAACATCAAGTTACAGATGTTAAGACATATTGCAGGTCATTTAGTTCAATTTCGTAGCAAATAAGACATCAGTTCATGAACTAAAACCTGACTACATTCGGATAAATAATAGCCTATGACACTCTTGCAATGGAGACAAATCGATTGATACCTCGCTTGTCAAAATCTGACCAAGTTTTTAGTTTGAACACATAACCCTTTCTTTGCTTCGCCGTAGTCTGGTAAATAAATAGCCTATATACTAATAATATACTATAAGTACCTAAAGACGAATCGATTGATAACTTACATGTCAAAATCGGTCCAATATGGGTGACATCCATATACATACATATGTATATAGATACATACATACATAGACTGTTAAAACCATTACCCTTCCCTTGCTTCACAGTACTCGGGTAAAAAAGGCCGGCTGAATAAAAGTATTTCACTTAACCCTAAAATATGAAAAGAAAAGTTAACGTGTGACAGCCCTAGGAATGCGTGTGAGTATGAAGGAAGGGTATCAAGTGAAATTGGTGTTGACATTACAATTTGCGTTTCATTTACTTGATCTAATTTGGTTAGCGAGTTAAACGTTTAACAATGCTGGTTGGGCACGAATGTTATTGTTTGAACAAGAAATCTTATGAACATGGAAGCGGGACATGACATTTCTTTAGGAAAATAATCACAAAAGTTATTTTTCCTAAAAGTTGTTTTTTATGGAGCGAGCTCATTTTGTTTATTGGATAATATTCAATTTAAGGCAGGATTTCATTAGCAAAATTTATGATAATTACAACTGTGGTTTAACCAATATTTTAGTGAACAAAAGTCTGATCGCGTTCAAGTTTGTTATAATCCTGAAAATAAAAATACATTATGGTAATCTGTAAAACATTGTTCTCAGCGACAAGATCGTTGCTATTTTAAATTTAATATTCATTGAATAATTTATCCGTATCTAGATTAAATGTTCTTTCCTTAAGGTATTTATTGTAATAAAGCAACATAATATGATGATGATGTCCTCCTTGACGTATCCGTCAATGGCAAACCTTGTTATCTCTTGTGTGTGTGAATATGACTGGCAGCGCCAAATTTGCTCTTAAAGGTCTTATTGCAAGGCGCACATTGCATCTGACCTGAAGAATTATAGGTGTAGGTGTAGGAAGGCTCGGGATGGTTCTTTTTGTGAAGGCATTTCGCATCGACTTGGAGAAAGCTTTTGATCGTGTGCCTTGGTCTGCTCTTTGGATCGTTCTCGCAGAAGCTGGATGTCCTGAGAAGTTCGTTACTCTAGTGCGCCAATTTCATGATGGTATGATGGCGAGAGTACAACGCGAAAACGACTTAACGGACCAATTTTCTGTCAACAGTGGCTTCAAGCAAGGGTGCGTAATGGCCTCTACTTTCTTTGCCGTTTACTTCGCCTACGTACTGAGGAACTCTTACTATGACTGCACTGGATAAATATGCTTAAGCGTCAGAAGTGACAGGAGCGTCTTTGAATTATCTCGATTTAGGACATAATATAGCACAAGTCACTAAATTTATACTTTGAATTTTTTTATCTGCTAATTAAGATTTGAATCTTACACAAGAAAAAAAAGAAAGAAAATGTGAACCTTTCTGATTCTTCTGGTGCTTCAGAAATACTAAACTTCTTGACTCCTACTCGTATGTCGTCGGTAGAAAACCAAAAACAAATGAACAAGTGAACAAAAAGGGCTAACAAATACGTAGAACCTAATAAATATAATATTTGTATAAATATCACGTATCAAAACAAGTTTTAAACATTTATTTTGTCAGATTAATACCTTAATTTATTCTAAACTAGGTTTCCCGCCCGCGACTTCGTCCGCGCGGGCTACTGTTTATCGCGAAAAAAGCATCCTATGTTCTTCTAGGATATTAAAAACCAATGCAAAATTAGGTATAGTAATGCACGGGATGTTTTTTGACATACTTGTAATTTCGTTTCCATGGCAACCGTTCCTTACATTGAGTAATCAACATTTTACAGTATTCCCGTGGAAACTTTCAATGTTCAGTGATAAACAGTATCCTATGTTTATTCTAGGGTATAAACTATCTCCATTCCAAATTTTATCTAAATCCGTCCACTCGTTATCGCGTGAAAGTCCCCAAACAAACAAACAAACAGACAACGTTTCACTTTTATATATTGGTATGGATTGATAGGCGCAATAAAGTATCAGATTTAAATCTGATAAAAACAAAGATTTAATGAAATCATAGGCAAGGTTTTTAACAAGTCGACACTGGATTTATATCGTGCTCTATCTTGACTCCCGAGGTTTTTAATCAGGTGATAGCAAAAAGCCGACAAGACAAAAAACAATGAAAACTATTATTTTCAACTGTTGGATGAATAGTGCTCCACTGTCCGCGGGTACTTAAATTTTTGACACTCGTGCTGATAAAAACATTTGACCCAATTTGGAAGAGCTTCCATAAATTTTAAAACAATCTGCACAGGACAACCCAATTTAAATTTGATATTCAAACAAGGGACTTATACGTAAATCGATTAATTAATAAAACACTTGTCACGCAAATTATATTAAAAAGTCGGTTTTATTAGGTGATTTAGTTTTTTGATGACTGACTTAGAGAAGCGAGGACTCCAAATCAATTTGGGCGAATCCGAGTTTGTTTGTATATTCGACAATAACTTTTGAACTGTTACCGTTTTTCCTCATGATTTTAGGTAAGTAAAGCTACGTAAATTTTCACAGTTATATAGTTATAGTTAACGTATGTATATTAATGAGTTGATTAGAATTGGGTTTGTTAAGATAACGGTGTAGCGATAAGCCTAAAAACTTGGGCGAGAAGGGATTTGGGCTACCACGTTATATTTTTTAATTTTAACCATTGTGTGATCGTATATCATCATCAGTATATATCTGCCCACTGCTGGACGTAAGACTCTCCTAATGCACTCCACTGAGCGTGCATCGTATATCGCGAGGTTTCAATTCTGCGCTTTTAGTAATTGCTGTAAACATAGGTTCTTCCAACATAATTTAAAACTACATTATTTGATTCCTTTGTCGTTGCTATATTTTAAATATACTTTTTTATTTAAAGATATATATATATATATATATATATTTATAAATGTATTCATATTTAATTTCATTTTTATACCCTTATGTTTATTTTTTCCGCTCCCTCTGGGCTTTAGCTGAAAACCAGCGCTGCGTGCCTTCGGCAAACAGCCTAATGCTGAGTTAAAGCCCATTCATCACCACTTTAATTATCTACTTTTACCTTTTCTTTGTTTTCCTTTTCTATTATTCCTACTTAATTTTTCTAATTATTTGTATGTTTTATTTTTGTGTGTATTGAATAAATGTATTTTCTTTCTTTCTTTCTTTCTTCCGAAAGTTTTTAGCCAGATATTTTTATTTATTATTTTATTCACTACGCATGTAGTATAATTACTGACTACTCAACTTTAATTACTGACTACTCAACTAATACTATTCCATCTACTCAAGTTTAATTACTGACTACTCAACTAATACTACTTAACTTTAATTACTGACTACTCAACTAATACTACTCAACTTTAATTACTGACTACTCAACTAATACTATTCCATCTACTCAAGTTTAATTACTGACTACTCAACTAATACTACTTAACTTTAATTACTGACTACTCAACTAATACTACTCAACTTTAATTACTGACTACTCAACTAATACTACTCAACTTTAATTACTGACTACTCAACTAATACTACTCCATCCATCTAACATCCCAGATCAAGCCAATATTATTTTTGTTTCCCAACATTCAACAAGAAAACTAAAACCCGACTACAGCCGGGTTAAAAAATTGCCTAAGACACTCTATACATGTAGACAAATCGATTGATACCTGACTTGTCAAAATCAGATCAAGTTTTTACTTTGAACATATAACCCTTACTTTGCCTTGCCGTAGTCGGGTAAAAAAATACATACACTACTAAACTCATTACCCTTCCGTTGCTTTGCTGTAGTCGGGTAAAAAATGGTTCTCTGAAGAAAATTTAAGACTTCTAATGGGTCGTTGATGAATCTAGACGATAGTTTTTATTATAATTTTTGGTTGCTGATTTAGTCGAATGTATAAATTTATAGAGGCTGGAGAAGAATGTATTTTGAAAAAAGTATATAACATTATTTTGTACAATCTTATCATTTTTGATTTTACTTATGGAACACCAATCACCCATGTATAATATTATGTTAATTTACTGTATTGACGTAAGCCATAGAAACATACAAATATGAAAATAGACGATATCAATGACTAATATACTGTCTCACAGAAAATACTTTGTTGGGCAAATGTTTTCCCATAAATAGATTATTGTATGCAACGGTGAAGAGTGCGGTGACCCAAAATGAGTCTTGGCCTCAGATATTTAGGCCGAGGCCGCACCGGTAAAGCGCTGCGATACGACTGCGACGCGATTAAACAGATGTCCGCACTGCAGTGGCGACAAAACAGCGTATCGCGATTACGCCGCGTTATGGGGGGCCGCCCGCACCGGTTAGGTCTGGCGATGTTCTAGTAGCGATTGGTGACCGCACTGAAGGCGAGCATAGGGTCTCGAGACTCCCGAGTAATGGAGCTCCAGGGAGCACCGTGCAGTCGAGTTTATTTTGCGATTAGAAGAAGACGTAGGTTATTGATTTAACACAGGGTTTAACCAACATATGAGACATATTTTTCTTTGAGTTATTTTCCTTATAGGTACTTAAAAAAAGCTAATTTGAACAGAAGTTATGGGAATACCCTCTATTTTCAATGCACATTATGAAACTATTTGTGTAATTACATAAAACACCCTTGCACGCTCAAGCTACAAAATCAAACTAGTTTGTTTACTTCGTGTGGCGTCACTGTCGCAATTCGTCGCGCAAAGCAATCGCACTCAAACGAGTGCATTACAGCCGCTAAAACTAATTTCTATAGAATTTATTTTAAGCCTCACCAAGTCGCTGTTAAGCCGCCGTCGCTTTGCGAAAATCAACCGCCTTTCGTTTTTAGGGGTTATTTTATTAAAATCGCTGTGGCCTCGCCGTTGGCTTACCAGTGTGGTTCCCCCCTTAAAGTCCCAACTTTTCTCATTACAATTTTTTATTAATTAGTAAAATGTTTAAAAAATACAGCAGCCTACGAAAAATATCAACATTATTAATGTTGTCATCAAGGTGGGCAACATAATTTTATTAAAAATCGCAGAAAACACTTTATTAGAGAATAAATAAGACAGAGTTTGCTTCAACCATAGGACTTAGCCCGCAGGTTAATAAATACACTGGGCGCTTATTCGCTATCATTATCATCATTTCAGCCTTTAGAAGTCCACAGCTGAACATAGACCTCCCCCAAAGAGGGCTACAATGTCTTGGCTTGCTTGTTCGTGGTCGCCATTCGAGAACCTTTATTCCCCAGCAGTTGTCGGTTCTGCGAACTACATGGCCTGCCCATTGCCACTTCAACTTGCAAACTCTGAGAGCTATGTTAGTAACCTTGGTTCATCTACAGATTTCCTCGTCTCGGATTCTATCACGTAGTGAAACACCGAGCATAGCTCTCTCCATTACACGCTGCGTGAGTTTGAGCTTGTGTATGAGACCAATAGTTATATATTCGCGCCTTCCCCTCTGCTCAACTAAACTACCCAACTGCATCAAGTTGAGCAGTGGGTAATACCAACGCCTCAACAGGTAAATTTTATTCGCTATACCACACGAAATTCCCTGCAGAAAACGTGTGAAGTTATTACGAGAATTAACAAACAATTCCACGAAGATACGAGTATAACGCGACGCCTTATGCCGGGTCCAGACCAAAATAACGAGAGTGAGCGAAGGCTATCGAGCGAAAGCGAAAAAATCAATGTGGACGACTTAATAAAAGCGAGCGAAAGCCAGCGTAGGCCATCTTTCGCATTTGGCCGTGCTCCACCGCATGTCGGTACACCAAAAGGAATTATAGCGAGCGAGCGCACGCGGTTTGTACGAACGGGCGAATGCTCATTCTGCAGCGACTGTTGCACGGAACGGGCGTCTCGCGCATACATTTTTAGGAAAGTTCATTCTTGTCGTTTAAGAAGTATGGAATGGTCTAATGAAAATCTTCTGAGTCTCAGTTCTGAGCTTTCTAGGCAAAAACCACGGTTGTGGGATCCGAAAGATAATAGCAATAATAATACTTAGCAGGGGCAGCTTCACGAAGTTGTTGTAATTTCCCCATACGGAGCAAAAAACTCCCCAAAAAGGTACTTTTTCAGCATTTTTTCCACAAATATTTTGAAACTACATATTCCTTATTTGGGTAATTATCATATTAAAGTGTGATTTGTAAATAAATAAAGAAATAGTCGAAGATTTTGTTTGTTTTCTTTTTGGTGCGCCTCATATCTTAATTGTATTAGGCATAAATATAACGTTAATTGAACTGTAAATACATTAAAAATAAAAATATTTTAAATGTCACGATCCGTGTAATGTGACATCATCGTTTTCTAACAAAAAGTAGCTAAATAAAGAAACGAATCTTATCTGTTCAATGTTTAAATTAAATAAAAAAACATAATTTTAGGCAGCCATCTTGTCTCAGCCCAGTTTTCGTACGCTAATGCAAGGATCTGTGGACATTAAGGACATTTATTAAAAGTAATTGTCACAACTGTGAATATTCTGGCAAGGTTATGTAAACTTCTAACTTAAATTCCTGATAATATGAGTTGCGTATTGTAGTACAGTTTCTTCCCAAATTATATTAATCACATGGTGTTTATTTTTACTTATAAAATGGCGGTAACAACGAAATAAATCTATATTCCGAAAAAATATATAAAAAATATGCACATTTGGTCAGACAAAATCAAAATTTCAATATATATTCAAAGATTTCATTTTAATTACAAGAGTGTTGGCTAGGGTACATCGTCAGCAAAAGCACCAAACCATTTTGATTCATCTATTTTATTTTTTTCCGGTGGCCCGGTCACTTCGAGATCGTGTTCGAGTATTTCAGACACATCCGCAATGTTTGGTAGCGAGGTCGAGTATAGAAAAACAATTGTCATTTACTGTCAATGCACGGCGCATCAATTGCCATCAATCAAATGTTTCGTCATTTGCTGTCAATGCCGTAGTATTATTGTCAATTGCTTTAAATTTACAATCATTATTCGCATCAATGAGTGTCAATCACGTAAACATTGACAAACGCAAATGATAGTTTCAGGGAGACGCGGAGAACCGGAACAACTCGTCTGAAAAAGATTTAATCATCTGAGTTTATTTTTCACTCTTTGCCCGTAGTACGGTTCAGTTGTTTTAAGGGTAGTTTTCATTTTCAGAGTCAGTCAGAATAAGTCATGCGAAGTTCCGAAAAAAAAAAACGTTATAAAAATATACAGTTTGATATTTAGAAATGGCTAAATATACGGCAAAATTGTTATTTTGTTGTGATGGAAGGTTTATTTGTGTTTGTCTTGATGTGGATATTTCGGAGATTGCTGAGAATTTCAGTCAAAGGGAAAGGGATGTTGTTTTAACATATGGTCTATTCTAGCTTAGTATTCAGAGACCATCATTCAGTAGGTTATTAGTGAAGTAATAATTAATATTTGACTAATATTATCGGCATAGTCATTTGAGGGGATGTGACAAATGAACCATATTAATTCCTAAAGGGATCTAACATTTTGCGGTGCCACATATTATGACAAGTGTGATATATTTTGGGACTTGTCATGAGTAAACTTCTTAATGATATTTATATGTTATTTCAAAGGGGGTTCCAACATTTTACTATGCCACAAATTATAATAAATGTAATCTATTGCAAAATTGACAAGAGTAAAATATAAAATAATGTTTTCATGTTGTAAAAGATTTTTCGTCTCATAGTTTCTTGCCAGTTTTTTTAAGATGGTGTATTCCGAATCTGGTGGTAAAATTAACATTCTACAATAAACATAATAAGAAAGAAACAGCTGACCTCTTTATTGTAATAGTTTAATGGTAGTTAAATGATGTGTTTAGGTAGCGAGGCAGACCTTGATTAACCCGTACTAGGTAATAACATCTAGGCAATAACAAAGTTTAGGCATTGACTCCGAAGCAATTTGTTTCTTAGTCAATTAGCGTTATAGGTATGATTACAGCAGTGGCATCTTTAATTTTTAGGCAATGTGCTCATAAGCGGGTTCAATACCGTTGCATGATATATTTATATTTTGCAATTTCTTACACTGGTAGATTGCCTCGCTATGTCATAAACCCCTAAAGGAAACCCTAGCAATTAAAATATTATTCAACTAGATAATGATTGAATCCGCATATGTAATAATAATGTCACGCAAATTATTTAAAGATAACCAAAAAATAACTCAAGTTATTGCCTATTTTACATATTATCTCCTCTATCCAGATCCAGGCATTTATCGAAAAAGTTTTTCTTAAACTATTACATATATTATTTATTATTTGTTCCACTAGATGTCTCTTCTCTCGTGTGGCTTATCTTGAATTTAGAAGTTTAGCAGATTAAATTCGAGTTTTTCCTGTTTTATTATGTAATTTGTTTTACTTAGGCTCACTTTTATATCATGATTAATTCTTTCGCAAAAAAAATAAACGCTGTAATTTTGGATCTGACCAAACTTAACATACAGGCAAAAAAAAAAACAATTTGGTTTCGATATGACTTTTATTTTTTGGAATAAAATTACTGAGTTTCTGAAATTTCGTACGACTCGGCAGTCAGTGAAATGCATTGAGGCGGGATAACTCCGAATTTGTGTTCTAACGACATTATTTTTTCTTTAAATAATTAATTCTCGAGGTTCGTTCTGTCACACTGCTGGGCAAGTCATATCATTCATCCTTCTCTAAATCAGCTCGCTTGGTAAGTAAAACATCCTGTATTTATTGTAGATATTATTAAAGTGGGCAGTGACCGAACGTACTATTTTCCCCTTCGGAGTCAACGAAAACGCTGAACTTTTGAGTCATTTCTTATTCATAAATTCGTACAGCTGTCAAATATTTTTTCATCGATGAAAAAGTGTTTGACAACTGAACGGTTTTTGAGTGATCTTAACGAGCAATGAATTTCTTCTACCCATCGGATTAAGATACACCAGATTTTATCTAATTTTAAGCTATTCAACAGTTACACCCGCATTTCAATCCGTCCATCATTTTTACATTAAGCGCGAAAATAAATCCAGACTGACAGGGGAGACAGACACCATTTTTTAATACGAGTATGTATATATTCTTGTGACGTGGTCGCTAACTATTGGTCTCATACACAAGCTCAGAGTTGATCTATACTTATAATCAGAGCCTCAAGACGCAAGCTTTTAAACAGTGCGTGTTGCCAGTGATGACATACGGCACTGAGACGTGGTCGCTAACTATTGGTCCCATACACAAGCTCAAAGTCGCTCAGCGTGCAATGGAGAGAGCTATGCTCGGAGTTTTACTACGTGATAAGATCCGTTGCGAGGAAATCCGTAGAAGAACCAAGGTTATCGACATAGCTCTCAGCATTTGCAAGTTAAAGTGGCAATGGGCAGGCCATATAGTTCGCAGAGCCGACAACCGCTGGGGAATAAAGGTTCTCGAATGGCGACCACGAATAAGCAAGCGAAATGTAGGGAGACGGACGACATTGTAGCCATCGCAGGGAGTCGGTGCATGTAGGCGGCACAAGACCGTTCGTCGTGGCGCTCTTTGGGGGAGGCCTGTGTTCAGCAGTGGACTGCTAAAGGCTGAAATGATGATGATGATGATGATGATGATGATGATGATGATATATTCTTATGTTATATATTCTCTATTCTTGTTCTCTAGCTTTTTTTAATTCCCCTAGACGTTTTTCTTTATTAGCTTCTTTGTGCAGATGTCGTAGCCATATTATGAAATTGATAACTTTGTAATGTAGTCGATAATTTCAAGAAACGATTCTATTTCATAAAATTGGCCAGCTAAAACTAGCATTAACATCATTGTTTAATGCTATTCCAATCCACGTTTAGCCACATCATTAAATATCATTAATGTGATATTTCAATCCAAATTTGGCCACATCATTAAATATCATTAATGTAGGATTTTCATTATACCAAAAGTGATCAAACAGATAGATTTTTAATGCTAAAAAACACACAACCTATCACGGCCAAGGAGGGCTTCCGCCCTTGCCTTCTATTTACTATATGATCACTTATGTTTGACCATATTATGAAGTAGATAGATAGATAGAAAATTCTTTATTGCACACATAAGATAGGTACATAGGCGAACTTAATGCTAGCAAGCATTATCTTCCAGTTAACCTCGGTGTACTGTGATGTTTTTAATGCGGAATAGTGCCCATTAAGTACGGCTGAAGTAGCCGTGCGTTTTGTGCGTTTAGCTGTTAATATCTTCAAACGCTTAATTCATCTGGCCAAACCATTTCGTGATGTAACCGATAATTTCATGAAATATAACTTTTTCATTAAGTGTCTGGATTTCGGTTAAAAAAAGTTAATGGTTCATTTTGAACTGTATACGCTTTTTTAATAAGTTACCTGATGGCATTGATCAATTATCAACGCATAGGTTTAATAGTTTTGTTAAAGTAAATCTTACACAGAAAGGATATTACAATGTAAATGACTATATTACTGACGGAAATGCATGGCCTGATGTCTCCAAGCTCCATGATAATAATAAGAGATCACTTCGATGTTTACGTTAAGTGAATAAAATGTTCAAAGTACTTTGTGAGATATCTCATGACTACAACATGCCATGAGATCGTGACATGATGTCATATTGTTTTATACAACATCATTATTTAGTTAGTATTCTTTTTTCCCTGTTTGATTGTTTGATGATTTTGGAACATCTCATAGTCACCTTTATCTTTTATATTTATAATTTACATATGTTTGATTATTGTAAATTCAGACATTTGAAAAAATTATAAAGAATTAACAAATATGGAAAAGAAATACATCCCCGTAGTTTCTTGGTGCTCTCTTCTCTAACGTACGTATTTTTGAAGCACCGGTAGAGTCAGAAGGGTATTTCCTTTTTCAGGGTGATATTTAACTCTGTTGGCACATGAAAGGGACATTTCCTTTTCAAACTCAAAGCATAGTTTACTTACCTTAATTTTATTGATTATGATATATTAATAATATTTTATGTATTTCTCCTTGTTCATGTGATATTAATTTTGAATTGTAAAAGTGCTATTATTTTGCCTATTTACAATAAAATACTTTGACTTTGGCCATCCATTTCATGAAATGATCATTTCAATGAGATCGCCACGACACAGACATTTTGTAACTTTCTGCTTTATTATATGTATAGATAATTTATATTACAACTTGGAACAAACCGCCTCAACTTTGGAAACTTCAAGCTAACTATCAGAACAGTTTTCAGACAAAATTACCACAGTGAAAATTACCAGAAGTTCTCGTAAAATGAAGGACTAAATTAGAGCCCACTTTGAACTCGTTTCAACTATTTGTGTAGTCAGCAGTGAGCAGAGCAGCCGTTTTATTGCAAGCATTGCATTGTGGTGCAGTGCACCGGAAAATTGTTTGCGATCCGAGTTGATCTGACCCAGATTATTGAGGTAGTATTTTATTAGTATAAGTATTTGAGAACGAAAGCAAAATGGCTAGAAGGATAATTCTATTTTGTGTTCTCTTGTTTTTGTAGTCGATTTGATTTGAAAAGGAATTCGAACAGTTGAGAACAAGTCATATACAGAGTGTGGCGTACAGAGTAGTCTACTTTTTTAGTCACAGCCTGTATACCCTGATTCATAATTAAGCGCGTCACAGACGACTAAGATACGTTAATATTTTATCTTAAGATAAAATATCGCTCGCTATACAATTTATATGAACCATCATAAACGGCGATGATAATGTATATTTGTATCTTACAGTATCTTAAGATATCGAGCGATATGGAATTTATTAAAAGATTTCATCTTAAGATACGAAATATATCGTAAAAGATACAAAATATATATTAATATACTATCTTAAGATACAAAATATATCGTAATATGCTCTACAGTTGCTCTGTTTTGTATTCGTGACGGATTTTTTAACCCCTGAACAAAGCGATGGGTGTTATAAGATTAGGGTGTGTATCAGTTTGTGTGTGTGTGTGTGTGTGTGTGTGTGTGTGTGTGTGGGTGGGGGTGTGTGTGTGTGTGTGTTTGTTGTGTGTGTGCATCTGTGTGTGTCTGTGGCATCGTAGCTCCCAAACGAATGAACCGATTTTGATGCGGTTTTTTTCTGTTTGAAAGCTGATATGATCGAGATGGTTCTTAGATATATGAGGAGAGGGAGGGGGAGGTCAGAAAGAAAAGGGGGGTGAAAATCGTAGCTTCCAAAGAAATGGACCTATTTAACTGTGTTTTTTTTATGTTTTGAAGCTGGGGTAAACAAGACGATTCATAGCTATAATTTGAGGATGGAGGGGGAGGGGGAGGGAGTGGTGCGAATAGCTTTCCAACGAATGGACCGATTTAGCTGCGGTTTTTTATGTTTGAAAGCTGAGGTAAACGAGATGGTTCTTAGCAAACTGCAAGTCGTTGTTCTGTACAAATGCTCTCGCGCATGTTCGTATTTTGTTTCACTAAATCTTCCTTAAACAAATTATGAATTTTGAGAAAAGTTTCCTTCGACTTATTAAAATAAGTTTGTTTTTATTTTTGTAGAAACATCTGCGTAAAGATTAAATTCATCGCGGCTTTTTCTAAATTTAATGTGATTTTCTATCCAAATTGATCACCTTTTACAATGCGCTAATGCAATTTGCATATCAAATTCAAAATTAGAATCGTCGTCTGATGAGCCATCTAATAAATCTAATAGTGAAACCGTACTACTCATATTTTATCAACCTGTATATAGAAAGCGGTGAAGAAATACGTGTGGCACCTAGGACGGCCTGCGAGCGAATAAATAATTTCAATATAATATCGTATCTTAGCCGTGTGTGATACCCTAAGATGCTATAATATTTTATATGCAGATATCGTAACATCAAATATTATAGTATCTTAATCGTCTGTGACGCCCTTTAAAGATCAAAAATGTAAACAAAGGGGTAAAAAGAATGAAAAAAAAAATAGATAACTGTGCGATCCATAATTTGTTGATCGACATTATTATTAATTGATTTTAAATTATAACATGATAAACATTAATTATTTAATAAAATTGAATGGTTAATTTTTGCAAAATTGTTATTTTAAACAAAACTATACTAAAATGAAGGATTTTTTCGTGCAGTTATTTTTCTTAGACTGGGAACACAGGAGAGATTTGAAACATTTTGTGCAATCACCGCCATTTTGTTTTTCTTTCTGTTCCATTCACTCTGTGTTTGACTACGTCTTAATAATTCTTCCTAATTCCTGCATATATATTTTACTTCATGTGGTAAATCCTTATTATAGGTTTATAGGTATGCTCATATAAGCATTATTTCATGTCTGGTAGCAATAAACGCAATTAAGGTTTATAGTTTTTAGTTGAAAGTATTAACAAGTACATACCTACTTAAATGGAAATAATATTTTGTTTAAATTAGGTTGAGCGCACATGACCTATCACTTTGACAATGACATTTGTTGACATTTCTTTGTTTACATTTTTGATATTTAATTATGAATCAGGTTTCATCTTTGCGTGAAAGCATTGGGTCATCTTTGCGTATGTATCTATTAATGGATATTAAAATAAAATAAATCCTATAATCAAGTTAATGGCTAAATTAGTTTCAAAACTTCTATCATAGCATATGATTAGGGCTACGAATAAGATTCGGGTCAATATTAGTAAGTATCGAATTCCAAAAAAATTTTGTTTGAAAAATATAATTAATTGCTTAGATCTAGAGAAATGTGTCTGTATCTGTTCAAAGTAAAGCTATCTGGAAGATAGGTAAATGAACCTTCAATTCTTCAAAGATAAGAAAATTATGAGTGGAAATATTTCGAATCTTGTTTATTTAGAATCTTATTTCCCTTTCATTATTTTTTTATCGTTTCAAAGAAAATTGCAGGCTCCATTTCTAGTGAAGACTTCATCTTGTGACTTCAAAGACTACCGCGGAAATAAAAACATTTATTTATTAACCATAGATTTCTGAAAAACCTATAAGAAGATTCTTTTGCACAATAACGGATTAAAAAAACATTTATTGCATATTTTTTTTTGCATTTTTGTACCGCCTGATATACACTTATTTGATATCGCACAGACGAGTAAATATTTTATTAACCTGGGTTTTTGGCAACAGTTGTGGGCAGCTGCGTGCAAATACTTCCGACGCGCTGTTCAACTTTAAAACGACTCATTTTGATAAATGCCAAGCCATTCCTCTGTCAAAAATTCACGCTAAAAGATAAATTTACATAGCTACCATCAGTTGTCAAAGATATCCGGTACCACAGTCCATATATTAGTCTTTACAGATAATATATGTACTGTGCCGGTACCTATTGAAAAACCTTAGGCCGCGGCCCCACTGCCGGATTCCTCGCTTAGGGTCTAACGTCTAGTCACTTCCACTTGGAGGAGGTGACTAGCTAGGGCGCTAAACGCGTAGTGCGGCCGGTCCCATATGTTTTCGAACGTTTCTTTTCTCATGGCGGTCCTAGGCTTTGGGTTTGTTTCACTAGCCCAGGGACCAAGCCTCAGTGGACAACCTAAAAGGTCAGGAACTATTAGGAGCACATTATCACAGACTTTTCGTACTTCAACGATACGGATTAAAAACCACTAACGAAGGTATTATTATATGTATTTAAAAGAGAGTCCAGTTGTAATAAACGTATTATTATTTTGTAACATTATTTCCTAAAATTTGGTTTTGCTAATGCAATCAATATCCGAATGACAGGTTATTTGAATTTAGAATTAATAATGACAAACTATCAAATGGAATAAAATGGCTTATGAAATAATTAAGAGATCAAATGAGTATTATTACGAAAGAGGTTTGACCTCGTTACAATGGCATCTCGCTAGATGCCAGGTCACTAAGCGAGGCATCCTGCAGTGCAGCCGCAGCCTTATAGTTTAATTGTTTAGGTACTTATAATTAAATTTTGTCACGCAATACCGTCTAAAGGAAGTTTCTGAAATTTGATATATTGGTACTTTTGGTTTTGGAATAACAAATCCTTATATCCCAGAAATATGATCACGTGGCCACAGACAAAGAAATCGGAATAATGCACAGCTAATTAATCTAATAAAAAGAAGAAGTATAACTTGGTCAGAGCCTCGGTACTTACAAACAGTTCTAAGAAACAAATAGTTCTTTTGACTAAAAAACGACGTCAATTGAACTAAGAATGCTACCAACCAATTTTTATAAACTGTATATGGAGACCACACAGGATTTTTGACAACCACGAACTATTTCAAATAAAAGAATCATCCAGAACAAACCTTTGGATTTTATCCGTTACTAACTTACCCGCCCGCGACTTCGTCCACGCGGACTACAATTTATCGCGAAAAATTCATCCTACTTACGTTCTTCTAGGATATTAAAAACTAATGCAAAAGTAGACAGACTTCTTGGTTATGGCCTCCATGGCTTGTTGACTTAATCTGTGGCACCAACGCTCTTGATAATTTTTGACGGACTTGTTATTTCGTTTCCATGGCAAGCGTTCCTTACAGCGAGTATTCAACATGTTCTAGTTTTCCCGTGGAAACTTCTACGGAATTCGTGGAATTTTCTGGGATAAAAAGTATTCTATGTTTTATTCTAGGGTATAAGCTATCTGCATTCCAAATTTTATCGAAATCCGTCCAGCGGTTGTCGCGTGGAAGCTCCCCAAACAAACAAACAAACAAACAAACAAACAGACAACGTTTCACTTTTATATATTGGTATCGATTTTTCATTATTTTAATCTGTTTTGAAATCCCCGAGATATGAGTAAAAAGTAAAAAGAAAAAAATCTCCATCGCTGATAACATTCGAAACTTCTTAATATATACTCGACCTAGCTTCACAATCAACTGCAATAATTACCTTACCGAATGTTATAATTAAAAACGACTTTAATAATCCTTGGTTTTAAATGTTGGTTTTAAATGTCGGTCATACATAATTACGTTTCTGCAAACATGCGAACATAGCACGCTACGTTATTTAAAAATATTATACCGTGAATAGTTTAATTTGACGTATCACCTTGAAATATTACTTTTATGTGTGTCGGACACGATGTGCAGTTCAAAGGATTTATCTTTGCCGGTATTCGGTTTTGCTGAGTGAGGCCAACAAAGCAAAAACATATTGAAAAACATTAGTACTCTTCTTCTTTTTCTTCGGATGATGGGTTTTAAACGCTGCTTGGCGTTTTTCTGACGGTATAATGCAAAGAGGTCAAATTACGCTCACTTTTAGTTTATTTATAGCATTCGTCTCTCTAAGCTATAATGTCTAGACATTTCCTATGAACAATGGACGAACAATGGCTATATAATATTTAATTTTATGCTTCTTGGCTATAATGTATTGTAACATCTTCGTCATCTACCAAAGTCAGAGTCAGTACGAAGTATTGACAGAAGAAAATTGTCTATGCTCTTTGGTAAGAACAAATACATAGGTTGAATTACGCTTATAGGGTACGAATCAGAGCATCTAGTTTTCATAATGTCACCTGTAACGACATATTGTTATGAAAAACAAAGGAAATGGGCTAGCCTCGTTCTTACTTGGGCCTAAGGTCACAAGGTCACCAGTACTATCAATAATAGAGAAAAAAAAATGAGGACAATGGGATAATAAAGATATTTTAAAAGAAAGTATTAATTTTTGGTTATTTTTTAAACACTGCTTGGAATAAAACCTTATTTATTTACATCCGGTCTATGAACAAACTTTTTGACATAAGAAGTCAGGCAACTAAAATATCAAACATCACTCACAATAATCAATCCAGCAAAAGACGTTACACGATAAAAGCGTGATGGGGTCAAAATTATTTTAATTTTAAAAAAAAAATTTATTTTAACGTAGCACGATATATTTTAACGTAGCACGATATTTTTTAACGTAGCACGATATTTTTTTTGCCGTCGCGGTCAAATAATTTTGTTTTACCCAACTAAGACAAAGCAAAATAAGGGTTATTTTTTAACAGTATGTATGTCTGTAGTTATGTATGTCTGTAGGTCTGCAAGTACTATGTATGTCTTGTTTAGATGTTCCACTCTAGCGTTCACCGCTATTGATCCGATTTTGGCACACAAGGTATCAATCGATTTGGCGTCCGTGGTTTAGACGACGCGCCACCTCCTTGAAGCAGACTTGTCAGTATTTGAAATGAGAGTGCGAATTTGTTTATAAGAGACAGTTGTCAAAATAGAAAAAAAAACTATGGTTCATTTCGTATTTCATTGATTTAATTTGCAAAGGATATCTTTACGCTCGTACAAACCCGTTTGGGCCAATAATAGGGGGAAAAAAATTAAGCTTTGCCCTACAAATAGTGGTGTATTGTTAGATAGATGATGTATTGTTTTGTTTTGCCTAGTTATGAGGTCTTTACGAAAAAAAAACAAATTTTCGACCTCGAGGGGTCGGGGGAGGGGTTTACATTTCAAAATTCGAATGTCTAATGTCAACAGTGTCTTCAAAACAGGGGTATTTTGTTAAAACTTTGACCCCCTTTTTAAACCCTTTAAAATGTGTTTTTTCAAAATTCTCTATATTCAGCGGTTAAGAATATACGTTGTTCCTGCATTGGACCATAGTAAGGATGTGTTTTCGCGTTTTGTAACTTTTTACCTATGAGACTTACGGAACAACTGTGAATGCAAAAAACTTGGAAAATATTGTCTTCTTTATACTTTTCTTAGACTTTTTTGCCATAAAGCTAACTGTTAAAGAACTATTTACAAAAATACAAATATTGGCCCCTTCAATTCAAGATAGCGGATAACGCTCCCACTCCTCAAGGTCGAAAACTTTGATTTTTCATCAGAGTCTAGACCTAAACAACATATGTGAAAATCATTACCACATCACCTTTTGCAGGGCAAATTTCTAAATATTCTCTGCTTACTGGCCTATTTGTTCTTCCTTCGCTAATACGTGGTATGTCAAAATCATAAGTTACATACTTTTTGGTTCACTTAGACCGTAGTCAGGTTTTAGTTTTTGAACATAATTATATTTTCAACTTGTTTTATAATTGATAGGCTTATGTTTGTCCGCGATCTAATCTGGTGATGACTGATGATATGATGCAGTCTGTGATGGTACAAGCTAACCTAGAAGTAACCTATTCACTTGTGACTTGTAGACTCTCAGATTATAACAAGCTGATTCAAATCCGCTCCTTACATATCACAATGTGTAACCAAAATTATTACTGCTTATAAGAGAAATGTCCACCAATATTGATGGAGCAATGCCACACTTCTAGTTTTCTGATAATGAAATTGTGTTATTAAATCAATTCTAGAATTTACACATAGATAAATTATGTTTTCAAGATTTATTAATTGAATCAACTCCAGAGCTCATTTACAATCGCTAATAGCGATACATCCCGACGACTTCTGGTACTAGACTCGCCTTTTGGATGCCTGGCTTTATTAAACATTTTTTAGAACCAAAAATAAGTCCAATCCAAAAATAACATTTTAACCGAGAAGTAAACTAACAAAAAAGTTATAAATAACTATATTGTTATTTTAAAGAAATTCCTAAAGCTTTTTTATCTTTTTGCGCTCAATAAGTAATTTTTGTCCTTGTCTAATTCCTGTAACATACGAGTGTTAATTTTGGCTACGCCATTTTTGCCTGTCTCCTTTAACCACAGGTGACATACTGATAACACGAGGCTTAACTTCGTACTGCTCTTTTTGTATTTACTTTTCAATTTGTATTTGCTTTGTTGGTATTTTTCTGTTAATCTGAGCTTTAAATCATATACACGTTAATTTTATGTCAACACGACATGTTTAAGTATCAAACCTAATATTATTAGAATCTTCTGCGTTCTCTTTATGAAACTGACATCCCACGCGTACTATGAATTCCTGTAATACCCAGAAAAAGTGCTAAAAGTCCTCGCTGAATACAACAAAGTCTAAACAAATAATTTTATTTTCCACCTACCCAGGTATATAAAATTATTAGACAAGCCATACCGATGATGGAAGAGTGTAAACCCATCTCGCCTTGAACGCAGTTTATTATTTCGTAATATACTAACATAAAAGTGTGTGTGTGTTTTTCACGCAAAAGGGGCCGATGATCGGCCTAGTTGCGGAAAAGAAGCCCGACCACCCAGAACATAAAAGTGTGGTTAATTTATTTCAGTCTTAATTTAGACACGTTTTATTGCAGGCAGATATTTCCGTTCGTCAGTTTAACATTTGAGTTTTAGACGTAACGTTTCATTCAAAATCAAAATCGGTTCAGGTTACAGAACTAATATTCTATTCTTATACAATAAAATGTGCTTAATTGCGGATCAATATAACAACTGACAAAATTTTTATTGAGTATGAATATGGGGGCCCCTTTTCAAACCACATTTTAGTTAAAAAATTCTAGTTGATTGTTTTTTGTATAAAATTAAAGTAAATTTTATGAGATAACTAGGTAGTTGCAATACAGTTCAAATTATATGATCGCCTGACTAGAGCAACAATTCAAATATTAGTAGATATTTGGTTGCCTAAATTAAACAAAAATAGTTTTAAAATGTAGTAATGCTAAGGTTTTTTATTGTTGTACCCCATTTGACCTAATAAATGTTTAATTCTAATTACCAAGCTACTTCAAAATTTAATGAAGATTAAATCAACGCCTCGAAAGTTACTTCGTCAAACAAACAAACATACAAAAGCCAAAACGCTCAAGTTGATTTGGAGATTTTGCTTCACTAGGTCAATAAGTCTGCTCTAAGAAACCTCTGATTTGATCACCATTATCAACTAGTATTTTTTTTGTGTTACGTTCGGCAGTCTACACACCAAAGTCGCTGACTAACGCGCCGACAACTTAGTCGGCGGGTTAGTCAGCGACTTTGGTGTGTAGACTCCATTAGTTTATATTCGTATATTACCCGCTGCAGCTTGTGTTGCCGCAAATAGTGGCCAACAAACTTTTTTTTCAGAGCAATATACATTTTTCAACACGGTCGTGTATCTACAAGATACAGAGGAATACTTGCCATGCAAAAAAAAGATGCTAGCTAACCATCAAAATTATTTGAGTACAACAAAAGTACAAATGTGTTTCCGTAAAAGTGATAGTAGCCTAACGGTTCAATAGTGCAACTTTGAATCCAACGATACCGGGTTCAATCTTAGTACACACCATTGACTTTTCTAAGTTATATGCGGTTTTCCATCGCTCCGTGATTCAGACGGCACGGTTAGTTGTCGGTCCCGGCTATTATTGATTAATAGCAGTCTTTAAACCATGTCAGAAGTTCTCGGGCGGCCTGACAAAGTCTGACACCAGAGGCTAGCACTACCTCATACGACAACTGTGATATGGCTAATAAGACAGAACATCATCATCAGTAACGGTCCACTGCTGAACATCGGGGTCACCCATTAGAACACGCCATAACGAGCGGTTGCTCGCTGTTTGTCTTAAGGGCTGGTTTTTCCATAATCACCCCCTTGGCAGGAGTCTTGGTGATTGCAAGAGTTTGTGATAATACACAGCAAAATGCTTGTTCATCTCCTGGATTCCCTAAGCTAGTTGCCACAGCACCCACGTTATGAGAAGGAATGGTCCTATAACTATGCTGGGTACCACACGACTGAAGTAAGTAATACGTTAATAAAAAAACGAAAAAAAAAAGAAGCTTTTATGAAGTAGCCAGTAGCAGCAGTAGTGGCATGATGAAACTTAACACGCTATCACAATTAAATGCTTATACAACATTTCGTGTCTGTGCTGTTAACCGTTGAAGAGTTCCCTTGTCAGGACTCGACCCTGAGTGCAGCAAACATGTCATGGTTAAACTTAAAACCGGTTATCATAATAAAACGCATACACAACATTTCGTGTCTGTGCTGTTGACTGTTGAAAAGTTCCTTTATCTAGAGACTTGTCATGGTTAAATTTGAAGAGTTCCTTTATTTGGATCTAATCCTCAATTCAGGCCATGCTTACCATAAAAATGCATTGTCATTGGAACTGAACCAACATGTAATAATTCAACTTCGTAGGATAATATGAAGTGGTTCTAATTCAGCTTGCAAGATTTGACCTGAACATAGATACATACAAAGACTGCAAGTTAAAACCTTTTAAAAACAGGACACTTATTACGTAGGTACTAGACAATGGATAAACATACTTGATTCGAATATTACATCCATGACTCGGAAACAAACATTTCTGTTCGTCACACAAATGATTCTCAGGAAGTCGGTGGATGGAGGTGGCACCAGTCGCTCGTCATAGCACTCTGTGGTCCTCACAAAGCGCCATGACGAGCGATCTATATGTTCAGCAGTGGACTTCTAAAAGCTGACATGATGATGATGATGATGATACAAATGATTGCAACTTGCGGGATTCGAACCCGCGACCGTAATTGGTTGTCTTCGCAGTCAGGGTCACTAGCCACGGCTAACCGGTCATCCCAGTATGATCCCAATGAGTTCGTAGTTTGACCTTAGTCCATAATTCACCATTCTGCACCAACTGCACAATCTGATTCCCCCATCACCTTTCCATCACCGTACGAATAGACGATCGGCAATGCGCCACCCTTTTATAGATGCAATACCTCGCACAAGAACGAAGAAGCGTTACGTTTCTTCATTCAATATAAGAACTGCAAAGGAGTGGAATGCCCTGCCCTCGTCAGTGTTTCCGGTAAAATATAACCCAGGTGAGTTTATGTCAAGAGTGACTAGGTCATCGTTTTCCATCAGGTGAGATTGTGGTCAAATGATTACAAGACGTTTTTTTTTAAACTTGCTTATATTAATATTATATGTAGTCTTTTCTAAAATACTTAATTGAATCTAACAGTAACAATATTTAACTGAGACACACAAAATTAATGTGTACAAAATAATACTCGTCCAATTGTATTTTTAGGCGAAATTCTTTCGCTTTTTTTGCTATTAATTTGGCGCAAATAATCAAAATTAGAACGTTATTAAAATCTGCGACGAGCGGAAGAGCATAATTGAATAAAAATCTAATCAAAAACCGTGTCCCTATTTCGTGTCAGTTTCTATTAAAAGTTTGTCGAATATATTTGGCAAAAAAATTATCGTAGGCATCTTTTATTTATTTTAGAATGTTTTTTTTTTCTTATACCTAATAAGTTATTAAAAATAACATTTTGTTTATTTTATTAATTATTTACACCTTTAAAAACTTTATCTGGTTGACCTTTGACTGGTAGAAAAGCATATAAACTAAGTCGTTGATATTAATTTTGATAAAAAAGTAGCTATAAGCCTTAGTAACGCTTAAACCTTATTTTCCCATACACAAAAACATAACACGAGCCTATAAATAATTAATTCAATTATACAACATAGTTACAAACCTGATTTCAGCCACGAACTACTCACGAAGCCACACAAAAGAAAAAAAATTGTCACCGAAAAATAACACAACACAAGAAAAAATATAGAAACACGTGCACAACGGTTTTTATGGAATAAAAATGATTTTTTATTCGTAGATCGCGGTTGTAGCGGATACAGACGCGCGTAGCGGTCTGTAGAGGGGTCTACGCGGCACTGGCGCTACGGTTCGAAGTGGACTCGGTGTGCGCAAGCTAAGGCTCGGCACAGACTGTGCGACGGAATAAAGACTGTTGCTTGTCCGATTTTTCTGTGGTTGATTTTCATTTGAATAATAATGACAAAAACTTCTCTTTTTTATGTTTGTACACACTCTTGTTTTCTGACGAGTTATGAGAATATGAGTTATGAGTTACGAGTTATGGTTTTCCTCGGCCGTCCACCAAAGTATTTTAATGTTATACGTACGGGTTTGCCATCGTTTCGTGCTTCGGAGGGCATGTTAAGCCGTAGATCCCGGCGGTAACAATTAAAAGCAGTTGTTGACGATTATGTTACACAAAGACGCAGGAGTAGAATTGAAAGTATGCATGGCTGGAAATGGCCTAAGAGATTATAATTTTAAATTTTCTAACGCTACTCCCATTTTACAGGAGGATCGTGACAGAAATTGACAGACTAGCAAATACGACTTCTGTGAAATTCAATGTCTGTGAATCAAAAAATACTTGAAATGGATTTACTAAAAACTACTGAACCAATTTTGATAAAATTTTATTTATGGAACAAATAACAAACTATTTTAAACATAAAAGTAATCGTACTAAACGGTTCAGTAATACCGGACACATAAATAAACATACACACAAAAAAACAGTCAAATTCAGGGTCTTGTAGAAGATTAAAAATAAGAAATACACATTTTTATCTCATAATAGGCCTTTTTACGTCTACAAAAGATAATTGACGTAGTATCAGGAAGTTTAAGTGCAGCACTTCTTTTGGTGACTGAATAAACCAATGCACACAAAAAACAGTCAAATTCAGGATCTTGTACAAGATTGAAAATAAGAAATACACATTTTTATCTCATAATAGGCCTTTTCAGATCTACAAAAGATAATTAAAGTAGCGTATGGAGATTTAAGTGCGGCACTTCTTTTGGTGACTGTATAAACCAATACACACTAAAAAAACAGTCAAATTCAGGATCTTGTAGAAGATTAAAAATAAGAAATACACATTTTTATCTCATAATAGGTCTTGTTACATCTACAAAAGATAATTAAAGTAGCGTCAAGAGGTTTAAGTGCAGTACTTCTTTTGGTGACTTAATAAACCAATACACACAAAAAACAGTCAAATTCAGGATCTTGTAGAAGATTAAATATAAGAGATACACATTTTTATCTCATAATAGGCCTTTTTACATCTACAAAAGATAATTAAAGTAGCGCCAGGAGGTTAAAGTGCGGTACTTCTTTTGGTGACTTAATAAACCAATACACACAAAAAACAGTCAAATTCAGGATCTTGTAGAAGATTAAATATAAGAGATACACATTTTTATCTCATAATAGGCCTTTTTACATCTACAAAAGATAATTAAAGTAGCGCCAGGAGGTTAAAGTGCGGCACTTCTTTTGGTGACTTAATAAACCAATACACACAAAAAACAGTCATATTCAGGATCTTGTAAAAGATTAAATATAAGAAATACACATTTTTATCTAGTAATAGGCCTTTTTACATCTACAAAACATAATTAAAGTAGCGTTAGGAGGTTTAAGTGCGGCACTTCTTTTGGTGACTGAATTAACCAATACGTGATCCGCAGCTGCGACCGCACCGTTGGCAGATATGGTTTTGCGAGTGTGTGGAAGTGCCGAGTTGTTCATATGATTATGCCTTCGTGTACATTTTTGAGCCAGCACCTCCAATCAAGTGTCGTCGTAAGTGATAAGACCATATGCAGTAACTTTTCTTCACTGGTAACGATTTTTATTTTTATCACTGGTCAACATTTTTATCTACTCCCTGCCATAAATGTGAAAACGAAACTATTAAGCTCTGCTATTATATTCCATTTACTTTCCGGTTTTCCTCCTTCCTGACATTTTTTCCTCGTACACAGTAGTCCATAATAATGTCATTGACGTTCGACTGAGATATTATGACGATAGCATTCCGTTCACTTTTGCAAGTCTATCAAAGTTTGCGAGCGAAGCTTGGGGAGTGTAAAACCGAAATATCGTGACGATATAGTAGAATTGATCATTTCATGAAATGCTAAAACTGACCATATCGTTGAAACATCAACGTTTAATGATAGGTCAATCCACGTTTGGCCACATCATTAAATATCATTAATGTAGGGTTTTCACGATGCCAAAGGGGTTCAAACAGATAGGCGGGAGCTCGCCTTTGCTTTCTAATCTATCACGGCCAAGTCGGGCTTCCGCCTAGTGCCTATAACGGTGGATAATGTAACTATTTTACGATATAATCACTAATGTTTGACTTTATCATGATCTAGCCGTGCGTTTAACTGTCAAACGCTAATCATTCATTTATATGTTCAAACCATTATTGATAATATCATGAAATGAAAAAACATGATGTGGCTAACCATTTCATGAAATTATCAATTGTTCGATATCGCCACGACACCGACATCCTATTATAACGTGGATGCGAAGATGTACGGACTCGTGAATAACCAAAAGGTGTAACTCTAAACTAATTAACTGATCTTGCTTGATTGTTCACATCAGATCTCGAGATCCGTTGCAACTCAGATATTATATTTTTCTTATTGGATCTCGAAACCGTTGAAACTAAAATAAATAAAAAAATACTCAACGCTAATAGAGATTGCTCTGAGCGATAAGACCGCCCCTTGTGATACTCATTGTTATACTTTATTTTTAGTTATAATTTCACTTGCACTTGTGTGTCTAATAAGGAGTTAATCTATCTATCTATCTATATATCTATCTATCTATCTATCTCTACTGATCTTAAGATCCCTTGGAACTTAAGATCGAGTGAGAGTGATGTTTATGTTTTGAGTAGATTTTAAGTCTGTTTTTTTTTTAAAGAGTGTATTAACGTTTGTTGCGTTAACAAGGAACTCCTCTGAACGAACAACTTGCTGGAGTCAAGGAATGGAAAACTAAATAAATCCATTCACAAAAAAACAGCCATGTTTGCTCGTGCTGTTTAAAATATTATGCAATATTTTATTCTAACCGCTCTGACTGGAAGAAAATCGAGGCAGCGAAAGAAAAAGCAAATATATATGTAATGATGGAGCCATCGACGATATGATAGAGAAAATCGCATTCGCAGTTTTCATTAGGCTTGAATTATGTTGACTTGTTGGATTATTTAACCACGTAAGTCTTACCCCTCTGATACCCGTATCAGAGGGGGTAAGACTTACGTGGTTAAAAAAGAGGATAAATTTAGGTGATGTCTATAGTGACTATGCGGAAGTGCATTTCGGTGTGCCAAAGGGTAGCGATATCGGGCCTACCCTGTTCTTAAATAAATTGGGAAATTTAAATAAAACATTAAAGAAAAGTAATTAGAACCTGATTTGAGGCTACAATGACATAAGGCCAAACACACATTACAATACAAAAAAAATGAACAAGTTCAATTCAAGACAGTTTTCTGCTTTACAAAAATTACTAGATATTTGCAATCATGTTTATTGTACTAGTTTCAGATTAGAAACATAGCGATAAAACTGTTTCTATTTATTGTCAAGTGGTCCTTGACTTTCATCGCTGATATTAAGATAAAAGCGATGGTTGTGAAGGACTACATAAAAATCTGAAATTAAAAAAGGTTGTGAAAGTCTGATCTGTATTATAATATTTCGGCCAGACAAACTAACAAAAATTATTGTACGGTATCACCGGTTCTGGCAAGCAATTCATACAATTTCTTCAACCCAATTTGCTATTGGTTATAATATGATAGGTTTATACTTTAACAGGGGACATACTTCTACGTTTTGATCAGTCAGTACCGCCAATGCTGCACCAATTTTCCTTGTAGACTTTCCTAATATTTTCCTTATATTTAACTAATCAGCTGTCATCGTGTCGGCCACACAATCAACTTTGTTCAAACAATGACGCCACATTGCAACCCAGCTAGTTCAGAAATGAATTGGTACCTGGATATGAAAAAATTACTAATTTACCTTGACAGTTTCAGTTAAGTTATTTGCGTACCGAACGGTTTTATTTTATAAACCACTAAACCTTGAATTATTAGAAAGACTTATTTTGGAAAAATTGTTATAAACGATAAGATCTCCTACTGTTGAGGTAATACTATTTTTGTATTCCCAATTGTTTTGATATATGTATAAACTAGCTGCTCTCGTGGCTTTATTCGCGTGGTAATTTCTTTGGATTAAAAGTACCTTAGGTGTTATTCCAGTACCATAAAAACCAATATTCAAAATAACTATCTTAAAACACGGCTCCCCTGCCAAAAAAGAACTTATGCCAATAAAATATATATTGTTGGAATTTGCTTATCAAGGCCTTCAATTTGATACCCATAGTATTTTTTTCGCATTTGAAAATGAAGCCAAACTGCTGACATAATGTTTTTTTTTAAATTTATAGCCTATGTTACTCGGGGGGATGTAAGGATTCTAACGATACCATACGTCTAAATTTGTTTAGACATTTAAAAGTTATGGTGGAATAAAGAAACTAACATACATACATACATACATACATACATACATACATACATACATACATACATACATACATACATACATACATACATACATACATACATACATACATACATACATACATACATACATACATACATACATACATACATACATACATACATACATACATACATACATACATACATACATACATACATACATACATACATACATACATACATGAATCTTAAAAATACTACACTCCTTTTTTTGGACAGTTGTGTAATTAGATCAAAATTCTTCAGCAGTCAAAAACGTTTTTAACGATTCGGCTTATACCTTCGAAAAAGCAACTCCGGAGTTGTTTGTTTGCTCGAAGGCTTCTGCTCATCGGATTGAGATATGTACTTCATATGATTGATATGTGATAAGCCTTCACATATCAATCGGTCCAGTAGTATTTACGTGATGCGTGAACGAACATCCAGACTGACAAAAAGAAAAGTTTTTTTTTTTGTTGCTCACTTTAAGTTCTTGACACATTTTTTTGTATTCTCTTTGTACAGACTTTTAGTAACGTACCAGTAAATAAGATAAAGAGTTTTGTATTATGTGCGTATGTGAAACGCAAAAATTGGTATTTGTATTTCTATAAAAATAACTTTATTTCATTTTATATTGAAGCCTGAAATTTCTACATGTCAACAAAAACCAATCAATTATTTGCTGGCTGTACATTCGCACCTCTACTAATTAAATTACGGCCGCTCATAGTGGCCGTGTATTCATGAGAATATGTAGGTCAATAATGTTTGCAAAATAATAAGTATTTTTAGTAAACGTCACCTGCAGACTTCTCAGTCAATAAACGGAGGAACAAGAATCTGGCACTCTATCCACGAAATCGACATATTTTTTTGGCATTGATCCAACACAAATTATATAAACAAGTTTTTATATGAAATGAGTAACGGGACGAGCAACTCGTTCAACTTGATGGTAAGTTTGGACTGTGTATGCCTTCCCATAACATTATCAGTGTGCTTTACTTGAACAAATGAAATATAAAAAACGATATATAAAAAATAAAGTTTTGTTTAAAATTATGTAACCATTAATTGCCAAAATGAAGTACACATTTTATTAAAAAATACATGATGAAATATGTATACTTAGTCTTATATTTGACATAACTGGATGACTTTATTTTTTGTACAGAATCAAAATAAAAATTGTTACATAAATTACAAAATCAGTAAGTTTACATTTCTATATGAATGTACCAATGACAGCCAATGTGTTCGATTTGTGTCGCCTTTCACAAGTAAATACTCTACCGCCAGAGGCCGTCCTAGATTCCTTTTGCCATGTTCTCCACTCCAGGCCTGCCCGTAAAACATTTCTTATAGTTTTCGTACAGGAAAAATATAGATTACGGGTGCGATTCAAATTTTTCCTCTGTGGTTCGTGCCACAAAAGCAAAAAAAAACAGCAGCAAAAGCCGTATGAATAGGCATCACTGCTAAATTCTTAATAGGAAAAAAAACATTTATTATGACTGTAAGGTAAAATTTGAAAGGTACGCTGTCGTTAAACATTTTTCTACTACTTAACGTATTATTATAGGCCTCTATTCGAAGCCTTCTCTACAAGAGATAGAATTATAAGGGCACACATCAATTCTCCCGAGCTCTACCCAATTCCAGGGATTCATTTTAACGGGGGTTGAAAGTAGTTCGGAATCGTTAATTTTCATTTGTTTTTGACTTTAAATTGGATGGTATTAGCGTGAAATCGCTGTTTACGGAAGGGTTTAAGTATAGGGTATTCTGTTAATGAATATGTAATGGATATTATTTATTTATATAATCGCTTTGAACAATAATAGTATAGGAGTGACTTAATGTTAAACAGCATTAGCTACCAGTCATCCATGTCGTGAATGAAATATTAATAAAAAATATAGAATAATGTTGATAATTATGGTATTGGTTTGGTATTTAGAATGGATAAATTATAAAAATTAGCCTGTGGACTTTTTTTTGGCACTTTTAGGCTTGTTTTGGAATAAAGAATGATGAATGAATGAATGAAAAGATTTACCACACACAATCTGCATTTGAGGAAAGTAAATAAAAATACGGTTGCGTTGTGGAAGAGAGTAGCACAAGTCAGCACAAACACACAAATAGTTAAACAAAAGTTAATTTAAATAAAAATGTTTTCAAATTTCATTTTAACCACTTCATTTAAAACGTAGCCTGTTACAATTTTTATGTTTTTATTATCTGAAATGAAAATTCACCACAAAACGTAAATCCGAATTTTAATTCGGATGTAAGCTTTTCTAACAGTTTTGAAAAGCAACTTTTGGGTTACAATTTCTATCTCTATTGTCACTTTGAAAGGAATCTTACGCAATACAAATGAAAACAAACTTTAATATAAGTGTTCCAAGGTTGTGGTTCACATAACAGGGTGCTTCCGAGTTTATCTTTTGCATAGTTTGCTAGCTTGCTAGACTTAAAGCGAGATTGTATTCTTGTCGCGCGTGTTTCAGTTATTTTAGATTCCATTTACTACCCAATCTTGAGTATCTTTCAATTTTATGCACGAAGGTGACTCAGTACAACAAGTGGAAATAAATTTCATCATTATCATCATCAGCCTATACTTGTCCACTGCTGGAGATAGGTCTCTCCTAATGTAAGCCAGTTTCTTCTAGCCGCTTATTGCAGGACGTTAATTAAACCTGGCTACATTTATTATGAATAAAAATTAATAAAAAAAAACTTTTTCGTTCTTATTTTTAAATGAATGTGTCAGTCTTTGTTTTTTTTCTTATAATTTCATATTTTTTTAATTGAATTTTCATATTTTACTTTTTTAAAGGTTTTTTTATTACTCTGTCATCGGTTTGTGAGCTACCCTTAAAGTTTCAGCCAGATAGCTAATCGGAAGTGCTCAAAATTTGAATTGCGAGATTCCAGGACAGATAAAATACACAGATACATAGATACATACATACAAGTGAAGTTAAAAAAAAGGTTTTAAAAAGTGTTATGAAATTTTCATACGACGCTGTGTGTGTACATAGTGAAAAACGTAGTGTGCTTACACCAGCCATTTTTTCCACGGTGCTACAAAATGGATTGTTCTAAGAAAAAAAGTTAAACCAAGATCATGCAGGGTCGACCACACTTCGGCAAACCGGATTCGTTGCGATTTCTACTATTGCAGATATCATTCATAGTTATAATATAGCTCATAATAATGAAACCACTTAGTCTTCGAGCATGCAACCAATTCCCAAGTTGGTTGTTTGCTAAACAAAGGGGAAAAAACAACACATAAATACCTTTAATAACATTGTTTTGTTGTTTGTTTGTTTGTCGTATGAGGTAGTGATGGCCTGTGTCAGAGTTTATCAAGCCGCCCGAGGGCCTCTGACATGGCTTAACGACTGCTATTTATCAATAACAGCCGATACCGACAGCTTAACGTGCCCTCCAAAGCACGGAGCGATGGAAAACCGCACATAACTCAGAAAAGGCATTGGTGCGGCCTAGGTTTTGAACCCGGTATTGTTGGAATCTTTTTTTTTTTATTACGGACTAGGCAATCGTTTGACCACGATCTCACCTGATGGAAAGCGATGATGTGGTCGAAGGCGTAGTAAGCATGCCTAGTAGATACCTATTCACCCTTGACTTGAACACACCGGGGTTATAATTTACCGGAAACACTGACGAGGGCAGGGCATTCCACTCCTTTGCAGTTCTTATAATAAATGAAGAAGCGTACTATAGAACCGTTAGGCGACCATCGCTGATATAACAATAACTCAATAACATTAAGGCATAGACATGTTAAAACTACTAACGAAATATAGTTTTATTTTCAAACTCGAGTTTCTAATGCTTTATGTAAAAAGAACATTATTTTATGAACGTATAAATTACATTAAATAATACAAACAAAACTGCATAGTATGTTAGCTATCCACCATTAACACAGAGCATATTAAACTCATTACTTTACTAATTAATACTGTTCATCAGTTAATTGATACCGGATGAATTGAACGCATAAGTTTATTATACGCTAGAGCTCGGGTTAAAATGCAAATTGAGCGTGAATAACCAATGTTTAACCGATTCTAGCTTATTTATCAGTAGGGATGGTCAAGAATGGATTAAATGGTTAACTATATTTTTACTTTACTATATTATACTTTATTATACTTTGTTTTTAGTTATAATTTCACTTGTACTTGTGTGTCGAATAAAAAGTTAATCTATCTATCTAATTGATTGAGATTATCTTCTTTAGTTATCAGTTTAAACTGATTAGTCACATGTAGCGATACAATAAGGTTTTTTGGTCATAAACATAACACACAAAAAATAAACAATTATAAAAAATAAGTAACAATCAAAGAGGTTTCCGTTTTTTACACGACTGCCCAAAAAATGGAATGTAATATTTTTATGATTCATGTATGTTTGTATTTATGTGAGTTTCTTTGTTCCACCATAACTTTTAAATGCCTGAACAGCTTTAGACGTATGGGGTATCGTTAGAATCCTTACATCTTTCCGAGTAAAATAGGTTACATTTTTAAAAACTTCTATATGACAGGCTCCTTTTTAAATGCAAAAAAATATTTTTCCTTTATATTTTACTAAATGGGTAAGCATATTCCAACAGTATATAATTTATAATTTAATGCTCAGTGACCTCAATATTGTTTCCCAACAGGTGGGTCTTAAAATGAACATGGGCAAGACGAACATCATGTCAAATGCCCATGTCGTACCCATGCCGGTTTATGCAGGGAACGATATTATCGAAGCTGTTGATCACTATGTCTACTTGGGTCAGACGATTCAACTGGGTAGATCCAACTTCGACAAAGAGGTCAACCGACGAATCCAACTTGGATGGGCAGCGTTCGGGAAATTACGCCATATCTTCTCGTCGCAGATACCGCAGAGCCTCAAGACGAAAGTTTATAATCAGTGCGTGTTGCCAGTGATGACATACGGCACTGAGACGTGGTCGCTAACTATTGGTCTCATACAAAAGCTCAGAGTTGCGCAGCGTGCAATGGAGAGAGCTATGCTCGGTGTTTCACTGCGTGATAGAATCAAAAATGAGGAAATCCGTAGAAGAACGAAGGTTACCGACATAGTTCTCAGGTTTGCAAGGTGAAGTGGCAATGGGCAGGCCACATAGTTCGCAGAACCGACAACCGCTGGGGAATAAAGGTTCTCGAATGGCGACCACGTACAAGCAATCGAAGTGTGGGGAGACCCCCCCACACGATGGACCGACGACATTGTAGCCATCGCAGGAAGTCGGTGGATGGAGGTGGCACAAGATCGCTCGTCATGGCGCTCTTTGGGGGAGGCCTATGTTCAGCAGTGGACTTCTAAAGGCTGACATGATGATGATGATGATGATAATTTATTGGCATAAGTTCTTTTTTGGGAGGGCAGGCGTGTTTTTTTAGCTTTTAAGCTAGTTATTTGCAAACCTATACAAATAAACATTCACTAGTGGTGACACCTATTACGAATTTTGATGAAATCGAATACTAATCAAACTAATTAATTAATTAAAAGTAGTAATTGATATAATTAAACACCGTCACCTGGCTCACAAATATGCTAATTCTATAATGCATGCTAAATTGTTAATCATTCCGCTGTATTGCGGTAGTGACGCGACTGGGCGAGGTTGGTCGTAAAACGAATCAATTTATATACCAAGTCCAAATTTTTTTAAAAAAAGACGTTGTCTATACTGCCGAACAAACGAGCGAAGCATGGTAAATTGGTGGCTGCGTATTTGTGCTTGAGTGGATAATTTGTGGTTGATACAGAATTAAAGTCAATTTATCACCAGTACTTGTGCTTGAGTGGATAAATTGTGGTGTTTTGTGGTTGATACACAATTTAGCAAAATTTAATCACCAATATTTGTGCTTGAGTGGATAAATTGTGGTGTTTTGTGGTTGATACACAATTTTACTCAACTTTATCACAAAAGACTGCATTGATTTTGTTAGAATTAACCGACTAATAAGGTCGAAATCATGCTGCGATGTGGCGGTCGACCGGCATAACGTGGTGTAAGTGTGTGCGTGTGATTTGTTGCGCTCTGGCGGAACGTTATATCTTGGGTGATTCTCTTTAGATTTGGCAGTGTAGACTGCGTATTTTTTAAACCAGGCCGAGGTTTAAAAAATACACAGTCTACATTTAAGTATTGAATGAATGTTACTGCGTGTTGTTTTCTGTAATATATGTTTTATGCCTCATAATAAGCTAGGGCTCGCCCTAGATACAACACGTGGTGCCTCGTAAAAACAGCCCTATGTGGACTTAATTTAAGCATATTTTTACGAGGTCGACCTGTAACTATGTAATGGAATGGAACTAAATTTCATCCATTTCTAGTAATCGTAATCTATGATACTTTGTACATTATTGTAATTCCGATGATAAAATAATATGGTACCATCGAACTGGTTTGATGATTGAGCTGGAAGGTGCGAAACGGAACTTTGAATGGCTAATAGTTAAACTACCCATGTTTGGTCTCATTTGAGTTGTCTTAATGAGCACTATTCATTTCGCATGGGTCCTTATTCGCTATGACCATTCAGACACGTAGCACGTCGCGTTACATAAAATAAGCGCCTAGATGATAAGTTGAATATAAGGTATTAAAAAAAAACTGGCGATACAAAGATGACAATGTAGTCACTCAACTCATGCTCATTTTGCATGGTGAGTTGGTTTGACAGACACGCTCTGTAGCGCGACTACACAATCAACTGAACAATGCATCACTTCAAACTCGCGCGATTTTGCGTATATTTAGACTGTGAGGGACCAAAAGCAGCACTCGACTACGGCGTAACGACACGACTTCTTTGAATAACATTTGTCATCAACTCTTCTGTCACGCTACTAAGGCCTACGCACACCATTACGACTGAACACAAACTAGAATTACACCGACCATATACCATCACTATCCAGTTAAAACTGACGGCGATAACTGACTGTCAGGTTTCATACCACAAAACTTCAGTTTACATTATGTCAATTCAGTTAAAACTGTCATTTAGATGTTCGTAAGTGTGTGGCCGGAGCCCCCCCGAGGGTGTCTACCAGCTCAAAGGGACTCCTTGCTCACAATAATTTATAACAGGTGTAGAAGAAACTTCGTGGTGCGAGCCTTCTTTTTTCAAGGGGCAGCGGAGGCTTCGTAGCTGCAAGTCTTCATACGTACACCTGCGCAGCTACAAGGCGTATATTCTGTCTACTGAATTCTATTTACATACGTTTCCTTCAGCTATATTCAGCAAACTTAGGGTTTGAAATGAAATATATTTAGGTAGGTATATATTACGTGTGTATTCTGTTTTTTTTAAATTAGGTGAAAAAACAGACTTGAGCGAATCAATGTCAATTTAAGAAATGACAGGTTATTTGAATTTAGAATTAATAATGAAAAACTATTAACATACAGCAGATCTTGCATAATTAAGTGACTAGTGGGTGACGCCTGTACCAGTTAACAAAAATGCTACAAAGTAAAGAAAATTAATCTTAAAAGAAAAATACAACGGCGGACTTATCGCTGAAAACGATCTCATCTAATCTACCATTTGATAGAGAGGATATTTTATAACGGAGTGAGCGAGATATATACTTACTATTACAATAAACTAGCTGCGCCCCACGACATTGCACGCGTATAAATTTTACCCTCCCCCCCCCTCACTACCTCCTCCCTATTCCTAATTCATCGACCCCAGTGTATCCGTTCTCGAGATATCATCAAGAAAGCATACGAAATTTATTTTTCCTTGAATGTTTTAATTGTATTCTTTTATTTGGGGTGTAGACAAATCCAACAAATCAAAGATCATAAAATCGGTCCAACAACTAACTTTGTTATAAAATATTATTTAGATTTAGAGCAATCAAATTTAGTTTTAATTCAATTTATGACTATAGATTTGGATGCGATTCGACACCTATAACTATAAATATTGCAATATGCTAGTAATCTTTACTCTAGCAATCTAATCTAATGCATTACAACTTCATTGCGTTTTCACAATGCGGTTATAAGCTGATTACTACACGACATTCATGCTTCACAGTGCACATTGTCTTGCTGCGGGCTTCATCTGTGGCTCGAGTAGTGTTAATAATTTGATTGACATCGCATAATGATCTATTAAGAAGACGGCGTGAAAGTGATTGCAATAAGAAACGCAAACAACAGATCTTTCTCTTTTACTTTTTTTATAATTTTTTTCTTTGTCTTTTGTTTGTGAACTACTCTGAAAGTTGCAGCCGGTTAGCTAATCGGGAAGTGATCGAAATATGAATTGCAAGATTTCAGGACAAAATACATAGATATATAGATACATAGATACATAGATACATAGATACGTAGATACGTAGATACGTAGATACATAGATACATCGCTACATACATACATACATACAAGTGAAGTTGAATAAAAGCTTTTAAAAAAGGTGGAGTCTACACCGCCAAATCGAAAGTATCGGTTCGGTATTGTGCGTACGAGCGGATCCGCTCGTACGCACAAGCCTCAAGCACACACTTACACCATGTTATGCCGATCAGCCCCCACTTCACAGCAAGATCTCGACCTTGTTAGTTGAATTACGAGTAATTTAGTCAAGATCTCACGGAAAATCCAAAAACAATGCAGTTTTTTCAAGAAATTGTGTCACCACAAATTTTATTGTCCACTCACGCACACATGCGCAGCTGCTATTTGCTGTGCTTTATTCGTTTGTTTGGCGGTGTAGGCTCCGTATTTTTAAGTCTTCTTGTTGTAGCCTGATAAATTCTTACACCGGAGTTCAGCACTTCCTCATTTAACATACATACTGCCCTGCCACTGCTTTTCACTATAATATTTCACTTTTACAATGTTTTATTGCATTAACCACGATTGCAATTAAGATTGTCATCTCCTGTGGCTTAGTTGGTGATGAGCCGACTGAAAAGCGTGATGTTGCAAGTTCAATTCCCGTACAAGGCAAGTATTTGTTTGAACCACATATATTGTGCTCGGTTTGGGTGCTAATTCCTATGGGGCAGCATCAATGCAAGTGATCGACGTGATCGTGTCGAGTTAAACAAAACTAATATTTCATAAGAGTAAAGCTGCCATCCAAAATAGGCGACCCCGTGCTATGATTACCAGATTGATTGTCAATCAGTCCATGAACACAAGACATTAGGTATGCAATAACACAGTCACATTTTGTCTTAATAAGTAAAGCTGGTATTGAAAGTAGGTAACTCCATACTATGATTACCAGCTTGGTTGTCAATTAGTCAATGAATACAAAATATTAGGTAAGCATTAACACAGTTACATTTTACCTTAAAAAGTAAACCTGGCATCCAAAATAGGTAACCCCGTTCTGTGATTACCAGCTTGATTGTCAATCAGTCCATGAACACAAAACATTAGGTATGCAGTTATGTATACAGTAACATTTTAGGTATGCAATAACCCATTTATATTTTGCCTTAAAAAGTCACTCACTGAGCATGACCCGCTAGCCTTTGTGACAATAAGTTTTCGAAAGTCATATATTCTCAGAAGTTAAAAATTTACTGTTCCAACGTTTTCACTTCTTAGAATGCAAATCAGTGCGAACTTAATTCATAACGTTGAAATTTTGGAAAGTTCTTCTGAAATTTGAATGCGAAGCATGGAATGCTAAGTTTTTCGTAAAGAGTAAGGAAGGAGTGTACGCAAACTGAATAGCATTTTGCTGTTTTTGTACGCGCAGGAAACGACTGAAAGGATAAGATTTTGTAAGTCAATGCATATAAAATGTTTGCCGCGCTTGTTTTTCTTAGTTATTCTCAACTTTACAAAAAGATAATGCTTTGTGGAAAAAAGTTGGTACTTAACATATTTACGCGTTAAGGTTTTCCTGAATTTGAGATCATCGCAAAATTGCCAGACCCGTAAAACCTCCTACTTTATGATTTTCATCGTAGAACCGTTTTCAAGAAGACTATTATGAATAGGGATTGCTCGTTTCTTAATATTTAATGTGACATTTTTCTGGACTGCACGGAGAGTTATTTGTTTGGCTTGTATGTATGTTTGTTTTTGCGTTTCTAAGGCGAGTCCCGGCTTAACGGATTTTCATAAATGAGGTATTATATTTGTCTTGATCACGAGAGTGCTATAGGATATATGAAGTGTCAAGAAAACTAATATGGCTGCTCACAGCTGCCATATTAGTTTTACAACGGAACAAAAAAAAACAAAAACCTATCGATTGAGGTATCATAAAGAAGGTCTGTAAAATATAAAATATAAACAACATTGTCTTTTAAGCTTCCTAAAACATTTTCAATTTTAGATTATACAAGTTAATGTAAATACTATACACGTATACATATAGTACACATATAGTCTAACGTTACAATTGCAACTATTAAAGTAAAGTAATATACAAAAAAAAGCTAAAAAACACGCCTGCCCTGCCAAAAAAGAGCTTTTGCCAATAAATTATATAATGTTGGAATGTGCTTATCACGTCCTTCAATTTGATACCCATATTGTAAATTTCAAAGTTTTATTTTATTTTCCAGTTTATGAATAGTATCCATACAGCCGCCATATGGAATGTTTTCAAAAAAAATAGTCTATGTTACTCGAGGGGATTCAAGGATTCCTTAAAACAATACACTCCTTTTTTTGGGCAGTCGTGTAAAAACAAAGAAAAAGTAACATTAAATTTATATAAATACTAAGTGTGCCCAGTGGTTTTACCCGCCTCCCTCAAGAACCGTGCATTTTTCCGGGATAAAAAGTAAACCTGGCCTGGTATACCCAGCTACCTCCATACCAAATTTCATTTAAATCCATTCAGTCGTTTAAGCGTGAAGAAGTAACAAACATACCCTTACATACAAACTTTTGCCTCTATTAGTGTGATTATTTTTGCGGGCGGTCAGCTTGTATTCAATAATTTTGCCTCTATAACATTGGTGTGATTATTTTTGCGGGCGGTCAGCTTGTATTCAATAATTTTGTTCGCAGTTGGGTTTATGTATTTATATAATAATTTTACTTGTTTCTGATGTTGAAATAATAAATGCTCATACAACACGAGTCCGTTCTTAAAAACTGTTTTATTTTCATGACAAGTTTATTAACGCTCACTCATTTCTATATTGTAAATTTCAAAGTTTTATTTTATTTTCCAGTTTATGAATAGTATCCATACAGCCGCCATATGGAATGTTTTCAAAAAAAATAGTCTATGTTACTCGAGGGGATTCAAGGATTCCTTAAAACAATACACTCCTTTTTTTGGGCAGTCGTGTAAAAACAAAGAAAAAGTAACATTAAATTTATATAAATACTAAGTGTGCCCAGTGGTTTTACCCGCCTCCCTCAAGAACCGTGCATTTTTCCGGGATAAAAAGTAAACCTGGCCTGGTATACCCAGCTACCTCCATACCAAATTTCATTTAAATCCATTCAGTCGTTTAAGCGTGAAGAAGTAACAAACATACCCTTACATACAAACTTTTGCCTCTATTAGTGTGATTATTTTTGCGGGCGGTCAGCTTGTATTCAATAATTTTGCCTCTATAATATTGGTGTAATTATTTTTGCGGGCGGTCAGCTTGTATTCAATAATTTTGCCTCTATAACATTGGTGTGATTATTTTTGCGGGCGGTCAGCTTGTATTCAATAATTTTGCCTCTATAACATTGGTGTGATTATTTTTGCGGGCGGTCAGCTTGTATTCAATAATTTTGCCTCTATAACATTGGTGTGATTATTTTTGCGAGCAGTCAGCTTGTATTCAATAATTTTGCCTCTATAACATTGGTGTGATTATTTTTGCGGGCGGTCAGCTTGTATTCAATAATTTTGCCTCTATAACATTGGTGTGATTATTTTTGCGGGCGGTCAGCTTGTATTCAATAATTTTGTTCGCAGTTGGGTTTTTGTATTTATATAATAATTTTACTTGTTTCTGATGTTGAAATAATAAATGCTCATACAACACGAGTCCGTTCTTAAAAACTGTTTTATTTTCATGACAAGTTTATTAACGCTCACTCATTTCTATGAACTAACCTATTGAACAATTCGTCTCATTTTCATTCAGCCATTAGCTTTTCATTTTTAGGATGCCTGTTCTTGCACACGACACCATAAGTTTTAATTCAAATGAATCATAGAAAACTGATTTAATTTAGGTCACACATTCGCATGAACATACACGCTCCATTTAGTCCCGGTAGCAAAGCCTTTGTCTAATGTCTAAATCTAGCCCCAGACTTAGCGTAGATTTACGTACCTACCTACATGCCAGGCGGCCTATTCCAAAAACATACTCGTAGTTAAAACCAGAGCTAAGGCCGCTAGTTTTTATTGTGCGCAATGTTTTATTTCTTATTATAAGCTCTAACAATTGGGCGCTACAGCGCTCAAACGCTCTGAGCTACACAATATTTAATCTCTCGAGCTTCCCTCGATAGTTCAATATATGAAAAATGTCTCTCACCGCTACTTTGACGCGGCACTCCATCACCCCAACTCTCTAGTAGTTCAGGCCTCTGACTACACGACAGACACGACAACAGACGCACGGCCCCTTCGTAGACGCCCTAGAGACATCTTGAGCGATCCGGACGATGAAATCGCTGCCGCAGTGCAGGCAGCGATTGATTCGCCCACTCCGTCATCTTCACCATCTTTCAACACAATTAGACACAGACACCGACCTCGCCGGATGCGAGGTCGAAGGTCCCGTAATTAATGTAGACTTATTCGCCTTCGAGTTTCTTGCCGATTCTTCTCGAAGGTGTATTCCGAATCGGTGGTCAGTTATGCAATTCATTTAAAGGGCTCCAGCCATTTCATGAGGGCCCCCTCGATCACTACCTAACAGTAGAGATCGAGGGGTGTTTAGTTTGATACTCCCCAAGTAATCAATGGCAACTGTCCAAGCCGAGGTTCGTACCCCCTGGGTGCACTTGAGCAAGTGGCCAAAAACTTAACTTTGGCGTGCGCCTTCTGCGTCACGCATTGCGGCGGAGCGCTTTTGCGCCCGCCCCACCGTCCGGTGACGCTGTAGAGGTCAGTTATAGACCAACAGCACATATAATTTATAATAAAAAAAAAAAAAAAAAAAAAAAAAAAACGCTGAATTGCTTTAAAGCTCAAGTCAAAAACTTCTACCTGTCCATTGAAGCTCATTGATTTAACTTTTTTTCTCCATACTTAAACTGATTAGGCATCATATTATATTTAAGTATATGTATGCGTTGTTCAATAAAATATGTATTGTAGTTGTATTTATCTTATATAAGTAGGTATGGTTTATGTAGTTTATTGAATATGTAGGTATAGTCATATATTTATATTTTTGCATCATTTATTGTATTGTTTTGCAACTGTTTTGGACATTGGGCGGTCTTATCGCTTTTAGCGATAAAACCGCCCAATGTGCCTGTTTTTAAAATGATTTCTTGCATATATTTTTTTCCCTTAATTCTGGTGTAAAAGTGTTTATTATTATCATTATTATTATTATATTTTCAGAGTGAAATCTCTGTTCATTTGGCTAGAAAACGTTGTGCAGCACAGCGCCATAAGTTACATTATCGGCCTTTAAAACGCTAGGCGGAAGCCCAACTTGGCCGTGATAGGTTAGGCGAATATCATTAATGTAGGGTTTTACCAAAGATGTTCAAACAGATGCAAGGCTAAAAAAAACTTAGTTTTCAAATTCTAATAAAATATTTGATACCAGAATTGTGATGATAAAACACTTAGCAATAGATTTATCACTGGTTTAGTTTACGAGTATGAACGAGTAAATATGAGTTATTTCTATGAACACAAATCATTGTGGATGTTTTGTGATCCACAATGATTTCTAGCAAAATGCACAGCGATTCCACTCGGAATACATTGTTCAACTCGGAGCTTTCTAGCGCTTTATCACACAATTACAACTTTAAGTTAACTTTTAGTCTTGTTTGTTCCGTAGTTGTTACTCGTAAAATAAGAAACAAAACAGCGTGCTCCAGCGCGCCTTAGCGTTGGGTTCAACAATGGTTTCGGAATACGCTGCCAGGCGGCACACCTGGCTGGGATGCCTGAACTGATTCTTTTGTCAAATAAATATTTTAAGAGAGAAGGCTTGTATGTATGGGTTTATCGAGTATAAATCAGATACATGAACAAACATTGTTTTGCCGTGGCATTGAAAGACAAATTAGTTACTTATCCGAAGATTTCCATCATGTTCGAATAAGCTAAATGGTTTTAGTAAATGGGCTCTCGTAGGAACTCTCGCTTCGCCGTTCCTCCCACTTGCACACTCGACCTTCGATGCTATTCCACGATACATTCAGGACTCGTGTGCTCGTTTTAGTCTAGAAATTTATGCAACTGCTAGATCCACGTTTTTTATTTTTTTTATTACGGACTATGCAATCGTTTGACCACGATCTCACCTGATGGAAAGCGATGATGTGGTCGAAGGTGTAGCACGCTTGCCTAGTAGACAATTAATTAATTACACAGATGCATTACGCGGAGTCAGGTGCTTAAATTTCTGCCACCTTGTTCGCCTTATTTCTTCGCTAGTTTTGCTCGCTAAGTCAATCCAGGCCGGAATGAGCTAATAAGTGGTTAAAAGAAGTTACTTTCGGTCTCACAAAACTTCAAATAAAAAATAATAATAATGTTTCTGTGAAATTTGACAGATATATTATTAATATTTATACAAAAAATAATAATAATGTGGCGGTCTTGTCTTAGAATCAGACCCCTCCCAATCCTCCCGAGGAGTCGTAAGAGGCGACTAAGGGATTACACACCGGAAGATGGGCAGCAGCGTCCTCCGAGCACATATTTGTTACACGTGGTGACTATGGCAACCCTATTATCTGTATTAACTTACTTTATTATCGGGAGGGCAACCAGCTGTCCCAACACGGTATCGGGTTTCTCGTCTACAAGTCCCTCATCAACAACATTGTGAAGATCAAAAGCGTTTCAAGCAGAGTGGCATACCTTATACTCAGAATTACCAAACGGTATTCGTTGAAGGTTATACAGGTGTACGCCCCACACTCAAAACGCCCGGACGATGAAGTGGAGGCTATGTATCACGACATTTCTAATGCCATATATGCCCCAAAAACAAACTAAACAGTGGTGATGGGGTACTTCAACGCACGGCTGTGCATGAAAAATGGCGATGAACTGTGAGTGGGGCAGTTTGGATTTGGACAGCGGAACCAAAGGGGTCAGCGATTGGTCGACTTCATGGAGAAGGAGATGAGGCTGCAGTCTTCAGTGGATTTGTCGAGTTACAGCTTGCTTAATCAACAGATCTCCAAGTCAATGCGACACAATTTGCGTTCCTATAATACTACTTGTATTAAGCACGCAACAGAGCGGAACAAGGGCTCCAAAGTTTTTGCAAGAGATTTGTCTATTGGGCACAGCCTGTTGACGAAGATGAAAACCGACAGTGGCAGTATCTTTACGTCGAAGGCGGAAATATTGAGTGAGCTCGAGAAGTTCTATGGACAATTATACACCTCATCGCATAGTACTCATAGCACGACTAGCGATACAAGAGCCCGTTTGACCCAACATTATACCGAAGATATCCTAGACGTCAACTTATACGAGATCAGAATGGCTCTCAAACAGCTTAAGAGCAACAAGGCACCAGGGGAGGATGAAATAACGACAGAGCTACTGAAAGCCGGTGAAACACCGGTACTTAGAGTCCTTTATAAGCTGTTTAACTCCGTCACCCTCGAGGGTACTACGCCAGACACGCCTCTGGCGTAGTTTTGTTATACATCTGTAATGTATCTTCTCGGAATAACAAATTATTATGACAAACATCTAGAACTCTTAAATGTTATCAACCATTTTCGTACAATTTATTTCCATACCAATATATAAAAGAGAAACGTTGTCTGTTTGTTTGGGGGAGTTTTAACCCAATAACGGCTGGACGGATTTTGCCTTAGAAACTGCATAATTACCCCGTTCTGTAGTATCCGCCAACTACTTAGCATGGTATTAACCTTATCACTAGATACAAGTGTTTTTAGAGAAACAAACGGTCTAGGATTATAGGTTAATGGCATTGCTGCCCGCGATTTTGTCCGCGCGGACTACGGAAAAAGCATCCTCTGTTCTACTAGGTTTTTAAAAACCAGTGCATAAGTAGGTTTAGCACCAATGCTCTTGAATTTTTTTGACAGACTTGTTATTTCGCATCCATATTCCACCGTTCATTACATCGAGTAATCGAGCATTTTCCGGGTTTCCTGTGAAAACTACCATTTTCCGGGACGTTTGAACGACGTTTGAAAAACGACTCGTTTCATTTTTATAGGAATAGTAAGTGCACCGGAGGCTGTAGCCCGGCCCCCGTTCCTTCCACAGACTAGGTAGTGATAGGTTCCTTCAATCTTCAAGTCACCCGTCATCCATGCGAAGTTCTTTCGATCAATTTCGTCATTCCATGACAGCCGCCAATCAGAGCACCGCTGCAACTTAACATTTGATACCACAGAATCTCTTCGCGTACGACATCGACTAATTACTGGACGTCCTTTTTAACCAACTATGGCGAATCAAGGACAGGGTAATGAGTTTAACAGTCTATGTATGTTTGTATGTATAAGTCGCCGGCAGATAGCTTAATCCACCATTCAATTAACTGCCTAGCCTTTTAATTGAATGACGGCGTTCAACTAACGACCCGAATGATATTTAGTCGTATGACATATAATGAACTGGTTGGTGATGCTTAGGCCTTTCATAAATAGGGTGATAATATGAAAAATACGCAATTCTATCAAACTTAGAAGTTTTCAAACAGACAAATGTTTATACGCAGTTTCATGTTCAACCTAACTAACCTACCTGTTTTTAGGCGAAATTCTATTAAACATAGTAGGTTGCAAACAGATAAACGTATATAAACAATTTTAATTTTCAACCTAACTAACCTTCCTAGTTTTTTATGCCCAATTCTATCAAACAGTAGTTTTCAAACAGACATAATATGTATAATGGTACCTATAAAACCAGTTTTCATGTTCAACCTTACCTACCTAGTTTTTAGTCGCAATTCTATCAAACATAGGAGTTTGCAAACAGAAGAGTCACAGCTAAATTCATGTTATTTGTTATCACTACACTCTTCCATTATAGTATTTTTTTGGTAAACGCATTCAAACTGTAAGGAACGCCAACAATATTGTAACTTGCTGACGCTATATTGACCACAGACCACGTATATTGACAGTGTGCTGGCTTCAGCGCCAGGTGGCAGAAAGTGAAACAAAATTTAAATGACTAGGCTAGGCCACTAGCCAGACTAGACTAATTTGGCTATAACCAGTGGAACGTGATCGAACCAAATCATTTCCCAAACTGTTTGATTGAATGGCTGAATATCATTCATTGAACGGCGGAGTTTAGTAAACAGGCTAAGTAAGCCATCTGCCTGCGACATTATGTGAATATTCCACCATAGCGTCACCCCTATTGGTCCGATTTTGACAAACGAGGTATCAATCAATTCGTCTTTATTGATAGAGTATCATATTTGGGTTTTAGTTTTTGAACGTATGTCCTGTTGCATATGCCAACTACAACAAAATACTACCTACACTTTCAATACCAAGTGACAACTCGGCAATACAGACAAAAAAGCACTGCAACAACAGTTTAATCATTATTACCCGTTCCATAATAAAAAGTGCGACCCAATTGGCGGGAAACTATGAGCTTTGTTGTTTTTCCCATTTCCCGAACAAAGGCACAAAGAACTTTCCCCGGAGTGAGTCAAAGGCGGGCGGGCAAACTATCGTGTAATGACAACGGGATAACGGAATGAACATACTAGAGAAGTTGAGTAAGATCTATTAAACGAGTTGGATGGTAGATTATGACTTACTCATACAAATTTTTATTTTCTTTTGTGTTGTTTGTCGCAAATAAAGTTTTTTCTATTATATTCTATTCTATTATAATAACATGGTTGACAAGTTTTTTCGATATCCTATTGGTTTGACTGAATGAATTCTGTTTTCACGCGAGGTAATATCATACAAGTTCTAATTTATTTCTTTATTTTCTCTTCAAATCAGCCCAAGCAAGGCGAGGTTTCACAAAGCGACGCGAGGTGGTTTCTATCCTCACACTCCTATGTTGCTCATTTGATCTGTGTTCCACTGACAGGATATAAGTTGTCGAATTATTTTTTCCTTATGATTTTATCTTAGATTCCAATTTTCGTATAATTATGGGTGTTCAGTTCTTTACAGCTCTTTGTCTTGACATGAGTCTCATATTAGTAATATCACTTCAAATCAGAACACGCCCATTGAGATTCGAGCCAGTTCAAATTTCTAATACAAGCAATTCAATTGTGTGAACTGAAATCGGACGACCGGTTGGCCGAGTGGTTGACCCTTACTGCGAAGTCAACCAACGGTCGCGGGTTCGAATCCCGCAAGGTGCAATCGTTTGTGTCATGAGTAGCAATGTTTGTTTCCAAGTCATGGATGTAAAATTCTTATCTATGTATATTTATCTATTGTCTAGTACCCTTAATACTTAATGTATGAACATTAAGTATAATCGTTTGGGATGGTTTGGGTCTAGGTAATTGGTGTAATTTGTCCCGAATATATTATTATAATGTTATCATACTAACTTTTCAGTCGACCTCCGAAGGAGAAGGTTCTCAATTCGACTGTATGAAAATATATAAATGAAAGAAAAATACTAAGATTTATATCCAACATAATTCTGAAGATCAAAACTAGACCGGCAGTAAGCATCTCGATCTCCTGTAGGAACAACAGCAAGTCACTTGCGATTGCTGTAATCGCATGTTCATGTATTGCTCACGCCACTCAATTTAGGGAAGATAAAATTATTCTTTTTGAAGTCGGTTTTTCATTTTTTTTATGTTTATTTTATTTACTCAAACAAGCTTGTAATGTAGTCATTATTTCGACAACCTTCTTTGGGCAAAGTGGACCTTGCCGCGCTGCTTGAATAGGCGCCAGCAAAGTTGTATGGAATTTCATTACTGTCGTGTTTTGTGGCCAGCAATTTCCTTTGAAAATCCATTATTGTCGTGTTTTTTTAGTACTATTATTTATTCTGTGGTTTTGTTAACCACTAAACTCGAAAAGAGTGGCGTCGTAGTTACCAAACGTATGGACCGATATTGATGTATTTTTTTTCTGTTTGAAAGCTGATGTTATCGAGATGGTTCTTAGCTATTATTGTTGATGTTGTAGTTGTTGTTGTTGTATTTTTGTTGTTTTAGTTTTCATTGTTTTTTGTTGTTTTTGTTATTTTGTTGTTGTTTTTGTTGTTATTTATTTTTGTTGTTGTTTATTATTGTATTTTTTTTGTTATTGTTGTTGTGGTTTCTGTTCTTGTTCTTGTTGTTTTTGTTGTTGTTCTTGTTGTTTTTGTTTTTTTTTTCTTGTAGTTTTAGTTGTTCTTGTTGTTTTCAATGTTTGTGTTGTTTTCGATGTTTTTGTTGTTTTTGTTGTTCTTGTTATTTTTATTGTTGTTCTTGTTGTTTTTGTTGCTATTTTTGTTGTTCTTGTTGTTTTTTTGTTATTGTTATTCTTGTTGTTTTTGTTGGTCTTGTAGTTTTTGTTGTTGTTGTTGTTCTTCTTTTTTGTTGTTCTTGTTGTTGTTGTTGTTATTTTTAATTGTTCTTGTTGTTTTGTTGTTCTTGTTGTTTTTGTTGTTGTTGTTTTAGTGGGTTATATAATTTTTTCATCAGTTTGCTAGTTTTATTTAAATACCTCGCATTGTTTGAGTAAAGCACTATACAAGCCTTGGTCCGCAATGACTGCCCTGCTGGCCACGCTATGATGGCCTCGAGCTTTGCTTAGTTAAGTTCTCGGCCTTCAAGCTTGGCCATCATTGCAGCCCTTGATGGCCAAGCTGGAATGAAGTTAGAGACCGAAGGTCGAGGCCTTTATAGCGCGGACAGATGGCCGCGCTGTGATGGACTCGAACTTAGCTTAGCTACGCTCTCGGCCATCATCATCGCTGCCAGCAACGCAGCAATGCAGTCATTACAGACCGCGGCAGTAATGTACTATTCCCTATTTTAAGTGGCGTGAACAATACATAAACATGCGATTACAGCAATCGCAAATGACTTGCTGTTATCCATTGAGTAGTTTCTTTGTATCTCCGAAGGTCTTCATCAGATCCTCACCAAATTATATACACGGGACCATACCTAAAGCATATCCTATTTTATAAAAAAAACTTCAAAATCAACCCACATTTGACGGAGATATCGCGTCATAAAGTATGTGTAAGTTAATAAAATTAAGTCATTCCATAAAGTCGTAATTTCTTTCTCCCTCTAAAATAGTTGAGGGGCGTGATGGCTGGTACATAAGTCATACTCGTGAACGTTGCTGCTTGTGGGGACTGGTCCAACCTGGTTTCCTATTAGACATTGTACTTTTGTTAATTTTTCCCAGATTTTATGATTGACATCACATTGGCACTTATAAATTTGACATGTAAATGTGTATTATTATTATTATTTGTGTAAACAGATATTTAATAACAAAAGAGTATTGACAAAAAATATGTCCCGGTATAGAATTTCTTGATACTCTTTTATCCAAACCAAATTCTTGAATTTGCGCAGCACCGAGTAATTTTCTTATTCAACTCTGAATCGGGACATAAAAGGGACATTGGTTTATACCTAATTTATTGATTTGGTATATTTAGGTTTTTTTTTCTCATTGATCAGGAGATATTCGAGGTTTTGACTTGCAAAAGTTGTTTGTTTGTTTGCCGTATGAGGTAGTAGTGCTGGCCTCTGGTGTCAGAGTTTTTCAGGCCACCCTAGAGCCCCTGACATGGCTTCACGACTACTATTAATCAATAACAGCTGGGACAGACGCTTAACGTGTCCTCCGAAGCACGGAGCGATAAAAAGTCATTTGTGCGGAGCCTAGGACCGAACCCGGTATCGCTGGATTTTTAAGTTGCACTATTGAACCTTTTGGCTAACTATTGAACTTTTGTTGCACTATTGAGTCGCTCATACTTGTAAAAGTCATATGTTGCATAATTTGTTTGTTTACACAACACAATGTGTGTTTATTTTTACACAAATGTAATTAGATAACTACCAATGAAATCCTAAACTACGCTTCAATGTTAATCCTTGCACGTAGATGTATATAATGACCGCAATATCGTTATTTGCTATTCTAGGTACGTCATCATACTCCCTATTAAAGATTTATAATACCAGTATTATGTTCTGCGCCTTACACAATAAAAAACCGTGTCTAATCAGACTCATCATAAAAGCCTTCGCAATAAAATGAGGCGTCATAAAGCGCAGTGATTACTTCCCACAGCCATTTCTTTAGGAACTTCAGACACACACATACTCATAACACACATAGTGAAGGCACATGTGTGTGTTTCTTTAGGATCAGAGATACTCTTACAGGGTAAGCATAATTACGTGCGTGTAATTAATTAGGTTAAGTTAATTAAACTCTTAAGACATTCCTGAAAATGAGGATGGAATAAGGAAATTCTCATTTAAGTTACCTAATTGGGTTTAAGCTGGCATAATCCATACCAATATATAAAAGTGTCATGTTGATGAAGGAGGATGACTTCGTTACAAACTTAGGATTCCGTATATCATATCATACGTATCATTCCGTATCCAACTTTTAGAACTGCATTTCAATCGGTCAATTAGTTTTTAAGTGATATACCAACAAAGTTGGTCCAATTTGCTCAGCTTTATCTCGTATACTAGTATCCATACCAATATATAAAATTGAAACGTTGTTTGTTTGGGGAGCTTGCACGCGATAACGGCTGGACGGATTTTGATGAAATTTAGAATGGTGATAGCTTATACCATGGAATAAAACATAGGATAATTTTATCCTAGAAAATTGTAAGTTTACACGGGAAAACTGGAAAATGTTGATTACTCACTGTAAGAAACGGTTGTCATCACAGAATGGTCTGTGGTTGCCATGGAAATGAAATAAGTCTGTCAAAAAACATCAAGAGTGGTGCTATAACTACTTTTGCATTGGTTTTTAATATCCTAGAAAATAGGATGCTTTTTTTCACGATAAACAGTAGTCCGCGCGTATGAAGTCGCGGGCGGGAAAACTAATTTATTATATAGCCTGCAAATGTTCTGACTTTGTATGTTTAGGTCAAATCTTGCAAGCTTAAAATGTTGTCTACTAGACTATAACCAGCGGTGCGGATAGGTTTAGGAAAGCTACGCTAAAGCTAACATATTATCTTCAATAATTTAAAGGGTATGAAAGTTCAGCCCGTAGTCGCAGCCAATCTATATGTTTGTGAAGTTAGGCTCTGAAAACAATTGCGCGGGTACTGCTGCAGCGATAAAACAGCATAAAGTAAGAGCGAGATAGAATATGCGGAAAACGTAAGCGAGTGAGCGAGGCAGTTATACAATGCTGTCTTCACCTTCAACATTGGGATTGCACCTGATATATAGCAATTTGCGCAGCGACTACCAGACAACTTCCGACACACATACTTCCGCTGCGACTACATCTAGGCAGTTTCAGGGCGCGCCAAATTCAATATATTATCATATAAATACCAATGCAATAGGTACTCCTATATGGCCAGTCCCAATAAGCGGAAGCCATTCCAACATAGTGAGAAAGATAGTGTCTACGCGATAGCGAACGGACGCAATGTGAGCTGTGTGAGCAAAAATAATAGTAATATAAATTGTATGTTTCCTAATTACATACATATTTTACTTTTACTTTCCTATAAAGTTGCAATTGCAACATTGGACTATAACTACTTACATAACTTGAGTAATCTAAAATAGGAAATTTAGTTAGCAGCTTGAAAGACAAATGCTACTGCTTCTGTTTAGCTGTTTATTGCAGCTGTAAGCCGCCTAGCTAGTTTTCTTGACATTTCATATATTCTATAGCAGTTTCGAGATTGACGAATCCAATGATAACTCATTTATCGAAATCCATTAAGCCGTTTAGGATGTAGAACGCGCCTAAGAAACGTATAAACAAACATACAACCCAAACACATAACCCTCCGCAGTCAGGAAAAAATATAGGTAATAAAACTGCCTTTGAGATGGACCTTGAAGAACTTTCGCAGAAAAGAAAGTATGCTGTTTAAACCTGTAGCAAGATTAGAGAGAAAAAATACTGGCAGCTAAAGATTAAAGAAATGTCTTGATTGTCTGTTGACTTTCCTGGATCTAAGTTTCCAATATTTAATTTTATGTCCCACAAATGAAAAAATAAATGCTAATAGGTAATAAAAAGCGGTTAATAAAAATTTATTAAGCGGTTTTTTCTTGCGTTCACAAAAAAAGCCACCCATTATATAATTGTGAGTTACTTATTATTTATTCGTAGATTGTGAGTTTATTTTTAACAATTTATGTCAAACGCTGGAAAGAAGGGGCGCCACTAAAGTTTCTGCCCCGGTTCGAAAAAATCGTAGATCCGGGGCTGTGAAAGAAAATTTCAGAGCATTCTGACTGGACGTTTTCCGATTTTATTAAAGAGTGACTCGGCGAGATTTTAAGACCGCTATGCAAAATCTAGAATTTTTATTCGTTAGATGAGTATCCAATTTTACGACGATAGAGCGATCGTGTTTGGAATTTGTTACGTATAGATTTTCTCGATGGAGCGAGTTATATCAGTATTTTTACGTATTTAGGTATGCACTCCTGTTTATAGTCCAGCGAATTCATTTGTGGTTTGCCTGCAGTGTGTCCACAACAATCGATATTGGTATAAATATAACCGACGCCCTTACGATCCGTTCTATGCCCTTTTGTTCACTTCTTCATAATCATCATTTTCAGCATTCCTATTGTCCAGTGGAACTTTAGTATACGAGTAGCTTTTGTGATAGCTGTGCCATCAGTTGCCATTAAAGTTTATTTTGTACAGTGCAAATAAGTGCAACTTAAATGGAATTGAAAACAATTCTAATTGCTTTTAGTTACACTAAACCCACGTTTGTAACGAATATTGTACGAGTTCTGAATGCACCATGTCGTCTGAGCTTCATTTTAAGCAACTTGAAATAAAGAGGTTTTATATTTCTTGCGCTTTCATAATAATACTCATTTGATCTCTTAATCTCATTTCTTTCTCAGTTTGTCTATATTAATTCTAAATTCAAATAACCTGTCATTCTTACATTGTCATTGCTTTGGCTCATGTCGATGGTTTTTACAAAATATCTGATAAAAGTGGTAAATAAATTATTATTTTATCTACATAAATCTGGTAGTTTAAGTTACTACTTAAATACCACGTACCTAAAATAGCGGCCAATAAAATGCCCACCAAAATGCTGACTTCTAGCTTGAAGCGTGTTCGTGTTCAGTAAGGAAGGACCAGCTCGACTAGCAGAGTCCTGCAAGCGTTGCTGATAGGCCAGCTATTTCTGAACATGGTCATCTTCTGCTACAACGAGTCCACGAAGGTGAAGCCGCTGTTTATGATCATCTCCAAGTGCTCCTAATTGTTCCTATACTTTTATGTTGTCCACTGAGGTTTGGTCCCTGGGCTAGTGGAACAAACCCAAACCCAAGGATCGCCTCGTGACAGTGCTCATTGCCGAACTGTTAGAGGAGGGATTTTCCAGATATTAACTGAGTCTGAATTATTAACTTACCTCAGATGTGTGTCTATAATAAGTAGATAATTATATATGTTACCATCTACAGCCTATTTGCGTGACTAAATTAACAAGGTGGGGCAAAAGTAATCTCCGGACCTTGTTACACTGTGTTTTTGTTTGGAATGAAATTGCTTCTGTACTTGTGGATTATATTTATTTAATAATTTAGAATGTTTTTTCATCAAGTCGAGAAAACGATATCAGCCGTCGCTCGTTTTATGGCATTTTACATCACTTGTGTCAGAACTTCCGTCGATAGGCTCTCGCATTTCTGTCGGATATTTTCTTTAAGAGCTTCAAGAGTCTGAGGCTTGCTTACATAAGCCCGGGACTTCAAGTAAACCCCCAAAAAAAAAAGTCTGGGGCGGTCATATCGGGTGATCTTGTCGGGCAGTGCAAATCGCCAAAGCGAGAGATTAGACGACGCGTTTTTTCTTCCATTCCGTTTATTCCGCGTTCTTGAGGAGTATAGCGTTCCATGGCAAATAGTTAATCCGATAGTAAAAGTTTTGTACTTGGGTTTCATGGCGCAAATTCCTTTTTATCAATTTAAACAGTTGTTTTGGTTTCCACTCTAGTCAATGTGGACGGGTCATCCAGGGTCATCATCCGCTTATTGACGTGTATTCTGCATCTGTTTACTTCACAAATGTCAAAACAGAATTGACGTTTGCCGCCATTTGCAAAAGTTATAGCGTCTTTCAATACGGTTATTACTTTCGCGACACCTTGTTTATACCGAGGATGCAATACTACTTATTACCGTGGCTACGTATTTAAGTGTAAGAATATTTCAAAGGCTACAAAAAGAAAAGAAAATACGCTATGATTACGCAATAAAAAAATACCTTGCAAAAAAAATACATTCATTGATATGTCCTTAGTCATAACAACAGCAGTGACGTATGACGGTGTGACAGTGACGATGCTGTATTATCTTTTATTTTTGTAAAAAAGAAAAGAAAAAATGCCATGATTACGCAATAACAACTTACCTAGCATAAACATTAATACATACATGGAAATGTCCTTAGTCATAACAACAGCAGTGGCTTCAAATCTGGCGAAGAGCCAAGCGCTGGCGTGCTCCGAAGCTACCGCGTAGGTATATTGAGATATCTAAATTCTGGATTTTTGGCAGTAATATGTTACGTAAGTAAATTGAATGTTTTTCTAGATAAACTTTGGAATATTAATGTAAAATTTATTAATATTTAGGTGTAAAGTCTGTTATTTATAGTAGTCTTTTGCTTGCTTGACTTATATGTTAATGCTGGCCTCTGGTAGCCCTATATAAAAGGCAATTACGGCAAATAATCCTATAAGCCAGACAAGTTTTTTTACTATAACCCAACCAACTACCTAGGTACTACAAAATTTAGTAGTCACAGTCATAGTCCTATATTGGCAAAGCGCCACCCTTTTATGGTTGAAATACCTCGCACAAGAACGAAGCGTTACACTTCTTCATTTATTATAAGAACTGCAAAGGAGTGGAATGCCCTGCCCTCGTCAGTGTTTCCGGTAAATTATAACCCCGGTGTGTTCAAGTCAAGAGTGAATAGGTATCTACTAGGCAAGCGTGCTACACCTTCGACCACATCCTCCCTTTCCATCAGGTGAGATCGTGGTCAAACGATTGCCTAGTCTGTGATATTTTTTTTTATAAAAAATGGCAAGAATAGAGTTACATGTCAAAGATTATTGCATCAATAATCTTAAATTACATAATTTATCAAATTACCTTTTAATACTGTCAAAATAGTTATAATAAAAATATTAATTATATAAATTAAATTAATTTCAATGTAGGTTAGAATTAGTATATAGAATCATTGGACATGTTGTGACTATACAAATATAGTCTCAACATGCCCAATGAAAAATAATAAGAACAATATTATTTCAATATCTCTATAAAGTCTGTTCAACCAGCCATACTTTTTAAAATAAAAATCTGTCAATTGTGACTTTTTTATAACAATAGAATCACAATGTAAGAGCTGACTATAGTCAGTTGCGGTAAAACCAGATAAACCAGATAAACCATTTATTCATAATTTGTTATAAAAATTATATGTCAGAGTATCACAAATGGTAACTAAATACAAATTACGTTAAATCTAGTAATCACATACAAAACAATAAATTAAATGTCAAATAAAGTAATTAATAAGAAAAAAAATAAAAGTAAATAAATACGAGTACCTCATTTAGGTACAGTCAAGTAATCGTCAACATTGTAAAACGCTTTTTCGATGAGCCAGGATTTTAGTTTAAACTTAAATGTGTTAAAACTTGCAGCTGACGTGACTTGCGCTGGAAGGCGGTTATACACCGTGGGCCCCATCACATGCGTCAACTTGTTAGACCGCGCCAGTCTCCTGGACACTGCAGCCAACTTGTGAGCACCGCGGGTGTTGTACGTGTGTCTGTCCCCACGTCTTACAAACTGATTCAGGTTCTGTCGCACGTAAACTGCGACCTGGTAAATCACGAGCGAGGGCAGAGTCAGTATCCCAAGTGACTTAAAATATGGCTTCACCGAAGTGACTCATGACACCCGTGCAATCGTCCTCACGGCCCTTTTCTGCATCCGAAACGCGCGCAGCCTGTCCGCTGCGCGGGCCCATAGCTCGGTGCCGTACTGGAGGAGTGAGTGCACGGTTGCGAAGTAGCAGGTGCGAACCACTTCAGCTGATGCTACGCGCGACAGACGACTCAGGGCATAACATGCACTGCCTAGCTTTGCACAGACTTTGTGAATATGTGAACCCCATGTCATTCCACGATCTATTTCAAAACCAAGAAAGCTTATAGATTCAACTTGTTCGATAAAAGTTCCATTAATGTGGACGCTCAGACTTCTAGAAGTCCGTCCAGATAAGGTAAAGTGCAGAAAATGAGTTTTTGTAAGGTTAAGAACCAGACCATTTTGATGAAACCACTGTGCCAACTCATTCACCGCTCTATTCAGGCACCGCTCAAGCTCCTCCAGAGTCTGAGCACTGACAATGGCCGCAACGTCATCAGCATACATGAATATATCACCACTGGCAATCACATTGGGCAAGTCGTTCAGAAGTAGGCAAAACAGTATGTTAGATACCGATGACCCTTGCGCTACACCCATCTCGTTAGATAGAGGATCTGATTTCGTCTCACCTCCATCACTGACCACCACCTGGGATCTGTTCCGCAAGATGTCAGTCAGCAGAGCGTGAGCTGGTCCACTCACTCCATAGTGGCGTAGCTTGGCAGCGAGGACGCAGTGATCCGCAACGTCAAAAGCTTTCGACAAGTCACAGCATAGCACGGCGACTTGCCGCTTCCGCTCGCACGCTTCGAATACCCGTTTAATCACCTCGCGCGTGAGTGAAGTGGTAGATCGACCAACTCGGTACGCATATTGTCGTTCGGAAAGAGCCCCGGTGGAGGCCATGAATTTAGTGAGACGAGTACTAATCCCGTTTTCAAAAATCTTACCAATCGCTGGAATAATAGACACAGGTCTATAGCCATCGATATTATCGCGCTTCCCTTTCCCTTTAAACAATGGGGAGATTTTGCTCACCTTCATTGCCCCTGGATATTCTCCAGCTCGAATGCAGCGGTTGAACAGCTCGGCCAAGTATGGAGCCAATTCACAAGCTGCTATGTGAAGCACTTCCATTGATATATCATATATATCCTTGGTAGGCTTCCGAGGAATCCGCGTGGTGATGATCTGGTGGACTTCGGCGGCGGAAAAGCGAGTGAGTCTGAAGGAGCGGTCAGCAGGGGCCTGCGCGGCCGCAAGCGTGGCGCTCACTAGCGCCAAGGCGGCTCGCGGCGCCCCGCACGCGGCCGCCGCGCCCACGAACCTCGCGTTCATGGCGTCTGCAGCTGCTTTCCTCGTCTTGAAAGTTGAACCGCTTGGGTCCTTGACAACATCTGTGAAACCAGCCGAAGCCCGCGAGCTAACTCCCCTCTCAATATTGACAACTTGCCAAAGTGCTTTGTGTGTATTGCTGCTATTTTTTATTAAATTTGAATAGTAGCCGGCTTTGTTAGTATTGATCGTTATATCATATAAATGGTTAAATTGTTCAATTAAATTAAAAATATGTGCATTATCGGGGAATTTATTACTTAATTTTATGGTTTCAAAAAGCAAGGTCTTTATTTGAACTACTTCATCGGTGACCCATGAGTTTTTCTTTACGTTTTTTCTCTTCATAGGAAAACAAATATGGAATGTGTTTGTCATAATGTTTGTTATGGATGTGGCTAGATTCTCGACAGAATTTCTGTGTTTTGAAAATATGTACCTCCAGTCTATACTCAAAATAGCTGAACAGAAATTCATACGGTTCACCCCGGAATAATCCCTGAGCAGGCGAGTGCGTGGGGGCGGCTGCCTCCGTTGGCAGGCGACCGCCGCGCGCACCGCTCGGTGGTCACTCAGGTTGGTAATAACGGGAGATGTTACCACTGATCCTTGCAGCATGTTGCTGTAGACATGGTCTAAGCTGGTCGAGGATGTCTCAGTCACTCGCGTTGGGAAGTTAACTAAATTTGTAAAATTGTGCGTTGCTAACACATCACACAGCTGTTTTCGTTCTGCACATTTGATTTTAAGCCAATTAATGTTAAAATCACCTACTATTATAAATTCTTTACCAAAATCACTGGCTCGTTCGAGAAGACGTTCCAAGTAAGACAGAAATTCTACGGAACTGATTAAATTAGTCCTGTAGATGCACAAAACTATAATATTATATTCAACTAATTCTATTGCGGACACTTCGCAGTACTGTTCTATCGACATTTTTGTAAGCTCTAAACATTCAATGGCTTTCACACTATTTTTGATAAATATGCAAGAACCTCCGTATGCGATTGTTTTCCGACAATAGCTGGACATTAACACATAGCCGTCTATGTTTACACTTTTAAGATTAGGTTCAGACATCCAGTGTTCAGATATTGCTAGCACGTCACAGTTTAGCTCATTAAGTAAGAGAACTTCAAGTCGATGCGTTTTTTTGTCTAAAGATGCAATATTTTGGTGGCATATGACTAATACTGTATCAGACGTTTGTTTACGCGGTGGTGGCGGCGCAAAGGGAGTTGATATAGATAGCGCCCCGGGCGCGCGGCTGGTTTTAAATGTATTGCGCTTTGACACAGATGATTTAATAGATACTGAGGGCAAGAGTCTGGGCGCGTACCCTGGCCGCTTGCTATATCATAGCCCCAAGGAAGTGATATAGCAAGCGCCCTGGGTGCGCGGCCACTTTAAAATGTATGGCGCATTGACACAGATGACTAAATATATACTATGGGCGTGAGTCGGGGTCGCGCCCTGGCATATATGGCCCTTATCATAGCCTTTAAACACTCCCTTGAGGACGTATTCCGCACTTTATCTGGCACCGGGTGTAAACCGCCGGTGCCAACACGTGCACTGTGCTCTAGTTTAGACGTCTTCGCCAGCCGCCCCGGCACAGCACGTAGCTGACGTGGGTTCCGCGTGCAATACTGTCACGAGGCGGTCCCACGGTTTGGGCTTGCTCCACCAGCCCAGGGACCAAGCCTCAGTGGACAACAGAATTACAGGAACAACAGGTGCATAGACTTTTTCGTGGTGCTACAATATGGATGAAAACGACCACTTACGAAGGTATTATTTTGTGTATTTTAAAAGAGTCCAGTTGTAATAATCTTATTATTGGTATTTTATAACAATTTCGGGTTTGCTAAAAATCCATATGTTGGAAGGACAGGTTATTTGTCTTTTGAATGAATAATGAACTATCGAAATGAAAAGAAATGGATTATGAAAGAATTAAGATATCAAAAGAGTATTATTATGAAAGAGGGTTGGACCTCGTCACAATACTTGTGGCCATCCCCGAGCTTTGGATACTCTTCCATGTTCTCTGGCATACAGTTCCGCCTGAAGGCATACCAAAGATAGGACCGTGAGTATTTTCATGGACTGGAAAAGAGGAAACGCCGACTTATCTTGTGCCACTCGCACTATGGCTCTCACTGCCCTTTTCTGTATTCTGAAGATACGCTGCCAATCGGCAGCACAACCCAAGAGCTCAACGCCATATTGAATAGGGGAGTGCACAGATGCATTCTGGACCATGCTTCGCGAGCGTTACGCTTCTTCATTTATTATAAGAACTTCTAAGGAGTGGAATGCCCTGCCCTCGTCAGTGTTTCCGGTAAAATATAACCCTGGTGTGTTCAAGTCAAGAGTGAATAGGTATCTACTAGGCAAGCGTTCTACACCTTCGAACACATCATCGCTTTCCATCATGTGAGATCGTGGTCAAACGATTGCCTAGACCGTAATAAAAAAAACTTTAAAAAAACTTGGAAACCCAGAAACGTTGTAGTTTTCACCTGGTCCATTTACGAGTTTCCAACTCTTACATTGAGCTTCATGAAACAGGTGGACAGATATTTCAGGGTGACGAGGGCAGTACAATGAAACCGCAAGATTTTGCAATGCGAAGTTATAGGTGGCACTGTAAGTTTTATAGGCATGCAAGGCGATTAACATCGGGATTTTGAGAATTGGCCATTCTGCGCCTAAACCAGGCGAACAAGCTGCTCGTTTAGTATCTTACTTTGTGTAAAAATAACACAAAAAGGAGAGCTGAAATTATAATCTCATCTGAGTTAGAATCCTTATATTATAATCCACCCTATTTTTGCTTGAGTACGGCAAATCAAGGGAATGGTAATGAGTTTACCATTCTATGTGTGTATGTATGTATGTGGGTATGTTGATGTTCCACCATAGCGTCGCCTCTATTGGTCCGCATTTGACAAACAAGGTGTCAATCGATTTATCTTCAGGTATAGAGAGTCATAGGCTTTTTTTTACCCGACTGTGGCTAAGCAAAGGAAGGATTTTGTGTTCAAACATAAAACTTGGTGAGATTTTGCCATGCGAGGTATCAATCGATTCGTCTTCATCGCAAGTGTGTCATAAGCTATTGTTTACCCGATCGTTGTCGGGTTTTAGTTTTTGAACAAATGTCTTGTTAAAAATCGTTTATATATACCCTACGCGTTAGTAACGGCAATGGACAACCCATCTATAAAAAAAATACAAACTACATCCAAAACGCCGCGCTTTTTACAAAACACACCCATCGGTAGAGACACAGACTAAATAATCAAAAGGCTAAAAGGCACGTTTGTTGTACGTAGAAAATGTCTGCACGTTGGCTCCCCACTGACATTTGACATATTAGGCAGACACCAAACGCCGTCACAACATTTTTCCATCTGATCGGTGGCTGTAACCGTATACGGTGCTAAAAATACGGCTGTCAACGAAACGTATAGTTGAGTTACGTTTTATTAATATTCTTTTAGCAATTTGGAATTATACAAATGGGATGTTTGAATTTGGATGCAGACGAGATGATCAATAGGAGGCATATAATATCGTGAGGATGTTGCACACATTGGTCTTCTCAATCCTTTGGCACAGAATCCTGAAAAGACTAAAACTAGAAAAACCGAAGCTTTGAGATGTGGTTTTGGAGGCAGATATTGTGTAATTATTGTTACGTAGATGACTTTTAAAACAAAAGTCTTCATTTTCAGTCAAGTGCTAATAACATCGATTCCCTGCCATCTGTTTTAAATAGATATTCAATTACGTTAGCCACGTTGCCCGCAGAAATTCAACATTTTATGATGTTATAGTGGTAAGAAAGGTTGACGAAAAATACCACGTTGTTGATAACCCACGAAATGGATGAACCAAAATTTTAAGTCCCTTACCGGTTTGCCAAAACCCGATTCTATTATAACCGCCAAAGACAGTATATCCTGTAAAATATGGTGCAAGGAGTGATAAGAGAGAATCTTCATGAAGATCTTAAAATTGTGGTGATGCCATCGATTGTTGGTGGTACAGACCAAACATATATCACTCAGTCACCTTCTAAACTTCAGGATACGCTCCTGCAATAGTGCAACAGTGTATTGGAAGTAAAGAAGCCTGTTATATCGTCTTACTTGGTTGTAGGTCACATTAGTGTCGGCCAATGTCACACACAAGAACACCTTGAAAGGTGTTCTAGCATCAGTCCTTGAGAGCTAAATTCTAGGATTAGCGTTTAAAACTTCCTAGGATTAGCATTTACCACCTTCTAGTATTAGCGTTTACAACCTTCCAGGATTAGCGTTTAGCGCCTTCTAGGATTAGCGTTTACAACCTTCCAGGATTAGCGTTTACCACCTTTTCGGATTAGCGTTTACAACCTTCCAGAATTAGCCTTTACCACCTTCTGGGTTTAGCGTTTACAACCTTCCAGGATTAGCATTTACTACCTTCTAGGATAAGCGATTATGACCTTTTAAGATTATCGTTTACCACCTTCTAGGATTAGCGTTTAAAAGCTTCTTTTTGACTTTTAAGCGTTGACCGAGAACGTTTTGCAGAGAATAAGCAAAAAAGTTGAAATCTTAAAACACCATAAAATCCCAAAAATTACAATAGTTTAATTATGAGAAATAGTAAATACGAGCTACTCCAACTAATTATGCAACAAAAATCCAAGGAAGCAGAATACCTGGAAGAAGACACTTCATAGCTCAGAAATCTCCGAACGTGGTTTATGCTGAGCACCAGATCCCTGTTCCGAGCAGCAGTGTCTAAAATTAGGATAGCCCTAATGGTAGCTGACCTCCGGTAGGAGATGACACCTCAATAAGAGAAGATGGATTAGCGTTTACCACCTCCTAGGATTAGCGTTTACAACCTTCTAGAATAAACGATTACAACCTTCTAGGATTAGCGATAACAACCTTCTAGAATTAGCGTATACAACCTTCTAGGATTAGTATTTACCACCTTCTAAGCTTAGCGTTTACCACCTTCTAGGGTTAGCGTTTACCACCTTCTAAGCTTAGCGTTTACCACCTTCTAGGGTTAGCGTTTACCACCTTCTAAGATAAGCATTTACCACCTTCGACCCATGAGATGTAGTGGTGAAATGCTAGCCTACGAGTATTATTCCCTTGTTCATATATTTTTACCAATGGAGATTGTTTATTTATTTTTACAAATTGTAATTACAAAATCATTTGGAGAAATAGATCTCTGTACCGCAGTTTTTTTTTGAAAAGTAAGCGATGAAGAAGAAATTAGCACTTGAATAACGTCAGCATTGGCGTTATGTTAAAGAACAACAGTGAAAAAACAAAACAATTAAAATATTAGTATATATATATATATATATATATATATATATGTCTTAAGAATATAAAGTAAAAACTTTAAGGTCAGAAAATGTGGTCAATCTCATAAAAAATAAACAGCTCCCTCCAACCGATTTGTTCTGCGTCGTTTCCTTCAATGCCGTAGCGTTTCCGAAAGACATTATTTAGATACTCGGTAGGTATTCAGCGACGCGGCTAACTAGAAAAGTTTTTATTGGTATTTATAATGACAGTATGCGAGTAATTGGAATTCTTCATGAGGATACGCAGTTGTCCCGGAGTTTGGGAACATTCTGCTACGTTTTTTTTGTTGTTAAAATGGGGCACTCGTTGATGCTTGTTATTACAAAATCTACTACTAGGTAGCTTACTACTGCGAAAACACCATAAAAATATTATTTGAGATGGTAAAACCCGCCTTCAAATGTATATACCGAATTTTTATATCATTTTTATGAGAAACCTTGGTCATCCAACAACATCAAAAAGATCATCAGACCACCCCCGCAGGTCGTCCGAGAAGATAATCCAAAGCGCCAGAAAATTTGTAATACAAAAAAATACCTAGTGTCGAATTGAGAACACCTACTGTTTTTTTTTAAACTCGGACTAAAAAAAAAAAAAAATCTAGAACGTGAACTCAGTCCTTATGATTCTTGAAGCTCAACACTCTCGCGGTTGCGTGAATTTTAGAAGACCTTTTTAAACAACAGTTTATTTAAGCCAAAATTTACTGACAGACAGGGTTGATTTTGAATAAATCCATATTTATAGTAGAGCATTAGGCCGGAAATTAATGAATGTGATGTCATATCCATTCAACTATTATTCTTGGGTATTAAATGTAGATTAATTGTCTTATTACCCGACTGAGGAGGGTTATGTGTTTGGGTTGTATGTATGTATGTTTGTTTGTTTGTACGTTTCTTAGGCGCATACTACAGCCTAGGCGGCTTGTTAGATTTTGATAAATAAGATATCATTGAATATGAAGTGTCAAGAAAACTAATATGGCGGCTTATAGCTGCCATATTGTGTTTACTACCGAACAAAATATGTCTTAAAACCTATCGAGTGAGGTATCAAAATGAAGGGCTTTAAATGAAGATTCCAAAAATATATAACTCTTTAACCTAAAAAGTAGCAATTGGCTTTCAAGCTTATTACAAAATTTTAGTTAAGTAAGTTCTAGGTATAACATATTGCAACTGCAACTAATAAAGTAAAATAAAATATTTAGGTATATAGGAAACATTAAATTAATTTACTATTACCTTTGCGGGCTGTCAGCTCGCATCGCATTTCGTCCGTCCGCTATCGCGGCTGAAAAGCAAAAACTTGACATAGCAGGTGAGTTATTTAAAATTTTATTCAATAGACACGCACAGTAAGTCACACAGGCGGGTTTTGGTATTTATTTAATAATTTTTACTTGTACAGTATATCATTCTAATACTCTAAAAGATATAAAAGGTACCGAAAAAATAATTCTCGGACCGTTTTTTTTCAGTATTTAATTTAAAAAATGCTTACCTGAACTTCGGTGCCATGGTCAAGGGTTTCCGCATTTTTTTATATTGCTTTAAAAACGTATATACTTTGTGAGAGAGGAGTTAACCTTTCGTGTTATTTTTTATACTGTAACCGTATTTTGGAGTTAATCGAATTAGCTACCAGCTTAAGCCTGGGTCAGAATATAATAACAAGGCGAAATTTCTTGAGTTTGATGAATTAAATTAATGCATTTTGAGGATTGTTTATTCCAATAAAATATAAACATATTTGCGTCAATTCACATCAATACCAAGCCCCAAACTAGGATACCCTGTACTATGGATACTAGACAACGGATAAACATACATAAATACGAATATTACATATATGACTCGGAAACAAACATTCCTGCGCATATAATAATATATTCCATATTCGGAAACTTTTTAAGCTGCTTGTTTATTTATAGCTTTTATGATAATGGCTGTAGATTTCCTAAGAAAAATAATAAGAAAACAAACATAAATGCTTGCATTTGCGGGATTCGAACCCACGAGCGTTGGAAGAATGGTTAGCCACCGCAATCAGAGAAACTAACCGCTCGACCAACCAGTCGTCAGTTCTCCTATCTAAATATAAATATAGCTAGGAGAATTTCCTTGACGACTGTTTCCAAATGATGTTTTTCATTTTTGTATCTGTTTTTATTGGTTGGTCATTATATAAGTATTTAAAACATTTTAACCCTGGAAAACTATGAAATAACTTTTCTTACAGTCACTGAATTCCTTTAACGCTTTAGCAATACAAGACAAGACGAGTACAAGACGTATATAAAGTCACAAAAGTCTTCAAGAACTGCTTTTAGAACGTAAAGCCTTTCTCTTCATCATAAAACTCACTCATTTCCAAAAGAAAATCCTATGCTTTAACATAACAATATCGTTCCGAAGAATAAGAAACGAGAGGAACCTTTCTTCCGAATTCGACCGCTTTGCAAATGACGTCACTAGGTTCGGAGCCAAAGACGTCATTAAGCTATTACAAACATACGTTTACAGACACAATACCCCTTAAAACGTAGTCATAAGAGTGATAATTCCTGAGTTTTGTAGAATTTTAAGTTCGTTCCAGAGGTGTCATTGACGGATCTCTGACATTTCTCATCAAGGACCATTATGAAATGTCACAGTAGATACCTCGTCACGCACTGCCGCCTGTCGCTCATTTTAACGAATAAATTCTGCGATTACCTGTACCTTCGCTTTTTTATGGTTTTATGTTATGGTGATGAGGCTACTTCCGACACTAGGGGACAGTGGCTTTGGCTTGATTATCTATGTACCTACATTTTTATTTGGAGGCCTTGCTCTTTTTAAAAGCTTTGTAAAAGCTTGTATTTATGTATTTCTGTCTGTCCTGGAATCTTGCAATTCAAATTTCGAGCACTTCCCGATTGGCTATCCAGCTGAAACTTTCAGGGTAGCTCACAAACCGATGACAAAGCAATAAAAAAAAAGAATAAAGTAAATTTATTCTTTTTTATATTGTAAGCAAAAAAAAACACGTAAATATTGACAAAAAAATAAAAAATTTGTTTTTATTACTAGGAAGTAGGACTATGGCACAACAAAATGAGATGGGCGTGTCTCAATGTGGTCCCATGAGCCTTTTAACGTGGTCAGTAGATTATACGAACAAAGTTAATTGATTAAAATAGAATCACCGTCATAGATGTTATCTCCAACTTTGTAAGAATTTACTGTCTGTACTTTCAACGACAATTTATTTCAGTTAGTTATTCGTCTGTAGTATCTATAATGTCTTATTAGTACGCTCGTGCAAGCATAAGCTTAGTACTACATATGGATACTGGCGCTCTTTTTGTCATTCTTAATCTTATATCGCATTATGTTATACTAGCTGTACCCACGGCTTCGCACGCGTGGTCTTTTCTCTAGGTTAAAAGTAATCTATGTACTATTCCAAGACCTAAAATACCAATATCAAGACATTTGATAAAAATTCCTTCCGGTAAAGAGTTTTTATCGATTGCTTGGCTTCTACTCATCGGATTCAGATACCATGTACACGAGTTTTTAAACCAGCTATCCAACAGTGAAAACCACATCGCATTCGGTCCAGTAGTTATTACGTGATGCGTGAACAAACATACCGACAAACAAACATACAGACAAACAAACAAACAGACAGACACAAATTTATAAAATGTTATATTCTTATTCAGTAGTATATTTTAAGTACCCTAGACTATTTATTATTCAATTATTTCCTTTGTACAGACTTTTACATTCTTATTGCTTTATTATAAGTACTAATATACTAATACTAATAATATTATAAAGAGTAAATATTTGATTGTTTGTTTGTTTGTTTGTCAAAAAATTCAGACACGATTTACGAAATTCTTTCACATAAATAAAGCTAAAATATCAGCGAGTAACAAAGAAGGAAAAAGAGAAAGAAGAAAAGGATTTTATTTCTCATATAGTTAGAGTTCCCGTCGAAAATCGCAATAATGAAACACGAGGTATTAAATTTTGCAAAAAAACTTGATTACTTTGTATCACAAACCAAAGAGTATATAAATACTACGTAAGATCACAAACTAAGAAGGAGATACGGGTCTTTGTATACGGAACGTTGCCATGGAAACGAAATCAAAGAACATCTAAGAATCATTGACGTAGGAAATGCTCTATGCTAGTAATACACGAAATAGTAACCGTAATTCAACCTATTTGCATTAAACAGAATAATACTATAGACGAAATGGTACGTGAGTATAAACATTTAGTGTAAGAATTTGTTGTTGTTCTATTTGTCCAAATAAAGTGCCTACTAACTTTATCTTTCTATATATCTATCCGTGCGAAACCGGGGTGGGTCGCTAGTTATAAGTGTAGATGACGTTTTCTTTGTCGTAACATGGTCGTAACCAAGGAAGTTATATGTACTTACGTACAACTGGAACGATATCTTCAAAGAAAAAGCGGGGTATCGATTATTTGACCTTGAAAACGGTTTAAAAATAAAAAAGACAAGGACGTGAGCGGAAGCTCTTGTTGTCCCTTTCTTATTTATAGTGCCAATTTCAGATGACAGCAAATACTTCAAAAAACAAACAGGACAAGAACTTCTATAATTTCCAGAATAGTATGTAAAATCTCATTTGACACCAAAGAGGATGTACTATGTAAATATATTAAATAGGTGACCTCTTTGGTACAGTTGTCTTTGTGATGATTATTTCGCAAGTTTATTTTAGTCTGTGCGAAAACTCTCAAACTTTGTACGAGAGAGAAAGAGACTTCCTTTGAAGAGACCTCCGCATACTTCCTATTCTCGCATATTCTTTTTAAATTACGTTTTCGGTGAGACCACTTTTTTATGAGATATCGTTCCAGTTGTACTACCTTGGTCGTAACGCACTTCCAAGAAAATATTAAAAAGTAAGGTATCAATTCACGTATGGCAACTCTATGTGGTAGAAACCATAAATTAAAAAGTTAAGTGGCCTATAAAGACTCGATCGGGGAACGCCCGTTAAATCATTTTACTGCCTAACTTGCGCCATTCCTTGCTGGAATGGCAGGGTCGGTAAAGTGGTCGGTAAAGAGGCGGGAAGGTATTTAGGGGAATTTGCGTGATGATCTCAGTGAAAAGTTACACCTACCTATTGTATAGCAGGGCGTGACTTTGTGACCTTGTAAAAGCTTTGAGTTTGTTCTGCAAAGTTTACCTAATGTACTTATAATAAAGCAATAAGTACGAAAAAGTCTGTACAAAGAAGATAATAAAAAAAATATGATCTAAAGTACTTAAAATAAGCTACTGAACAAGAATATAACATTTTAAAAATTATGTATGTCTGTCTGTATGTATGTTTGTTTGTTCCTGGATCACGTAAAAACTACTGGACCGATTGCGATGCAACTTTCACTGTTAGATAGCATAGGAAAAATTTGACTTAAAAACTGGGGTACTTGGCATCTCAATCAAATGAGTAGAAGCCGAGCTATTGATAAAAACTTTTTGACAGCTGAAGGAATTTTGATCAAATGTTGGTATAATTGGTAGATTCCAGCATTCGACGAGTCAACATCACCCGAAGATGCCTCGTGCAGAGGCGAAACACGTGTCGTATTGATGTCAGACGTTTGGTATTTGGATCGAGGTATATGTTTTTTATTGTGTTTTTATATTATATGTATATGAATATATAAGTGTTTCGATACTTGTATTTGGGTAGGGTTTGTTTATCTTGGGGGTTTTTTATTGTGTATATATATTTATATATATATATATTATTTGTATATAAGTGTTTTTTCTGGCCTTCAGGCCTTAGCTTTTCTTTCATTTATATTTTTCATTAGTTCAATCTGGGGTAGGGTTTTGTTTAGCGTGGGGTTTTACTTGTGTTAATTTTACCATTTATCATTTGTCTGACTTACAGTTTTGACGGAAGTAAGCTACATATTTTTATTTTGTTCATTTCTAATGTTGGTATTTTAAGCCTTGGACGCGCGCTTCGCGTGTGCGCACTTCCGAGCGTCAGTATGATAAAGCCATTCCTTGCTTTTCAATAGGTCAGATTTCAGGCATTTAAAATTTGTATTGTCACATTTGTTTCTATCCGGCCCAAAGCGATTTTTAATTAATTCCTATCAATATTGTGTGGATAATGCACAATCCATAATTGACAAGACGTATCCGGTTCCAAAAAACCTTTATGTTTTTAGGGAGCACAAATAGAAAAATCCCGTCATTCCAACAGACAGCGCAAAATCCTTTGTAGAACTGACAATCCCATGTGCAACTTGCGGCCAAACATAGGTAATATATCGACCCACTCTTTTATAATGCGTAACGTCAGCAAACTTGGATGGGTATAGACTTAAGGCCAGGCTCCAAGGTTGCATTTTCCCACTCCCCACTCCCCCTACCACCTCCCCTGCACTCTACCACCCGCTACCCGCAATAAGCACTGAAGTGCCTGCGTAACAAGGTTGAATATCGCGAGCGCTGATTGAACACACAATTTAGCTTGGAACTAAATGACGTATGTCTCAAAAGTTGTTTATTTTATTGGCAGGCTAATAATTTACTTAGGTAAATTTTGTCTAAACATTAGATGACAAACTATATTTTCTTGCTGTGAGATTTATTTTAGACATAAAAAAGTTAAGCTGTTGTGTAGAAAAATATAAATATTACTGAAAATAACGTAATTTTTGATAAGAAAATGTATCGAATGAAATTTTGTTAATCATGTTTTTTGTCTTTGTCTTAGAGAGATCAAGATCTCAAAAACATGTATGTTAAGTTTCACATTTATCAGGTTTGTGGTTGAGCCAGCATATTTAAGAAAAAACCCTTAACAAGCAGAGATTGATCTTAATGTTAGCAAAATGTTTATTCTTAATAATTTATTTCTGTTTTCATATAACAAAATCAACTAAGTCTCATTGAAGTTTAAATTATGGAGAATCAAAAAATAAAAAAAGGATTTACGAAATAAATGTAGTGTTAGGATCCGCCTGAAGAAATATCACACCATTGTCAGATATTCAACCGCCAAGCAGTAGTGTGTAAACATTTCTGTGTTTTGGTTTGAAGCGCAATGTTTCCAGCGAAATTACTGGGCAATGAGACTTAAAAACCTATGTATGTATCAGGGTGACGAACGCAGTGCAGTGACGCGCAAGACTTTGTAATCAAAGTTCTGGTTGGCTCTGCAACTGTTATGGACAGGTTCGCTTACCATCAGGCGAGCGACCTGCCCGTCTCGTCAATCAAAGTAATATTAAAAAGTATGTTTTTTGAAACTCACTCAAAGATTGTAAACCCAATCTACACCAATCTACTTACCGTAACTTTATTACGTCATTTAATACTCGTAATTGAAACGTGAAATGCCACACCCAGTGGTCCGACAAAATGGTAATTTATACGGAATGCTTATGACCAATGCGCATGCAAATATGTTCAATTACTTATCCGAAATTGATGCGACAGGTGAATTAATGCTCATGTTTAATTCATGTCAGATCTAGGTTGCATATAACCATGCATTTTAGATAGATGTACATATTTTAAGGCTCTACGTGGATAACTAGGCAATGGTTTGACCATTATTGTCACATATAGTTTTATGTAACGACTGGACAAATAAGCTCGCTACATTCGTCACACCCTAGGCAACATGTTTGTAGAATGTTGTAGCCTAGAATAGAACTGGCTTTCAAGACCAATCGTTACAGACAATGTAATTGGGAATATGGTCATATTTTCTAAGTGAAAACCAGAAATTCTGGAGTGGAAAATGCCTGTCGGCATACACAGAGCAAAGACAAACCAAGTAAAGTGACAGCCAGCGAAGGGCGGCTGGCAAAGGCTAGAGGCAAAGAGTTGAGCTTCATTAGGAGGGCAGTGGGTATATGCTGATGGTATATCTGCAGTGGAAGACGTAGCAAGATGGAAAGGTACTTACCTTTCCATCTTGATACGTCTTCGACTCCCGTCCGAAAGGGCCATCCGGGCCGTCCCGTAATTTTAATTAGAGCGTTCGGGAACGTGACAGGTAATCTTTATGAAATATTCGTCTACCAGGCTTTTTTTATAGGATTCCGTACCTCAAAAGGAAATAGGAACCCTATAGTATCACTTTGTTGTTCATCCGTCAGTCCGTCTGTCTGTCTATCAAGACTCTTTTTCTCAGGAACGCGTGGAGTTATCTAGTTGAAATAATAATATCAAATACTCAGGTCTGCAATCCCTTAGAGTTGTGAAAAAACAAACTTCTAAGTCAACGCAATCAAAAGTTACGGCCGTTAATGCCGCATATTTCGTAATTTTCGACACTCGTAAGAGAATCAATGGGTACTTCCTGGGAGAATCAATACTGGGAGAATCAAAACCTATGGGTACTTCCCGTTGACCTAGAATCATGAAATTTGGCAAGAAGTAATGTCTTATAGTACAAGCAAAGGGAAAAATCCGAAAACCGTTTTGTAGTATGGAACCCTCAGTGCACGAGTCCGACTCGCACTTGGCTGGTTTTTTAAATGAGTACATAGAAAGACGAGGAATAACAGAGTGAGACGAGGCATAAATATAAAGTTGAAAATTTAATTATCTGTTTGTTGTTCGGTCGGTTCTCCTAACCAATCCTATAAATTAATACGAATACGTATGGTTACCAAGTAAACGTAATATAATATGATATGATGAATTATTTTTGAGTGCAGTTCTTGCTTGCAATCGGTGTGGACGCGTTTCGCGTCGTCGAAAAATCTCACTCGTAACTTCACGGCATACTCGATCTTATTTGCCGGTCACTTAGTGCCATTCTGGAGTGCAATTGAATTCGAAATTCTCTATTTGAAAGTGCATAACAAATTGCGTAGATCGTGCTGCGGGCCGAGGTAAGCTCCTCCTCACCTCGGGTAACAGAGACGGGCTGCGGATTTGAAATAAATCCTCTCTGTCGCACTACAGCTACAAGCGGACGGAACCGGTTCAGGGGCTGCGCGTGCTACGTGAGTCTGGTATAGCTGTCAACATATATTGTCGTGCTAACTAAGGTTGACTTACAATAATGGTTAACAACTGTGGAGCGTGTACGAAAACAATTCGTTCTACACAAAATATTCAATGCTCCAAATGCGCAAATTGTTTCCATGCTGTTTGCGTGAACATATCTGACCTACGGAGATTATCTGAAGACCTTAAGTCTGCGTGGTCTTGTCTATTATGTCAAAGCAAAGAACCGAAGAAAGATAATACAAATAAACCCGTGCGGGCCACCGTTACAACCGCGCATAGTGACGAGCGTTCTAGTGTCTTTCCGCGCGAGGGCAGTAGTAAATTAAATGTCTCGAATCTCCGCTCCCCTGCTATGTTGTCACCTGATCCTAACCAGTTGGGCGTGATCGCCACAGAGATGAAACTAATGCGGGAGGATATGGCGGACATGAAGTCTCACATGAAGTCCCTTACGGAGCACATCACCTCGCGACTTGACGAATATGGAAACAGGTTGCGTTTATTAGAGGAACGAGAAGCAGAGCGCGACACGGACATTATCACCTTGAAAAACACTGTTGTGCAATTGCGTGACCAATTGAACTCTAGGGCCCAAGCTTACCTGAGGAACGAGCTTGAGATAGTGGGTATCTCTGAGACCACTGCCGAAAATCCACTGCATATCATACGAGTAACGGCTCAAAAAATCGGAGTTGTTGTTGATGATTCCGACCTTGACCATGCGTTGCGTGTGGGGCCGCGTCGCCCGGAAAAAAGCGATGCATTGCCAGCATCTTCGAAGACTTCTCGTCCGTTAGTAGTACGGTTCGTGAGACGTGAAAAAAGAGAGGAATTTTTGAAAGCAGCCAAAAGCCAGCGTAACTTATCTTGTGCTGATATTGGAGTTGAAGGGCCCAGTAAAAAGTTGTACTTCAACGAACGTTTGACTCAAGAGAACAGGCAGTTATTTCGCTCGACCAGGCATCAGTCCAAGGAAGCAGGTTTTATGTATTGCTGGACCAAGAACAGCACTATCCACGTGCGCAGGAAGGAGGGAAGCCCAGCAATCACCATCAGATCTTTGGAAGACCAGGAGCGTCAGGTGGGTAACTTACCTGCTCAAAAGCAACTTCTGGTGCCTACTTGATATCTCCTCAGTCCCACCGAGATCTAGTTATAATTTTCTTATAACTTACTATTTAGTGGTTCATGTAATTTTTTGTGTAATGCACTCACTCATCATACTCTCTCACTCATCTCTCAACCATTTAATCACATACTCTCAACTTAACATGTACAAACACTCACTTTTTCTCACTTGCGCTCGAAATACAAAAGGTAATCTGTCGCCTAAGTTGTTTCAAGTTTACTTATTTATAACCTTTTTATTAGAAATTACACACTGGGTTCTGTCTTTAATTGTTTTTAAATTTTTATTTTATCAAGATGGGTTTAGTTAATGTAAGTAATGACATTGATGAAACAATCTCTATTGATTGTCATTATTATGATTCTGTAGAATAATGTAGGACTTTTTTAAGTAATCAATTTGATTATAATTTTAGGACCATCTCCCTAAACATAAGAAGTTATCAACACAATTTTGCTGACTTTGCGATCACTCTAAAGCGCTTCAACTTAGATTTTGACGCCATCATAATGTCGGAGTGCTGGTTATCTGAGGTTATGATAATCGATTGCCTTCCAGGCTACAACGCGTTTCGATCTCACAGACAAAAAATAAAAATGGTGAAGTAGTCATGTACATCAAAAATTATTTTAATGCCGTGACTTCTGAACCAAATATCACTGGTGCTGACTCTCTTTTGATACATGTTGATGGTAAAACTGCTATCTTAGGAATTTATCGATCTTCTTCCACATCTGTTATTGAACCGTTTATAAATTCACTTGATTTGGTCCTGAATGATTTGAGAAGTATGCCGCTTATTATTGTGACAGGTGATATGAATATTGATCTGCTGAATTCATCGAATAATCAGGTGTCTGATTATCTCTGTTTACTGGTATCGCACGGGTTACTTCCTGCTATTATCAAACCCACAAGAGATCAAGCTTGTTTAGATCATATTTTCATCAAGTCTACTACTAAGGCTAATGGCGTGGTTTGTATGTCCTCTACCACAGACCATGACATTGTTATTGCTGAAGTAGAACGACAACCGCAACTACACTCAAATAATGCTAGATTCCGTCTTAAAACTAATACTGAAGCGGTGGTTTCTCAGATTAATAATACAGAATGGTCCTTGGTTATCACAAAAACCTGTGTGAATTCTGCAGTTGCTGCCTTCAGCGAGATATTAATTAACATTTTAAACAAAAACACATATATGGTAAAAATAGGTAGGAAAATGGTAAACATGAAGCCTTAGATCACACCTGGCCTAATCAGATGCATGCGCCACTGAGATAAGCTTCATAGTGACTGTAAAATTCATCCTGACGATACTCAGCGGTCTAAAATCTACAAGAAATACAGAAAATTCTGCAACAAACTTCTCCGGAAAATTAAAGCACAATACTATAGTCAGCAACTTGAACAAAATAAAGATGACCCTAAAAAGCTTTGGAAGACCATTAAGAATATCTGTTATAACTCTAATCGCAAACATGACTCTTCAGAATTGTTAACTAGTTGTAACAATATTGATGACTCGCTTAATAGCTGCAACAAATATTTCGTATCTGTAGGGGAAAAGTTAGCTAAGAATATTTTGACCAAGTTGTTAGAAACTGAGAAATCACTCATCTTATCACACAGGCCTGATTCATCCGCCTCTCATTCTATATTTCTATATCCTACTGATCTTGATGAAATCACCAAAATTATTGCGAAGTTTAAAATAGACAGCGCCTCTGGTCCAGACAAAATCTCTATGGCATTAATTAAAAAATCACTGAACGCTATTCTTAAACCACTAACTTTCATTTTCAACCTCAGCTTAGAAACTGGCATATTTCCAGACTGTTGGAAGGTGGGTGTCGTATCTCCAATATATAAAAACGGTCCCAAGAACATACCAGACAATTACAGACCTATAGCTATCCTAAGCGTATTCTCTAAGATATTAGAAAAAGTTGTTAACAAAAGACTTACGAACTACTTAGAAAAGTATAAACTTATCTCGGATAGACAATTCGGTTTCCGCAAGGGTAGATCGACCGAGGACGCTGCAACGCTTCTTGCCGATCTAGTCTCATCTTATGTTGAAAATGGTGAGAACTGTATCGGTGTGTTTCTCGATCTGGCAAAGGCGTTTGACACGGTCTCGGTCGGTCTATTTCTGAGGAAGCTAGAATCTATGGGTGTAAGGGGTGTGTCGCTTGAGTGGTTCACGAGTTATCTGTCCAACCGTAAACAATTCACCAAAATTTGCAATCACTTTAGCGACCAGTTACCAATTGATTACGGTGTCCCACAGGGCAGTATACTGGGTCTTACGCTTTTTATATTATACATAAACGACATACTAAGCAGCAATTTGAAAAATGGAGAAATTATAACATACGCGGATGATACAGTAATCTTATTTCATGGAGAAGCGTGGGACCGAGTGTACAGCATTGCAGAAGGACTCTCTGTGACTGCAAACAAACTAGATAGGAATCTCCTTACCTTGAATACAAAAAAGACCAAGTATATTGCTTTTTCCAAGACTTGTGTTTCTCTGCCCCCCATCGGGAAAGATTTAATAATTCACTACTGCTCTGATCAATCTTCCACGTGTACATGCAGCGTTATAGACCGCACTACTAGTATGAAATATTTAGGCGTAATTGTTGACGAAAATCTCTCTTACAAGCAACACATAACTGACCTTTCTGCTCGAGTAAGGAAATTAATATTTATTATGAAGACCCTTCGGGATTGCACTCCTGTCCCTTTACTTAGACAAATATACCTAGCATTGTGTCAGTCTATCATACAATACTGTGTTTCTGTCTGGGGTAGTGCTGGTAAAAGCTATTTTATTACCATTGAGAGAGCACAGAGAGCCTTGATAAAAGTCATGTTACGAAAACCGTTTCGTTTTTCTACTGATGCGTTGTATGCAGAATTCAAAGTGTTGCGCGTACGACAGTTATTTGTTTATAATGCTACTCTAAAAAATCACAAAAGCTTAAAAAAACGCTGCGACTACGATGAGATCATGATTAGACGAGCTTTCAGATTGCCGGTTCCCCGTGTCAAATCTTTGCTGGGTAGACGTAGTCCTGCTTACTCTCACCTATGCACCTACAATAAAGTAAGCAAACTGTGTGAAATTAAAAATCTCTCCATATATCAGTGTAAAAAATGTATTAGGGAATGGCTACTTAAACTTTCCTATGACGAAACTGAAGAAGTTATTTGAATTTTAAGAACGCGCACTTATATACTCACCCTCTCACATACACACCCACACACACACACACACACCCACACACACATACACACACACACACATAGCGAGTATACAACAATTTTCGATTTTCCCGTGGGAACTTACAATGTTCCGGGGTAAAATGTATCCTATGTTTTATTCCAGGGTATAAGCTATCTCCATTCTAAATTTCATAAATATCCGTCCAGCCGTTATAGCGTGAAAGCTCCCCAAACAAACAAACAGACAACGTTTCATTTTTATATATTGGCATGGATTAGTTATAGTTAAGATACAAACAGCGGTATCATGTTATCAGATTTCTAGATCATAGTTTTCAACGCAATGGCCAATGAAGATCAAACGAAGATTCGACAGCTTGATTTAATCTCTGAGTCAGTCAGGAAATAAAAAATCTGTGAGTTTAATAAAAATTTTAGACATAAAAATTTTTGAAAACTTTTTATGTCTAAAATTCCATATTATTTAGAAACATAATCGGTCTAACATCAGACATTCTAAATCCTCCAATATCCGCTAAATTTTTCCGCACACAAACACGCAATGAGCAAGATTTGTCTTTAAACAACTTAGAACAATGGGCATTACCATTGTTGTCTACAACATTAGTCAAGCAGTCTTTTTTAGCAGTATCATAAAAAAGATAGTGATAACGATGGAATGGCCGTTACTTTGTACGTGGCTTTGTGAAAATACGCTTAAATTCTATGATTTAGACCAAAGTGAGATATGTAAACTAAAACGGGCCTTTATTAACTAGCCAATGACTATACTACAAAGTAAAACTAGTTAACTACTACAAGACTTAGTTGGGCAACCCACATGCCATTACGCTTATAGGAAGCACAGAATAAATAATAGTACTACGTAGGTAGTCCAAATGTGCTAGCCCAGTACCAGTTAGTAGCGTACCCAACATGTAAGTGTTGTAGGTGGCATTGCTGAATTGCAATGCTAATGCGATGAGCCAATTAGGTACCAGCATTCAGTGATGTGACTTATCTAAGATACAAGTATCTGAAATACAGATACAAGATACAAAATACGTAATTCCATCTTATATCTAAAATACTTTTTTAAACCGTATTTTTCATCATGCGTTTTATAGATACCATGCATTTGGTATCTTGTATTTCGTAAATACTATGTTTACTAAAATACTTTTAATAATAATAACCTATGAATTGCCTATGCAAATGCAAAGAGCCATCTATTGACATTTGATGAAACTTTAATCTGGGGCCAATTTGAAAAAGTATTTAGAATATACGTATCTTGTATCTAGGAATTTAGACACCATTTCATAAGATATCTTGTATTTGGTATCTGAAATACTTATTTGAATAGTATCTTGTATTTTGTATTCCAGATACTTTGTATAGGGTATCTTGTACATCTCTGCCAGCATTTTGGTAATGCGTCCCATCGACCAGACGTTCAGACAGGTTTTTCAAAATACGAGGAGCTCTAGGTCCCCACGGTCTCTACTATACGGTACATTTATATACTTACGTTATACCTATTATTTATTCAGTGATATTACGTATGAAGAAATGACGCAAGCATTGCTTTATGTTTATTTGTTATTATGTTAACCTAAAATTTATCTTTAGGTTTTCGTTCGAGTCTATATATTTGGCACTATTTACGCATTCGATTTCAATTTATTTAATGCGTTCCTTTAAAATCAAACTCAAGAAGATCTGTTCCGTTAACTATAAACATTCGTTCGAGAAAACAAACACTTTAGGGTGGTCACACGTGGCGATCGCATCAATAAAACTCAATATAGATCACTTCAATCCAGTTTACCTTAATTTTATTGATTTGTTGCAATAAAATGAATCGTTTCAGTCATTTAGAATAACATCCTCTTAACAGCTGTTACGATTATTCTACGCTGATCTAATTCCCGTAACGCAGGCTGACTGATTACGCAGTAAAACTTAAAGTTTAATTCCTAAATAACTGTCCTAATTCACTCGTGTTTGGAATCTGAAAATTTGGTTTAATATTTATTATTATTGATGTGTACACATCTAATGGCGTGGTATGGGGATAAACGCTGACTGTTGGCGTGGCGATCGAGCAACTTGGCGACGCGGAGGAACGGGATGCATCACGATTATAATTATCTAATGAGACAGCTTTCAACATCAAATTTAAAAAAAAACATTGTTTTGAAGTGCAAAATGCACTTCATTGGGAATTGAACTCCGGTCTTTCATACTGCCATCCGAGCGGTCTTCCGCGCCAACCAGACTAACGGTATAGTGACGAAAAGTTAGTATAGACCAGATGAAGAGAAACTGATTCACAATTGACCAATAAGAGCGGCCGGTGCAAAACGTTGTTGGCTGCTTTAGTTTCATCTTTTTTACTAATATAATGCTGAATGTATTATATTCTATTATGTTTGCACATCAGCCAGGCGTCCCGCGACGCCTCATTCTTAAATTTATTGATGTATCTTTTCTACATTAGATATAATGTGCTTAGGTGATTTCTACATTGATATATTTCTGGTAAACAACCGTAATAATTCGTGGAGCTTCAGGAAATAAGCTTGGCTCGTAAAAATGCCCGTATTGAGTGCTTAAGGTCTGTCAAAAAGCATTATGCGCTATACTTTTGCTTTTGCAAGTTCTAGATGACAGACATAGATGACATAGAATGCTTTTTTTCTGGATAAACTGTAGTCCGCGCAGACGAAGTCGCGGACGAAAGCTATCCATACCAATATATAAAAGTGAAACGTTGTTTGTTTGTTTGTTTGTTTGTTTGGGGAGCTTTCACGCAATAACGGCTTGTTTGATGAAATTTGGAATGAAGATAGCTTATATATACTCTGGAATAAAACATAGGATACTTTTTATCCCGGAAAATTGTAAGTTATCACGGCAAAACTGGAAAATGTGTATTACTCATTGTAAGGAACGGTTGCCATCACAGAATGGTCCGTGGTTGCCATGAAAACGAAATAACAAGTCAAAACACATCAAGAGCATTGGTAATGTACCTACTTTTGCACAGGTTTTTAATATCCTAGAAGAAAATAGGATGCTTTTTTCGCAATAAACAGTAGTCCGTGCGTATAAAGTCTCGGCCGGAAAAGCTATTCCTAAAAAATACTCCAAAAATAAATTTACACTCTTGATAAAATATTAAAAGAGTACCTACCTACATTGTCACTTGACAACACCTTCTGTTTATAGATACTTACTTAAAATGTATTTATTTATTACTATTTTAACATTCCTAAGGTTTTGCGTGGGACTCTGAATAAATTGTCATAAATTAAGGTAAATGTGGTGTGAACATTAATTTCAGGATCGTGTTTTTTGCTTTATATTTATTCGTACCATCTTGTTTTGTCTATCTGGTCTTGATAATGTAAGCAGGTTTTTTTCTTGTTATTTTTTAGAACTGCGTAATTAAAATCTGTTGCCTGAGGTGAACAAATTGGTGTGCCGCGTATTGCTTTGCAATTTGGAAGTTAGGTGGTATTGCCAAACGCCAACATTCATCAAAGTTTTGTAGGTACCTACTGATATTAATGTTTATCATCATAACATAAGACCTAAGTAATCTATACTTCTATACTTATAATATTATAATGAGGTAAAGTTTGTGAGTTTGTGAGGTTGTAGGGCGTAATCTCTGGAACTACTTAACCGATTTTGAAATTTATTTTACCAATAGACAGCCACGTTATTTGTGAGTGTCATTATACTAAAATGAACACGCGTGCGAAGCCACGGGCATCAGCTGATCGATAATAATTTACTTTTCATACTAACTTCAATTTCAATAAATGATAGTTTTAATACCAAAACGAACTAAAAATTAAAAATTTAATTTCAATATAAGAATAAAGTGACTAAAGAGAAAATTAATGTAAAAAGAAGCGAGCTACTTTCCGAATGCGCGCCTTCTAGTTAACGCATAGTGTTGTTCGGCACTCAAGTGTCGTTTATGATTAGAATTGTATTCGCACGTTCGTGAGCACTGTGAGACCTCATAGTAACATTTGTGCAAACGGGTGTAATTTTCTCTTTAATCACTTTATTCTTGTATTGTTTTTTTTTTGCTTTTTATTGCGGTTTAATGGTATTTTTAAAGCGTTTTTTTTTTTAGTTTTGTTTAGAAATAGTAAGTTTTTTTTTATAGCTGTGGTGGTCTCGGATTATAATAAGACCCCTCCTAATCCTCCCGTGGATGTCGTAAGAGGTGACTAAGGGAATACACACTGGAAGATGGGCAGCAGCGTCCTCCGAGTAGATATTTGTCACACTGCGGTCACTAATTCACCTGCCGAGTGTGGTGACTATTGAAAGAGCGCTGGTCAGCGATTGGCCTACTTCATGGAGAAGAAGGATCTATTTATGATGAACTCCTTTTTCAAGAAGCGGTAGTCCATGAATTTCGATACTGAGCTGTTTTCGAAAGTAGTTACAAACCGTCATGTTCGTAGGTTTGACGACTTTCAGCCTCCCGAACAAGCTGGATTCCAGAAAGGCTTTAGCACCGTAAACCACATCCATACGCTCTGGCAGATTATACAGAAGACCGAAGAGTATAATCGGCCACTATGTCTTGCGTTTGTGGACTAAGAGAAAGCCTTTGATTCAGTCGAGACCTGGGCAGTGCTACAGTCATTACAGCGGTGCCAGATTGACTACCGGTACATCGAAGTGTTGAAAAATTTGTATAGCAAGGCCACCATTACTGTCCCTTTTTAAGATCGGAGCACGAATTCTATCGAATTGTAAACAGGGGTGAGACAGGAAGACGTTATTTCTCCGAAACTTATCACCTCTGCACTGGAAGATATATTCAACCTTCTGAACTGCAATGTATATGGCGTTAACATCAATGGCGAATGCATCACTCACTTTTGATTTGCTGATGATAAAGTCATTAAGGCAGTAACCTTGGAAGACCTAAGCACAATGCTCAGTGACCTCAATATTGTTTCCCAAAACGTGGGTCTTAAAATGAACATGGGTAAGACGAACATCATGTCAAATGCCTATGTCGCACCCATGCCCGATTATGTTGGGAACGATATTTTGAAGCTGTTGATCTCTATGTCTAGTTAGGTTAGACGATCCAACTGGGTAGATCCAACTTCGACAAAGAGGTCAACCGACGTATCCAACTCGGATGGGCAGCGTTCGGGAAATTACGCCATATCTTCTCGTCGCAGATACCGCAGAGCCTCAAGACGAAAGATTATAATCAGTACGTGTTGCCAGTGATGACATACTGCACTGAGACGTGGTAACTATATACAAGCTCAAAATCGCGCAGCGTGCAATGGAAAGAGCTATGCTCGGTATTTCACTACGTAATAGAATCCGAAACGAGGAAATCCGTAGAAGAACCAAAGTTACCGACATCAGAGTTTGCAAGTTGAAGTGGCAAGGGGCATGCCATATAGTTCGCAGAACCGACAACTGCTGGGGAAGAATGGTTCTCGAATGGCGACCACGAACAAGCAAGTGAAGTGTAGGGAGACCCTCACACGATGGACCGGCGACATTGTAACAATCGCAGGAAGTCGGTAGATGGAGGTGGCACAAGATTGCTCGTCATTGCGCTCTTTGGGGTAGCTTATGTTCAGCAGTGGACTATTAGAAGCTGACATGGTGATGACAATGTTTTTTTTTTAAGAAATCGTTATTCCTGATGATCCTGATCAGGATGATGGGACAAAATAATTGTATTGACAAGTGTGCAAAATTTTGAATTAATCTGACCATCTATAGTGGCTAAAAATCGAGTACAAAGATTCCATTACATACAAACATACATACAGGTGAAGCCAATAAAAGCGTTAAAAAGTAAAGACCCCATAAAAATTTTATGCAAATAAATTGTAGGTGTATTTTTGATTAGAAATCAGACCAAAGAACAATAACTGGTCTACAGTGTCTACACGATACCCTATAGGTTCAAAGTTCTGAGAAACATTATTGCCGATAACTCAATTACTCGTATTTTGTTCAGAGTAAAATATTTAGTTCCGATTCTGAAAAAAAAGAAGTATTTTGACTACATTCCACACTCAGACGTTATTCCTAATTAGCAAAACAACTAGCGTGAAGTAACTAGGTATCTAATTTTACTGTATAATCAATAATTCGCAGAATTTTCCTCGTTAATGCTTACACTAGGGAAGGGCTGTTAGCCTGTTTAACAGACAGCAGACGGCTTTATTTATTTTATTAGTCTGTTTACGTCTACCGATGAAACTTTATAACACTTGAGACTATACTTGTCTGCTAGAAACCAGTCTATGCGATCTTGTTATTTGATTAGAATTGAAAGGGCTTTATAAATTAAGTTTGTAAGGCGTCGTAGTACGACGGGCGGTCAGGTCGGGAATGACGTGCAGCAGGTGAAGCGATGAAAATACATAGTTCGTATAAGTTACGTATATTCAAAATAAATAGATCTATATACATACATAGCATGCATAGATAATAGATAGATATGCAATATGCGCAGAGTAATTCGATTCGATATCAAACGGACGATAGGCAATTAACTTCCACTTTCCAGTCGCAACGCAAGGACTTGAGAGCTGGAGGTCGTGCTGAGGCAAAACTCTAAAACCTCCGTGAACCGAATTCAAATAGCAACATTTGAATTTTGCAGTGAATGAAATGCTTACGTGTTTTAACGTCAATCAGCGCCATCTAGTTAAATCGGAGGGAGAACATTGATGCGTTTGGTTTATGCGCTTGAGTTGTTGATGATGGTAAATTATGTTGTGTTACAAGTTGATAATATAGTAGTAACTTTACTTATGGTGCCGAGACATACAAAACAAGAAAAGCATAAAGAAGAGCAGTCTAAATTATAAGACCAAATTGCAACTGTCGAGATCTGACACCGTACCGAGGTGACAGACATTGAAAACAGGATCTTAGGTCTCAAGTGGAGATGGCTAACTTAATCCCCAAATATCTTCCGAGAATTTGTTATTGACAACTATAAATAGCAGGTGTTGCCACAACAAAGTCAAATGAACCCAGAAATTCCACAATAGCGAGCCTCAAAATCTAATTACGATCGCTAAACTAATGAAAGCTGGAGCAAAGCAAAAAAGGTATGGAACGATTGATCGAATTGACAAACTCTGGGGACGGTGAATCATTCAGTCATGAAGGCAGTACCCAAACTCGGTATCAGAAATTAGTTAATAAAGAATACCGGGTTTCACCAGTGTCTGCGTTTCAGAAAATGTTAACCCAGTAGTAAAAGTGTTTTTTTATTTAACTTCACTTGTGTGTATGTATTATTTTGTCCTGGAATCTTGAAATTCAAATTTCGAGCACTTCCCGATTAGCTATCCGGCTGAATCTTTCAGGGTAGCTCACAAACCGATAAAAAAGCAACAAATAAAAACAAAAATGTAAATATTAAAAACGATAAGAAAAAAAATGTAAAAAAAGAAGAAAAAAACAAACAAATGTAAAAAGCGAAAATGAAAAGAAATATATACCTAGAAACATTTTTTATTTTATTTTATTCTAATAATAGAGTCATTCATCAACCCGCAATGGACCAGCTTATTAGATCATGGCTCTTTGTTTCTGTCTCTCTTTTGCACTTTTTCTCTCCGAGAAAAGGTTTGAGTAGTGTTCCCACTACGTACACTACGTAAAACAACAACGACTAAACACTAACTTGACTCAAAGTGAATGTTTTTTTAAATATTTTAATTATGTTTTTATTGATTACAATCCTGTAAAGTTAGTAAGTAGGAGTTGTATCGAGACTGCAATTGCTTTTTCAAACCCGTGCGGCTCAAACTCACGGCAAGAATGTATGGCACAAAAAAATGCTTTTAATATCTGAACAGCAATTTTGCTGTAACTAATTTGAATCAACATTTAGTTTCTCACTTACTGTTTGTAGATGATGGCTGTAATTTACACTAGTACAGCACATCTAAAAAAAACGGCCAAGTGCGAGTCGGAATTGCGCACGAGGGTTCCAATTCCAAACAAACTTGTCAGTATATATGTAAAATAGTTGATCCATGAAGGGAATTGAGTTTTAAAGTTGTTTTAAGAAATAGTTATTTATATGTGATGTAACTACAAAATTATGGTTCTCGGATTGTTCCCTTTTCTTGTACAGTAAGACATTGCTTCTTGCCAAATTTTATGATTCAAAGTCAACGGAAAGTATCCTATAGGTTTTGATGCCCTTGTGAGTGTTACAATATATGGCATAAACGGCCGTATCTTTTGATTGCGTTGACTTACAAGTTTGTTTTTTCACAACTCTTAGGAATGGAAGACTGGAGTATTTCATATTAATTTCGACATGATACCTCGACGCGTTCTAGAAAAAAAGGGTCTTGACTGACAGACAGGCAGACAGAGACAGACAGACGGATGGGCATACAACAAAGTGATCCAATGAGGGGTTCCTTTTTACATATTGAGGTACGGAACCCTAAAAAATGAATGTATTGTACTGCCACCACTTATTTTGACACTGCACACACTAACAATACGTTACCATACGTTTAAATGTGTTCAGGCTTTTAAAAGTTATGATGGAATAAAAAAAACACATATACATACATACAAACATACATGAATCCTAAAAACATTACACTCCTTTTTTGGACAGTCGTGTAAAAAGACCTGGTTCAAATGCGTGTTTTGGAAGAGGTCTATATCCAGAAGTAGACTGATAAGGGAACAACGAGTAGGTGTATAAACTTAATAGAGTGCGACGACCTTTAGGCTAATGATATTTATTTATTTATTTATTTAGACGCACAAAACACATTACAATCAAAAAATAATATGAAATAACAAAAATACAGTTTTGATCTAGATTGCAACATAAATACATGTGCGTACAGCTAATCAGAGCAACCATAACAAGCAAGACTGGTACACATACATATATGTTCAAAGCTAGGTTGAGGACAAAGACATTACATACAATTTACATGGAAAAGATGAATGTAGATATTCTATTTATAAAGTTAGATAATACAAATTAGAAAACTGCAAAACTATCTACACGCCCAACACATAACACGTCATGTTACATCAAAACAATGACATGATATGCAGACATGCAACAAAAATAAAATTAAAAACATATTATGTTAATGATATCCAAGACGCCACTGTTTGCGACCGAAATAGACAAATTATGAAAATGGAGGATCTCCTAAATATTTTTTATAAAAATGCTTAATTTGGGACTGAAAATGTCAAGTTTAATTCTGTTTTTGCTAATTCGTTATACTGACGAGCCATCCTATTCAATGGGTTGTAATAAGAAATATTGTTTTTAAAGATTTGCAAGACAAAAAAAATAGTTTCATTAGATTTACGTGCTCTGAATCTAATACTGAATGAGATTTCCGTCAACAACTCTGGGGAATCAATTATATTATGAATAATTTTGTAAAGATAAGCCAAATCAAAGTATATGCGACGTAACTCTAGTGATTGAACATTAAATTTAGAGAGCCTCTCTTCGTAATTAAGACTTGAGCGACCCGTTTTCTGTCGATAACTCAACATTCTAAAGCATTTCTTCTGAATTCGTTCAACTTCATTGATATGAACCTTATAGTTTGGAGACCAAATTGAACTACCATATTCTAAAACACTTCTTACCAGAGCAAAGAAAAGGTACAACAAAGTACGAGGTTTTTTAAAACCTTTTGTTGACCTGAAGACGAAACCCAGAAGTTGGTTTGCTTTTGTTACAATGTATTGATAGTGCGCACGAAATGAAAGCTTATCGTCAAACAAAACCAAATCCCAAATCTTGCGCAATGTATGAACGATTTAGCATGTGGCCTTTGATGTTATAGTCATTAATGATTTTATGATGCTTATTTGTAAACGAAATGGTAAAACACTTATTAATATTTAAATTCATATGATTTGTTGTACACCACTCAGTTACAGTATTCAAATCATTTTGTAGAGCTTGACAATCATCAACCTTTGTAATTACGATGAAGATCTTTAAATCATCAGCGTACAAAAGACAATTACAAGATAGGCGCTGATTTAAATCATTTATGAAAATAACAAAAAGAAGGGGCCCCAAATGGGATCCCTGTGGAACCCCTGAAGTTACAGTCACAGGTGAGAAAATAAAACCTTTCAATGCCACCAGCTGACTTCTGTTGCTAAGGTACGAACAAATCCAACGATACAAGCTCCCGTGAACACCATATGACCAAAGTTTATGGCACAGTAATTTGTGACTGACCTTATCAAAGGCCTTTGAAAAATCAATATAGATAGAGTCAACTTGGCCACCACTAGCAAATGCCTGACAAAGGTAATGTTTGTACTGGAGCAAATTGCTAACCGTCGATCGATTTTTAACAAAACCATGTTGTTTGTCAGAGATAATTGGTTTGATGTGACTGTACAAGTGACTGTAGACCAAGGACTCAAATAATTTCGCAAAGCAAGACAGTATACTTATGGGTCGGTAATTTTCGCAATGAGTTTTATCGCCGCTTTTATAAATAGGAATGATATGAGCGGTTTTCCATCGCTTTGGGAAAACGCCGCACCTCAGAGATTTATTGAATATAATGGGCAGTGGAACAGATAATTCACTGCCACAATGCTTGACAAACGACGGGGGAATCAAATCCGGTCCTGGTCCCTTATTTTTGTCGAATTATTTTATTTTAAATTGAATATCATTTACTTCTAAAATAACATGCGACAATGAGTTCAAAATATATTGGTCAAAGTTGTCTGTTAGGTTCTCGTTAACAGTGCCAGAATCCAGATTAGAACACACCTCAAAGACTGAACTAAAGTAAAGTGAAAAAAGTTCACAAATTCCATTTCCATTAGATGAAGAGGTATATCCAAATATCATGGTATGCGGAATAGAAGTATGGCCCTTTCTGCTATCAAATTTCCAGAAAAATTTAATGTTCTCGTTAATACTATCCTCAGTAGACGATAGATACTTATTGTAACAATCCTCAGTAAGAACCTTGCATCTATTACGAAGCAGCGAAAAGGTATCATAATCTCGAGGGTTTTGAAATGTTTGTGTAAGGTCTATGTTTTTTTTTTCCTCATTACATTTAATTAAAGGTTTGCTATACCAAATAGGATAAGACAATGATTTTAAAAAGGTCAAAGGTGTGTGTCTTTCTTATTTCAAATAGATTATCATAGAAAATATCAATGCACAGGTCAACGTCAGGATAGGATAAAATATCATGCCAATTTATAGAGCTTAATTCGGGTTTAATTTTTTCAAAATTACATTTTGAGAAGTTGAGGTGTTTGGTATTTCGTTGCTTTAGCCCTTTAGATATGTTGAATAAAGATAATTTAATCATTATAGCGGTATGATGTTTGTCCAAGAGACTCAGTGCAAGCGTTTCACTTACCAAAATATTATCAAGACTAGAAAGAACCAAATCCAACAATCGACCATTAAAGTTTATGACATTATTATATTGTTTCAGATCACATAATGCAATTAGTTCATTTAAAAGATTAAGCTTTCTATTATGTATTCGGACGTTTGTGAGAGCATGTATCTTCGCGATCCCTTCTGAAAATATTGTAACGGGTATCCACAACTTCACCGTCAAAAACACTTTTGTTTAAATTGGTTTCCGTCAGGCAAACAATATCATAATTAGAATTTAACAGATTTAAATTAAACTGTGGCAGCTTGCTACGAATTCTGAATACAAAATAGTATACAATTTATCCAAAAACTTCCAACATAATTGAAATTGGGACACGATTTATTGCATTATCCTTGTTACAAGCTCGGTCTCTGTTTGAACCTCGAGCCCGTGATGTCTTAGTCAATTTCATTAGGGTCCGGTTTTACGGCAAATTTTCTTGGATAAAGTCAGGGCCGTTTTAATCACGGGCATTGCGGACAAAGAGGAAAGATTGTGGCGTCGATTTATATTTAGTTCCGTGTTAGGAAGTTCTTGGTAAGTTTGCGGAATTCAGCACTGGATACGCAAGATATATTCGAGAAGTTCTCGATATAAGTTCCTTGATATAAGTTTCTAATATAGTGAAGCTATCTCTAATTTGTAAAGAATGGCTGTGCCCGCGGCTTCGCACGCGTGGTCATTTCTCCAGGTCAAAAGTACTCTATGTACTATTTATTCCAAGACCTAAAATACCAATATACCTACCGACATTTGATCAAAATTCCTTCAGCCGTCAAAAAGTTTTTATCGATTGCTCGGCTTCTGCCCATTGAATTGATATACTAAGTACCCCAGTTGTAAGTCAAACTCTAAGCTATTTATAAGTGAATACCGCATCGTAATCGGTCCAGTAGTTTTAACGTGATGTGCGAAAATGCGAACAAACATACAGACAAACAGACCGACACGATTTTAAGAAAATGTTATATTCTTGTTCAGTAGTCTATTTTATGTACTCTAGACCGGTTTTCTTTTAAATTATCATCTTCGTACAGACTTTTTCGTACGCATTGCTTTATTATAAGTAGATATAGATAGATGGGTAACTTGTGCGTGTTTTAAGGATCGCCAACGCCATCTAGTTTCATTTTGGAATAGGGATTAAAAGACAAAGAAGTAGGTAAGGCGAAAAGTAAACAAAAAAAAACGAATCGATTCGAAAATCCAATTCAATGATTTTTTGTATGTATACCACAGAGAACAACATAGTTTACTTTTTATCCTGGAAAATTGTACACGCGGGCAAAGCCGCGGGGCATAGCTTATCTATCTATACGTATAATCTATATTTATAATAAAACAATAAAAACAAAAAAGTCTGTACAAAGAAGATAATTTAAAAAGAATGGTCTAGGGTACTTAAAATTTGCTACAGAACATGAATATAACATTTTTAAAATTCGTGTCTCTCTGTTTGTTTGTCTGTTTGTCTGTTTGTCTGTTTGTCTGTTTGTCTGTTTGTCTGTTTGTCTGTTTGTCTGTTTGTCTGTTTGTCTGTTTGTCTGTTTGTCTGTTTGTCTGTTTGTCTGTTTGTCTGTTTGTCTGTTTGTCTGTTTGTCTGTTTGTCTGTTTGTCTGTTTGTCTGTTTGTCTGTTTGTCTGTTTGTCTGTTTGTCTGTTTGTCTGTTTGTCTGTTTGTCTGTTTGTCTGTTTGTCTGTTTGTCTGTTTGTCTGTTTGTCTGTTTGTCTGTTTGTCTGTTTGTCTGTTTGTCTGTTTGTCTGTTTGTCTGTTTGTCTGTTTGTCTGTTTGTCTGTTTGTCTGTTTGTCTGTTTGTCTGTTTGTCTGTTTGTCTGTTTGTATGTTTGTCTGTTTGTCTGTTTGTCTGTTTGTCTGTTTGTCTGTTTGTCTGTTTGTCTGTTTGTCTGTTTGTCTGTTTGTCTGTTTGTCTGTTTGTCTGTTTGTCTGTTTGTCTGTTTGTCTGTTTGTCTGTTTGTCTGTTTGTCTGTTTGTCTGTTTGTCTGTTTGTCTGTTTGTCTGTTTGTCTGTTTGTCTGTTTGTCTGTTTGTCTGTTTGTCTGTTTGTCTGTTTGTCTGTTTGTCTGTTTGTCTGTTTGTCTGTTTGTCTGTTTGTCTGTTTGTCTGTTTGTCTGTTTGTCTGTTTGTCTGTTTGTCTGTTTGTCTGTTTGTCTGTTTGTCTGTTTGTCTGTTTGTCTGTTTGTCTGTTTGTCTGTTTGTCTGTTTGTCTGTTTGTCTGTTCGTCTGTTCGTCTGTTCGTCTGTTCGTGTGTTTGTCTGTTCGTCTGTTCGTCTGTTCGTCTGTTTGTCTGTTTGTTTGTTTGTCTGTTTGTTTGTCTGTTTGTTTGTCTGTTTGTTTGTTTGTTTGTCTGTATTTTTGTTCGCGCATCACGTAAAAAGTACAGGACGATTGCGATGCGGTTTTCACTGTTGGACAGCCTAGGGTTTGACTTAAAAACTAGGGTAGGTCTTGCATATAACTTGTATCTCAATCCGATGAGTAGAAGCTGAGAAAAAGATTAAACTTATTAACGGCTGAAGGAATTTTGATCAAATTTTCTTATATATTAGTATAATAATAACGAAAAAGTCTGTACAATGAAGGTAAAAAAAAAATATGGTCTAGGGTATTTAAAATAAGCTACTGAACAAGAATAGAACCTTTTTAAAAATCTTCTCTGTCTGTTTGTTTGTATGTTTGTTCACGCATCACGTAAATACTACTCGACCGATTGCGATGCGGTTTTCACTGATGGATAGCTTAGGGTTTGACTTAAAAACTGGGTTACTTAATATCTCAATCCAGTGAGTAGAAGCCGAGCAATCGATAAAAGAATTTTTGACGGCTGAAGAAATTTTGATCAAATGTTGGTATATTGGTATTTTAGGTCTTGCAATAGCACATATATAGTTAAATATGTTAGATAAATGAGCACGCGTGCGAAGCCACGGTCACAGCTTGTTATTAATAAAGCAGTAAGCAATGTCTCAGGGCACGGTAATGTTATCATACAGTATTGTGACTCGGCTCTGTCTTTGAAATAACTACCTACAGCCGCGTGGTCGTAAACACGCGATAGGGCTGCCCGCCTACAGTATTTTAATTACATCTACCTATTTGTATTTCTTTCTAGTTTTGTGATTGTATATTTTAATATGTAAAAAAGAAAGAAATTCGTTGTAAATGAAATAGGAAGTGTTCAATAAAAATACATGTGTGTTTTTTGAATTAGTAGATCTAATAAAGAAATGTAATACTATGGCGGATATAATAAAAAAACGTAAAAAAAAAGAAAAAAAGTTCTCCTACAAGAACGCAACCCCCGGTGTGCGAGTCCGACTCGCACTTGGCTGGTTATACAGTTGCGACACTATTTACACGGCCGCAAGTTTTTATTCGTAACGGATTGTAACTCATTGAAGTCTTCTAGTAAGAAGATTGACTTAACGCCGCGAGTACATCGCTGGTGGGCATTTCTCCAGTCATTTGATTTTGATGTTGTTTATAACTCTGATAAAGAAATGGCTCATGTTGATTCCTTTTCTCGTAATCTTGCCAAAAAAATAACCGGTGCAGACAAAATGTAGAATAGAACGTCCGTACAAAACGTACTTGCAACGTATCACCCCAAAAGCGAAATACCTACCTATTAAAAAAATAAATAAATTACGTACTAGGTTATAATTTTTTTTTTATAGGCTTACCTTTCAGAGTTTGCAGGTAATTTAAAAAATGTTATCTCTGGATGCGTTATTGAAGAATTCAAACAACCAAAAACAGCACAATACAGTCTATTCGTGCTCTTTGCCATATTAAGTTAGTACTTGTACTTATTTCAGTAAAATATTCACAAATCGCACGCTTACTGCTTACAAAAAATACACACCGTTCGTTCGTCACTGCGGCATTTGCGACTGGCCGTGTACCGAGTGGGTACCGACACGTGGCGCGTAGGTATAACTCACTTTCCGGCCGCTTGTATGAAGATAGAATACTGATAGATTACATTACCGTGCTCAGGGTGACGAGCGCAGTGCAGTGACACGCAAGATTTTGGATCCAAGGTTCTGGTTGGCACTGCAACTGCTACAGGCACGCTTACCATCAGGCGAGCGACCTGGACGTCTGGTCACTGAAAGAAAAAATATATAATAATTAAGTAACAAACTTCTGTACGTAGAAGATAAATTTAAAAAATGGTCTAAGGTACTAAAAATAATTACTGAGCAAAATTTTTTTTTTTTAGATGGAGTCTGTGTTCGCGTATCACGTAAAAACTACTGGACCAATTGAAATGCGGTTTCCTCTGTACCATAGCTTGTAAGCAAGTTGCAATTAGGTTTTGACTCAAAATCTGGTGTACTTTATATCTCAATCCAATTAATAGAGGTCAAGCAATCGATAATAAAATTTGGTGTAGTGTAATTCAAAGGTACACTGAAAAAATAACTTGGCTAATCAAGTTCAAAATTTGCTTGATTGAAAAAAATATGATTAAAACATTCAAAATAGTATCAGAAATAATAAACGGCCATTTGTTGCGTCAACAAAGCTAGCATTAAAAATCTGCTACAATTACTATGCAAAAGCGATATCAAAATATTTAAATTAAGGCAACGAACTGCAGCGACCTATACACGAAATTTGCAATGGTTTGCAAATGAGTAACTAGCTTAAAAGCTAAAAAAAAAACACGCCTAACCTGCCAATAAATAACATAAATTATATACTGTTAGAATGTCCAATTTGATACCCATATTGTAAAATTAATAGAATTATATTTTTTTTCGCATTTGAAAATGAAGCCATACCACAGAATATATACAGCCATACTATGCAAAAAAATACTGTTTCTCGGGGGTCTTGAGGATTGTAACGACACCCCATACGTCCAAATCTGTTCAGGCATTTAAAAGTTCATCATCATCATGTCAGCCTTTAGAAGTCCACTGCTGAACATAGGCCTCCCCCAAAGAGCGCCATGACGAGCGATCTTGTGCCACGTCCATCCACCGACTTCCTGCGATAGCTACAATGTCGTCGCTCCATCGTGTGGGGGGTCTCCCCACACTTCGCTTGCTTGTTCGTGGTCGCCATCGTCGTGGTTTAAAGTTATGGTGGAATAAAAAAACTCACATACATACATACACACATACAAACATACATCCAAACATACTTGAATCCTAAAAACATTACACTCCTTTTTTTGGGAAGTCGTGTAAAAAACAATTGAATACTATTGTTAGTTTGGTCAAAACTACTGAGTTTGTTCTGAAATCTAGAATTTAGTGAAAAAATATATGGAATAACTCGAAAATATCAAAAAGCGCGGAACATTGACATGGGAGGGGTTATTCGAGTGCTCTATAGCGGGACCTCCAATTATCACTACTTTCTGGCACACCATGTAAAGGGTTATTATCATCAGCCTGGGTTCGTCCACTGCTGGACATAAGTATCTCCCAAGGCACGCCATTTGGATCTTCGGCTCTTCGCTACCTTTTTTTGCCAGCAACCTTGCGCAGATCGACGCTCCACCTACCCGTTGGGCGTTCTATACTACGTTTTCCAATTCGCGGTCTCCACTCAAGAACACGTATACTATATAGTGTATATTGCGTAATTTTTTTTGACAGTCTTTCTAAAATAAAATGAAAAAATAATAATCTCCGTACATAATTAAATACCCGCATTTTCTTTCTATCCTTTTTTCTGAAGTCCCAAAAGTAACAAGTGAACTAAATCATCTTCCGACAAAAAAGCACCGCCGTGACAGTAATCCGACCGTTGGTTTCAATAATTCAGGCCCTCCTGAGAGATCCAATACTGGTTACACACCTGATTTATGCGTTGTACAGCTGAACATTTCAGGGGAAATATTTGGTTTTGATCTTACGACGTTAGAGCCGTTTTTGTGTATCGAACTGACATTACTTACATAATCGTGGGGCGTAGCGTAACCTCACTCAGGTTCCGCTACGTTTGGTTACGCTCAGGTCACGAATTTCTATCACTCAGGTAACCTGAAATTCGACAAACCTCACGTTTTTTTAAAGCTTTTATTACATAAAATAGTATAAAACCGTTTGACCTATAACATTTTTTTAATAATTTTATTTTTTAAACCTTTTTATTTAGCATGCCCTTTATTTTGTTTGGATTAAATCTAGTAATTGAAATTTTACCCTCTTCCTGTTGCCCGATTGATCTGAAATTTGGTAAACACCTTTAGATGACAATACAATAATTATATATATTCAGTAACATTGTAAATTTAAGATGGCCGCCGCCACAAAATATATACGGCACATACGGCAGATTACTTATTATTTTCAATTCCCTCTTTATGGGTATCAAATAAAAGGCCTTGACAAGTAGAACAATATCTGCAACATTTGTGTTTACTCCACTGTTCTACTTTTAGTATTAGGCTGTATTTTTGATGCATTTTTTTTCATCTGTCGCTCTTCGAAGACCACAGTGAATAGTTATCACGATCTTTTCAATGGCAAGCGAATATTCGCCGCGGGACACAACTACACAGTCGCAAGTTACGAGATCATTTAAAGTTTTGATTGTAGTTACCTTGATAGAACTGGCGCTTGATTAGCGATACCGCGTTTAGCTTGCGTTGTTAGTTTGTGTTGCCGTGGTTTGGTTTATGTTCACTCATCATCATCATCATCATCATCATCATCAGCCTATATTTGTACACTGACGTAGGCCACATGCACGCCACTGAGCTCAGTCTTCAGCTCTCCTCATCTATTTTCTTCCAGCCGCTTTTCACAGGTAGTCTCTGCATCTGGCCACAGGGCGTCCTCACTACGTATGCCGAAACGTGGTCTCAACTCGAGAACTTGTCTATCTCAACGGTTATCGGTTCTTCGGGAAATGTGACCAGCCCACTGCCACTTTAGCGTGCTTATCTTTCGAGCAATGTCCAACCAAGGTACCAAGGTATCCTTGGTTCTCTCACGGATATCTTCATTACGAATCTTGTCCTTCAGAGACACTCCAAGCATAGCTCTCTCCATAGCTCGCTGAGTGACCTTAAATTTGTGGACTAGTTTAACCGTGAGTGTCCACGTTTTGCCTCCGTAGGTCATGCTTTATGTTCACTCATCATACAAATAGCTACTTAAATTTGAATGTCTTGGAAACATTGATAAAGGATATTCAGAAATGAACGAATATTTCTTACTTGTTTATTGTACTAGCTTCTGATGTCAGTATTTGTCAGGCCACCTGAAGGCCTCTAACTTGGCTTAACCAACCAACAGCTTAACGTGCCCTCCGAAGTTCAAATCAAACTACACTGCCTTCAAAACTTAGTACTTTTAAAATCTGTCTGTTCGCGCATCACGTTAAAACTACTAGACCGATTGCGATGCGATTTCACTATTGCATAATTTAGGTTTTGACATAAAACTGGTTTACTTGGTATCTCAATCCAATGAGTAAGAGCCAAGCAATTGAATAAAAAACTAAATATATTCATTTTAATAGTGTGGTTCTAAGTTTTGAATAAAACAAACAGTGAACACTGCGCAATGTTATAGCACAAGTGTTTTACTTGCTCGGTAGGTACTAAAGATAGTATATTCCTTAATTTAGCAATTTTTTCGTTCGGTGGAATGCTCGTAGCGTGTAATTTTTATAACTATAACAAAACATTGAGCGTCGTGCTCGCAAAT